>CAWYQB010000254.1:7248333-8472500 GCA_963966105.1 Volucella zonaria | reverse complement strand
TCTATTATAAGAAGTGTGAAAATGAACAATCCCATAGAAAGTCAGAATATACGAGGGGCGTTCAAGATATTCTCGGTATCGGGGTGCAGCTGTGGTTGCATATATAAATTGACTTATTTATCAAGTAGTACTATTATTTTAGTGTATTCACGTAAAATTTCATATAAATGTGATTATTAATTCGCGTTTTATCTCTAGTTAAACAGAATCATAATGGCAACTGAGGCGATGATGGTGAAAATTGAGCATCGCGCTGTAATTAAATTTCTCACTAGGCAAGGAAAAAGTCAAAAAACTATTCATGATGGTGGCTGTTTACCAGGGTTCCGCACCTTCATTATCAACTGTGCAAAAGTGGTCAAGTGAGTTCAAGAGAGGCAGAGAGAGCATTGAGGACGACCCCCGCTCCGGCGCCCCGGCTACTGCTTGTAGCACTAAAATGGCTGTATCTCCTAAACTAGGGGTCTGCGGGTGTCATTTTATGCACCAGAAAAAAATATTCAAAACACTAAAATGGTTATATCTTCTAAACTAGGGGTATGCGAGTGTCATTTTATGCACCAGAAAAAAAAATCAAAACACTAAAATGGCTGTATCTCCTAAACTAGTGGTCTGCGGGGGTCATTTTATGCACCAGAAAAAAAACAATCAAAACACTAACATGGCTATATCTCCTCAACTAGTTGTCTGCTGGTGTCATATTATGCACCAGAAAAAAACATTCAAAACACTAAAATGGCTATGTCTCCTAAACTAGGCGTCTGCGAGGGTCATTTAATGCAGCAGGAAAAAAAACATTCAAAACACAAAAATGGCTATATCTCCTGAACTAGTCGTCTGCGGGGGTCATATTATGCACCAGAAAAAAACATTCAAAACTCTAAAATGGCTATGTCTCCTAAACTAGGCGTCTGCGGGGGTCATTTTATGCACCAGAAAAAAAAAATTCAAAACACTAAAATGGCTATATCTCCTAAACTAATCGTCTGTAGGGGTCATTTTACGCCCCAGAAAAAAAACATTCAAAACAATAAAATGGCTATATCCCCTAAATTAGCGGTCTGCGGGGGTCATTTTATGCACCAGAAAAAAAACAACCAAAACACTTAAATGGCTATATCTATTCAACTAGGGGTCTGCTGGTGTCATATTATGCACCAGAAAAAAACATTCAAAACACTAAAATGGCTATATTTCCTAAACTAGGCGTCTGTGGGGGTCATTTAATGCAGCAGGAAAAAAAACATTCAAAACAAAAAAATGGCTATATCTCCTGAACTAGTCGTCTGCGGGGGTCATATTATGCACCAGAAAAAAAATTCAAAAGATTAAAATGGATATACCTCCTAAACTAGGCGTCTGCGGGAGTCATTTTATGCACCAGAAAAAAACATTCAAAACACTAAAATGGCTATATCACCTAAACAAGTCGTCTATATTATGGGCTATATTATGCACCAGAAAAAAAACATTCAAAACACTAAAATGGCTACATCTCCTCAACTAGTGGTCTGCTGGGGTCATATTATGCACCAGAAAAAAAACATTCAAAACTCTAAAATCTCCTAAACTAGGCGCCTCGGGGGTCATTTTACGCACAAGAAAAAAACCATTCAAAACAATAAAATGGCTATATCCGCTAAATTAGCGGTCTTCGGGGGTCATTTTATGCAACCGAAAAAAAATCTTCAAAATCAGAAAGAAAAAAATCCAAAATCCAAAAATGGCTATATCTCTTCAACTAGGGGTCTGCTGGTGTCATATTATGCACCAGAAAAAAACATTCAAACCACTAAAATGGCTATATTTCCTAAACTAGGCGTTTGCGGGGGTCATTTAATGGAGCAGGAAAAAAAACATTCAACATACAAAAATGGCTATATCTCCTGAACTAGTAGTCTGCGGGGGTCATTTTATACACCAGAAAAAAAGAAATCAAAACACAAAAATGGCTATGTCTCCTCAACTAGGGGTCTGCTGGTGTCATATTATGCACCAAGAAGAAACATTCAAACCACTAAAATGGCTATATTTCCTAAACTAGGCGTTTGCGGGGGTCATTTAATGCAGCAGGAAAAAAAAAATTCAAAACACAAAAATGGCTAATCTCCTGAACTAGTCGTCTGCGTGGGCTATATTATGCACCAGAAAAAAAACTTTCAAAACACTAAAATGGCTACATCTCCTCAACTAGTGGTCTGCTGGGGTCATATTATGCACCAGAAAAAAAACATTCAAAACACTAAAATGGCTACATCTCCTAAACTGATCGTCAGCGGAGGTCATTTTATGCACCAGAAAAAAAAAATCCAAACACTAAAATGGCTATTTCTCCTAAGCTAGGCGTCTGCGGGGGTCATTTTATGCACCAGAAAAAAAAAATTCAAAACACTGAAATGGCTTTATCTCCTAAACTAATCGTCTGCGGTCGTCATATTATGCACCAAAAAAAAAATCCAAACACTAAAATGGCTATTTCTCCTAAGCGAGGCGTCTGCGGGGGTCATTTCATGCACCAGAAAAAAAACATTCAGAACACTAAAATTGCTATATCTCCTAAAGTAGGCGTCTGCGGGGGTCATTTTATGAACCAGAAAAAAACATTCAAAACATTAAAATGGCTATATCTCCTAAAAAGCGGTCTGCGGGGGTCATTTTATGCACCCGAAAAAAAAAATTCAGAACACTAAAATGGCTATATCTCCTAATCTTATCGTCTGCGGTCGTCATATTATACAACAGAAAAAAAAAATCCAAACACTAAAATGGCTATTTCTCCTAAGCTAGGCGTCTGCGGGGGTCATTTTATGCAGCAGGAAAAAAAAACATTCAAAACACTAAAATGGCTATATTTCCTAAACTAGGCGTCTGCAGGGGTCACATTATGCAAAAGAAAAAACATTCAAAACACCAAAATGGCTATATCACCTAAACTGGGCGTCTGCGGTGGTCATATTATGCACCAGAAAAAAACATTTAAAGCACTAAAATGGCTATATCTCCTGAATTGGGGGTCTGCGGGGGTCATTTTATGCACCAGAGAAAAAACATTCAACACACTAAAATGGCTATATCCCCTAAACTAGGCGGCTGCGGGGGTCATATTAAGCACCAGAAAAAAAAAAATTCAAAACACTAAAATGGTTATATCTCCTAAACTACGGGTATGCGAGGGTCATTTTATGCACCAGAAAAAAAAAATCAAAACACTAAAATGGCAGTATCTCCTGAACTAGGGGTCTGCGGGGGTCATTTTATGCACCAGAAAAAAATATTCAAAACACTAAAATGGCTATATCGCCTAAACTAGGCGTGTGCGGTGGTCATATTATGCCCCAGAAAAAAACATTTAAAACACTAAAATGGCTATATCTCCTGACCTGGTGGTCTGCGGGGGTCATTTTATGCACCAGAAAAAAAAATCAAAACACTAAAATGGCTGTATCTCCTAAACTAGGGGTCTGCGGGGGTTATTTTATGCACCAGAAAAAAAACATTCAAAACACTGAAATGGCTATATCTCTTAAACTAGTCATCTGCGTTGGTCATATTATGCACCAGAAAAAAACATTCAAAACAATAAAATGGCTATATTTCCTAAACAAGGCGTCTGCGGGGGTCATTTAATGCAGCAGGAAAAAAAACATTCAAAACACAAAAATAGCTATAGCTCCTGAATTAGTCGTCTGCGGGGGTCATATTATGCACCAGAAAAGAAAATTCAAAACACCAAAATGGCTATATCTCCTAAACTAATGGTCAGCGGTCGTCATATTATGCACCAGAAAAAAACATTCAAAACACTGAAATGGCTATATCTCCTAAACTAGTCGTCTGCGGTGGTCATATTATGCACCAGAAAAAAACATTCAAAACACTGAAATCGCTAACAAACATTGAAAAACATTCAAAACAGTAAAATGGCTATAACCCCTAAACTAGCGGTCTGCGGGGGTCATTTTATGCACCAGAAAAAAAAAATACAAAACGCTAAAATGGCTATATCTCCTAAACTAATCGATTGCGTGGGCTATATTATGCACCAGAAAAAAAACTTTCAAAACACTAAAATGGCTACATCTCCTCAACTAGTGGTCTGCTGGTGTCATATTATGCACCAGAAAAAAAACATTCAAAACACTAAAATCTCCTAAACTAGGCGTCTGCGGGGGTCATTTTACGCACCAGAAAAAAAACATTCAAAACAATAAAATGGCTATATCCCCTAAATTAGCGGTCTGCGGGGTCAATTTATGCACCCGAAAAAAAAATTTCAAAATCAGAAAGAAAAAAATCCAAACACTAAAATGGCAATATCTCCTGTGCTAGGCGTCTGCGGGGGTCATTTTATGCACCAGAAAAAAATATTCAAAACAAAAAAATGGCTATATCTCCTAGACTAGTCGTCTGAGGGGGTCATATTATGCACCAGAAAAAAAACATTCAACACACTAAAATGGCTATATCCCCTAAACTAGGCGGCTGCGAAAGTCATATTGTACACCAGAAAAAAAAAATTCAACACACTAAAATGGCTACATCTCCTAAACTAGGCGGCTGCGGGGGTCATATTAAGCACCAGAAAAAAAAAATCAAAACACTAAAATGGTTATATCTCCTAAACTAGGGGTATGCGAGGGTCATTTTATGCACCAGAAAAAAAAAATCAAAACACTAAAATGGCTGTATCTCCTAAACTAGGGGTCTGCGGGGGTCATTTTATGCACCACAAAAAAAAATACAAAACACTAAAATGGCTATATCTCCTAAACTAATCGTCTGCGTGGGCTATATTATGCACAAGAAAAAAAAACTTTCAAAACACTAAAATGGCTACATCTCCTCAACTAGTGGTCTGCTGGGGTCATATTATGCACCAGAAAAAAAACATTCAAAACACTAAAATGACTACATCTCCTAAACTAATCGTCAGCGGAGGTCATTTTATGCACCAGAAAAAAAAAATCCAAACACTAAAATGCCTATTTCTCCTAAGCTAGGCGTCTGCGGGGGTCATTTTATGCACCAGAAAAAAAAAATTCAAAACACTGAAATGGCTATATCTCCTAAAATAATCGTCTGCGGTAGTCATATTATGCACCAAAAAAAAAAAACAAAAACACTAAAATGGCTATTTCTCCTAAGCGAGGCGTCTGCGGGGGTCATTTTATGCACCAGAAAAAAAACATTCAGAACACTAAATTGCTATATTTCCTAAAGTAGGCGTCTGCGGGGGTCATTTTATGAACCAGAAAAAAACATTCAAAACATTAAAATGGCTATATCTCCTAAACAGCGGTCTGCGGGGGTCATTTTATGCAACCGAAAAAAAAAACTCAAAATCAGAAAGAAAAAACTCCCAATTCAAAATGGATATATCTAATAAGCTAGGCGTCTGCGGGGGTCATTTTATGCACCAGAAAAAAAAAATTCAGAACACTAAAATGGCTTATCGTCTGCGGTCGTCATATTATGCACCAGAAAAAAAAAATATAAACACTAAAATGGCTATTTCTCCTAAGCTAGGCGTCTGCGGGGGTCATTTTATGCAGCAGGAAAAAAAAACATTCAAAACACAAAAATGGCTATAACTCCTAAACTCGTCGTCTGCGGGGGTCATATTATGCACCAGAAAGAAATATTCAAAACAATAAAATGGCTATATCCCCTAAATTAGCGGTCTGCGGGGGTCATTTTATGCACCCGAAAAAAAAATTTCAAAATCAGAAAGAAAAAAATCCAAACACTAAAATGGCAATTTCTCCTAAGCTGGGCGTCTGCGGGGGTCATTTTATGCACCAGAAAAAAATATTCAAAACAAAAAAATGGCTATATCTCCTAAACTAGTCGTCTGAGGGGTCATATTGTGCACCAAAAAAAAACATTCAACACACTAAAATGGCTATATCCCCTAAACTAGGCGGCTGCGAAAGTCATATTGTACACCAGAAAAAAAAAATTCAACACACTAAAATATCTATATCTCTTAAAGTAGTCGTCTGCGGGGGTCATATTATGCACCAGAAAAAAATATTCAAAACTCTAAAATGGCTATATCTCCTAAACTAGGCGTCTGCGGTGGTCATATTATGCACCAGAAAAAAACATTCAAAACACTGAAAAGGCTATATCTCTTAAACTAGTCATCTGCAGGGGGCATATTATGCAAAAGAAAAAACATTCAAAACACCACAATGGCTATGTCACCTAAACTGGGCGTCTGCGGTGGTCATATTATGCACCAGAAAAAAACATTTAAAACACCAAAATGGCTATATCTCCTGACCTGGTGGTCTGCGGGGTTCATTTTATGCACCAGAAAAAAAAAATCAAAACACTAAAATGGCTATATCTCCTAAACTAGTCGTCTGCAAGGGTCATATTATGCACCAGAAAAAAAAAATTCAAAACACTAAAATGGTTATATCTCCTAAACTAGGGGTATGCGAAGGTCATTTTATGCACTAGAAAAAAAAAATCAAAACACTAAAATGGCTGTATCTCCTAAACTAGGGGTCTGCGGGGGTCATTTTATGCACCAGAAAAAAAACAATCAAAACACTAAAATGGCTATATCGCCTCAACTAGGGGTCTGCTGGTGTCATATTATGCACCAGAAAAAAACATTCAAAACACTAAAATGGCTATGTCTCCTAAACTAGGCGTCTGCGGGGGTCATTTAATGCAGCAGGAAAAAAAACATTCAAAACACAAAAATGGCTATATGTCCTGAACAAGTCGTCTGCGGGGGTCATATTATGCACCAGAAAAAAAAATTCAAAAGATTGAAATGGATATATCTCCTAAACTTGGCGTCTGCGGGAGTCATTTTATGCACCAGAAAAAAACATTCAAAACACTAAAATGGCCATATCCCCTAAACTAACGGTCTGCGGGGTCATTTTATGCACCAGAAAAAAAAATTCAAAACACTAAAATGGCTACATCTCCTAAACTAATCGTCTGTGGGGGTCATTTTACGCACCAGAAAAAAAACATTCAAAACAATAAATTGGCTATATCCCCTAAATTAGCGGTCTGAGGGGGTTATTTTATGCACCAGAAAAAAAACAACCAAAACACTTAAATGGCTATATTTCCTAATCTAGGCGTCTGCGGGGGTCATTTAATGCAGCAGGAAAAAAAACATTCAAAACACAAAAATAGCTACATCTCCTAAACTAATCGTCTGCGGTCGTCATATTATGCACCAGAAAAAAACATTCAAAACACTGAAATGGCTATATCTCCTAAACTAGTCGTCTGCGGTGGTCATATTATGCACCAGAAAAAAACATTCAAAACACTGAAATGGCTATATCTCTTAAACTAGTCATCTGCGGTGGACATATTATGCACCAGAAAAAAAACATTCAAAACAGTAAAATGGCTATATCCCCTAAACTAGCGGTCTGCGGGGGTCATTTTATGCACCAGAAAAAAAAAATACAAAACACTAAAATGGCTATATCTCCTAAACTAGGCGGCTGCGAAAGTCATATTGTACACCAGAAAAAAAAAATTCAACACACTAAAATATCTATATCTCTTAAAGTAGTCGTCTGCGGGGGTCACATTATGCACCAGAAAAAAATACTCAAAACACTAAAATGGCTATATCTCCTAAACTAGTCGTCTGCAGGGGTCATATTATGCACCAGAAAAAAAAAAATTCAAAACACTAAAATGGTTATATCTCCTAAACTAGGGGAATGCGAAGGTCATTTTATGCACTAGAAAAAAAAAATCAAAACACTAAAATGGCTGTATCTCCTAAACTAGGGGTCTGCGGGGTCATTTTATGCACCAGAAAAAAAACAATCAAAACACTAAAATGGCTATATCGCCTCAACTAGGGGTCTGCTGGAGTCATATTATGCACCAGAAAAAAACATTCAAAACACTAAAATGGCTATGTCTCCTAAACTAGGCGTCTGCGGGGGTCATATTATGCACCAGAAAAAAAAAAATTCAAAACACTAAAATGGTTATATCTCCTAAACTAGGGGTATGCGAGGGTTATTTTATGCACTAGAAAAAAAAAATCAAAACACTAAAATGGCCGTATCTCCTAAACTAGGGGTCTGCGGGGGTCATTTTATGCACCAGAAAAAAAACAATCAAAACACTAAAATGGCTATATCGCCTCAACTAGGGGTCTGCTGGTGTCATATTATGCACCAGAAAAAAACATTCAAAACACTAAAATGGCTATGTCTCCTAAACTAGGCATCTGCGGGGGTCATATTATGCACCAGAAAAAAAAAAATTCAAAACACTAAAATGGCTATATCTCCTAAACTAATCGTCTGTGGGGGTCATTTTACGCACCAGAAAAAAAACATTCAAAACAATAAATTGGCTATATCCCCTAAAGTAGCGGTCTGAGGGGGTCATTTTATGCACTAGAAAAAAAAAATCAAAACACTAAAATGGCTGTATCTCCTAAACTAGGGGTCTGCGGGGGTCATTTTATGCACCAGAAAAAAAACAATCAAAACACTAAAATGGCTATATCGCCTCAACTAGGGGTCTGCTGGTGTCATATTATGCAACAGAAAAAAACATTCAAAACACTGAAATGGCTATATCTCCTAAACTAGTCGTCTGCGGTGGTCATATTATGCACCAGAAAAAAACATTCAAAACACTGAAATGGCTATATCTCTTAAACTAGTCATCTGCGGTGGACATATAATGCACCAGAAAAAAAACTTTCAAAACACTAAAATGGCTACATCTCCTCAACTAGTCGTCTGCTGGGGTCATATTATGCACCAGAAAAAAAACATTCAACACACTAAAATGGCTATATCCCCTAAACTAGGCGGCTGCGAAAGTCATATTGTACACCAGAAAAAAAAAATTCAACACACTAAAATATCTATATCTCTTAAAGTAGTCGTCTGCGGGGGTCATATTATGCACCAGAAAAAAATACTCAAAACACTAAAATGGCTATATCTCCTAAACTAATCGTCTGTGGGGGTCATTTTATGCACCAGAAAAAAAAACATTCAAAACAATAAATTGGCTATATCCCCTAAATTAGCGGTCTGAGGGGGTCATTTTATGCACTAGAAAAAAAAAATCAAAACACTAAAATGGCTGTATCTCCTAAACTAGGGGTCTGCAGGGGTCATTTTATGCACCAGAAAAAAAACAATCAAAACACTAAAATGGCTATATCGCCTCAACTAGGGGTCTGCTGGTGTCATATTATGCACCAGAAAAAAACATTCAAAACACTAAAATGGCTATGTCTCCTAAACTAGGCGTCTGCGGGGGTCATATTATGCACCAGAAAAAAAAATTCAAAACACTAAAATGGCTATATCTCCTAAACTAATCGTCTGTGGGGGTCATTTTACGCACCAGAAAAAAAATATTCAAAACAATAAAATGGCTATATCCCCTGAATTAGCGGTCTGCGGGGGTCAGTTTATGCACCCGAAAAAAAAATTTCAAAATCAGAAAGAAAAAAATCCAAACACTAAAATGGCAATTTCTCCTAAGCTAGGCGTCTGCGGTGGTCATTTTATGCACCAGAAAAAAATATTCAAAACAAAAAAATGGCTATATCTCCTAAACTAGTCGTCTGAGGGGGTCATATTATGCACCAGAAAAAAAACATTCAACACACTAAAATGGCTATATCCCCTAAACTAGGCGGCTGCGAAAGTCATATTGTACACCAGAAAAAAAAAATTCAACACACTAAAATATCTATATCTCTTAAAATAGTCGTCTGCGGGGGTCATATTATGCACCAGAAAAAAATATTCAAAACACTAAAATGGCTATATCTCCTAAACTAGGCGTCTGCGGTGGTCATATTATGCACCAGAAAAAAACATTCAAAACACTGAAAAGGCTATATCTCTTAAACTAGTCATCTGCAGGGGGCATATTATGCAAAAGAAAAAACATTCAAAACACTAAAATGGCTATATCTCCTGAACTGGGGGTCTGCTGGGGTCATTTTATGCACCAGAGGAAAAACATTCAACACACTAAAATGGCTATATCCCCTAAACTAGGCGGCTGCGGGGGTCATATTAAGCACCAGAAAAAAAAAAATTCAAAACACTAAAATGGTTATATCTCCTAAACTAGGGGTATGCGAGGGTCATTTTATGCACCAGAAAAAAAAATCAAAACACTAAAATGGCTGTATCTCCTAAACTAGGGGTCTGCGGGGGTCATTTTATGCACCAGAAAAAAAACAATCAAAACACTAAAATGGCTATATCGCCTCAACTAAAGGTCTGCTGGTGTCATATTATGCACCAGAAAAAAACATTCAAAACACTAAAATGGCTATGTCTCCTAAACTAGGCGTCTGCGGGGGTCATTTTATGGACCAGAAAAAAACATTCAAAACACTAAAATGGCTATATCCCCTAAACTAGCGGTCTGGGGGGGTCATTTTATGCACCAGAAAAAAAAATTCAAAACACTAAAATGGCTATACCTCCTAAACTAATCGTCTGTGGGGGTCATTTTACGCACCAGAAAAAAAACATTCAAAACAATAAAATGGCTATATCCCCTAAATTAGCGGTCTGCGGGGGTCATTTTATGCACCAGAAAAAAAACAACCAAAACACTTAAATGGCTATATCTCCTCAACTACTGGTCTTCTGGTGTCATATTATGCACCAGAAAAAAACATTCAAAACACTAAAATGGTTATATTTCCTAAACTAGGCGTCTGCGGGGGTCATTTAATGCAGCAGGAAAAAAAACATTCAAAACACAGAAATAGCTATATCTCCTGAATTAGTCGTCTGCGGGGGTCATATTATGCACCAGAAAAGAAAATTCAAAACACTAAAATGGCTATATCTCCTAAACTAATCGTCTGCGGTCGTCATATTATGCACCAGAAAAAAACATTTAAAAAATCTGAAATGGCTATATCTCCTAAACTAGTCGTCTGCGGTGGTCATATTATGCACCAGAAAAAAACATTCAAAACACTGAAATGGCTATATCTCTTAAACTAGTCATCTGCGGTGGACATATTATGCACCAGAAAAAAAACATTCAAAACAGTAAAATGGCTATATCCCCTAAACTAGCGGTCTGCGGGGGTCATTTTATGCACCAGAAAAAAAAATACAAAACACTAAAATGGCTATATCTCCTAAACTAATCGTCTGCATGGGCTATATAATGCACCAGAAAAAAAACTTTCAAAACACTAAAATGGCTACTTCTCCTCAACTAGTCGTCTGCTGGGGTCATATTATGCACCAGAAAAAAAACATTCAACACACTAAAATGGCTATCTCCCCTAAACTAGGCGGCTGCGAAAGTCATATTGTACACCAGGAAAAAAAATTCAACACACTAAAATATCTATATCTCTTAAAGTAGTCGTCTGCGGGGGTCATATTATGCACCAGAAAAAAATACTCAAAACACTAAAATGGCTATATCTCCTGAACTAGTCGCCTGCGGGGGCCATATTATGCACCAGAAAAAAAAATTCAAAACACTAAAATGGCTATATCTCCTAAACTAATCGTCTGCGGTCGTCATATTATGCACCAGAAAAAAACATTTAAAAAATCTGAAATGGCTATATCTCCTAAACTAGTCGTCTGCGGTGGTCATATTATGCACCAGAAAAAAACATTCAAAACACTGAAATGGCTATATCTCTTAAACTAGTCATCTGCGGTGGACATATTATGCACCAGAAAAAAAACATTCAAAACAGTAAAATGGCTATATCCCCTAAACTAGCGGTCTGCGGGGGTCATTTTATGCACCAGAAAAAAAAAATACAAAACACTAAAATGGCTATATCTCCTAAACTAGGCGGCTGCGAAAGTCATATTGTACACCAGAAAAAAAAAATTCAACACACTAAAATATCTATATCTCTTAAAGTAGTCGTCTGCGGGGGTCACATTATGCACCAGAAAAAAATACTCAAAACACTAAAATGGCTATATCTCCTAAACTAGTCGTCTGCAGGGGTCATATTATGCACCAGAAAAAAAAAAATTCAAAACACTAAAATGGTTATATCTCCTAAACTAGGGGAATGCGAAGGTCATTTTATGCACTAGAAAAAAAAAATCAAAACACTAAAATGGCTGTATCTCCTAAACTAGGGGTCTGCGGGGTCATTTTATGCACCAGAAAAAAAACAATCAAAACACTAAAATGGCTATATCGCCTCAACTAGGGGTCTGCTGGAGTCATATTATGCACCAGAAAAAAACATTCAAAACACTAAAATGGCTATGTCTCCTAAACTAGGCGTCTGCGGGGGTCATATTATGCACCAGAAAAAAAAAAATTCAAAACACTAAAATGGTTATATCTCCTAAACTAGGGGTATGCGAGGGTTATTTTATGCACTAGAAAAAAAAAATCAAAACACTAAAATGGCCGTATCTCCTAAACTAGGGGTCTGCGGGGGTCATTTTATGCACCAGAAAAAAAACAATCAAAACACTAAAATGGCTATATCGCCTCAACTAGGGGTCTGCTGGTGTCATATTATGCACCAGAAAAAAACATTCAAAACACTAAAATGGCTATGTCTCCTAAACTAGGCATCTGCGGGGGTCATATTATGCACCAGAAAAAAAAAAATTCAAAACACTAAAATGGCTATATCTCCTAAACTAATCGTCTGTGGGGGTCATTTTACGCACCAGAAAAAAAACATTCAAAACAATAAATTGGCTATATCCCCTAAAGTAGCGGTCTGAGGGGGTCATTTTATGCACTAGAAAAAAAAAATCAAAACACTAAAATGGCTGTATCTCCTAAACTAGGGGTCTGCGGGGGTCATTTTATGCACCAGAAAAAAAACAATCAAAACACTAAAATGGCTATATCGCCTCAACTAGGGGTCTGCTGGTGTCATATTATGCAACAGAAAAAAACATTCAAAACACTGAAATGGCTATATCTCCTAAACTAGTCGTCTGCGGTGGTCATATTATGCACCAGAAAAAAACATTCAAAACACTGAAATGGCTATATCTCTTAAACTAGTCATCTGCGGTGGACATATAATGCACCAGAAAAAAAACTTTCAAAACACTAAAATGGCTACATCTCCTCAACTAGTCGTCTGCTGGGGTCATATTATGCACCAGAAAAAAAACATTCAACACACTAAAATGGCTATATCCCCTAAACTAGGCGGCTGCGAAAGTCATATTGTACACCAGAAAAAAAAAATTCAACACACTAAAATATCTATATCTCTTAAAGTAGTCGTCTGCGGGGGTCATATTATGCACCAGAAAAAAATACTCAAAACACTAAAATGGCTATATCTCCTAAACTAATCGTCTGTGGGGGTCATTTTATGCACCAGAAAAAAAAACATTCAAAACAATAAATTGGCTATATCCCCTAAATTAGCGGTCTGAGGGGGTCATTTTATGCACTAGAAAAAAAAAATCAAAACACTAAAATGGCTGTATCTCCTAAACTAGGGGTCTGCAGGGGTCATTTTATGCACCAGAAAAAAAACAATCAAAACACTAAAATGGCTATATCGCCTCAACTAGGGGTCTGCTGGTGTCATATTATGCACCAGAAAAAAACATTCAAAACACTAAAATGGCTATGTCTCCTAAACTAGGCGTCTGCGGGGGTCATATTATGCACCAGAAAAAAAAATTCAAAACACTAAAATGGCTATATCTCCTAAACTAATCGTCTGTGGGGGTCATTTTACGCACCAGAAAAAAAATATTCAAAACAATAAAATGGCTATATCCCCTGAATTAGCGGTCTGCGGGGGTCAGTTTATGCACCCGAAAAAAAAATTTCAAAATCAGAAAGAAAAAAATCCAAACACTAAAATGGCAATTTCTCCTAAGCTAGGCGTCTGCGGTGGTCATTTTATGCACCAGAAAAAAATATTCAAAACAAAAAAATGGCTATATCTCCTAAACTAGTCGTCTGAGGGGGTCATATTATGCACCAGAAAAAAAACATTCAACACACTAAAATGGCTATATCCCCTAAACTAGGCGGCTGCGAAAGTCATATTGTACACCAGAAAAAAAAAATTCAACACACTAAAATATCTATATCTCTTAAAATAGTCGTCTGCGGGGGTCATATTATGCACCAGAAAAAAATATTCAAAACACTAAAATGGCTATATCTCCTAAACTAGGCGTCTGCGGTGGTCATATTATGCACCAGAAAAAAACATTCAAAACACTGAAAAGGCTATATCTCTTAAACTAGTCATCTGCAGGGGGCATATTATGCAAAAGAAAAAACATTCAAAACACTAAAATGGCTATATCTCCTGAACTGGGGGTCTGCTGGGGTCATTTTATGCACCAGAGGAAAAACATTCAACACACTAAAATGGCTATATCCCCTAAACTAGGCGGCTGCGGGGGTCATATTAAGCACCAGAAAAAAAAAAATTCAAAACACTAAAATGGTTATATCTCCTAAACTAGGGGTATGCGAGGGTCATTTTATGCACCAGAAAAAAAAATCAAAACACTAAAATGGCTGTATCTCCTAAACTAGGGGTCTGCGGGGGTCATTTTATGCACCAGAAAAAAAACAATCAAAACACTAAAATGGCTATATCGCCTCAACTAAAGGTCTGCTGGTGTCATATTATGCACCAGAAAAAAACATTCAAAACACTAAAATGGCTATGTCTCCTAAACTAGGCGTCTGCGGGGGTCATTTTATGGACCAGAAAAAAACATTCAAAACACTAAAATGGCTATATCCCCTAAACTAGCGGTCTGGGGGGGTCATTTTATGCACCAGAAAAAAAAATTCAAAACACTAAAATGGCTATACCTCCTAAACTAATCGTCTGTGGGGGTCATTTTACGCACCAGAAAAAAAACATTCAAAACAATAAAATGGCTATATCCCCTAAATTAGCGGTCTGCGGGGGTCATTTTATGCACCAGAAAAAAAACAACCAAAACACTTAAATGGCTATATCTCCTCAACTACTGGTCTTCTGGTGTCATATTATGCACCAGAAAAAAACATTCAAAACACTAAAATGGTTATATTTCCTAAACTAGGCGTCTGCGGGGGTCATTTAATGCAGCAGGAAAAAAAACATTCAAAACACAGAAATAGCTATATCTCCTGAATTAGTCGTCTGCGGGGGTCATATTATGCACCAGAAAAGAAAATTCAAAACACTAAAATGGCTATATCTCCTAAACTAATCGTCTGCGGTCGTCATATTATGCACCAGAAAAAAACATTTAAAAAATCTGAAATGGCTATATCTCCTAAACTAGTCGTCTGCGGTGGTCATATTATGCACCAGAAAAAAACATTCAAAACACTGAAATGGCTATATCTCTTAAACTAGTCATCTGCGGTGGACATATTATGCACCAGAAAAAAAACATTCAAAACAGTAAAATGGCTATATCCCCTAAACTAGCGGTCTGCGGGGGTCATTTTATGCACCAGAAAAAAAAATACAAAACACTAAAATGGCTATATCTCCTAAACTAATCGTCTGCATGGGCTATATAATGCACCAGAAAAAAAACTTTCAAAACACTAAAATGGCTACTTCTCCTCAACTAGTCGTCTGCTGGGGTCATATTATGCACCAGAAAAAAAACATTCAACACACTAAAATGGCTATCTCCCCTAAACTAGGCGGCTGCGAAAGTCATATTGTACACCAGGAAAAAAAATTCAACACACTAAAATATCTATATCTCTTAAAGTAGTCGTCTGCGGGGGTCATATTATGCACCAGAAAAAAATACTCAAAACACTAAAATGGCTATATCTCCTGAACTAGTCGCCTGCGGGGGCCATATTATGCACCAGAAAAAAAAATTCAAAACACTAAAATGGCTATATCTCCTAAACTAATCGTCTGCGGTCGTCATATTATGCACCAGAAAAAAACATTTAAAAAATCTGAAATGGCTATATCTCCTAAACTAGTCGTCTGCGGTGGTCATATTATGCACCAGAAAAAAACATTCAAAACACTGAAATGGCTATATCTCTTAAACTAGTCATCTGCGGTGGACATATTATGCACCAGAAAAAAAACATTCAAAACAGTAAAATGGCTATATCCCCTAAACTAGCGGTCTGCGGGGGTCATTTTATGCACCAGAAAAAAAAAATACAAAACACTAAAATGGCTATATCTCCTAAACTAATCGTCTGCATGGGCTATATAATGCACCAGAAAAAAAACTTTCAAAACACTAAAATGGCTACTTCTCCTCAACTAGTCGTCTGCTGGGGTCATATTATGCACCAGAAAAAAAACATTCAACACACTAAAATGGCTATCTCCCCTAAACTAGGCGGCTGCGAAAGTCATATTGTACACCAGAAAAAAAAAATTCAACACACTAAAATATCTATATCTCTTAAAGTAGACTTCTGCGGGGGTCATATTATGCACCAGAAAAAAATACTCAAAACACTAAAATGGCTATATCTCCTAAACTAGGCGTCTGCGGTGGTCATATTATGCACCAGAAAAAAACATTCAAAACACTGAAATGGCTATATCTCTTAAACTAGTCATCTGCAGGGGTCATATTATGCAAAAGAAAAAAAAAATTCAAAACACTAAAATGGTTATATCTCCTAAACAAGATGTATGCGAGGGTCATTTTATGCACCAGAAAAAAAAAATCAAAACACTAAAATGGCTGTATCTCCTAAACTAGGGGTATGCGAGGGTCATTTTATGCACCAGAAAAAAAAAATCAAAACACTAAAATGGCTGTATCTCCTAAACTAGGGGTCTGCGGGGGTCATTTTATGCACCAGAAAAAAATATTCAAAACACTAAAATGGCTATATCTCCTGACCTGGGGTTCTGCGGGGGTCATTTTATGCACCAGAAAAAAAAAAAATTCAAAACACTAAAATGGTTATATCTCCTAAACTAGGGGTATGCGAAGGTCATTTTACGCACCAGAAAAAAAACATTCAAAACAATAAAATGGCTATATTTCCTAAACTAGGCGTCTGAGGGGGTCATTTAATGCAGCAGGAAAAAAAACATTCAAAACACAAAAATAGCTATATCTCCTGAATTAGTCGTCTGCTGGGGTCATATTATGCACCAGAAAAAAAACATTCAACACACTAAAATGGCTATATCCCCTAAACTAGGCGGCTGCGAAAGTCATATTATACACCAGAAAAAAAAAATTCAACACACTAAAATATCTATATCTCTTAAAGTAGTCGTCTGCGGGGGTCATATTATGCACCAGAAAAAAATACTCAAAACACTAAAATGGCTATATCTCCTAAACTAGGCGTCTGCGGTGGTCATATTATGCACCAGAAAAAAACATTCAAAACACTGAAATGGCTATATCTCTTAAACTAGTCATTTGCAGGGGTCATATTATGCAAAAGAAAAAAAAAAATTCAAAACACTAAAATGGTTATATCTCCTAAACTAGGGGTATGCGAGGGTCATTTTATGCACCAGAAAAAAAAAATCAAAACACTAAAATGGCTGTATCTCCTAAACTAGGGGTCTGCGGGGGTCATTTTATGCACCAGAAAAAAATATTCAAAACACTAAAATGGCTATATCGCCTAAACTAGGCGTGTGCGGTGGTTATATTATGCCCCAGAAAAAAACATTTAAAACACTAAAATGGCTATATCTCCTGACCTGGGGTTCTGCGGTGGTCATTTTATGCACCAGAAAAAAAAATTCAAAACACTAAAATGGCTATATCTCCTAAACTAGTCGTCTGCAGGGGTCATATTATGCACCAGAAAAAAAAAAATTCAAAACACTAAAATGGTTATATCTCCTAAACTAGGGGTATGCGAAGGTCATTTTACGCACCAGAAAAAAAACATTCAAAACAATAAAATGGCTATATTTCCTAAACTAGGCGTCTGCGGGGGTCATTTAATGCAGCTGGAAAAAAAACATTCAAAACACAAAAATAGCTATATCTCCTGAATTAGTCGTCTGCGGGGGTCATATTATGCACCAGAAAAGAAAATTCAAAACACTAAAATGGCTATATCTCCTAAACTAATCGTCTGCGGTCGTCATATTATGCACCAGAAAAAAAAATTCAAAACACTAAAATGGCTATATCTCCTAAACTAATCGTCTGTGGGAATCATTTTACGCACCAGAAAAAAAACATTCAAAACAATAAAATGGCTATATCCCCTAAATTAGCGGTCTGCGGGGGTCATTTTATGCACCAGAAAAAAAAACAACCAAAACACTTAAATGGCTATATCTCCTCAACTAGAGGTCTGCTGGTGTCATATTATGCACCAGAAAAAAACATTCAAAACACTAAAATGGCTATATTTCCTAAACTAGGCGTCTGCGGGGGTCATTTAATGCAGCAGGAAAAAAAACATTCAAAACACAAAAATAGCTATATCTCCTGAATTAGTCGTCTGCGGGGGTCATATTATGCACCAGAAAAGAAAATTCAAAACACTAAAATGGCTATATCTCCTAAACTAATCGTCTGCGGTCGTCATATTATGCGCCAGAAAAAAAAAAATCCAAACACTAAAATGGCTATTTGTCCTAAGCTAGGCGTCTGCGGGGATCAATTTATGCACCAGAAAAAAAAATTCAAAACACTGAAATTGCTATATCTCCTAAACTACTCATCTACAGGGGTCATATTATGCAAAAGAAAAAAACATTCAAAACCCTAAAATGGCTATATCTCCTAAACTAGGGGTCTGCGGGGGTCATATTATGCACCAGAAAAAATATTCAAAACCCTAAAATGGCTATATCTCCTAAACTAGGGGTCTGCGGAGGTCATTTTATGCACCAGAAAAAAAAAATCAAAACACAAAAATGGCCATAGCTCCTGAACTAATCGTCTGCGGGGGTCATATTATGCACCAGAAAAAAACATTCAAAACACTAAAAGGGCTATATCTCCTAAACTAGTCGTCTGCGGGGGCCATATTATGCACCAGAAAAAATATTCAAAACCCTAAAATGGCTATATCTCCTAAACTAGGGGTCTGCGGGGTCATTTTATGCACCAGAAAAAAAATCAAAACACAAAAATGGCTATATCTCCTAAACTAGTCATCTGCAGGGGTCATATTATGCAAAAGAAAAAAACATTCAAAACCCTAAAATGGCTATATCTCCTAAACTGGGGGTCTGCGGGGGTCATATTATGCACCAGAAAAAATATTCAAAACCTTAAAATGGCTATATCTCCTAAACTAGGGGTCTGCGGAGGTCATTTTATGCACCAGAAAAAAAAAAATCAAAACATAAAAATGGCCATATCTCCTGAACTAGTCGTCTGCGGGGGTCATATTATGCACCAGAAAAAAACTTTCAAAACACTAAAATGGCTATAACTCCTAAACTAGTCGTCTGCGGGGGCCATATTATGCACCAGAAAAAATATTCAAAACCCTAAAATGGCTATATCTCCTAAACTAGGGGTTTGCGGGGGTCATTTTACGCACCAGAAAAGAAAATTCAAAACAATAAAATGGCTATATCTCCTAAACTAATCGTCAGCGGAGGTCATTTTATGCACCAGAAAAAGAAATCCAAACACTAAAATGGCTATTTGTCCTAAGCTAGGCGTCTGCGGGGATCATTTTATGCACCAGAAAAAAAAATTCAAAACACTGAAATTGCTATATCTCCTAAACTACTCATCTACAGGGGTCATATTATGCAAAAGAAAAAACATTCGAAACCCTAAAATGGCTATATCTCCTAAACTATAGGTCTGCGGGGGTCATATTATGCACCACAAAAAAAAAATTCAAAACACTAAAATGGTTATATCTCCTAAACTAGGGGTATGCGAAGGTCATTTTACGCACCAAAAAAAAAACATTCAAAACAATAAAATAGCTATATTTCCTAAACTAGGCGTCTGCGGGGGTCATTTAATGCAGCAGGAAAAAAAACATTCAAAACACAAAAATAGCTATATCTCCTGAATTAGTCGTCTGCTGGGGTCATATTATGCACCAGAAAAAAAACATTCAACACACTAAAATGGCTATATCCCCTAAACTAGGCGGCTGCGTAAGTCATATTGTACACCAGAAAAAAAAATTCAACACACTAAAATATCTATATCTCTTAAAGTAGTCGTCTGCGGGGGTCATATTATGCACCAGAAAAAAATACTCAAAACACTAAAATGGCTATATCTCCTAAACTAGGCGTCTACGGTGGTCATATTATGCACCAGAAAAAAACATTCAAAACACTGAAATGGCTATAACTCTTAAACTAGTCATCTGCAGGGGTCATATTATGCAAAAGAAAAAAAAAATTCAAAACACTAAAATGGTTATATCTCCTAAACTATGGGTATGCGAGGGTCATTTTATGCACCAGAAAAAAAAAATCAAAACACTAAAATTTCTTTATCTCCTAAACTAAGGGTCTGCGGGGGTCATTTTATGCACCAGAAAAAAATATTCAAAATACTAAAAGGGCTATATCGCCTAAACTAGGCGTGTGCGGTGGTTATATTATGCCCCAGAAAAAAACATTTAAAACACTAAAATGGCTATATCTCCTGACCTGGGGTTCTGCGGTGGTCATTTTATGCACCAGAAAAAAAATTCAAAACACTAAAATGGCTATATCTCCTAAACTAGTCGTCTGCAGGGGTCATATTATGCACCAGAAAAAAAAAAATTCAAAACACTAAAATGGTTATATCTCCTAAACTAGGGGTATGCGAAGGTCATTTTACGCACCAGAAAAAAAACATTCAAAACAATAAAATGGCTATATTTCCTAAACTAGGCGTCTGCGGGGGTCATTTAATGCAGCAGGAAAAAAAAACATTAAAAACACAAAAATAGCTATATCTCCTGAATTAGTCGTCTGCGGGGGTCATATTATGCACCAGAAAAGAAAATTCAAAACACTAAAATGGCTATATCTCCTAAACTAATCGTCTGCGGTCGTCATATTATGCACCAGAAAAAAAAATTCAAAACACTAAAATGGCTATATCTCCTAAACTAATCGTCTGTGGGGGTCATTTTACGCACCAGAAAAAAAACATTCAAAACAATAAAATGGCTATATCCCCTAAATTAGCGGTCTGCGGGCGTCATTTTATGCACCAGAAAAAAAACAACCAAAACACTTAAATGGCTATATCTCCTCAACTAGAGGTCTGCTGGTGTCATATTATGCACCAGAAAAAAACATTCAAAACACTAAAATGGCTATATTTCCTAAACTAGGCGTCTGCGGGGGTCATTTAATGCAGCAGGAACAAAAACATTCAAAACACTAAAATAGCTATATCTCCTGAATTAGTCGGCTATATCTCCTAAACTAGACGTCTGCGGGGGTCATTTAATGCAGCAGGAAAAAAAACATTCAAAACACAAAAATAGCTATATCTCCTAAACTAGACGTCTGCGGGGGTCATATTATGTTCCAGGAAAGAAAATTCAAAACACTAAAATGGCTATATCTCCTAAACTAGCGGTCTGCGGGGATCATTTTATGCACCCGAAAAAAAACAATCAAAACACTAAAATGGCTATATCTCCTCAACTAGGGGTCTGTTGGTGTCATATTATGCACCAGAAAAAAACATTCAAAACACTAAAATGGCTACGTCTCCTAAACAAGGCGTCTGCGGGAGTCATATTATGCACCAGAAAAGAAAATTCAAAACACTAAAATGGTTATATCTCCTAAATTAGGGTCTGCGGGGGTCATTTTATGCGCCAGAAAAAAAAAACAAAACACTAAAATGGCTGTATCTCCTAAACTAGGGGTCTGCGGGGGTCATTTTATGCACCAGAAAAAAAACAATCAAAACACTAAAATGGCTATATCTCCTCAACTAGGGGTCTGCTGGTGTCATATTATGCAACAGAAAAAAACATTCAAAACAATAAAATGGCTATATCTCCTAAACTAGGCGTCTGCGGGGGTCATTTAATGCAGCAGGAAAAAAAACATTCAAAACACAAAAATAGCTATATCTCCTGAACTAGAGGTCTGCGGGGGTCATATTATGCACCAGGAAAGAAAATTCAAAACACTAAAATGGCTATATCTCCTAAACTAGGCGTCTGCCGGAGTCATTTTATGCACCAGAAAAAAAACATTCAAAACACTAAAATGGCTATATCCCCTAAACTAGCGGTCTGCGGGGGTCATTTTATGCACCAGAAAAAAAAATTCAAAACACTAAAATGGCTATATCTCCTAAACTAATCGTCTGTGGGGGTCATTTTACGCACCAGAAAAAAAACATTCAAAACAATAAAATGGCTATATCCCCTAAATTAGCGGTCTGCGGGGGTCATTTTATGCACCAGGAAAAAAACAACCAAAACACTAAAATGGCTACATCTCCTCAACTAGGGGTCTGCTGGTGTCATATTATGCACCAGAAAAGAAAATTCAAAACACTAAAATGGCTATATTTCCTAAACTAGGCGTTTGCGGTGGTCATATTATGCACCAGAAAAAAACATTCAAAACACTGAAATGGCTATATATCCTAAACTAGTCGTCTGCGGTGGTCATATTATGCACCAGAAAAAAACATTCAAAACACTGAAATGGCTATATCTCCTAAACTAGTGGTCTGCGAGGGTCATATTATGCACCAGAAAAAAACATTCAAAACACTAAAATGGCTATATCTAATCAACTAGGGGTCTGCTGGGGTTATATTATGCACCAGAAAATAAACATTTAACACACTAAAATGGCAATATCCCCTAAATTAGGCGGCTGCGAAAGTCATATTGTACACCAGAAAAAAAAAAATTCAAAACACTAAAATATCTATATCTCTTAAACTAGTCGTCTGCAGGGGTCATATTATGCAAAAGAAAAAAACCTTCAAAACCCTAAAATGACTATATCTCCTAACCTAGGGGTCTGCGGGGGTCATAGTATGCACCAGAAAAAAACATTCAAACCACTAAAATGGCTATATTTCCTAAACTATGCGTTTGCGGGGGTCATTTAATGCAACAGGAAAAAAAACATTCAAAACACAAAAATGGCTATATATCCTGAACCAGTCGTCTGCGGGGGTCATACTATGCACCAGAAAAGAAATTTCAAAACACTAAAATGGCTATATCTAATAAACTAGGCCTCTGCGGGGGTCATTTTTTGCACCAGAAAAAAAACATTCAAAACACTGAAATGACTATATCCCCTAAACTAGCGGTCTGCGGGGGTCATTTTATGCACCAGAAAAAAAAAATACAAAACACTAAAATGGCTATATCTCCTAAACTAATCGTCTGCGTGGGCTATATTATGCACCACAAAAAAAACTTTCAAAACACTAAAATGGCTACATCTCCGCAACTAGTGGTCTGCTGGGGTCATATTATGCACCAGAAAAAAAACATTCAAAACACTAAAATCTCCTAAACTAGGCGTCTGCGGGGGTCATTTTACGCACCAGAAAAAAAACATTCAAAACAATAAAATGGCTATATCTCCTAAATTAGCGGTCTGCGGGGGTCAATTTAAGCACCCGAAAAAAAAATTTCAAAATCAGAAAGAAAAAAATCCAAACACTAAAATGGCAATATCTCCTAAGCTAGGCGTCTGCGGGGGTCATTTTATGCACCAGAAAAAAATATTCAAAACAAAAAAATGGCTATATCTCCTAAACAAGTCGTCTCAGGGGGTCATATTATGCACCAGAAAAAAAACATTCAACACACTAAAATGGCTATATCCCCTAAACTAGGCGGCTGCGAAAGTCATATTGTAGACCAGAAAAAAAAAATTCAACACACTAAAATATCTATATTTCTTAAAGTAGTCGTCTGAGGGGGTCATATTATGCACCAGAAAAAAATATTCAAAACACTAAAATGGCTATATCTCCTAAACTAGGCGTCTGCGGTGGTCATATTATGCACCAGAAAAAAACATTCAAAACACTAAAATGGCTATATCCCCTAAACTAGGCGGCTGCGGGGGTCATATTATGCACCAGAAAAAAACATTTAAAACACTAAAATGGCTATATCTCCTGAACTGGGAGTCTGCGGGGGCCATTTTATGCACCAGAGAAAAAACATTCAACACACTAAAATGGCTATATCCCCTAAACTAATCGGCTGCGGGGGTCATATTAAGCACCAGAAAAAAAAAAATTCAAAACACTAAAATGGTTATATCTCCTAAACTATGGGAATGCGAGGGTCATTTTATGCACCAGAAAAAAAAATCAAAACACTAAAATGGCTGTATCTCCTAAACTAAGGGTCTCCGGGGGTCATTTTATGCACCAGAAAAAAATATTCAAACCACTAAAATGGCTATATCTCCTGACCTGGAGGTCTGCGGGGGTCATTTTATGCACCAGAAAAAAAAATTCAAAACACTAAAATGGCTATATCTCCTAAACTAATCGTCTGCGGTCGTCAAATTATACACCAAAAAAAATATTCAAAACACAAAAATGGCTATATCTCCTAAACTAGTGGTCTGCGAGGGTCATATTATGCACCAGAAAAAAACATTCAAAACACCAAAATGGCTATATCTAATCAACTAGGGGTCTGCTGGGGTCATAATATGCACCAGAAAATAAACATTTAACACACTAAAATGGCTATATCCCCTAAATTAGGCGGCTGCGAAAGTCATATTGTACACCAGAAAAAAAAAAATTCAAAACACTACAATATCTATATCTCTTAAACTAGTCGTCTGCAGGGGTCATATTATGCAACAGAAAAAAACCTTCAACACCCTAAAATGACTATATCTCCTAAACTAGGGGTCTGCGGGGGTCATATTATGCACCAGAAAAAATATTCAAAACCCTAAAATGGCTATATCTCCTAAACTAGGGGTCTGCGGAGGTCATTTTATGCACCAGAAAAAAAAATCAAAACACAAAAATGGCTATATCTCCTGAACTAGTCGTCTACGGGGGTCATATTATGCACCAGAAAAAAACATTCAAAACACTAAAATGGCTATATCTCCTAAACTAGTCGTCTGCGGGGGTCATATTATGCACCAGAAAAAATATTCAAAACCCTAAAATGGCTATCTCCTAAACTGGGGGTCTGCGGCGGTCATATTATGCACCAGAAAAAAAAAATTCAAAACACTAAAATGGTTATATCTCCTAAACTCGGGGTCTGCGGGGGTCATTTTATGCACCAGCAAAAAAACAATCAAAACACTAAAATGGCTATATCTCCTCAACTATGGGTCTGCTGGTTTCATATTATGCACCAGAAAAAAACATTCAAATCACTAAAATGGCTATATCTCCTAAACTAGGCGTTTGCGGGGGTCATTTAATGCAGCAGGAAAAAAAACATTCAAAACACAAAAATAGCTATATCTCCTGAACTAGACGTCTGCAGGGGTCATATTATGCACCAGGAAAGAAAATTCAAAACACTAAAATGGCTATATCTAATAAACTAGGCTTCTGCGGGGGTCATTTTATGCACCAGAAAAAAAAATTTCAAAATCAGAAAGAAAAAAATCCACACACTAAAATGGCTATTTCTCCTAAGCTAGGCGTCTGCGGGGGTCATTTTATGCACCAGAAAAAAAAAATTCAAAACACTGAAATGGCTATATCTCCTAAACTAATCGTCTGCTTTCGTCATATTATGCACCAAAAAAACAAATCCAAACACTAAAATGGCTATTTCTCCTAAGCGAGGCGTCTGCGGGGGTCATTTGATGCACCAGAAAAAAAAACATTCAGAACACTAAAATTGCTATATCTCCTAAAGTAGGCGTCTGCGGGGGTCATTTTATGCACCAGAAAAAAACATTCAAAACACTAAAATAGCTATATCTCCTAAACAGCGGTCTGCGGGGGTCATTTTATGCACCCGAAAAAAAAAACTCAAAATCAGAAAGAAAAAACTCCCAACACAAAATGGATATATCTAATAAGCTAGGCGTCTGCGGGGGTCGTTTTATGCACCAGAAAAAAAAAATTCAGAACACTAAAATGGCTATATCTCCTAATCTTATCGTCTGCGGTCGTCATATTATGCACCAGAAAAAAAAAATCCAAACACTAAAATGGCTATTTCTCCTAAGCTAGGCGTCTGCGGGGGTCATTTTATGCAGCAGGAAAAAAAAACATTCAAAACACAAAAATGGCTATAACTCCTAAACTAGGGGTCTACGGGGGTCATTTTATGCACCAGAAAAAAAACAATCAAAACACTAAAATGGCTATATCTCCTCAACTAGGGGTCTGCTGGTGTCATTTTATGCACCAGAAAAAAAAATCCACACACTAAAATGGCTATTTCTCCTAAGCTAGGCGTCTGCGGGGGTCATTTTATGCAGCAGGAAAAAAAAACATTCAAAACACAAAAATGGCTATAACTCCTAAACTCGTTGTCTGCGGGGGTCATATTATGCACCAGAAAAAAATATTCATAACACTAAAATGGCTATATCTCCTGAACTAGGGGTCTGCGGGGGTCATATTATGCACCAGAAAAAAAAATCAAAACACTAAAATGGCTGTATCTCCTAAACTAGGGGTCTACGGGGGTCATTTTATGCACCAGAAAAAAAACAATCAAAACACTCAAATGGCTATATCTCCTCAACTAGGGGTCTGCTGGTGTCATATTATGCACCAGAAAAAAACATTCAAAACACTAAAATGGCTATATCTCCTAAACTAGGCGACTGCGGGGGTCATTTAATGCAGCAGGAAAAAAAACATTCAAAACACAAAAATAGCTATATCTCCTGAACTAGACGTCTGCGGGGGTCATATTATGCACCAGGAAAGAGAATTCAAAACACTAAAATGGCTATATCTAATAAAATAGGCTTCTGCGGGGGTCATTTTATGCACCCGAAAAAAAAATTTCAAAATCAGAAAGAAAAAAATCCAAACACAAATTGGCTATACCTAATAAGCTAGGCGTCTGCGGGGGTCATTTTATGCACCAGAAAAAAAAAATTCAGAACATTAAAATGGCTATATTTCCTAAACTAGGCGTCTGCGGGGGTCATTTAATGCAGCAGGAAAAAAAACATTCAAAACACAAAAATAGCTATATCTCCTGAATTAGTCGTCTGCTGGGGTCATATTATGCACCAGAAAAAAAACATTCAACACACTAAAATGGCTATATCCCCTAAACTAGGCGGCTGCGAAAGTCATATTGTACACCAGAAAAAAAAATTCAACACACTAAAATATCTATATCTCTTAAAGTAGTCGTCTGCGGGGGTCATATTATGCACCAGAAAAAAATACTCAAAACACTAAAATGGCTATATCTCCTAAACTAGGCGTCTACGGTGGTCATATTATGCACCAGAAAAAAACATTCAAAACACTGAAATGGCTATAACTCTTAAACTAGTCATCTGCAGGGGTCATATTATGCAAAAGAAAAAAAAAATTCAAAACACTAAAATGGTTATATCTCCTAAACTATGGGTATGCGAGGGTCATTTTATGCACCAGAAAAAAAAAATCAAAACACTAAAATGGCTTTATCTCCTAAACTAAGGGTCTGCGGGGGTCATTTTATGCACCAGAAAAAAATATTCAAAATACTAAAAGGGCTATATCGCCTAAACTAGGCGTGTGCGGTGGTTATATTATGCCCCAGAAAAAAACATTTAAAACACTAAAATGGCTATATCTCCTGACCTGGGGTTCTGCGGTGGTCATTTTATGCACCAGAAAAAAAATTCAAAACACTAAAATGGCTATATCTCCTAAACTAGTCGTCTGCAGGGGTCATATTATGCACCAGAAAAAAAAAATTCAAAACACTAAAATGGTTATATCTCCTAAACTAGGGGTATGCGAAGGTCATTTTACGCACCAGAAAAAAAACATTCAAAACAATAAAATGGCTATATTTCCTAAACTAGGCGTCTGCGGGGGTCATTTAATGCAGCAGGAAAAAAAAACATTAAAAACACAAAAATAGCTATATCTCCTGAATTAGTCGTCTGCGGGGGTCATATTATGCACCAGAAAAGAAAATTCAAAACACTAAAATGGCTATATCTCCTAAACTAATCGTCTGCGGTCGTCATATTATGCACCAGAAAAAAAAATTCAAAACACTAAAATGGCTATATCTCCTAAACTAATCGTCTGTGGGGGTCATTTTACGCACCAGAAAAAAAACATTCAAAACAATAAAATGGCTATATCCCCTAAATTAGCGGTCTGCGGGCGTCATTTTATGCACCAGAAAAAAAACAACCAAAACACTTAA
Source organism: Volucella zonaria (assembly GCA_963966105.1). Lineage (NCBI taxonomy): Eukaryota > Metazoa > Arthropoda > Insecta > Diptera > Syrphidae > Volucella > Volucella zonaria. Next base: position 8,444,258 of record CAWYQB010000254.1, on the reverse strand, counting down.
ATGGCTATATCTCCTCAACTAGAGGTCTGCTGGTGTCATATTATGCACCAGAAAAAAACATTCAAAACACTAAAATGGCTATATTTCCTAAACTAGGCGTCTGCGGGGGTCATTTAATGCAGCAGGAACAAAAACATTCAAAACACTAAAATAGCTATATCTCCTGAATTAGTCGGCTATATCTCCTAAACTAGACGTCTGCGGGGGTCATTTAATGCAGCAGGAAAAAAAACATTCAAAACACAAAAATAGCTATATCTCCTAAACTAGACGTCTGCGGGGGTCATATTATGTTCCAGGAAAGAAAATTCAAAACACTAAAATGGCTATATCTCCTAAACTAGCGGTCTGCGGGGATCATTTTATGCACCCGAAAAAAAACAATCAAAACACTAAAATGGCTATATCTCCTCAACTAGGGGTCTGTTGGTGTCATATTATGCACCAGAAAAAAACATTCAAAACACTAAAATGGCTACGTCTCCTAAACAAGGCGTCTGCGGGAGTCATATTATGCACCAGAAAAGAAAATTCAAAACACTAAAATGGTTATATCTCCTAAATTAGGGTCTGCGGGGGTCATTTTATGCGCCAGAAAAAAAAAACAAAACACTAAAATGGCTGTATCTCCTAAACTAGGGGTCTGCGGGGGTCATTTTATGCACCAGAAAAAAAACAATCAAAACACTAAAATGGCTATATCTCCTCAACTAGGGGTCTGCTGGTGTCATATTATGCAACAGAAAAAAACATTCAAAACAATAAAATGGCTATATCTCCTAAACTAGGCGTCTGCGGGGGTCATTTAATGCAGCAGGAAAAAAAACATTCAAAACACAAAAATAGCTATATCTCCTGAACTAGAGGTCTGCGGGGGTCATATTATGCACCAGGAAAGAAAATTCAAAACACTAAAATGGCTATATCTCCTAAACTAGGCGTCTGCCGGAGTCATTTTATGCACCAGAAAAAAAACATTCAAAACACTAAAATGGCTATATCCCCTAAACTAGCGGTCTGCGGGGGTCATTTTATGCACCAGAAAAAAAAATTCAAAACACTAAAATGGCTATATCTCCTAAACTAATCGTCTGTGGGGGTCATTTTACGCACCAGAAAAAAAACATTCAAAACAATAAAATGGCTATATCCCCTAAATTAGCGGTCTGCGGGGGTCATTTTATGCACCAGGAAAAAAACAACCAAAACACTAAAATGGCTACATCTCCTCAACTAGGGGTCTGCTGGTGTCATATTATGCACCAGAAAAGAAAATTCAAAACACTAAAATGGCTATATTTCCTAAACTAGGCGTTTGCGGTGGTCATATTATGCACCAGAAAAAAACATTCAAAACACTGAAATGGCTATATATCCTAAACTAGTCGTCTGCGGTGGTCATATTATGCACCAGAAAAAAACATTCAAAACACTGAAATGGCTATATCTCCTAAACTAGTGGTCTGCGAGGGTCATATTATGCACCAGAAAAAAACATTCAAAACACTAAAATGGCTATATCTAATCAACTAGGGGTCTGCTGGGGTTATATTATGCACCAGAAAATAAACATTTAACACACTAAAATGGCAATATCCCCTAAATTAGGCGGCTGCGAAAGTCATATTGTACACCAGAAAAAAAAAAATTCAAAACACTAAAATATCTATATCTCTTAAACTAGTCGTCTGCAGGGGTCATATTATGCAAAAGAAAAAAACCTTCAAAACCCTAAAATGACTATATCTCCTAACCTAGGGGTCTGCGGGGGTCATAGTATGCACCAGAAAAAAACATTCAAACCACTAAAATGGCTATATTTCCTAAACTATGCGTTTGCGGGGGTCATTTAATGCAACAGGAAAAAAAACATTCAAAACACAAAAATGGCTATATATCCTGAACCAGTCGTCTGCGGGGGTCATACTATGCACCAGAAAAGAAATTTCAAAACACTAAAATGGCTATATCTAATAAACTAGGCCTCTGCGGGGGTCATTTTTTGCACCAGAAAAAAAACATTCAAAACACTGAAATGACTATATCCCCTAAACTAGCGGTCTGCGGGGGTCATTTTATGCACCAGAAAAAAAAAAATACAAAACACTAAAATGGCTATATCTCCTAAACTAATCGTCTGCGTGGGCTATATTATGCACCACAAAAAAAACTTTCAAAACACTAAAATGGCTACATCTCCGCAACTAGTGGTCTGCTGGGGTCATATTATGCACCAGAAAAAAAACATTCAAAACACTAAAATCTCCTAAACTAGGCGTCTGCGGGGGTCATTTTACGCACCAGAAAAAAAACATTCAAAACAATAAAATGGCTATATCTCCTAAATTAGCGGTCTGCGGGGGTCAATTTAAGCACCCGAAAAAAAAATTTCAAAATCAGAAAGAAAAAAATCCAAACACTAAAATGGCAATATCTCCTAAGCTAGGCGTCTGCGGGGGTCATTTTATGCACCAGAAAAAATATTCAAAACAAAAAAATGGCTATATCTCCTAAACAAGTCGTCTCAGGGGGTCATATTATGCACCAGAAAAAAAACATTCAACACACTAAAATGGCTATATCCCCTAAACTAGGCGGCTGCGAAAGTCATATTGTAGACCAGAAAAAAAAAATTCAACACACTAAAATATCTATATTTCTTAAAGTAGTCGTCTGAGGGGGTCATATTATGCACCAGAAAAAAATATTCAAAACACTAAAATGGCTATATCTCCTAAACTAGGCGTCTGCGGTGGTCATATTATGCACCAGAAAAAAACATTCAAAACACTAAAATGGCTATATCCCCTAAACTAGGCGGCTGCGGGGGTCATATTATGCACCAGAAAAAAACATTTAAAACACTAAAATGGCTATATCTCCTGAACTGGGAGTCTGCGGGGGCCATTTTATGCACCAGAGAAAAAACATTCAACACACTAAAATGGCTATATCCCCTAAACTAGTCGGCTGCGGGGGTCATATTAAGCACCAGAAAAAAAAAAATTCAAAACACTAAAATGGTTATATCTCCTAAACTATGGGAATGCGAGGGTCATTTTATGCACCAGAAAAAAAAATCAAAACACTAAAATGGCTGTATCTCCTAAACTAAGGGTCTCCGGGGGTCATTTTATGCACCAGAAAAAAATATTCAAACCACTAAAATGGCTATATCTCCTGACCTGGACACCAGAAAAAAAAATTCAAAACACTAAAATGGCTATATCTCCTAAACTAATCGTCTGCGGTCGTCAAATTATACACCAAAAAAAATATTCAAAACACAAAAATGGCTATATCTCCTAAACTAGTGGTCTGCGAGGGTCATATTATGCACCAGAAAAAAACATTCAAAACACCAAAATGGCTATATCTAATCAACTAGGGGTCTGCTGGGGTCATAATATGCACCAGAAAATAAACATTTAACACACTAAAATGGCTATATCCCCTAAATTAGGCGGCTGCGAAAGTCATATTGTACACCAGAAAAAAAAAAATTCAAAACACTACAATATCTATATCTCTTAAACTAGTCGTCTGCAGGGGTCATATTATGCAACAGAAAAAAACCTTCAACACCCTAAAATGACTATATCTCCTAAACTAGGGGTCTGCGGGGGTCATATTATGCACCAGAAAAAATATTCAAAACCCTAAAATGGCTATATCTCCTAAACTAGGGGTCTGCGGAGGTCATTTTATGCACCAGAAAAAAAAATCAAAACACAAAAATGGCTATATCTCCTGAACTAGTCGTCTACGGGGGTCATATTATGCACCAGAAAAAAACATTCAAAACACTAAAATGGCTATATCTCCTAAACTAGTCGTCTGCGGGGGTCATATTATGCACCAGAAAAAATATTCAAAACCCTAAAATGGCTATCTCCTAAACTGGGGGTCTGCGGCGGTCATATTATGCACCAGAAAAAAAAAATGCAAAACACTAAAATGGTTATATCTCCTAAACTCGGGGTCTGCGGGGGTCATTTTATGCACCAGCAAAAAAACAATCAAAACACTAAAATGGCTATATCTCCTCAACTATGGGTCTGCTGGTTTCATATTATGCACCAGAAAAAAACATTCAAATCACTAAAATGGCTATATCTCCTAAACTAGGCGTTTGCGGGGGTCATTTAATGCAGCAGGAAAAAAAACATTCAAAACACAAAAATAGCTATATCTCCTGAACTAGACGTCTGCAGGGGTCATATTATGCACCAGGAAAGAAAATTCAAAACACTAAAATGGCTATATCTAATAAACTAGGCTTCTGCGGGGGTCATTTTATGCACCAGAAAAAAAAATTTCAAAATCAGAAAGAAAAAAATCCACACACTAAAATGGCTATTTCTCCTAAGCTAGGCGTCTGCGGGGGTCATTTTATGCACCAGAAAAAAAAAATTCAAAACACTGAAATGGCTATATCTCCTAAACTAATCGTCTGCTTTCGTCATATTATGCACCAAAAAAACAAATCCAAACACTAAAATGGCTATTTCTCCTAAGCGAGGCGTCTGCGGGGGTCATTTGATGCACCAGAAAAAAAAACATTCAGAACACTAAAATTGCTATATCTCCTAAAGTAGGCGTCTGCGGGGGTCATTTTATGCACCAGAAAAAAACATTCAAAACACTAAAATAGCTATATCTCCTAAACAGCGGTCTGCGGGGGTCATTTTATGCACCCGAAAAAAAAAACTCAAAATCAGAAAGAAAAAACTCCCAACACAAAATGGATATATCTAATAAGCTAGGCGTCTGCGGGGGTCGTTTTATGCACCAGAAAAAAAAAATTCAGAACACTAAAATGGCTATATCTCCTAATCTTATCGTCTGCGGTCGTCATATTATGCACCAGAAAAAAAAAATCCAAACACTAAAATGGCTATTTCTCCTAAGCTAGGCGTCTGCGGGGGTCATTTTATGCAGCAGGAAAAAAAAACATTCAAAACACAAAAATGGCTATAACTCCTAAACTAGGGGTCTACGGGGGTCATTTTATGCACCAGAAAAAAAAACAATCAAAACACTAAAATGGCTATATCTCCTCAACTAGGGGTCTGCTGGTGTCATTTTATGCACCAGAAAAAAAAATCCACACACTAAAATGGCTATTTCTCCTAAGCTAGGCGTCTGCGGGGGTCATTTTATGCAGCAGGAAAAAAAAACATTCAAAACACAAAAATGGCTATAACTCCTAAACTCGTTGTCTGCGGGGGTCATATTATGCACCAGAAAAAAATATTCATAACACTAAAATGGCTATATCTCCTGAACTAGGGGTCTGCGGGGGTCATATTATGCACCAGAAAAAAAAATCAAAACACTAAAATGGCTGTATCTCCTAAACTAGGGGTCTACGGGGGTCATTTTATGCACCAGAAAAAAAACAATCAAAACACTCAAATGGCTATATCTCCTCAACTAGGGGTCTGCTGGTGTCATATTATGCACCAGAAAAAAACATTCAAAACACTAAAATGGCTATATCTCCTAAACTAGGCGACTGCGGGGGTCATTTAATGCAGCAGGAAAAAAAACATTCAAAACACAAAAATAGCTATATCTCCTGAACTAGACGTCTGCGGGGGTCATATTATGCACCAGGAAAGAGAATTCAAAACACTAAAATGGCTATATCTAATAAAATAGGCTTCTGCGGGGGTCATTTTATGCACCCGAAAAAAAAATTTCAAAATCAGAAAGAAAAAAATCCAAACACAAATTGGCTATACCTAATAAGCTAGGCGTCTGCGGGGGTCATTTTATGCACCAGAAAAAAAAAATTCAGAACATTAAAATGGCTATATTTCCTAAACTTATCGTCTGCGGTCGTCATATTATGCACCAGAAAAAAAAATCCAAACACTAAAATGGCTATTTCTCCTAAGCTAGGCGTCTGCGGGGGTCATTTTATGCAGCAGGAAAAAAAAACATTCAAAACACAAAAATGGCTATAACTCCTAAACTCGTCGTCTGCGGGGGTCATATTATGCACCAGAAAAAAATATTTATAACACTAAAATGGCTATATCTCCTGAACTAGGGGTCTGCGGGGGTCATATTATGCACCAGAAAAAAAAATCAAAACACTAAAATGGCTGTATCTCCTAAACTAGGGGTCTACGGGGGTCATTTTATGCACCAGAAAAAAAACAATCAAAACACTAAAATGGCTATATCTCCTCAACTAGGGGTCTGCTGGTGTCATATTATGCACCAGAAAAAAACATTCAAAACACTAAAATGGCTATATCTCCTAAAATAGGCGTCTGCGGGGGTCATTTAATGCAGCAGGAAAAAAAACATTCAAAACACAAAAATAGCTATATCTACTGAACTAGACGTCTGCGTGGGTCATATTATGCACCAGGAAAGAGAATTCAAAACACTAAAATGGCTATATCTAATAAAATAGGCTTCTGCGCGGGTCATTTTATGCACCCGAAAAAAAAATTTCAAAATCAGAAAGAAAAAAATCCAAACACTAAAATGGCTATATCTCCTAAGCTAGGCGTCTGCGGGGGTCATTTTATGCACCAGAAAAACAAAATTCAAAACACTAAAATCGCTATATCTCCTAAACTAATCGTCTGCGGTCGTCATACTATGCACCAGAAAAAAACATTCAAAACACTAAAATGGCTATATCTCCTAAACTAGGCGTCTGCGGGGGTCATTTTATGCACCCGAAAAAAAAAACTCAAAATCAGAAAGAAAAAATCCCAACACAAATTGGCTATATCTAATAAGCTAGGCGTCTGCGGGGGTCATTTTATGCACCAGAAAAAAAAAATTCAGAACATTAAAATGGCTATATCTCCTAAACTTATCGTCTGCAGTCGTCATATTATGCACCAAAAAAACAAATCCAAACACTAAAATGGCTATTTCTCCTAAGCGAGGCGTCTGCGGGGGTCATTTTATGCAGCAGGAAAAAAAAACATTCAAAACCCAAAAATGGCTATAACTCCTAAACTAGGGGTCTGCGGGGGTCATATTATGCACCAGAAAAAAAAAATCAAAACACTAAAATGGCTGTATCTCCTAAACTAGGGGTCTACGGGGGTCATTTTATGCACCAGAAAAAAAACAATCAAAACACTAAAATGGCTATATCTCCTCAACTAGGGGTCTGCTGGTGTCATATTATGCACCAGAAAAAAACATTCAAAACACTAAAATGGCTATATCTCCTAAACTAGGCGTCTGCGGGGGTCATTTAATGCAGCAGGAAAAAAAGCATTCAAAACACAAAAATAGCTATATCTCCTGAACTAGACGTCTGCGGGGGTCATATTATGCACCAGGAAAGAGAATTCAAAACACTAAAATGGCTAAATCTAATAAAATAGGCTTCTGCGGTTGTCATTTTATGCACCCGAAAAAAAAATTTCAAAATCAGAAAGAAAAAAATCCAAACACTAAAATGGCTATATCTCCTAAGCTAGGCGTCTGCGGGGATCATTTTATGCACCAGAAAAAGAAAATTTAAAACACTAAAATGGCTATATCTCCTAAACTAATCGTCTGCGGTCGTCATATTATGCACCAGAAAAAAACATTCAAAGCACTAAAATGGCTACATCTCCTAAACTAATCGTCAGCGGAGGTCAATTTATGCACCAGAAAAAAAAAAATCCAAACACTAAAATGGCTATTTCTCCTTAGCTAGGCGTCTGCGGGGGTCATTTTATGCACCAGAAAAAAAAAATTCAAAACACTGAAATGGCTATATCTCCTAAACTAATCGTCTGCGGTCGTCATATTATGTACCAGAAAAAAACATTCAAAACACTAAAATGGCTACATCTCCTAAACTAATCGTCAGCGGAGGTCATTTTATGCACCAGAAAAAAAAAAATCCAAACACTAAAATTTCTATTTCTCCTAAGATAGGCGTCTGCGGGGGTCATTTTATGCACCAGAAAAAAAACATTCAGAACACTAAAATTGCTATATCTCCTAAAGTAGGCGTCTGCGGGGGTTATTTTATGCACCAGAAAAAAACATTCAAAACATTAAAATGGCTATATCGCCTAAACTAGCAGCCTGCGGGGGTCATTTTATGCACCCGAAAAAAAAAAACTCAAAATCAGAAAGAAAAAACTCCCAACACAAATTGGCTATATCTAATAAGCTAGGCGTCTGCGGGGGTCATTTTATGCACCAGAAAAAAAAAATTCAGAACTTTAAAATGGCTATATCTCCTAAACTTATCGTCTGCGGTCGTCATATTATGCACCAGAAAAAAAAATCCAAACACTAAAATGGCTATATCTCCTAAACTAGGCGTCTGCGGGGGTCATTTTATGCACCCGAAAAAAAAAACTCAAAATCAGAAAGAAAAAACTCCCAACACAAATTGGCTATATCTAATAAGCTAGGCGTCTGCGGGGGTCATTTTATGCACCAGAAAAAAAAAATTCAGAACATTAAAATGGCTATATCTCCTAAACTTATCATCTGCGGTCGTCATATTATGCACCAGGAAAAAAAATCCAAACACTAAAATGGCTATTTCTCCTAAGCTAGGCGTCTGCGGGGGTCATTTTATGCAGCAGGAAAAAAAAACATTCAACACACAAAAATGGCTATAACTCCTAAACTCGTCGTCTGCGGGGGTCATATTATGCACCAGAAAAAAATATTCATAACACTAAAATGGCTATATCTCCTGAACCAGGGGTCTGCGGGGGTCATATTATGCACCAGAAAAAAAAAATCAAAACACTAAAATGGCTGTATCTCCTAAACTAGGGGTCTACGGGGGTCATTTTATGCACCAGAAAAAAAACAATCAAAACACTAAAATGGCTATATCTCCTCAACTAGGGGTCTGCTGGTGTCATATTATGCACCAGAAAAAAACATTCAAAACACTAAAATGGCTATATCTCCTAAACTAGGCGTCTGCGGGGGTCATTTAATGCTGCAGGAAAAAAAACATTCAAAACACAAAAATAGCTATATCTCCTGAACTAGACGTCTGCGGGGGTCATATTATGCACCAGGAAAGAGAATTCAAAACACTAAAATGGCTATATCTAATAAAATAGGCTTCTGCGGGGGTCATTTTATGCACCCGAAAAAAAAATTTCAAAATCAGAAAGAAAAAAATCCAAACACTAAAATGGCTATATCTCCTAAGCTAGGCGTCTGCGGGGGTCATTTTATGCACCAGAAAAAGAAAATTCAAAACACTAAAATGGCTATATCTCCTAAACTAATCGTCTGCGGTCGTCATACTATGCACCAGAAAAAAACATTCAAAACACTAAAATGGCTATATCTCCTAAACTAGGCGTCTGCGGGGGTCATTTTATGCACCCGAAAAAAAAAACTCAAAATCAGAAAGAAAAAACTCCCAACACAAATTGGCTATATCTAATAAGCTAGGCGTCTGCGGGGGTCATTTTATGCACCAGAAAAAAAAAATTCAGAACATTAAAATGGCTATATCTCCTAAACTTATCATCTGCGGTCGTCATATTATGCACCAGAAAAAAAAATCCAAACACTAAAATGGCTATTTCTCCTAAGCTAGGCGTCTGCGGGGGTCATTTTATGCAGCAGGAAAAAAAAACATTCAAAACACAAAAATGGCTATAACTCCTAAACTCGTCGTCTGCGGGGGTCATATTATGCACCAGAAAAAAATATTCATAACACTAAAATGGCTATATCTCCTGAACTATGGGTCTGCGGGGGTCATATTATGCACCAGAAAAAAAAAATCAAAACACTAAAATGGCTGTATCTCCTAAACTAGGGGTCTACGGGGGTCATTTTATGCACCAGAAAAAAAACAATCAAAACACTAAAATGGCTATATCTCCTCAACTAGGGGTCTGCTGGTGTCATATTATGCACCAGAAAAAAACATTCAAAACACTAAAATGGCTATATCTCCTAAACTAGGCGTCTGCGGGGGTCATTTAATGCAGCAGGAAAAAAAACATTCAAAACACAAGAATAGCTATATCTCCTGAACTAGACGTCTGCGGGGGTCATATTATGCACCAGGAAAGAGAATTCAAAACACTAAAATGGCTATATCTAATAAAATAGGCTTCTGCAGGGGTCATTTTATGCACCCGAAAAAAAAATTTCAAAATCAGAAAGAAAAAAATCCAAACACTAAAATGGCTATATCTCCTAAGCTAGGCGTCTGCGGGGGTCATTTTATGCACCAGAAAAAGAAAATTCAAAACACTAAAATGGCTATATCTCCTAAACTAATCATCTGCGGTCGTCATACTATGCACCAGAAAAAAACATTCAAAACACTAAAATGGCTATTTCTCCTAAACTAGGCGTCTGCGGGGGTCATTTAATGCAGCAGGAAAAAAACATTCAAAACACAAAAATAGCTATATCTCCTGAACTAGACGTCTGCGGGGGTCATATTATGCACCAGGAAAGAGAATTCAAAACACTAAAATGGCTATATCTAATAAAATAGGCTTATGCGGGGGTCATTTTATGCACCCGAAAAAAAAAACTCAAAATCAGAAAGAAAAAACTCCCAATACAAAATCGCTATATCTAATAAGCTAGGCGTCTGCGGGGGTCATTTTATGTACCAGAAAAAAAAAATTCAGAACACTAAAATGGCTATATCTCCTAATCTTATCGTCTGCGGTCGTCATATTATGCACCAGAACAAAAAAATCCAAACACTAAAATGGCTATTTCTCCTAAGCTAGGCGTCTGCGGGGGTCATTTTATGCAGCAGGAAAAAAAAACATTCAAAACACAAAAATGGCTATAACTCCTAAACTCGTCGTCTGCGGGGGTCATTTTATGCACCAGAAAAAAATATTCATAACACTAAAATGGCTATATCTCCTGAACTAGGGGTCTGCGGGGGTCATATTATGCACCAGCAAAAAAAAATCAAAACACTAAAATGGCTGTATCTCCTAAACTAGGGGTCTACGGGGGTCATTTTATGCACCAGAAAAAAAACAATCAAAACACTAAAATGGCTATATCTCCTCAACTAGGGGTCTGCTGGTGTCATATTATGCACCAGAAAAAAACTTTCAAAACACTAAAATGGCTATATCTCCTAAACTAGGCGTCTGCGGGGGTCATTTAATGCAGCAGGGAAAAAAACATTCAAAACACTAAAATGGCTATATCTCCTAAACTAGGGGTCTGCGGGGGTCATTTAATGCAGCAGGAAAAAAAACATTCAAAACACAAAAATAGCTATATCTCCTGAATTAGACGTCTGCGGGGGTCATATTATGCACCAGGAAAGAAAATTCAAAACACTAAAATGGCTATATCTAATAAACTCGGCTTCTGCGGGGGTCATTTTATGCACCCGAAAAAAAAATTTCAAAATCAGAAAAAAAAAAATCCAAACACTAAAATGGCTGTATCTCCTAAGCTAGGCGTCTGCGGGGGTCATTTTATGCACCAGAAAAAGAAAATTCAAAACACTAAAATGGCTATATCTCCTAAACTAATCGTCTGCGGTCGTCATATTATGCACCAAAAAAAAAATCCAAACACTAAAATGGCTATTTCTCCTTAGCTAGGCGTCTGCGGGGGTCATTTTATGCACCAGAAAAAAAACATTCAGAACACTAAAATTGCTATATCTTCTAAAGTAGGCGTCTGCGGGGGTCATTTTATGCACCCGAAAAAAAAAACTCAAAATCAGAAAGAAAAAACTCCCAACACAAAATGGCTATATCTAATAAGCTAGGCGTCTGCGGGGGTCATTTTATGCACCAGAAAAAAAAAATTCAGAACCCTAAAATGGCTATATCTTCTAAACTTATCGTCTGCGGTCGTCATATAATGCACCAGAAAAAAAAATCCAAACACAAAAATGGCTATTTCTCCTAAGCTAGGCGTCTGCGGGGGTCATTTTATGCAGCAGGAAAAAAAAATATTCAAAACACAAAAATGGCTATAACTCCTAAACTCGTCGTCTGCGGGGGTCATATTGTGCACCAGAAAAAAATATTCATAACACTAAAATGGGTATATCTCCTGAACTAGGGGTCTGCGGGGGTCATATTATGCACCAGAAAAAAAAAAATCAAATCACTAAAATGGCTGTATCTCCTAAACTAGGGGTCTACGGGGGTCATTTCATGCACCAGAAGAAAAACAATCAATACACTAAAATGGCTATATCTCCTCAACTAGGGGTCTGCTGGTGTCATATTATGCACCAGAAAAAAACATTCAAAACACTAAAATGGCTATATCTCCTAAACTAGGCGACAGCGGGGGTCATTTAATGCAGCAGGAAAAAAAACATTCAAAACACAAAAATAGCTATATCTCCTGAATTAGACGTCTGCGGGGGTCATATTATGCACCAGGAAAGAAAATTCAAAACACTAAAATGGCTACATCTCCTAAACTAATCGTCTGCGGTCGTCATATTATGCACCAGAAAAAAACATTCAAAACACTAAAATGGCTACATCTCCTAAACTAATCGTCAGCGGAGGTCATTTTATGCACCAGAAAAAAAAAAATCCAAACACTAAAATGGCTATTTCTCCTTAGCTAGGCGTCTGCGGAGGTCATTTTATGCACCAGAAAAAAAAAATCAGAACATTAAAATGGCTATATCTCCTAAACTTATCGTCTGCGGTCGTCATATTATGCACCAGAAAAAAACATTCAAAACACTAAAATTTCTACATCTCCTAAACTAATCGTCAGCGGAGGTCATTTTATGCACCAGAAAAAAAAAAATCCAAACACTAAAATGGCTATTTCTCCTTAGCTAGGCGTCTGCGGAGGTCATTTTATGCACCAGAAAAAAAAAATCAGAACATTAAAATGGCTATATCTCCTAAACTTATCGTCTGCGGTCGTCATATTATGCACCAGAAAAAAACATTCAAAACACTAAAATTTCTACATCTCCTAAACTAATCGTCAGCGGAGGTCATTTTATGCACCAGAAAAAAAAAAATCCAAACACTAAAATGGCTATTTCTCCTAAGCTAGGCGTCTGCGGGGGTCATTTTATGCACCAGAAAAAAAACATTCAGAACACTAAAATTGCTATATCTCCTAAAGTAGGCGTCTGCGGGGGTCATTTTATGCACCAGAAAAAAACATTCAAAACATTAAAATGGCTATATCTCCTAAACTAGCGGCCTGCGGGGTCATTTTATGCACCCGAAAAAAAAATTTCAAAATCAGAAAGAAAAAAATCCAAACACTAAAATGGCTATATCTCTTAAGCTAGGCGTCTGCGGGGGTCATTTTATGCACCAGAAAAAGAAAATTCAAAACACTAAAATGGCTATATCTCCTAAACTAATCGTCTGCGGTCGTCATATTATGCACCAAAAATAACATTCAAAACACTAAAATGGCTATATCTCCTAAACTAGGCGTCTGCGGGGGTCATTTAATGCAGCAGGAAAAAAAACATTCAAAACACAAAAATAGCTATATCTCCTGAACTAGACCGGGGGTCATATTATGCACCAGGAAAGAGAATTCAAAACACTAAAATGGTTATATCTAATAAAATAGGCTTCTGCGGGGGTCATTTTATGCACCCGAAAAAAAAATTTCAAAATCAGAAAGAAAAAAATCCAAACACTAAAATGGATATATCTCCTAAGCTAGGCGTCTGCGGGGGTCATTTTATGCACCAGAAAAAGAAAATTCAAAACACTAAAATGGCTATATCTCCTAAACTCATCGTCTGCGGTCGTCATACTATGCACCAGAAAAAAACATTCAAAACACTAAAATGGCTATATCTCCTAAACTAGGCGTCTGCGGGGGTCATTTAATGCAGCAGGAAAAAAAACATTCAAAACACAAAAGTAGCTATATCTCCTGAACTAGACGTCTGCGGGGGTCATATTGTGCACCAGGAAATAGAATTCAAAACACTAAAATGGCTATATCTAATAAAATAGGCTTCTGCGGGGGTCATTTTATGCACCAGAAAAAAAAATTCAAAACACTAAAATGGTTATATCTCCTAAACTAGGGGTCTGCGGGGGTCATTTTATGTACAAGAAAAAAAAAATCAAAACACTAAAATGGCTGTATCTCCTAAACTAGGGGTCTGCGGGGGTCATTTTATGCACCAGAAAAAAAACAATCAAAACACTAAAATGGCTATATCTCCTCAACCAGGGGTCTGCTTGTGTCATATTATGCACCAGAAAAAAACATTCAAAACACTAAAATGGCTATATCTCCTAAACTAGGGGTCTGCGGGGGTCATTTAATGCAGCAGGAAAAAAAACATTCAAAACACAAAAATAGCTATATCTCCTGAATTAGACGTCTGCGGGGGTCATATTATGCACCAGGAAAGAAAATTCAAAACACTAAAATGGCTATATCTAATAAACTAGGCTTCTGCGGGGGTCATTTTATGCACCCGAAAAAAAAATTTCAAAATCAGAAAGAAAAAAATTCAAACACTAAAATGGCTATATCTCCTAAGCTAGGCGTCTGCGGGGTCATTTTATGCACCAAAAATCCAAAATACCAAAATAGCTATATCTCTTAAACTTGGCGTCTGCGAGGGTCATTTCATGCACCAGAAAAAAAAATTCTAAATACTAAAATAGCTATATCTATTAAACTAGGCGTCTGAGGGGGTCATTTTATGCACCAAAAATCCAAAATACTAAAATGGCTATATCTCCTAAACTAGGCGTCTGCGGAGGACATTTTATGCACCAGAAAAAAAAATCAAAACACTAAAATGGCTATATCTCCAAAACTAGGCGTCTGCGGGGGTCATTTTGTGCACCAGAAAAAAAAAATTCAAAACACATAAATGTCTATATCTCCTAAACAAGGCGTCTGCGGGGGTCATTTTATGCACCAAAAAAAAAAAAAAAACACAAAAATCTCTAAGTCTCCTAAACTATTCGTCTGCGGGGGTCATTTTATGCACCAGAAAAAAATTCTAAATACTAAACTGGCTATATCACCTAAACTAGGCGTCTGCGGCGGTCATTGGCCTCAGAAAAAAAAATCAAAACACTTAAATGGCTATTTCTCCTAAACTACGCGTCTGCAGGGGTCTTTTTATGCACCAGAAAAAAAAAATTCTAAATACTAAAATGGCTATATCTCCTAAGCTAGGCGTCTGCGGGGTCATTTTATGCACCAAAAATGCAAAATACCAAAATAGCTATATCTCTTAAACTTGGCGTCTGCGGAGGTCGTTTTATGCACCAGAAAAAAAAATCAAAACACTAAAATGGCTATATCTCCTAAACTAGGCGTCAGCGGCGGTTATTTTATGCACCAGAAAAAAAAAACAAAATACTAAAATGCCTAAATCTCCTAAACTATGCGACTGCGGGGATCATTTTACGCACCAAAAAAAAAACTCAAAATACTAAAATGGCTGTTTCTCCTAAAATAGAGGTCTGCAGTGGTTTTTTTGTGCACCAGAAAAAAGAAATCCAAAATACTAATATGACCGTGTTTCCTAAACAAGGCGTCTGCGGGGGACATTTTATGCACCAAAAATCCGAAATACAAAAATGGCTATATCTCTTAAACTAGGCGTCTGCGAGGGTGATTTTATGCACCAGAAAAAAAATATTCTAAATACTAAAATAGCTATATCTCCTAAACTAGGCGTCTGCGGGGATAATTTTATGCACCAAAAATCCAAAACACAAAAATGGCTATAACTCCTAAACTCGTCGTCTGCGGCGGTCATATTATACACCAGAAAAAAAAATCAAAATATTAAAATGGCTATATCTCCTAAACTACGCGTCTGCGAGGGTCATTTTATGCACCAGAAAAAAAAAATTCAAAACACAAAAATGGCTATATCTCGTAAACTAGGCGTCTGCGGGTGTCATTTTATGAACCAGAAAAAAAAATTCAAAGCACAAAAGGGCTAAATCTCCTAAACTAGCCGTCTGTGGGGTGAAATTATGCGCCAGAAAAAAAAATTCAAAACACAAAAATGGCTATATCTCCTAAACTAGGCGTCAGCGGCGGTCATATTATACATCAGAAAAAAAAATCAAAATACTAAAATGGCTATATCTCCTAAAATAGGCGTCTGCGGGGACATTTTATGCACCAGAAAAAAAAATTCAAAGCACAAAAGGGCTAAATCTCCTAAACTAGCCGTCTGTGGGGTCAAATTATGCGCCAGAAAAAAAAATTCAAAACACAAAAATGGCTATATCTCCTAAACTAGGCGTCAGCGGCGGTCATATTATACACCAGAAAAAAAAATCAAAATACTAAAATGGCTATATCTCCTAAACTACGCGTCTGCGAGGGTCATCTTATGCACCAGAAAAAAAAAATTCAAAACACAAAAATGGCTATCTCTCGTAAACTAGGCGTCTGCGGGGGTCATTTTATGAACCAGAAAAAAAAATTCAAAGCACAAAAGGGCTAAATCTCCTAAACTAGCCGTCTGTGGGGTCAAATTATGCGCCAGAAAAAAAAATTCAAAACACAAAAATGGCTATATCTCCTAAACTAGGCGTCAGCGGCGGTCATATTATACACCAGAAAAAAAAATCAAAATACTAAAATGGCTATATCTCCTAAACTACGCGTCTGCGAGGGTCATTTTATGCACCAGAAAAAAAAAATTCAAAACACAAAAATGGCTATATCTCGTAAACTAGGCGTCTGCGGGGGTCATTTTATGAACCAGAAAAAAAAATTCAAAGCACAAAAGGGCTAAATCTCCTAAACTAGCCCTCTGCGGGGTCAAATTAGGCGCCAGAAAAAAAAGATTCAAAACACAAAAATGGCTATATCTCCTAAACTAGGCGTCAGCGGCGGTCATTTTATGCACCAGCAAAAAAAAACAAAATACTAAAAAATGGCTATATCTCCTAAACTAGGCGTCTGCGGGGACATTTTATGCACCAGAAATAAAAAATTCAAAACACATAAATGGCTATATCTCCTAAACTAGTCATCTGCGGGGGTCATTTTATGCACCAAAAAAAAAAAAAACACAAAAATCTCTATGTCTCCTAAAGTATTCGTCTGCGGGGGTCATTTTATGCACCAGAAAACAAAAATCTAAATACTAAAATAGCTATATCTCGTAAACTAGACGTCTGCGGGGGTCATTTTAAGAACCAGAAAAAAAAATTCAAAACACAAAAATGGCTATATCTCCTAAACTAGGCGTCAGCGGCGGTCATATTATACACCAGAAAAAAAAATCAAAATACTAAAATGGCTATATCTCCTAAACTACGCGTCTGCGAGGGGCATCTTATGCACCAGAAATAAAAAATTCAAAACACATAAATGGCTATATCTCCTAAACTTTTCGTGTGCGGGGGTAATTTTATGCACCAGAAAAAAAAATCTAAATACTAAAATGGCTATATCTCGTAAACTAGGCGTCTGCGGGGGTCATTTTATGAACCAGAAAAAAAAATTCAAAACACAAAAATGGCTATATCTCGTAAACTAGGCGTCTGCGGGGGTCATTTTATGAACCAGAAAAAAAAATTCAAAGCACAAAAGGGCTAAATCTCCTAAACTAGCCGTTTGTGGGGTCAAATTATGCGCCAGAAAAAAAAAATTCAAAACACAAAAATTTCTATCTCTCCTAAACTAGGCGTCTGCGGGGGACATTTTATGCACCAGAAAAAAAAAATCAAAATACTAAAACGGCTATATCTCCTAAACTAGTCATGCACCAGAAATAAAAAATTCTAAACACAGAAATGGCTATATCTCCCAAACTAGGCGTCTGCGGGGGTCACTTTATGCACCAAAAAAAAACACAAAAATCTCTATGTCTCCTAAATTATTCGTCTGCGGGGGTCATTTTATGCACCAGAAAAAAAAATTCTAAATACTAAAATGGCTACATCACCTAAACTAGGCGTCTGCGGCGGTCATTTGCCTCAGAAAAAAAAATCAAAACACTTAAATGGCTATTTCTCCTATACTACGCGTCTGCGGGGGTCTTTTTGTGCACCAGAAAAAAAAATTCAAAACACAAAAATGGCTATATCTCGTAAACTAGGCGTCTGCGGGGGTCATTTTATGAACAAGAAAAAAAAAATTCAAAGCACAAAAGGGCTAAACCTCCTAAACTAGCCGTCTGTGGGGTCAAATTATGCGCCAGAAAAACAAAATTCAAAACACAAAAATGGCTATATCTCCTAAACTAGGCGTCAGCGGCGGTCATTTTATGCACCAGAAAAAAAAATCAAAATACTAAAATGGCTATATCTCCTAAACTACGCGTCTGCGGGGGTCATTTTGTGCACCAGAAAAAAAAATCCAAAATACTAAAATGGCTATATTTCCTAAACTACCCGTGTGCGGGGGTCATTTTATACACCAGAAAGAAAAAATTCAAAATACTAAAATGGCTATATCTCCTAAAATAGGCGTCTGCGGGGACATTTTATGCACCAGAAAAAAAGAATCAAAATACCGAAATGGCTATATCTCCTAAACTAGGCGTCTGCGAGGGTCATTTTGTGCACCAGAAAAAAAAATTCAAAACACAAAAATGGCTATATCTCCTAAACTAGGCGTCTGCGGGAGTCATTTTATGCACCAAAAAAAAAAAAACACAAAAATCTCTTTGTCTGCTAAACTACGCGTCTGCGGGGGTCATTTTGTGCACCAGAAAAAAAAATTCAAAACACAAAAATGGCTATATCTCCTAAACTACGCGTCTGCGGGGGTCATTTTGTGCACCAGAAAAAAAAATTCAAAACACAAAAATGGCTATATCTAGTAAACTAGGCGTCTGCGGGGGTCATTTTATGAACCAGAAAAAAAAAATTCAAAACACATAAATGGCTAAATCTCCTAAACTAGGCGTCTGCGGGGGTCATTTTATGCACCAAAAAAAAAAAAAACACACAAAAATCTCTAAGTCTGCTAAACTATTCGTCTGCGGGGTCATTTTATGCACCAGAAAAAAAATTCTAAATACTAAAATGGCTATATCACCTAAACTAGGCGTCTGCGGCGGTCACTGGCCTCAGAAAAAAAAATCAAAACACTTAAATGGCTATTTCTCCTAAACTACGCGTCTGCGGGGGTCTTTTTATGCACCAGAAAAAAAAAATTCTAAATACTAAAATGGCTATATCTCCTAAGCTAGGCGTCTGCGGGGTCATTTTATGCACCAAAAATCCAAAATACCAAAATAGCTATATCTCTTAAACTTGGCGTCTGCGAGGGTCATTTCATGCACCAGAAAAAAAAATTCTAAATACTAAAATAGCTATATCTATTAAACTAGGCGTCTGAGGGGGTCATTTTATGCACCAAAAATCCAAAATACTAAAATGGCTATATCTCCTAAACTAGGCGTCTGCGGAGGTCATTTTATGCACCTGAAAAAAAAATCAAAACACTAAAATGGCTATATCTCCAAAACTAGGCGTCTGCGGGGGTCATTTTGTGCACCAGAAAAAAAAAATCAAAATACTAAAACGGCTATATCTCCTAAACTACCCGTGTGCGGGGGGCATTTTATACACCAGAAAGAAAAAAATCAAAATACTAAAATGGCTATATCTCCTAAAATAGGCGTCTGCGGGGACATTTTGTGCACCAGGAAAAAAGAATCAAAATACCGAAATGGCTATATCTCCTAAACTACGCGTCTGCGGGGGTCATTTTGTGCACCAGAAAAAAAAATCCAAAATACTAAAATGGCTATATTTCCTAAACTACCCGTGTGCGGGGGTCATTTTATACACCAGAAAGAAAAAAATCAAAGTACTAAAATGGCTATATCTCCTAAAATAGTCGTCTGCGGGGACATTTTGTGCACCAGGAAAAAAGAATCAAAATACCGAAATGGCTATATCTCCTAAACTACGCGTCTGCGGGGGTCATTTTGTGCACCAGAAAAAAAAATCCGAAATACTGAAATGGCTATATTTCCTAAACTACCCGTGTGCGGGGGTCATTTTATACACCAGAAAGAAAAAAATCAAAGTATTAAAATGGCTATATCTCCTAAAATAGTCGTCTGCGGGGACATTTTGTGCACCAGAAAAAAAGAATCAAAATACCGAAATGGCTATATCTCCTAAACTAGGCGTCTGCGAGGGTCATTTTCTGCACCAGAAAAAAAAATCAAAATACTAAAATGGCTATATCTCCTAAACTACGCGTCTGCGGGGGTCATTTTGTGCACCAGAAAAAAAAATCCAAAATACTAAAATGGCTATATTTCCTAAACTACCCGTGTGCGGGGGTCATTTTATACACCAGAAAGAAAAAATTCAAAACACAAAAATGGCTATATCTCCTAAACCAGGCGTCTGCGGGAGTCATTTTATGCACCAAAAAAAAAAAAAACACAAAAATCTCTGTGTCTGCTAAACTACGCGTCTGCGGGGGTCATTTTGTGCACCAGAAAAAAAAATCCAAAATACAAAAATGGCTATATTTCCTAAAATAGGCATCTGCGGGGACATTTTATGCACCAGAAAAAAAAAATTCAAAACACAAAAATGGCTATATTTCCTAAACTAGGCGTCAGCGGCGGTCATTTTATGCACCAGAAAAAAAAATCAAAATACTAAAATGGCTATATCTCCTAAACTACGCGTCTGCGGGGGTCATTTTGTGCACCAGAAAAAAAAATCCAAAATACAAAAATGGCTATATTTCCTAAAATAGGCATCTGCGGGGACATTTTATGCACCAGAAAAAAAAATTCAAAACACAAAAATGGCTATATCTCGTAAACTAGGCGTCTGCGGGGGTCATTTTATGCACCAGAAAAAAAAAATTCTAAATACTAAAATGGATATATCTCCTAAGCTAGGCGTCTGCGGGGTCATTTTATGCACCAAAAATCCAAAATACCAAAATAGCTATATCTCTTAAACTTGGCGTCTGCGAGGGTCATTTCATGCACCAGAAAAAAAAATTCTAAATACTAAAATAGCTATATCTATTAAACTAGGCGTCTGAGGGGGTCATTTTATGCACCAAAAATCCAAAATACTAAAATGGCTATATCTCCTAAACTAGGCGTCTGCGGAGGTCATTTTATGCACCAGAAAAAAAAATCAAAACACTAAAATGGCTATATCTCCAAAACTAGGCGTCTGCGGGGGTCATTTTGTGCACCAGAAAAAAAAAATTCTAAATACTAAAATTGCTATATCTCCTAAACTAAGCGTCCGCGCGGTCATTTTATTAACCAGAAAAAAAAATTCAAAGCACAAAAGGGCTAAATCTCCTAAACTAGCCGTCTGTGGGGTCAAATTATGCGCCAGAAAAAAAAAATTCAAAACACAAAAATTTCTATCTCTCCTAAACTAGGCGTCTGCGGGGGTCATTTTATGCACCAGAAAAAAAAAATCAAAATACTAAAACGGCTATATCTCCTAAACTAGGCGTCTGCGAATGTCAATTTATGCACCAGAAATAAAAAATTCAAAACACATAAATGGCTATATCTCCCAAACTAGGCGTCTGCGGGGGTCACTTTATGCACCAAAAAAAAACACAAAAATCTCTATGTCTCCTAAATTATTCGTCTGCGGGGGTCATTTTATGCACCAGAAAAAACATTCTAAATACTAAAATGGCTACATCACCTAAACTAGGCGTCTGCGGCGGTCATTTGCCTCAGAAAAAAAAATCAAAACACTTAAATGGCTATTTCTCCTATACTACGCGTCTGCGGGGGTCTTTTTATGCACCAGAAAAAAAAATTCAAAACACAAAAATGGCTATCTCGTAAACTAGGCGTCTGCGTCGGTCATTTTATGAACCAGAAAAAAAAATTCAAAGCACAAAAGGGCTAAATCTCCTAAACTAGCCGTCTGTGGGGTCAAATTATGCGCCAGAAAAAAAAAATTCAAAACACAAAAATTTCTATCTCTCCTAAACTAGGCGTCTGAGGGGGACATTTTATGCACCAGAAAAAAAAAATCAAAATACTAAAACGGCTATATCTCCTAAACTAGGCGTCTGCGAATGTCAATTTATGCACCAGAAATAAAAAATTCAAAACACATAAATGGCTATATCTCCCAAACTAGGCGTCTGCGGGGGTCACTTTATGCACCAAAAAAAAACACAAAAATCTCTATGTCTCCTAAATTATTCGTCTGCGGGGGTCATTTTATGCACCAGAAAAAACATTCTAAATACTAAAATGACTACATCACCTAAACTAGGCGTCTGCGGCGGTCATTTGCCTCAGAAAAAAAAATCAAAACACTTAAATGGCTATTTCTCCTATACTACGCGTCTGCGGGGGTCTTTTTATGCACCAGAAAAAAAAATTCAAAACACAAAAATGGCTATATCTCGTAAACTAGGCGTCTGCGTCGGTCATTTTATGAACCAGAAAAACAAAATTCAAAACACAAAAATGGCTATATCTCCTAAACTAGGCGTCAGCGGCGGTCATTTTCTGCACCAGAAAAAAAAATCAAAATACTAAAATGGCTATATCTCCTAAACTACGCGTCTGCGGGGGTCATTTTGTGCACCAGAAAAAAAAATCCAAAATACTAAAATGGCTATATTTCCTAAACTACCCGTGTGCGGGGGTCATTTTATACACCAGAAAGAAAAAATTCAAAATACTAAAATGGCTATATCTCCTAAAATAGGCGTCTGCGGGGACATTTTATGCACCAGAAAAAAAGAATCAAAATACCGAAATGGCTATTTCTCCTAAACTAGGCGTCTGCGAGGGTCATTTTATGCACCAGAAAAAAAAATTCAAAACACAAAAATGGCTACATCTCCTAAACTAGGCGTCTGCGAGAGTCATTTTATGCACCAAAAAAAAAAAACACAAAAATCTCTATGTCTGCTAAACTACGCGTCTGCGGGGGTCATTTTGTGCACCAGAAAAAAAAATCCAAAATACAAAAATGGCTATATTTCCTAAAATAGGCATCTGCGGGGACATTTTATGCACCAGAAAAAAAAATTCAAAACACAAAAATGGCTATATCTCGTAAACTAGGCGTCTGCGGGGGTCATTTTATGAACCAGAAAAAAAAATTCAAAACACATAAATGGCTGTATCTCCTAAACTAGGCGTCTGTGGGGGTCATTTTATGCACCAAAAAAAAAAAAAAAAACACAAAAATCTCTAAGTCTCCTAAACTATTCGTCTGCGGGGGTCATTTTATGCACCAGAAAAAAAATTCTAAATACTAAAATGGCTATATCACCTAAACTAGGCGTCTGCGGCGGTCATTGGCCTCAGAAAAAAAAATCAAAACACTTAAATGGCTATTTCTCCTAAACTACGCGTCTGCGGGGGTCTTTTTATGCATCAGAAAAAAAAAATTCTAAATACTAAAATGGCTATATCTCCTAAGCAAGGCGTCTGCGGGGTCATTTTATGCACCAAAAATCCAAAATACCAAAATAGCTATATCTCTTAAACTTGGCGTCTGCGAGGGTCATTTTATGCACCAGAAAAAAAAAATTCAAAACACATAAATGGCTATATCTCCTAAACTAGGCGTCTGTGGGGGTCATTTTATGCACCAAAAAAAAAAAAAAAAACACAAAAATCTCTAAGTCTCCTAAACTATTCGTCTGCGGGGGTCATTTTTTGCACCAGAAAAAAAATTCTAAATACTAAAATGGCTATATCACCTAAACTAGGCGTCTGCGGCGGTCATTGGCCTCAGAAAAAAAAATCAAAACACTTAAATGGCTATTTCTCCTAAACTACGGGTCTGCGGGGGTCTTTTTATGCACCAGAAAAAAAAAATTCTAAATACTAAAATGGCTATATCTCCTAAGCTAGGCGTCTGCGGGGTCATTTTATGCACCAAAAATCCAAAATACCAAAATAGCTATATCTCTTAAACTTGGCGTCTGCGAGGGTGATTTTATGCACCAGAAAAAAAATATTCTAAATACTAAAATAGCTATATCTCCTAAACTAGGCGTCTGCGGGGATCATTTTATGCACCAAGAATGCAAAATACTAAAATGGCTATATCCCCTAAGCTAGGCGTCTGCGGGGGTGATTTTATGCCCCAGAAAAAAAAATTCAAAATAATAAAATGGTTATATCTCTTAAACTAGGCGTATGCGGTTATCATTTTATGCACCAGAAAAAAAAAATTCAAAACACAAAAATGGCTATATCTCCTAAACTAGGCGTCAGCGGCGGTCATTTTATGCACCAGAAAAAAAATATCAAAATTCTAAAATGGCTATATCTCCAAAATTAGGCGTCTGCGGGGGTCATTTTATGAACCAGAAAAAAAAATTCAAAGCACAAAAGGGCTAAATCTCCTAAACTAGCCGTCTGTGGGGTCAAATTATGCGCCAGAAAAAAAAATTCAAAACACAAAAATGGCTATATCTCCTAAACTAGGCGTCAGCGGCGGTCATTTTATGCACCAGCAAAAAAAATCAAAATACTAAAATGGCTATATCTCCTAAACTAGGCGTCTGCGGGGACATTTTATGCACCAGAAATAAAAAATTCAAAACCCATAAATGGCTATATCTCCTAAACTAGTCGTCTGCGGGGATCATTTTATGCACCAAAAATCCGAAATACAAAAATGGCTATATCTCTTAAATTAGGCGTCTGCGGGGGTCATTTTGTGCACCAGAAAAAAAAATTCAAAATACTGAAATGGCTATATCTCCCAAGCTTGGCGTCTGCGTGGTCATTTTATGCACCAAAAATCCAAAATACCAAAATAGCTATATCTCTTAAACTTGGCGTCTGCGGAGGTCATTTTATGCAACAGAAAAAAAAATCAAAACACTAAAATGGCTATATCTCCTAAAATAGAGGTCTGCGGTGGTTTTTTTGTGCACCAGAAAAAAGAAATCCAAAATACTAAAATGACCGTGTTTCCTAAACAAGGCGTCTGCGGGGGACATTTTATGCACCAAAAATCCGAAATACAAAAATGGCTATATCTCTTAAACTAGGCGTCTGCGAGGGTGATTTTATGCACCAGAAAAAAAATATTCTAAATACTAAAATAGCTATATCTCCCAAGCTGGGCGTCTGCGGGGATCATTTTATGCACCAAAAATCCAAAATACTAAAATGGCTATATCTCCTAAGCTAGGCGTCTGCGGGGGTCTTTTTATGCACCAGAAAAAAAAAATTCTAAATACTAAAATGGCTATATCTCCTAAACTAGGCGTCTGCGGGGATCATTTTATGCACCAAGAATCCAAAATACTAAAATGGCTATATCTCCTAAGCTAGGCGTCTGCGGCGGTCATTTTATGCACCAGAAAAAAAAATCAAAATACTAAAATGGCTATATCTCCTAAACTACGCGTCTGCGGGGGTCATTTGGTGCACCAGAAAAAAAAAATCCAAAATACTAAAATGGCTATATTTCCTAAACTACCCGTCTGCGGGGGTCATTTTATACACCAAAAATTCGAAATACAAAAATGGCTATATCTCTTAAACTAGGCGTCTGCGAGGGTGATTTTATGCACCAGAAAAAAAATATTCTAAATACTAAAATAGCTATATCTCCTAAACTAGGCGTCTGCGGGGATCATTTTATGCACCAAAAATCCAAAATACTAAAATGGCTATATCTCCTAAGCTAGGCGTCTGCGGGGGTCTTTTTATGCACCAGAAAAAAAAAATTCTAAATACTAAAATGGCTATATCTCCCAAGCTGGGCGTCTGCGGGGTCATTTTATGCACCAAAAATCCGAAATACAAAAATGGCTATATCTCTTAAACTAGGCGTCTTCGAGGGTCATTTTATGCACCAGAAAAAAAATATTCTAAATACTAAAATAGCTATATCTCCTAAACTAGGCGTCTGCGGGGATCATTTTATGCACCAAGAATGCAAAATACTAAAATGGCTATATCCCCTAAGCTAGGCGTCTGCGGGGGTGATTTTATGCCCCAGAAAAAAAAATTCAAAATAATAAAATGGTTATATCTCTTAAACTAGGCGTATGCGGTTATCATTTTATGCACCAGAAAAAAAAAATTCAAAACACAAAAATGGCTATATCTCCTAAACTAGGCGTCAGCGGCGGTCATTTTATGAACCAGAAAAAAAATATCAAAATTCTAAAATGGCTATATCTCCAAAATTAGGCGTCTGCGGGGGTCATTTTATGAACCAGAAAAAAAAATTCAAAGCACAAAAGGGCTAAATCTCCTAAACTAGCCGTCTGTGGGGTCAAATTATGCGCCAGAAAAAAAAATTCAAAACACAAAAATGGCTATATCTCCTAAACTAGGCGTCAGCGGCGGTCATTTTATGCACCAGCAAAAAAAATCAAAATACTAAAATGGCTATATCTCCTAAACTAGGCGTCTGCGGGGACATTTTATGCACCAGAAATAAAAAATTCAAAACACATAAATGGCTATATCTCCTAAACTAGTCGTCTGCGGGGATCATTTTATGCACCAAAAATCCGAAATACAAAAATGGCTATATCTCTTAAATTAGGCGTCTGCGGGGGTCATTTTGTGCACCAGAAAAAAAAATTCTAAATACTGAAATGGCTATATCTCCCAAGCTTGGCGTCTGCGGGGTCATTTTATGCACCAAAAATCCAAAATACCAAAATAGCTATATCTCTTAAGCTTGGCGTCTGCGGAGGTCATTTTATGCAACAGAAAAAAAAAATCAAAACACTAAAATGGCCATATCTCCTAAAATAGAGGTCTGCGGTGTTTTTTTTGTGCACCAGAAAAAAGAAATCCAAAATACTAAAATGACCGTGTTTCCTAAACAAGGCGTCTGCGGGGGACATTTTATGCACCAAAAATCCGAAATACAAAAATGGCTATATCTCTTAAACTAGGCGTCTGCGAGGGTGATTTTATGCACCAGAAAAAAAATATTCTAAATACTAAAATAGCTATATCTCCCAAGCTGGGCGTCTGCGGGGATCATTTTATGCACCAAAAATCCAAAATACTAAAATGGCTATATCTCCTAAGCTAGGCGTCTGCGGGGGTCTTTTTATGCACCAGAAAAAAAAAATTCTAAATACTAAAATGGCTATATCTCCTAAACTAGGCGTCTGCGGGGATCATTTTATGCACCAAGAATCCAAAATACTAAAATGGCTATATCTCCTAAGCTAGGCGTCTGCGGCGGTCATTTTATGCACCAGAAAAAAAAATCAAAATACTAAAATGGCTATATCTCCTAAACTACGCGTCTGCGGGGGTCATTTGGTGCACCAGAAAAAAAAAATCCAAAATACTAAAATGGCTATATTTCCTAAACTACCCGTCTGCGGGGGTCATTTTATACACCAAAAATCCGAAATACAAAAATGGCTATATCTCTTAAACTAGGCGTCTGCGAGGGTCATTTTATGCACCAGAAAAAAAATATTCTAAATACTAAAATAGCTATATCTCCTAAACTAGGCGTCTGCGGGGATCATTTTATGCACCAAAAATCCAAAATACTAAAATGGCTATATCTCCTAAGCTAGGCGTCTGCGGTGGTCTTTTTATGCACCAGAAAAAAAAAATTCTAAATACTAAAATGGCTATATCTCCCAAGCTGGGCGTCTGCGGGGTCATTTTATGCACCAAAAATCCGAAATACAAAAATGGCTATATCTCTTAAACTAGGCGTCTGCGAGGGTCATTTTATGCACCAAAAAAAAAATATTCTAAATACTAAAATAGCTATATCTCCTAAACTAGGCGTCTGCGGGGATCATTTTATGCACCAAGAATGCAAAATACTAAAATGGCTATATCCCCTAAGCTAGGCGTCTGCGGGGGTGATTTTATGCCCCAGAAAAAAAAATTCAAAATAATAAAATGGTTATATCTCTTAAACTAGGCGTATGCGGTTATCATTTTATGCACCAGAAAAAAAAAATTCAAAACACAAAAATGGCTATATCTCCTAAACTAGGCGTCAGCGGCGGTCATTTTATGCACCAGAAAAAAAATATCAAAATTCTAAAATGGCTATATCTCCAAAATTAGGCGTCTGCGGGGGTCATTTTATGAACCAGAAAAAAAAATTCAAAGCACAAAAGGGCTAAATCTCCTAAACTAGCCGTCTGTGGGGTCAAATTATGCGCCAGAAAAAAAAAATTCAAAACACAAAAATGGCTATATCTCCTAAACTAGGCGTCAGCGGCGGTCATTTTATGCACCAGCAAAAAAAATCAAAATACTAAAATGGCTATATCTCCTAAACTAGGCGTCTGCGGGGACATTTTATGCACCAGAAATAAAAAATTCAAAACACATAAATGGCTATATCTCCTAAACTAGTCGTCTGCGGGGATCATTTTATGCACCAAAAATCCGAAATACAAAAATGGCTATATCTCTTAAATTAGGCGTCTGCGGGGGTCATTTTGTGCACCAGAAAAAAAAATTCTAAATACTGAAATGGCTATATCTCCCAAGCTTGGCGTCTGCGGGGTCATTTTATGCACCAAAAATCCAAAATACCAAAATAGCTATATCTCTTAAACTTGGCGTCTGCGGAGGTCATTTTATGCAACAGAAAAAAAAATCAAAACACTAAAATGGCTATATCTCCTAAAATAGAGGTCTGCGGTGGTTTTTTTGTGCACCAGAAAAAAGAAATCCAAAATACTAAAATGACCGTGTTTCCTAAACAAGGCGTCTGCGGGGGACATTTTATGCACCAAAAATCCGAAATACAAAAATGGCTATATCTCTTAAACTAGGCGTCTGCGAGGGTGATTTTATGCACCAGAAAAAAAATATTCTAAATACTAAAATAGCTATATCTCCCAAGCTGGGCGTCTGCGGGGATCATTTTATGCACCAAAAATCCAAAATACTAAAATGGCTATATCTCCTAAGCTAGGCGTCTGCGGGGGTCTTTTTATGCACCAGAAAAAAAAAATTCTAAATACTAAAATGGCTATATCTCCTAAACTAGGCGTCTGCGGGGATCATTTTATGCACCAAGAATCCAAAATACTAAAATGGCTATATCTCCTAAGCTAGGCGTCTGCGGCGGTCATTTTATGCACCAGAAAAAAAAATCAAAATACTAAAATGGCTATATCTCCTAAACTACGCGTCTGCGGGGGTCATTTGGTGCACCAGAAAAAAAAAATCCAAAATACTAAAATGGCTATATTTCCTAAACTACCCGTCTGCGGGGGTCATTTTATACACCAAAAATCCGAAATACAAAAATGGCTATATCTCTTAAACTAGGCGTCTGCGAGGGTCATTTTATGCACCAGAAAAAAAATATTCTAAATACTAAAATAGCTATATCTCCTAAACTAGGCGTCTGCGGGGATCATTTTATGCACCAAAAATCCAAAATACTAAAATGGCTATATCTCCTAAGCTAGGCGTCTGCGGGGGTCTTTTTATGCACCAGAAAAAAAAAATTCTAAATACTAAAATGGCTATATCTCCCAAGCTGGGCGTCTGCGGGGTCATTTTATGCACCAAAAATCCGAAATACAAAAATGGCTATATCTCTTAAACTAGGCGTCTGCGAGGGTCATTTTATGCACCAGAAAAAAAATATTCTAAATACTAAAATAGCTATATCTCCTAAACTAGGCGTCTGCGGGGATCATTTTATGCACCAAGAATGCAAAATACAAAAATGGCTATATCCCCTAAGCTAGGCGTCTGCGGGGGTGATTTTATGCCCCAGAAAAAAAAATTCAAAATAATAAAATGGTTATATCTCTTAAACTAGGCGTCAGCGGCGGTCATTTTATGCACCAGAAAAAAAATATCAAAATTCTAAAATGGCTATATCTCCAAAATTAGGCGTCTGCGGGGGTCATTTTATGAACCAGAAAAAAAATATCAAAATTCTAAAATGGCTATATCTCCAAAATTAGGCGTCTGCGGGGGTCATTTTATGAACCAGAAAAAAAAATTCAAAGCACAAAAGGGCTAAATCTCCTAAACTAGCCGTATGTGGGGTCAAATTATGCGCCAGAAAAAAAATTCAAAACTCAAAAATGGCTATATCTCCTAAACTAGGCGTCAGCGGCGGTCATTTTATGCACCAGCAAAAAAAATCAAAATACTAAAATGGCTATATCTCCTAAACTAGGCGTCTGCGGGGACTTTTTATGCACCAGAAATAAAAAATTCAAAACACATAAATGGCTATATCTCCTAAACTAGTCGTCTGCGGGGATCATTTTATGCACCAAAAATCCGAAATACAAAAATGGCTATATCTCTTAAATTAGGCGTCTGCGGGGGTCATTTTGTGCACCAGAAAAAAAAATTCTAAATACTGAAATGGCTATATCTCCCAAGCTTGGCGTCTGCGGGGTCATTTTATGCACCAAAAATCCGAAATACAAAAATGGCTATATCTCTTAAATTAGGCGTCTGCGGGGGTCATTTTGTGCACCAGAAAAAAAAAATTCTAAATACTAAAATTGCTATATCTATTAAACTAAGCGTCAGCGCGGGTCATTTTATGCACCAGAAAAGACTTCAAAACACAAAAATGGCTATATCTCCTAAACTAGGCGTCTGCGGGGATCTTTTTGTGCACCAGAAAAAAAAATCAAAATACTAAAATGGCTATATTTCCTAAACTACCCGTCTGCGGGGGTCATTTTATACACCAGAAAGAAAAAATTCAAAATACTAAAATGGCTATATCTCGTAAACTAGGCGTCTGCGTGGGTCATTTTATGAACCAGAAAAAAAAAATTCAAAACACATAAATGGCTATATCTCCTAAACTAGGCGTCTGTGGGGGTCATTTTATGCACCAAAAAAAAAAAAAAAAACACAAAAATCTCTAAGTCTCCTCAACTATTCGTCTGCGGGGGTCTTTTTATGCACCAGAAAAAAAAAATTCTAAATACTAAAATGGCTATTTCTCCTAAGCAAGGCGTCTGCGGGGTCATTTTATGCACCAAAAATCCAAAATACCAAAATAGCTATATCTCTTAAACTTGGCGTCTGCGGAGGTCATTTTATGCAACAGAAAAAAAAATCAAAACACTAAAATGGCTATATCTCCTAAAATAGAGGTCTGCGGTGGTTTTTTTGTGCACCAGAAAAAAGAAATCCAATATACTAAAATGACCGTGTTTCCTAAACAAGGCGTCTGCGGGGGACATTTTATGCACCAAAAATCCGAAATACAAAAATGGCTATATCTCTTACACAAGGCGTCTGCGAGGGTGATTTTATGCACCAGAAAAAAAATATTCTAAATACTAAAATAGCTATATCTCCCAAGCTGGGCGTCTGCGGGGATCATTTTATGCACCAAAAATCCAAAATACTAAAATGGCTATATCTCCTAAGCTAGGCGTCTGCGGGGGTCTTTTTATGCACCAGAAAAAAAAAATTCTAAATACTAAAATGGCTATATCTAATAAACTAGGCGTCTGCGGGGATCATTTTATGCACCAAGAATCCAAAACACTAAAATGGCTATATCTCCTAAGCTAGGCGTCTGCGGCGGTCATTTTATGCACCAGAAAAAAAAATCAAAATACTAAAATGGCTATATCTCCTAAAATAGGCGTCTGCGGGGGTCATTTTATGAACCAGAAAAAAAAATTCAAAACACAAAAGGGCTAAATCTCCTAAACTAGCCGTCTGTGGGGTCAAATTATGCGCCAGAAAAAAAAATCAAAATACTAAAATGGCTATATCTCCTAAACTACGCGTCTGCGGGGGTCATTTGGTGCACCAGAAAAAAAAAATCCAAAATACTAAAATGGCTATATTTCCTAAACTACCCGTCTGCGGGGGTCATTTTATACACCAGAAAGAAAAAATTCAAAATACTAAAATGGCTATATCTCCTAAAATAGGCGTCTGCGGGGGTCATTTTATGAACCAGAAAAAAAAATTCAAAGCACAAAAGGGCTAAATCTCCTAAACTAGCCGTCTGTGGGGTCAAATTATGCGCCAGAAAAAAAAATTCAAAACACAAAAATGGCTATATCTCCTAAACTAGGCGTCAGCGGCGGTCATATTATACACCAGAAAAAAAAATCAAAATACTAAAATGGCTATATCTCCTAAACTACGCGTCTGCGAGGGTCATTTTATGCACCAGAAAAAAAAATTCAAAACACAAAAATGGCTATATCTCGTAAACTAGGCGTCTGCGGGGGTCATTTTATGAACCAGAAAAAAAAATTCAAAGCACAAAAGGGCTAAATCTCCTAAACTAGCCGTCTGTGGGGTCAAATTATGCGCCAGAAAAAAAAACTCAAAACACAAAAATGGCTATATCTCGTAAATTAGGCGTCTGCGGGGGTCATTTTATGAACCAGAAAAAAAAATTCAAAGCACAAAGGGCTAAATCTCCTAAACTAGCCGTCTGCGGGGTCAAATTAGGCGCCAGAAAAAAAAGATTCAAAACACAAAAATGGCTATATCTCCTAAACTAGGCGTCAGCGGCGGTCATTTTATGCACCAGCAAAAAAAATCAAAATACTAAAATGGCTATATCTCCTAAACTAGGCGTCTGCGGGGACATTTTATGCACCAGAAATAAAAAATTCAAAACACATAAATGGCTATATCTCCTAAACTAGTCGTCTGCGGGGGTCATTTTATGCACCAAAAAAAAAAAAAAACACAAAAATCTCTATGTCTCCTAAACTATTCGTCTGCGGGGGTCATTTTATGCACCAGAAAACAAAAATCTAAATACTAAAATGGCTATATCTCCTAAACTAGGCGTCTGCGGGGGTCATTTTATGAACCAGAAAAAAAAATTCAAAACACAAAAATGGCTATATCTCGTAAACTAGGCGTCTGCGGGGACATTTTATGCACCAGAAATAAAAAATTCAAAACACATAAATGGCTATATCTCCTAAACTAGGCGTCTGCGGGGGTCATTTTATGAACCAGAAAAAAAAATTCAAAAAACAAAAATGGCTATATCTCGTAAACTAGGCGTCTGCGGGAGTCATTTTGTGAACCAGAAAAAAAAATTCAAAGCACAAAAGGGCTAAATCTCCTAAACTAGCCGTCTGTGGGGTCAAATCATGCGCCAGAAAAAAAAAATTCAAAACACAAAAATTTCTATATCTCCTAAACTAGGCGTCAGCGGCGGTCGTTTTATGCACTAGAAAAAAAAATCAAAATACTTAAATGGCTATATCTCCTAAACTACCCGTCTGCGGGGGTCATTTTATACACCAGAAAGAAAAAATTCGAAATACTAAAATGGCTATATCTCCTAAAATAGGCGTCTGCGGGGACATTTTATGCACCAGAAAAAAATATTCAAAACACAAAAATGGCTATATCTCGTAAATTAGGCGTCTGCGGGGGTCATTTTATGAACCAGAAAAAAAAATTCAAAGCACAAAAGGGCTAAATCTCCTAAACTAGCCGTCTGTGGGGTCAAATTATGCGCCAGAAAAAAAAACTCAAAACGCAAAAATGGCTATATCTCCTAAACTAGGCGTCAGCGGCGGTCATTTTATGCACCAGCAAAAAAAATCAAAATACTAAAATGGCTATATCTCCTAAACTAGGCGTCAGCGGCGGTCATTTTATGCACCAGCAAAAAAAAACAAAATACTAAAAAATGGCTATATCTCCTAAACTAGGCGTCTGCGGGGACATTTTATGCACCAAAAAAAAAAATTCAAAACACAAAAATGGCTATATCTCGTAAACTATTCGTCTGCGGGGGTCATTTTATGCACCAGAAAAAAAAATCTAAATACTAAAATGGCTATATCTCGTAAACTAGGCGTCTGCGGGGGTCATTTTATGAACCAGAAAAAAAAATTCAAAACACAAAAATGGCTATATCTCGTAAACTAGGCGTCTGCGCGGGTCATTTTATGAACCAGAAAAAAAAATTCAAAGCACAAAAGGGCTAAATCTCCTAAACTAGCCGTCTGTGGGGTCAAATTATGCGCCAGAAAAAAAAAATTCAAAACACAAAAATTTCTATCTCTCCTAAACTAGGCGTCTGCGGGGGACATTTTATGCACCAGAAAAAAAAAATCAAAATACTAAAACGGCTATATCTCCTAAACTAGGCGTCTGCGAGGGTCATTTTATGCACCAGAAATAAAAAATTCTAAACACATAAATGGCTATATCTCCCAAACTAGGCGTCTGCCGGGGTCACTTTATGCACCAAAAAAAAACACAAAAATCTCTATGTCTCCTAAATTATTCGTCTGCGGGGGTCATTTTATGCACCAGAAAAAAAAAATTCTAAATACTAAAATGACTACATCACCTAAACTAGGCGTCTGCGGCGGTCATTTGCCTCAGAAAAAAAAATCAAAACACTTAAATGGCTATTTCTCCTATACTAAGCGTCTGCGGGGGTCTTTTTATGCACCAGAAAAAAAAATTCAAAACACAAAAATGGCTATATCTCGTAAACTAGGCGTCTGTGGGGGTCATTTTATGAACCAGAAAAAAAAATTCAAAGCACAAAAGGGCTAAATCTCCTAAACTAGCCGTCTGTGGGGTCAAATTATGCGCCAGAAAAACAAAATTCAAAACACAAAAATGGCTATATCTCCTAAACTAGGCGTCAGCGGCGGTCATTTTATGCACCAGAAAAAAAAATCAAAATACCTAAATGGCTATATCTCCTAAACTACGCGTCTGCGGGGGTCATTTTGTGCACCAGAAAAAAAAATCCAAAATACTAAAATGGCTATATTTCCTAAACTACCCGTGTGCGGGGGTCATTTTATACACCAGAAAGAAAAAATTCAAAATACTAAAATGGCTATATCTCCTAAAATAGGCGTCTGCGGGGACATTTTATGCACCAGAAAAAAAGAATCAAAATACCGAAATGGCTATATCTCCTAAACTAGGCGTCTGCGAGGGTCATTTTATGCACCATAAAAAAAAATTCAAAACACAAAAATGGCTATATCTCCTAAACTAGGCGTCTGCGGGAGTCATTTTATGCACCAAAAAAAAAAAAACACAAAAATCTCTATGTCTGCTAAACTACGCGTCTGCGGGGGTCATTTTGTGCACCAGAAAAAAAAATCCAAAATACAAAAATGGCTATATTTCCAAAAATAGGCATCTGCGGGGACATTTTATGCACCAGAAAAAAAAATTCAAAACACAAAAATGGCTATATCTCGTAAACTAGGCGTCTGCGGGGGTCATTTTATGAACCAGAAAAAAAAAATTCAAAACACATAAATGGCTATATCTCCTAAACTAGGCGTCTGCGGGGGTCATTTTATGCACCAAAAAAAAAAAAACACAAAAATCTCTAAGTCTCCTAAACTATTCGTCTGCGGGGGTCATTTTATGCACCAGAAAAAAATTCTAAATACTAAAATGGCTATATCACCTAAACTAGGCGTCTGCGGCGGTCATTGGCCTCAGAAAAAAAATCAAAACACTTAAATGGCTATTTCTCCTAAACTACGCGTCTGCGGGGGTCTTTTTATGCACCAGAAAAAAAAAATTCTAAATACTAAAATGGCTATATCTCCTAAGCTAGGCGTCTGCGGGGTCATTTTATGCACCAAAAATCCAAAATACCAAAATAGCAATATCTCTTAAACTTGGCGTCTGCGAGGGTCATTTCATGCACCAGAAAAAAAAATTCTAAATACTAAAATAGCTATATCTATTAAACTAGGCGTCTGAGGGGGTCATTTTATGCACCAAAAATCCAAAATACTAAAATGGCTATATCTCCTAAACTAGGCGTCTGCGGAGGTCATTTTATGCACCAGAAAAAAAAATCAAAACACTAAAATGGCTATATCTCCAAAACTAGGCGTCTGCGGGGGTCATTTTGTGCACCAGAAAAAAAAATTCTAAATACTAAAATTGCTATATCTCCTAAACTAAGCGTCCGCGCGGGTCATTTTATGCACCAGAAAAGACTTCAAAACACAAAAATGGCTAAATCTCGTAAACTAGGCGTCTGCGTCGGTCATTTTATGAACCAGAAAAAAAAATTCAAAGCACAAAAGGGCTAAATCTCCTTAACTAGCCGTCTGTGGGGTCAAATTATGCGCCAGAAAAACAAAATTCAAAACACAAAAATGGCTATATCTCCTAAACTAGGCGTCAGCGGCGGTCATTTTATGCACCAGAAAAAAAAATCAAAATACTAAAATCTCTATATCTCCTAAATTACGCGTCTGCGGGGGTCATTTTGTGCACCAGAAAAAAAAATCCAAAATACTAAAATGGCTATATTTCCTAAACTACCCGTGTGCGGGGGTCATTTTATACACCAGAAAGAAAAATTTCAAAATACTAAAATGGCTATATCTCCTAAAATAGGCGTCTGCGGGGACATTTTATGCACCAGAAAAAAAGAATCAAAATACCGAAATGGCTATATCTCCTAAACTAGGCGTCTGCGAGGGTCATTTTATGCACCAGAAAAAAAAATTCAAAACACAAAAATGGCTATATCTCCTAAACTAGGCGTCTGCGGGGGTCATTTTATGCACCAAAAATCCAAAATACTAAAATGGCTATATCTCCTAAACTAGGCGTCTGCGGAGGTCATTTTATGCACCAGAAAAAAAAATCAAAACACTAAAATGGCTATATCTCCAAAACTAGGCGTCTGCGGGGGTCATTTTGTGCACCAGAAAAAAAAAATTCTAAATATTAAAATTGCTATATCTCCTAAACTAAGCGTCCGCGCGGGTCATTTTATGCACCAGAAAAGACTTCAAAACACAAAAATGGCTATATCTCCGAAACTAGGCGTCTGCGGGGGTCATTTTATGAACCAAAAAAAAAAATTCAAAGCACAAAAGGGCTAAATCTCCTAAACTAGCCGTCTGTGGGGTCAAATTATGCGCCAGAAAAAAAAAAATTCAAAACACAAAAATTTCTATCTCTCCTAAACTAGGCGTCTGCGGGGGACATTTTATGCACCAGAAAAAAAAAATCAAAATACTAAAACGGCTATATCTCCTAAACTAGGCGTCTGCGAATGTCATTTTATGCACCAGAAATAAAAAATTCAAAACACATAAATGGCTATATCTCCCAAACTAGACGTCTGAGGGGGTCACTTTATGCACCAAAAAAAAACACAAAAATCTCTATGTCTCCTAAATTATTCGTCTGCGGGGGTCATTTTATGCACCAGAAAAAACATTCTAAATACTAAAATGGCTACATCACCTACACTAGGCGTCTGCGGCGGTCATTTGCCTCAGAAAAAAAAATCAAAACACTTAAATGGCTATTTCTCCTATACTACGCGTCTGCGGGGGTCTTTTTATGCACCAGAAAAAAAAATTCAAAACACAAAAATGGCTATATCTCGTAAACTAGGCGTCTGCGTCGGTCATTTTATGCACCAAAAATCCAAAATACCAAAATAGCTATATCTCTTAAACTTGGCGTCTGCGAGGGTCATTTCATGCACCCGAAAAAAAAATTCTAAATACTAAAATAGCTATATCTATTAAACTAGGCGCCTGAGGGGGTCATTTTATGCACCAAAAATCCAAAATACTAAAATGGCTATATCTCCTAAACTAGGCGTCTGCGGAGGTCATTTTATGCACCAGAAAAAAAAATCAAAACACTAAAATGGCTATATCTCCAAAACTAGGCGTCTGCGGGGGTCATTTTGTGCACCAGAAAAAAAAAATTCTAAATACTAAAATTGCTATATCTCCTAAACTACGCGTCTGCGGGGACATTTTATGCACCAGAAAAGACTTCAAAACACAAAAATAGCTATATCTCCTAAACTAGGCGTCAGCGGCGGTCATTTTATGCACCAGAAAAACAAATCAAAATACTAAAATGGCTATATCTCCTAAACTACGCGTCTGCGGGGGTCATTTTATGATACAGAAAAAAAATTCAAAATACTAAAATGGCTATATATCCTAAACTAGGCGTCTGCGGGGGTCATTTTATGCACCAGAAAAAAAAATTTAAATACTAAAATGGCTATATCTCCAAAACTAGGCGTCTGCGGGGGTCATTTAGTGCACCAGAAAAAAAAATTCTAAATACTAAAATTGCTATATCTCCTAAACTAAGCGTCCGCGCTGGTCATTTTATGCACCAGAAAAACAAATCAAAATACTAAAATGGCTATATCTCCTAAACTAAGCGTCAGCGGCGGTCATTTTATGCACCAGAAAAAAAAATCAAAATACTAAAATGGCTATATCTCCTAAACTACGCGTCTGCGGTGGTCATTTTATGCACCAGAAAAAAAAATCAAAATACTAAAATGGCTATATCTCCTACACTAGGCGTCTGCAAGGGTCATTTTATGCACCAGAAAAAAAATTCAAAATACTAAAATGGCTATATATCCTTAACTAGGCGTCTGCGGGGGTCATTTTATGCACCAGAAAAAAAATTCAAAATACTAAAATGGCTATATATCCTAAACTAGGCGTCTGCGGGGGTCATTTTATGCACCAGAAAAAAAAATCAAAATACTAAAATGGCTATATCTCCAAAACTAGGCGTCTGCGGGGGTCAATTAGTGCACCAGAAAAGACTTCAAAACACAAAAATGGTTATATCTCCTAAACTAGGCGTCAGCGGCGGTCATTTCCTACACCAGAAAAAAAAAATTCAAAATACTAAAATGGCCATATCTCCTAAACTAGGCGTCTGCCCGTCATTTTACTCACCAGAAAAAAAATCTAAATACTAAAATAGATAAATCTCATAAATTCGTCGTCTGCGGGGGTCGTCTTATGCTCCAGAAAAAAAAAATTCAAAACACTAAAATGTCTATATCTCTGAAACTAACGGTCTGCGGTGGTCATTTTACTCACCAGAAAAAATTCTAAATACTAAAATGGATAAATCTCCTAAACTAGGCGTCTGCGGGGGTCATTTTATGCTCCAGAAAAAAAAAATTCAAAACACTAAAATGTCTATATCTCTTAAACTAAGATTCTGCGGGGGTCATTTTGTGCACCAAGAATCCAAAATACTAAAATGGCTAAATCTCTTAAACTAGGCGTCTGCGGTGTCAAATTATGCACCAGAAAAAAAAATCAAAATACTAAAATGGCTATATCTCTTAAACTAGGCGTCCTCGGTTTTCATTTTATGCACCAGAAAAAAAAAATTCAAAATACTAAAATGGCTAAATCTCCTAAACCAGGCGTCTGCGGTGTTCATTCTATGTACCAGAAAAAAAATTCTAAATACTAAAATAGCTATATCTCCTAAACTAGGCGTCTGCGGGGGTCATTTTATGCACCAAAAATCCAAAATACTAAAATGGTTATATCTCCTAAACTAGGCGTACCAGAAAAAAAAATTCAAAGCACAAAAATGGCTAAAGCTCCTAAACTAGCCGTCTGCGGGGTCAAAATATGTGCCAGAAAAAAAAAATTCAAAACACAAAAATGGCCTTATCTCCAAAACTAGGCGTCTGCGAGGGTCATTTTATGCACCGGAAATAAAAAATTCAAAACACATAAATGGCTATATCTCCTAAACTAGGCGTCTGCGGGGGACATTTTATGCACCAGAAAAAAAAAATCAAAATACTAAAAGGGCGATATCTCCTAAACAAGCCGTCTGCTAGGGCCATTTTATGCACCAGAAATAAAAAATTCAAAACACATAAATGGCTATATCTCCTAAACTAGGCGTCTGCGGGGGTCTTTTTATGCACCAAAAATCCAAAATACTGAAATGGCTATATCTCTTAAGCTAGGCGTCTGCGGGGGTCGTTTTATGCACCAGAAAAAAAAATCAAAATACTAAAATGGCTATTTCTCCAAAACTAGGCGTCCGAGGGGGTCATTTAGTGCACCAAAAAAAAAAAATTCTAAATACTAAAATTGCTATATCTCCTAAACTAAGCGTCCGCGCGGGTCATTTTATGCACCAGAAAAGACTTCAAAACACAGAAATGGCTATACCTCCTAAACTAGGCGTCAGCGGCGGTCATTTTATGCACCAGAAAAAAAAATCAAAATACTAAAATGGCTATATCTCCTAAACTACGCGTCTGCGGGGGTCATTTTATGATCCAGAAAAAAAATTCAAAATACTAAAATGGCTATATATCCTAAACTAGGCGTCTGCTGAGGTCATTTTATGCACCAGAAAAAAAAATCAAAATACTAAAATGGCTATATCTCCAAAACTAGGCGTCTGCGGGGGTCATTTAGTGCACCAGAAAAAAAAATTCTAAATACTAAAATTACTATATCTCCTAAACTAAGCGTCCGCGCTGGTCATTTTATGCACCAGAAAAGACTTCAAGACACAAAAATGGCTATATCTCCCAAACTAGGCGTCCTCGGTTTTCATTTTATGCACCAGAAAAAAAAAATTCAAAATACTAAAATGGCTAAATCTCCTAAACCAGGCGTCTGCGGTGTTCATTCTATGTACCAGAAAAAAAATTCTAAATACTAAAATAGCTATATCTCCTAAACTAGGCGTCTGCGGGGGTCATTTTATGCACCAAAAATCCAAAATACTAAAATGGTTATATCTCCTAAACTAGGCGTACCAGAAAAAAAAATTCAAAGCACAAAAATGGCTAAAGCTCCTAAACTAGCCGTCTGCGGGGTCAAAATATGTGCCAGAAAAAAAAAATTCAAAACACAAAAATGGCCTTATCTCCAAAACTAGGCGTCTGCGAGGGTCATTTTATGCACCGGAAATAAAAAATTCAAAACACATAAATGGCTATATCTCCTAAACTAGGCGTCTGCGGGGGACATTTTATGCACCAGAAAAAAAAAATCAAAATACTAAAAGGGCGATATCTCCTAAACAAGCCGTCTGCTAGGGCCATTTTATGCACCAGAAATAAAAAATCAAAACCCATAAATGGCTATATCTCCTAAACTAGGCGTCTGCGGGGGTCTTTTTATGCACCAAAAATCCAAAATACTGAAATGGCTATATCTCTTAAGCTAGGCGTCTGCGGGGGTCGTTTTATGCACCAGAAAAAAAAATCAAAATACTAAAATGGCTATTTCTCCAAAACTAGGCGTCCGAGGGGGTCATTTAGTGCACCAAAAAAAAAAAATTCTAAATACTAAAATTGCTATATCTCCTAAACGAAGCGTCCGCGCGGGTCATTTTATGCACCAGAAAAGACTTCAAAACACAGAAATGGCTATACCTCCTAAACTAGGCGTCAGCGGCGGTCATTTTATGCACCAGAAAAAAAAATCAAAATACTAAAATGGCTATATCTCCTAAACTACGCGTCTGCGGGGGTCATTTTATGATCCAGAAAAAAAATTCAAAATACTAAAATGGCTATATATCCTAAACTAGGCGTCTGCTGAGGTCATTTTATGCACCAGAAAAAAAAATCAAAATACTAAAATGGCTATATCTCCAAAACTAGGCGTCTGCGGGGGTCATTTAGTGCACCAGAAAAAAAAATTCTAAATACTAAAATTACTATATCTCCTAAACTAAGCGTCCGCGCTGGTCATTTTATGCACCAGAAAAGACTTCAAGACACAAAAATGGCTATATCTCCCAAACTAGGCGTCAGCGGCGGTCATTTTATGCACCAGAAAAAAAAATCAAAATACTAAAATGGCTATATCTCCTAAACTACGCGTCTGCGGGGGTCATTTTATGATCCAGAAAAAAAATTCAAAATACTAAAATGGCTATATATCCTAAACTAGGCGTCTGCTGAGGTCATTTTATGCACCAGAAAAAAAAATCAAAATACTAAAATGGCTATATCTCCAAAACTAGGCGTCTGCGGGGGTCATTTAGTGCACCAGAAAAAAAAATTCTAAATACTAAAATTACTATATCTCCTAAACTAAGCGTCCGCGCTGGTCATTTTATGCACCAGAAAAGACTTCAAGACACAAAAATGGCTATATCTCCTAAAATAGGCGCCTGCGGTTACATTTTATGCACCAGAAAAAAAAAATCTAAATACTAAAATTGCTATATCTCCTAAACTACGCGTCTGCGGGGTCATTTTATGCACCAGAAAAGACTTCAAAACACAAAAATGGCTATATCTCCTAAACTAGGCGTCAGCGGCGGTCATTTTATGCACAAGAAAAAAAAATCAAAAAATCAACTACGCGTCTGCAGGGGTCATTCTATGCACCAGAAAAAAACATTCAAAGCATAAAAATGGCTATATCTTTAAACTAGGCGGCTCCGCGGGACATTTTGTGCACCAGAAAAAAAAATTCAAAATACTAAAATGGCTATTTTTCCTAAACTACCCGTCTGCGGGGGTCATTTTATACACCAGAAAGAAAAAAATCAAAATACTAAAATGGCTATATCCCTTAAACTAGGCGTCTGCGGGGGTCATTTTATGCAGCAGAAAAAAAAATCTAAATACTAAAATGGCTATATCTCCAAAACTAGGTGTCTGCGGGGGTCATTTTGTGCACCAGAAAAAGAAATCAAAATACTAAAATGGCTATATCTCCTAAACTACGCGTCTGCGGGGGTCATTTTATGATCCAGAAAAAAAATCAAAATACTAAAATGGCTATATCTCCAAAACTAGGCGTCTGCGGGGGTCATTTAGTGCACCAGAAAAAAAAATTCTAAATACTAAAATTGCTATATCTCCTAAACTAAGCGTCCGCGCTGGTCATTTTATGCACCAGAAAAGACTTCAAAACACAAAAATGGTTATATCTCCTAAACTACGCGTCTGCGGTGGTCCTTTTATGCACCAGAAAAAAAAAATTCAAAACATAAAAATGGCTATATCTCCTAAACTAGGCGGCTGCAAGGGTCATTTTATGCACCAGAAAAAAAAAATTCAAAACAAAAAATGGCTATATCTCCTAAAATACGCGCCTGCGGTTACATTTTATGCACCAGAAAAAAAAATCAAAATACTAAAATGGCTATATCTCCTACACTAGGCGTCTGCAAGGGTCATTTTATGCACCAGAAAAGACGTCAAAACACAGAAATGGCTATACCTCCTAAACTAGGCGTCAGCGGCGGTCATTTTGTGCACCAGAAAAAAAAATCAAAATACTAAAATGGCTATATCTCCTAAACTACGCGTCTGCGGGGGTCATTTTATGATCCAGAAAAAAAATTCAAAATACTAAAATGGCTATATCTCCTAAACTACGCGTCTGCGGGGGTCATTTTATGATCCAGAAAAAAAATTCAAAATACTAAAATGGCTATATATCCTAAACTAGGCGTCTGCTGAGGTCATTTTATGCACCAGAAAAAAAAATCAAAATACTAAAATGGCTACATCTCCAAAACTAGGCGTCTGCGGGGGTCATTTAGTGCACCAGAAAAAAAAATTCTAAATACTAAAATTTCTATATCTCCTTAACTAAGCGTCCGCACTAGTCATTTTATGCACCAGAAAAGACTTCAAAACACAAAAATGGCTATATCTCCTAAACTAGGCGTCAGCAGCAGTCATTTTATGCACCAAAAAAAAAAATCAAAATACTAAAATGGCTATATCTCCTAAACTACGCGTCTGCGGGGGTCATTTTATGCACCAGAAAAAAAAATCAAAATACTAAAATGGCTATATCTCCAAAACTAGGCGTCTGCGGGGGTCATTTAGTGCACCGGAAAAAAAAATTGTAAATACTAAAATTGCTATATCTCTTAAACTAAGCGTTCGCGCTGGTCATTTTATGCACCAGAAAAGACTTCAAAACACAAAAATGGTTATATCTCCTAAACTAGGCGTCAGCGGCGGTCATTTTCTACACCAGAAAAAAAAAATTCAAAATACTAAAATGGCCATATCTCCTAAACTAATCGTCTGCCCGTCATTTTACTCACCAAAAAAAAAATCTAAATACTAAAATGGATAAATCTCCTAAATTGGTCGTCTGCGGGGGTCGTTTTATGCTCCAGAAAAAAAAAAATTCAAAACACTAAAATGTCTATATCTCTGAAACTAAGGGTCTGCGGTGGTCATTTTACTCACCAGAAAAAAAAATCAAAATACTAAAATGGCTATATCTCTTAAACTAG
Organism: Volucella zonaria; assembly: GCA_963966105.1. Taxonomy (NCBI): domain Eukaryota; kingdom Metazoa; phylum Arthropoda; class Insecta; order Diptera; family Syrphidae; genus Volucella; species Volucella zonaria. Next base: position 8,400,379 of record CAWYQB010000254.1, on the reverse strand, counting down.
GCGTCTGCGGGGGTCATTTCATGCACCAGAAAAAAAAATTCTAAATACTAAAATAGCTATATCTATTAAACTAGGCGTCTGAGGGGGTCATTTTATGCACCAAAAATCCAAAATACTAAAATGTCTATATCTCCTAAACTAGGCGTCTGCGGAGGTCATTTTATGCACCAGAAAAAAAAATCAAAACACTAAAATGGCTATATCTCCAAAACTAGGCGTCTGCGGGGGTCATTTTGTGCACCAGAAAAAAAAAAATCTAAATACTAAAACTGCTATATCTCCTAAACTACGCGTCTGCGGGGTCATTTTATGCACCAGAAAAGACTTCAAAACACAAAAATGGCTATATCTCCTAAACTAGGCGTCAGCGGCGGTCATTTTATGCACAAGAAAAAAAAATCAAAAAATCAACTACGCGTCTGCAGGGGTCATTCTATGCACCAGAAAAAAACATTCAAAGCATAAAAATGGCTATATCTTTAAACTAGGCGGCTCCGCGGGACATTTTGTGCACCAGAAAAAAAAATTCAAAATACTAAAATGGCTATATCTCCTAAACTACGCGTCTGCGGGGGTCATTTTATGATCCAGAAAAAAAATCAAAATACTAAAATGGCTATATCTCCAAAACTAGGCGTCTGCGGGGGTCATTTAGTGCACCAGAAAAAAAAATTCTAAATACTAAAATTGCTATATCTCCTAAACTAAGCGTCTGCGGGGGTCATTTTATGATCCAGAAAAAAAATCAAAATACTAAAATGGCTATATCTCCAAAACTAGGTGTCTGCGGGGGTCATTTTGTGCACCAGAAAAAAAAATCAAAATACTAAAATGGCTATATCTCCAAAACTAGGCGTCTGCGGGGGTCATTTAGTGCACCAGAAAAAAAAATTCTAAATACTAAAATTTCTATATCTCCTAAACTAAGCGTCCGCACTAGTCATTTTATGCACCAGAAAAGACTTCAAAACACAAAAATGGCTATATCTCCTAAACTAGGCGTCAGCAGCAGTCATTTTATGCACCAAAAAAAAAAATCAAAATACTAAAATGGCTATATCTCCTAAACTACGCGTCTGCGGGGGTCATTTTATGCACCAGAAAAAAAAATCAAAATACTAAAATGGCTATATCTCCAAAACTAGGCGTCTGCGGGGGTCATTTAGTGCACCAGAAAAAAAAATTGTAAATACTAAAATTGCTATATCTCTTAAACTAAGCGTTCGCGCTGGTCATTTTATGCACCAGAAAAGACTTCAAAACACAAAAATGGTTATATCTCCTAAACTAGGCGTCAGCGGCGGTCATTTTCTACACCAGAAAAAAAAAATTCAAAATACTAAAATGGCCATATCTCCTAAACTAATCGTCTGCCCGTCAGTTTACTCACCAAAAAAAAAATCTAAATACTAAAATGGATAAATCTCCTAAATTGGTCGTCTGCGGGGGTCGTTTTATGCTCCAGAAAAAAAAAAAATTCAAAACACTAAAATGTCTATATCTCTGAAACTAAGGGTCTGCGGTGGTCATTTTACTCACCAGAAAAAAAAATCAAAATACTAAAATGGCTATATCTCTTAAACTAGGCGTCTGCGGGGGTCATTTCATGCACCAGAAAAAAAAATTCTAAATACTAAAATAGCTATATCTATTAAACTAGGCGTCTGAGGGGGTCATTTTATGCACCAAAAATCCAAAACACTAAAATGGCTATATCTCCAAAACTAGGCGTCTGCGGGGGTCATTTTGTGCACCAGAAAAAAAAAAATCTAAATACTAAAACTGCTATATCTCCTAAACTACGCGTCTGCGGGGTCATTTTATGCACCAGAAAAGACTTCAAAACACAAAAATGGCTATATCTCCTAAACTAGGCGTCAGCGGCGGTCATTTTATGCACAAGAAAAAAAAATCAAAAAATCAACTACGCGTCTGCAGGGGTCATTCTATGCACCAGAAAAAAACATTCAAAGCATAAAAATGGCTATATCTTTAAACTAGGCGGCTCCGCGGGACATTTTGTGCACCAGAAAAAAAAATTCAAAATACTAAAATGGCTATTTTTCCTAAACTACCCGTCTGCGGGGGTCATTTTATACACCAGAAAGAAAAAAATCAAAATACTAAAATGGCTATATCCCTTAAACTAGGCGTCTGCGGGGGTCATTTTATGCAGCAGAAAAAAAAATCTAAATACTAAAATGGCTATATCTCCAAAACTAGGTGTCTGCGGGGGTCATTTTGTGCACCAGAAAAAGAAATCAAAATACTAAAATGGCTATATCTCCTAAACTACGCGTCTGCGGGGGTCATTTTATGATCCAGAAAAAAAATCAAAATACTAAAATGGCTATATCTCCAAAACTAGGCGTCTGCGGGGGTCATTTAGTGCACCAGAAAAAAAAATTCTAAATACTAAAATTGCTATATCTCCTAAACTAAGCGTCTGCGGGGGTCATTTTATGATCCAGAAAAAAAATTAAAATACTAAAATGGCTATATCTCCAAAACTAGGTGTCTGCGGGGGTCATTTTGTGCACCAGAAAAAAAAATCAAAATACTAAAATGGCTATATCTCCAAAACTAGGCGTCTGCGGGGGTCATTTAGTGCACCAGAAAAAAAAATTCTAAATACTAAAATTTCTATATCTCTTAAACTAAGCGTCCGCACTAGTCATTTTATGCACCAGAAAAGACTTCAAAACACAAAAATGGCTATATCTCCTAAACTAGGCGTCAGCAGCAGTCATTTTATGCACCAAAAAAAAAAAATCAAAATACTAAAATGGCTATATCTCCTAAACTACGCGTCAGCGGGGGTCATTTTATGCACCAGAAAAAAAAATCAAAATACTAAAATGGCTATATCTCCAAACCTAGGCGTCTGCGGGGGTCATTTAGTGCACCAGAAAAAAAAATTGTAAATACTAAAATTGCTATATCTCTTAAACTAAGCGTTCGCGCTGGTCATTTTATGCACCAGAAAAGACTTCAAAACACAAAAATGGTTATATCTCCTAAACTAGGCGTCAGCGGCGGTCATTTTCTACACCAGAAAAAAAAAATTCAAAATACTAAAATGGCCATATCTCCTAAACTAATCGTCTGCCCGTCATTTTACTCACCAAAAAAAAAATCTAAATACTAAAATGGATAAATCTCCTAAATTGGTCGTCTGCGGGGGTCGTTTTATGCTCCAGAAAAAAAAAAAATTCAAAACACTAAAATGTCTATATCTCTGAAACTAAGGGTCTGCGGTGGTCATTTTACTCACCAGAAAAAAAAATCAAAATACTAAAATGGCTATATCTCTTAAACTAGGCGTCTGCGGGGGTCATTTCATGCACCAGAAAAAAAAATTCTAAATACTAAAATAGCTATATCTATTAAACTAGGCGTCTGAGGGGGTCATTTTATGCACCAAAAATCCAAAATACTAAAATGTCTATATCTCCTAAACTAGGCGTCTGCGGAGGTCATTTTATGCACCAGAAAAAAAAATCAAAACACTAAAATGGCTATATCTCCAAAACTAGGCGTCTGCGGGGGTCATTTTGTGCACCAGAAAAAAAAAATCCAAATACTAAAACTGCTATATCTCCTAAACTACGCGTCTGCGGGGTCATTTTATGCACCAGAAAAGACTTCAAAACACAAAAATGGCTATATCTCCTAAACTAGGCGTCAGCGGCGGTCATTTTATGCAGCAGAAAAAAAAATCTAAATACTAAAATGGCTATATCTCCAAAACTAGGTGTCTGCGGGGGTCATTTTGTGCACCAGAAAAAGAAATCAAAATACTAAAATGGCTATATCTCCTAAACTACGCGTCTGCGGGGGTCATTTTATGATCCAGAAAAAAAATCAAAATACTAAAATGGCTATATCTCCAAAACTAGGCGTCTGCGGGGGTCATTTAGTGCACCAGAAAAAAAAATTGTAAATACTAAAATTGCTATATCTCTTAAACTAAGCGTTCGCGCTGGTCATTTTATGCACCAGAAAAGACTTCAAAACACAAAAATGGTTATATCTCCTAAACTAGGCGTCAGCGGCGGTCATTTTCTACACCAGAAAAAAAAATTCAAAATACTAAAATGGCCATATCTCCTAAACTAATCGTCTGCCCGTCATTTTACTCACCAAAAAAAAAATCTAAATACTAACATGGATAAATCTCCTAAATTGGTCGTCTGCGGGGGTCGTTTTATGCTCCAGAAAAAAAAAAAATTCAAAACACTAAAATGTCTATATCTCTGAAACTAAGGGTCTGCGGTGGTCATTTTACTCACCAGAAAAAAAAATCAAAATACTAAAATGGCTATATCTCTTAAACTAGGCGTCTGCGGGGGTCATTTCATGCACCAGAAAAAAAAATTCTAAATACTAAAATAGCTATATCTATTAAACTAGGCGTCTGAGGGGGTCATTTTATGCACCAAAAATCCAAAATACTAAAATGTCTATATCTCCTAAACTAGGCGTCTGCGGAGGTCATTTTATGCACCAGAAAAAAAAATCAAAACACTAAAATGGCTATATCTCCAAAACTAGGCGTCTGCGGGGGTCATTTTGTGCACCAGAAAAAAAAAAATCTAAATACTAAAACTGCTATATCTCCTAAACTACGCGTCTGCGGGGTCATTTTATGCACCAGAAAAGACTTCAAAACACAAAAATGGCTATATCTCCTAAACTAGGCGTCAGCGGCGGTCATTTTATGCACAAGAAAAAAAAATCAAAAAATCAACTACGCGTCTGCAGGGGTCATTCTATGCACCAGAAAAAAACATTCAAAGCATAAAAATGGCTATATCTTTAAACTAGGCGGCTCCGCGGGACATTTTGTGCACCAGAAAAAAAAATTCAAAATACTAAAATTTCTATTTTTCCTAAACTACCCGTCTGCGGGGGTCATTTTATACACCAGAAAGAAAAAAATCAAAATACTAAAATGGCTATATCCCTTAAACTAGGCGTCTGCGGGGGTCATTTTATGCAGCAGAAAAAAAAATCTAAATACTAAAATGGCTATATCTCCAAAACTAGGTGTCTGCGGGGGTCATTTTGTGCACCAGAAAAAGAAATCAAAATACTAAAATGGCTATATCTCCTAAACTACGCGTCTGCGGGGGTCATTTTATGATCCAGAAAAAAAATCAAAATACTAAAATGGCTATATCTCCAAAACTAGGCATCTGCGGGGGTCATTTAGTGCACCAGAAAAAAAAATTCTAAATACTAAAATTGCTATATCTCCTAAACTAAGCGTCTGCGGGGGTCATTTTATGATCCAGAAAAAAAATCAAAATACTAAAATGGCTATATCTCCAAAACTAGGTGTCTGCGGGGGTCATTTTATGCACCAGAAAAGACATCAAAACACAAAAATGGTTATATCTCCTAAACTACGCGTCTGCGGTGGTCCTTTTATGCACCAGAAAAAACAATTCAAAACATAAAAATGGCTATATCTCCTAAACTAGGCGGATGCAAGCGTCATTTTATGCACCAGAAAAAAAAAATTCAAAACACAAAAATGGCTATATCTCCTAAAATAGGCGCCTGCGGTTACATTTTATGCACCAGAAAAAAAAATCAAAATACTAAAATGGCTATATCTCCCACCCTAGGCGTCTGCAAGGGTCATTTTATGCACCAGAAAAAAAAATCAAAATACTAAAATGGCTATATCTCCAAAACTAGGCGTCTGCGGGGGTCATTTAGTGCACCAGAAAAAAAAATTCTAAATACTAAAATTTCTATATCTCCTAAACTAAGCGTCCGCACTAGTCATTTTATGCACCAGAAAAGACTTCAAAACACAAAAATGGCTATATCTCCTAAACTAGGCGTCAGCAGCAGTCATTTTATGCACCAAAAAAAAAACTCAAAATACTAAAATGGCTATATCTCCTAAACTACGCGTCTGCGGGAGTCATTTTAAGCACCAGAAAAAAAAATCAAAATACCAAAATGGCTATATCTCCAAAACTAGGCGTCTGCGGGGGTCATTTAGTGCACCAGAAAAAAAAATTGTAAATACTAAAATTGCTATATCTCCTAAACTAAGCGTTCGCGCTGGTCATTTTATGCACCAGAAAAGACTTCAAAACACAAAAATGGTTATATCTTCTAAACTAGGCGTCAGCGGCGGTCATTTTCTACACCAGAAAAAAAAAATTCAAAATACTAAAATGGCCATATCTCCTAAACTAATCGTCTGCCCGTCATTTTACTCACCAAAAAAAAAATCGAAATACTAAAATGGATAAATCTCCTAAATTGGTCGTCTGCGGGGGTCGTTTTATGCTCCAGAAAAAAAAAACTTCAAAACACTAAAATGTCTATATCTCTGAAACTAAGGGTCTGCGGTGGTCATTTTACTCACCAGAAAAAAAAAATCAAAATACTAAAATGGCTATATCTCTTAAACTAGGCGTCTGCGGGGGTCATTTTATGCACCAGAAAAAAAAAATTCAAAATACTAAAATGGCTAAATCTCCTAAACCAGGCGTCTGCGGTGTTCATTCTATGTACCAGAAAAAAAAAATTCTAAATACTAAAATAGCTATATCTCCTAAACTAGGCGTCTGCGGGGGTCATTTTATGCACCAAAAATCCAAAATACTAAAATGGTTATATCTCCTAAACTAGGCGAACCAGAAAAAAAAATTCAAAGCACAAAAATGGCTAAATCTCCTTAACTAGCCGTCTGCGGGGTCAAAATATGTGCCAGAAAAAAAAATTTAAAACACAAAAATGGCGTTATCTCCTAAACTAGGCGTCTGCGAAGGTCATTTTATGCACCGGAAATAAAAAAGTCAAAACACATAAGTGGCTATATCTCCTAAACTAGGCGTCTGCGGGGGACATTTTATGCACCAGAAGAAAAAAATGAATATACTAAAAGGGCTATATCTCCTAAACTAAGCTTCCGCGCGGGTCATTTTATGAGCCAGAAAAGACTTCAAAACACAAAAATGGCTATATCTCCAAAACTAGGCGTCAGCGGCGGTCATTTTATGCACCAGAAAAAAAAATCAAAATACTAAAATGGCTATATCTCCAGAACTAGGCGTCTGCGGGGGTCATTTAGTGCACCAGAAAAAAAAATTGTAAATACTAGAATTGCTATATCTCCTAAACTAAGCGTCCGCGCTGGTCAGTTTATGCACCAGAAAAGACTTCAAAACACAAAAATGGTTATATCTCCTAAACGAGGCGTCAGCGGCGGTCATTTTCTACACCAGAAAAAAAAAATCCAAAATACTAAAATGGCCATATCTCCTAAACTAGGCGTCTGCCCGTCATTTTACTCACCAGAAAAAAATTCTAAATACTAAAATGGATAAATCTCCTAAATTGGTCGTCTGCGGGGGTCGTTTTATGCTCCAGAAAAAAAAAATTCAAAACACTAAAATGTCTATATCTCTGAAACTAAGGGTCTGCGGTGGTCATTTTACTCACCAGAAAAAAATCTAAATACTAAAATGGATAAATCTCCTAAACTAGGCGTCTGCCTGGGTCACTTTATGCTCCAGAAAAAAAAATTCAAAACACTAAAATGTCTATATCTCTTAAACTAAGATTCTGCGGGGGTCATTTTGTGCACCAAGAATCCAAAATACTAAAATGGCTAAATCTCTTAAACTAGGCGTCTGCGGTGTCAAATTATGCACCAGAAAAAAAAATCAAAATACTAAAATGGCTATATCTCTTAAACTAGGCGTCCTCGGTTTTCATTTTATGCACCAGAAAAAAAAAAATCTAAATGCTAAAATTGCTATATATCCTAAACTAAGCGTCCGCGCTGGTCATTTTATGCACCAGAAAAAAAAATCCAAAATACTAAAATGGCTATATTTCCAAAACTAGGCGTCTGGGGGGGTCACTTAGTGCACCAGAAAAAAAATTCTAAATACTAAAATTGCTATATCTCCTAAACTAAGCGTCCGCGCGGGTCATTTTATGCACCAGAAAAGACTTCAAAACACAAAAATAGCTATATCTCCTAAACTAGGCGCCAGCGGCGGTCATTTTATGCACCAGAAAAACAAATCAAAATACTAAAATGGCTATATCTCCTAAACTACGCGTCTGCGGGGGTCATTTTATGATACAGAAAAAAAATTCAAAATACTAAAATGGCTATATATCCTAAATTAGGCGTCTGCGGGGGTCATTTTATGCACCAGAAAAAAAAATTAAAATACTAAAATGGCTATATCTCCAAAACTAGGCGTCTGCGGGGGTCATTTAGTGCACCAGAAAAAAAAATTCTAAATACTAAAATTGCTATATCTCCTAAACTAAGCGTCCGCGCTGGTCATTTTATGCACCAGAAAAACAAATCAAATTACTAAAATGGCTATATCTCCTAAACTAAGCGTCAGCGGCGGTCATTTTATGCACCAGAAAAAAAATTCAAAATACTAAAATGGCTATATATCCTAAACTAGGCGTCTGCGGGGGTCATTTTATGCACCAGAAAAAAAATTCAAAATACTAAAATGGCTATATATCCTTAACTAGGCGTCTGCGGGGGTCATTTTATGCACCAGAAAAAAAAATCAAAATACTAAAATGGCTATATCTCCAAAACTAGGCGTCTGCTGGGGTCAATTAGTGCACCAGAAAAGACTTCAAAACACAAAAATGGTTATATCTCCTAAACTAGGCGTCAGCGGCGGTCATTTTCTACACCAGAAAAAAAAAATTCAAAATACTAAAATGGCCATATCTCCTAAACTAGGCGTCTGCCCGTCATTTTACTCACCAGAAAAAAAATCTAAATACCAAAATGGATAAATCTCCTAAATTCGTCGTCTGCGGGGGTCGTCTTATGCTCCAGAAAAAAAAAATTCAAAACACTAAAATGTCTATATCTCTGAAATTAAGGGTCTGCGGTGGTCATTGTACTCACCAGAAAAAATTCTAAATACTAAAATGGATAAATCTTCTAAACTAGGCGTCTGCGGGGGTCATTTTATGCTCCACAAAAAAAAATTCAAAACACTAAAATGTCTATATCTCTTAAACTACGATTCTGCGGGGGTCATTTTGTGCACCAAGAATCCAAAATACTAAAATGGCTAAATCTCTTAAACTAGGCGTCTGCGGTGTCAAATTATGCACCAGAAAAAAAAATCAAAATACTAAAATGGCTATATCTCTTAAACTAGGCGTCCTCGGTTTTCATTTTATGCACCAGAAAAAAAAAATTCAAAATACTAAAATGGCTAAATCTCCTAAACCAGGCGTCTGCGGTGTTCATTCTATGTACCAGAAAAAAAATTCTAAATACTAAAATAGCTATATCTCCTAAACTAGGCGTCTGCGGGGGTCATTTTATGCACCAAAAATCCAAAATACTAAAATGGTTATATCTCCTAAACTAGGCGTACCAGAAAAAAAAATTCAAAGCACAAGAATGGCTAAAGCTCCTAAACTAGCCGTCTGCGGGGTCAAAATATGTGCCAGAAAAAAAAAATTCAAAACACAAAAATGGCCTTATCTCCAAAACTAGGCGTCTGCGAGGGTCATTTTATGCACCGGAAATAAAAAATTCAAAACACATAAATGGCTATATCTCCTAAACTAGGCGTCTGCGGGGGACATTTTATGCACCAGAAAAAAAAAATCAAAATACTAAAAGGGCGATATCTCCTAAACAAGCCGTCTGCTAGGGCCATTTTATGCACCAGAAATAAAAAATTCAAAACACATAAATGGCTATATCACCTAAACTAGGCGTCTGCGGGGGTCTTTTTATGCACCAAAAATCCAAAATACTGAAATGGCTATATCTCTTAAGCTAGGCGTCTGCGGGGGTCATTTTATGCACCAGAAAAAAAAATCAAAATACTAAAATGGCTATATCTCCAAAACTAGGCGTCCGAGGGGGTCATTTAGTGCACCAAAAAAAAAAAATTCTAAATACTAAAATTGCTATATCTCCTAAACTAAGCGTCCGCGCGGGTCATTTTATGCACCAGAAAAGACTTCAAAACACAGAAATGGCTATACCTCCTAAACTAGGTGTCAGCGGCGGTCATTTTATGCACCAGAAAAAAAAATCAAAATACTAAAATGGCTATATCTCCTAAACTACGCGTCTGCGGGGGTCGTTTTATGATCCAGAAAAAAAATTCAAAATACTAAAATGGCTATATATCCTAAACTAGGCGGCTGCTGAGGTCATTTTATGCACCAGAAAAAAAAATCAAAATACTAAAATGGCTATATCTCCAAAACTAGGCGTCTGCGGGGGTCATTTAGTGCACCAGAAAAAAAAATTCTAAATACTAAAATTGCTATATCTCCTAAACTAAGCGTCCGCGTTGGTCATTTTATGCACCAGAAAAGACTTCAAAACACAAAAATGGCTATATCTCCCAAACTAGGCGTCAGCGGCGGTCATTTTATGCACCAGAAAAAAAAATCAAAATACTAAAATGGCTATATCTCCTAAACTGCGCGTCTGCGGTGGTCATTTTATGCACCAGAAAAAAAAATTCAAAACATAAAAATGGCTATATCTCCTAAACTAGGCGGCTGCGGCAGTCATTTTATGCACCAGAAAAAAAATCCAAAATACTAAAATGGCTATATTTCCTAAACTACCCGTCTGCGGGGGTCATTTTATACACCAGAAGGAAAAAATTCAAAATACTAAAATGGCTATACCTCCTAAAATAGGCATCTGCGGGGACATTTTATGCACCAGAAAAAAAAATCAAAATACTAAAATAGCTATATCTCCTACACTAGGCGTCTGCAAGGGTCATTTTATGCACCAGAAAAAAAAAATTCAAAACACAAAAATGGCTATATCTCTTAAACTAAGATTCTGCGGGGGTCATTTTGTGCACCAAGAATCCAAAATACTAAAATGGCTAAATCTCTTAAACTAGGCGTCTGCGGTGTCAAATTATGCACCAGAAAAAAACATCAAAATACTAAAATAGCTATATCTCCTAAACTAGGCGTCAGCGGCGGTCATTTTATGCACCAGAAAAAAAAATCAAAATACTAAAATGGCTATATCTCCTAAACTACGCGTCTGCGGGGGTCATTTTATGATCCAGAAAAAAAATTCAAAATACTGAAATGGCTATATATCCTAAACTAGGCGTCTGCTGAGGTCATTTTATGATCCAGAAAAAAAATTCAAAATACTAAAATATCTATATATCCTAAACTAGGCGTCTGCTGAGGCCATTTTATGCACCAGAAAAAAAAATCAAAATACTAAAATGGCTATATCTCCAAAACTAGGCGTCTGGGGGGGGTCATTTAGTGCACCAGAAAAAAAAAATTCTAAATACTAAAATTGCTATATCTCCTAAACTAAGCTTCCGCGCGGGTCATTTTATGCACCAGAAAAAAAAATCAAAACACAAAAATGGCTACATCTCCTAAACTAGGCATCAGCGGCGGTCATTTTATGCACCAGAAAAAAAAAATCAAAATACTAAAATGGCTATATCTCCTAAACTACGCGTCTGCGGGGGTCATTTTATGATCCAGAAAAAAAATTCAAAATTATAAAATGGCTATATACCCTAAACTAGGCGTCTGCGGGGGTCATTTTTGGCACCAGAAAAAAAAAACAAAATACTAAAATGGCTATATCTCTTAAACTATGCGTCCTCGGTTATCATTTTATGCACCAGAAAAAGAAAATTCAAAATACTAAAATGGCTAAATCTCCAGAACTAGGCGTCTGGGGGGGTCATTTTATGCACCAGAAAAGACTTCAAAACACAAAAATGGCTATATCTCCAAAACTAGGCGTCAACGGCGGTCATTTTATGCACCAGAAAAAAAAATCAAAATACTCAAATGGCTATATCTCCAGAACTAGGCGTCTGCGGGGGTCATTTAGTGCACCAGAAAAAAAAATTGTGAATACTAAAATTGCTATATCTCCTAAACTAAGCGTCCGCGCTGGTCAGTTTATGCACCAGAAAAGACTTCAACACACAAAAATGGTTATATCTCCTAAACGAGGCGTCAGCGGCGGTCATTTTCTACACCAGAAAAAAAAAATTCAAAATACTAAAATGGCCATATCTACTAAACTAGGCGTCTGCCCGTCATTTTACTCACCAGAAAAAAAATCTAAATACTAAAATGGATAAATCTCCTAAATTGGTCGTCTGCGGGGGTCGTTTTATGCTCCAGAAAAAAAAAATTCAAAACACTAAAATGTCTATATCTCTGAAACTAAGGGTCTGCGGTGGTCATTTTACTCAACAGAAAAAAATTTAAATACTAAAATGGATAAATCTCCTAAACTAGGCGTCTGCCGGGGTCACTTTATGCTCCAGAAAAAAAAAATTCAAAACACTAAAATGTCTATATCTCTTAAACTAAGATTCTGCGGGGGTCATTTTGTGCACCAAGAATCCAAAATACTAAAATGGCTAAATCTCTTAAACTAGGCGTCTGCGGTGTCAAATTATGCACCAGAAAAAAAAATCAAAACACTAAAATGGCTATATCTCTTAAACTAGGCGTCCTCGGTTTTCATTTTATGCACCAGAAAAAAAAAATTCTAAATGCTAAAACTGCTATATATCCTAAACTAAGCGTCCGCGCTGGTCATTTTATGCACCAGAAAAGACTTCAAAACACAAAAATGGTTATATCTCCTAAACTAAGCGTCCGCGCGGGTCGTTTTATGCACCAGAAAAGACTTCAAAACACAAAAATGGCTATATCTCCTAAACTAGGCGTCCTCGGTTTTCATTTTATGCACCAGAAAAACAAATCAAAATACTTAAATGGCTATATCTCCTAAACTATGCGTCTGCGGGGGTCATTTTATGATACAGAAAAAAAATTCAAAATACTAAAATGGCTATATATCCTAAACTAGGCGTCTGCGGGGGTCATTTTATGCACCAGAAAAAAAAATTAAAATACTAAAATGGCTATATCTCCTAAACTAAGCGTCAGCGGCGGTCATTTTATGCACCAGAAAAAAAAAATCAAAATACTAAAATGGCTATAACTCCTAAACTACGCGTCTGCGGTGGTCATTTTATGCACCAGAAAAAAAAATCAAAATACTAAAATGGCTATATCTCCTACACTAGGCGTCTGCAAGGGTCATTTTATGCACCAGAAAAAAAATTCAAAATACTAAAATGGCTATATATCCTAAACTAGGCGTCTGCGGGGGTCATTTTATGCACCAGAAAAAAAATTCAAAATACTAAAATGGCTATATATCCTAAACTAGGCGTCTGCGGGGGTCATTTTATGCACCAGAAAAAAAAATCAAAATACTAAAATGGCTATATCTCCAAAACTGGGCGTCTGCGGGGGTCATTTAGTGCACCAGAAAAGACTTCAAAACACAAAAATGGTTATATCTCTTAAACTAGGCGTCAGCGGCGGTCATTTTCTACACCAGAAAAAAAAAATTCAAAATACTAAAATGGCCATATCTCCTAAACTAGGCGTCTGCCCGTCATTTTACTCACCAGAAAAAAAATCTAAATACTAAAATGGATAAATCTCCTAAATTCGTCGTCTGCGGGGGTCGTTTTATGCTCCAGAAAAAAAAAATTCAAAACACTAAAATGTCTGTATCTCTGAAACTAAGGGTCTGCGGTGGTCATTTTACTCACCAGAAAAAATTCTAAATACTAAAATGGATAAATCTCCTAAACTAGGCGTCTGCGGGGGTCATTTTATGCTCCAGAAAAAAAAAATTCAAAACACTAAAATGTCTATATCTCTTAAACTAAGATTCTGCGGGGGTCATTTTGTGCACCAAGAATCCAAAATACTAAAATGGCTAAATCTCTTAAACTAGGCGTCTGCGGTGTCAAATTATGCACCAGAAAAAAAAATCAAAATACTAAAATGGCTATATCTCTTAAACTAGGCGTCCTCGGTTTTCATTTTATGCACCAGAAAAAAAAAATTCAAAATACTAAAATGGCTAAATCTCCTAAACCAGGCGTCTGCGGTGTTCATTCTATGTACCAGAAAAAAAAATTCTAAATACTAAAATAGCTATATCTCCTAAACTAGGCGTATGCGGGGGTCATTTTACGCACCAAAAATCCAAAATACTAAAATGGTTATATCTCCTAAACTAGGCGAACCAGAAAAAAAAATTCAAAGCACAAAATTGGCTAAAGCTCCTAAACTAGCCGTCTGCGGGGTCAAAATATGTGCCAGAAAAAAAAAATTCAAAACACAAAAATGGCCTTATCTCCAAAACTAGGCGTCTGCGAGGGTCATTTTATGCACCGGAAATAAAAAATTCAAAACACATAAATGGCTATATCTCCTAAACTAGGCGTCTGCGGGGGACATTTTATGCACCAGAAAAAAAAAATCAAAATACTAAAAGGGCGATATCTCCTAAACAAGCCGTCTGCTAGGGCCATTTTATGCACCAGAAATAAAAAATTCAAAACACATAAATGGCTATATCTCCTAAACTAGGCGTCTGCGGGGGTCTTTTTATGCACCAAAAATCCAAAATACTGAAATGGCTATATCTCTTAAGCTAGGCGTCTGCGGGGGTCATTTTATGCACCAGAAAAAAAAATCAAAATACTAAAATGGCTATATCTCCAAAACTAGGCGTCCGAGGGGGTCATTCAGTGCACCAAAAAAAAAAATTCTAAATACTAAAATTGCTATATCTCCTAAACTAAGCATCCGCGCGGGTCATTTTATGCACCAGAAAAGACTTCAAAACACAGAAATGGCTATACCTCCTAAACTAGGCGTCAGCGGCGGTCATTTTATGCACCAGAAAAAAAAATCAAAATACTAAAATGGCTATATCTCATAAACTACGCGTCTGCGGGGGTCATTTTATGATCCAGAAAAAAAATTCAAAATACTAAAATGGCTATGTATCATAAACTAGGCGTCTGCTGAGGTCATTTTATGCACCAGAAAAAAAAATCAAAATACTAAAATGGCTATATCTCCAAAACTAGGCGTCTGCGGGGGTCATTTAGTGCACCAGAAAAAAAAATTCTAAACACTAAAATTGCTATATCTCCTAAACTAAGCGTCCGCGCTGGTCATTTTATGCACCAGAGAAGACTTCAAAACACAAAAATGGCTATATCTCACAAACTAGGCGTCATCGGCGGTCATTTTATGCACCAGAAAAAAAAATCAAAATACTAAAATGGCTATATCTCCTAAACTGCGCGTCTGCGGTGGTCATTTTATGCACCAGAAAAAAAAATTCAAAACATAAAAATGGCTATATCTCCTAAACTAGGCGGCTGCGGCGGTCATTTTATGCACCAGAAAAAAAATCCAAAATACTAAAATGGCTATATTTCCTAAACTACCCGTCTGCGAGGGTCATTTTATACACCAGAAGGAAAAAATTCAAAATACTGAAATGGCTATACCTCCTAAAATAGGCGTCTGCGGGGACATTTTATGCACCAGAAAAAAAAATCAAAATACTAAAATAGCTATATCTCCTACACTAGGCGTCTGCAAGGGTCATTTTATGCACCAGAAAAAAAAAATTCAAAACACAAAAATGGCTATATCTCCAAAACTAGGCGTCTGCGGGGTCTTTTTATGCACCAAAAATCCAAAATACTGAAATGGCTATATCTCTTAAGCTAGGCGGCTGCGGGGGTCATTTTATGCACCAGAAAAAAAAATCAAAATACTAAAATGGCTATATCTCCTAAACTGCGCGTCTGCGGTGGTCATTTTATGCACCAGAAAAAAAAATTCAAAACATAAAAATGGCTATATCTCCTCAACTAGGCGTCAGCGGCGGTCATTTTATGCACCAGAAAAAAAAAATCAAAATACTAAAATGGCTATATCTCCTAAACTACGCGTCTGCGGGGGTCATTTTATGATCCAGAAAAAAAATTCAAAATACTAAAATGGCTATATATCCTAAACTAGGCGTCTGCGGGGGTCATTTAATGCACCAGAAAAAAAAATCAAAATACTAAAATGGCTATATCTCTTAAACTAGGCGTCCTCGGTTATCATTTTATGCACCAGAAAAAAAAAATTCAAAATACTAAAATGGCTAAATCTCCTAATCCAGGCGTCTGCGATGTTCATTCTATGTACCAGAAAAAAACAATTCTAAATACTAAAATAGCTATATCTCCTAAACTAGGGGTCTGCGGGGGTCATTTTATGCACCAAAAATCCAAAATACTAAAATGGTTATATCTCCTAAACTAGGCGAACCAGAAAAAAAAATTCAAAGCACAAAAATGGCTAAATCTCCTAAACTAGCCGTCTGCGGGGTCACAATATGTGCCAGAAAAAAAAAATTCAAAACACATAAATGGCTTTATCTCCTAAACTAGGCGTCTGCGAGGGTCATTTTATGCACCGGAAATAAAAAATTCAAAACACATAAATAGCTATATCTCCTAAACTAGGTGTCTGCGGGGGACATTTTATGCACCAGAAAAAAAAAATCAAAATACTAAAAGGGCTATATCTCCTAAACAAGCCGTCTGCTAGGGCCATTTTATGCACCAGAAATAAAAAATTCAAAACACATAAATGGCTATATCTCCTAAACTAGGCGTCTGCGGGGGTCTTTTTAGAAAAAAAAAAATTCTAAATACTAAAATGGCTGTATCTCCTAAGCTAGGCGTCTGCGGGGTCATTTTATGCACCAAAAATCCAAAATACTGAAATGGCTATATCTCCTAAACTACGCGTCTGCGGGGGTCATTTTATGCACCAGAAAAAAAAAATCAAAACATAAAAATGGCTATATCTCCTAAACTAGGCGGCTGCAGCGGTCATTTTATGCACCAGAAAAAAAAATCCAAAATACTAAAATGGCTATATTTCCTAAACTACCCCTCTTTGGGGGGTCATTTTATACAGCAGAAGGAAAAAATTCAAAATACTAAAATGGCTATATCTCCTAAAATAGGCGTTTGTGGGGACTTTTTATGCACCGGAAAAAAAAAATCAAAATACTAAAATGGCTATATCTAATAAACTAGGCGTCTGCGAGTGTCATTTTATGCACCAAAAATCCAAAATACTCAAATGGCTATATCTCTTAAACTAAGATTCTGCGGGTTTCATTTTGTGCACCAAGAATCCAAAATACTAAAATGGCTAAATCTCTTAAACTAGCCGTCTGCGGGGTCAAAATATGCGCCAGAAAAAAAAATTCAAAACTCAAAAATGGCTATATCTCCTAAACAAGGCGTCTGCGGGGTCAAAATATGTGCCAGAAAAAAAAAATTCAAAACACAAAAATGGCTTTATCTCCTAAACTAGGCGTCTGCGAGGGACATTTTATTCACCAGAAAAAAAATCAAAATACTAAAATGGCTAAATCTCCTAAACTAGCCGTCTTCGGGGTCAAGTTATGCGCCAGAAAAAAAAAATTCAAAACTCAAAAATGGCTATATCTCCTAAACAAGGCGTCTGCGGGGTCAAATTATGCACCAGAAAAAAAAAAGCGAAATACTAGAATGGCTATATCTCCTAAACTAGGTGTCTCCGGGGGACATTTTAAGCACCAGAAAAAAAAAATTCTAAATACTAAAATGGCTATATCTCCTAAACTAGGCGTCTGCGGGGTCAATTTAAGCACCAAAAATCCAAAATACTGAAATGGCTATATCTCTTAAACTAGGCGTCTGCGGGGTCAAATTATGCACCAAAAAAAAAATCAAAATACTGGAATGGCTATATCTCCTAAACTAGGCGTCTGCGAGGGACCTTTTATGCACCAGAAAAAAAAAATCAAAATACTAAAATGGCTATATCTCCTAAACTAGGCGTCTGCGTCGGTCATTTGCCGCATAAAAAAAAAAATTCAAAGCACAAAAATGGCTAAATCTCCTAAACTGCGGGGTCAAATTATGCGTCAGAATATCTCCTAAACTATCTCCTTATATCTCCTAAACTAGGCGTTTGCGGGGGACATTTTATGCACCAGAAAAAAAAAATTCAAAACACTAAAATGTCTATATCTCTTAAACTAAGGGTCTGCGGGGGTCAATTTACTCACCAAAAAAAAAACCTAAGTACTAAAATGGCTAAATCTCCTAAACTATGCGTCTGCGGTGGTCATTTTACGCACCAGAAAAAAAAATTCAAAATACTAAATTGGCTGTATCTCTTAAACTAGAGGTCTGCAGGTGTAATTTTATGCACAAAAAAAAATAATTCAAAACATAAAAATGGCTATATCTACTAAACTAGGCGGCTGCGCGGGTCATTTTGCGCACCAGAAAAAAAAAATTCTAAATACTAAAATTCCTATATCTCCTAAGCTAATCGTCCGCGCGGGTCATTTTATGCACCGGAAAAGACTTCAAAACACAAAAATGGCGATATCTCCTAAACTAGGCGTCTGCGGGGGTCATTTTATGCACCAAAAATCCAAAATACTAAAATGGCAATATCTCCTAAACTAGGCGTCTGCAAGGGTCATTTTATGCACCAGAAAAAAAAAAATTCTGAATACTAAATTGGCTGTATCTCTTAAACTAGAGGTCTGCAGGGGTCATTTTATGCAACAAAAAAAAATAATTCAAAACATAAAAATGGCTATATCTACTAAACTAGGCGGCTGCGCTTGTCATTTTGTGCACCAGAAAAAAAAAATTCAAAAAAACAAAAATGGCCATATCTCCTAAACAAGGCGTCTGCGGGGGTCATTTTACTCACCAGAAAAAAAATCTAAATACTTAAATGGATAAATCTCCTAAACAAGGCGACTTTGGGGGTCATTTTATGCTCCAGAAAAAAAAAATTCAAAACACTAAAATGTCTATATCTCTTAAGCTAAGGGTCTGCGGGGGTCATTTTATTCACCAGAAAAAAAAATTAAAATACTAAAATGTCAATATCTAATAAACTAGGCGTCTGCGGGGGTCATTTTACTCACCAAAAAAAAAATCTAAGTACTAAAATGGCTAAATCTCCTAAACTATGCGTCTGCGGTGGTCATTTTACGCACCAGAAAAAAAAATTCAAAATACTAAATTGGCTGTATCTCTTAAACTAGAGGTCTGCAGGGGTCATTTTATGCACCAAAAAAAAATAATTCAAAACATAAAAATGGCTATATCTCCTAAACTATGCGTCTGCGGTGGTCATTTTACGCACCAGAAAAAAAAATTCAAAATACTAAATTGGCTGTATCTCTTAAACTAGGGGTCTGCAGGTGTCATTTTATGCACCAAAAAAAAATAATTCAAAACATAAAAATGGCTATATCTCCTAAACTAGGCGGCTGCGCGGGTCATTTTGCGCACCAGAAAAAAAAAATTCTAAATACTAAAATAACTATATCTCCTAAGCTAAGCGACCGCGCGGGTCATTTTATGCACCGGAAAAGACTTCAAAACACAAAAATGGCGATATCTCCTAAACTAGGCGTGTGCAGGGTCAAATTATGCACCAGAAAAAAAAAATCAAAATACTGGAATGGCTATATCTCCTAAACTAAATGTCTGCGGGGGACTTTTTTTGC
The DNA here is from genome assembly GCA_963966105.1 of Volucella zonaria. Taxonomy (NCBI): domain Eukaryota; kingdom Metazoa; phylum Arthropoda; class Insecta; order Diptera; family Syrphidae; genus Volucella; species Volucella zonaria. The sequence continues at coordinate 8,380,884 of CAWYQB010000254.1, read as the reverse complement.
ACCAGAAAAAAAAAATCCAAAATACTAAAATGGCTAAATCTCCTAAACTATGCGTCTGCGGTGGTCATTTTACGCACCAGAAAAAAAAATTCAAAATACTAAATTGGCTGTATCTCTTAAACTAGGGGTCTGCAGGGGTCATTTTATGCACCAAAAAAAAATAATTCAAAACATAAAAATGGCTATATCTCCTAAACTAGGCGGCTGCGCGGGTCATTTTGCGCACCAGAAAAAAAAAATTCTAAATACTAAAATTCCTATATCTCCTAAGCTAAGCGTCCGCGCGGGTCATTTTATGCACCGGAAAAGACTTCAAAACACAAAAATGGCGATATCTCCTAAACTAGGCATCTGCGGGGTCAAATTATGCACCAGAAAAAAAAATCAAAATACTGGAATGGCTATATCTCCTAAACTAGGCGTCTGCGGGGGACATTTTATGCACCAGAAAAAAAAAATCAAAATACTAAAATGGCTATATCTCCTAAACTAGGCGTCTGCGAGGTTCGTTTTATGCACCAGAAATAAAAAATTCAAAACCCATATATGGCTATATCTCGTAAACTATTCGTCTGCGTGGGTCATTTTATGCACCAGAAAAAAAAAATTCTAAATACTAAAATGGCTATATCTCCTAAACTAGGCGTCTGCGGCGGTCATTTGCCTCAGAAAAAAAAATCAAAACACTTAAATGGCTATATCTCCTAAACTAGTCGTCTGCGGGTTCCTTTTTAAGCAAAAGAAAAAAAACAATTCTAAATACTAAAATGGCTATATCTCCTAAGCTAGGCGTCTGCGGGGTCATTTTATGCACCAAAAATCCAAAATACTGAAATGGCTATATCTCTTAAACTAGGCGTCTGCGAGGGTCATTTTATGCACCAGAAAAAAAAAATTCTGAATACTAAAATAGCTATATCTCCTAAACTAGGCGTCTGCGGGGGTCATTTTATGCACCAAAAATCCAAAATACTAAAATGGCTATATCTCCTAAACTAGGCGTCTGCGAGGGTCATTTTATGCACCAGAAAAAAAAAATTCTGAATACTAAAATAGCTATATCTCTTAAACTACGCGTCTGCGGGGTCAAATTATGCACCAGAAAAAAAATTATATTACTAGAATGGCTATATCTCCTAAACTATTCGTCTGCGGGTGTCATTTTACTCACCAGAAAAAAAATCTAAATACTAAAATGGATAAATCTCCTAAACTAGGCGTCTGCGGGGATCATTTTATGCTCCAGAAAAAAAAAATTCCAAACACTAAAATGTCTATATCTCTTAAGCTAAGGATCTGCGGGGGTCATTTTATGCAAAAGAAAAAAAAATCAAAATACTAGAAAGGCTATATCTCCTAAACTAGGCGTCTGCGGGGGACATTTTATGCACCAGAAAAGAGAAATCAAAATACTAAAATGGCTATATCTCCTAAACTAGGCGTCTGCGGGGGTCATTTTACTCACCAAAAAAAAATCTAAATACTAAAATGGATAAATCTCTTAAACTAGGCGTCTGCGCGGTCAAATTATGCACCAGAAAAAATAAATCTAAATACTAAAATGGCTATATATCCTAAGCTAGGTGTCTTCGGGGTCATTTTATGCACCAGAAAAAAAAATTCAAAATACTAAAATGGCAATATCTCCTAAACTAGGCGTCTGCGGGGGTCATTTTACTCACCAAAAAAAAATCTAAATACTAAAATGGATAAATCTCTTAAACTAGGCGTCTGCGCGGTCAAATTATGCACCAGAAAAAATAAATCTAAATACTAAAATGGCTATATATCCTAAGCTAGGTGTCTGCGGGGTCATTTTATGCACCAGAAAAAAAAATTCAAAATACTAAAATGGCAATATCTCCTAAACTATTCGTCTGCGGGGGCATTTTATGCACCAGAAAAAAAAATCTAAATACTAAAATGGCTATATCTCCTAAGCTAGGCGTCTGCGGGGGTCATTCTATGCACCAGAAAAAAAAATTCAAAATACTAAAATGGCAATATCTCCTAAACTAGGCGTCTGCGGGGGTCATTTTACTCACCAAAAAAAAATCTAAATACTAAAATGGATAAATCTCTTAAACTAGGCGTCTGCGCGGTCAAATTATGCACCAGAAAAAATAAATCTAAATACTAAAATGGCTATATATCCTAAGCTAGGTGTCTGCGGGGTCATTTTATGCACCAAAAATCCAAAATACTGAAATGGCTATATCTCTTAAACTAGGCGTCTGCGAGGGTCATTTTATGCACCAGAAAAAAAAAATTCAAAATACTAAAATGGACATATCTCCTAAACTAGGCGTCTGCGGGGGTCATTTTACTCACCAGAAAAAAAACCTAAATACTAAAATGGATAAATCTCCTAAACTAGGCGTCTGCGGGGGTCATTTTATGCTCCAGAAAAAAAAAATTCAAAACACTAAAATGTCTATATCTCTTAAGCTAAGGGCCTGCGGGGGTCATTTTATGCAACAGAAAAAAAAATCAAAATATTAAATGGCAATATCTCCTAAATTAGGCGTCTGCGGGGGTCATTTTACTCACAAAAAAAAATAAATTTGAGTACTAAAATGGATAAATCTCCTAAACTAGGCGTCTGCTGGGGTCATTTTATGCTCCAGAAAAAAAAAATTCTAAATACTAAAATAGCTATATCTCTAAAGCTGCGCGTCTGCGGGGTCAAATTATGCACCAGAAAAAAATGATAATACTAGAATTTCTATATCTCCTAAACTATTCGTCTATGGGGGTCATTTTACTCACCAGAAAAAAAATCTAAGTACTAAAATGGCTAAATCTCCTAAACTATGCGTCTGCGGTGGTCATTTTACGCACCAGAAATAAAAATTCAAAATACTAAATTGGCTGTATCTCTTAAACTAGAGCTCTGCAGGGGTCATTTTATGCACCAAAAAAAAATAATTCAAAACATAAAAATGGCTATATCTCCGAAACTAGGCGGCTGCGTGGGTCATTTTGCGCACCAGAAAAAAAAATTCTAAATACTAAAATTCCTATATCTCCTAAGTTAAGCGTCCGCGCGGGTCATTTTGTGCACCGGAAAAGACTTCAAAACACAAAAATGGCGATATCTCCTAAACTAGGCGTCTGCGGGGGTCATTTTATGCACCAAAAATCCAAAATACTAAAATGGCTATATCTCCTAAACTAGGCGTCTGCGAGGGTCATTTTATGCACCAGAAAAAAAAAATTCTGAATACTAAAATAGCTATATCTCTTAAACTACGCGTCTGCGGGGTCAAATTATGCACCAGAAAAAAAATTATATTACTAGAATGGCTATATCTCCTAAACTATTCGTCTGCGGGTGTCATTTTACTCACCAGAAAAAAAATCTAAATACTAAAATGGATAAATCTCCTAAAATAGGCGTCTGCGGGGATCATTTTATGCTCCAGAAAAAAAAAATTCCAAACACTAAAATGTCTATATCTCTTAAGCTAAGGATCTGCGGGGGTCATTTTATGCAAAAGAAAAAAAAATCAAAATACTAGAATGGCTATATCTCCTAAACTAGGCGTCTGCGGGGGACATTTTATGCACCAGAAAAGAGAAATCAAAATACTAAAATGGCTATATCTCCTAAACTAGGCGTCTGCGGGGGTCATTTTACTCACCAAAAAAAAATCTAAATACTAAAATGGATAAATCTCTTAAACTAGGCGTCTGCGCGGTCAAATTATGCACCAGAAAAAATAAATCTAAATACTAAAATGGCTATATATCCTAAGCTAGGTGTCTGCGGGGTCATTTTATGCACCAGAAAAAAAAATTCAAAATACTAAAATGGCAATATCTCCTAAACTAGGCGTCTGCGGGGGTCATTTTACTCACCAAAAAAAAATCTAAATACTAAAATGGATAAATCTCTTAAACTAGGCGTCTGCGCGGTCAAATTATGCACCAGAAAAAATAAATCTAAATACTAAAATGGCTATATATCCTAAGCTAGGTGTCTGCGGGGTCATTTTATGCACCAGAAAAAAAAATTCAAAATACTAAAATGGCAATATCTCCTAAACTATTCGTCTGCGGGGGCATTTTATGCACCAGAAAAAAAAATCTAAATACTAAAATGGCTATATCTCCTAAGCTAGGCGTCTGCGGGGGTCATTCTATGCACCAGAAAAAAAAATTCAAAATACTAAAATGGCAATATCTCCTAAACTAGGCGTCTGCGGGGGTCATTTTACTCACCAAAAAAAAATCTAAATACTAAAATGGATAAATCTCTTAAACTAGGCGTCTGCGCGGTCAAATTATGCACCAGAAAAAATAAATCTAAATACTAAAATGGCTATATATCCTAAGCTAGGTGTCTGCGGGGTCATTTTATGCACCAAAAATCCAAAATACTGAAATGGCTATATCTCTTAAACTAGGCGTCTGCGAGGGTCATTTTATGCACCAGAAAAAAAAAATTCAAAATACTAAAATGGACATATCTCCTAAACTAGGCGTCTGCGGGGGTCATTTTACTCACCAGAAAAAAAACCTAAATACTAAAATGGATAAATCTCCTAAACTAGGCGTCTGCGGGGGTCATTTTATGCTCCAGAAAAAAAAAATTCAAAACACTAAAATGTCTATATCTCTTAAGCTAAGGGCCTGCGGGGGTCATTTTATGCAACAGAAAAAAAAGATCAAAATATTAAATGGCAATATCTCCTAAACTAGGCGTCTGCGGAGGTCATTTTACTCACAAAAAAAAAAAAATTTGAGTACTAAAATGGATAAATCTCCTAAACTAGGCGTCTGCTGGGGTCATTTTATGCTCCAGAAAAAAAAAATTCTAAATACTAAAATAGCTATATCTCTAAAGCTGCGCGTCTGCGGGGTCAAATTATGCACCAGAAAAAAATGATAATACTAGAATTTCTATATCTCCTAAACTATTCGTCTATGGGGGTCATTTTACTCACCAGAAAAAAAATCTAAGTACTAAAATGGCTAAATCTCCTAAACTATGCGTCTGCGGTGGTCATTTTACGCACCAGAAATAAAAATTCAAAATACTAAATTGGCTGTATCTCTTAAACTAGAGCTCTGCAGGGGTCATTTTATGCACCAAAAAAAAATAATTCAAAACATAAAAATGGCTATATCTCCGAAACTAGGCGGCTGCGTGGGTCATTTTGCGCACCAGAAAAAAAAATTCTAAATACTAAAATTCCTATATCTCCTAAGTTAAGCGTCCGCGCGGGTCATTTTGTGCACCGGAAAAGACTTCAAAACACAAAAATGGCGATATCTCCTAAACTAGGCGTCTGCGGGGGTCATTTTATGCACCAAAAATCCAAAATACTAAAATGGCTATATCTCCTAAACTAGGCGTCTGCAAGGGTCATTTTATGCACCAGAAAAAAAAAATTCTGAATACTAAATTGGCTGTATCTCTTAAACTAGAGGTCTGCAGGGGTCATTTTATGCAACAAAAAAAAATAATTCAAAACATAAAAATGGCTATATCTACTAAACTAGGCGGCTGCGCTTGTCATTTTGTGCACCAGAAAAAAAAAATTCAAAAAAACAAAAATGGCCATATCTCCTAAACTAGGCGTCTGCGGGGGTCATTTTACTCACCAGAAAGAAAATCTAAATACTAAAATGGATAAATCTCCTAAACAAGGCGCCTTTGGGGGTCATTTTATGCTCCAGAAAAAAAAAATTCAAAACACTAAAATGTCTATATCTCTTAAGCTAAGGGTCTGCGGGGGTCATTTTATTCACCAGAAAAAAAAATTAAAATACTAAAATGTCAATATCTAATAAACTAGGCGTCCGCGGGGGTCATTTTACTCACCAAAAAAAAAATCTAAGTACTAAAATGGCTAAATCTCCTAAACTATGCGTCTGCGGTGGTCATTTTACGCACCAGAAAAAAAAATTCAAAATACTAAATTGGCTGTATCTCTTAAACTAGAGGTCTGCAGGGGTCATTTTATGCACCAAAAAAAAATAATTCAAAACATAAAAATGGCTATATCTCCTAAACTAGGCGGCTGCGCGGGTCATTTTGCGCACCAGAAAAAAAAAATTCTAAATACTAAAATTCCTATATCTCCTAAGCTAAGCGTCCGCGCGGGTCATTTTATGCACCGGAAAAGACTTCAAAACACAAAAATGGCGATATCTCCTAAACTAGGCGTCTGCGGGGTCAAATTATGCACCAGAAAAAAAATCAAAACACTTAAATGGCTATATCTCCTAAACTAGTCGTCTGCGAGGGTCATTTTATGCACCAGAAAAAAAAAATTCTGAATACTAAAATAGCTATATCTCCTAAACTAGGCGTCTGCGGGGGTCATTTTATGCACCAAAAATCCAAAATACTAAAATGGCTATATCTCCTAAACTAGGCGTCTGCGAGGGTCATTTTATGCACCAGAAAAAAAAATTCTGAATACTAAAATAGCTATATCTCCTAAACTAGGCGTCTGCGAGGGTCATTTTATGCACCAGAAAAAAAAATCAAAATACTAGAATGGCTATATCTCCTAAACTAGGCGTCTGCGGGGGACATTTTATGCACCAGAAAAGAAAAATCAAAATACTAAAATGGCTATATCTCCTAAACTATTCGTCTGCGGGGGTCATTTTATGCACCAGAAAAAAAAATCTAAATACTAAAATGGCTATATCTCCTAAGCTAGGCGTCTGCGGGGGTCATTTTATGCACCAAAAATACAAAATACTAAAATGGCTATTTCTCCTAAACTAGGCGTCTGCGAGGGTCATTTTATGCACCAGAAAAAAAAATTCTGAATACTAAAATAGCTATATCTCCTAAACTAGGCGTCTGCGAGGGTCATTTTATGCACCAGAAAAAAAAATCAAAATACTAGAATGGCTATATCTCCTAAACTAGGCGTCTGCGAGGGTCATTTTATGCACCAGAAAAAAAAAATTCTGAATACTAAAATAGCTATATCTCCTAAACTAGGCGTCTGCGGGGGTCATTTTATGCACCAAAAATCCAAAATACTAAAATGGCTATATCTCCTAAACTAGGCGTCTGCGAGGGTCATTTTATGCACCAGAAAAAAAAATTCTGAATACTAAAATAGCTATATCTCCTAAACTAGGCGTCTGCGAGGGTCATTTTATGCACCAGAAAAAAAAATCAAAATACTAGAATGGCTATATCTCCTAAACTAGCCGTCTGCGGGGGACATTTTATGCACCAGAAAAGAAAAATCAAAATACTAAAATGGCTATATCTCCTAAACTATTCGTCTGCGGGGGTCATTTTATGCACCAGAAAAAAAAATCTAAATACTAAAATGGCTATATCTCCTAAGCTAGGCGTCTGCGTGGTCATTTTATGCACCAAAAATCCAAAATACTGAAATGGCTATAACTCCTAAACTAGGCGTCTATGCACTAGAAAAAAAAAGCAAAACACACAAATGGCTATATCTCCTAAACTAGGAATCTGTGGGGGTCATTTTACTCACCAAAAAAAAAATCTAAGTACTAAAATGGCCAAATCTCCTAAACTATGCGTCTGCGGTGGTCATTTTACGCACCAGAAAAAAAAATTCAAAATACTAAATTGGCTGTATCTCTTAAACTAGGGGTCTGCAGGTGTCATTTTATGCACCAAAAAAAAATAATTCAAAACATAAAAATGGCTATATCTCCTAAACTAGGCGGCTGCGCGGGTCATTTTGCGCACCAGAAAAAAAAAATTCTAAATACTAAAATTCCTATATCTCCTAAGCTAAGCGTCCGCGCGGGTCATTTTATGCACCGGAAAAGACTTCAAAACACAAAAATGGCGATATCTCCTAAACTAGGCGTCTGCGGGGTCAAATTATGCACCAGAAAAAAAATCAAAACACTTAAATGGCTATATCTCCTAAACTAGTCGTCTGCGGGTTTCTTTTTAAGCAAAAGAAAAAAAACAATTCTAAATACTAAAATGGCTATATCTCCTAAGCTAGGCGTCTGCGAGGTCATTTTATGCACCAAAAATCCAAAATACTGAAATGGCTATATCTCCTAAACTAGGCGTCTGCGTGGGTCATTTTATGCACCAGAAAAAAAAATTCTGAATACTAAAATAGCTATATCTCTTAAACTACGCGTCTGCGAGGTCAAATTATGCACCAGAAAAAAAATTATAATACTACAATGGCTATATCTCCTAAACTATTCGTCTGCGGAGGTCATTTTACTCACCAGAAAAAAAATCTAAATACTAAAATGGATAAATCTCCTAAACTATGCGTCTGCGGGGGTCATTTTATGCTCCAGAAAAAAAAAATTCAAAACACTAAAATGTGTATATCTCTTAAGCTAAGGGTCTGCGAGGGTCATTTTATGCAACAGAAAAAAAAATTCAAAATATTAAAAGCAAAATATCTCCTAAACTAGGCGTCTGCGGGGGTCATTTTATGCACCAGAAAAAAAAATCAAAATACTAGAATGGCTATATCTGATAAACTAGGCGTCTGCGGCGGTCATTTGCCTCATAACAAAAAAAATTCAAAGCACAAAAATGGCTAAATCTCCTAAACTAGCCGTCTGCGGGGTCAAATTATGCGTCAGAAAAAAAAAATCCAAAATACTAAAATGGCTAAATCTCCTAAACTAGGCGTCTGCGAGGGTCATTTTATGCACCAGAAAAAAAAAATTCTGAATACTAAAATAGCTATATCTCCTAAACTAGGCGTCTGCGGGGGTCATTTTATGCACCAAAAATCCAAAATACTAAAATGGCTATATCTCCTAAACTAGGCGTCTGCGAGGGTCATTTTATGCACCAGAAAAAAAAATTCTGAATACTAAAATAGCTATATCTCCTAAACTAGGCGTCTGCGAGGGTCATTTTATGCACCAGAAAAAAAAATCAAAATACTAGAATGGCTATATCTCCTAAACTAGGCGTCTGCGGGGGACATTTTATGCACCAGAAAAGAAAAATCAAAATACTAAAATGGCTATATCTCCTAAACTATTCGTCTGCGGGGGTCATTTTATGCACCAGAAAAAAAAATCTAAATACTAAAATGGCTATATCTCCTAAGCCAGGCGTCTGCGGGGTCATTTTATGCACCAAAAATCCAAAATACTGAAATGGCTATATCTCCTAAACTAGGCGTCTATGCACTAGAAAAAAAAAGCAAAACACACAAATGGCTATATCTCCTAAACTAGGAATCTGTGGGGGTCATTTTACTCACCAAAAAAAAAATCTAAGTACTAAAATGGCCAAATCTCCTAAACTATGCGTCTGCGGTGGTCATTTTACGCACCAGAAAAAAAAATTCAAAATACTAAATTGGCTGTATCTCTTAAACTAGGGGTCTGCAGGTGTCATTTTATGCACCAAAAAAAAATAATTCAAAACATAAAAATGGCTATATCTCCTAAACTAGGCGGCTGCGCGGGTCATTTTGCGCACCAGAAAAAAAAAATTCTAAATACTAAAATTCCTATATCTCCTAAGCTAAGCGTCCGCGCGGGTCATTTTATGCACCGGAAAAGACTTCAAAACACAAAAATGGCGATATCTCCTAAACTAGGCGTCTGCGGGGTCAAATTATGCACCAGAAAAAAAATCAAAACACTTAAATGGCTATATCTCCTAAACTAGTCGTCTGCGGGTTTCTTTTTAAGCAAAAGAAAAAAAACAATTCTAAATACTAAAATGGCTATAACTCCTAAGCTAGGCGTCTGCGAGGTCATTTTATGCACCAAAAATCCAAAATACTGAAATGGCTATATCTCCTAAACTAGGCGTCTGCGTGGGTCATTTTATGCACCAGAAAAAAAAAATTCTGAATACTAAAATAGCTATATCTCTTAAACTACGCGTCTGCGGGGTCAAATTATGCACCAGAAAAAAAATTATAATACTACAATGGCTATATCTCCTAAACTATTCGTCTGCGGAGGTCATTTTACTCACCAGAAAAAAAATCTAAATACTAAAATGGATAAATCTCCTAAACTATGCGTCTGCGGGGGTCATTTTATGCTCCAGAAAAAAAAAATTCAAAACACTAAAATGTGTATATCTCTTAAGCTAAGGGTCTGCGAGGGTCATTTTATGCAACAGAAAAAAAAATTCAAAATATTAAAAGCAAAATATCTCCTAAACTAGGCGTCTGCGGGGGTCATTTTATGCACCAGAAAAAAAAATCAAAATACTAGAATGGCTATATCTGATAAACTAGGCGTCTGCGGCGGTCATTTGCCTCATAACAAAAAAAATTCAAAGCACAAAAATGGCTAAATCTCCTAAACTAGCCGTCTGCGGTGGTCATTTTACGCACCAGAAAAAAAAATTCAAAATACTAAATTGGCTGTATCTCTTAAACTAGGGGTCTGCAGGTGTCATTTTATGCACCAAAAAAAAATAATTCAAAACATAAAAATGGCTATATCTCCTAAACTAGGCGGCTGCGCGGGTCATTTTGCGCACCAGAAAAAAAAAATTCTAAATACTAAAATTCCTATATCTCCTAAGCTAAGCGTCCGCGCGGGTCATTTTATGCACCGGAAAAGACTTCAAAACACAAAAATGGCGATATCTCCTAAACTAGGCGTCTGCGGGGTCAAATTATGCACCAGAAAAAAAATCAAAACACTTAAATGGCTATATCTCCTAAACTAGTCGTCTGCGGGTTTCTTTTTAAGCAAAAGAAAAAAAACAATTCTAAATACTAAAATGGCTATATCTCCTAAGCTAGGCGTCTGCGAGGTCATTTTATGCACCAAAAATCCAAAATACTGAAATGGCTATATCTCCTAAACTAGGCGTCTGCGTGGGTCATTTTATGCACCAGAAAAAAAAAATTCTGAATACTAAAATAGCTATATCTCTTAAACTACGCGTCTGCGGGGTCAAATTATGCACCAGAAAAAAAATTATAATACTACAATGGCTATATCTCCTAAACTATTCGTCTGCGGAGGTCATTTTACTCACCAGAAAAAAAATCTAAATACTAAAATGGATAAATCTCCTAAACTATGCGTCTGCGGGGGTCATTTTATGCTCCAGAAAAAAAAAATTCAAAACACTAAAATGTGTATATCTCTTAAGCTAAGGGTCTGCGAGGGTCATTTTATGCAACAGAAAAAAAAATTCAAAATATTAAAAGCAAAATATCTCCTAAACTAGGCGTCTGCGGGGGTCATTTTATGCACCAGAAAAAAAAATCAAAATACTAGAATGGCTATATCTGATAAACTAGGCGTCTGCGGCGGTCATTTGCCTCATAACAAAAAAAATTCAAAGCACAAAAATGGCTAAATCTCCTAAACTAGCCGTCTGCGGGGTCAAATTATGCGTCAGAAAAAAAAAATCCAAAATACTAAAATGGCTAAATCTCCTAAACTAGGCGTCTGCGAGGGTCATTTTATGCACCAGAAAAAAAAAATTCTGAATACTAAAATAGCTATATCTCCTAAACTAGGCGTCTGCGGGGGTCATTTTATGCACCAAAAATCCAAAATACTAAAATGGCTATATCTCCTAAACTAGGCGTCTGCGAGGGTCATTTTATGCACCAGAAAAAAAAATTCTGAATACTAAAATAGCTATATCTCCTAAACTAGGCGTCTGCGAGGGTCATTTTATGCACCAGAAAAACAAATCAAAATACTAGAATGGCTATATCTCCTAAACTAGGCGTCTGCGGGGGACATTTTATGCACCAGAAAAGAAAAATCAAAATACTAAAATGGCTATATCTCCTAAACTATTCGTCTGCGGGGGTCATTTTATGCACCAGAAAAAAAAATCTAAATACTAAAATGGCTATATCTCCTAAGCTAGGCGTCTGCGGGGGTCATTTTATGCACCAAAAATCCAAAATACTGAAATGGCTATATCTCCTAAACTAGGCGTCTATGCACTAGAAAAAAAAAGCAAAACACACAAATGGCTATATCTCCTAAACTAGGAATCTGTGGGGGTCATTTTACTCACCAAAAAAAAAATCTAAGTACTAAAATGGCCAAATCTCCTAAACTATGCGTCTGCGGTGGTCATTTTACGCACCAGAAAAAAAAATTCAAAATACTAAATTGGCTGTATCTCTTAAACTAGGGGTCTGCAGGTGTCATTTTATGCACCAAAAAAAAATAATTCAAAACATAAAAATGGCTATATCTCCTAAACTAGGCGGCTGCGCGGGTCATTTTGCGCACCAGAAAAAAAAAATTCTAAATACTAAAATAACTATATCTCCTAAGCTAAGCGACCGCGCGGGTCATTTTATGCACCGGAAAAGACTTCAAAACACAAAAATGGCGATATCTCCTAAACTAGGCGTGTGCAGGGTCAAATTATGCACCAGAAAAAAAAAATCAAAATACTGGAATGGCTATATCTCCTAAACTATATGTCTGCGGGGGACTTTTTTTGCACCAGAAAAAAAAAATCCAAAATACTAAAATGGCTAAATCTCCTAAACTATGCGTCTGCGGTGGTCATTTTACGCACCAGAAAAAAAAATTCAAAATACTAAATTGGCTGTATCTCTTAAACTAGAGGTCTGCAGGGGTCATTTTATGCACCAAAAAAAAATAATTCAAAACATAAAAATGGCTATATCTCCTAAACTAGGCGGCTGCGCGGGTCACTTTGCGCACCAGAAAAAAAAAATTCTAAATACTAAAATTCCTATATCTTCTAAGCTAAGCGTCCGCGCGGGTCATTTTATGCACCGGAAAAGACTTCAAAACACAAAAATGGCGATATCTCCTAAACTAGGCATCTGCGGGGTCAAATTATGCACCAGAAAAAAAAATCAAAATACTGGAATGGCTATATCTCCTAAACTAGGCGTCAGCGGGGGACATTTAATGCACCAGAAAAAAAAAATCAAAATACTAAAATGGCTATATCTCCTAAACTAGGAGTCTGCGAGGTTCGTTTTATGCACCAGAAATAAAAAATTCAAAACTCATATATGGCTATATCTCGTAAATTATTCGTCTGCGTGGGTCATTTTATGCACCAGAAAAAAAAAATTCTAAATACTAAAATGGCTATATCTCCTAAACTAGGCGTCTGCGGCGGTCATTTGCCTCAGAAAAAAAAATCAAAACACTTAAATGGCTATATCTCCTAAACTAGTCGTCTGCGGGTTCCTTTTTAAGCAAAAGAAAAAAAACAATTCTAAATACTAAAATGGCTATATCTCCTAAGCTAGGCGTCTGCGGGGTCATTTTATGCACCAAAAATCCAAAATACTGAAATGGCTATATCTCTTAAACTAGGCGTCTGAGAGGGTCATTTTATGCACCAGAAAAAAAAAATTCTGAATACTAAAATAGCTATATCTCCTAAACTAGGCGTCTGCGGGGGTCATTTTATGCACCAAAAATCCAAAATACTAAAATGGCTATATCTCCTAAACTAGGGGTCTGCGAGGGTCATTTTATGCACCAGAAAAAAAAAATTCTGAATACTAAAATAGCTATATCTCTTAAACTACGCGTCTGCGGGGTCAAATTATGCACCAGAAAAAAAATTATATTACTAGAATGGCTATATCTCCTAAACTATTCGTCTGCGGGGGTCATTTTATTCACCAGAAAAAAAATCTAAATACTAAAATGGATAAATCTCCTAAACTAGGCGTCTGCGGGGGTCATTTTATGCTCCAGAAAAAAAAAATTCCAAACACTAAAATGTCTATATCTCTTAAGCTAAGGATCTGCGGGGGTCATTTTATGCACCAGAAAAAAAAATCAAAATACTAGAATATCTATATCTCCTAAACTAGGCGTCTGCGGGGGACATTTTATGCACCAGAAAAGAAAAATCAAAATACTAAAATGGCTATATCTCCTAAACTAGGCGTCTGCGGGGGTCATTTTACTCACCAAAAAAAAATCTAAATACTAAAATGGATAAATCTCTTAAACTAGGCGTCTGCGCGGTCAAATTATGCACCAGAAAAAATAAATCTAAATACTAAAATGGCTATATATCCTAAGCTAGGTGTCTGCGGGGTCATTTTATGCACCAGAAAAAAAAATTCAAAATACTAAAATGGCAATATCTCCTAAACTAGGCGTCTGCGGGGGTCATTTTACTCACCAAAAAAAAATCTAAATACTAAAATGGAAAAATCTCTTAAACTAGGCGTCTGCGCGGTCAAATTATGCACCAGAAAAAATAAATCTAAATACTAAAATGGCTATATATCCTAAGCTAGGTGTCTGCGGGGTCATTTTATGCACCAGAAAAAAAAATTCAAAATACTAAAATGGCAATATCTCCTAAACTATTCGTCTGCGGGGGTCATTTTATGCAACAGAAAAAAAAATCTAAATACTAAAATGGCTATATCTCCTAAGCTAGGCGTCTGCGGGGGTCATTTTATGCACCAGAAAAAAAAATTCAAAATACTAAAATGGCAATATCTCCTAAACTAGGCGTCTGCGGGGGTCATTTTACTCACCAAAAAAAAATCTAAATACTAAAATGGATAAATCTCTTAAACTAGGCGTCTGCGCGGTCAAATTATGCACCAGAAAAAATAAATCTAAATACTAAAATGGCTATATATCCTAAGCTAGGTGTCTGCGGGGTCATTTTATGCACCAAAAATCCAAAATACTGAAATGGCTATATCTCTTAAACTAGGCGTCTGCGAGGGTCATTTTATGCACCAGAAAAAAAAAATTCAAAATACTAAAATGGACATATCTCCTAAACTAGGCGTCTGCGGGGGTCATTTTACTCACCAGAAAAAAAATCTAAATACTAAAATGGATAAATCTCCTAAACTAGGCGTCTGCGGGGGTCATTTTATGCTCCAGAAAAAAAAAATTCAGAACACTAAAATGTCTACATCTCTTAAGCTAAGGGTCTGCGGGGGTCATTTTATGCAACAGAAAAAAAAAATCAAAATATTAAATGGCAATATCTCCTAAACTAGGCGTCTGCGGGGGTCATTTTACTCACAAAAAAAAAAATCTGAGTACTAAAATGGATAAATCTCCTAAACTAGGCGTCTGCTGGGGTCATTTTATGCTCCAGAAAAAAAAAATTCTAAATACTAAAATAGCTATATCTCTAAAGCTGCGCGTCTGCGGGGTCAAATTATGCACCAGAAAAAAATGATAATACTAGAATTTCTATATCTCCTAAACTATTCGTCTGTGGGGGTCATTTTACTCACCAGAAAAAAAATCTAAGTACTAAAATGGCTAAATCTCCTAAACTATGCGTCTGCGGTGGTCATTTTACGCACCAGAAATAAAAATTCAAAATACTAAATTGGCTGTATCTCTTAAACTAGAGCTCTGCAGGGGTCATTTTATGCACCAAAAAAAAATAATTCAAAACATAAAAATGGCTATATCTCCGAAACTAGGCGGCTGCGTGGGTCATTTTGCGCACCAGAAAAAAAAATTCTAAATACTAAAATTCCTATATCTCCTAAGTTAAGCGTCCGCGCGGGTCATTTTGTGCACCGCAAAAGACTTCAAAACACAAAAATGGCGATATCTCCTAAACTAGGCGTCTGCGGGGTCAAATTATGCACCAGAAAAAAAAATCAAAATACTGGAATAGCTATATCTCCTAAACTAGGCGTCTGCGGGGTCATTTTATGCACCAAAAATCCAAAATACTGAAATGGCTATATCTCTTAAACTAGGCGTCTGCGAGGGTCATTTTATGCACCAGAAAAAAAAATTCTGATTACTGAAATAGCTATATATCCTAAACTAGGCGTCTGCGAAGTTCATTTTATGCACTAGAAAAAAAAATCAAAATACTGGAAAGGCTATATCTCCTAAACTAGGCGTCTGCGGCGGACATTTGCCTCATAAAAAAAAAAATCAAAGCACAAAAATGGCTAAATCTCCTAAACTAGCCGTCTGCGGGGTCAAATTATGCGTCAGAAAAAAAAAATTCAAAACACAGAAATGGCAATATCTCCTAAACTAGGCGTTTGCGGGGGACATTTTATGCACCAGAAAAGAAAAATCAAAATACTAAAATGGCTATATCTCCCAAACTATTCGTCTGCGGGGGTCATTTTATGCATCAGAAAAAAAAATCTAAATACTAAAATGGCTACCTCTCCTAAGCTAGGTGTCTGCGGGGTCATTTTATGCACCAGAAAAAAAAAATTCTGAATACTAAAATAGCTATATCTCCTAAACTAGGCGTCTGCGGGGGTCATTTTATGCACCAAAAATCCAAAATACTAAAATGGCTATATCTCCTAAACTAGGCGTCTGCGAGGGTCATTTTATGCACCAGAAAAAAAAATTCTGATTACTAAAATAGCTATATATCCTAAACTAGGCGTCTGCGAAGTTCATTTTATGCACTAGAAAAAAAAATCAAAATACTGGAAAGGCTATATCTCCTAAACTAGGCGTCTGCGGCGGACATTTGCCTCATAAAAAAAAAATTCAAAGCACAAAAATGGCTAAATCTCCTAAACTAGCCGTCTGCGGGGTCAAATTATGCGTCAGAAAAAAAAAATTCAAAACACAGAAATGGCAATATCTCCTAAACTAGGCGTTTGCGGGGGACATTTTATGCACCAGAAAAGAAAAATCAAAATACTAAAATGGCTATATCTCCCAAACTATTCGTCTGCGGGGGTCATTTTATGCATCAGAAAAAAAAATCTAAATACTAAAATGGCTACCTCTCCTAAGCTAGGTGTCTGCGGGGTCATTTTATGCACCAAAAATCCAAAATACTGAAATGGCTATATCTCTTAAACTAGGCGTCTGCGAGGGTCTTTTTATGCAGCAGAAAAAAAAATTATGCACCAGGAAAAAAATTATAATATTAGAATGGATATATCTCCTAAACTATTCGTCTGCGGGGGTCATTTTACTCACCAGAAAAAAAATCTAAGTACTAAAATGGCTAAATCTCCTAAACTATGCGTCTGCGGTGGTCATTTTACGCACCAGAAAAAAAAATCTAAATACTAAAATGGCTATATATCCTAAGCTAGGCGTCTGCGGGGACATTTTATGCACCAAAAATCCAAAATACTGAAATGGCTATATCTTTTAAACTAGGCGTCTGCAAGGGCCATTTTATGCACCAGAAAAAAAAAATTCAAAATACTAAAATGGCTATATCTCTTAAACTAGGCGTCTGCGAGGGTCTTTTTATGCACCAGAAAAAAAAATCTAAATACTTAAATGGTTACCTCTCCTAAGCTAGGTGTCTGCGGGGTCATTTTATGCACCAAAAATCCAAAATACTGAAATGGCTATATCTCTTAAACTAAGCGTCTGCGAGGGTCATTTTATGCACCAGAAAAAAAAAATTCAAAATACTAAAATGGCCATATCTCCTAAACTAGGCGTCTGCGGAGGTCATTTTACTCACCAGAAAAAAAATCTAAATACTAAAATGGATAAATCTCCTAAACTAGGCGTCTGCGGGGGTCATTTTATGCTCCAGAAAAAAAAATACAAAACACTTAAATGTCTGTATCTCTTAAGCTAAGTGTCTGCGGGGGCCATTTTATGCAACAGAAAAAAAAATTAAAAATATTAAAAGGCAATATCTCCTAAACTAGGCTTCTGCGAGGGTCATTTTACTCACCAAACAAAAAAATCTAAGTACTAAAATGGATAAATCTCCTAAACTAGGCGTCTGCTGGGGTCATTTTATGCTCCAGAAAAAAAAAATTCTAAAAACTAAAATTGCTATATCTCTTAAACTACGCGTCTGCGGGGTCAAATTATGCACCAGAAAAAGAATGATAATATTAGAATGGCTATATCTCCTAAACTATTCGTCTGCGGGGGTCATTTTACTCACCAGAAAAAAAATCTAAGTACTAAAATGGCTAAATCTCCTAAACAAGGCGCCTTTGGGGGTCATTTTATGCTCCAGAAAAAAAAAATTCAAAACACTAAAATGTCTATATCTCTTAAGCTAAGGGTCTGAGGTGGTCATTTTATGCACCAGAAAAAAAAATCAAAATACTAAAATGGCAATATCTCCTCAACTAGTCGTCTGCTGGGGTCATATTATGCACCAAAAAAAAATAATTCAAAACATAAAAATGGCTATATCTCCTAAACTAGGCCGCTGCGCGGGTCATTTTGCGCACCAGAAAAAAAAAATTCTAAATACTAAAATTCCTATATCTCCTAAGCTAAGCGTCCGCGCTTGTCATTTTATGCACCGGAAAAGACTTCAAAACACAAAAATGGCGATATCTCCTAAACTAGGCGTCTGCGGGTTTCATTTTGTGCACCAGAAAAAAAAATTCAAAACATAAAAATGGCTATATCTCCTAAACTAGGCGGCTGCGGCGGTCATTTTAAGCACCAGAAAAAAAATTCAAAATACTAAAATGGCTATATTTCCTAAACTACCCCTCTGCGGGGGTCATTTTATACACCAGAAGGAAAAAATTCAAAATACTAAAATGGCTATGTCTCCTAAAATAGGCGTCGGCGGGGACATTTTATGCACTAGAAAAAAAAATCAAAATACTAAAATGGCTATATCTCCTAAACTAGGCGTCTGCGAGGGTCATTTTATGCACCAGAAAAAAAAAATTCAAAACACAAAAATGGCTATATCGCCTCAACTAGGCGTCTGCGGGAGTCATTTTATGAACCACAAAAAAGAATTCAAAGCACAAAAATGGGTAAATCTCTTAAACCAGCCGTCTGCGGGATCAAATTATGCGCCAGAAAAAAAAATTCAAAACACATAAATGGCTATATCTCCTAAACTAGGCGTCTGCGGGGTTATTTTGCGCACCAGAAAAAAAAAATTCTAAATACTAAAATTGCTATATCTCCTTAACTAAGTGTCCGCGCGGGTCATTTTATGCACCACAAAAGACTTCAAAACACAAAAATGGCTATATCTCCAAAACTAGGCGTCAGCGGCGGTCATTTTATGCACCAGAAAAAAAAATCAAAATACTAAAATGGCTATATCTCCTAAACTACGCGTCTGCGGGGGTCATTTTATGATCCAGAAAAAAAATTCAAAATGCTAAAATGGCTATATCTCCTTAACTAGGCGTCTGAGGGGTTCATTTTATGCACCTGAAAAAAAAAATCAAAATACTAAAATGGCTATATCTCCTAAACTAGGCTGCGAGGGTCATTTTATGCACCAGAAATAAAAAGTTCAAAACACAAAAATGGTTATATCTCCTAATCTAGGCGTCTGCGGGGGACATTTTATGCACCAGAAAAAAAAATTATAATACTAAAATGGCTATATCTCCTAAACTAGGCGTCTGCGAGGGTCATTTTATGCACCAGAAATAAAAAATTCGAAACACATAAATGGCTATATCTCCTAATCTAGGCGTCTGCCTGGGACATTTTATGCACCAGAAAAAAAAATTCTAAATACTAAAATGGCTATATCTCATAGGCTAGGCGTCTGCGGGGTCATTTTATGCACCAAAATTCAAAAATACTAAAATGGCTATATCTCCTAAACTAGGCGTCTGCGGGGGTCATTTTATGCACCAAAATTCAAAAATACTAAAATGGCTATATCTCCTAAACTAGGCGTCTGCGGGGGTCGTTTTTTGCCCCAGAAAAAAAAGTCAAAATACTAAAATGGCTAAATCTCTTAAACTAGTCGTCTGCGAGGTCAAATTATGCACCAGAAAAAAAAACCAAAATACTAGAATGGCTATATCTCCTAAACTAGGCGTCTGCGAGGGTCATTTTATTCACCAGAAAAAAAAATCAAAATACTTGAATGGCTATATCTCCTAAACTAGGCGTCTGCGATTGTCATTTTATGCATCAGAAAAAAAAATTCAAAACACAAAAATGGTTATATCTCCTAAACTAGGCGTCTGCGGGGGTAATTTTATGAACCAGAAAAAAAATTCAAAGGACAAAAATGGCTAAATCTGCTAAACTAGCCGTCTGCGGGGTCAAATTATGCGCCAGAAAAAAAAAATTCAAAACACAAAAATGGCTATATCTCCTAATCTAGGCGTCTGCGGGGGACATTTTATGCACCAGAAAAAAAAATCAAAATACTAAAATGGCTATATCTCCTAAACTAGGCGTCTGCGAGGGTCATTTTATGCACCAGAAAAAAAAGTTCTAAATACTAAAATGGCTAAACCACCTAAACTAGGCGTCTGCGGCGGTCATTTGCCTCAGAAAAAAAAATCAAAACACTTAAATGGTTATATCTCCTAAACTAGGCGTCTACGGGGGTCTTTTTATGCACCAGAAAAAAAAATTCTAAATACTAAAGTGGCTATATCTCCTAGTCTAGGCGTCTGCGGGGTCATTTTATGCACCAAAAATCCAAAATACTGAAATGGCTATATCTCTTAAACTAGGCGTCTGCGGGGGTCATTTTATGCACCAAAAATCCAAAATACTAAAATGGCTATATCTCCTAAACTAGGCGTCTGCGAGGGTCATTTTATGCAAAAGAAATAAAAAATTCAAAACACATAAATGGCTATATCTCCTAAACTATTCGTCTGGGGGGGTCTTTTTATGCACCAGAAAAAAAAAATTCTAAATACTAAAATGGCTATATCTCCTAAACTAGGCGTCTGCGGTGTTCATTCTATGCACCAGAAAAAAAAAATTCAAGAAACACAAAAATGACTATATCTCCTAAACCTGGCGTCGGCGTTGGTCATTTTATGTACCAGAAAAAAAAATATTCAAAATACTAAAATGGCCGTATTTCCTAAACTAGGCGTCTGAGGTGTTCATTATATGCACCAGAAAAAAAAAATTCAAGAAACACAAAAATGACTATATCTCCTAAACCTGGCGTCTGCGTGGGTCATTTTATGCACCAAAAATCCAAAATACTAAAATGGCCGTATTTCCTAAACTAGGCGTCTGCGGTGTTCATTCTATGCACCAGAAAAAAAAAAATTCAAGAAACACAAAAATGACTATATCTCCTAAACCTGGCGTCTGCGTGGGTCATTTTATGCACCAAAATTCAAAAATACTAAAATGGCTATATCTCCTAAACTAGGCGTCTGCGGGGGTCATTTTATGCACCAAAATTCAAAAATACTAAAATGGCTATATCTCCTAAACTAGGCGTCTGCGAGGGTCATTTTATTCACCAGAAAAAAAAATCAAAATACTTGAATGGCAATATCTCCTAAACTAGGCGTCTGCGATTGTCATTTTATGCACCAGAAAAAAAAATTCAAAACACAAAAATGGTTATATCTCCTAAACTAGGCGTCTGCGGGGTCATTTTATGAACCAGAAAAAAAATTCAAAGCACAAAAATGGCTAGATCTGCTAAACTAGGCGTCTGCGGGGTCATTTTATGCACCAGAAAAAAAAATCAAAATACTAAAATGGCAATATCTCCTCAACTAGTCGTCTGCTGGGGTCATATTATGCACCAAAAAAAAATAATTCAAAACATAAAAATGGCTATATCTCCTAAACTAGGCCGCTGCGCGGGTCATTTTGCGCACCAGAAAAAAAAAATTCTAAATACTAAAATTCCTATATCTCCTAAGCTAAGCGTCCGCGCTTGTCATTTTATGCACCGGAAAAGACTTCAAAACACAAAAATGGCGATATCTCCTAAACTAGGCGTCTGCGGGTTTCATTTTGTGCACCAGAAAAAAAAATTCAAAACATAAAAATGGCTATATCTCCTAAACTAGGCGGCTGCGGCGGTCATTTTAAGCACCAGAAAAAAAATTCAAAATACTAAAATGGCTATATTTCCTAAACTACCCGTCTGCGGGGGTCATTTTATACACCAGAAGGAAAAAATTCAAAATACTAAAATGGCTATGTCTCCTAAAATAGGCGTCGGCGGGGACATTTTATGCACTAGAAAAAAAAAATCAAAATACTAAAATGGCTATATCTCCTAAACTAGGCGTCTGCGAGGGTCATTTTATGCACCAGAAAAAAAAAATTCAAAACACAAAAATGGCTATATCGCCTCAACTAGGCGTCTGCGGGAGTCATTTTATGAACCACAAAAAAGAATTCAAAGCACAAAAATGGGTAAATCTCTTAAACCAGCCGTCTGCGGGATCAAATTATGCGCCAGAAAAAAAAATTCAAAACACATAAATGGCTATATCTCCTAAACTAGGCGTCTGCGGGGTTATTTTATGCACCACAAAAGACTTCAAAACACAAAAATGGCTATATCTCCTAAACTAGGCGTCAGCGGCGGTCATTTTATGCACCAGAAAAAAAAATCAAAATACTAAAATGGCTATATCTCCTAAACTACGCGTCTGCGGGGGTCATTTTATGATCCAGAAAAAAAATTCAAAATGCTAAAATGGCTATATCTCCTTAACTAGGCGTCTGAGGGGGTCATTTTATGCACCTGAAAAAAAAATCAAAATACTAAAATGGCTATATCTCCTAAACTAGGCTGCGAGGGTCATTTTATGCACCAGAAATAAAAAGTTCAAAACACAAAAATGGTTATATCTCCTAATCTAGGCGTCTGCGGGGGACATTTTATGCATCAGAAAAAAAAATCAAAATACTAAAATGGCTATATCTCCTAAACTAGGCGTCTGCGAGGGTCATTTTATGCACCAGAAATAAAAAATTCGAAACACATAAATGGCTATATCTCCTAATCTAGGCGTCTGCCTGGGACATTTTATGCACCAGAAAAAAAAATTCTAAATACTAAAATGGCTATATCTCATAGGCTAGGCGTCTGCGGGGTCATTTTATGCACCAAAATTCAAAAATACTAAAATGGCTATATCTCCTAAACTAGGCGTCTGCGGGGGTCATTTTATGCACCAAAATTCAAAAATACTAAAATGGCTATATCTCCTAAACTAGGCGTCTGCGGGGGTCGTTTTTTGCCCCAGAAAAAAAAGTCAAAATACTAAAATGGCTAAATCTCTTAAACTAGTCGTCTGCGAGGTCAAATTATGCACCAGAAAAAAAAACCAAAATACTAGAATGGCTATATCTCCTAAACTAGGCGTCTGCGAGGGTCATTTTATTCACCAGAAAAAAAAATCAAAATACTTGAATGGCTATATCTCCTAAACTAGGCGTCTGCGATTGTCATTTTATGCACCAGAAAAAAAAATTCAAAACACAAAAATGGTTATATCTCCTAAACTAGGCGTCTGCGGGGGTAATTTTATGAACCAGAAAAAAAATTCAAAGGACAAAAATGGCTAAATCTGCTAAACTAGCCGTCTGCGGGGTCAAATTATGCGCCAGAAAAAAAAAAATTCAAAACACAAAAATGGCTATATCTCCTAATCTAGGCGTCTGCGGGGGACATTTTATGCACCAGAAAAAAAAATCAAAATACTAAAATGGCTATATCTCCTAAACTAGGCGTCTGCGAGGGTCATTTTATGCACCAGAAAAAAAAGTTCTAAATACTAAAATGGCTAAACCACCTAAACTAGGCGTCTGCGGCGGTCATTTGCCTCAGAAAAAAAAATCAAAACACTTAAATGGTTATATCTCCTAAACTAGGCGTCTACGGGGGTCTTTTTATGCACCAGAAAAAAAAATTCTAAATACTAAAGTGGCTATATCTCCTAGTCTAGGCGTCTGCGGGGTCATTTTATGCACCAAAAATCCAAAATACTGAAATGGCTATATCTCTTAAACTAGGCGTCTGCGGGGGTCATTTTATGCACCAAAAATCCAAAATACTAAAATGGCTATATCTCCTAAACTAGGCGTCTGCGAGGGTCATTTTATGCAAAAGAAATAAAAAATTCAAAACACATAAATGGCTATATCTCCTAAACTATTCGTCTGGGGGGGTCTTTTTATGCACCAGAAAAAAAAAATTCTAAATACTAAAATGGCTATATCTCCTAAACTAGGCGTCTGCGGTGTTCATTCTATGCACCAGAAAAAAAAAATTCAAGAAACACAAAAATGACTATATCTCCTAAACCTGGCGTCGGCGTTGGTCATTTTATGTACCAGAAAAAAAAATATTCAAAATACTAAAATGGCCGTATTTCCTAAACTAGGCGTCTGAGGTGTTCATTGTATGCACCAGAAAAAAAAAATTCAAGAAACACAAAAATGACTATATCTCCTAAACCTGGCGTCTGCGTGGGTCATTTTATGCACCAAAAATCCAAAATACTAAAATGGCCGTATTTCCTAAACTAGGCGTCTGCGGTGTTCATTCTATGCACCAGAAAAAAAAAAATTCAAGAAACACAAAAATGACTATATCTCCTAAACCTGGCGTCTGCGTGGGTCATTTTATGCACCAAAATTCAAAAATACTAAAATGGCTATATCTCCTAAACTAGGCGTCTGCGGGGGTCATTTTATGCACCAAAATTCAAAAATACTAAAATGGCTATATCTCCTAAACTAGGCGTCTGCGAGGGTCATTTTATTCACCAGAAAAAAAAATCAAAATACTTGAATGGCAATATCTCCTAAACTAGGCGTCTGCGATTGTCATTTTATGCACCAGAAAAAAAAATTCAAAACACAAAAATGGTTATATCTCCTAAACTAGGCGTCTGCGGGGTCATTTTATGAACCAGAAAAAAAATTCAAAGCACAAAAATGGCTAGATCTGCTAAACTAGGCGTCTGCGGGGTCATTTTATGCACCAGAAAAAAAAATCAAAATACTAAAATGGCAATATCTCCTCAACTAGTCGTCTGCTGGGGTCATATTATGCACCAAAAAAAAATAATTCAAAACATAAAAATGGCTATATCTCCTAAACTAGGCCGCTGCGCGGGTCATTTTGCGCACCAGAAAAAAAAAATTCTAAATACTAAAATTCCTATATCTCCTAAGCTAAGCGTCCGCGCTTGTCATTTTATGCACCGGAAAAGACTTCAAAACACAAAAATGGCGATATCTCCTAAACTAGGCGTCTGCGGGTTTCATTTTGTGCACCAGAAAAAAAAATTCAAAACATAAAAATGGCTATATCTCCTAAACTAGGCGGCTGCGGCGGTCATTTTAAGCACCAGAAAAAAAATTCAAAATACTAAAATGGCTATATTTCCTAAACTACCCGTCTGCGGGGGTCATTTTATACACCAGAAGGAAAAAATTCAAAATACTAAAATGGCTATGTCTCCTAAAATAGGCGTCGGCGGGGACATTTTATGCACTAGAAAAAAAAAATCAAAATACTAAAATGGCTATATCTCCTAAACTAGGCGTCTGCGAGGGTCATTTTATGCACCAGAAAAAAAAAATTCAAAACACAAAAATGGCTATATCGCCTCAACTAGGCGTCTGCGGGAGTCATTTTATGAACCACAAAAAAGAATTCAAAGCACAAAAATGGGTAAATCTCTTAAACCAGCCGTCTGCGGGATCAAATTATGCGCCAGAAAAAAAAATTCAAAACACATAAATGGCTATATCTCCTAAACTAGGCGTCTGCGGGGTTATTTTGCGCACCAGAAAAAAAAAATTCTAAATACTAAAATTGCTATATCTCCTTAACTAAGTGTCCGCGCGGGTCATTTTATGCACCACAAAAGACTTCAAAACACAAAAATGGCTATATCTCCTAAACTAGGCGTCAGCGGCGGTCATTTTATGCACCAGAAAAAAAAATCAAAATACTAAAATGGCTATATCTCCTAAACTACGCGTCTGCGGGGGTCATTTTATGATCCAGAAAAAAAATTCAAAATGCTAAAATGGCTATATCTCCTTAACTAGGCGTCTGAGGGGGTCATTTTATGCACCTGAAAAAAAAAATCAAAATACTAAAATGGCTATATCTCCTAAACTAGGCTGCGAGGGTCATTTTATGCACCAGAAATAAAAAGTTCAAAACACAAAAATGGTTATATCTCCTAATCTAGGCGTCTGCGGGGGACATTTTATGCATCAGAAAAAAAAATCAAAATACTAAAATGGCTATATCTCCTAAACTAGGCGTCTGCGAGGGTCATTTTATGCACCAGAAATAAAAAATTCGAAACACATAAATGGCTATATCTCCTAATCTAGGCGTCTGCCTGGGACATTTTATGCACCAGAAAAAAAAATTCTAAATACTAAAATGGCTATATCTCATAGGCTAGGCGTCTGCGGGGTCATTTTATGCACCAAAATTCAAAAATACTAAAATGGCTATATCTCCTAAACTAGGCGTCTGCGGGGGTCATTTTATGCACCAAAATTCAAAAATACTAAAATGGCTATATCTCCTAAACTAGGCGTCTGCGGGGGTCGTTTTTTGCCCCAGAAAAAAAAGTCAAAATACTAAAATGGCTAAATCTCTTAAACTAGTCGTCTGCGAGGTCAAATTATGCACCAGAAAAAAAAACCAAAATACTAGAATGGCTATATCTCCTAAACTAGGCGTCTGCGAGGGTCATTTTATTCACCAGAAAAAAAAATCAAAATACTTGAATGGCTATATCTCCTAAACTAGGCGTCTGCGATTGTCATTTTATGCACCAGAAAAAAAAATTCAAAACACAAAAATGGTTATATCTCCTAAACTAGGCGTCTGCGGGGGTAATTTTATGAACCAGAAAAAAAATTCAAAGGACAAAAATGGCTAAATCTGCTAAACTAGCCGTCTGCGGGGTCAAATTATGCGCCAGAAAAAAAAAAATTCAAAACACAAAAATGGCTATATCTCCTAATCTAGGCGTCTGCGGGGGACATTTTATGCACCAGAAAAAAAAATCAAAATACTAAAATGGCTATATCTCCTAAACTAGGCGTCTGCGAGGGTCATTTTATGCACCAGAAAAAAAAGTTCTAAATACTAAAATGGCTAAACCACCTAAACTAGGCGTCTGCGGCGGTCATTTGCCTCAGAAAAAAAAATCAAAACACTTAAATGGTTATATCTCCTAAACTAGGCGTCTACGGGGGTCTTTTTATGCACCAGAAAAAAAAATTCTAAATACTAAAGTGGCTATATCTCCTAGTCTAGGCGTCTGCGGGGTCATTTTATGCACCAAAAATCCAAAATACTGAAATGGCTATATCTCTTAAACTAGGCGTCTGCGGGGGTCATTTTATGCACCAAAAATCCAAAATACTAAAATGGCTATATCTCCTAAACTAGGCGTCTGCGAGGGTCATTTTATGCAAAAGAAATAAAAAATTCAAAACACATAAATGGCTATATCTCCTAAACTATTCGTCTGGGGGGGTCTTTTTATGCACCAGAAAAAAAAAATTCTAAATACTAAAATGGCTATATCTCCTAAACTAGGCGTCTGCGGTGTTCATTCTATGCACCAGAAAAAAAAAATTCAAGAAACACAAAAATGACTATATCTCCTAAACCTGGCGTCGGCGTTGGTCATTTTATGTACCAGAAAAAAAAATATTCAAAATACTAAAATGGCCGTATTTCCTAAACTAGGCGTCTGCGGTGTTCATTATATGCACCAGAAAAAAAAAAATTCAAGAAACACAAAAATGACTATATCTCCTAAACCTGGCGTCTGCGTGGGTCATTTTATGCACCAAAAATCCAAAATACTAAAATGGCCGTATTTCCTAAACTAGGCGTCTGCGGTGTTCATTCTATGCACCAGAAAAAAAAAAATTCAAGAAACACAAAAATGACTATATCTCCTAAACCTGGCGTCTGCGTGGGCCATTTTATGCACCAAAATTCAAAAATACTAAAATGGCTATATCTCCTAAACTAGGCGTCTGCGGGGGTCATTTTATGCACCAAAATTCAAAAATACTAAAATGGCTATATCTCCTAAACTAGGCGTCTGCGAGGGTCATTTTATTCACCAGAAAAAAAAATCAAAATACTTGAATGGCAATATCTCCTAAACTAGGCGTCTGCGATTGTCATTTTATGCACCAGAAAAAAAAATTCAACACACAAAAATGGTTATATCTCCTAAACTAGGCGTCTGCGGGGTCATTTTATGAACCAGAAAAAAAATTCAAAGCACAAAAATGGCTAGATCTGCTAAACTAGCCGTCTGCGGGGTCAAATTATGCGCCAGAAAAAAAAAATTCAAAACACAAAAATGGCTATATCTCCTCAACTAGGCGTCTGCGGGGGTCATTTTATGAACCAGAAAAAAGAATTCAAAGCACAAAAATGGGTAAATCTCGTAAACCAGCCGTCTGCGGGGTCAAATTATGCGCCAGAAAAAAAAATTCAAAACACAAAAATGGCTATATCCCCTAAACTAGGCGTCTGCGGGTGTCATTTTACGCAAAAAAAAAAAAAGAATTCAAAACACAAAAATGGTTATATCTCCTAAAGTAGGCGTCTACGGCGGTCATTTTATGCACCAGAAAAAAAAATCAAAATACTAAAATGGATATATCTCCTAAGCTACGCGTCTGCGGGGGTCATTTTATGCACCAGAAAAAAAAATTCAAAACATAAAAATGGCTATATCTCCTAAACTAGGCGGCTGCGCGGGTCATTTTGTGCACCAGAAAAAAAATCCAAAATACTAAAATGGCTATATCCCCTAAACTAGGCGTCTGCGGGTGTCATTTTACGCAAAAAAAAAAAAAGAATTCAAAACACAAAAATGGTTGTATCTCCTAAAGTAGGCGTCTACGGCGGTCATTTTATGCACCAGAAAAAAAAATCAAAATACAAAAATGGCTATATCTCCTAAACTAGGTGTCAGCGGCGGTCATTTTATGCTCCAGAAAAAAAATCCAAAATACTAAAATGGCTATATCCCCTAAACTAGGCGTCTGCGGATGTCATTTTACGCAAAAAAAAAAAAGAATTCAAAACACAAAAATGGTTATATCTCCTAAAGTAGGCGTCTACGGCGGTCATTTTATGCACCAGAAAAAAAAATCAAAATACAAAAATGGCTATATCTCCTAAACTGCGCGTCTGCGGGGGTCATTTTATGATCCAGAAAAAAAATTCAAAATGCCAAAATGGCTATATCTCCTAAACTACGCGTCTGCGGGGGTCATTTTATGCACCAGAAAAAAAAAATCAAAATACTAAAATGGCTATACCACCTAAACTAGGCGTCTGAGGCGGTCATTTGCCTCAGAAAAAAAAATCAAAACACTTAAATGGTTATATCTCCTAAACTAGGCGTCTACGGGGGTCTTTTTATGCACCAGAAAAAAAAATTCTAAATACTAAAATTTCTATATCTCCTAGGCTAGGCGTCTGCGGGGTCATTTTATGCACCAAAAATCCAAAATACTGAAATGGCTATATCTCTTAAACTAGGCGTCTGCGGGGGTCATTTTATGCACCAAAAATCCAAAATACTAAAATGGCTATATCTCCTAAACTAGGCGTCTGCGAGCGTCATTTTATGCAAAAGAAATAAAAAATTCAAAACACATAAATGGCTATATCTCCTAAACTATTCGTCTGGGGGGGTCTTTTTATGCACCAGAAAAAAAAAAATTCTAAATACTAAAATGGCTATATCTCCTAAACTAGGCGTCTGCGGTGTTCATTCTATGCACCAGAAAAAAAAAATTCAAGAAACACAAAAATTACTATATCTCCTAAACCTGGCGTCGGCGTTGGTCATTTTATGTACCAGAAAAAAAAATATTCAAAATACTAAAATGGCCGTATTTCCTAAACTAGGCGTCTGCGGTGTTCATTCTATGCACCAGAAAAAAAAAATTCAAGAAACACAAAAATTACTATATCTCCTAAACCTGGCGTCTGCGGGGGTCATTTTATGCACCAAAAATTAAAAATACTAAAATGGATATATCTCCTAAACTAGGCGTCTGCGGGGGTCATTTTATGAACCAGAAAAAAAATTCAAAGCACAAAAATGGCTAAATCTGCTAAACTAGCCGTCTGCGGGGTCAAATTATGCGAAAGAAAAAAAAAATTCAAAACACAAAAATGGCTATATCTCCTCAACTAGGCGTCTGCGGGGGTCATTTTATGAACCAGAAAAAAGAATTCAAAGCACAAAAATGGGTAAATCTCCTAAACCAGCCGTCTGCGGGGTCAAATTATGCGCCAGAAAAAAAAATTCAAAACACAAAAATGGCTATATCCCCTAAACTAGGCGTCTGCGGGTGTCATTTTACGCAAAAAAAAAAAAGAATTCAATACACAAAAATGGTTGTACCTCCTAAAGTAGGCGTCTACGGCGGTCATTTTATGCACCAGAAAAAAAAATCAAAATACAAAAATGGCTATATCTCCTAAACTAGGTGTCAGCGGCGGTCATTTTATGATCCAGAAAAAAAATCCAAAATACTAAAATGGCTATATCCCCTAAACTAGGCGTCTGCGGGTGTCATTTTACGCAAAAAAAAAAAAAGAATTCAAAAAACTAAAAATGGTTATATCTCCTAAAGTAGGCGTCTACGGCGGTCATTTTATGCACCAGAAAAAAAAATCAAAATACAAAAATGGCTATATCTCCTAAACTAGGTGTCAGCGGCGGTCATTTTATGATCCAGAAAAAAAATTCAAAATGCTAAAATGGCTATATCTCCTAAACCAGGCGTCTGCGGGGGTCATTTTATGCACCAGAAAAAAAAAATCAAAATACTAAAATGGCTTTATCTCCTAAACTAGGCGTCTGCGAGGGTCATTTTATGCACCAGAAATAAAAAAATCAAAACACATAAATGGCTATATCTCCTAAACTAGGCGCCTGCGGGCGTCATTTTGTGCACCAGAAAAAAAAATTCTAAATACTAAAATTGCTATATCTCCTAAACTAAGCGTCCGCGCGGGTCATTTTATGCACCAGAAAAGACTTCAAAAATGGCTGTATCTCCTAAGCTAGGCGTCTGCGGGGTCGTTTTATGCACCAAAAATCCAAAATACTAAAATTGCTATATCTCCTAAACTACGCGTCTGCGGGGGTCATTTTATGCACCAGAAAAAAAAATCAAAATACTAAAATGGCTATATCTCCTAAACTACGCGTCTGCGGGGGTCATTTTATGATCCAGAAAAAAAATTCAAAATGCTAAAATGGCTATATCTCCTTAACTAGGCGTCTGAGGGGGTCATTTTATGCACCTGAAAAAAAAAATCAAAATACTAAAATGGCTATATCTCCTAAACTAGGCGTCAGCGGCGGTCATTTTATGCACCAGAAAAAAAAATCAAAATACTAAAATGGCTATATCTCCTAAACTACGCGTCTGCGGGGGTCATTTTATGATCCAGAAAAAAAATTCAAAATGCTAAAATGGCTATATCTCCTTAACTAGGCGTCTGAGGGGGTCATTTTATGCACCTGAAAAAAAAAATCAAAATACTAAAATGGCTATATCTCCTAAACTAGGCTGCGAGGGTCATTTTATGCACCAGAAATAAAAAATTCAAAACACAAAAATGGTTATATCTCCTAATCTAGGCGTCTGCGGGGGACATTTTATGCACCAGAAAAAAAAAATCAAAATACTAAAATGGCTATATCTCCTAAACTAGGCGTCTGCGAAGGTCATTTTATGCTCCAGAAATAAAAAATTCGAAACACATAAATGGCTATATCTCCTAATCTAGGCGTCTGCCTGGGACATTTTATGCACCAGAAAAAAAAATTCTAAATACTAAAATGGCTATATCTCATAGGCTAGGCGTCTGCGGGGTCATTTTATGCACCAAAATTCAAAAATACTAAAATGGCTATATCTCCTAAACTGGGCGTCTGCGGGGGTCATTTTATGCACCAAAATTCAAAAATACTAAAATGGCTATATCTCCTAAACTAGGCGTCTGCGGGGGTCGTTTTTTGCCCCAGAAAAAAAAGTCAAAATACTAAAATGGCTAAATCTCTTAAACTAGTCGTCTGCGAGGTCAAATTATGCACCAGAAAAAAAAACCAAAATACTAGAATGGCTATATCTCCTAAACTAGGCGTCTGCGAGGGTCATTTTATTCACCAGAAAAAAAAATCAAAATACTTGAATGGCTATATCTCCTAAACTAGGCGTCTGCGATTGTCATTTTATGCACCAGAAAAAAAAATTCAAAACACAAAAATGGTTATATCTCCTAAACTAGGCGTCTGCGGGGGTAATTTTATGAACCAGAAAAAAAATTCAAAGGACAAAAATGGCTAAATCTGCTAAACTAGCCGTCTGCGGGGTCAAATTATGCGCCAGAAAAAAAAAATTCAAAACACAAAAATGGCTATATCTCCTAATCTAGGCGTCTGCGGGGGACATTTTATGCACCAGAAAAAAAAATCAAAATACTAAAATGGCTATATCTCCTAAACTAGGCGTCTGCGAGGGTCATTTTATGCACCAGAAAAAAAAGTTCTAAATACTAAAATGGCTAAACCACCTAAACTAGGCGTCTGCGGCGGTCATTTGCCTCAGAAAAAAAAATCAAAACACTTAAATGGTTATATCTCCTAAACTAGGCGTCTACGGGGGTCTTTTTATGCACCAGAAAAAAAAATTCTAAATACTAAAATGGCTATATCTCCTAGTCTAGGCGTCTGCGGGGTCATTTTATGCACCAAAAATCCAAAATACTGAAATGGCTATATCTCTTAAACTAGGCGTCTGCGGGGTTCATTTTATGCACCAAAAATCCAAAATACTAAAATGGCTATATCTCCTAAACTAGGCGTCTGCGAGGGTCATTTTATGCAAAAGAAATAAAAAATTCAAAACACATAAATGGCTATATCTCCTAAACTATTCGTCTGGGGGGTCTTTTTATGCACCAGAAAAAAAAAATTCTAAATACTAAAATGGCTATATCTCCTAAACTAGGCGTCTGCGGTGTTCATTCTATGCACCAGAAAAAAAAAATTCAAGAAACACAAAAATGACTATATCTCCTAAACCTGGCGTCGGCGTTGGTCATTTTATGTAAAAGAAAAAAAAATATTCAAAATACTAAAATGGCCGTATTTCCTAAACTAGGCGTCTGCGGTGTTCATTATATGCACCAGAAAAAAAAAAATTCAAGAAACACAAAAATGACTATATCTCCTAAACCTGGCGTCTGCGTGGGTCATTTTATGCACCAAAAATCCAAAATACTAAAATGGCCGTATTTCCTAAACTAGGCGTCTGCGGTGTTCATTCTATGCAAAAGAAAAAAAAAAATTCAAGAAACACAAAAATGACTATATCTCCTAAACCTGGCGTCTGCGTGGGTCATTTTATGCACCAAAATTCAAAAATTCTAAAATGGCTATATCTCCTAAACTAGGCGTCTGCGGGGGTCATTTTAGGCACCAAAATTCAAAAATACTAAAATGGCTATATCTCCTAAACTAGGCGTCTGTGAGGGTCATTTTATTCACCAGAAAAAAAAATCAAAATACTTGAATGGCAATATCTCCTAAACTAGGCGTCTGCGATTGTCATTTTATGCACCAGAAAAAAAAATTCAAAACACAAAAATGGTTATATCTCCTAAACTAGGCGTCTGCGGGGTCATTTTATGAACCAGAAAAAAAATTCAAAGCACAAAAATGGCTAGATCTGCTAAACTAGCCGTCTGCGGGGTCAAATTATGCGCCAGAAAAAAAAAATTCAAAACACAAAAATGGCTATATCTCCTCAACTAGGCGTCTGCGGGGGTCATTTTATGAACCAGAAAAAAGAATTCAAAGCACAAAAATGGGTAAATCTCGTAAACCAGCCGTCTGCGGGGTCAAATTATGCGCCAGAAAAAAAAATTCAAAACACAAAAATGGCTATATCCCCTAAACTAGGCGTCTGCGGGTGTCATTTTACGCAAAAAAAAAAAAAGAATTCAAAACACAAAAATGGTTATATCTCCTAAAGTAGGCGTCTACGGCGGTCATTTTATGCACCAGAAAAAAAAATCAAAATACTAAAATGGATATATCTCCTAAGCTACGCGTCTGCGGGGGTCATTTTATGCACCAGAAAAAAAAATTCAAAACATAAAAATGGCTATATCTCCTAAACTAGGCGGCTGCGCGGGTCATTTTGTGCACCAGAAAAAAAATCCAAAATACTAAAATGGCTATATCCCCTAAACTAGGCGTCTGCGGGTGTCATTTTACGCAAAAAAAAAAAAAGAATTCAAAACACAAAAATGGTTGTATCTCCTAAAGTAGGCGTCTACGGCGGTCATTTTATGCACCAGAAAAAAAAATCAAAATACAAAAATGGCTATATTTCCTAAACTAGGTGTCAGCGGCGGTCATTTTATGATCCAGAAAAAAAATCCAAAATACTAAAATGGCTATATCCCCTAAACTAGGCGTCTGCGGGTGTCATTTTACGCAAAAAAAAAAAAGAATTCAAAACACAAAAATGGTTATATCTCCTAAAGTAGGCGTCTACGGCGGTCATTTTATGCACCAGAAAAAAAAATCAAAATACAAAAATGGCTATATCTCCTAAACTGCGCGTCTGCGGGGGTCATTTTATGATCCAGAAAAAAAATTCAAAATGCTAAAATGGC
This sequence comes from Volucella zonaria, assembly GCA_963966105.1. Taxonomy (NCBI): domain Eukaryota; kingdom Metazoa; phylum Arthropoda; class Insecta; order Diptera; family Syrphidae; genus Volucella; species Volucella zonaria. The sequence continues at coordinate 8,346,560 of CAWYQB010000254.1, read as the reverse complement.
TATATCTCCTAAACTAGGCGTCTGCGGGGGTCATTTTATGCACCAGAAAAAAAAATCAAAATACTAAAATGGCTATACCACCTAAACTAGGCGTCTGCGGCGGTCATTTGCCTCAGAAAAAAAAATCAAAACACTTAAATGGTTATATCTCCTAAACTAGGCGTCTACGGGGGTCTTTTTATGCACCAGAAAAAAAAATTCTAAATACTTAAATTTCTATATCTCCTAGGCTAGGCGTCTGCGGGGTCATTTTATGCACCAAAAATCCAAAATACTGAAATGGCTATATCTCTTAAACTAGGCGTGTGCGGGGGTCATTTTATGCACCAAAAATCCAAAATACTAAAATGGCTATATCTCCTAAACTAGGCGTCTGCGAGCGTAATTTTATGCAAAAGAAATAAAAAAATTCAAAACACATAAATGGCTATATCTCCTAAACTATTCGTCTGGGGGGGTCTTTTTATGCACCAGAAAAAAAAAAATTCTAAATACTAAAATGGCTATATCTCCTAAACTAGGCGTCTGCGGTGTTCATTCTATGCACCAGAAAAAAAAAATTCAAGAAACACAAAAATTACTATATCTCCTAAACCTGGCGTCGGCGTTGGTCATTTTATGTACCAGAAAAAAAAATATTCAAAATACTAAAATGGCCGTATTTCCTAAACTAGGCGTCTGCGGTGTTCATTCTATGCACCAGAAAAAAAAAATTCAAGAAACACAAAAATTACTATATCTCCTAAACCTGGCGTCTGCGGGGGTCATTTTATGCACCAAAAATTAAAAATACTAAAATGGATATATCTCCTAAACTAGGCGTCTGCGGGGGTCATTTTATGAACCAGAAAAAAAATTCAAAGCACAAAAATGGCTAAATCTGCTAAACTAGCCGTCTGCGGGGTCAAATTATGCGAAAGAAAAAAAAAATTCAAAACACAAAAATGGCTATATCTCCTCAACTAGGCGTCTGCGGGGGTCATTTTATGAACCAGAAAAAAGAATTCAAAGCACAAAAATGGGTAAATCTCCTAAACCAGCCGTCTGCGGGGTCAAATTATGCGCCAGAAAAAAAAATTCAAAACACAAAAATGGCTATATCCCCTAAACTAGGCGTCTGCGGGTGTCATTTTACGCAAAAAAAAAAAGAATTCAATACACAAAAATGGTTGTACCTCCTAAAGTAGGCGTCTACGGCGGTCATTTTATGCACCAGAAAAAAAAATCAAAATACAAAAATGGCTATATCTCCTAAACTAGGTGTCAGCGGCGGTCATTTTATGATCCAGAAAAAAAATCCAAAATACTAAAATGGCTATATCCCCTAAACTAGGCGTCTGCGGGTGTCATTTTACGCAAAAAAAAAAAAGAATTCAAAAAACTAAAAATGGTTATATCTCCTAAAGTAGGCGTCTACGGCGGTCATTTTATGCACCAGAAAAAAAAATCAAAATACAAAAATGGCTATATCTCCTAAACTAGGTGTCAGCGGCGGTCATTTTATGATCCAGAAAAAAAATTCAAAATGCTAAAATGGCTATATCTCCTAAACCAGGCGTCTGCGGGGGTCATTTTATGCACCAGAAAAAAAAAATCAAAATACTAAAATGACTTTATCTCCTAAACTAGGCGTCTGCGAGGGTCATTTTATGCACCAGAAATAAAAAAATCAAAACACATAAATGGCTATATCTCCTAAACTAGGCGCCTGCGGGCGTCATTTTGTGCACCAGATAAAAAAATTCTAAATACTAAAATTGCTATATCTCCTAAACTAAGCGTCCGCGCGGGTCATTTTATGCACCAGAAAAGACTTCAAAAATGGCTGTATCTCCTAAGCTAGGCGTCTGCGGGGTCGTTTTATGCACCAAAAATCCAAAATACTAAAATTGCTATATCTCCTAAACTACGCGTCTGCGGGGGTCATTTTATGCACCAGAAAAAAAATTCAAAACATAAAAATGGCTATATCTCCTAAACTAGGCGGCTGCGGCGGTGATTTTATGCACCACAAAAAAAAATCCAAAATACTAAAATGGCTATATTTCCTAAACTACCCGTCTGCGGGGGTCATTTTATGCACCAGAAAAAAAATTCAAAACATAAAAATGGCTATATCTCCTAAACTAGGTGTCAGCGGCGGTCATTTTATGATCCAGAAAAAAAATTCAAAATGCTAACATGGCTATATCTCCTAAACCAGGCGTCTGCGGGGGTCATTTTATACACCAGAAGGAAAAAACTCAAAATAATAAAATGGCTATATCTCCTAAACTGGGCGTCTGCGATTGTCATTTTATGCACCAGAAAAAAAAATTCAAAACACAAAAATGCCTATATCTCCTAAACTAGGCGTCTGCGGGGGTCATCTTATGAAAAAGAAAAAAAACTCAAAGCACAAAAATGGCTAAATCTGCTAAACTGGCCGTCTGCGGGGTCAAATTATGCGCCAGAAAAAAAAATTCAAAACACAAAAATGGCTATATCTCCTAATCTAGGCGTCTGCGGGGGACATTTTATGCACCAGAAAAAAAATTCAAAATGCTAAAATGGCTATATCTCCTAAACCAGGCGTCTGCGGGGGTCATTTTATGCACCAGAAAAAAAAAATCAAAATACTAAAATGGCTTTATCTCCTAAACTAAGCGTCCGCGCGGGTCATTTTATGCACCAGAAAAGACTTCAAAAATGGCTGTATCTCCTAAGCTAGGCGTCTGCGGGGTCGTTTTATGCACCAAAAATCCAAAATACTAAAATTGCTATATCTCCTAAACTACGCGTCTGCGGGGGTCATTTTATGCACCAGAAAAAAAATTCAAAACATAAATTTGGCTATATCTCCTAAACTAGGTGTCAGCGGCGGTCATTTTATGATCCAGAAAAAAAATTCAAAATGCTAAAATGGCTATATCTCCTAAACCAGGCGTCTGCGGGGGTCATTTTATACACCAGAAGGAAAAAACTCAAAATAATAAAATGGCTATATCTCCTAAACTGGGCGTCTGCGATTGTCATTTTATGCACCAGAAAAAAAAATTCAAAACACAAAAATGCCTATATCTCCTAAACTAGGCGTCTGCGGGGGTCATCTTATGAAAAAGAAAAAAAATTCAAAGCACAAAAATAGCTAAATCTGCTAAACTGGCCGTCTGCGGGGTCAAATTATGCGCCAGAAAAAAAAATTCAAAACACAAAAATGGCTATATCTCCTAATCTAGGCGTCTGCGGGGGACATTTTATGCACCAGAAAAAAAAATCAAAATACTAAAATGGCTATATCTCCTAAACTAGGCGTCTGCGAGGGTCATTTTATGCACCAGAAATAAAAAATTCAAAACACATAAATGGCTATATCTCCTAAACTACTCGTCTGCAGGGGTCATTTTTTGCACCAGAAAAAAAAATTCTATATACTAAAATGGCTATACCACCTAAACTAGGCGTCTGCGGCGGTCACTTGCCTCAGAAAAAAAAATCAAAACACTTAAATGGTTATATCTCCTAAACTAGGCGTCTTCTAAATACTAAAATGGCTATATCTCCTAGGCTAGGCGTCTGCGGGGTCATTTTACGCAAAAAAAAAAAAAGAATTCAAAACACAAAAATGGTTATATCTCCTAAAGTAGGCGTCTACGGCGGTCATTTTATGCACCAGAAAAAAAAATCAAAATACTAAAATGGCTATATCTCCTAAGCTACGCGTCTGCGGGGGTCATTTTATGCACCTGAAAAAAAAATTCAAAACATAAAAATGGCTATATCTCCTAAACTAGGCGGCTGCACGGGTCATTTTGTGCACCAGAAAAAAAATCCAAAATACTAAAATGGCTATATCCCCTAAACTAGGCGTCTGCGGGTGTCATTTTACGCAAAAAAAAAAAAGAATTCCAAACACAAAAATGGTTGTATCTCCTAAAGTAGGCGTCTACGGCGGTCATTTTATGCACCAGAAAAAAAAATCAAAATACAAAAATGGCTATATCTCCTAAACTAGGTGTCAGCGGCGGTCATTTTATGATCCAGAAAAAAAATCCAAAATACTAAAATGGCTATATCCCCTAAACTAAGCGTCTGCGGGTGTCATTTTACGCAAAAAAAAAAAAAGAATTCAAAACACAAAAATGGTTATATCTCCTAAAGTAGGCGTCTACGGCGGTCATTTTATGCACCAGAAAAAAAAATCAAAATACAAAAATGGCTATATCTCCTAAACTAGGTGTCAGCGGCGGTCATTTTATACACCAGAAGGAAAAAATTCAAAATACTAAAATGGCTATATCTCCTAAAATAGGCGTCTGCGGGGACATTTTATGAACCAGAAAAAAAAAATCAAAATACTAAAATGGCTTTATCTCCTAAACTAGGCGTCTGCGAGGGTCATTTTATGCACCAGAAATAAAAAAATCAAAACACATAAATGGCTATATCTCCTAAACTAGGCGCCTGCGGGCGTCATTTTGTGCACCAGAAAAAAAAATTCTAAATACTAAAATTGCTATATCTCCTAAACTAGGCGTCCGCGCGGGTCATTTTATGCACCAGAAAAGACTTCAAATCACAAAAATGGCTGTATCTCCTAAGCTAGGCGTCTGCGGGGTCATTTTATGCACCATAAATCCAAAATACTAAAATTGCTATATCTCCTAAACTACGCGTCTGCGGGGGTCATTTTATGCACCAGAAAAAAAATTCAAAACATAAAAATGGCTATATCTCCTAAACTAGGCGGCTGCGGCGGTGATTTTATGCACCACAAAAAAAAATCCAAAATACTAAAATGGCTATATTTCCTAAACTACCCGTCTGCGGGGGTCATTTTATACACCAGAAGGAAAAAACTCAAAATAATAAAATGGCTATATCTCCTAAACTGGGCGTCTGCGATTGTCATTTTATGCACCAGAAAAAAAAATTCAAAACACAAAAATGCCTATATCTCCTAAACTAGGCGTCTGCGGGGGTCATTTTATGAAAAAGAAAAAAAATTCAAAGCACAAAAATGGCTAAATCTGCTAAACTGGTCGTCTGCGGGGTCAAATTATGCGCCAGAAAAAAAAAATTCAAAACACAAAAATGGCTATATCTCCTAATCTAGGCGTCTGCGGGGGACATTTTATACACCAGAAAAAAAAATCAAAATACTAAAATGGCTATATCTCCTAAACTAGGCGTCTGCGAGGGTCATTTTATGCACCAGAAATAAAAAATTCAAAACACATAAATGGCTATATCTCCTAAACTACTCGTCTGCAGGGGTCATTTTATGCACCAGAAAAAAAAATTCTAAATACTAAAATGGCTATACCACCTAAACTAGGCGTCTGCGGCGGTCACTTGCCTCAGAAAAAAAAATCAAAACACTTAAATGGTTATATCTCCTAAACTAGGCGTCTTCTAAATACTAAAATGGCTATATCTCCTAGGCTAGGCGTCTGCGGGGTCATTTTATGCACCAAAAATCCAAAATACTGAAATGGCTATATCTCTTAAATTACGCGTCTGCGAGGGTCATTTTCTGCACCAGAAAAAAAAATTCTAAATACTAAAATAGCTGTATCTCCTAAACTAGGCGTCTGCGGGGGTCATTTTATGCACCAAAATTCAAAAATACTAAAATGGCTATATCTCCTAAACTAGGCGTCTGCGGGGGTCGTTTTATGCCCCAGAAAAAAAAATCAATATACTAAAATGGCTAAATCTCTTAAACTAGTCGTCTGCGGGGTCAAGATATGCACCAGAAAAAAAAACCAAAATACTAGAATTTCTATATCTCCTAAACTAGGCGTCTGCGAGGGTCATTTGAAGCACCAGAAAAAAAAATCAAAATACTTGAATGGCTATATCTCCTAAACTAGGCGTCTGTGGCGGTCATTTGCCTCAGAAAAAAAAATTCAAAGCACAAAAACGGCTAACTCTCCTATACTAGCCATCTGCGGGGTCAAATTATATGCCAGAAAAAAAAAATTTCAAAACACAAAAATGGCTATATCTCCTAAACTAGGCGTCTGCGGGGGACATTTTATGCACCAGAAAACAAAAATCAAAATACTAAAATGGCTATATCTCCTAAACTTATGCACCAGAAGTAAAAAATTCAAAACAAGTAAATGGCTATATCTCCTAAACTATTCGTCTGCGGGGGTCATTTTATGCACCAGAAAAAAAAATTCTAAATACTAAAATGGCTATATCACCTAAACTAGGCGTCTGCGCCGGTCATTTGCCTCAGAAAAAAAATCAAAACACTTAAATGGCTCTATCTCCTAAACTAGGCGTCTGCGGATGTCTTTTTATGCACCAGAAATGACTTCAAAATACAAAAATGGCTATATCTGCTAAACTAGGCGTCAGCGGCAATCATTTTATGCACCAGAAAAAAAAAGTTCTAAGCACTGAAATGGCTATATCTCCTAAACTAGGCGTCTGCGGGTGTCATTTTACGCACCAAAAAAAAAAAAACAATGCAACACACAAAAGTGGTTATATCTCCTAAAGTAGGCGTCTGCGGGGGTCATTTTGCGCACCAGAAAAAAAAAATTCTAAATAAAAAAAAAAAACATCTAAATACTAAAATTGCTATATCTCCTAAGCTAAGAGTCCGCGCGGGTCATTTTATGCACCAGAAAAGACTTCAAAACACAAAAATGGCTATGTCTCCTAAACTAGGCGTCTGCGGCGGTCATTTGCCTCAGAAAAAAAAATTCAAAACATAAAAATGGCAATATCTCCTAAACTAGGCGTCTGCGGCGGTCATTTGCCTCAGAAAAAAAAAATTCAAAGCACAAAAATGGCTAAATCTCCAAAACTATCCGTCTGCGTGATCAAATTATGCGCCAGAAAAAAAAAATTCAAAACACAAAAATGTCTATATCTCCTAAACAAGGCGTCTGCGGGGGTCATTTGCCTCAGAAAAAAAAGTTCAAAACATAAAAATGACTATATCTCCTAAAGTAGGCGTCTGCGGGAATCATTAAATGCACCAGAAAACACTTCAAACCACAAATGTGGCTATATCTCCTAAGCTAGACGTCTGCGGCGGTCATTTGCCTCAGAAAAAAAAATTCAAAACACAAAAATGGCTATATCTCCTTAACTAGGCGTCAGCGGCGGTCATTTTATGCACCAGAAAAAAAAATCAAAATACTAAAATGGCTATATCTCCTAAACTACGCGTCTGTGGGGTCATTTTATGCACCAGAAAAAAAAATTCAAAACATAAAAATGGCTATATCTTCTAACCTAGGCGGCTGCGGCGGTCATTTTATACACCAGAAGGAAAAAATTCAAAATACTAAAATGGCTATAACTCCTAAAATAGGCGTCTGCGGGGGTCATTTTACGCACCAAAAAAAAAAACAATGCAAAACACAAAAATGGTTATATCTCCTAAAGGAGGCGTCTGCGTGGGTCATTTTGTACACCAGAAAAAAATCCAAAATACTAAAATGAATATATCTCCTAAACTAGTCGTCTGCGGGAATCATTAAATGCACCAGAAAACACTTCAAACCACAAATGTTGCTACGAGGGGCGTTCAAGATATTCTCGGTATCGGGTTGAAGCTGTGGTTGCATATATAAATTGACTTATTTATCAAGTAATACTATTATTTTAGTGCATTCATGTAAAATTTCATATAAATGTGATTATTAATTCGCGTTTTATCTCTAGTTAAACAGAATCATAATGGCAACTGAGGCGATGATGGTGAAAATTGAGCATCGCGCTGTAATTAAATTTCTCACTAAGCAAGTAAAAAGTCAAAAAACTATTCATGAAGAGATGGTGGCTGTTTAGCAGGGTTCCGCACCTTCATTATCAACTGTGCAAAAGTGGTCAAGTGAGTTCAAGAGAGGCAGAGAGAGCATTGAGGACGACCCCCGCTCCGGCGCCCCGGCTACTGCTTGTACGGGAGAAAGCATCAAAGAAGTCGAAAAACTTGTTCTTGAGGATGCCCGAATAAAGGTGAAAATGATGGCAGAGATCACCAAGCTTTCAATTGGTACCATTCACACCATTCTTCATGACCATCTTAACCTTTCAAAGGTCAGTGCAAGGTGGGTGCCACGAATGCTCACAGCGCCTCAGATAAAAAGTGAGAATCGCATGCTGTAGAGAGCTTTTGGAGATGTGTAGTGAGAACGCGGACGGTGTTATGGATCGAATTGTTACTGGGGACGAAACATGGGTCCACCACTATGACCCTGAAAGCAAACAAGAGTCCATGCAGTGGCATAAAAAAGGAACAGACCCCCCGAAGAAGTTCAAAGTCACTCCGTCTGCCCGAAAGCTCATGGCCACAGTTTTTTGGGACTCAAAGGGAATCTTGCTCATTGAGTACAAAAAAAGAGGTGAAACCATCAACGCCACATCCTACGCTTCCACTTTGCATAATTTGCGGGAGGAAATTAAAAAGAAAAGACGGGGTAAACTCGCAGCGGGTGAGTTGCTTCTTCATGACAACGCTCCTGTTCACACGGCGCGAGCTTCCAAGGCTGCTACGCGAGATTGTGGTTTCGAAGAAATCCAACACCCACCCTATAGTCCAGACCTTGCCCCTAGTGATTATTTCCAGTTTCCGGATTTCTGTTTTCGTGGAAAAAGATTTTCGGATGATGAAGAACTCAAGTCGGTATTTTGCAGAGAAAGAGGAAATTTATTATTTTGAGGGTTTAAAAAAGCTTATCTCAAGATGTAACAAATGCCTTGATGTTAGGGGAGATCATATTCAAAAATAAAAACAATTTAAATTGAATTCGCATTTTCCTTCATATCGATACCGAGAATATATTGATCGCCCCTCGTATATCTCCTAAGCTAGGCGGCTGCGGGGGTCATTTTATGCACCAGAAAAAAAAAATCAAAATGCTAAAATGGCTATATCTCCTAAGCTAGGCGTCTGCGGGGTCATTTTATGCACCAGAAAAAAAAAATCAAAATACTAAAATGGCTATATCTCCTAAGCTAGGCGTCTGCGGGGTCATTTTATGCACCAAAAATCCAAAATACTGAAATAGCTATATCTCCTAAACTACGCGTCTGCGGGGGGTCATTTTATGCACCAGAAAAAAAATTCAAAACACAAAAATGGCTATATCTTCTAAACTAGGCGTCAGCGGCAATCATTTTATGCACCAGAAAAAAAAAATTCTAAGCACTGAAATGGCTATATCTCCTAAACTAGGCGTCTGCGGGTGTCATTTTATGCACCAAAAATCCAAAGTACTGAAATGGCTATATCTCTTAAACTAGGCGTCTGCGAGGGTCATTTTATGCACCAGAAAAAAAAATTTTAAATATTAAAATGGCTATATCTCCTAAACTAGGCGTCTGCGGGGGACATTTTATGCACCAGAAAAAAAAAATCAAAATACTAAAATGGCTATACCTCCTAAACTAGGCGTGGCGAGGGTCATTTTATGCAAAAGAAATAAAAAATTCAAAACACTTAAATGGCTATATCTCCTAAACTAGGGGTCTGCGGGGGTCATTTTATGCACCAGAAAAAAAAATTCTAAATACTAAAATGGCTATATCTCCTTAGCTAGGCGTCTGCGGGGTCATTTTATGCACCAAAAATCCAAAATACTGAAATGGCTATATCTCTTAAACTAGGCGTCTGCCAGGGTCATTTTGTGCACCAGAAAAAAAAATTCTAAATACTAAAATAACTATATCTCCTAAACTAGGCGTCTGCGGGGGACATTTTATGCACCAGAAAAAAAAATCAAAATACTAAAATGGCTATATCTCCTAAACTAGGCGTCTGCGAGGGTCATTTTATGCACCAGAAATAAAAAATTCAAAACACATAAATGGCTAAATCTCCTAAACTAGGCGTCTGCGGGGGTCATTTTATGCACCAGAAAAAAAAATTCTAAATACTAAAATGGCTATATCTCCTTAGCTAGGCGTCTGCGGGGTCATTTTATGCACCAAAAATCCAAAATACTGAAATGGCTATATCTCTTAAACTAGGCGTCTGCCAGGGTCATTTTGTGCACCAGAAAAAAAAATTCTAAATACTAAAATAACTATATCTCTTAAACTAGGCGTCTGCGGGGGACATTTTATGCACCAGAAAAAAAAATCAAAATACTAAAATGGCTATATCTCCTAAACTAGGCGTCTGCGAGGGTCATTTTATGCACCAGAAAAAAAAAATTCAAAACACATAAATGGCTATATCTCCTAAACTAGGCGTCTGCGGGGGTCATTTTATGCACCAGAAAAAAAAATTAAAATACTAAAATGGCTATATCTCTTTAGCTAGGCGTCTGCGAGGGTCATTTTATGCACCAGAAATAAAAAATTCAAAACACATAAATGGCTATATCTCCTAAACTAGGCGTCTGCGGGGGTCATTTTTTGCACCAGAAAAAAAAATTCTAAATACTAAAATGGGTATATCTCTTTAGCTAGGCGTCTGCGGGGTCAAATTATGCACCAAAAATCCAAAATACTGAAATGGCTATATCTCCTAAAATAGGCGTCTGCGGGGACATTTTGCGTAACAGAAAAAAAAAAATCAAAATGCTAAAATGGCTATATCTCCTAAACTAGGCGTCTGCGAGGGTCATTTTATGCACCAGAAAAAAAAAGTAAAAACACAAAAATGGCTATATCTCCTAAACTAGGCGTCTGCGAGGGTCATTTTATGCACCAGAAATAAAAAATTCAAAACACATAAATGGCTAGATCTCCTAAACTAGGCGTCTGCGGGGGTCATTTTATGCACCAGAAAAAAAAAATTCTAAATACTGAAATGGCTATATCTCCTAAGCTAGGCGTCTGCGGGGTCATTTTATGCACCAAAAATCCAAAATACTGAAATGGCTATATCTCCTAAACTACGCGTCTGCGGGGGTCATTTTATGCACCAGAAAAAAAAATTAAAATACTAAAATGGCTATATCTCCAAAACTAGGCGTCTGCGGGGGTCATTTTGCGCACCAGAAAAAAAAATTCTAAGCACTGAAATGGCTATATCTCCTAAACTAGGCGTCTGCGGGGGTCATTTTATGCACCAGAAAAAAAAAATCCAAAATACTAAAATGAGTATATCTCCTAAACTAGGCGTCTGCGGGAGTCATTAAATGCACCAGAAAATACTTCAAAACACAAATGTGGCTATATCTCCTAAGCTATGCGGCTGCGGGTGTCATTTTGTGCACCAGAAAAAAAAATTCAAAACATAAAAATGGCTATATCTCCTAAACTAGGCGTCAGCGGCGATCATTTTATGCACCAGAAAAAAAAAATTTTAAATATTAAAATGGCTGCATCTCCTAAACTAGTGATCTGCGGGGGTCGTTTTATGCGCCAGAAAAAAGAAATCCAAAATACTAAAATGGCGATATCTCCTAAACTAGGCGTCTGCGGGGGTCATTTTATGCACCAGAAAAAAAAATTAAAATACTAAAATGGCTATATCTCCAAAACTAGGCGTCTGCGGGGGTCATTTTGCGCACCAGAAAAAAAAAATTCTTAATACTAAAATTGCTATATCTCCTAAACTAAGCGTCCGCGCGGTTCATTTTATGCACCAGAAAAGACTTCAAAACACAAAAATGGCTATATCTCCTAAACTAGGCGGCTGCGCGGGTCATTTTGTGCACCAGAAAAAAAAATTCTAAATACTAAAAGTACTATATCTCCCAAACGTCCGCGCGGGTCATTTTATGCACCAGAAAAGACTTCAAAACACAAAAATGGCTATATCTCCTAAACTAGGCGTCTGCGGGGGTCATTTTACGCACCAGAAAAAAAAATCAAAATACTAAAATGGCTATATCTCCCAAACGTCCGCGCAGGTCATTTTATGCACCAGAAAAGACTTCAAAACACAAAAATGGCTATATCTCGAAAACTAGGCGTCTGCGGGGGTCATTTTGTGCACCAGAAAAACAAAATACTAAAACGGCTATATCTCCTAAACTAGGCGTCTGCGGGGGTCATTTTATGCACCAGAAAAAAAAATCAAAATACTAAAATGGCTATATCTCCAAAACTAGGTGTCTGCGGGGGTCATTTTTTGCACCAGAAAAAAAAAAATCTAAATACTAAAATTGCTATATCTCCCAAACGTCCGCGCGGGTCATTTTATGCACCAGAAAAGACTTCAAAACACAAAAATGGCTATATCTCCTAAACTAGGCGTCTGCGGGGGTCATTTTGCGCACCAGAAAAAAAAAATTCTAAATACTAAAATGGCTATATCTCCTAAGCTAGGCGTCTGCGGGGTTATTTTATGCACCAAAAATCCAAAATACTGAAATGGCTATATCTCTTAAACTAGGCGTCTGCGAGGGTCATTTCATGCACAAGAAAAAAAAAATTCTAAATACTAAAATAATATCTCATAAACTAGGCGTCCGCGGGGGTCATTTTATGCACCAGAAAAAAAAAATCAAAATACTAAAATGGCTATATCTCCTAAACTAGGCGTCTGCGGGGGACATTTTATGCACCAGAAAAAAAAAATCAAAATACTAAAATGGCTATATCTCCTAAACTAGGCGTCTGCGAGTGTCATTTTATGCACCAGAAATAAAAAATTCAAAACACATAAATGGCTATATCCCCTAAACTAGGCGTCTGCGGGGGTCATTTTATGCACCAGAAAAAAAAAATTCTAAATACTAAAATGGCTATATCTCCTTAGCTAGGCGTCTGCGGGGTCATTTTATGCACCAAAAATCCAAAATACTGAAATGGCTATATCTCTTAAACTAGGCGTCTGCGAGGGTCATTTTGCGCACCAGAAAAAAAAAATTCTAAATACTAAAATCACTATATCTCCTAAACTAGGCGTCTGCGGGGTCAAATTATGCACCAAAAATCCAAGATACTGAAATGGCTATATCTCCTAAAATAGGCGTCTGCGGGGACATTTTATGCAACAGAAAAAAAAAATCAAAATGCTAAAATGGCTATATCTCCTAAACTAGGCGTCTGCGAGGGTCATTTTATGCACCAGAAAAAAAAAAATTCTAAATACTAAAATAATATCTCTTAAACTAGGCGTCCGCGGGGGTCATTTTATGCACCAGAAAAAAAAATCAAAATACTAAAATGGCTATATCTCCTAAACTAGGCGTCTGCGGGGGACATTTTATGCACAAGAAAAAAAAAATCAAAATACTAAAATGGCTATATCTCCTAAACTAGGCGTCTGCGGGGTTCATTTTATGCACCAGAAAAAAAAATTCTAAATACTAAAATGGCTATATCTCCTTAGCTAGGCGTCTGCGGGGTCAAATTATGCACCAAAAATCCAAAATACTGAAATGGCTATATCTCCTAAACTACGCGTCTGCGGGGGTCATTTTATGCACCAGAAAAAAAAAATTCTAAATACTAAAATGGCTATATCTCCTAAGCTAGGCGTCTGCGGGGTCATTTTATGCACCAAAAATCCAAAATACTGAAATGGCTATATCTCCTATACTACGCGTCTGCGGGGGTCATTTTATGCACCAGAAAAAAAATTCAAAACACAAAAATGGCTATATCTTCTAAACTAGGCGTCAGCGGCAATCATTTTATGCACCAGAAAAAAAAAATTCTAAGCACTGAAATGGCTATATCTCCTAAACTAGGCGTCTGCGGGTGTCATTTTATGCACCAAAAATCCAAAATACTGAAATGGCTATATCTCTTAAACTAGGCGTCTGCGAGGGTCATTTTATGCACCAGAAAAAAAAAATTCTAAATACTAAAATAATATCTCTTAAACTAGGCGTCCGCGGGGGTCATTTTATGCACCAGAAAAAAAAATCAAAATACTAAAATGGCTATATCTCCTAAACTAGGCGTCTGCGTGGGACATTTTATGCACCAGAAAAAAAAAATCAAAATACTAAAATGGCTATATCTCCTAAACTAGGCGTCTGCGGGGGTCATTTTATGCACCAGAAAAAATAAATTCTAAATACTAAAATGGCTATATCTCCTTAGCTAGGCGTCTGCGGGGTCAAATTATGCACCAAAAATCCAAAATACTGAAATGGCTATATCTCCTAAAATAGGCGTCTGCGGGGACATTTTATGCAACAGAAAAAAAAAATCAAAATGCTAAAATGGCTATATCACCTAAACTAGGCGTCTGCGAGTGTCATTTTATGCACCAGAAAAAAAAAATTAAAGGCACAAAAATGGCTATATCTCCTAAACTAGGCGTCTGCGGGGGTCATTTTATACACCAGAGGGAAAAAATTCAAAATACAAAAATGGCTATATCTCCTAAAGTAGGCGTCTGCGGGGACATTTTATGCAACAGAAAAAAAAAATCAAAATGCTAAAATGGCTATATCTCCTAAACTAGGCGTCTGCGAGGGTCATTTTATGCACCAGAAAAAAAAAATTAAAAACACAAAAATAGCTATATCTCCTAAACTAGCCGTCTGAGGGGTCAAATTATGCGCCAGAAAAAAAAAAACTCAAAACACAAAAATGGCTATATCTCCTAAACTAGGCGTCTGCGGGGGACATTTTATGCAACAGAAAAAAAAAATCAAAATACTAAAATGGCTATATCTCCTAAACTAGGCGTCTCCGGGGGACATTTTATGCACCAGAAAAAAAAAATCAAAATACTAAAATGGCTATATCTCCTAAACTAGGCGTCTGCGGGGGTCATTTTATGCACCAGAAAAAATAAATTCTAAATACTAAAATGGCTATATCTCCTTAGCTAGGCGTCTGCGGGGTCAAATTATGCACCAAAAATCCAAAATACTGAAATGGCTATATCTCCTAAAATAGGCGTCTGCGGGGACATTTTATGCAACAGAAAAAAAAATCAAAATGCTAAAATGGCTATATCACCTAAACTAGGCGTCTGCGAGTGTCATTTTATGCACCAGAAAAAAAAAATTAAAGGCACAAAAATGGCTATATCTCCTAAACTAGGCGTCTGCGGGGGTCATTTTATACACCAGAGGGAAAAAATTCAAAATACAAAAATGGCTATATCTCCTAAAGTAGGCGTCTGCGGGGACATTTTATGCAACAGAAAAAAAAAATCAAAATGCTAAAATGGCTATATCTCCTAAACTAGGCGTCTGCGAGGGTCATTTTATGCACCAGAAAAAAAAAATTAAAAACACAAAAATAGCTATATCTCCTAAACTAGCCGTCTGAGGGGTCAAATTATGCGCCAGAAAAAAAAAACTCAAAACACAAAAATGGCTATATCTCCTAAACTAGGCGTCTGCGGGGGACATTTTATGCAACAGAAAAAAAAAATCAAAATACTAAAATGGCTATATCTCCTAAACTAGGCGTCTCCGGGGGACATTTTATGCACCAGAAAAAAAAAATCAAAATACTAAAATGGCTATATCTCCTAAACTAGGCGTCTGCGAGGGTCATTTTATGCACCAGAAATAAAAAATTCTAAACACATAAATGGCTACATCTCCTAAACTAGGCGTCTGCGGGGGTCATTTTACGCACCAGAAAAAAAAAATTCTAAATACTAAAATGGCTATATCTCCTAAACTAGGCGTCTGCGGGGTCAAATTATGCACCAAAAATCCAGAATACTGAAATGGATATATCTCCTAAAATAGGCGTCTGCGGGGACATTTTATGCAACAGAAAAAAAAAATCAAAATGCTAAAATGGCTATATCTCCTAAACTAGGCGTCTGCGAGGGTAATTTTATGCACCCGAAAAAAAAAATTAAAAACACAAAAATGGCTATTTCTCCTAAACTAGGCGTCTGCGGGGGTCATTTTATACACCAGAAGGAAAAAATTCAAAATACTAAAATGGCTATATCTCCTAAAATAGGCGTCTGCGGGGACATTTTATGCAACAGAAAAAAAAAATCAAAATGCTAAAATGGCTATATCTCCTAAACTAGGCGTCTGCGAGGGTCATTTTATGCACCAGAAAAAAAAAATTAAAAACACAAAAATAGCTATATCTCCTAAACTAGCCGTCTGAGGGGTCAAATTATGCGCCAGAAAAAAAAAATTCAAAACACAAAAATGTCTATATCTCCTAAACTAGGCGTCTGCGAGGGTCATTTTATGCACCAGAAATAAAAAATTCTAAACACATAAATGGCTATATCTCCTAAACTAGGCGTCTGCGGGGGTCATTTTATGCACCAGAAAAAAAAAATTCTAAATACTAAAATGGCTATATCTCCTAAGCTAGGCGTCTGCGAGGGTCATTTTGTGCACCAGAAAAAAAAAATTCTAAATACTAAAATAACTATATCTCCTAAACTAGGCGTCTGCGGGGTCAAATTATGCACCAAAAATCCAAAATACTGAAATGGCTATATCTCCTAAAATAGGCGTCTGCGGGGACATTTTATGCAACAGAAAAAAAAATTCTAAACACTAAAATGGCTATATCTCCTAAACTACGCGTCTGCGGGGGTCATTTTATGCACCAGAAAAAAAATTCAAAACACAAAAATGGCTATATCTTCTAAACTAGGCGTCAGCGGCAATCATTTTATGCACCAGAAAAAAAAAATTCTAAGCACTGAAATGGCTATATCTCCTAAACTAGGCGTCTGCGGGTGTCATTTTATGCACCAAAAATCCAAAATACTGAAATGGTTATATCTCTTAAACTAGGCGTCTGCGAGGGTCATTTTATGCACCAGAAAAAAAAAATTCTAAATACTAAAATAATATCTCTTAAACTAGGCGTCCGCGGGGTCATTTTATGCACCAGAAAAAAAAAATCAAAATACTAAAATGGCTATATCTCCTAAACTAGGCGTCTGCGGGGGACATTTTATGCACCAGAAAAAAAAAAATCAAAATACTAAAATGGCTATATCTCCTAAACTAGGCGTCTGCGAGGGTCATTTTATGCACCAGAAATAAAAAATTCAAAACACATAAATGGCTATATCTCCTAAACTAGGCGTCTGCGGGGGTCATTTTATGCACCAGAAAAAAAAAATTCTAAATACTAAAATGGCTATATCTCCTTAGCTAGGCGTCTGCGGGGTCATTTTATGCACCAAAAATCCAAAATACTGAAATGGCTATATCTCTTTAACTAGGCGTCTGCGAGGGTCATTTTGTGCACCAGAAAAAAAAGAATTCTAAATACTAAAATAACTATATCTCCTAAACTAGGCGTCTGCGGGGTCAAATTATGCACCAAAAATCCAAAATACTGAAATGGCTATATCTCCTAAAATAGGCGTCTGCGGGGACATTTTATGCAACAGAAAAAAAAATCAAAATGCTAAAATGGCTATATCTCCTAAACTAGGCGTCTGCGAGGGTCATTTTATGCACAAGAAAAGAAAAATTAAAAACACAAAAATGGCTATATCTCCTAAACTAGGCGTCTGCGGGGGTCATTTTATACACCAGAAGGAAAAAATTCAAAATACAAAAATGGCTATATCTCCTAAAATAGGCGTCTGCGGGGACATTTTATGCAACAGAAAAAAAAAATCAAAATGCTAAAATGGCTATATCTCCTAAACCAGGCGTCTGCGAGGGTCATTTTATGCACCAGAAAAAAAGAAATTAAAAACACAAAAATAGCTATATCTCCTAAACTAGCCGTCTGAGGGGTCAAATTATGCGCCAGAAAAAAAAAATTCAAAATACAAAAATGGCTATATCTCCTAAACTAGGCGTCTGCGAGGGTCATTTTATGCACCAGAAATAAAAAATTCAAAACACATAAATGGCTATATCTCCTAAACTAGGCGTCTGCGGGGGTCATTTTATGCACCAGAAAAAAAAAATTCTAAATACTAAAATGGCTATATCTCCTAAGCTAGGCGTCTGCGGGGTCATTTTATGCACCAAAAATCCAAAAGACTGAAATGCTATATCTCCTAAACTACGCGTCTGCGGGGGTCATTTTATGCACCAGAAAAAAAAATTAAAATACTTAAATGGCTATATCTCCAAAACTAGGCGTCTGCGGGGGTCATTTTGCGCACCAGAAAAAAAAATGCTAAGCACTGAAATGGCTATATCTCCTAAACTAGGCGTCTGCGGGTGTCATTTTACGCACCAAAAAAAAAATCCAAAATACTAAAATGAGTATATCTCCTGAACTAGGCGTCTGCGGGAGTCATTAAATGCACCAGAAAATACTTCAAAACACAAATGTGGCTATATCTCCTAAGCTATGCGGCTGCGGGGGTCATTTTGTGCACCAGAAAAAAAAATTCAAAACATGAAAATGGCTATATCTCCTAAACTAGGCGTCAGCGGCGATCATTTTATGCACCAGAAAAAAAAAATTTTAAATATTAAAATGGCTGCATCTCCTAAACTAGTGATCTGCGGGGGTCGTTTTATGCGCCAGAAAAAAGAAATCCAAAATACTAAAATGGCGATATCTCCTAAACTAGGCGTCTGCGGGGGTCATTTTATGCACCAGAAAAAAAAATTAAAATACTAAAATGGCTATATCTCCAAAACTAGGCGTCTGCGGGGGTCATTTTGCGCACCAGAAAAAAAAAATTCTAAATACTAAAATTGCTATATCTCCTAAACTAGGCGTCCGCGCGGGTCATTTTATGCACCAGAAAAGACTTCAAAACACAAAAATGGTTATATCTCCTAAACTAGGCGGCTGTGCGGGTCATTTTGTGCACCAGAAAAAAAAATTCTAAATACTAAAATTGCTATATCTCCCAAACGTCCGCGCGGGTCATTTTATGCACCAGAAAAGACTTCAAAACACAAAAATGGCTATATCTCCTAAACTAGGCGTCTGCGAGGGTCATTTTATGCACCAGAAATAAAAAATTCAAAACACATAAATGGCTATATCTCCTAAACTAGGCGTCTGCGGGGGTCATTTTATGCACCAGAAAAAAAAAATTCTTAATACTAAAATGGCTATATCTCCTAAGCTAGGCGTCTGCGGGGTCATTTTATGCACCAAAAATCCAAAATACTAAAATGGCTATATCTCCAAAACTAGGCGTCTGCGGGGGTCATTTTATGCACCAGAAAAAAAAAATTCTAAATACTAAAATTGCTATATCTCCTATACTAAACGTCCGCGCGGGTCATTTTATGCACCAGAAAAGACTTCAAAACACAAAAATGGCTATATCTCCTAAACTAGGCGGCTGTGCGGGTCATTTTGTGCACCAGAAAAAAAAATTCTAAATACTAAAATTGCTATATCTGCCAAACGTCCGCGCGGGTCATTTTATTCACCAGAAAAGACTTCAAAACACAAAAATGGCTATATCTCCTAAACTAGGCGTCTGCGGGGGTCATTTTACGCACCAGAAAAAAAAATCAAAATACTAAAATGGCTATATCTCCAAAACTAGGCGTCTGCGGGGGTCATTTTGTGCACCAGAAAAAAAAAATTCTAAATGCTAAAATTGCTATATCTCCCAAACGTCCGCGCGGGTCATTTTATGCACCAGAAAAGACTTCAAAACACAAAAATGGCTATATCTCCTAAACTAGGCGTCTGCGGGGGTCATTTTGTGCACCAGAAAAACAAAATACTAAAATGGCTATATCTCCTAAACTAGGCGTCTGCGGGGGTCATTTTATGCGCCAGAAAAAAAAATCAAAATACTAAAATGGCTATATCTCCAAAACTAGGTGTCTGCGGGGGTCATTTTGTGCACCAGAAAAAAAAATTCTAAATACTAAAATTGCTATATCTCCCAAACGTCCGCGCGGGTCATTTTATGCACCAGAAAAGACTTCAAAACACAAAAATGGCTATATCTCCTAAACTAGGCGTCTGCGGGGGTCATTTTACGCACCAGAAAAAAAAATCAAAATACTAAAATGGCTATATCTCCAAAACTAGGCGTCTGCGGGGGTCATTTTGTGCACCAGAAAAAAAAAATTCTAAATACTAAAATTGCTATATCTCCCAAACTAAGCGTCCGCGCGGGTCATTTTATGCACCAGAAAAGACTTCAAAACACAAAAATGGCTATATCTCCTAAACTAGGCGGCTGCGCGGGTCATTTTGTGCACCAGAAAAAAAAATTCAAAACATAAAAATGGCTATATCTCCTAAACTAGGCGTCTGCGGGGGTCATTTTATGCACCAGAAAAAAAATTAAAATACTAAAATGGCTATATCTCCAAAACTAGGCGTCTGCGGGGGTCATTTTGTGCACCAGAAAAAAAAATTCTAAATACTAAAATTGCTATATCTCCAAAACGTCCGCGCGGGTCATTTTATGCACCAGAAAAGACTTCAAAACACAAAAATGGCTATATCTCCTAAACTAGGCGTCTGCGGGGGTCATTTTACGCACCACAAAAAAAAAACCAAAATACTAAAATGGCTATATCTCCAAAACTAGGCGTCTGCGGGGGTCATTTTGTGCACCAGAAAAAAAAAATTCTAAATTCTAAAATTGCTATATCTCCTAAACTAAGCATCCGCGCGGGTCATTTTATGCACCAAAAAAAAGACTTCAAAACACAAAAATGGCTATATCTCCTAAACGAGGCGGCTGCGCGGGTCATTTTGTGCACCAGAAAAAAAAAATTCTAAATACTAAAATTGCTATATCTCCCAAACGTCCGCGCGGGTCATTTTATGCACCAGAAAAAAAAATTCGAAATACTAAAATTGCTGTATCTCCCAAACTTCCGCGCGGGTCATTTTATGCACCAGAAAAGACTTCAAAACACAAAAATGGCTATATCTCCTAAACTAGGCGTCTGCGGGGGTCATTTTACGCACCAGAAGAAAAAATCAAAATACTAAAATGGCTATATCTCGAAAACTAGGCGTCTGCGGGGGTCATTTTGTGCACCAGAAAAACAAAATTCAAAATACTAAAATGGCTATATCTCCTAAACTAGGCGTCTGCGGGGGTCATTTTACGCACCAGAAAAAAAAATCAAAATACTAAAATGGCTATATCTCTAAAACTAGGCGTCTGCGGGGGTCATTTTATGCACCAGAAAAAAAAATCAAAAAACTAAAATGGCTATATCTCCAAAACTAGGCGTCTCCGGGGGTCATTTTGTGCACCAGAAAAAAAAAATTCTAAATACTAAAATTGCTATATCTCCCAAACGTCCGCTCGGGTCATTTTATGCACCAGAAAAGACTTCAAAACACAAAAATGGCAAAATCTCCTAAACTAGGCGTCTGCGGGGGTCATTTTACGCACCAGAAAAAAAAATCAAAATACTAAAATGGCTATATCTCGAAAACTAGGCGTCTGCGGGGGTCATTTTGTGCACCAGAAAAACAAAATTCAAAATACTAAAATGGCTATATCTCCTAAACTAGGCGTTTGCGGGGGTCATTTTATGCACCAGAAAAAAAAATCAAAATACTAAAATGGCTATATCTCCTAAACTAGGCGTCTGCGGGGGTCATTTTATGCACCAGAAAAAAAAAATTCTAAATACTAAAATGGCTATATCTCCTTAGCTAGGCGTCTGAGGGGTCATTTTATGCACCAGAAAAAAAAATCAAAATACTAAAATGGCTATATCTCGAAAACTAGGCGTCTGCGGGGGCCATTTTGTGCAATAGAAAAACAAAATTCTTAATACTAAAATTGCTATATCTCCTAAACTAGGCGGCTGCGGCGGTCATTTTATGCACCAGTAAAAAAAAATCTAAATATTAAAATGGCTATATATCCTAAACTAGGCGTCTGCGAGAAACATTTTATGCACCAGAAAAAAAAAATCAAAATACTAAAATGGCTATATCTCCTAAACTAGGCGTCTGCGGGGGTCATTTTATGCACCAGAAAAAAAAAATTCTAAATACTAAAATGGCTATATCTCCTTAGCTAGGCGTCTGAGGGGTCATTTTATGCACCAAAAATCCAAAATACTGAAATGGCTGTATCTCTTTAACAAGGCGTCTGCGAGAGTCATTTTGTGCACCAGAAAAAAAAAATTCTAAATACTAAAATAACTATATCTCCTAAACTATTCGTCTGCGGGGTCAAATTATGCACCAAAAATCCAAAATACTGAAATGGCTATATCTCCTTAAATAGGCATCTGCGGGGGTCATTTTATACACCAGAAGGAAAAAATTCAAAATACAAAAATGGCTATATCTCCTAAAATAGGCGTCTGCGGGGACATTTTATGCAACAGAAAAAAAAAATCAAAATGCTAAAATGGCTATATCTCCTAAACTAGGCGTCTGCGAGGGTCATTTTATGCACCAGAAAAAAAAAATTAAAAACACAAAAATGGCTATATCTCCTAAACTAGGCATCTGCTTGGGTCATTTTATACACCAGAAGGAAAAAATTCAAAATACAAAAATGGCTATATCTCCTAAAATAGGCGTCTGCGGGGACATTTTATGCAACAGAAAAAAAAAATCAAAATGCTAAAATGGCTATATCTCCTAAACTAGGCGTCTGCGAGGGTCATTTTATGCACCAGAAAAAAAAAATTAAAAACACAAAAATAGCTATATCTCCTAAACTAGCCGTCTGAGGGGTCAAATTATGCGCCAGAAAAAAAAAATTCAAAACACAAAAATGGCTATATCTCCTAAACTAGGCGTCTGCGAGGGTCATTTTATGCACCAGAAATAAAAAATTCAAAACACATAAATGGCTATATCTCCTAAACTAGGCGTCTGCGGGGGTCATTTTATGCACCAGAAAAAAAAAATTCTAAATACTAAAATGGCTATATCTCCTAAGCTAGGCGTCTGCGGGGTCATTTTATGCACCAAAAATCCAAAATACTGAAATGCTATATCTCCAAAACTAGGCGTCTGCGGGGGTCATTTTGCGCACCAGAAAAAAAAAATTCTAAGCACTGAAATGGCTATATCTCCTAAGCTAGGCGTCTGCGGGTGTCATTTTACGCACCAAAAAAAAAATCCAAAATACTAAAATGAGTATATCTCCTAAACTAGGCGTCTGCGGAAGTCATTAAATGTACCAGAAAATACTTCAAAACACAAATGTGGCTATATCTCCTAAGCTATGCGGCTGCGGGGGTAATTTTGTGCACCAGAAAAAAAAATTCAAAACATAAAAATGGCTTTATCTCCTAAACTAGGCGTCAGCGGCGATCATTTTATGCACCAGAAAAAAAAAATTTTAAATATTAAAATGGCTGCATCTCCTAAACTAGTGATCTGCGGGGGTCGTTTTATGCGCCAGAAAAAAGAAATCCGAAATACTAAAATGGCGATATCTCCTAAACTAGGCGTCTGCGGGGGTCATTTTATGCACCAGAAAAAAAAATTAAAATACTAAAATGGCTATATCTCCAAAACTAGGCGTCTGCGATGGTCATTTTGCGCACCAGAAAAAAAAAATTCTAAATACTAAAATTGCTATATCTCCTAAACTAAGCGTCCGGGCGGGTCATTTTATGCACCAGGAAAGACTTCAAAACACAAAAATGGCTATATCTCCTAAACTAGGCGGCTGTGCGGGTCATTTTGTGCACCAGAAAAAAAAATTCTAAATACTAAAATTGCTATATCTCCCAAACGTCCGCGCGGGTCATTTTATGCACCAGAAAAGACTTCAAAACACAAAAATGGCTATATCTCCTAAACTAGGCGTCTGCGAGGGTCATTTTATGCACCAGAAATAAAAAATTCAAAACACATAAATGGCTATATCTCCTAAACTAGGCGTCTGCGGGGGTCATTTTATGCAGCAGAAAAAAAAAATTCTAAATACTAAAATGGCTATATCTCCTAAGCTAGGCGTCTGCGGGGTCATTTTATGCACCAAAAATCCAAAGTACTAAAATGGCTATATCTCCGAAACTAGGCGTCTGCGGGGGTCATTTTGCGGACCAGAAAAAAAAAAATTCTAAATACTAAAATTGCTATATCTCCTAAACTAAGCGTCCGCGCGGGTCATTTTATGCACCAGAAAAGACTTCAAAACACAAAAATGGCTATATCTCCTAAGCTAGGCGTCTGCGGGGTCATTTTATGCACCAAAAATCCAAAATACTAAAATGGCTATATCTCCGAAACTAGGCGTCTGCGGGGTCATTTTATGCACCAAAAATCCAAAATACTAAAATGGCTATATCTCCGAAACTAGGCGTCTGCGGGGGTCATTTTGCGCACCAGAAAAAAAAAATTCTAAATACTAAAATTGCTATATCTCCTAAACTAAGCGTCCGCGCGGGTCATTTTATGCACCAGAAAAGACCTCAAAACACAACAATGGCTATATCTCCTAAACTAGGCGTCTGCGGGGGTCATTTTACGCACCAGAAAAAAAAATCAAAATACCAAAATGGCTATATCTCGAAAACTAGGCGTCTGCGGGGGTCATTTTGTGCACCAGAAAAACAAAATACTAAAATGGCTATATCTCCTAAACTAGGCGTCTGCGGGGGTCATTTTATGCACCAGAAAAAAAAATCAAAATACTAAAATGGCTATATCTCCAAAACTAGGTGTCTGCGGGGGTCATTTTGTGCACCAGAAAAAAAAAATTCTAAATACTAAAATTGCTATATCTCCCAAACGTCCGCGCGGGTCGTTTTATGCACCAGAAAAGACTTCAAAACACAAAAATGGCTATATCTCCTAAACTAGGCGTCTGCGGGGGTCATTTTACGCACCAGAAAAAAAAATCAAAATACTAAAATGGCTATATCTCCAAAACTAGGCGTCTGCGGGGGTCATTTTGAGCACCAGAAAAAAAAAATTCTAAATTCTAAAATTGCTATATCTCCCAAACTAAGCGTCCGCTCGGGTCATTTTATGCACCAGAAAAGACTTCAAAACACAAAAATGGCTATATGTCCTAAACTAGGCGGCTGCGCGGGTCATTTTGTGCACCAGAAAAAAAAATTCAAAACATAAAAATGGCTATATCTCCTAAACTAGGCGTCTGCGGGGGTCATTTTATGCACCAGAAAAAAAAATTAAAATACTAAAATGGCTATATCTCCAAAACTAGGCGTCTGCGGGGGTCATTTTGTGCACCAGAAAAAAAAAATTCTAAATACTAAAATTGCTATATCTCCAAAACGTCCGCGCGGGTCATTTTATGCACCAGAAAAGACTTCAAAACACAAAAATGGCTATTTCTCCTAAACTAGGCGTCTGCGGGGGTCATTTTACGCACCAGAAAAAAAAATCAAAATACTAAAATGGCTATATCTCGCAAACTAGGCGTCTGCGGGGGTCATTTTGTGCACCAGAAAAACAAAATTCAAAATACTAAAATGGCTATATCTCCTAAACTAGGCGTCTGCGGGGTCGTTTTACGCACCAGAAAAAAAAATCAAAATACTAAAATGGCTATATCTCTAAAACTAGGCGTCTGCGGGGGTCATTTTATGCACCAGAAAAAAAAATCAAAAAACTAAAATGGCTATATCTCCAAAACTAGGCGTCTGCGGGGGTCATTTTGTGCACCAGAAAAAAAAATTCTAAATACTAAAATTGCTATATCTCCCAAACGTCCGCTCGGGTCATTTTATGCACCAGAAAAGACTTCAAAACACAAAAATGGCTATATCTCCTAAACTAGGCGTCTGCGGGGGTCATTTTATGCACCAGAAAAACAAAATTCAAAATACTAAAATGGCTATATCTCCTAAACTAGGCGTTTGCGGGGGTCATTTTATGCACCAGAAAAAAAAATCAAAATACTAAAATGGCTATATCTCGAAAACTAGGCGTCTGCGGGGGCCATTTTGTGCATTAGAAAAACAAAATTCTTAATACTAAAATTGCTATATCTCCTAAACTAGGCGGCTGCGGCGGTCATTTTATGCACCAGTAAAAAAAAATCTAAATATTAAAATGGCTATATATCCTAAACTAGGCGTCTGCGAGAAACATTTTATGCACCAGAAAAAAAAAATTCAAAACACAAAAATGGCTATATCTCCTAAACTAGGCGTCAGCGGCAATCATTTTATGCAGCAAAAAAAAAAAATTCTAAGCACGGAAATGGCTATATCTCCTAAACTAGGCATCTGCGGGTGTCATTTTACGCACCAAAAAAAAAAATGCAAAACACCAAAATGGTTATATCTCCTAAAGTGGGCGTCTGCGGGAGTCATTTTGTGCACCAGAAAAAAAAATCCAAAATACTAAAATGAGTATATCTCCTAAACTAGGCGTCTGCGGGTGTCATTTTATGCACCAGAAAATAAAATCAAAATACTAGAATGGCTATATCTCCAAAACTAGGCGTCTGCGATGGTCATTTTGCGCACCAGAAAAAAAAAATTCTAAATACTAAAATTGCTATATCTCCTAAACTAAGCGTCCGGGCGGGTCATTTTGTGCACCAGGAAAGATTTCAAAACACAAAAATGGCTATATCTCCTAAACTAGGCGGCTGTGCGGGTCATTTTGTGCACCAGAAAAAAAAATTCTAAATACTAAAATTGCTATATCTCCCAAACGTCCGCGCGGGTCATTTTATGCACCAGAAAAGACTTCAAAACACAAAAATGGCTATATCTCCTAAACTAGGCGTCTGCGAGGGTCATTTTGCGCACCAGAAAAAAAAAATTCTAAATACTAAAATTGCTATATCTCCTAAACTAAGCGTCCGGGCGGGTCATTTTATGCACCAGGAAAGCCTTCAAAACACAAAAATGGCTATATCTCCTAAACTAGGCGGCTGTGCGGGTCATTTTGTGCACCAGAAAAAAAAATTCTAAATACTAAAATTGCTATATCTCCCAAACGTCCGCGCGGGTCATTTTATGCACCAGAAAAGACTTCAAAACACAAAAATGGCTATATCTCCTAAACTAGGCGTCTGCGAGGGTCATTTTATGCACCAGAAATAAAAAATTCAAAACACATAAATGGCTATATCTCCTAAACTAGGCGTCTGCGGGGGTCATTTTATGCAGCAGAAAAAAAAAATTCTAAATACTAAAATGGCTATATCTCCTAAGCTAGGCGTCTGCGGGGTCATTTTATGCACCAAAAATCCAAAATACTAAAATGGCTATATCTCCGAAACTAGGCGTCTGCGGGGGTCATTTTGCGCACCAGAAAAAAAAAAATTCTAAATACTAAAATTGCTATATCTCCTAAACTAAGCGTCCGCGCGGGTCATTTTATGCACCAGAAAAGACTTCAAAACACAAAAATGGCTATATCTCCTAAACTAGGCGGCTGTGCGGGTCATTTTGTGCACCAGAAAAAAAAATTCTAAATACTAAAATTTGCTATATCTCCTAAACTAAGCGTCCGCGCGGGTCATTTTATGCACCAGAAAAGACTTCAAAACACAAAAATGGCTATATCTCCTAAGCTAGGCGTCTGCGGGGTCATTTTATGCACCAAAAATCCAAAATACTAAAATGGCTATATCTCCGAAACTAGGCGTCTGCGGGGTCATTTTATGCACCAAAAATCCAAAATACTAAAATGGCTATATCTCCGAAACTAGGCGTCTGCGGGGGTCATTTTGCGCACCAGAAAAAAAAAATTCTAAATACTAAAATTGCTATATCTCCTAAACTAAGCGTCCGCGCGGGTCATTTTATGCACCAGAAAAGACCTCAAAACACAACAATGGCTATATCTCCTAAACTAGGCGTCTGCGGGGGTCATTTTACGCACCAGAAAAAAAAATCAAAATACCAAAATGGCTATATCTCGAAAACTAGGCGTCTGCGGGGGTCATTTTGTGCACCAGAAAAACAAAATACTAAAATGGCTATATCTCCTAAACTAGGCGTCTGCGGGGGTCATTTTATGCACCAGAAAAAAAAATCAAAATACTAAAATGGCTATATCTCCAAAACTAGGTGTCTGCGGGGGTCATTTTGTGCACCAGAAAAAAAAAATTCTAAATACTAAAATTGCTATATCTCCCAAACGTCCGCGCGGGTCGTTTTATGCACCAGAAAAGACTTCAAAACACAAAAATGGCTATATCTCCTAAACTAGGCGTCTGCGGGGGTCATTTTACGCACCAGAAAAAAAAATCAAAATACTAAAATGGCTATATCTCCAAAACTAGGCGTCTGCGGGGGTCATTTTGAGCACCAGAAAAAAAAAATTCTAAATTCTAAAATTGCTATATCTCCCAAACTAAGCGTCCGCTCGGGTCATTTTATGCACCAGAAAAGACTTCAAAACACAAAAATGGCTATATGTCCTAAACTAGGCGGCTGCGCGGGTCATTTTGTGCACCAGAAAAAAAAATTCAAAACATAAAAATGGCTATATCTCCTAAACTAGGCGTCTGCGGGGGTCATTTTATGCACCAGAAAAAAAAATTAAAATACTAAAATGGCTATATCTCCAAAACTAGGCGTATGCGGGGGTCATTTTGTGCACCAGAAAAAAAAAATTCTAAATACTAAAATTGCTATATCTCCAAAACGTCCGCGCGGGTCATTTTATGCACCAGAAAAGACTTCAAAACACAAAAATGGCTATTTCTCCTAAACTAGGCGTCTGCGGGGGTCATTTTACGCACCAGAAAAAAAAATCAAAATACTAAAATGGCTATATCTCGCAAACTAGGCGTCTGCGGGGGTCATTTTGTGCACCAGAAAAACAAAATTCAAAATACTAAAATGGCTATATCTCCTAAACTAGGCGTCTGCGGGGTCGTTTTACGCACCAGAAAAAAAAATCAAAATACTAAAATGGCTATATCTCTAAAACTAGGCGTCTGCGGGGGTCATTTTATGCACCAGAAAAAAAAATCAAAAAACTAAAATGGCTATATCTCCAAAACTAGGCGTCTGCGGGGGTCATTTTGTGCACCAGAAAAAAAAATTCTAAATACTAAAATTGCTATATCTCCCAAACGTCCGCTCGGGTCATTTTATGCACCAGAAAAGACTTCAAAACACAAAAATGGCTATATCTCCTAAACTAGGCGTCTGCGGGGGTCATTTTATGCACCAGAAAAACAAAATTCAAAATACTAAAATGGCTATATCTCCTAAACTAGGCGTTTGCGGGGGTCATTTTATGCACCAGAAAAAAAAATCAAAATACTAAAATGGCTATATCTGGAAAACTAGGCGTCTGCGGGGGCCATTTTGTGCAATAGAAAAACAAAATTCTTAATACTAAAATTGCTATATCTCCTAAACTAGGCGGCTGCGGCGGTCATTTTATGCACCAGTAAAAAAAAATCTAAATATTAAAATGGCTATATATCCTAAACTAGGCGTCTGCGAGAAACATTTTATGCACCAGAAAAAAAAAATTCAAAACACAAAAATGGCTATATCTCCTAAACTAGGCGTCAGCGGCAATCATTTTATGCAGCAAAAAAAAAAAATTCTAAGCACGGAAATGGCTATATCTCCTAAACTAGGCATCTGCGGGTGTCATTTTACGCACCAAAAAAAAAAATGCAAAACACCAAAATGGTTATATCTCCTAAAGTGGGCGTCTGCGGGAGTCATTTTGTGCACCAGAAAAAAAAATCCAAAATACTAAAATGAGTATATCTCCTAAACTAGGCGTCTGCGGGTGTCATTTTATGCACCAGAAAATAAAATCAAAATACTAGAATGGCTATATCTCCAAAACTAGGCGTCTGCGGGGGTCATTTTGTGCACCAGAAAAAAAAATTCTAAATACTAAAATTTCTATATCTCCTAAACTAATCGTCCGCGCGGGTCATTTTATGCACCAGAAAAGACTACAAAACACAAACATGGCTATATCTCCTAAACTAGGCGTCAGCGGCAGTCATTTTATGCACCAGAAAAAAAAATCAAAATACTAAAATGGCTATATCTCCTAAACTACGCGTCTGCGGGGGTTATTTTAGGAACCAGAAAAAAAAATCCAAAATACTAAAATGAGTATATCTCCTAAACTAGGCTTCTGCGGGAGTCATTAAATGCACCAGAAAAGACTTCAAAACACAAATGTGGCTATATCTCCTAAGCTAGGCGGCTGCGGGGGTCATTTTGTGCACCAGAAAAAAAAATCCAAAATACTAAAATGAGTATATCTCCTAATCTAGGCGTCTACGGGAGTCATTAAATGCACCAGAAAAGACTTCAAAACACAAATGTGGCTATATCTCCTAAGCTAAGCGGCTGCGGGGGTCATTTTGTGCACCAGAAAAAAAAAATCCAAAATACTAAAATGGCTATATCTCTTAAACTAGGCGTCTGCGAGGGTCATTTTGTGCACCAGAAAAAAAAATCCAAAATACTAAAATGACTATATTTCATAAACTACCCGTTTGCGGGAGTCATTTTATACACCAGAAAGAAAAAATTCAAAATACTAAAATGGCTATATATCATAAACTAGGCGTCTGCGGGGGTCATTTTATACACCAGAAAAAAAAATTCAAAACATAAAAATGGTTATATCTCCTAAACTAGGCGGCTACGCGGGTCATTTTGTGCACCAGAAAAAAAAATTCAAAATACTAAAATGGCTATATTTCATAAATTACCCGTCTGCGGGGGTCATTTTATACACCAGAAAGAAAAAATTCAAAATACTAAAATGGCTATATATCATAAACTAGGCGTCTGCGGGGGTCATTTTATACACCAGAAAAAAAAATCAAAATACTAAAATGGCTATATCTCCACAACTAGGCGTCTGCGGGGGTCATTTTATGCACCAGAAAAAAAAAATTCAAAACACAAAAATAGCTATATCTCCTAAACTAGGCGTCTGCGGGGGTCAATTTATGAACCAGAAGAAAAAATTCAAAAAGCTAAAATGGCCATATCTCCTAAACTAGGCGTCTGTGGGGGTCATTTTATGCACCAGAAAAAAAAATCAAAATACTGAAATGGATATATCTCCAAAACTAGGCGTCTGCGGAGGTCATTTTGTGCACCAGAAAAAAAAAATTCTAAATACTAAAATTGCTATATCTCCTAAACTAAGCGTTCGCACGGGTCATTTTATGCACCAGAAAAGACTTCAAAACACAAAAATGGCTATAACTCCTAAACTACTCGTCAGCGGGGGTCATTTTATGCACCAGAAAAAAAAATCAAAAAACTAAAATGGCTATATCTCCAAAACTAGGCGTCTGCGGGGGTCATTTTGTGCACCAGAAAAAAAAAATTCTAAATACTAAAATCGCTATATCTCCCAAACGTCCGCTCGGGTCATTTTATGCACCAGAAAAGACTTCAAAACACAAAAATGGCTATATCTCCTAAACTAGGCGTCTGCGGGGGTCATTTTACGCACCAGAAAAAAAAATCAAAATACTAAAATGGCTATATCTCGAAAACTAGGCGTCTGCGGGGGTCATTTTGTGCACCAGAAAAACAAAATTCAAAATACTAAAATGGCTATATCTCCTAAACTAGGCGTCTGCGAGAAACATTTTATGCACCAGAAAAAAAAAATTCAAAACACAAAAATGGCTATATCTCCTAAACTAGGCGTCAGCGGCAATCATTTTATGCACCAAAAAAAAAAAATTCTAAGCACGGAAATGGCTATATCTCCTAAACTAGGCATCTGCGGGAGTCATCTTATGCACCAGAAAATAAAATCAAAATACTAGAATGGCTATCTCTCCAAAACTAGGCGTCTGCGGGGGTCATTTTGTGCACCAGAAAAAAAAATTCTAAATACTAAAATTTCTATGTCTCCTAAACTAATCGTCCGCGCGGGACATTTTATGCACCAGAAAAGACTACAAAACACAAACATGGCTATATCTCCTAAACTAGGCGTCAGCGGCAGTCATTTTATGCACCAGAAAAAAAAATCAAAATACTAAAATGGCTATATCTCCTAAACTACGCGTCTGCGGGGGTTATTTTAGGAACCAGAAAAAAAAATCCAAAATACTAAAATGAGTATATCTCCTAAACTAGGCGTCTGCGGGAGTCACTAAATGCACCAGAAAAGACTTCAAAACACAAATGTGGCTATATCTCCTAAGCTAGGCGGCTGCGGGGATCATTTTGTGCACCAGAAAAAAAAATCCAAAATACTAAAATGAGTATATCTCCTAAACTAGGCGTCTGCGGGAGTCATTAAAAGCACCAGAAAAGACTTCAAAACACAAATGTGGCTATATCTCCTAAGCTAAGCGGCTGCGGGGGTCATTTTGTGCACCAGAAAAAAAAAATCCAAAATACTAAAATGGCTATATCTCTTAAACTAGGCGTCTGCGAGGGTCATTTTGTGCACCAGAAAAAAAAATCCAAAATACTAAAATGACTATATTTCATAAACTACCCGTCTGCGGGAGTCATTTTATACACCAGAAAGAAAAAATTCAAAATACTAAAGTGGCTATATATCATAAACTAGGCGTCTGCGGGGGTCATTTTATACACCAGAAAAAAAAATTCAAAACATAAAAATGGTTATATCTCCTAAACTAGGCGGCTACGCGGGTCATTTTGTGCACCAGAAAAAAAAATTCAAAATACTAAAATGGCTATATTTCATAAATTACCCGTCTGCGGGGGTCATTTTATACACCAGAAAGAAAAAATTCAGAATACTAAAATGGCTATATATCATAAACTAGGCGTCTACGGGGGTCATTTTATACACCAGAAAAAAAAATCAAAATACTAAAATGGCTATATCTCCACAACTAGGCGTCTGCGGGGGTCATTTTATGCACCAGAAAAAAAAAATTCAAAACACAAAAATAGCTATATCTCCTAAACTAGGCGTCTGCGGGGGTCATTTTATGAACCAGAAGAAAAAATTCAAAAAGCTAAAATGGCCATATCTCCTAAACTAGGCGTCTGCGGGGGTCATTTTATGCACCAGAAAAAAAATCAAAATACTGGAATGGATATATCTCCAAAACTAGGCGTCTGCGGGGGTCATTTTGAGCACCAGAAAAAAAAAATTCTAAATTCTAAAATTGCTATATCTCCCAAACTAAGCGTCCGCTCGGGTCATTTTATGCACCAGAAAAGACTTCAAAACACAAAAATGGCTATATGTCCTAAACTAGGCGGCTGCGCGGGTCATTTTGTGCACCAGAAAAAAAAATTCAAAACATAAAAATGGCTATATCTCCTAAACTAGGCGTCTGCGGGGGTCATTTTATGCACCAGAAAAAAAAATTAAAATACTAAAATGGCTATATCTCCAAAACTAGGCGTCTGCGGGGGTCATTTTGTGCACCAGAAAAAAAAAATTCTAAATACTAAAATTGCTATATCTCCAAAACGTCCGCGCGGGTCATTTTATGCACCAGAAAAGACTTCAAAACACAAAAATGGCTATTTCTCCTAAACTAGGCGTCTGCGGGGGTCATTTTACGCACCAGAAAAAAAAATCAAAATACTAAAATGGCTATATCTCGCAAACTAGGCGTCTGCGGGGGTCATTTTGTGCACCAGAAAAACAAAATTCAAAATACTAAAATGGCTATATCTCCTAAACTAGGCGTCTGCGGGGTCGTTTTACGCACCAGAAAAAAAAATCAAAATACTAAAATGGCTATATCTCTAAAACTAGGCGTCTGCGGGGGTCATTTTATGCACCAGAAAAAAAAATCAAAAAACTAAAATGGCTATATCTCCAAAACTAGGCGTCTGCGGGGGTCATTTTGTGCACCAGAAAAAAAAATTCTAAATACTAAAATTGCTATATCTCCCAAACGTCCGCTCGGGTCATTTTATGCACCAGAAAAGACTTCAAAACACAAAAATGGCTATATCTCCTAAACTAGGCGTCTGCGGGGGTCATTTTATGCACCAGAAAAACAAAATTCAAAATACTAAAATGGCTATATCTCCTAAACTAGGCGTTTGCGGGGGTCATTTTATGCACCAGAAAAAAAAATCAAAATACTAAAATGGCTATATCTCGAAAACTAGGCGTCTGCGGGGGCCATTTTGTGCAATAGAAAAACAAAATTCTTAATACTAAAATTGCTATATCTCCTAAACTAGGCGGCTGCGGCGGTCATTTTATGCACCAGTAAAAAAAAATCTAAATATTAAAATGGCTATATATCCTAAACTAGGCGTCTGCGAGAAACATTTTATGCACCAGAAAAAAAAAATTCAAAACACAAAAATGGCTATATCTCCTAAACTAGGCGTCAGCGGCAATCATTTTATGCAGCAAAAAAAAAAAATTCTAAGCACGGAAATGGCTATATCTCCTAAACTAGGCATCTGCGGGTGTCATTTTACGCACCAAAAAAAAAAATGCAAAACACCAAAATGGTTATATCTCCTAAAGTGGGCGTCTGCGGGAGTCATTTTGTGCACCAGAAAAAAAAATCCAAAATACTAAAATGAGTATATCTCCTAAACTAGGCGTCTGCGGGGGACATTTTAAGCACCAGAAAAAAAAAATTTTAAATATTAAAATTGCTGCATCTCCTAAACTAGTGGTCTGCGGGGGTCGTTTTATGCGCCAGAAAAAAGAAATCCAAAATACTAAAATGGCTATATCTCCTAAACTACTCGTCTGCGGGGGTCATTTTATGCACCAGAAAAAAAAATTCAAAACATAAAAATGGCTATACTCCTAAACTATTCGGCTACGCGGGGCATTTTGTGCATCAGAAAAAATAATCCAAAATACTAAAATGGCTATATTTCATAAACTACCCGTCTGCGGGGGTCATTTTATACACCAGAAAGAAAAAATTCAAAATACTAAAATGGCTATATCTCATAAACTAGGCGTCTGCGGGTGTCATTTTATGCACCAGAAAATAAAATCAAAATACTAGAATGGCTATATCTCCAAAACTAGGCGTCTGCGGGGGTCATTTTGTGCACCAGAAAAAAAAATTCTAAATACTAAAATTTCTATATCTCCTAAACTAATCGTCCGCGCGGGTCATTTTATGCACCAGAAAAGACTACAAAACACAAACATGGCTATATCTCCTAAACTAGGCGTCAGCGGCAGTCATTTTATGCACCAGAAAAAAAAATCAAAATACTAAAATGGCTATATCTCCTAAACTACGCGTCTGCGGGGGTTATTTTAGGAACCAGAAAAAAAAATCCAAAATACTAAAATGAGTATATCTCCTAAACTAGGCTTCTGCGGGAGTCATTAAATGCACCAGAAAAGACTTCAAAACACAAATGTGGCTATATCTCCTAAGCTAGGCGGCTGCGGGGGTCATTTTGTGCACCAGAAAAAAAAATCCAAAATACTAAAATGAGTATATCTCCTAAACTAGGCGTCTACGGGAGTCATTAAATGCACCAGAAAAGACTTCAAAACACAAATGTGGCTATATCTCCCAAGCTAAGCGGCTGCGGGGGTCATTTTGTGCACCAGAAAAAAAAAATCCAAAATACTAAAATGGCTATATCTCTTAAACTAGGCGTCTGCGAGGGTCATTTTGTGCACCAGAAAAAAAAATCCAAAATACTAAAATGACTATATTTCATAAACTACCCGTTTGCGGGAGTCATTTTATACACCAGAAAGAAAAAATTCAAAATACTAAAATGGCTATATATCATAAACTAGGCGTCTGCGGGGGTCATTTTATACACCAGAAAAAAAAATTCAAAACATAAAAATGGTTATATCTCCTAAACTAGGCGGCTACGCGGGTCATTTTGTGCACCAGAAAAAAAAATTCAAAATACTAAAATGGCTATATTTCATAAATTACCCGTCTGCGGGGGTCATTTTATACACCAGAAAGAAAAAATTCAAAATACTAAAATGGCTATATATCATAAACTAGGCGTCTGCGGGGGTCATTTTATACACCAGAAAAAAAAATCAAAATACTAAAATGGCTATATCTCCACAACTAGGCGTCTGCGGGGGTCATTTTATGCACCAGAAAAAAAAAATTCAAAACACAAAAATAGCTATATCTCCTAAACTAGGCGTCTGCGGGGGTCAATTTATGAACCAGAAGAAAAAATTCAAAAAGCTAAAATGGCCATATCTCCTAAACTAGGCGTCTGTGGGGGTCATTTTATGCACCAGAAAAAAAAATCAAAATACTGAAATGGATATATCTCCAAAACTAGGCGTCTGCGGGGGTCATTTTGTGCACCAGAAAAAAAAAATTCTAAATACTAAAATTGCTATATCTCCTAAACTAAGCGTTCGCACGGGTCATTTTATGCACCAGAAAAGACTTCAAAACACAAAAATGGCTATAACTCCTAAACTACTCGTCAGCGGGGGTCATTTTATGCACCAGAAAAAAAAATCAAAAAACTAAAATGGCTATATCTCCAAAACTAGGCGTCTGCGGGGGTCATTTTGTGCACCAGAAAAAAAAAATTCTAAATACTAAAATCGCTATATCTCCCAAACGTCCGCTCGGGTCATTTTATGCACCAGAAAAGACTTCAAAACACAAAAATGGCTATATCTCCTAAACTAGGCGTCTGCGGGGGTCATTTTACGCACCAGAAAAAAAAATCAAAATACTAAAATGGCTATATCTCGAAAACTAGGCGTCTGCGGGGGTCATTTTGTGCACCAGAAAAACAAAATTCAAAATACTAAAATGGCTATATCTCCTAAACTAGGCGTCTGCGAGAAACATTTTATGCACCAGAAAAAAAAAATTCAAAACACAAAAATGGCTATATCTCCTAAACTAGGCGTCAGCGGCAATCATTTTATGCACCAAAAAAAAAAAATTCTAAGCACGGAAATGGCTATATCTCCTAAACTAGGCATCTGCGGGTGTCATTTTATGCACCAGAAAATAAAATCAAAATACTAGAATGGCTATCTCTCCAAAACTAGGCGTCTGCGGGGGTCATTTTGTGCACCAGAAAAAAAAATTCTAAATACTAAAATTTCTATGTCTCCTAAACTAATCGTCCGCGCGGGACATTTTATGCACCAGAAAAGACTACAAAACACAAACATGGCTATATCTCCTAAACTAGGCGTCAGCGGCAGTCATTTTATGCACCAGAAAAAAAAATCAAAATACTAAAATGGCTATATCTCCTAAACTACGCGTCTGCGGGGGTTATTTTAGGAACCAGAAAAAAAAATCCAAAATACTAAAATGAGTATATCTCCTAAACTAGGCGTCTGCGGGAGTCACTAAATGCACCAGAAAAGACTTCAAAACACAAATGTGGCTATATCTCCTAAGCTAGGCGGCTGCGGGGGTCATTTTGTGCACCAGAAAAAAAAATCCAAAATACTAAAATGAGTATATCTCCTAAACTAGGCGTCTGCGGGAGTCATTAAAAGCACCAGAAAAGACTTCAAAACACAAATGTGGCTATATCTCCTAAGCTAAGCGGCTGCGGGGGTCATTTTGTGCACCAGAAAAAAAAAATCCAAAATACTAAAATGGCTATATCTCTTAAACTAGGCGTCTGCGAGGGTCATTTTGTGCACCAGAAAAAAAAATCCAAAATACTAAAATGACTATATTTCATAAACTACCCGTCTGCGGGAGTCATTTTATACACCAGAAAGAAAAAATTCAAAATACTAAAGTGGCTATATATCATAAACTAGGCGTCTGCGGGGGTCATTTTATACACCAGAAAAAAAAATTCAAAACATAAAAATGGTTATATCTCCTAAACTAGGCGGCTACGCGGGTCATTTTGTGCACCAGAAAAAAAAATTCAAAATACTAAAATGGCTATATTTCATAAATTACCCGTCTGCGGGGGTCATTTTATACACCAGAAAGAAAAAATTCAGAATACTAAAATGGCTATATATCATAAACTAGGCGTCTACGGGGGTCATTTTATACACCAGAAAAAAAAATCAAAATACTAAAATGGCTATATCTCCACAACTAGGCGTCTGCGGGGGTCATTTTATGCACCAGAAAAAAAAAATTCAAAACACAAAAATAGCTATATCTCCTAAACTAGGCGTCTGCGGGGGTCATTTTATGAACCAGAAGAAAAAATTCAAAAAGCTAAAATGGCCATATCTCCTAAGCTAGGCGTCTGCGGGGGTCATTTTATGCACCAGAAAAAAAATCAAAATACTGGAATGGATATATCTCCAAAACTAGGCGTCTGCGGGGGTCATTTTGTTCACCAGAAAAAAAAAATTCTAAATACTAAAATTTCTATATCTCCTAAACTAATCGTCCGCGCGGGTCATTTTATGCACCAGAAGAGACTTCAAAACACAAAAATGGCTATATCTCCTAAACTAGGCGTCAGCGGCGGTCATTTTATGCACCGGAAAAAAAATCAAAATACTAAAATAGCTATATCTCCTAAACTACGCGTCTGCGAGGGTCATTTTATGATCTAGAAAAAAAATTCAAAATGCTAAAATGGCTATATCTCCTAGACTAGGCATCTGCGGGGGTTATTTTAGGAACCAGAAAAAAAAATTAAAATACTAGAATGGCTATATCTCCTAAGCTAGGCGTCTGCGGGTGTCATTTTGTGCATCAGAAAAAAAAAATTCTAAATACTAAAATTTCTATATCTCCTAAACTAATCGTCCGCGCGGGTCATTTTATGCACCAGAAGAGACTTCAAAACACAAAAATGGCTATAACTCCTAAACTAGCCGTCAGTGGCGGTCATTTTATGCACCAGAAAAAAAAATCAAAATACTAAAATGGCTATATCTCCTAAACTACGCGTGTGCGGGGGTCATTTTATGCACCAGAAAAAAAAAATTCAAAACATTAAAATGGCTATATCACCTAAACTAGGCGTCTGCGGGGGACATTTTATGCACCAGAAAAAAAAATCAAAATACTAAATTGGCTATATCTCCTAAACTAGGCGTCTGCGGGGGTCATTTTATGATCCAGAAAAAAAAATTCAAAACCCATAAATGGCTATATCTCCTAAACTAGGCGTCCGCGCGGGTCATTTTATGCACCAGAAAAGGCTTCAAAACACAAAAATGGCTATATCTCCTAAACTAGGCGTCAGCGGCGGTCATTTTATGCAGCAGAAAAAAGAAATCAAAATACTAAAATGGCTATATCTCCTAAACTACGCGTCTGCGGGGGTCATTTTATGATCCAGAAAAAAAAAATTCAAAACACATAAATGGCAATATCTCCTAAACTAGGCGTCTGCGGGGGCCATTTTATGCACCAGAAAAAAAAATCAAAATACTAAAATGGCTATATCTCCAAACCTAGGCGTCAGCGGCGGTCATCTTATGCACCAGAAAAAAAAAATCAAAATACTAAAATGGCTATATCTCCTAAACTAGGCGTCTGCGAGGGTCATTTTATGCACCAGAAATAAAAAATTCAAAACACATAAATGGCTATATCTCCTAAACTCGGCGGCCGCGCGGGTCATTTTATGCACCAGAAAAGGCTTCTAAACACAAAAATGGCTATATCTCCTAAACTAGGCGTCAGCGGCGGTCATTTTATGCACCAGAAAAAAAAATCAAAATACTAAAATGGCTATATCTCCTAAACTACGCGTCTGCGGGGGTCATTGTGTGATCCAGAAAAAAAATTCAAAATGCTAAAATGGCTATAACTCCTAGACTGGGCATCTGCGGGGGTTATTTTGGGAACCAGAAAAAAAAATCAAAATACTAAAATGGTTATATCTCCTGAACTACGCGTCTGCGGGGGTCATTTTATGATCCAGAAAAAAAATTCAAAATGCTAAAATGGCTATATCTCCTAAACTAGGCGTCAGCGGCGGTCATTTTATGCACCAGAAAAAAAAATCAAAATACTAAAATGGCTATATCTCCTAAACTACGCGTCTGCGGGGGTCATTTTATGATCCAGAAAAAAAATTAAAAATACTAAAATGGCTATATCTCCTAAACTAGGCGTCAGCGGCGGTCATTTTATGCACCAGAAAAAAAATCAAAATACTACAATGGCTATATCTCCTAAACTACGCGTCTGCGGGGGTCATTTTATGCACCAGAAAAAAAAATTCAAAACATAAAAATGGCTATATCTCCTAAACTAGGCGGTTACGCGGGTCATTTTGTGCACCAGAAAAAAAAACCCAAAATACTAAAATGGCTATATTTCATAAACTACCCGTCTGCGGGAGTCATTTTATACACCAGAAAGAAAAAATTCAAAATACTAAAATGGCTATATATCCTAAAATAGGCGTCTGCGGGGGTCATTTTATGCACCAAAAAAAGAAATCAAAATACTAAAATGGCTATATCACCAAAACTAGGCGTCTGCGGGGGTCATTTTGTGCACCAGAAAAAAAAATTCTAAATACTAAAATTTCTATATCTCCTAAACTAAGCGTCCGCGCTGGTCATTTTATGCAACAGAAAAGGCTTCAAAACACAAAAATGGCTATATCTCCTAAACTACGCGTCTGCGG
This sequence comes from Volucella zonaria, assembly GCA_963966105.1. Taxonomy (NCBI): domain Eukaryota; kingdom Metazoa; phylum Arthropoda; class Insecta; order Diptera; family Syrphidae; genus Volucella; species Volucella zonaria. Next base: position 8,306,427 of record CAWYQB010000254.1, on the reverse strand, counting down.
GAGTCATTTTATGCACCAGAAAAAAAAATTCAAAACATAAAAATGGCTATATCTCCTAAACTAGGCGGCTACGCGGGTCATTTTGTGCACCAGAAAAAAAAATCAAAATACTAAAATGGCTATATCTCCTAAACTACGCGTCTGCGGGGTTCAGTTTATGATCCAGAAAAAAAATTCAAAATGCTAAAATGGCTATATCTCCTAAACTAGGCGTCAGCGGCGGTCATTTTATGCACCAGAAAAAAAAATCAAAATACTAAAATGGCTATATCTCCTAAACTACGCGTCTGCGGGGGTCATTTTATACACCAGAAAGAAAAAATTCAAAATACTAAAATGGCTATATATCCTAAAATAGGCGTCTGCGGGGGTCATTTTATGCACCAAAAGAAGAAATCAAAATACTAAAATGGCTATATCACCAAAACTAGGCGTCTGCGGGGGTCATTTTGTGCACCAGAAAAAAAAATTCTAAATACTGAAATTTCTATATCTCCTAAACTAAGCGTCCGCGCGGGTCATTTTATGCAACAGAAAAGGCTTCAAAACACAAAAATGGCTATATCTCCTAAACTACGCGTCTGCGGCGGTCATTTTATGCACCAGAAAAAAAAATTCAAAACATAAAAATGGCTATATCTCCTACACTAGGCGGCTACGCGGGTCATTTTGTGCACCAGAAAAAAAAATCCAAAATACTAAAATGGCTATATTTCATAAACTACCCGTCTGCGGGGGTCATTTTATACACCAGAAAGAAAAAATTCAAAATACTAAAATGGCTATATCTCCTAAACTAAGCGTCCGCGCGGGTCAGTTTATGCACCAGAAAAGACTTCAAAACACAAAAATGGCTATATCTCCTAAACTAGGCGTCAGCGGCGGCCATTTTATGCACCAGAAAAAAAAATCAAAATACTAAAATGGCTATATCTCCTAAACTACCCGTCTGCGGGGGTCATTTTATACACCAGAAGGAAAAAATTCAAAATACTAAAATGGCTATATCTCCTAAAATAGGCGTCTGCGGGGACATTTTATGCACCAGAAAAAAAAAATCAAAATACTAAAATGGCTATATCTTCTAAACTAGGCGTGTGCGGAGGTCATTTTATGCACCAGAAAAAAAAATTCAAAACATAAAAATGGCTATATCTCCTAAACTAGGCGGCTGCGGCGGTCATTTTATGCACCAGAAAAAAAAATCCAAAATACTAAAATGGCTATATTTCCCAAACTACCCGTCTGCGGAAGTCATTTTATACACGAGAAGGAAAAAATTCAAAATACCAAAATGGCTATATCTCCTAAACTACGCGTGTGCGGGGGTCATTTTATGCACCAGAAAAAAAAAATTCAAAACATTAAAATGGCTATATCACCTAAACTAGGCGTGTGCGGGGGACATTTTATGCACCAGAAAAAAAAATCAAAATACTAAATTGGCTATATCTCCTAAACTAGGCGTCTGCGGGGGTCATTTTATGATCCAGAAAAAAAAATTCAAAACCCATAAATGGCTATATCTCCTAAACTAGGCGTCCGCGCGGGTCATTTTATGCACCAGAAAAGGCTTCAAAACACAAAAATGGCTATATCTCCTAAACTAGGCGTCAGCGGCGGTCATTTTATGCAGCAGAAAAAAGAAATCAAAATACTAAAATGGCTATATCTCCTAAACTACGCGTCTGCGGGGGTCATTTTATGATCCAGAAAAAAAAAATTCAAAACACATAAATGGCTATATCTCCTAAACTAGGCGTCTGCGGGGGCCATTTTATGCACCAGAAAAAAAAATCAAAATACTAAAATGGCTATATCTCCAAACCTAGGCGTCAGCGGCGGTCATCTTATGCACCAGAAAAAAAAAATCAAAATACTAAAATGGCTATATCTCCTAAACTAGGCGTCTGCGAGGGTCATTTTATGCACCAGAAATAAAAAATTCAAAACACATAAATGGCTATATCTCCTAAACTCGGCGGCCGCGCGGGTCATTTTATGCACCAGAAAAGGCTTCTAAACACAAAAATGGCTATATCTCCTAAACTAGGCGTCAGCGGCGGTCATTTTATGCACCAGAAAAAAAAATCAAAATACTAAAATGGCTATATCTCCTGAACTACGCGTCTGCGGGGGTCATTTTATGATCCAGAAAAAAAATTCAAAATGCTAAAATGGCTATAACTCCTAGACTGGGCATCTGCGGGGGTTATTTTGGGAACCAGAAAATAAAATCAAAATACTAAAATGGTTATATCTCCTGAACTACGCGTCTGCGGGGGTCATTTTATGATCCAGAAAAAAAATTCAAAATGCTAAAATGGCTATATCTCCTAAACTAGGCGTCAGCGGCGGTCATTTTATGCACCAGAAAAAAAAATCAAAATACTAAAATGGCTATATCTCCTAAACTACGCGTCTGCGGGGGTCATTTTATGATCCAGAAAAAAAATTAAAAATACTAAAATGGCTATATCTCCTAAACTAGGCGTAAGCGGCGGTCATTTTATGCACCAGAAAAAAATTCAAAATACTACAATGGCTATATCTCCTAAACTACGCGTCTGCGGGGGTCATTTTATGCACCAGAAAAAAAAATTCAAAACATAAAAATGGCTATATCTCCTAAACTAGGCGGCTACGCGGGTCATTTTGTGCACCAGAAAAAAAAATCCAAAATACTAAAATGGCTATATTTCATAAACTACCCGTCTGCGGGAGTCATTTTATACACCAGAAAGAAAAAATTCAAAATACTAAAATGGCTATATATCCTAAAATAGGCGTCTGCGGGAGTCATTTTATGCACCAAAAAAAGAAATCAAAATACTAAAATGGCTATATCACCAAAACTAGGCGTCTGCGGGGGTCATTTTGTGCACCAGAAAAAAAAAATTCTAAATACTAAAATTTCTATATTTCCTAAACTAAGCGTCCGCGCTGGTCATTTTATGCAACAGAAAAGGCTTCAAAACACAAAAATGGCTATATCTCCTAAACTACGCGTCTGCGGGAGTCATTTTATGCACCAGAAAAAAAAATTCAAAACATAAAAATGGCTATATCTCCTAAACTAGGCGGCTACGCGGGTGATTTTGTGCACCAGAAAAAAAAATCAAAATACTAAAATGGCTATATCTCCTAAACTACGCGTCTGCGGGGTTCATTTTATGATCCAGAAAAAAAATTCAAAATGCTAAAATGGCTATATCTCCTAAACTAGGCGTCAGCGGCGGTCATTTTATGCACCAGAAAAAAAAATTCAAAATACTAAAATGGCTATATTTCCCAAACTACCCGTCTGCGGGGGTCATTTTATACACCAGAAGGAAAAAATTCAAAATACCAAAATGGCTATATCTCCTAAAATAGGCGTCTGCGAGACATTTTATGCACCAGAAAAAAAAAATCAAAATACTAAAATGGCTATATCACCTAAACTATGCGTCTGCGAGGGTCATTTTATGCACCAGAAAAAAAAAATTCAAAACACAAAAATGGCTATGTCTCCTAAACTATGCGTCTGCGGGGTCATTTTTTGAACCAGAAAAAAAAATTCAAAGCACAAAAATGGAAAAATCTCCAAAACTAGGCGTCTGCGGAGTTCATTTTGTCCACCAAAAAAAAAAATTCTAAATACTAAAATTGCTATATCTCCTAAACTAAGCGTCCGCGTGGGTCATTTTATGCACCATAAAAGACTTCAAAACACAAAAATGGCTATATCTCCTAAACTAGGCGTCAGCGGCGGTCATTTTATGCACCAGAAAAAAAAATTAAAATACTAAAATGGCTATATCTCCTAAACTACGCGAGTGCGGGGGTCATTTTATGCACCAGAAAAAAAAATTCAAAACATAAAAATGGCTATATCTCCTAAACTAGGCATCTGCGGGGTCATTTTATGCACCAGAAAAAAAAAATTAAAATACTAAAATGGCTATATCTCCTAAACTAGGCGTCTGCGAGGGTCATTTTATGCACCTGAAAAAACTTCGAAATACTCAAATGGCTATATCTCCTAAACTAGGCGTCCGCGGGGATCATTTTATACACCAGAAAAAAAAAATTCAAAATACTAAAATGGCTAAATCTCCTAAACCAGGCGTCTGCGGTGTTCATTCTATGCACCAGGAACAAAAAATTCGAAATACACAAAAATGACTATATCTCCTAAACATGGCGTCGGCGTGGGTCATTTTATGTATCAGAAAAAAAAAAATTCTAAATACTAAAATAGCTAAATCTTCTAAACTAGGCGTCGGCGGGGGTCATTTTATGCACCAAAACTCCAAAATACTAAAATGGCTTTATCTCCTAAACTAGGCGTCTGCGGGGGTCAGTTTATGCACCAGAAAAAAAAATCAAAATACTAAAATGGCTATATCTCCACAACTAGGCGTCTGCGGGGGTCATTTTATGCACCAGAAAAAAAAAATTCAAAACACAAAAATAGCTATATCTCCTAAACTAGGCGTCTGAGGGGGTCATTTTATGAACCAGAAGAAAAAATTCAAAAAGCTAAAATGGCCATATCTCCTAAACTAGGAGTCTGCGGGGGTCATTTTATGCACCAGAAAAAAAATCAAAATACTGAAATGGATATATCTCCTAAACTACCCGTCTGCGGGGGTCATTTTATACACCAGAAGGAAAAAATTCAAAATACTAAAATGGCTATATCTCCTAAAATAGGCGTCTGCGGGGACATTTTATGCACCAGAAAAAAAAAATCAAAATACTAAAATGGCTATATCTTCTAAACTAGGCGTGTGCGGAGGTCATTTTATGCACCAGAAAAAAAAATTCAAAACATAAAAATGGCTATATCTCCTAAACTAGGCGGCTGCGGCGGTCATTTTATGCACCAGAAAAAAAAATCCAAAATACTAAAATGGCTATATTTCCCAAACTACCCGTCTGCGGAAGTCATTTTATACACCAGAAGGAAAAAATTCAAAATACCAAAATGCCTATATCTCCTAAACTACGCGTGTGCGGGGGTCATTTTATGCACCAGAAAAAAAAAATTCAAAACATAAAAATGGCTATATCTCCTAAACTAGGCGTCAGCGGCGGTCATTTTATGCACCAGAAAAAAAATCAAAATACTACAATGGCTATATCTCCTAAACTACGCGTCTGCGGGGGTCATTTTATGCACCAGAAAAAAAAATTCAAAACATAAAAATGGCTATATCTCCTAAACTAGGCGGCTACGCGGGTCATTTTGTGCACCAGAAAAAAAAATCCAAAATACTAAAATGGCTATATTTCATAAACTACCCGTCTGCGGGAGTCATTTTATACACCAGAAAGAAAAAATTCAAAATACTAAAATGGCTATATATCCTAAAATAGGCGTCTGCGGGGGTCATTTTATGCACCAAAAAAAGAAATCAAAATACTAAAATGGCTATATCACCAAAACTAGGCGTCTGCGGGGGTCATTTTGTGCACCAGAAAAAAAAAATTCTAAATACTAAAATTTCTATATCTCCTAAACTAAGCGTCCGCGCTGGTCATTTTATGCAACAGAAAAGGCTTCAAAACACAAAAATGGCTATATCTCCTAAACTACGCGTCTGCGGGAGTCATTTTATGCACCAGAAAAAAAAATTCAAAACATAAAAATGGCTATATCTCCTAAACTAGGCGGCTACGCGGGTGATTTTGTGCACCAGAAAAAAAAATCAAAATACTAAAATGGCTATATCTCCTAAACTACGCGTCTGCGGGGTTCATTTTATGATCCAGAAAAAAAATTCAAAATGCTAAAATGGCTATATCTCCTAAACTAGGCGTCAGCGGCGGTCATTTTATGCACCAGAAAAAAAAATCAAAATACTAAAATGGCTATATCTCCTAAACTACGCGTCTGCGGGGGTCATTTTATGATCCAGAAAAAAAAATTAAAAATACTAAAATGGCTATATCTCCTAAACTAGGCGTCAGCGGCAGTCATTTTATGCACCAGAAAAAAAATCAAAATACTAAAATGGCTATATCTCCTAAACTACGCGTCTGCGGAAGTCATTTTATGCACCAGAAAAAAAAATTCAAAACATAAAAATGGCTATATCTCCTAAACTAGGCGGCTGCGGCGGTCATTTTATGCACCAGAAAAAAAAATTCAAAATACTAAAATGGCTATATTTCCCAAACTACCCGTCTGCGGGGGTCATTTTATACACCAGAAGGAAAAAATTCAAAATACCAAAATGGCTATATCTCCTAAAATAGGCGTCTGCGAGACATTTTATGCACCAGAAAAAAAAAATCAAAATACTAAAATGGCTATATCACCTAAACTATGCGTCTGCGAGGGTCATTTTATGCACCAGAAAAAAAAAATTCAAAACACAAAAATGGCTATGTCTCCTAAACTATGCGTCTGCGGGGTCATTTTTTGAACCAGAAAAAAAAATTCAAAGCACAAAAATGGAAAAATCTCCAAAACTAGGCGTCTGCGGAGTTCATTTTGTCCACCAAAAAAAAAAATTCTAAATACTAAAATTGCTATATCTCCTAAACTAAGCGTCCGCGTGGGTCATTTTATGCACCATAAAAGACTTCAAAACACAAAAATGGCTATATCTCCTAAACTAGGCGTCAGCGGCGGTCATTTTATGCACCAGAAAAAAAAATCAAAATACTAAAATGGCTATATCTCCTAAACTACGCGAGTGCGGGGGTCATTTTATGCACCAGAAAAAAAAATTCAAAACATAAAAATGGCTATATCTCCTAAACTAGGCATCTGCGGGGTCATTTTATGCACCAGAAAAAAAAAATTAAAATACTAAAATGGCTATATCTCCTAAACTAGGCGTCTGCGAGGGTCATTTTATGCACCTGAAAAAACTTCGAAATACTCAAATGGCTATATCTCCTAAACTAGGCGTCCGCGGGGATCATTTTATACACCAGAAAAAAAAAATTCAAAATACTAAAATGTCTAAATCTCCTAAACCAGGCGTCTGCGGTGTTCATTCTATGCACCAGGAACAAAAAATTCGAAATACACAAAAATGACTATATCTCCTAAACATGGCGTCGGCGTGGGTCATTTTATGTATCAGAAAAAAAAAAATTCTAAATACTAAAATAGCTAAATCTTCTAAACTAGGCGTCGGCGGGGGTCATTTTATGCACCAAAACTCCAAAATACTAAAATGGCTTTATCTCCTAAACTAGGCGTCTGCGGGGGTCAGTTTATGCACCAGAAAAAAAAATCAAAATACTAAAATGGCTATATCTCCACAACTAGGCGTCTGCGGGGGTCATTTTATGCACCAGAAAAAAAAAATTCAAAACACAAAAATAGCTATATCTCCTAAACTAGGCGTCTGAGGGGGTCATTTTATGAACCAGAAGAAAAAATTCAAAAAGCTAAAATGGCCATATCTCCTAAACTAGGCGTCTGCGGGGGTCATTTTATGCACCAGAAAAAAAATCAAAATACTGAAATGGATATATCTCCTAAACTACCCGTCTGCGGGGGTCATTTTATACACCAGAAGGAAAAAATTCAAAATACTAAAATGGCTATATCTCCTAAAATAGGCGTCTGCGGGGACATTTTATGCACCAGAAAAAAAAAATCAAAATACTAAAATGGCTATATCTTCTAAACTAGGCGTGTGCGGAGGTCATTTTATGCACCAGAAAAAAAAATTCAAAACATAAAAATGGCTATATCTCCTAAACTAGGCGGCTGCGGCGGTCATTTTATGCACCAGAAAAAAAAATCCAAAATACTAAAATGGCTATATTTCCCAAACTACCCGTCTGCGGAAGTCATTTTATACACCAGAAGGAAAAAATTCAAAATACCAAAATGGCTATATCTCCTAAACTACGCGTGTGCGGGGGTCATTTTATGCACCAGAAAAAAAAAATTCAAAACATTAAAATGGCTATATCACCTAAACTAGGCGTCTGCGGGGGACATTTTATGCACCAGAAAAAAAAATCAAAATACTAAATTGGCTATATCTCCTAAACTAGGCGTCTGCGGGGGTCATTTTATGATCCAGAAAAAAAAATTCAAAACCCATAAATGGCTATATCTCCTAAACTAGGCGTCCGCGCGGGTCATTTTATGCACCAGAAAAGGCTTCAAAACACAAAAATGGCTATATCTCCTAAACTAGGCGTCAGCGGCGGTCATTTTATGCAGCAGAAAAAAGAAATCAAAATACTAAAATGGCTATATCTCCTAAACTACGCGTCTGCGGGGGTCATTTTATGATCCAGAAAAAAAAAATTCAAAACACATAAATGGCTATATCTCCTAAACTAGGCGTCTGCGGGGGCCATTTTATGCACCAGAAAAAAAAATCAAAATACTAAAATGGCTATATCTCCAAACCTAGGAGTCAGCGGCGGTCATCTTATGCACCAGAAAAAAAAAATCAAAATACTAAAATGGCTATATCTCCTAAACTAGGCGTCTGCGAGGGTCATTTTATGCACCAGAAATAAAAAAAATAAAACACATAAATGGCTATATCTCCTAAACTCGGCGGCCGCGCGGGTCATTTTATGCACCAGAAAAGGCTTCTAAACACAAAAATGGCTATATCTCCTAAACTAGGCGTCAGCGGCGGTCATTTTATGCACCAGAAAAAAAAATCAAAATACTAAAATGGCTATATCTCCTAAACTACGCGTCTGCGGGGGTCATTTTATGATCCAGAAAAAAAATTCAAAATGCTAAAATGGCTATAACTCCTAGACTGGGCATCTGCGGGGGTTATTTTGGGAACCAGAAAATAAAATCAAAATACTAAAATGGTTATATCTCCTGAACTACGCGTCTGCGGGGGTCATTTTATGATCCAGAAAAAAAATTCAAAATGCTAAAATGGCTATATCTCCTAAACTAGGCGTCAGCGGCGGTCATTTTATGCACCAGAAAAAAAAATCAAAATACTAAAATGGCTATATCTCCTAAACTACGCGTCTGCGGGGGTCATTTTATGATCCAGAAAAAAAATTAAAAATACTAAAATGGCTATATCTCCTAAACTAGGCGTCAGCGGCGGTCATTTTATGCACCAGAAAAAAAATCAAAATACTACAATGGCTATATCTCCTAAACTACGCGTCTGCGGGGGTCATTTTATGCACCAGAAAAAAAAATTCAAAACATAAAAATGGCTATATCTCCTAAACTAGGCGGCTACGCGGGTCATTTTGTGCACCAGAAAAAAAAATCCAAAATACTAAAATGGCTATATTTCATAAACTACCCGTCTGCGGGAGTCATTTTATACACCAGAAAGAAAAAATTCAAAATACTAAAATGGCTATATATCCTAAAATAGGCGTCTGCGGGGGTCATTTTATGCACCAAAAAAAGAAATCAAAATACTAAAATGGCTATATCACCAAAACTAGGCGTCTGCGGGGGTCATTTTGTGCACCAGAAAAAAAAAATTCTAAATACTAAAATTTCTATATCTCCTAAACTAAGCGTCCGCGCTGGTCATTTTATGCAACAGAAAAGGCTTCAAAACACAAAAATGGCTATATCTCCTAAACTACGCGTCTGCGGGAGTCATTTTATGCACCAGAAAAAAAAATTCAAAACATAAAAATGGCTATATCTCCTAAACTAGGCGGCTACGCGGGTGATTTTGTGCACCAGAAAAAAAAATCAAAATACTAAAATGGCTATATCTCCTAAACTACGCGTCTGCGGGGTTCATTTTATGATCCAGAAAAAAAATTCAAAATGCTAAAATGGCTATATCTCCTAAACTAGGCGTCAGCGGCGGTCATTTTATGCACCAGAAAAAAAAATCAAAATACTAAAATGGCTATATCTCCTAAACTACGCGAGTGCGGGGGTCATTTTATGCACCAGAAAAAAAAATTCAAAACATAAAAATGGCTATATCTCCTAAACTAGGCATCTGCGGGGTCATTTTATGCACCAGAAAAAAAAAATTAAAATACTAAAATGGCTATATCTCCTAAACTAGGCGTCTGCGAGGGTCATTTTATGCACCTGAAAAAACTTCGAAATACTCAAATGGCTATATCTCCTAAACTAGGCGTCCGCGGGGATCATTTTATACACCAGAAAAAAAAAATTCAAAATACTAAAATGGCTAAATCTCCTAAACCAGGCGTCTGCGGTGTTCATTCTATGCACCAGGAACAAAAAATTCGAAATACACAAAAATGACTATATCTCCTAAACATGGCGTCGGCGTGGGTCATTTTATGTATCAGAAAAAAAAAAATTCTAAATACTAAAATAGCTAAATCTTCTAAACTAGGCGTCGGCGGGGGTCATTTTATGCACCAAAACTCCAAAATACTAAAATGGCTTTATCTCCTAAACTAGGCGTCTGCGGGGGTCAGTTTATGCACCAGAAAAAAAAATCAAAATACTAAAATGGCTATATCTCCACAACTAGGCGTCTGCGGGGGTCATTTTATGCACCAGAAAAAAAAAATTCAAAACACAAAAATAGCTATATCTCCTAAACTAGGCGTCTGAGGGGGTCATTTTATGAACCAGAAGAAAAAATTCAAAAAGCTAAAATGGCCATATCTCCTAAACTAGGCGTCTGCGGGGGTCATTTTATGCACCAGAAAAAAAATCAAAATACTGAAATGGATATATCTCCTAAACTACCCGTCTGCGGGGGTCATTTTATACACCAGAAGGAAAAAATTCAAAATACTAAAATGGCTATATCTCCTAAAATAGGCGTCTGCGGGGACATTTTATGCACCAGAAAAAAAAAATCAAAATACTAAAATGGCTATATCTTCTAAACTAGGCGTGTGCGGAGGTCATTTTATGCACCAGAAAAAAAAATTCAAAACATAAAAATGGCTATATCTCCTAAACTAGGCGGCTGCGGCGGTCATTTTATGCACCAGAAAAAAAAATCCAAAATACTAAAATGGCTATATTTCCCAAACTACCCGTCTGCGGAAGTCATTTTATACACCAGAAGGAAAAAATTCAAAATACCAAAATGGCTATATCTCCTAAACTACGCGTGTGCGGGGGTCATTTTATGCACCAGAAAAAAAAAATTCAAAACATTAAAATGGCTATATCACCTAAACTAGGCGTCTGCGGGGGACATTTTATGCACCAGAAAAAAAAAATCAAAATACTAAATTGGCTATATCTCCTAAACTAGGCGTCTGCGGGGGTCATTTTATGATCCAGAAAAAAAAATTCAAAACCCATAAATGGCTATATCTCCTAAACTAGGCGTCCGCGCGGGTCATTTTATGCACCAGAAAAGGCTTCAAAACACAAAAATGGCTATATCTCCTAAACTAGGCGTCAGCGGCGGTCATTTTATGCAGCAGAAAAAAGAAATCAAAATACTAAAATGGCTATATCTCCTAAACTACGCGTCTGCGGGGGTCATTTTATGATCCAGAAAAAAAAAATTCAAAACACATAAATGGCTATATCTCCTAAACTAGGCGTCTGCGGGGGCCATTTTATGCACCAGAAAAAAAAATCAAAATACTAAAATGGCTATATCTCCAAACCTAGGAGTCAGCGGCGGTCATCTTATGCACCAGAAAAAAAAAATCAAAATACTAAAATGGCTATATCTCCTAAACTAGGCGTCTGCGAGGGTCATTTTATGCACCAGAAATAAAAAATTCAAAACACATAAATGGCTATATCTCCTAAACTCGGCGGCCGCGCGGGTCATTTTATGCACCAGAAAAGGCTTCTAAACACAAAAATGGCTATATCTCCTAAACTAGGCGTCAGCGGCGGTCATTTTATGCACCAGAAAAAAAAATCAAAATACTAAAATGGCTATATCTCCTAAACTACGCGTCTGCGGGGGTCATTTTATGATCCAGAAAAAAAATTCAAAATGCTAAAATGGCTATAACTCCTAGACTGGGCATCTGCGGGGGTTATTTTGGGAACCAGAAAATAAAATCAAAATACTAAAATGGTTATATCTCCTGAACTACGCGTCTGCGGGGGTCATTTTATGATCCAGAAAAAAAATTCAAAATGCTAAAATGGCTATATCTCCTAAACTAGGCGTCAGCGGCGGTCATTTTATGCACCAGAAAAAAAAATCAAAATACTAAAATGGCTATATCTCCTAAACTACGCGTCTGCGGGGGTCATTTTATGATCCAGAAAAAAAATTAAAAATACTAAAATGGCTATATCTCCTAAACTAGGCGTCAGCGGCGGTCATTTTATGCACCAGAAAAAAAATCAAAATACTACAATGGCTATATCTCCTAAACTACGCGTCTGCGGGGGTCATTTTATGCACCAGAAAAAAAAATTCAAAACATAAAAATGGCTATATCTCCTAAACTAGGCGGCTACGCGGGTCATTTTGTGCACCAGAAAAAAAAATCCAAAATACTAAAATGGCTATATTTCATAAACTACCCGTCTGCGGGAGTCATTTTATACACCAGAAAGAAAAAATTCAAAATACTAAAATGGCTATATATCCTAAAATAGGCGTCTGCGGGGGTCATTTTATGCACCAAAAAAAGAAATCAAAATACTAAAATGGCTATATCACCAAAACTAGGCGTCTGCGGGGGTCATTTTGTGCACCAGAAAAAAAAAATTCTAAATACTAAAATTTCTATATCTCCTAAACTAAGCGTCCGCGCTGGTCATTTTATGCAACAGAAAAGGCTTCAAAACACAAAAATGGCTATATCTCCTAAACTACGCGTCTGCGGGAGTCATTTTATGCACCAGAAAAAAAAATTCAAAACATAAAAATGGCTATATCTCCTAAACTAGGCGGCTACGCGGGTGATTTTGTGCACCAGAAAAAAAAATCAAAATACTAAAATGGCTATATCTCCTAAACTACGCGTCTGCGGGGTTCATTTTATGATCCAGAAAAAAAATTCAAAATGCTAAAATGGCTATATCTCCTAAACTAGGCGTCAGCGGCGGTCATTTTATGCACCAGAAAAAAAAATCAAAATACTAAAATGGCTATATCTCCTAAACTACGCGAGTGCGGGGGTCATTTTATGCACCAGAAAAAAAAATTCAAAACATAAAAATGGCTATATCTCCTAAACTAGGCATCTGCGGGGTCATTTTATGCACCAGAAAAAAAAAATTAAAATACTAAAATGGCTATATCTCCTAAACTAGGCGTCTGCGAGGGTCATTTTATGCACCTGAAAAAACTTCGAAATACTCAAATGGCTATATCTCCTAAACTAGGCGTCCGCGGGGATCATTTTATACACCAGAAAAAAAAAATTCAAAATACTAAAATGGCTAAATCTCCTAAACCAGGCGTCTGCGGTGTTCATTCTATGCACCAGGAACAAAAAATTCGAAATACACAAAAATGACTATATCTCCTAAACATGGCGTCGGCGTGGGTCATTTTATGTATCAGAAAAAAAAAAATTCTAAATACTAAAATAGCTAAATCTTCTAAACTAGGCGTCGGCGGGGGTCATTTTATGCACCAAAACTCCAAAATACTAAAATGGCTTTATCTCCTAAACTAGGCGTCTGCGGGGGTCAGTTTATGCACCAGAAAAAAAAATCAAAATACTAAAATGGCTATATCTCCACAACTAGGCGTCTTCGGGGGTCATTTTATGCACCAGAAAAAAAAAATTCAAAACACAAAAATAGCTATATCTCCTAAACTAGGCGTCTGAGGGGGTCATTTTATGAACCAGAAGAAAAAATTCAAAAAGCTAAAATGGCCATATCTCCTAAACTAGGCGTCTGCGGGGGTCATTTTATGCACCAGAAAAAAAATCAAAATACTGAAATGGATATATCTCCAAAACTAGGCGTCTGCGGGGGTCATTTTGTGCACCAGAAAAAAAAAATTCTAAATACTAAAATTGCTATATCTCCTAAACTAAGCGTTCGCGCGGGTCATTTTATGCACCAGAAAAGACTTCAAAACACAAAAATGGCTATAACTCCTAAACTAGGCGTCAGCGGCGGTCATTTTATGCACCAGAAAAAAAAATCAAAATACTAAAATTTCTATATCTCCTAAACTACGCGTATGCGGGGGTCATTTTATACACCAGAAAGAAAAAATTCAAAATACTAAAATGGCTATATCTCATAAACAAGGCGTCTGCGGGGGTCATTTTATGCACCAAAAAAAAAAATCAAAATACTAGAATGGCTATATCTCCAAAACTAGGCGTCTGCGGGGGTCATTTTGTGCATCAGAAAAAAAAAATTCTAAATACTAAAATTTCTATATCTCCTAAACTAATCGTCCGCGCGGGTCATTTTATGCACCAGAAGAGACTTCAAAACACAAAAATGGCTATAACTCCTAAACTAGCCGTCAGTGGCGGTCATTTTATGCACCAGAAAAAAAAATCAAAATACTAAAATGGCTATATCTCCTAAACCACGCGTTTGCGGGGGTCATTTTATGCACCAGAAAAAAAAAATTCAAAACATTAAAATGGCTATATCACCTAAACTAGGCGTCTGCGGGGGACATTTTATGCACCAGAAAAAAAAATCAAAATACTAAATTGGCTATATCTCCTAAACTAGGCGTCTGCGGGGGTCATTTTATGATCCAGAAAAAAAATTCAAAACAAATAAATGGCTATATCTCCTAAACTAGGCGTCCGCTCGGGTCATTTTATGCACCAGAAAAGGCTTCAAAACACAAAAATGGCTATATCTCCTAAACTAGGCGTCTGCGGGGGCCATTTTATGCACCAGAAAAAAAAATCAAAATACTAAAATGGCTATATCTCCAAACCTAGGCGTCAGCGGCGGTCATTTTATGCACCAGAAAAAAAAATCAAAATACTAAAATGGCTATATCTCCTAAACTAGGCGTCTGCGAGGGTCATTTTATGCACCAGAAATAAAAAATTCAAAACACATAAATGGCTATATCTCCTAAACTAGGCGTCCGCGCGGGTCATTTTATGCACCAGAAAAGGCTTCTAAACACAAAAATGGCTATATCTCCTAAACTAGGCGTCAGCGGCGGTCATTTTATGCACCAGAAAAAAAAATCAAAATACTAAAATGGCTATATCTCCTAAACTACGCGTCTGGGGGGTCATTTTATGATCCAGAAAAAAAATTCAAAATGCTAAAATGGCTATAACTCCTAGACTGGGCATCTGCGGGGGTTATTTTGGGAACCAGAAAAAAAAATCAAAATACTAAAATGGTTATATCTCCTGAACTACGCGTCTGCGGGGGTCATTTTATGATCCAGAAAAAAAATTCAAAATGCTAAAATGGCTATATCTCCTAAACTAGGCGTCAGCTTCGGTCATTTTACGCACCAGAAAAAAAAAAATCAAAATACTAAAATGGCTATATCTCCTAAACTACGCGTCTGCGTGGTTCATTTTATGATCCAGAAAAAAAATTCAAAATGCTAAAATGGCTATATCTCCTAAACTAGGCGTCAGCGGCGGTCATTTTTTGCACCAGAAAAAAAAATCAAAATACTAAAATGGCTATATCTCCTAAACTACGCGTCTGCGGGGGTCATTTTATGATCCAGAAAAAATATTCAATATGCTAAAATGGCTATATCTCTTAAACTAGGCGTCAGCAGAGGTCATTTTATGCACCAGAAAAAAAAATCAAAATACTAAAATGGTTATATCTCCTGAACTACGCGTCTGCGAGGGTCATTTTATGATCCAGAAAAAAAATTCAAAATGCTAAAATGGCTATATCTCCTAAACTAGGCGTCAGCGGCGGTCATTTTATGCACCCGAAAAAAAAATCAAAATACTAAAATGGCTATATCTCCTAAACTACGCGTCTGCGGGGGTCATTTTATGATCCAGAAAAAAAATTAAAAATACTAAAATGGCTATATCTCCTAAACTAGGCGTCAGCGGCGGTCATTTTATGCACCAGAAAAAAAATCAAAATACTAAAATGGCTATATCTCCTAAACTACGCGTCTGCGGGGGTCATTTTATGCACCAGAAAAAAAAATTCAAAACATAAAAATGGCTATATCTCCTAAACTAGGCGGCTACGCGGGTCATTTTGTGCACCAGAAAAAAAAACCAAAATACTAAAATGGCTATATCTAATAAACTAAGCGTCTGCGGGGTTTATTTTATGATCCAGAAAAAAAATTCAAAATGCTAAAATGGCTATATCTCCTAAACTAGGCGTCAGCGGCGGTCATTTTTTGCACCAGAAAAAAAAAATCAAAATACTAAAATTTCTATATCTCCTAAACTACGCGTATGCGGGGGTCATTTTATACACCAGAAAGAAAAAATTCAAAATACTAAAATGGCTATATCTCATAAACAAGGCGTCTGCGGGGGTCATTTTATGCACCAAAAAAAAAAATCAAAATACTAGAATGGCTATATCTCCAAAACTAGGCGTCTGCGGGGGTCATTTTGTGCATCAGAAAAAAAAAATTCTAAATACTAAAATTTCTATATCTCCTAAACTAATCGTCCGCGCGGGTCATTTTATGCACCAGAAGAGACTTCAAAACACAAAAATGGCTATAACTCCTAAACTAGCCGTCAGTGGCGGTCATTTTATGCACCAGAAAAAAAAATCAAAATACTAAAATGGCCATATCTCCTAAACTAGGCGTCTGCGGGGGTCATTTTATGCACCAGAAAAAAAATCAAAATACTGAAATGGATATATCTCCAAAACTAGGCGTCTGCGGGGGTCATTTTGTGCACCAGAAAAAAAAAATTCTAAATACTAAAATTGCTATATCTCCTAAACTAACCGTTCGCGCGGGTCATTTTATGCACCAGAAAAGACTTCAAAACACAAAAATGGCTATAACTCCTAAACTAGGCGTCAGCGGCGGTCATTTTATGCACCAGAAAAAAAAATCAAAATACGAAAATTTCTATATCTCCTAAACTACGCGTATGCGGGGGTCATTTTATACACCAGAAAGAAAAAATTCAAAATACTAAAATGGCTATATCTCATAAACAAGGCGTCTGCGGGGGTCATTTTATGCACCAAAAAAAAAAATCAAAATACTAGAATGGCTATATCTCCAAAACTAGGCGTCTGCGGGGGTCATTTTGTGCATCAGAAAAAAAAAATTCTAAACACTAAAATTTCTATATCTCCTAAACTAATCGTCCGCGCGGGTCATTTTATGCACCAGAAGAGACTTCAAAACACAAAAATGGCTATAACTCCTAAACTAGCCGTCAGTGGCGGTCATTTTATGCACCAGAAAAAAAAATCAAAATACTAAAATGGCTATATCTCCTAAACCACGCGTGTGCGGGGGTCATTTTATGCACCAGAAAAAAAAAATTCAAAACATTAAAATGGCTATATCACCTAAACTAGGCGTCTGCGGGGGACATTTTATGCACCAGAAAAAAAAATCAAAATACTAAATTGGCTATATCTCCTAAACTAGGCGTCTGCGGGGGTCATTTTATGATCCAGAAAAAAAATTCAAAACAAATAAATGGCTATATCTCCTAAACTAGGCGTCCGCTCGGGTCATTTTATGCACCAGAAAAGGCTTCAAAACACAAAAATGGCTATATCTCCTAAACTAGGCGTCTGCGGGGGCCATTTTATGCACCAGAAAAAAAAATCAAAATACTAAAATGGCTATATCTCCAAACCTAGGCGTCAGCGGCGGTCATTTTATGCACCAGAAAAAAAAAATCAAAATACTAAAATGGCTATATCTCCTAAACTAGGCGTCTGCGAGGGTCATTTTATGCACCAGAAATAAAAAATTCAAAACACATAAATGGCTATATCTCCTAAACTAGGCGTCCGCGCGGGTCATTTTATGCACCAGAAAAGGCTTCTAAACACAAAAATGGCTATACCTCCTAAACTAGGCGTCAGCGGCGGTCATTTTATGCACCAGAAAAAAAAATCAAAATACTAAAATGGCTATATCTCCTAAACTACGCGTCTGCGGGGGTCATTTTATGATCCAGAAAAAAAATTCAAAATGCTAAAATGGCTATAACTCCTAGACTGGGCATCTGCGGGGGTTATTTTGGGAACCAGAAAAAAAAATCAAAATACTAAAATGGTTATATCTCCTGAACTACGCGTCTGCGGGGGTCATTTTATGATCCAGAAAAAAAATTCAAAATGCTAAAATGGCTATATCTCCTAAACTAGGCGTCAGCTTCGGTCATTTTACGCACCAGAAAAAAAAAATCAAAATACTAAAATGGCTATATCTCCTAAACTACGCGTCTGCGTGGTTCATTTTATGATCCAGAAAAAAAATTCAAAATGCTAAAATGGCTATATCTCCTAAACTAGGCGTCAGCGGCGGTCATTTTTTGCACCAGAAAAAAAAATCAAAATACTAAAATGGCTATATCTCCTAAACTACGCGTCTGCGGTGGTCATTTTATGATCCAGAAAAAATATTCAATATGCTAAAATGGCTATATCTCTTAAACTAGGCGTCAGCAGAGGTCATTTTATGCACCAGAAAAAAAAATCAAAATACTAAAATGGTTATATCTCCTGAACTACGCGTCTGCGAGGGTCATTTTATGATCCAGAAAAAAAATTCAAAATGCTAAAATGGCTATATCTCCTAAACTAGGCGTCAGCGGCCGTCATTTTATGCACCCGAAAAAAAAATCAAAATACTAAAATGGCTATATCTCCTAAACTACGCGTCTGCGGGGGTCATTTTATGATCCAGAAAAAAAATTAAAAATACTAAAATGGCTATATCTCCTAAACTAGGCGTCAGCGGCGGTCATTTTATGCACCAGAAAAAAAATCAAAATACTAAAATGGCTATATCTCCTAAACTACGCGTCTGCGGGGGTCATTTTATGCACCAGAAAAAAAAATTCAAAACATAAAAATGGCTATATCTCCTAAACTAGGCGGCTACGCGGGTCATTTTGTGCACCAGAAAAAAAAACCAAAATACTAAAATGGCTATATCTAATAAACTACGCGTCTGCGGGGTTTATTTTATGATCCAGAAAAAAAATTCAAAATGCTAAAATGGCTATATCTCCTAAACTAGGCGTCAGCGGCGGTCATTTTTTGCACCAGAAAAAAAAAATCAAAATACTAAAATGGCTATATCTCCTAAACTACGCGTCTGCGGGGGTCATTTTATGATCCAGAAAAAAAATTCAATATGCTAAAATGGCTATATCTCTTAAACTAGGCGTCAGCGGAGGTCATTTTATGCACCAGAAAAAAAAATCAAAATACTAAAATGGTTATATCTCCTGAACTACGCGTCTGCAGGGGTCATTTTATGATCCAGAAAAAAAATTTAAAATGCTAAAATGGCTATATCTCCTAAACTAGGCGTCAGCGGCGGTCATTTTATGCACCAGAAAAAAAAATCAAAAAACTAAAATGGCTATATCTCCTAAACTACGCGTCTGCGGGGGTCATTTTATGATCCAGAAAAAAAATTCAAAATGCTAAAATGGCTATATCTCCTAAACTAGGCGTCTGCTGTGTTCATTGTATGCACCAGAAAAAAAAATTCGAAATACACAAAAATGACTATATCTCCTAAACTACGCGTCTGCGGGGGTCATTTTAGGATCTAGAAAAAAAATTCAAAATGCTAAGATGGCAATATCTCCTAAACTAGGCGGCAGCGCGGGTCATTTTATGCACCATAAAAGACTTCAAAACACAAAAATGGCTATATCTCCTAAACTAGGCGTCAGCGGCGGTCATTTTATGCACCAGAAAAAAAAATCAAAATACTAAAATGGCTATATCTCCTAAACTACGCGAGTGCGGGGGTCATTTTATGCACCAGAAAAAAAAATTCAAAACATAAAAATGGCTATATCTCCTAAACTAGGCATCTGCGGGGTCATTTTATGCACCAGAAAAAAAAAATCAAAATACTAAAATGGCTACATCTCCTAAACTAGGCGTCTGCGAGGGTCATTTTATGCACCTGAAAAAACTTCGAAATACTCAAATGGCTATATCTCCTAAACTAGGCGTCCGCGGGGATCATTTTATACACCAGAAAAAAAAAATTCAAAATACTAAAATGGCTAAATCTCCTAAACCAGGCGTCTGCGGTGTTCATTCTATGCACCAGGAACAAAAAATTCGAAATACACAAAAATGACTATATCTCCTAAACCTGGCGTCGGCGTGGGTCATTTTATGTATCAGAAAAAAAAAATTCTAAATACTAAAATAGCTATATCTTCTAAACTAGGCGTCGGCGGGGGTCATTTTATGCACCAAAACTCCAAAATACTAAAATGGCTTTATCTCCTAAACTTGGCGTCTGCGGGGGTCATTTTATGCACCAGAAAAAAAAATCAAAATACTAAAATGGCTATATCTCCAAAACTAGGCGTCTGCGGGGGTCATTTTGCGCATCAGAAAAAAAAAATTCTAAATACTAAAATTGCTATATCTCCTAAACTAAGCGACAGCGCGGGTCATTTTATGCACCAGAAAAAAAAATCAAAATACTAAAATGGCTAAATCTCCTAAACCAGGCGGCTGCGGTGTTCATTCTATGCACCAGAAAAAAAAAATTCGAAATACACAAAAATGAATATATATCCTAAACCTGGCGTCGTCGTGGGTCATTTTATGTATCAGAAAAAAAAAAATTCAAAATACTAAAATGGCTATATCTCCTAAACTAGGCGTGAGCGGCGGTCATTTTATGCACCAGAAAAAAAAATCAAAATACTAAAATGGCTATATCTCCTAAACTAGGCGTCTGCGGGGGTCATTTTATGCACCAGAAAAAAAATTCAAAATACTAAAATGGCTATATATCCAAAACTAGGCGTCTGCGGGGGTCATTTTGCGTACCAGAAAAAAAAAATTCTTAATACTAAAATTGCTATATCTCCTAAACTAAGCGACCGCGCGGGTCATTTTATGCACTAGAAAAGACTTCAAAACACAAAAATGGCTATATCTCCTAAACTAGGCGTGAGCGGCGGTCATTTTATGCACCAGAAAAAAAAATCAAAATACTAAAATGGCTATATTTCCTAAACTAGGCGTCTGCGGGGGTCATTTTATGCACCAGAAAAAAAAAATCAAAATACTAAAATGGCTATATCTCCTAAACTAGGCGACGGCGGGGGTCATTTTATGCACCAAAACTCCAAAATACTAAAATGGCCTTATCTCCTAAACTAGGCGTCTGCGGGGGTCATTTTATGCACCAGAAAAAAAAAATCAAAATACTAAAATGGCTATATCTCCTAAACTAGTCGTCTGCGAGGGTCATTTTATGCACCTGAAAAAACTTCGAAATACTGAAATGGCTATATCTCCTAAACTAGGCGTCTGCGGGGGTCATTTTGCGCACCAGAAAAAAAAAAATCCAAAATACTAAAATGGCCATATTTCATAAACTGGGCGTCTGCGGGGGACATTTTATGCACCAGAAAAAAAAATCGAAATACTAAAATGGCTAAATCTCCTAAACCAGGCGTCTGCAGTGTTCATTCTATGCACCAGAAAAAAAAAATTCGAAATACACAAAAATGACTATATCTCCTAAACCTGGCGTCGGCGTGGGTCATTTTATGTATCAGAAAAAAAAAATTCAAAATACTAAAATGGCTATATCTCCTAAACTAGGCGACGGCGGGGGTCATTTTGTGCACCAAAACTCCAAAATACTAAAATGGCTATATCTCCTAAACTACGGGTCTGCGGGGGTCATTTTATGATCCAGAAAAAAAATCCAAAATACTAAAATGGCTACATTTCCTAAACTACCCGTCTGCGTTGGTCATTTTATACACCAGAAGGAAAAAATTCAAAATACTAAAACGGCTATATCTCCTAAAATAGGCGTCTGCCGGGACATTTTACGCACCAGAAAAAAAAAATCAAAATACTAAAATGGCTATATTTCATAAACTACCCGTCTGCGGGGGTCATTTTATACACCAGAAAGAAAAAATTCAAAATACTAAAATGGCTATATCTCATAAACAGGGCGTCTGCGGGGGTCATTTATGCACCAGAAAAAAAAATCAAAATACTAGAATGGCTATATCTCCAAAACTAGGCGTCTGCGGGGGTCATTTTATGCACCAGAAAAGACTTCAAAACACAAAAATGGCTATATCTCCTAAACTAGGCGTCAGCGGCGGTCATTTTATGCACCGGAAAAAAAAATCAAAATACTAAAATGGCTATATCTCCTAAACTACGCGTCTGCGAGGGTCATTTTATGATCCAGAAAAAAAATTCAAAATGCTAAAATGGCTATATCTCCTAGACTAGGCATCTGCGAGGGTTATTTTAGGAACCAGAAAAAAAAATCAAAATACTAAAATGGTTATATCTCCTAAACTACGCGTCTGCGGGAGTCATTTTATGATCCAGAAAAAAAATTCAAAATGCTAAAATGGCTATATCTCCTAATCTAGGCGTCAGCGACGGTTATTTTATGCACCAGAAAAAAAATTGCAAAGCACAAAAATGGTTATATCTCCTAAAGTTGGCGTCTGCGGGGGTCATTTTGTGCACCAGAAAAAAAAATTCAAAATACTAAAATGAGTATATCTCCCAAACTAGGCGTCTGCGGGAGTCATTAAATGCACCAGAAAAGACTTCAAAACACAAAAATGGCTATATCTCTTAAACTAGGCGTCAGCGGCGGTCATTTTATGCACCAGAAAAAAAAAACCAAAATACTAAAATGGCTATATCTCCTAAACTACGCGTCTGCGGGGGACATTTTATGATCCAGAAAAAAAATCAAAAATACTAAAATGGCTATATTTCCTAAACTACCCGTCTGCGTTGGTCATTTTATACACCAGAAGGAAAAAATTCAAAAGACTAAAATGGCTATATCTCCTAAAATAGGCGTCTGCGGGGACATTTTATGCACCAGAAAAAAAAAATCAAAATACTAAAATGGCTATATCTCTTAAACTAGGCGTCTTCGAGGGTCATTTTATGCACCAAAAAAAAAAATCAAAATACTAAAATGGCTATATCTCCTAAACTACGCGTCTGCGGGGGTCATTTTATGCACCAGAAAAAAAAATTCAAAACATAAAAATGGCTATATCTCCTAAACTAGGCGTCTACGCGGGTCATTTTGTGCACCAGAAAAAAAATCAAAATACTAAAATGGCTATATCTCCAAAACTAGGCGTCTGCGTTGGTCATTTTGTGCACCAGAAAAAAAAAATTCTAAATACTAAAATTGCTATATCTCCTAAACTAAGCGTCCGCGCGGGTCATTTTATGCACCAGAAAAGACTTCAAAACACGAAAATGGCTATAACTCCTAAACTAGCCGTCAGCGGCGGTCATTTTATGCACCAGAAAAAAAAATCAAAATACTAAAATGGCTATATCTCCTAAACTACGCGTGTGCGGGGGTCATTCTATGCACCAGAAAAAAAAATTCAAAACATTAAAATGGCTATATCACCTAAACTAGGCGTCTGCGGGGGTCATTTTATGCACCAGAAAAAAAAATCAAAATACTAAATTGGCTATATCTCCTAAACTAGGCGTCTGCGGGGGTCATTTTATGATTCAGAAAAAAAAATTCAAAACACATAAATGGCTATATCTCCTAAACTAGGCGTCCGCGCGGGTCATTTTATGCACCAGAAAAGGCTTCAAAACACAAAAATGGCTATATCTCCTAAACTAGGCGTCAGCGGCGGTCATTTTATGCAGCAGAAAAAAAAAATCAAAATACTAAAATGGCTATATCTCCTAAACTACGCGTCTGCGGGGGTCATTTTATGATCCAGAAAAAAAAAATTCAAAACACATAAATGGCTATATCTCCTAAACTAGGCGTCTGCGGGGGCCATTTTATGCACCAGAAAAAAAAATCAAAATACTAAAATGGCTATATCTCCAAACCTAGGCGTCAGCGGCGGTCATTTTATGCACCAGAAAAAAAAAATCAAAATACTAAAATGGCTATATCTCCTAAACTAGGCGTCTGCGAGGGTCATTTTATGCACCAGAAATAAAAAATTCAAAACCCATAAATGGCTATATCTCCTAAACTAGGCGTCCGCGCGGGTCATTTTATGCACCAGAAAAGGCTTCTAAACACAAAAATGGCTATATCTCCTAAACTACGCGTCTGCGGGGGTCATTTTATGCACCAGAAAAAAAAATTCAAAACATAAAAATGGCTATATCTCCTAAACTAGGCGGCTACGCGGGTCATTTTGTGCACCAGAAAAAAAAATCCAAAATACTAAAATGGCTATATTTTATAAACTACCCGTCAGCGGGGGTCATTTTATACATCAGAAAGAAAAAATTCAAAATACTAAAATGGCTATATCTCCTAAACTAAGCGTCCGCGCGTTTCATTTTATGCACCAGAAAAGACTTCAAAACACGAAAATGGCTGTAACTCCTAAACTAGCCGTCAGCGGCGGTCATTTTATGCACCAGAAAAAAAAATCAAAATACTAAAATGGCTATATCTCCTAAACGACGCGTGTGCGGGGGTCATTTTATGCACCAGAAAAAAAAATTCAAAACATTAAAATGGCTATATCACCTAAACTAGGCGTCTGCGGGGGTCATTTTATGCACCAGAAAAAAAAATCAAAATACTAAATTGGCTATATCTCCTAAACTAGGCGTCTGCGGGGGTCATTTTATGATCCAGAAAAAAAAATTCAAAACACATAAATGGCTATATCTCCTAAACTAGGCGTCCGCGCGGGTCATTTTATGCACCAGAAAAGGCTTCAAAACACAAAAATGGCTATATCTCCTAAACTAGGCGTCAGCGGCGGTCATTTTATGCAGCAGAAAAAAAAAATCAAAATACTAAAATGGCTATATCTCCTAAACTAGGCGTCAGCGGCGGTCATTTTATGCACCAGAAAAAAAAATCAAAATACTAAAATGGCTATATCTCCTAAACTACGCACCAGAAAAAAAAAATTCTAAATACTAAAATTTCTATATCTCCTAAACTAAGCGTCCGCGCGGGTCATTTTATGCAACAGAAAAGGCTTCAAAACACAAAAATGGCTATATCTCCTAAACTACGCGTCTGCGGGGGTCATTTTATGCACCAGAAAAAAAAATTCAAAACATAAAAATGGCTATATCTCCTAAACTAGGCGGCTACGCGGGTCATTTTGTGCACCAGAAAAAAAAATCCAAAATACTAAAATGGCTATATTTTATAAACTACCCGTCTGCGGGGGTCATTTTATACATCAGAAAGAAAAAATTCAAAATACTAAAATGGCTATATCTCCTAAACTACGCGTCTGCGGGGTTCATTTTATGATCCAGAAAAAAAATTCAAAATGCTAAAATGGCTATATCTCCTAAACTAGGCGTCAGCGGCGGTCATTTTTTGCACCAGAAAAAAAAATCAAAATACTAAAATGGCAATATCTCCTAAACTACGCGTCTGCGGGGGTCATTTTATGATCCAGAAAAAAAATTCAATATGCTAAAATGGCTATACCTCTTAAACTAGGCGTCAGCGGAGGTCATTTTATGCACCAGAAAAAAAAATCAAAATACTAAAATGGTTATATCTCCTGAACTACGCGTCTGCGGGGGTCATTTTATGATCCAGAAAAAAAATTCAAAATGCTAAAATGGCTATATCTCCTAAACTAGGCGTCAGCGGCGGTCATTTTATGCACCAGAAAAAAAAATCAAAATACTAAAATGGCAATATCTCCTAAACTACTCGTCTGCGGGGGTCATTTTATGATCCAGAAAAAAAATTTAAAATACTAAAATGGCTATACCTCCTAAACTAGGCGTCAGCGGCGGTCATTTTTTGCACCAGAAAAAAAAATCAAAATACTAAAATGGCAATATCTCCTAAACAACGCGTCTGCGGGGGTCATTTTATGATCCAGAAAAAAAATTCAATATGCTAAAATGGCTATATCTCTTAAACTAGGCGTCAGCGGAGGTCATTTTATGCACCAGAAAAAAAAATCAAAATACTAAAATGGTTATATCTCCTGAACTACGCGTCTGCGGGGGTCATTTTATGATCCAGAAAAAAAATTCAAAATGCTAAAATGGCTATATCTCCTAAACTAGGCGTCAGCGGCGGTCATTTTATGCACCAGAAAAAAAAATCAAAATACTAAAATGGCTATATCTCCTAAACTACGCGTCTGCGGGGGTCATTTTATGATCCAGAAAAAAAATTAAAAATACTAAAATGGCTATATCTCCTAAACTAGGCGTCAGCGGCGGTCATTTTATGCACCAGAAAAAAAATCAAAATACTAAAATGGCTATATCTCCTAAACTACGCGTCTGCGGGGGTCATTTTATACACCAGAAAGAAAAAATTCAAAATACTAAAATGGCTATATATCCTAAAATAGGCGTCTGCGGGGGTCATTTTATGCACCAAAAAAAGAAATCAAAATACTAAAATGGATATATCACCAAAACTAGGCGTCTGCGGGGGTCATTTTGTGCACCAGAAAAAAAAAATTCTAAATACTAAAATTTCTATATCTCCTAAACTAAGCGTCCGCGGCGGTCATTTTATGCACCAGAAAAAAAATCAAAATACTAAAATGGCTATATTTCATAAACTACCCGTCTGCGGGGGTCATTTTATACACCAGAAAGAAAAAATTCAAAATACTAAAATGGCTATATATCCTAAAATAGGCGCCTGCGGGGGTCATTTTATGCACCAAAAAAAGAAATCAAAATACTAAAATGGCTATATCACCAAAACTAGGCGTCTGCGGGGGTAATTTTGTGCACCAGAAAAAAAAAATTCTAAATACTAAAATTTCTATATCTCCTAAACTAAGCGTCCGCGCGGGTCATTTTATGCAACAGAAAAGGCTTCAAAACACAAAAATGGCTATATGTCCTAAACTACGCGTCTGCGGGGGTCATTTTATGCACCAGAAAAAAAAATTCAAAACACAAAAATGGCTATATCTCCTAAACTAGGCGGCTACTCGGGTCATTTTGTGCACCAGAAAAAAAAATCCAAAATACTAAAATGGCTATATATCATAAACTACCCGTCTGCGGGGGTCATTTTATACACCAGAAAGAAAAAATTCAAAATACTAAAATGGCTATATCTCCTAAACTAGGCGTCAGCGGCGGTCATTTTATGCAGCAGAAAAAAAAAATCAAAATACTAAAATGGCTATATCTCCTAAACTACGCGTCTGCGGGGGTCATTTTATGATCCAGAAAAAAAAAATTCAAAACACATAAATGGCTATATCTCCTAAACTAGGCGTCTGCGGGGGCCATTTTATGCACCAGAAAAAAAAATCAAAATACTAAAATGGCTATATCTCCAAACCTAGGCGTCAGCGGCGGTCATTTTATGCACCAGAAAAAAAAAATCAAAATACTAAAATGGCTATATCTCCTAAACTAGGCGTCTGCGAGGGTCATTTTATGCACCAGTAATAAAAAATTCAAAACACATAAATGGCTATATCTCCTAAACTAGGCGTCCGCGCGGGTCATTTTATGCACCAGAAAAGGCTTCTAAACACAAAAATGGCTGTATCTCCTAAACTAGGCGTCAGCGGCGGTCATTTTATGCACCAGAAAAAAAAATCAAAATACTGAAATGGCTATATCTCCTAAACTACGCGTCTGCGGGGGTCATTTTATGATCCAGAGAAAAAATTCAAAATGCTAAAATGGCTATAACTCCTTGACTGGGCATCTGCGGGGGTTATTTTAGGAACCAGAAAAAAAAATCAAAATACTAAAATGGTTATATCTCCTGAACTACGCGTCTGCGGGGGTCATTTTATGATCCAGAAAAAAAATTCAAAATGCTAAAATTGCTATATCTCCTAAACTAGGCGTCAGCGGCGGTCATTTTATGCACCAGAAAAAAAAATCAAAATACTAAAATGGCTATATCTCCTAAACTACGCGTCTGCGGGGTTCATTTTATGATCCAGAAAAAAAATTCAAAATGCTAAAATGGCTATATCTCCTAAACTAGGCGTCAGCGGCGGTCATTTTTTGCACCAGAAAAAAAAATCAAAATACTAAAATGGCTATATCTCCTAAACTACGCGTCTGCGGGGGTCATTTTATGATCCAGAAAAAAAATTCAATATGCTAAAATGGCTATATCTCTTAAACTAGGCGTCAGCGGAGGTCATTTTATGCACCAGAAAAAAAAAATCAAAATGCTAAAATGGTTATATCTCCTGAACTACGCGTCTGCGGTGGTCATTTTATGATCCAGAAAAAAAATTCAAAATGCAAAAATGGCTATATCTCCTAAACTAGGCGTCAGCGGCGGTCATTTTATGCAGCAGAAAAAAAAAATCAAAATACTAAAATGGCTATATATCATAAACTACCCGTCTGCGGGGGTCATTTTATACACCAGAAAGAAAAAATTCAAAATACTAAAATGGCTATATCTCCTAAACTAGGCGTCAGCGGCGGTCATTTTATGCAGCAGAAAAAAAAAATCAAAATACTAAAATGGCTATATCTCCTAAACTACGCGTCTGCGGGGGTCATTGTATGATCCAGAAAAAAAAAATTCAAAACACATAAATGGCTATATCTCCTAAACTAGGCGTCTGCGGGGGCCATTTTATGCACCAGAAAAAAAAATCAAAATACTAAAATGGCTATATCTCCAAACCTAGGCGTCAGCGGCGGTCATTTTATGCACCAGAAAAAAAAAATCAAAATACTAAAATGACTATATCTCCTAAACTAGGCGTCTGCGAGGGTCATTTTATGCACCAGTAATAAAAAATTCAAAACACATAAATGGCTATATCTCCTAAACTAGGCGTCCGCGCGGGTCATTTTATGCACCAGAAAAGGCTTCTAAACACAAAAATGGCTGTATCTCCTAAACTAGGCGTCAGCGGCGGTCATTTTATGCACCAGAAAAAAAAATCAAAATACTGAAATGGCTATATCTCCTAAACTACGCGTCTGCGGGGGTCATTTTATGATCCAGAGAAAAAATTCAAAATGCTAAAATGGCTATAACTCCTTGACTGGGCATCTGCGGGGGTTATTTTAGGAACCAGAAAAAAAAATCAAAATACTAAAATGGTTATATCTCCTGAACTACGCGTCTGCGGGGGTCATTTTATGATCCAGAAAAAAAAATTAAAAATACTAAAATGGCTATATCTCCCAAACTAG
The DNA here is from genome assembly GCA_963966105.1 of Volucella zonaria. Classification (NCBI taxonomy): domain Eukaryota; kingdom Metazoa; phylum Arthropoda; class Insecta; order Diptera; family Syrphidae; genus Volucella; species Volucella zonaria. Next base: position 8,277,290 of record CAWYQB010000254.1, on the reverse strand, counting down.
GCGTCAGCGGCGGTCATTTTATGCACCAGAAAAAAAATCAAAATACTAAAATGGCGATATCTCCTAAACTACGCGTCTGCGGGGGTCATTTTATGATCCAGAAAAAAAATTCAAAATGCTAAAATGGCTATATCTCTTAAAGTAGGCGTCAGCGAAGGTCATTTTATGCACCAGAAAAAAAAATCAAAATACTAAAATGGTTATATCTCCTGAACTACGCGTCTGCGGGGGTCATCTTATGATCCAGAAAAAAAATTCAAAATGCTAAAATGGCTATATCTCCTAAACTAGGCGTCAGCGGCGGTCATTTTATGCACCAGAAAAAAAAATCAAAATACTAAAATGGCTATATCTCCTAAACTACGCGTCTGCGGGGGTCATTTTATGATCCAGAAAAAAAATTAAAAATACTAAAATGGCTATATCTCCTAAACTAGGCGTCAGCGGCGGTCATTTTATGCACCAGAAAAAAAATCAAAATACTAAAATGGCTTTATATCCTAAACTAGGCGTCTGCGGGGGTCATTTTATGCACCAGAAAAAAAAATCAAAATACTAAAATGGCTATATCTCCAAAACTAGGCGTGAGCGGCGGTCATTTTATGCACCAGAAAAAAAAATCAAAATACTAAAATGGCTATATTTCCTAAACTAGGCGACTGCGGGGGTCATTTTTTGCACCAGAAAAAAAAATCAAAATACTAAAATGGCTAAATCTCCTAAACCAGGCGGCTGCGGTGTTCATTCTATGCACCAGAAAAAAAAAATTCGAAATACACAAATATGACTATATCTCCTAAACCTGGCGTCGGCGTGGGTCATTTTATGTATCAGAAAAAAAAAATTCAAAATACTAAAATGGCTATATCTCCTAAACTAGGCGTCGGCGGGGGTCATTTTATGCGCCGAAACTCCAAAATACTAAAATTTCTTTATCTCCTAAACTAGGCGTCTGCGGAGGTCTTTTTATACACCAGAAAGAAAAAATTCAAAATACTAATATGGCTATATCTCCTAAACTAGGCGTCTGCGGGGGTTATTTTATGCACCAGAAAAAAAATTCAAAATACTAAAATGGCTTTATCTCCTAAACTAGGCGTCTGCGGAGGTCTTTTTATACACCAGAAAGAAAAAATTCAAAATACTAATATGGCTATATCTCCTAAACTAGGCGTCTGCGGGGGTTATTTTATGCACCAGAAAAAAAATCAAAATACTAAAATGGCTTTATATCCTAAACTAGGCGTCTGCGGGGGTCATTTTATGCACCAGAAAAAAAAATCAAAATACTAAAATGGCTATATCTCCAAAACTAGGCGTGAGCGGCGGTCATTTTATGCACCAGAAAAAAAAATCAAAATACTAAAATGGCTATATTTCCTAAACTAGGCGACTGCGGGGGTCATTTTATGCACCAGAAAAAAAATCAAAATACTAAAATGGCTAAATCTCCTAAACCAGGCGGCTGCGGTGTTCATTCTATGCACCAGAAAAAAAAAATTCGAAATACACAAAAATGACTATATCTCCTAAACCTGGCGTCGGCGTGGGTCATTTTATGTATCAGAAAAAAAAAATTCAAAATACTAAAATGGCTATATCTCCTAAACTAGGCGTCGGCGGGGGTCATTTTATGCGCCGAAACTCCAAAATACTAAAATGGCTTTATCTCCTAAACTAGGCGTCTGCGGAGGTCTTTTTATACACCAGAAAGAAAAAATTCAAAATACTAAAATGGCTATATCTCCTAAACTAGGCGTCTGCGGGGGTCTTTTTATACACCAGAAAGAAAAAATTCAAAATACTAAAATGTTTATATCTCCTAAACTAGGCGTCTGCGGGGGTCATTTTGTGCACCAGAAAAAAAAATTCTAAATACTAAAATTGCTGTATCTCCTTAACTAAGCGACCGCGCGGGTCATTTTATGCACCAGAAAAGACTTCAAAACACAAATATGGCTATATCTCCTAAACTAGGCGTGAGCGGCGGTCATTTTATGCACCAGAAAAAAAAATCAAAATACTAAAATGGCTATATTTCCTAAACTAGGCGTCTGGGGGGGTCATTTTATGCACCAGAAAAAAAAATCAAAATACTAAAATGGCTAAATCTCCTAAACCATGGGTCTGCGGTGTTCATTCTATGCACCAGAAAAAAAAATTAGAAATACACAAAAATGACTATATCTCGTAAACCTGGCGTCGGCGTGGGTCATTTTAAGTATCAGAAAAAAAAAATTCAAAATACTAAAATGGCTATATCTCCTAAACTAGGCGACGGCGGGGGTCATTTTATGCACCAAAACTCCAAAATACTAAAATGGCTTTATGTCCTAAACTAGGCGTCTGCGGGGGTCATTTTATGCACCAGAAAAGACTTCAAAACACAAAAATGGCTACATCTCCTAAACTAGGCGTGAGCGGCGGTCATTTTATGCACCAGAAAAAAAAATCAAAATACTAAAATGGCTATATTTCCTAAACTAGACGTCTGCGGGGGTCATTTTATGCACCAGAAAAAAAAATCAAAATACTAAAATGGCTAAATCTCCTAAACCAGGCGTCTGCGGTGTTCATTCTATGCACCAGAAAAAAAAAATTCGAAATACACAAAAATGACTATAACTCCTAAACCTGGCGTCGGCGTGGGTCATTTTATGTATCAGAAAAAAAAAATTCAAAATACTAAAATGGCTATATCTCCTAAACTAGGCGACGGCGGGGGTCATTTTATGCACCAAAACTCCAAAATACTAAAATGGCTTTATCTCCTAAACTAGGCGTCTGCGGGGGTCATTTTATGCACCAGAAAAAAAAATCAAAATACTAAAATGGCTAAATCTCCTAAACCAGGCGGCTGCGGTGTTCATTCTATGCACCAGAAAAAAAAAATTCGAAATACACAAAAATGACTACATCTCCTAAACCTGGCGTCGGCGTGGGTCATTTTATGTATCAGAAAAAAAAAATTCAAAATACTAAAATGGCTATATCTCCTAAACTAGGCGTCGGCGGGGGTCATTTTATGCACCGAGACTCCAAAATACTAAAATGGCTTTATCTCCTAAACTAGGCGTCTGCGGAGGTCTTTTTATACACCAGAAAGAAAAAATTCAAAATACTAATATGGCTATATCTCCTAAACTAGGCGTGAGCGGCGGTCATTTTATGCACCAGAAAAAAAAATCAAAATACTAAAATGGCTATATTTCCTAAACTAGGCGACTGCGGGGATCATTTTATGCACCAGAAAAAAAAATCAAAATACTAAAATGGCTAAATCTCCTAAACCAGGCGGCTGCGGTGTTCATTCTATGCACCAGAAAAAAAAAATTCGAAATACACAAAAATGACTATATCTCCTAAACTTGGCGTCGGCGTGGGTCATTTTATGTATCAGAAAAAAAAAATTCAAAATACTAAAATGGCTATATCTCCTAAACTAGGCGTCGGCGGGGGTCATTTTATGCACCGAAACTCCAAAATACTAAAATGGCTTTATCTCCCAAACTAGGCGTCTGCGGAGGTCTTTTTATACACCAGAAAGAAAAAATTCAAAATACTAATATGGCTATATCTCCTAAACTAGGCGTCTGCGGGGGTTATTTTATGCACCAGAAAAAAAATTCAAAATACTAAAATGGCTTTATCTCCTAAACTAGGCGTCTACGGGGGTCATTTTATGCACCAGAAAAAAAAATCAAAATACTATAATGGCTATATCACCAAAACTAGGCGTCTGCGGGGGTCATTTTATGCACCAGAAAAAAAAATCAAAATACTAAAATGGCTAAATCTCCTAAACCAGGCGTCTGCGGTGTTCATTCTATGCACCAGAAAAAAAAAATTAGAAATACACAAAAATGACTATATCTAGTAAACCTGGCGTCGGCGTGGGTCATTTTATGTATCAGAAAAAAAAAATTCAAAATACTAAAATGGCTATATCTCCTAAACTAGGCGACGGCGGGGGTCATTTTATGCACCAAAACTCCAAAATACTAAAATGGCTTTATCTCCTAAACTAGGCGTCTGCGGGGGTCATTTTATGCACCAGAAAAGACTTCAAAATACAAAAATGGCTATATCTCCTAAACTAGGCGTGAGCGGCAGTCATTTTATGCACCAGAAAAAAAAATCAAAATACTAAAATGGCTATATTTCCTAAACTAGGCGTCTGCGGGGGTCATTTTATGCACCAGAAAAAAAAATCAAAATACTAAAATGGCTAAATCTCCTAAACCAGGCGTCTGCGGTGTTCATTCTATGCACCAGAAAAAAAAATTAGAAATACACAAAAATGACTATATCTAGTAAACCTGGCGTCGGCGTGGGTCATTTTATGTATCAGAAAAAAAAAATTCAAAATACTAAAATGGCTATATCTCCTAAACTAGGCGACGGCGGGGGTCATTTTATGCACCAAAACTGCAAAATACTAAAATGGCTTTATCTCCTAAACTAGGCGTCTGCGGGGGTCATTTTATGCACCAGAAAAGACTTCAAAATACAAAAATGGCTATATCTCCTAAACTAGGCGTGAGCGGCGGTCATTTTATGCACCAGAAAAAAAAATCAAAATACTAAAATGGCTATATTTCCTAAACTAGACGTCTGCGGGGGTCATTTTATGCACCAGAAAAAAAAATCAAAATACTATAATGGCTATATCTCCAAAACTAGGCGTCTGCGGGGGTCATTTTGCGTACCAGAAAAAAATAATTCTTAATACTAAAATTGCTATATCTCCTAAACTAAGCGACCGCGCGGGTCATTTTATGCACTAGAAAAGACTTCAAAACACAAAAATGGCTATATCTCCTAAACTAGGCGTGAGCGGCGGTCATTTTATGCACCAGAAAAAAAAATCAAAATACTAAAATGGCTATATTTCCTAAACTAGAGGTCTGCGGGGGTCATTTTATGCACCAGAAAAAAAAATCAAAATACTAAAATGGCTAAATCTCCTAAACCAGGCGTCTGCGGTGTTCATTCTATGCACCAGAAAAAAAAAATTCGAAATACACAAAAATGACTATATCTCCTAAACCTGGCGTCGGCGTGGGTCATTTTATGTATCAGAAAAAAAAAATTCAAAATACTAAAATGGCTATATCTCCTAAACTAGGCGACGGCGGGGGTCATTTTATGCACCAAAACTCCAAAATACTAAAATGGCTTTATCTCCTAAACTAGGCGTCTGCGGGGGTCATTTTATGCACCAGAAAAAAAAAATCAAAATACTAAAATGGGTATATCTCTTAAACTAGGGGTCAGGGGCGGTCATTTTATGCACCAGAAAAAAAAACCAAAATCCTAAAATGGCTATATCTTCTAAACTAGGCGTTTGTGGGGGTCATTTTGTGCACCAGAAAAAAAAAATTCTAAATACTAAAATTGCTATATCTCCTAAACTACGCGTCTGCGGGGGTCATTTTATGCACCAGAAAAAAAAATCAAAATACTTAAATGGCTATATTTCCTAAACTAGGCGTCTGCGGCGGTCATTTTATGCACCAGAAAAAAAAAATTCTAAATACTAAAATGGCTATATCTCCTAAGCTAGGCGTCTGCGGGGTCAAATTATGCACCAAAAATCCAAAATACTAAAATGGCTATATCTCCTAAACTAGGCGTCTGCTTGGGTCGTTTTATGCCCCAGAAAAAAAAATCAAAATACTAAAATTGCTAAATCTATTAAACTAGGCGTCGGGGGGGTCAAATTATGCACCAGAAAAAAAAATCCAAATACTAGAATGGCTATATCTCCTAAACTAGGCGTCTGCGAGGGTCATTTTATGCAGCAGAAAAAAAAATCAAAATATTAGAATGGCTATATCTCCTAAACTAGGCGTCTGCGGTGTTCATTATATGCACCAGAAAAAAAAATTCGAAATACACAAAAATGACTATATCTCCTAAACTACGCGTCTGCGGGGGTCATTTTATGATCCAGAAAAAAAATTCAAAATCCTAAAGTGGCTATATCTCCTAAACTAGGTGTCTGCGGGGGTCATTTTATGATCCAGAAAAAAAATTCAAAATGCTAAAATGGCTATATCTCCTAAACTAGGCGTCTGCTTGGGTCGTTTTATGCCCCAGAAAAAAAAATCAAAATACTAAAATTGCTAAATCTATTAAACTAGGCGTCGGCGGGGTCAAATTATGCACCAGAAAAAAAAATCCAAATACTAGAATGGCTATATCTCCTAAACTAGGCGTCTGCGAGCGTCATTTTATGCAGCAGAAAAAAAAATCAAAATATTAGAATGGCTATATCTCCTAAACTAGGCGTCTGCGGTGTTCATTCTATGCACCAGAAAAAAAAAATCGAAATACACAAAAATGACTATATCTCCTAAACTACGCGTCTGCGGGGGTCATTTTATGATCCAGAAAAAAAATTCAAAATGCTAAAATGGCTATATCTCCTAAACTAGGTGTCTGCGGGGGTCATTTTATGATCCAGAAAAAAAATTCAAAATGCTAAAATGGCTATATCTCCTAAACTAGGCGTCTGCGGTGTTCAATCTATGCACCAGAAAAAAAAATTCGAAATACACAAAAATGACTATATCTCCTAAACTACGCGTCTGCGGGGGTCATTTTATTATCCAGCAAAAAAATTCAAAATGCTAAAATGGCTATATCTCCTAAACTAGGCGGCTGCGGGGGTCATTTTATGCACCAGAAAAAAAAATCAAAATACTGAAATGGCTATATCTCCAAAACTAGGCGTCTGCGGAGTTCATTTTGTCCACCAAAAAAAAAAACTTCTAAATACTAAAATTGCTATATCTCCTAAACTAAGCGTCTGCGCTTGTCATTTTATGCACCATAAAAGACTTCAAAACACAAAAATGGCTATATCTCCTAAACTAGGCGTCAGCGGCGGTCATTTTATGCACCAGAAAAAAAAAATCAAAATACTAAAATAGCTATATCTCCTAAACTAGGCGTCGGCGGGGGTCATTTTATGCACCAAAACTCCAAAATACTAAAATAGCTTTATCTCCTAAACTAGGCGTCTGCGGGGGTCATTTTATGCACCAGAAAAAAAATCAAAATACTAAAATAGCTATATCTCCCAAACTAGGCGTCGGCGGGGGTCATTTTATGCACCAAAACTCCAAAATACTAAAATGGCTTTATCTCCTAAACAAGGCGTCTGCGGGGATCATTTTAAGCACCAGAAAAAAAAATCAAAATACTAAAATGGCTATATCTCCAAAACTAGGCGTCTACGGGGATCATTTTGCGCACCAGAAAAAAAAAATTCTAAATACTAAAATTGCTGTATCTCCTTAACTAAGCGACCGCGCGGGTCATTTTATGCACCAGAAAAGACTTCAAAACACAATAATGGCTATATCTCCTAAACTAGGCGTGAGCGGCGGTCATTTTATGCACCAGAAAAAAAAATCAAAATACTAAAATGGCTATATTTCCTAAACTACCCGTCTGCGGGGGTCTTTTTATACACCAGAAAGAAAAAATTCAAAATACTAAAATGGCTATATCTCCTAAAATAGGCGTCTGCGGGGGTCATTTTATGCACCAGAAAAAAAAATCAAATACTAAAATGACTATATCTCCAAAAGTAGGCGTCTGCGGGGGTCATTTTGTGCACCAGAAAAAAAAATTCTAAAAACTAAAATTGCTATATCTCCTAAACTAAGCGTCCGCGCGGGTCATTGTATGCACCAGAAAAGACTTCAAAACACAAAAATGGCTATATCTCCTAAACTAGGCGTCAGCGGCGGTAATTTTATGCACCAGAAAAAAAATTCAGAACACATAAATGGCTATATCTCCTAAACTAGGCGTGAGCGGCAGTCATTTTATGCACCAGAAAAAAAATCAAAATACTAAAATGGCTATATTTCCTAAACTACCCGTCTGCGGGGGTCTTTTTATACACCAGAAAGAAAAAATTCAAAATACTAAAATGGCTATATCTCCTAAATTAGGCGTCTGCGGGGGTCATTTTATGCACCAGAAAAAAAAATCAAAATACTAAAATGGCTATCTCCAAAACTAGGCGTCTGCGGGGGTCATTTTGTGTACCAGAAAAAAAAAATTCTAAATACTAAAATTGCTATATCTCCTAAACTAAGCGTCCGCGCGGGTCATTTTATGCACCAGAAAAGACTTCAAAACACAAAAATGGCTATATCTCCTAAACTAGGCGTCAGCGGCGGTAATTTTATGCACCAGAAAAAAAATTCAAAACACATAAATGGCTATATCTCCTAAACTAGGCGTCTGCGGGGGTCATTTTATGCACCAGAAAAAAAAATCAAAATACTAAAATGGCTTTATCTCCAAAACTAGGCGTCTGCGGGAGTCATTTTGTGCACCAGAAAAAAAAAATTCTAAATACTAAAATTGCTATATCTCCCAAACTAAGCGTCCGCGCGGGTCATTTTATGCACCAGAAAAAAAATTTCTAAATACTAAAATAGCTATATCACCGAAACTAGGCGTCTGCGGGGTCAAATTATGCACCAAAAATCCAAAATACTAAAATGGCTATATCTCCTAAACTAGGCGTCTGCTTGGGTCGTTTTATGCCCCAGAAAAAAAAATCAAAATACTAAAATTGCTAAATCTATTAAACTAGGCGTCTGCGGGGTCAAATTATGCACCAGAAAAAAAAATCCAAATACTAGAATGGCTATATCTCCTAAACTAGGCGTCTGCGAGGGTCATTTTATGCAGCAGAAAAAAAAATCAAAATATTAGAATGGCTATATCTCCTAAACTAGGCGTCTGCGGTGTTCATTCTATGCACCAGAAAAAAAAATTCGAAATACACAAAAATGACTATATCTCCTAAACTACGCGTCTGCGGGGGTCATTTTATGATCCAGAAAAAAAATTCAAAATGCTAAAATGGCTATAACTCCTAAACTAGGTGTCTGCGGGGGTCATTTTATGATCCAGAAAAAAAAAATCAAAATACTAAAATGGCTATATCTCCTAAACTACGCGAGTGCGGGGGTCATTTTATGCACCAGAAAAAAAAATTTAAAACATAAAAATGGCTATATCTCCTAAACTAGGCATCTGCGGGGTCATTTTATGCACCAGAAAAAAAAAATCAAAATACTAAAATGGCTATATCTCCTAAACTAGACGACTGCGAGTGTCATTTTATGCACCTGAAAAAACTTCGAAATACTCAAATGGCTATATCTCCTAAACCTGGCGTCGGCGTGGGTCATTTTATGTATCAGAAAAAAAAAAATTCTAAATACTAAAATAGCTATATCTTCTAAACTAGGCGTCGGCGGGGGTCATTTTATGCACCAGAAAAAAAAATCAAAATACTAAAATGGCTATATCTCCAAAACTAGGCGTCTGCGGGGGTCATTTTGCGCATCAGAAAAAAGAATTCTAAATACTAAAATTGCTATATCTCCTAAACTAAGCGACCGCGCGGGTCATTTTATGCACCAGAAAAGACTTCAAAACACAAAAATGGCTATTTCTCCTAAACTAGGCGTGAGCGGCGGTCATTTTATGCACCAGAAAAAAAAAATCAAAATACTAAAATGGCTATATTTCCTAAACTAGGCGACTGCGGGGGTCATTTTATGCACCAGAAAAAAAAATCAAAATACTAAAATGGCTAAATCTCCTAAACCAGGCGTCTGCGGTGTTCATTCTATGCACCAGAAAAAAAAATTCGAAATTCACAAAAATGACTATATCTCCTAAACCAGGCGTCGGCGTGGGTCATTTTATGTATCAGAAAAAAAAAAATTCAAAATACTAAAATGGCTATATCTCCTAAACTAGGCGTCGGCGGGGGTCATTTTATGCACCAGAAAAAAAATTCAAAATACTAAAATGGCTTTATCTCCTAAACTAGGCGTCTACGGGGGTCATTTTATGCATCAGAAAAAAAAATCAAAATACTAAAATGGTTTTATCTCCTAAACTAGGCGTCTACGGGGGTCATTTTACGCACCAGAAAAAAAAATCAAAATACTATAATGGCTATATCTCCAAAACTAGGCGTCTGCGGGGGTCATTTTGCGTACCAGAAAAAAAAATTCTAAATACTAAAATTGCTATATCTCCTAAACTAAGCGACCGCGCGGGTCATTTATTGCACCAGAAAAGACTTCAAAACACAAAAATGGCTATATCTCCTAAACTAGGCGTGAGCGGCGGTCATTTTATGCACCAGAAAAGAGAAATTCTAAATACTAAAATGGCTATATCTCCTAAGCTAGGCGTCTGCGGGGTCATTTTAAGCACCAAAAATCCAAAATACGGAAATGGCTATATCTTTTAAACTAGGCGTCTGCGAGGGTCATTTTATGCACCAGAAAAAAAAATTCTAAATACTAAAATAGCTATATCTCCTAAACTAGGCGTCTGCGGGGTCAAATTATGCAACAAAAATCCAAAATACTAAAATGGCTATATCTCCTAAACTAGGCGTCTGCTTGGGTCGTTTTATGCCCCAGAAAAAAAAATCAAAATACTAAAATTGCTAAATCTATTAAACTAGGCGTCTGCGGGGTCATTTTAAGCACCAAAAATCCAAAATACGGAAATGGCTATATCTTTTAAACTAGGCGTCTGCGAGGGTCATTTTATGCACCAGAAAAAAAAAATCAAAATACTAAAATGGCTATATCTCCTAAACTAGGCGTGAGCGGCGGTCATTTTATGCACCAGAAAAAAAAATCAAAATATTAGAATGGCTATATCTCCTAAACTAGGCGTGTGCGGTGTTCATTCTATGTACCAGAAAAAAAAATTCGAAATACACAAAAATGACTATATCTCCTAAACTACGCGTCTGCGGGGGTCATTTTATGATCCAGAAAAAAAATTCAAAATGCTAAAATGGCTATATCTCCTAAACTAGGTGTCTGCGGGGGTCATTTTATGATCCAGAAAAAAATTCAAAATGCTAAAATGGCTATATCTCCAAAACTAGGCGTCTGCGGAGTTCATTTTGTCCACCAAAAAAAAAACTTCTAAATACTAAAATTGCTATATCTCCTAAACTAAGCATCCGCGCGGGTCATTTTATGCACCAGAAAAGACTTCAAAACACAAAAATGGCTATATCTCCTAAACTAGGCGTGAGCGGCGGTCATTTTATGCACCAGAAAAAAAAATCAAAATACTAAAATGGCTAAATCTCCTAAACCAGGCGTCTGCGGTGTTCATTCTATGCACCAGAAAAAAAAAATTCGAAATTCACAAAAATGACTATATCTCCTAAACCTGGCGTCGGCGTGGGTCATTTTATGTATCAGAAAAAAAAAAATTCAAAATACTAAAATGGCTATATCTCCTAAACTAGGCGTCGGCGGGGGTCATTTTATGCACCAGAAAAAAAATTCAAAATACTAAAATGGCTTTATCTCCTAAATTGGCGACGGCGGGGGTCATTTTATGCTCCAAAACTCCAAAATACTAAAATGGCTTTATCTCCTAAACTAGGCGTCTGCGGGGGTCTTTTTATACACTAGAAAGAAAAAATTCAAAATACTAAAATGGCTATATCTCCTAAACAAGGCGTCTGCGGGGGTCATTTTATGCACCAGAAAAAAAAAATCAAAATACTAAAATGGTTATATCTCCTAAAATAGGCGTCTGCGGGGGTCTTTTTATACACCAGAAAGAAAAAATTCAAAATACTAAAATGGCTATATCTCCTAAACTAGGTGTTTGCGGGGGTCATTTTATGCACCAGAAAAAAAATTCAAAATACTAAAATGGCTTTATCTCCTAAATTAGGCGTCTACGGGGGTCATTTTATGCACCAGAAAAAAAAATCAAAATACTATAATGGCTATATCTCCAAAACTAGGCGTCTGCGGGAGTCATTTTGTGCAAAAGAAAAAAAAAATTCTAAATACTAAAATTGCTATATCTCCCAAACTAAGCGTCCGCGCGGGTCATTTTATGCACCAGAAAAGACTTCAAAACACAAAAATGGCTATATCTCTTAAACTAGGGGTCAGCGGCGGTCATTTTATGCACCAGAAAAAAAAACCAAAATCCTAAAATGGCTATAACTTCTAAACTAGGCGTCTGTGGGGGTCATTTTGTGCACCAGAAAAAAAAAATTCTAAATACTAAAATTGCTATATCTCCTAAACTACGCGTCTGCGGGGGTCATTTTATGCACCAGAAAAAAAAATCAAAATACTTAAATGGCTATATTTCCTAAACTAGGCGTCTGCGGCGGTCATTTTATGCACCAGAAAAAAAAAATTCTAAATACTAAAATGGCTATATCTCCTAAGCTAGGCGTCTGCGGGGTCATTTTAAGCACCAAAAATCCAAAATACGGAAATGGCTATATCTTTTAAACTAGGCGTCTGCGAGGGTCATTTTATGCACCAGAAAAAAAAATTCTAAATACTAAAATAGCTATATCTCCTAAACTAGGCGTCTGCGGGATCAAATTATGCACCAAAAATCCAAAATACTAAAATGGCTATATCTCCTAAACTAGGCGTCTGCTTGGGTCGTTTTATGCCCCAGAAAAAAAAATCAAAATACTAAAATTGCTAAATCTATTAAACTAGGCGTCTGCGGGGTCATTTTATGCACCAGAAAAAAAAAATCAAAATACTAAAATGGCTATATCTCCTAAACTAGGCGTGAGCGGCGGTCATTTTATGCACCAGAAAAAAAAATCTAAATATTAGAATGGCTATATCTCCTAAACTAGGCGTCTGCGGTGTTCATTCTATGCACCAGAAAAAAAAATTCGAAATACACAAAAATGACTATATCTCCTAAACTACGCGTCTGCGGGGGTCATTTTATGATCCAGAAAAAAAATTCAAAATGCTAAAATGGCTATATCTCCTAAACTAGGTGTCTGCGGGGGTCATTTTATGATCCAGAAAAAAATTCAAAATGCTAAAATGGCTATATCTCCAAAACTAGGCGTCTGCGGAGTTCATTTTGTCCAACAAAAAAAAAACTTCAAAATACTAAAATTGCTATATCTCCTAAACTAAGCATCCGCGCGGGTCATTTTATGCACCAGAAAAGACTTCAAAACACAAAAATGGCTATATCTCCTAAACTAGGCGTCAGCGGCGGTCATTTTATGCACCAGAAAAAAAAAATCAAAATACTAAAATGGCTATATCTCCTAAACTACGCGAGTGCGGGGGTCATTTTATGCACCAGAAAAAAAAATTCAAAACATAAAAATGGCTATATCTCCTAAACTAGGCATCTGCGGGGTCATTTTATGCACCAGAAAAAAAAATCAAAATACTAAAATGGCTATATCTCCTAAACTAGACGTCTACGAGTGTCATTTTATGCACCTGAAAAAACTTCGAAATACTCAAATGGCTATATCTCCTAAACTAGGCGTCCGCGGGGGTCATTTTATACACCAGAAAAAAAAAATTCAAAATACTAAAATGGCTAAATCTCCTAAACCAGGCGTCTGCGGTGTTCATTCTATGCACCAGAAAAAAAAAATTCGAAATACAAAAAAATTACTATATCTCCTAAACCTGGCGTCGGCGTGGGTCATTTTATGTATCAGAAAAAAAAAAATTCTAAATACTAAAATAGCTATATCTTCTAAACTAGGCGTCGGCGGGGGTCATTTTATGCACCAGAAAAAAAAATCAAAATTCTAAAATGGCTATATCTCCAAAACTAGGCGTCTGCGGTGGTCATTTTGCGCATCAGAAAAAAAAAAATTCTAAATACTAAAATTGCTATATCTCCTAAACTAAGCGACCGCGCGGGTCATTTTATGCACCAGAAAAGACTTCAAAACACAAAAATGGCTATATTTCCTAAACTAGGCGTGAGCGGCGGTCATTTTATGCACCAGAAAAAAAAATCAAAATACTAAAATGGCTATATTTCCTAAACTAGGCGTCTGCGGGGGCATTTTATGCACCAGAAAAAAAAATCAAAATACTAAAATGGCTAAATCTCCTAAACCAGGCGTCTGCGGTGTTCATTCTATGCACCAGAAAAAAGAAATTCGAAATACACAAAAATGACTATATCTCCTAAACCTGGCGTCGGCGTGGGTCATTTTATGTATCAGAAAAAAAAAAATTCAAAATACTAAAATGGCTATATCTCCTAAATTGGCGACGGCGGGGGTCATTTTCTGCTCCAAAACTCCAAAATACTAAAATGGCTTTATCTCCTAAACTAGGCGTCTGCGGGGGTCTTTTTATACACTAGAAAGAAAAAATTCAAAATACTAAAATGGCTATATCTCCTAAACAAGGCGTCTGCGGGGGTCATTTTATGCACCAGAAAAAAAAATCAAAATACTAAAATGGCTATATCTCCTAAACTAGGCGTCTGCGGTGTTCATTCTATGCACCAGAAAAAAAAAATTCGAAATACACAAAAATGACTATATCTCCTAAACCTTGCGTCGGCGTGGGTCATTTTAAGTATCAGAAAAAAAAAATTCTAAATACTAAAATAGCTATATCTCCTAAACAAGACGTCGGCGGGGGGGTCATTTTATGCACCAAAACTCCAAAATACTAAAATGGCTTTATCTCCTAAACTAGGCGTCTGCGGGGGTCATTTTATGCAACAGAAAAAAAAAATCAAAATACTAAAATGGCTATATCTCCTAAACTAGGCGTCTGCGGGGGTCTTTTTATACACCAGAAAGAAAAAATTCAAAATACTAAAATGGCTATATCTCCTAAACTAGGCGTCTGCGGGGGTCATTTTATGCACCAGAAAAAAAATTCAAAATACTAAAATGGCTTTATCTCCTAAACTAGGCGTCTACGGGGGTCATTTTATGCACCAGAAAAAAAAATCAAAATACTATAATGGCTATATCTCCAAAACTAGGCGTCTGCGGGGGTCATTTTGCGTACCAGAAAAAAAAAATTCTAAATACTAAAATTGCTATATCTCCTAAACTAAGCGACCGCGCGGGTCATTTTATGCACCAGAAAAGACTTCAAAACACAAAAATGGCTATATCTCCTAAACTAGGCGTGAGCGGCGGTCATTTTATGCACCAGAAAAAAAAATCAAAATACTAAAATGGCTATATTTCCTAAACTAGGCGTCTGCGGGGGTCATTTTATGCACCAGAAAAAAAAATCAAAATACTAAAATGGCTAAATCTCCTAAACCAGGCGTCTGCGGTGTTCATTCTATGCACCAGAAAAAAAAAATTCGAAATACACAAAAATGACTATATCTCCTAAACCTGGCGTCGGCGTTGGTCATTTTATGTATCAGAAAAAAAAAATTCAAAATACTAAAATGGCTATATCTCCTAAATTGGCGACGGCGGGGGTCATTTTCTGCTCCAAAACTCCAAAATACTAAAATGGCTTTATCTCCTAAACTAGGCGTCTGCGGGGGTCTTTTTATACACTAGAAAGAAAAAATTCAAAATACTAAAATGGCTATATCTCCTAAACAAGGCGTCTGCGGGGGTCATTTTATGCACCAGAAAAAAAAATCAAAATACTAAAATGGCTATATCTCCTAAACTAGGCGTCTGCGGTGTTCATTCTATGCACCAGAAAAAAAAAATTCGAAATACACAAAAATGACTATATCTCCTAAACCTTGCGTCGGCGTGGGTCATTTTAAGTATCAGAAAAAAAAAATTCTAAATACTAAAATAGCTATATCTCCTAAACAAGACGTCGGCGGGGGGGTCATTTTATGCACCAAAACTCCAAAATACTAAAATGGCTTTATCTCCTAAACTAGGCGTCTGCGGGGGTCATTTTATGCACCAGAAAAAAAAATCAAAATACAAAAATGGCTATATCTCCTAAACTAGGCGTCTGCGGGGGTCATTTTATGCACCAGAAAAGACTTCAAAACACAAAAATGGCTATATCTCTTAAACAATTCGTGAGCATCGGTCATTTTATGCACCCGAAAAAAAAATCAAAATACTAAAATGGCTATATTTCCTAAACTAGGCGTCTACGGGGGTCATTTTATGCACCAGAAAAAAAAATCAAAATACTATAATGGCTATATCTCCAAAACTAGGCGTCTGCGGGGGTCATTTTGCGTACCAGAAAAAAAAAATTCTAAATACTAAAATTGTTATATCTCCTAAACTAAGCGACCGCGCGGGTCATTTTATGCACCAGAAAAGACTTCAAAACACAAAAATGGCTATATTTCCTAAACTAGGCGTGAGCATCGGTCATTTTATGCACCAGAAAAAAAAATCAAAATACTAAAATGGCTAAATCTCCTAAACCAGGCGTCTGCGGTGTTCATTCTATGCGCCAGAAAAAAAAATTTGAAATATTAAAATGGCTGCATCTCCTAAACTAGTGGTCTGCGGGGGTCGTTTTATGCGCCAGAAAAAAGAAATCCAAAATACTAAATACTAAAATGGTGATATCTCCTAAACTAGGCGTCTGCGGTGGTCGTTTTATGCACCAAAAATCAAAATACTAAAATGGCTATATCTCCTAAACTAGGCGTCTGCGGGGGTCATTTTCCGCACCAGAAAAAAAAAAATCTAAATACTAAAATTGTTATATCTCCTAAACTAAGCGACCGCGCGGGTCATTTTATGCACCAGAAAAGACTTCAAAACACAAAAATGGCTATATCTCCTAAACTAGGCGTGAGCATCGGTCATTTTATGCAACAGAAAAAAAAATCAAAATACTAAAATGGCTATATTTCCTAAACTCGGCGTCTGCGGGGGTCATTTTATGCACCAGAAAAAAAAATCAAAATACTAAAATGGCTAAATCTCCTAAACCAGGCGTCTGCGGTGTTCATTCTATGCGCCAGAAAAAAAAATTTGAAATATTAAAATGGCTGCATCTCCTAAACTAGTGGTCTGCGGGGGTCGTTTTATGCGCCAGAAAAAAAAAATCAAAATACTAAAATGGTTTTATCTCCTAAACTAGGCGTCTACGGGGGTCATTTTACGCACCAGAAAAAAAAATCAAAATACTATAATGGCTATATCTCCAAAACTAGGCGTCTGGGGGGGTCATTTTGCGTACCAGAAAAAAAAAATTCTAAATACTAAAATTGCTATATCTCCTAAACTAAGCGACCGCGCGGGTCATTTTATGCACCAGAAAAGACTTCAAAACACAAAAATGGCTATATCTCCTAAACTAGGCGTGAGCGGCGGTCATTTTATGCACCAGAAAAAAAAATCAAAATACTAAAATGGCTATATTTCCTAAACTAGGCGTCTGCGGGGGTCATTTTATGCACCAGAAAAAAAAATCAAAATACTAAAATGGCTAAATCTCCTAAACCAGGCGTCTGCGGTGTTCATTCTATGCACCAGAAAAAAAAAATTCGAAATACACAAAAATGACTATATCTCCTAAACCTGGCGTCGGCGTGGGCCATTTTATGTATCAGAAAAAAAAAATTCAAAATACTAAAATGGCTATATCTCCTAAATTGGCGACGGCGGGGGTCATTTTATGCTCCAAAACTCCAAAATACTAAAATGGCTTTATCTCCTAAACTAGGCGTCTGCGGGGGTCTTTTTATACACTAGAAAGAAAAAATTCAAAATACTAAAATGGCTATATCTCCTAAACAAGGCGTCTGCGGGGGTCATTTTATGCACCAGAAAAAAAAAATCAAAATACTAAAATGGCTATATCTCCTAAAATAGGCGTCTGCGGGGGTCTTTTTATACACCAGAAAGAAAAAATTCAAAATACTAAAATGGCTATGTCTCCTAAATTGGCGACGGCGGGGGTCATTTTATGCTCCAAAACTCCAAAATACTAGAATGGCTTTATCTCCTAAACTAGGTGTTTGCGGGGGTCATTTTACGCACCAGAAAAAAAATTCAAAATACTAAAATGGCTTTATCTCCTAAACTAGGCGTCTACGGGGGTCATTTTATGCACCAGAAAAAAAAATCAAAATACTATAATGGCTATATCTCCAAAACTAGGCGTCTGCGGGAGTCATTTTGTGCAAAAGAAAAAAAAAATTCTAAATACTAAAATTGCTATATCTCCCAAACTAAGCGTCCGCGCGGGTCATTTTATGCACCAGAAAAGACTTCAAAACACAAAAATGGCTATATCTCTTAAACTAGGGGTCAGCGGCGGTCATTTTATGCACCAGAAAAAAAAACCAAAATCCTAAAATGGCTATAACATCTAAACTAGGCGTCTGTGGGGGTCATTTTGTGCACCAGAAAAAAAAAATTCTAAATACTAAAATTGCTATATCTCCTAAACTACGCGTCTGCGGGGGTCATTTTATGCACCAGAAAAAAAAATCAAAATACTTAAATGGCTATATTTCCTAAACTAGGCGTCTGCGGCGGTCATTTTATGCACCAGAAAAAAAAAATTCTAAATACTAAAATGGCTATATCTCCTAAGCTAGGCGTCTGCGGGGTCATTTTAAGCACCAAAAATCCAAAATACGGAAATGGCTATATCTTTTAAACTAGGCGTCTGCGAGGGTCATTTTATGCACCTGAAAAAAAAATTCTAAATACTAAAATAGCTATATCTCCTAAACTAGGCGTCTGCGGGGTCAAATTATGCACCAAAAATCCAAAATACTAAAATGGCTATATCTCCTAAACTAGGCGTCTGCTTGGGTCGTTTTATGCCCCAGAAAAAAAAATCAAAATACTAAAATTGCTAAATCTATTAAACTAGGCGTCTGCGGGGTCATTTTATGCACCAGAAAAAAAAAATCAAAATACTAAAATGGCTATATCTCCTAAACTAGGCGTGAGCGGCGGTCATTTTATGCACCAGAAAAAAAAATCAAAATATTAGAATGGCTATATCTCCTAAACTAGGCGTCTGCGTTGTTCATTCTATGCACCAGAAAAAAAAATTCGAAATACACAAAAATGACTATATCTCCTAAACTACGCGTCTGCGGGGGTCATTTTATGATCCAGAAAAAAAATTCAAAATGCTAAAATGGCTATATCTCCTAAACTAGGTGTCTGCGGGGGTCATTTTATGATCCAGAAAAAAAATTCAAAATGCTAAAATGGCTATATCTCCAAAACTAGGCGTCTGCGGAGTTCATTTTGTCCACCAAAAAAAAAAATTCTAAATACTAAAATTGCTATATCTCCTAAACTAAGCATCCGCGCGGGTCATTTTATGCACCAGAAAAGACTTCAAAACACAAAAATGGCTATATCTCCTAAACTAGGCGTCAGCGGCGGTCATTTTATGCACCAGAAAAAAAAAATCAAAATACTAAAATGGCTATATCCCCTAAACTACGCGAGTGCGGGGGTCATTTTATGCACCAGAAAAAAAAAATCAAAATACTAAAATGGCTATATCTCCTAAACTAGACGTCTGCGAGTGTCATTTTATGCACCTGAAAAAACTTCGAAATACTCAAATGGCTATATCTCCTAAACTAGGCGTCCGCGGGGGTCATTTTATACACCAGAAAAAAAAAATTCAAAATACTAAAATGGCTAAATCTCCTAAACCAGGCGTCTGCGGTGTTCATTCTATGCACCAGAAAAAAAAAATTCGAAATACAAAAAAATTACTATATCTCCTAGACCTGGCGTCGGCGTGGGTCATTTTATGTATCAGAAAAAAAAAAATTCTAAATACTAAAATAGCTATATCTTCTAAACTAGGCGTCGGCGGGGGTCATTTTATGCACCAGAAAAAAAAATCAAAATACTAAAATGGCTATATCTCCAAAACTAGGCGTCTGCGGGGGTCATTTTGCGCATCAGAAAAAAAAAATTCTAAATACTAAAATTGCTATATCTCCTAAACTAAGCGACCGCGCGGGTCATTTTATGCACCAGAAAAGACTTCAAAACACAAAAATGGCTATATCTCCTAAACTAGGCGTGAGCGGCGGTCATTTTATGCACCAGAAAAAAAAATCAAAATACTAAAATGGCTATATTTCCTAAACTAGGCGTCTGCGGGGGTCATTTTATGATCCAGAAAAAAAATTCAAAATGCTAAAATGGCTATATCTCCAAAACTAGGCGTCTGCGGAGTTCATTTTGTCCACCAAAAAAAAAAATTCTAAATACTAAAATTGCTATATCTCCTAAACGAAGCATCCGCGCGGGTCATTTTATGCACCAGAAAAGACTTCAAAACACAAAAATGGCTATATCTCCTAAACTAGGCGTCAGCGGCGGTCATTTTATGCACCAGAAAAAAAAAATCAAAATACTAAAATGGCTATATCTCCTAAACTACGCGAGTGCGGGGGTCATTTTATGCACCAGAAAAAAAAATTCAAAACATAAAAATGGCTATATCTCCTAAACTAGGCATCTGCGGGGTCATTTTATGCACCAGAAAAAAAAAATTTAAATACTAAAATGGCTATATCTCCTAAACTAGACGTCTGCGAGTGTCATTTTATGCACCTGAAAAAACTTCGAAATACTCAAATGGCTATATCTCCTAAACTAGGCATCCGCGGGGGTCATTTTATACACCAGAAAAAAAAAATTCAAAATACTAAAATGGCTAAATCTCCTAAACCAGGCGTCTGCGGTGTTCATTCTATGCACCAGAAAAAAAAAATTCGAAATACAAAAAAATTTCTATATCTCCTAGACCTGGCGTCGGCGTGGGTCATTTTATGTATCAGAAAAAAAAAAATTCTAAATACTAAAATAGCTATATCTTCTAACCTAGGCGTCGGCGGGGGTCATTTTATGCACCAGAAAAAAAAATAAAAATACTAAAATGGCTATATCTCCAAAACTAGACGTCTGCGGGGGTCATTTTGCGCATCAGAAAAAAAAAATTCTAAATACTAAAATTGCTATATCTCCTAAACTAAGCGACCGCGCGGGTCATTTTATGCACCAGAAAAGACTTCAAAACACAAAAATGGCTATATCTCCTAAACTAGGCGTGAGCGGCGGTCATTTTATGCACCAGAAAAAAAAATCAAAATACTAAAATGGTGATATCTCCTAAACTAGGCGTCTGCGGTGGTCGTTTTATGCACCAAAAATCAAAATACTATAATGGCTATATCTCCTAAACTAGGCGTCTGCGGGGGTCATTTTGCGCACCAGAAAAAAAAAATTCTAAATACTAAAATTGTTATATCTCCTAAACTAAGCGACCGCGCGGGTCATTTTATGCACCAGAAAAGACTTCAAAACACAAAAATGGCTATATCTCTTAAACTAGGCGTGAGCATCGGTCATTTTATGCACCCGAAAAAAAAATCAAAATACTAAAATGGCTATATTTCCTAAACTAGGCGTCTGCGGGGGTCATTTTATGCACCAGAAAAAAAAATCAAAATACTAAAATGGCTAAATCTCCTAAACCAGGCGTCTGCGGTGTTCATTCTATGCGCCAGAAAAAAAATTTGAAATATTAAAATGGCTGCATCTCCTAAACTAGTGGTCTGCGGGGGTCGTTTTATGCGCCAGAAAAAAGAAATCCAAAATACTAAATACTAAAATGGTGATATCTCCTAAACTAGGCGTCTGCGGTGGTCGTTTTATGCACCAAAAATCCAAAATACTAAAATGGCTATATCTCTTAAACTAGGTGTCTGCGGGGGTCATTTTATGCACCAGAAAAAAAAAATTCTAAATAATAAAATAGCTATATCTCCTAAAATAGGCGTCTGCGGGGGTCATTTTATGCACCAGAAAAAAAAATCAAAATACTAAAATGGCTATATCTCCAAAACTAGGCGTCTACGGGGTCATTTTATGCACCAGAAAAAAAATCAAAATACTAAAATGGCTAAATCTCCTAAACCAGGCGTCTGCGGTGTTCATTCTATGCGCCAGAAAAAAAATTTTAAATATTAAAATGGCTGCATCTCCTAAACTAGTGGTCTGCGGGGGTCGTTTTATGCGCCAGAAAAAAGAAATCCAAAATACTAAAATGGTGATATCTCCTAAACTAGGCGTCTGCGGTGGTCGTTTTATGCACCAAAAATCCAAAATACTAAAATGGCTATATCTCTTAAACTAGGTGTCTGCGGGGGTCATTTTATGCACCAGAAAAAAAAAATTCTAAATACTAAAATTGCTATACCTCCTAAACTAAGCGACCGCGTGGGTCATTTTATGCACAAGAAAAGACTTCAAAACACAAAAATGGCTATATATCCTAAACTAAGCGTGAGCGGCGGTCATTTTATGCACCAGAAAAAAAAATCAAAATACTAAAATGGCTATATTTCCTAAACTACCCGTCTGCGGGGGTCTCTTTATACACCAGAAAGAAAAAATTCAAAATACTAAAATGGCTAAATCTCCTAAAACAGGCGTCTGCGGTGTTCATTCTATGCGCCAGAAAAAAAAAATTCGAATTACACAAAAATGACTAAATATCCTAAACCTGGCGTCAGCGTATGTCATTTTATGTATCAGAAAACAAAAATTAAAAATACTAAAATGGCCGTATTTCCTAAACTAGGCGTCTGCGGTGGTCATTTTATGCACCAGAAAAAACTTCGAACTACTCAAATAGCTATATCTCCTAAACTAGGCGTCCGCGGGGGTCATTTTATGCACCAGAAATGACTTCAAAATACATAAATGGCTATATCTCTTAAACTAGGCGTCAGCGGCAATCATTTTATGCCGCTGCACGCAAAACACAAAAATGGTAATATCTCCTAAAGTAAGAGTCTGCGGGAGTCATTAAATGCACCAGAAAAGGCATCAAAACACAAATGTGGCTATATATCCTAAGCTAGGCGGCTGCGGGGGTCATTTTATGCACCAAAACTCCAAAATACTAAAATGGCTTTATCTCCTAAACTAGGCGTCTGCGGGGGTCATTTTATGCACCAGAAAAAAAATCAAAATACTAAAATGGCTATATCTCCTAAGCTAGGCGTCTGCGGTAGTCATTTTATGCACCAAAAATCCAAAATACTAAAATGGCTTTATCTCCTAAACTAGGCGTCTGCGGGGGTCATTTTATGCACCAGAAAAAAAAATCAAAATACTAAAATAGCTATATCTCCTAAACTAGGCGTCGGCGGGGGTCATTTTATGCACCAAAACTCCAAAATACTAAAATGGCTTTATCTCCTAAACTAGGCGTCTGCGGGGGTCATTTTATGCACCAGAAAAAAAAATCAAAATACTAAAATGGCTATATCTCCAAAACTAGGCGTCTACGGGGATCATTTTGCGCACCAGAAAAAAAAAATTCTAAATACTAAAATTGCTGTATCTCCTTAACTAAGCGACCGCGCGGGTCATTTTATGCACCAGAAAAGACTTCAAAACACAAAAATGGCTATATCTCCTAAACTAGGCGTGAGCGGCGGTCATTTTATGCACCAGAAAAAAAAATCAAAATACTAAAATGGCTATATTTCCTAAACTACCCGTCTGCGGGGGTCTTTTTATACACCAGAAAGAAAAAATTCAAAACACTAAAATGGCTATATCTCCTAAACTAGGCGTCTGCGGGGGTCATTTTATGCACCAGAAAAAAAAATCAAAATACTAAAATAGCTATATCTCCTAAACTAGGCGTCGGCGGGGGTCATTTTATGCACCAAAACTCCAAAATACTAAAATGGCTTTATCTCCTAAACTAGGCGTCTGCGGGGGTCATTTTATGCACCAGAAAAAAAAATTTTAAATATTAAAATGGCTGCATCTCCTAAACTAGTGGTCTGCGGGGGTCGTTTTATGCGCCAGAAAAAAGAAATCCAAAATACTAAAATGGTGATATCTCCTAAGCTAGGCGTCTGCGGTAGTCATTTTATGCACCAAAAATCCAAAATACTAAACTGGCTTTATCTCCTAAACTAGGCGTCTGCGGGGGTCATTTTATGCACCAGAAAAAAAAATCAAAATACTAAAATAGCTATATCTCCTAAACTAGGCGTCGGCGGGGGTCATTTTATGCACCAAAACTCCAAAATACTAAAATGGCTTTATCTCCTAAACTAGGCGTCTGCGGGGGTCATTTTATGCACCAGAAAAAAAAAATTCTAAATACTAAAATTGCTGTATCTCCTTAACTAAGCGACCGCGCGGGTCATTTTATGCACCAGAAAAGATTTCAAAACACAAAAATGGCTATATCTCCTAAACTAGGCGTGAGCGGCGGTCATTTTATGCACCAGAAAAAAAAATCAAAATACTAAAATGGCTATATTTCCTAAACTACCCGTCTGCGGGGGTCTTTTTATACACCAGAAAGAAAAAATTCAAAATACTAAAATGGCTATATCTCCTAAACTAGGCGTGAGCGGCGGTCATTTTATGCACCAGAAAAAAAAATCAAAATACTAAAATGGCTATATTTCCTAAACTACCCGTCTGCGGGGGTCTTTTTATACACCAGAAAGAAAAAATTCAAAATACTAAAATGGCTATATCTCCTAAACTAGGCGTCTGCGGGGGTCATTTTATGCACCAGAAAAAAAAATCAAAATACTAAAATGGCTATATCTCCAAAAGTAGGCGTCTGCGGGGGTCATTTTGTGCACCAGAAAAAAAAATTCTAAATACTAAAATTGCTATATCTCCTAAACTAAGCGTCCGCGCGGGTCATTGCATGCACCAGAAAAGACTTCAAAACACAAAAATGGCTATATCTCCTAAACTAGGCGTCAGCGGCGGTAATTTTATGCACCAGAAAAAAAATTCAAAACACATAAAAGGCTATATCTCCTAAACTAGGCGGCAGCGCGGGTCATTTTGTGCACCAGAAAAAAAAGTCCAAAATACTAAAATGGCTATATTTCCTAAACTACCCGTCTGCGGGGGTCTTTTTATACACCAGAAAGAAAAAACTCAAAATACTAAAATGGCTATATCTCCTAAACTAGGCGTCTGCGGGGGTCTTTTTATACACCAGAAAGAAAAAATTCAAAATACTAAAATGTTTATATCTCCTAAACTAGGCGTCTGCGGGGGTCATTTTATGCACCAGAAAAAAAAATCAAAATACTAAAATGGCTATATCTCCAAAACTAGGCGTCTGCGGGGGTCATTTTGTGTACCAGAAAAAAAAAATTTCAAATACTAAAATTGCTATATCTCCTAAAGTAAGCGTCCGCGAGGGTCATTTTATGCACCAGAAAAAAGAAATCCAAAATACTAAATACTAAAATGGTGATATCTCCTAAACTAGGCGTCTGCGGTGGTCGTTTTATGCACCAAAAATTCAAAATACTAAAATGGCTATATCTCTTAAACTAGGTGTCTGCGGGGGTCATTTTATGCACCAGAAAAAAAAAATTCTAAATAATAAAATAGCTATATCTCCTAAAATAGGCGTCTGCGGGGGTCATTTTATGCACCAGAAAAAAAAATCAAAATACTAAAATGGCTATATCTCCAAAACTAGGCGTCTGCGGGGGTCATTTTATGCACCAGAAAAAAAAATCAAAATACTAAAATGGCTAAATCTCCTAAACCAGGCGTCTGCGGTGTTCATTCTATGCACCAGAAAAAAAAATTTTAAATATTAAAATGGCTGCATCTCCTAAACTAGTGGTCTGCGGGGGTCGTTTTATGCGCCAGAAAAAAGAAATCCAAAATACTAAATACTAAAATGGTGATATCTCCTAAACTAGGCGTCTGCGGTGGTCGTTTTATGCACCAAAAATCCAAAATACTAAAATGGCTATATCTCTTAAACTAGGCGTCTGCGGGGGTCATTTTATGCACCAGAAAAAAAAAATTCTAAATAATAAAATAGCTATATCTCCTAAAATAGGCGTCTGCGGGGGTCATTTTATGCACCACAAAAAAAAATCAAAATACTAAAATGGCTATATCTCCAAAACTAGGCGTCAGCGGGGGTCATTTTATGCACCAGAAAAAAAAATCAAAATACTAAAATGGCTAAATCTCCTAAACCAGGCGTCTGCGGTGTTCATTCTATGCGCCAGAAAACAAAATTTTAAATATTAAAATGGCTGCATCTCCTAAACAAGTGGTCTGCGGGGGTCGTTTTATGCGCCAGAAAAAAGAAATCCAAAATACTAAAATGGTGATATCTCCTAAACTAGGCGTCTGCGGTGGTCGTTTTATGCACCAAAAATCCAAAATACTAAAATGGCTATATCTCTTAAACTAGGTGTCTGCGGGGGTCATTTTGTGCACCAGAAAAAAAAAATTTCAAATACTAAAATTGCTATATCTCCTAAAGTAAGCGTCCGCGAGGGTCATTTTATGCACCAGAAAAAAGAAATCCAAAATACTAAATACTGAAATGGTGATATCTCCTAAACTAGGCGTCTGCGGTGGTCGTTTTATGCACCAAAAATCCAAAATACTAAAATGGCTATATCTCCAAAACTAGGCGTCTGCGGGGGTCATTTTGTGCACCAGAAAAAAAAAATTTCAAATACTAAAATTGCTATATCTCCTAAAGTAAGCGTCCGCGAGGGTCATTTGATGCACCAGAAAAAAGAAATCCAAAATACTAAATACTAAAATGGTGATATCTCCTAAACTAGGCGTCTGCGGTGGTCGTTTTATGCACCAAAAATTCAAAATACTAAAATGGCTATATCTCTTAAACTAGGTGTCTGCGGGGGTCATTTTATGCACCAGAAAAAAAAAATTCTAAATAATAAAATAGCTATATCTCCTAAAATAGGCATCTGCGGGGGTCATTTTATGCACCAGAAAAAAAAATCAAAATACTAAAATGGCTATATCTCCAAAACTAGGCGTCTGCGGGGGTCATTTTATGCACCAGAAAAAAAATCAAAATACTAAAATGGCTAAATCTCCTAAACCAGGCGTCTGCGGTGTTCATTCTATGCGCCAGAAAAAAAAATTTTAAATATTAAAATGGCTGCATCTCCTAAACTAGTGGTCTGCGGGGGTCGTTTTATGCGCCAGAAAAAAGAAATCCAAAATACTAAATACTAAAATGGTGATATCTCCTAAACTAGGCGTCTGCGGTGGTCGTTTTATGCACCAAAAATCCAAAATACTAAAATGGCTATATCTCTTAAACTAGGTGTCTGCGGGGGTCATTTTATGCACCAGAAAAAAAAATCAAAATACTAAAATGGCTATATCTCCAAAACTAGGCGTCTGCGGGGGTCATTTTATGCACCAGAAAAAAAAATCAAAATACTAAAATGGCTAAATCTCCTAAACCAGGCATCTGCGGTGTTCATTCTATGCGCCAGAAAAAAAAATTTTAAATATTAAAATGGCTGCATCTCCTAAACTAGTGGTCTGCCGGGGTCGTTTTATGCGCCAGAAAAAAGAAATCCAAAATACTAAAATGGTGATATCTCCTAAACTAGGCGTCTGCGGTGGTCGTTTTATGCACCAAAAATCCAAAATACTAAAATGGCTATATCTCTTAAACTAGGTGTCTGCGGGGGTAATTTTATGCACCAGAAAAAAAAAATTCTAAATACTAAAATTGCTATACCTCCTAAACTAAGCGACCGCGTGGGTCATTTTATGCACAAGAAAAGACTTCAAAACACAAAAATGGCTATATATCCTAAACTAAGCGTGAGCGGCGGTCATTTTATGCACCAGAAAAAAAAATCAAAATACTAAAATGGCTATATTTCCTAAACTACCCGTCTGAGGGGGTCTCTTTATACACAAGAAAGAAAAAATTCAAAATACTAAAATGGCTAAATCTCCTAAAACAGGCGTCTGCGGTGTTCATTCTATGCGCCAGAAAAAAAAAATTCGAATTACACAAAAATGACTAAATATCCTAAACCTGGCGTCGGCGTATGTCATTTTATGTATCAGAAAAAAAAAATTAAAAATACTAAAATGGCCGTATTTCCTAAACTAGGCGTCTGCGGTGGTCATTTTATGCACCAGAAAAAACTTCGAACTACTCAAATAGCTATATCTCCTAAACTAGGCGTCCGCGGGGGTCATTTTATGCACCAGAAATGACTTCAAAATACATAAATGGCTGTATCTCTTAAACTAGGCGTCAGCGGCAATCAGTTTATGCCGCTGCACGCAAAACACAAAAATGGTAATATCTCCTAAAGTAAGAGTCTGCGGGAGTCATTAAATGCACCAGAAAAGACATCAAAACACAAATGTGGCTATATATCCTAAGCTAGGCGGCTGCGGGGGTCATTTTATGCACCAAAACTCCAAAATACTAAAATGGCTTTATCTCCTAAACTAGGCGTCTGCGGGGGTCATTTTATGCACCAGAAAAAAAAATCAAAATACTAAAATGGCCATATCTCCTAAGCTAGGCGTCTGCGGTAGTCATTTTATGCACCAAAAATCCAAAATACTAAAATGGCTTTATCTCCTAAACTAGGCGTCTGCGGGGGTCATTTTATGCACCAGAAAAAAAAATCAAAATACTAAAATAGCTATATCTCCTAAACTAGGTCGGCGGGGGTCATTTTATGCACCAAAACTCCAAAATACTAAAATGGCTTTATCTCCTAAACTAGGCGTCTGCGGGGATCATTTTATGCACCAGAAAAAAAAATCAAAATACTAAAATGGCTATATCTCCAAAACTAGGCGTCTACGAGGATCATTTTGCGCACCAGAAAAAAAAAATTCTAAATACTAAAATTGCTGAATCTCCTTAACTAAGCGACAGCGCGGGTCATTTTATGCACCAGAAAAGACTTAAAAACACAAAAATGGCTATATCTCTTAAACTAGGCGTGAGCGGCGGTCATTTTATGCACCAGAAAAAAAAATCAAAATACTAAAATGGCTATATTTCCTAAACTACCCGTCTGCGGGGGTCTTTTTATACACCAGAAAGAAAAAATTCAAAATACTAAAATGGCTATATCTCCTAAACTAGGCGTCTGCGGGGGTCATTTTATGCACCAGAAAAAAAAATCAAAATACTAAAATAGCTATATCTCCTAAACTAGGCGTCGGCGGGGGTCATTTTATGCACCAAAACTCCAAAATACTAAAATGGCTTTATCTCTTAAACTAGGCGTCTGCGGGGGTCATTTTATGCACCAGAAAAAAAAATTTTAAATATTAAAATGGCTGCATCTCCTAAACTAGTGGTCTGCGGGGGTCATTTTATGCACCAGAAAAAAAAATCAAAATACTAAAATAGCTATATCTCCTAAACTAGGTCGGCGGGGGTCATTTTATGCACCAAAACTCCAAAATACTAAAATGGCTTTATCTCCTAAACTAAGGCGGGGGTCATTTTATGCACCAGAAAAAAAAATCAAAATACTAATATGGCTATATCTCCAAAACTAGGCGTCTACGGGGATCATTTTGCGCACCAGAAAAAAAAAATTCTAAATACTAAAATTGCTGTATCTCCTTAACTAAGCGACCGCGCGGGTCATTTTATGCACCAGAAAAGACTTCAAAACACAAAAATGGCTATATCTCCTAAACTAGGCGTGAGCGGCGGTCATTTTATGCACCAGAAAAAAAAATCAAAATACTAAAATGGCTATATTTCCTAAACTACCCGTCTGCGGGGGTCTTTTTATACACCAGAAAGAAAAAATTCAAAATACTAAAATGGCTATATCTCCTAAACTAGGCGTCTGCGGGGGTCATTTTATGCACCAGAAAAAAAAATCAAAATACTAAAATGGCTATATCTCCAAAAGTAGGCGTCTGCGGGGGTCATTTTGTGCACCAGAAAAAAAAATTCTAAATACTAAAATTGCTATATCTCCTAAACTAAGCCTCCGCGCGGGTCATTGTATGCACCAGAAAAGACTTCAAAACACAAAAATGGCTATATCTCCTAAACTAGGCGTCAGCGGCGGTAATTTTATGCACCAGAAAAAAAATTCAAAACACATAAAAGGCTATATCTCCTAAACTAGGCGGCTGCGCGGGTCATTTTGTGCACCAGAAAAAAAGTCCAAAATACTAAAATGGCTATATTTCCTAAACTACCCGTCTGCGGGGGTCTTTTTATACACCAGAAAGAAAAAATTCAAAATACTAAAATGGCTATATCTCCTAAACTAGGCGTCTGCGTGGGTCATTTTATGCACCAGAAAAAAAAATCAAAATACTAATATGGCTATATCTCCAAAACTAGGCGTCTACGGGGATCATTTTGCGCACCAGAAAAAAAAAATTCTAAATACTAAAATTGCTGTATCTCCTTAACTAAGCGACCGCGCGGGTCATTTTATGCACCAGAAAAGACTTCAAAACACAAAAATGGCTATATCTCCTAAACTAGGCGTGAGCGGCGGTCATTTTATGCACCAGAAAAAAAAATCAAAATACTAAAATGGCTATATTTCCTAAACTACCCGTCTGCGGGGGTCTTTTTATACACCAGAAAGAAAAAATTCAAAATACTAAAATGGCTATATCTCCTAAACTAGGCGTCTGCGGGGGTCATTTTTTGCACCAGAAAAAAAAACCAAAATACTAAAATGGCTATATCTCCAAAAGTAGGCGTCTGCGGGGGTCATTTTGTGCACCAGAAAAAAAAATTCTAAATACTAAAATTGCTATATCTCCTAAACTAAGCCTCCGCGCGGGTCATTGTATGCACCAGAAAAGACTTCAAAACACAAAAATGGCTATATCTCCTAAACTAGGCGTCAGCGGCGGTAATTTTATGCACCAGAAAAAAAATTCAAAACACATAAAAGGCTATATCTCCTAAACTAGGCGGCTGCGCGGGTCATTTTGTGCACCAGAAAAAAAAGTCCAAAATACTAAAATGGCTATATTTCCTAAACTACCCGTCTGCGGGGGTCTTTTTATACACCAGAAAGAAAAAATTCAAAATACTAAAATGGCTATATCTCCTAAACTAGGCGTCTGCGGGGGTCTTTTTATACACCAGAAAGAAAAAATTCAAAATACTAAAATGTTTATATCTCCTAAACTAGGCGTCTGCGGGGGTCATTTTGTGCACCAGAAAAAAAAATTTCAAATACTAAAATTGCTATATCTCCTAAAGTAAGCGTCCGCGAGGGTCATTTTATGCACCAGAAAAGACTTCAAAACACAAAAATGGCTATATCTCATAAACTAGGCGTAAGCGGCGGTCATTTTATGCACCAGAAAAAAAATCAAAATACTAAAATGGCTATATTTCCTAAACTACCCGTCTGCGGGGGTCTTTTTATACACCAGAAAGAAAAAATTCAAAATACTAAAATGGCTATATCTCCTAAACTAGGCGTCTGCTTGGGTCGTTTTATGCCCCAGAAAAAAAAATCAAAATACTAAAATTGCGAAATCTATTAAACTAGGCGTCTGCGGGGTCAAATTATGCACCAGAAAAAAAAATCCAAATACTAGAATGGCTATATCTCCTAAACTAGGCGTCTGCGAGGGTCATTTTATGCACCAGAAAAAAAAAACTAAATACTAAAATGGCTATATCTCCAAAACTAGGCGTCTTCGGGGGTCATTTTGTGCACCAGAAAAAAAAATTCTAAATACTAAAATTGCTATATCTCCTAAACTAAGCGTCCGCGCGGGTCATTTTATGCACCAGAAAAGACTTCAAAACACAAAAATGGCTATATCTCCTAAACTAGGCGTCAGCGGCGGTAATTTTATGCACCAGAAAAAAAATCAAAATACTAAAATGGCTATATTTCCTAAACTACCCGTCTGCGGGGGTCTTTTTATACACCAGAAAGAAAAAATTCAAAATACTAAAATGGCTATATCTCCTAAACTAGGCGTCTGCTTGGGTCGTTTTATGCCCCAGAAAAAAAAATCAAAATACTAAAATTGCGAAATCTATTAAACTAGGCGTCTGCGGGGTCAAATTATGCACCAGAAAAAAAAATCCAAATACTAGAATGGCTATATCTCCTAAACTAGGCGTCTGCGAGGGTCATTTTATGCACCAGAAAAAAAAAACTAAATACTAAAATGGCTATATCTCCAAAACTAGGCGTCTTCGGGGGTCATTTTGTGCACCAGAAAAAAAAATTCTAAATACTAAAATTGCTATATCTCCTAAACTAAGCGTCCGCGCGGGTCATTTTATGCACCAGAAAAGACTTCAAAACACAAAAATGGCTATATCTCCTAAACTAGGCGTCAGCGGCGGTAATTTTATGCACCAGAAAAAAAATCAAAATACTAAAATGGCTATATTTCCTAAACTACCCGTCTGCGGGGGTCTTTTTATACACCAGAAAGAAAAAATTCAAAATACTAAAATGGCTATATCTCCTAAACTAGGCGTCTGCTTGGGTCGTTTTATGCCCCAGAAAAAAAAATCAAAATACTAAAATTGCGAAATCTATTAAACTAGGCGTCTGCGGGGTCAAATTATGCACCAGAAAAAAAAATCCAAATACTAGAATGGCTATATCTCCTAAACTAGGCGTCTGCGAGGGTCATTTTATGCACCAGAAAAAAAAAACTAAATACTAAAATGGCTATATCTCCAAAACTAGGCGTCTTCGGGGGTCATTTTGTGCACCAGAAAAAAAAATTCTAAATACTAAAATTGCTATATCTCCTAAACTAAGCGTCCGCGCGGGTCATTTTATGCACCAGAAAAGACTTCAAAACACAAAAATGGCTATATCTCCTAAACTAGGCGTCAGCGGCGGTAATTTTATGCACCAGAAAAAAAATTCAAAACACATAAGTGGCTATATCTTCTAAACTAGGCGTCTGCGGGGGTCATTTTATGCACCAGAAAAAAAAATCAAAATACTAAAATGGCTTTATCTCCAAAACTAGGCGTCTGCAGGAGTCATTTTGTGCACCAGAAAAAAAAAATTCTAAATACTAAAATTGCTATATCTCCCAAAATAAGCGTCCGCGCGGGTCATTTTATGCACCAGAAAAGACTTCAAAACACAAAAATGGCTATATCTCTTAAACTAGGGGTCAGCGGCGGTCATTTTATGCACCAGAAAAAAAAACCAAAATCCTAAAATGGCTATATCTTCTAAACTAGGCGTCTGTGGGGGTCATTTTGTGCACCAGAAAAAAAAAATTCTAAATACTAAAATTGCTATATCTCCTAAACTACGCGTCTGCGGGGTCATTTTATGCACCAGAAAAAAAAATCAAAATACTTAAATGGCTATATTTCCTAAACTAGGCGTCTGCGGCGGTCATTTTATGCACCAGAAAAAAAAATTCTAAATACTAAAATGGCTATATCTCCTAACCTAGGCGTCTGCGGGGTCATTTTAAGCACCAAAAATTAAAAATACGGAAATGGCTATATCTTTTAAACTAGGCGTCTGCGAGGGTCATTTTATGCACCAGAAAAAAAAATTCTAAATACTAAAATAGCTATATCTCCTAAACTAGGCGTCTGCGGGGTCAAATTATGCACCAAAAATCCAAAATACTAAAATGGCTATATCTCCTAAACTAGGCGTCTGTTTGGGTCGTTTTATGCCCCAGAAAAAAAAATCAAAATACTAAAATTGCGAAATCTATTAAACTAGGCGTCTGCGGGGTCAAATTATGCACCAGAAAAAAAAATCCAAATACTAGAATGGCTATATCTCCTAAACTAGGCGTCTGCGAGGGTCATTTTAAGCAGCAGAAAAAAAAATCAAAATATTAGAATGGCTATATCTCCTAAACTAGGCGTTGGCGGGGGTCATTTTATGCACCAGAAAAAAAATTCAAAATACTAAAATGGCTTTATCTCCTAAACTAGGCGTCTACGGGGGTCATTTTATGCACCAGAAAAAAAATCAAAATACTAAAATGGCTTTATCTCCTAAACTAGGCGTCTACGGGGGTCATTTTACGCACCAGAAAAAAAAATCTAAATACTATAATGGCTATTTCTCCAAAACTAGGCGTCTGCGGGGGTCATTTTGCGTACCAGAAAAAAAAAATTCTAAATACTAAAATTGCTATATCTCCTAAACTAAGCGACCGCGCGGGTCATTTTATGCACCAGAAAAGACTTCAAAACACAAAAATGGCTATATCTCCTAAACTAGGCGTGAGCGGCGGTCATTTTATGCACCAGAAAAAAAAGTCAAAATACTAAAATGGCTATATTTCCTAAACTAGGCGTCTGCGGGGGTCATTTTATGCACCAGAAAAAAAAAATCAAAATACTAAAATGGCTAAATCTCCTAAAGCAGGCGTCTGCGGTGTTCATTCTATGCACCAGAAAAAAAAAATTCGAAATACACAAAAATGACTATATCTCCTAAACCTGGCGTCGGCGTGGGTCATTTTATGTATCAGAAAAAAAAAATTCAAAATACTAAAATGGCTATATCTCCTAAATTGGCGACGGCGGGGGTCATTTTATGCTCCAAAACTCCAAAATACTAAAATGGCTTTATCTCCTAAACTAGGCGTGAGCATCGGTCATTTTATGCACCCGAAAAAAAAAATCAAAATACTAAAATGGCTATATCTCCTAAACTAGGCGTCTGCGGGGGTCTTTTTATACACCAGAAAGAAAAAATTCAAAATACTAAAATGGCTATATCTCCTAAACTAGGCGTCTGCGGGGGTCATTTTATGCACCAGAAAAAAAATTCAAAATACTAAAATGGCTTTATCTCCTAAACTAGGCGTCTACGGGGGTCATTTTATGCACCAGAAAA
Organism: Volucella zonaria; assembly: GCA_963966105.1. Taxonomy (NCBI): domain Eukaryota; kingdom Metazoa; phylum Arthropoda; class Insecta; order Diptera; family Syrphidae; genus Volucella; species Volucella zonaria. The sequence goes on along the minus strand of CAWYQB010000254.1, from coordinate 8,242,823 downwards.
GACTTCAAAACACAAAAATGGCTGTATCTCCTAAACTAGGCGTGAGCATCGGTCATTTTATGCACCCGAAAAAAAAATCCAAATACTAGAATGGCTATATCTCCTAAACTAGGCGTCTGCGAGGGTCATTTTATGCAGCAGAAAAAAAAATCAAAATATTAGAATGGCTATATCTCCTAAACTAGGCGTCGGCGGGGGTCATTTTATGCACCAGAAAAAAAAATCAAAATACTAAAATGGCTAAATCTCCTAAACCAGGCGTCTGCGGTGTTCATTCTATGCGCCAGAAAAAAAAATTTGAAGTATTAAAATGGCTGCATCTCCTAAACTAGTGGTCTGCGGGGGTCGTTTTATGCGCCAGAAAAAAGAAATCCAAAATACTAAAATGGTGATATCTCCTAAACTAGGCGTCTGCGGTGGTCGTTTTATGCACCAAAAATCCAAAATACTAAAATGGCTATATCTCTTAAACTAGGTGTCTGCGGGGGTCATTTTATGCACCAGAAAAAAAAAATTCTAAATAATAAAATAGCTATATCTCCTAAAATAGGCGTCTGCGGGGTTCATTTTATGCACCAGAAAAAAAAATCAAAATACTAAAATGGCTATATCTCCAAAACTAGGCGTCTGCGTGGGTCATTTTATGCACCAGAAAAAAAAATCAAAATACTAAAATGGCTAAATCTCCTAAACCAGGCGTCTGCGGTGTTCATTCTATGCGCCAGAAAAAAAAATTTTAAATATTAAAATGGCTGCATCTCCTAAACTAGTGGTCTGCGGGGGTCGTTTTATGCGCCAGAAAAAAGAAATCCAAAATACTAAAATGGTGATATCTCCTAAACTAGGCGTCTGCGGTGGTCGTTTTATGCACCAAAAATCCAAAATACTAAAATGGCTATATCTCTTAAACTAGGTGTCTGCGGGGGTCATTTTATGCACCAGAAAAAAAAAATTCTAAATACTAAAATTGCTATACCTCCTAAACTTGGCGACCGCGTGGGTCATTTTATGCACCAGAAAAGACTTCAAAACACAAAAATGGCTATATATCCTAAACTAAGCGTGAGCGGCGGTCATTTTATGCACCAGAAAAAAAAATCAAAATACTAAAATGGCTATATTTCCTAAACTACCCGTCTGCGGGGGTCTCTTTATACACCAGAAAGAAAAAATTCAAAATACTAAAATGGCTAAATCTCCTAAAACAGGCGTCTGCGGTGTTCATTCTATGCGCCAGAAAAAAAAACTTCGAATTACACAAAAATGACTAAATATCCTAAACCTGGCGTCGGCGTATGTCATTTTATGTATCAGAAAAAAAAAATTAAAAATACTAAAATGGCCGTATTTCCTAAACTAGGCGTCTGCGGTGGTCATTTTATGCACCAAAAAAAACTTCGAACTACTCAAATAGCTATATCTCCTAAACTAGGCGTCCGCGGGGGTCATTTTATGCACCAGAAATGACTTCAAAATACATAAATGGCTATATCTCTTAAACTAGGCGTCAGCGGCAATCACTTTATGCCGCTGCACGCAAAACACAAAAATGGTAATATCTCCTAAAGTAAGCGTCTGCGGGAGTCATTAAATGCACCAGAAAAGACATCAAAACACAAATGTGGCTATATATCCTAAGATAGGCGGCTGCGGGGGTTATTTTGCGCACCAGAAAAAAAAAAATCCAAAATACTAAAATGGCCATATTTCATAAACTAGGCGTCTGCGGGGGACATTTTATGCACCAGAAAAAAAAATTTTAAATATTAAAATGGCTGCATCTCCTAAACTAGTGGTCTGCGGGGGTCGTTTTATGCGCCAGAAAAAAGAAATCCAAAATACTAAAATGGTGATATCTCCTAAGCTAGGCGTCTGCGGGGGTCATTTTATGCACCAGAAAAAAAAATCAAAATACTAAAATAGCTATATCTCCTAAACTAGGCGTCGGCGGGGGTCATTTTATGCACCAAAACTCCAAAATACTAAAATGGCTTTATCTCCTAAACTAGGCGTCTGCGGGGGTCATTTTATGCACCAGAAAGAAAAATCAAAATACTAAAATGGCTATATCTCCAAAACTAGGCGTCTACGGGGATCATTTTGCGCACCAGAAAAAAAAAATTCTAAATACTAAAATTGCTGTATCTCCTTAACTAAGCGACCGCGCGGGTCATTTTATGCACCAGAAAAGACTTCAAAACACAAAAATGGCTATATCTCCTAAACTAGGCGTCAGCGGCGGTAATTTTATGCACCAGAAAAAAAATTCAAAACACATAAAAGGCTATATCTCCTAAACTAGGCGTCTGCGGGGGTCTTTTTATACACCAGAAAGAAAAAATTCAAAATACTAAAATGGTTATATCTAATAAACTAGGCGTCTGCGGGGGTCATTTTATGCACCAGAAAAAAAAATTTTAAATATTAAAATGGCTGCATCTCCTTAACTAGTGGTCTGCGGGGGTCGTTTTATGCGCCAGAAAAAAGAAATCCAAAATACTGAAATGGTGATATCTCCTAAGCTAGGCGTCTGCGGGGGTCATTTTATGCACCAGAAAAAAAAATCAAAATACTAAAATGGCTATATTTCCTAAACTACCCGTCTGCGGGGGTCTTTTTATACACCAGAAAGAAAAAATTCAAAATACTAAAATGGCTATATCTCCTAAACTAGGCGTCTGCGGGGGTCATTTTATGCACCAGAAAAAAAAATCAAAATACTAAAATGGCTATATCTCCAAAAGTAGGCGTCTGCGGGGGTCATTTTGTGCACCAGAAAAAAAAATTCTAAATACTAAAATTGCTATATCTCCTAAACTAAGCGTCCGCGCGGGTCATTGTATGCACCAGAAAAGACTTCAAAACACAAAAATGGCTATATCTCCTAAACTAGGCGTCAGCGGCGGTAATTTTATGCACCAGAAAAAAAATTCAAAACACATAAAAGGCTATATCTCCTAAACTAGGCGTCTGCGGGGGTCTTTTTATACACCAGAAAGAAAAAATTCAAAATACTAAAATGGTTATATCTAATAAACTAGGCGTCTGCGGGGGTCATTTTATGCACCAGAAAAAAAAATCAAAATACTAAAATGGCTATATCTCCAAAACTAGGCGTCTGCTGGGGTCATTTTGTGCACCAGAAAAGACTTCAAAACACAAAAATGGCTATATCTCCTAAACTAGGCGTCAGCGGCGGTAATTTTATGCACCAGAAAAAAAATTCAAAACACATAAATGGCTATATCTCCTAAACTAGGCGTCTGCGGGGGTCATTTTATGCACCAGAAAAAAAAATCAAAATACTAAAATGGCTTTATCTCCAAAACTAGGCGTCTGCGGGAGTCATTTTGTGCACCAGAAAAAAAAAATTCTAAATACTAAAATTGCTATATCTCCCAAACTAAGCGTCCGCGCGGGTCATTTTATGCACCAGAAAAGACTTCAAAACACAAAAATGGCTATATCTCTTAAACTAGGGGTCAGCGGCGGTCATTTTATGCACCAGAAAAAAAAAACCAAAATCCTAAAATGGCTATATCTTCTAAACTAGGCGTCTGTGGGGGTCATTTTGTGCACCAGAAAAAAAAAATTCTAAATACTAAAATTGCTATATCTCCTAAACTACGCGTCTGCGGGGTCATTTTATGCACCAGAAAAAAAAATCAAAATACTTAAATGGCTATATTTCCTAAACTAGGCGTCTGCGGCGGTCATTTTATGCACCAGAAAAAAAAAATTCTAAATACTAAAATGGCTATATCTCCTAAACTAGGCGTCTGCGGGGGTCATTTTATGCACCAGAAAAAAAAATCAAAATACTAAAATGGCTATATCTCCAAAAGTAGGCGTCTGCGGGGGTCATTTTGTGCACCAGAAAAAAAAATTCTAAATACTAAAATTGCTATATCTCCTAAACTAAGCGTCCGCGCGGGTCATTGTATGCACCAGAAAAGACTTCAAAACACAAAAATGGCTATATCTCCTAAACTAGGCGTCAGCGGCGGTAATTTTATGCACCAGAAAAAAAATTCAAAACACATAAAAGGCTATATCTCCTAAACTAGGCGGCTGCGCGGGTCATTTTGTGCACCAGAAAAAAAAGTCCAAAATACTAAAATGGCTATATTTCCTAAACTACCCGTCTGCGGGGGTCTTTTTATACACCAGAAAGAAAAAATTCAAAATACTAAAATGGCTATATCTCCTAAACTAGGCGTCTGCTGGGGTCTTTTTATACACCAGAAAGAAAAAATTCAAAATACTAAAATGGTTATATCTCCTAAACTAGGCGTCTGCGGGGGTCATTTTATGCACCAGAAAAAATTCAAAATACTAAAATGGCTATATCTCCAAAACTAGGCGTCTGCGGGGGTCATTTTATGCACCAAAAATCCAAAATTCTAAAATGGCTATCTCCTAAACTAGGCGTCTGCGGGGGTCATTTTATGCACCAGAAAAGACTTCAAAACACAAAAATATATCTCCTAAACTGAGCATCCGCGCGGGTCATTTTATGTACCAGAAGAGACTTTAAAACACAAACATGGCTATATCTCCTAAACTAGGCGTCTGAGGGTGTCATTTTATGCACCAAAAATCCAAAATACTAAAATGGCTATATCTCTTAAACTAGGCGTCTGCGAGGGTCATTTTATGCACCAGAAAAAAAAATTCTAAATACTAAAATAGCTATATCTCCTAAACTAGGCGTCTGCGGGGGTCATTTTATGCACCAAAAATCAAAAATACTAAAATCGCTATATCTCTTAAACTAGGCGTCTGCTAGGGTCATTTTATGCACCAGAAAAAAAAAATTCTAAATACTAAAAAAGCTATATCTCCTAAACTAGGCGTCTGCGTGGGTCATTTTATGCACCAAAAATTCAAAATACTAAAATGGCTATATCTCCAAAACTAGGCGTCTGCGGGGGTCATTTTATGCACCAAAAATCCAAAATTCTAAAATGGCTATCTCCTAAACTAGGCGTCTGCGGGGGTCATTTTATGCACCAGAAAAGACTTCAAAACACAAAAATGGCTATATCTCTTAAACTAGGCGTCTGCGAGGGTCATTTTATGCACCAGAAAAAAAAATTCTAAATACTAAAATAGCTATATCTCCTAAACTAGGCGTCTGCGGGGGTCATTTTATGCACCAAAAATCAAAAATACTAAAATCGCTATATCTCTTAAACTAGGCGTCTGCTAGGGTCATTTTATGCACCAGAAAAAAAATTCTAAATACTAAAATAGCTATATCTCCTAAACTAGGCGTCTGCGGGGGTCATTTTATGCACCAAAAATCCAAAATACTAAAATGGCTATATCTCCTAAACTAGGCGTCTGCGGGGGTCATTTTATGCACCAGAAAAGACTTCAAAACACAAAAATGGCTATATCTCCTAAACTATTCGTCTGAGGGTGTCATTTTATGCACCAAAAATCCAAAATACTAAAATGGCTATATCTCTTAAACTAGGCGTCTGCGAGGGTCATTTTATGCACCAGAAAAAAAAATTCTAAATACTAAAATAGCTATATCTCCTAAACTAGGCGTCTGCGGGGGTCATTTTATGCACCAAAAATCCAAAATACTAAAATGGCTATATCTCCTAAACTAGGCGTCTGCGGGGGTCATTTTATGCCCCAGAAAAAAAAATCAAAATACTAAAATGGCTATATCTCCTAAAATAGGCGTCTGCGGGGACATTTTATGCACCAGAAAAAAAAATCAAAATACTAAAATGGCTATATCTCCTAAACTAGGCGTCTGCGAGGGTCGTTTTATGCGCCAGAAAAAAAAAATCCAAAATACTAAAATGGCGATATCTCCTAAACTAGATGTCTGCGGGGGTCATTTTATGCACCAAAAATCCAAAATACTAAAATGGCTATCTCCTAAACTAGGCGTCTGCGGGGGTCATTTTATGCACCAGAAAAGACTTCAAAACACAAAAATGGCTATATCTCCTAAACTGAGCATCCGCGCGGGTCATTTTATGTACCAGAAGAGACTTTAAAACACAAACATGGCTATATCTCCTAAACTAGGCGTCTGAGGGTGTCATTTTATGCACCAAAAATCCAAAATACTAAAATGGCTATATCTCTTAAACTAGGCGTCTGCGAGTGTCATTTTATGCACCAGAAAAAAAAATTCTAAATACTAAAATAGCTATATCTCCTAAACTAGGCGTCTGCGGGGGTCATTTTATGCACCAAAAATCCAAAATACTAAAATGGATATATCTCCTAAACTAGGCGTAAGCGGCGGTCATTTTATGCACCAGAAAAAAAATCAAAATACTAAAATGGCTATATTTCCTAAACTACCCGTCTGCGGGGGTCTTTTTATACACCAGAAAGAAAAAATTCAAAATACTAAAATGGCTATATCTCCTAAACTAGGCGTCTGCAGGGGTCATTTTATGCACCAGAAAAAAAAATCTAAATACTAAAATGGCTATATCTCCAAAACTAGGCGTCTTCGGGGGTCATTTTGTGCACCAGAAAAAAAAATTCTAAATACTAAAATTGCTATATCTCCTAAACTAAGCGTCCTTTCGGGTCATTTTATGCACCAGAAAAGACTTCAAAACACAAAAATGGCTATATCTCCTAAACTAGGCGTCAGCGGCCGTAATTTTATGCACCAGAAAAAAAATTCAAAACACATAAATGGCTATATCTCCTAAACTAGGCGTCTGCGGGGGTCATTTTATGCACCAGAAAAAAAAATCAAAATACTAAAATGGCTTTATCTCCAAAACTAGGCGTCTGCGGGAGTCATTTTGTGCACCAGAAAAAAAAATTCTAAATACTAAGATTGCTATATCTCCCAAACTAAGCGTCCGCGCGGGTCATTTTATGCACCAGAAAAGACTTCAAAACACAAAAATGGCTATATCTCTTAAACTAGGCGTCTGCGGGGGTCATTTTATGCACCAAAAATCCAAAATACTAAAATGGCTATATCTCTTAAACTAGGCGTCTGCGAGGGTCATTTTATGCACCAGAAAAAAAAATTCTAAATACTAAAATAGCTATATCTCCTAAACTAGGCGTCTGCGGGGGTCATTTTATGCACCAAAAATCCAAAATACTAAAATGGCTATATCTCCTAAACTAGGCGTCTGCGGGGGTCATTTTATGCCCCAGAAAAAAAAATCAAAATACTAAAATGGCTATATCTCCTAAAATAGGCGTCTGCGGGGACATTTTATGCACCAGAAAAAAAAATCAAAATACTAAAATGGCTATATCTCCTAAACTAGGCGTCTGCGAGGGTCGTTTTATGCGCCAGAAAAAAAAAATCCAAAATACTAAAATGGCGATATCTCCTAAACTAGATGTCTGCGGGGGTCATTTTATGCACCAAAAATCCAAAATACTAAAATGGCTATCTCCTAAACTAGGCGTCTGCGGGGGTCATTTTATGCACCAGAAAAGACTTCAAAACACAAAAATGGCTATATCTCCTAAACTGAGCATCCGCGCGGGTCATTTTATGTACCAGAAGAGACTTTAAAACACAAACATGGCTATATCTCCTAAACTAGGCGTCTGAGGGTGTCATTTTATGCACCAAAAATCCAAAATACTAAAATGGCTATATCTCTTAAACTAGGCGTCTGCGAGTGTCATTTTATGCACCAGAAAAAAAAATTCTAAATACTAAAATAGCTATATCTCCTAAACTAGGCGTCTGCGGGGGTCATTTTATGCACCAAAAATCCAAAATACTAAAATGGATATATCTCCTAAACTAGGCGTAAGCGGCGGTCATTTTATGCACCAGAAAAAAAATCAAAATACTAAAATGGCTATATTTCCTAAACTACCCGTCTGCGGGGGTCTTTTTATACACCAGAAAGAAAAAATTCAAAATACTAAAATGGCTATATCTCCTAAACTAGGCGTCTGCAGGGGTCATTTTATGCACCAGAAAAAAAAATCTAAATACTAAAATGGCTATATCTCCAAAACTAGGCGTCTTCGGGGGTCATTTTGTGCACCAGAAAAAAAAATTCTAAATACTAAAATTGCTATATCTCCTAAACTAAGCGTCCTTTCGGGTCATTTTATGCACCAGAAAAGACTTCAAAACACAAAAATGGCTATATCTCCTAAACTAGGCGTCAGCGGCCGTAATTTTATGCACCAGAAAAAAAATTCAAAACACATAAATGGCTATATCTCCTAAACTAGGCGTCTGCGGGGGTCATTTTATGCACCAGAAAAAAAAATCAAAATACTAAAATGGCTTTATCTCCAAAACTAGGCGTCTGCGGGAGTCATTTTGTGCACCAGAAAAAAAAATTCTAAATACTAAGATTGCTATATCTCCCAAACTAAGCGTCCGCGCGGGTCATTTTATGCACCAGAAAAAAAAAACCAAAATCCTAAAATGGCTATATCTTCTAAACTAGGCGTCTGTGGGGGTCATTTTGTGCACCAGAAAAAAAAAAATTCTAAATACTAAAATTGCTATATCTCCTAAACTACGCGTCTGCGGGGTCATTTTATGCACCAGAAAAAAAAATCAAAATACTTAAATGGCTATATTTCCTAAACTAGGCGTCTGCGGCGGTCATTTTATGCACCAGAAAAAAAAAAATTCTAAATACTAAAATGGCTATATCTCCTAACCTAGGCGTCTGCGTGGTCATTTTAAGCACCAAAAATCCAAAATACGGAAATGGCTATATCTTTTAAACTAGGCGTCTGCGAGGGTCATTTTATGCACCAGAAAAAAAAATTCTAAATACTAAAATAGCTATATCTCCTAAACTAGGCGTCTGCGGGGTCAAATTATGCACCAAAAATCCAAAATACTAAAATGGCTATATCTCCTAAACTAGGCGTCTGCTTGGGTCGTTTTATGCCCCAGAAAAAAAAAACCAAAATACTAAAATTGGGGAATCGATTAAACTAGGCGTCTGCGGGGTCAAATTATGCACCAGAAAAAAAAATCCAAATACTAGAATGGCTATATCTCCTAAACTAGGCGTCTGCGAGGGTCATTTTATGCAGCAGAAAAAAAAATCAAAATATTAGAATGGCTATATATCCTAAACTAGGCGTCTGCGGGGTCAAATTATGCACCAAAAATCCAAAATACTATATCTCCTAAACTAGGCGTCTGCTTGGGTCGTTTTATGCCCCAGAAAAAAAAATCAAAATACTAAAATTGCGGAATCTATTAAACTAGGCGTCTGCGGGGTCAAATTATGCACCAGAAAAAAAAATCCAAATACTAGAATGGCTATATCTCCTAAACTAGGCGTCTGCGTGGGTCATTTTATGTACCAGGAAAAAAATGTTCAAAATACTAAAATGGCCGTATTTTCTAAACTAGGCGTCTGCGGGGGTCATTTTATGTACCAGAAATGACTTCAAAATACAAAAATGGCTATATCTGTGCACCAGAAAAAAAATCCAAAATACTAAAATGAGTATATCTCCTAAACGAGCCGTCTGCGGGAGTCATTAAATGCACCAGAAAAGACTTCAAAACACAAATGTGGCTATACCTCCTAAGCTAGGCGGCTGCGGGTGTCACTTTGTGCACCAGAAAAAAAAAATCCAAAATACTAAAATGGCCATATTTCCTAAACTAGGCGTCTGCGGAGGACATTTTATGCACCAGAAAAAAAAATTTTAAATATTAAAATGGCTGCATCTCCTAAACTAGTGGTCTGCGGGGGTCGTTTTATGCGCCAGAAAAAAGAAATCCAAAATACTAAAATGGCGATCTCCTAAATTAGGCGTCTGCGGGGGTCATTTTATGCATCAAAAATCCAAAATACTAAAATGGCTATATCTATTAAACTAGTCGTCTGCGGGGGTCATTTTATGCACCAAAAAAAAAAAACTAGTAAATACTAAACTAGGCGTCTGCGAGGGTCATTTTATGCACCAGAAATAAAAAATTCAAAACACATAAATGGCTATATCTCCTAAACTATTCCTCCGGGGGGGTCTTTTTATGCACCAGAAAAAAAAAATTCTAAATACTAAAATGGCTATATCTCCTAAACTAGGCGTCTGCGGTGTTCACTCTATGCACCAGAAAAAAAAAATTAAAGAAACACAAAAATGACTATATCTCCTAAACCTGGCGTCGGCGTTGGTCATTTTATGAACCAGAAAAAAAAATATTCAAAATACTAAAATGGCCGTATTTCCTAAACTAGGCGTCTGCGGGGGTCATTTTATGCCCCAGAAAAAAAAATCAAAATACTAAAATGGCTATATCTCCTAAAATAGGCGTCTGCGGGGACATTTTATGCACCAGAAAAAAAAATTTTAAATATTAAAATGGCTGCATCTCCTAAACTAGTGGTCTGCGGGGGTCGTTTTATGCGCCAGAAAAAAGAAATCCAAAATACTAAAATGGCGATATCTCCTAAACTAGGCGTCTGCGGGGGTCATTTTATGCACCAAAAATCCAAAATACTAAAATGGCTATATCTATTAAACTAGTCGTCTGCGGGGGTCATTTTATGCACCAGAAAAAAAAATTCTAAATACTAAAATGGCTATATCTCCTAAACTAGGCGTCTGCGAGGGTCATTTTATGCACCAGAAATAAAAAATTCAAAACACATAAATGGCTATATCTCCTAAACTATTCGACTGGGGGGGTTTTTTATGCACCAGAAAAAAAAAATTCTAAATACTAAAATGGCTATATCTCCTAAACTAGGCGTCTGCGGTGTTCATTCTATGCACCAGAAAAAAAAAATTCAAGAAACACAAAAATGACTATATCTCCTAAACCTGGCGTCGGCGTTGGTCATTTTAGGTACCAGAAAAAAAAATATTCAAAATACTAAAATGGTCGTATTTCGTAAACTAGGCGTCTGCGAGGGACATTTTATGCACCAGAAATAATAATTTTAAATATTAAAATGGCTGCATCTCCTAAACTAGTGGTCTGCGGTGGTCGTTTTATGCTCCAGAAAAAAGAAATCCAAAATGCTAAAATGGCTATATCTCCTAAACTAGGCGTCTGGGGGGGTCTTTTTATGCACCAGAAAAAAAAAATTCTAAATACTAAAATGGCTATATCTCCTAAACCAGGCGTCTGCGGTGTTCATTCTATGCACCAGAAAAAAAAAATTCAAAAAACACAAAAATGACTATATCTCCTAAACCTGGCGTCGGCGTGGGTCATTTTATGTACCAGAAAAAAAATGTTCAAAATACTAAAATGGCCGTATTTCCTAAACTAGGCGTCTGCGGGGGTCATTTTATGCACCAGAAATGACTTCAAAATACAAAAATGGCTATATCTGTGCACCAGAAAAAAAATCCAAAATACTAAAATGAGTATATCTCCTAAACGAGGCGTCTGCGGGAGTCATTAAATGCACCAGAAAAGACTTCGAAACACAAATGTGGCTATACCTCCTAAGCTAGGAGGCTGCGGGGGTCATTTTGTGCACCAGAAAAAAAAAATCCAAAATACTAAAATGGCCATATTTCCTAAACTAGGCGTCTGCGGGGGACATTTTATGCACCAGAAAAAAAAATGTTAAATATTAAAATGGCTGCATCTCCTAAACTAGTGGTCTGCGGGGGTCGTTTTACGCGCCAGAAAAAAGAAATCCAAAATACTAAAATGGCGATATCTCCTAAACTAGGCGTCTGCGTGGGTCATTTTATGCACCAAAAATCCAAAATACTAAAATGGCTATTTCTATTAAACTAGTCGTCTGCGGGGGTCATTTTATGCGCCAGAAAAAAAAAATTGTAAATACTAAAATAGCTATTTCTCCTAAACTAGGCGTCTGCGGGGGTCATTTTATGCACCAAAAATCCAAAATACTAAAATGGCTATATCTTCTAAACTAGGCTTCTGCGAGGGTCATTTAATGCACCAGAAATAAAAAATTCAAAACACATAAATGGCTATATCTCCTAAACTATTCGTCTGCGGGGGTCATTTTATGCACCAGAAAAAAAAATTCTAAATACTAAAATGGCTATATCTCCTAAACTAGGCGTCTGCGAGGGTCATTTTATGCACCAGAAATAAAAAATTCAAAACACATAAATGGCTATATCTCCTAAACTATTCGTCTGGGGGGGTTTTTTATGCACCAGAAAAAAAAAATTCTAAATACTAAAATGGCTATATCTCCTAAACTAGGCGTCTGCGGTGTTCATTCTTTGCACCAGAAAAAAAAATTCAAGAAACACAAAAACGACTATATCTTCTAAACCTGGCGTCGGCGTTGGTCATTTTAGGTACCAGAAAAAAAAATATTCAAAATACTAAAATGGCCGTATTTCCTAAACTAGGCGTCTGCGGGGGACATTTTATGCACCAGAAAAAATAATTTTAAATATTAAAATGGCTGCATCTCCTAAACTAGTGGTCTGCGGTGGTCGTTTTATGCTCCAGAAAAAAGAAATCCAAAATGCTAAAATGGCTATATCTCCTAAACTAGGCGTCTGGGGGGGTCTTTTTATGCACCAGAAAAAAAAAATTCTAAATACTAAAATGGCTATATCTCCTAAACCAGGCGTCTGCGGTGTTCATTCTATGCACCAGAAAAAAAAAATTCAAAAAACACAAAAATGACTATATCTCCTAAACCTGGCGTCGGCGTGGGTCATTTTATGTACCAGAAAAAAAATGTTCAAAATACTAAAATGGCCGTATTTCCTAAACTAGACGTCTGCGGGGGTCATTTTATGCACCAGAAATGACTTCAAAATACAAAAATGGCTATATCTGTGCACCAGAAAAAAAATCCAAAATACTAAAATGAGTATATCTCCTAAACGAGGCGTCTGCGGGAGTCATTAAATGCACCAGAAAAGACTTCGAAACACAAATGTGGCTATACCTCCTAAGCTAGGAGGCTGCGGGGGTCATTTTGTGCACCAGAAAAAAAAATCCAAAATACTAAAATGGCCATATTTCCTAAACTAGGCGTCTGCGGGGGACATTTTATGCACCAGAAAAAAAAATGTTAAATATTAAAATGGCTGCATCTCCTAAACTAGTGGTCTGCGGGGGTCGTTTTACGCGCCAGAAAAAAGAAATCCAAAATACTAAAATGGCGATATCTCCTAAACTAGGCGTCTGCGTGGGTCATTTTATGCACCAAAAATCCAAAATACTAAAATGGCTATTTCTATTAAACTAGTCGTCTGCGGGGGTCATTTTATGCGCCAGAAAAAAAAAATTGTAAATACTAAAATAGCTATTTCTCCTAAACTAGGCGTCTGCGGGGGTCATTTTATGCACCAAAAATCCAAAATACTAAAATGGCTATATCTTCTAAACTAGGCTTCTGCGAGGGTCATTTAATGCACCAGAAATAAAAAATTCAAAACACATAAATGGCTATATCTCCTAAACTATTCGTCTGCGGGGGTCATTTTATGCACCAGAAAAAAAAATTCTAAATACTAAAATGGCTATATCTCCTAAACTAGGCGTCTGCGAGGGTCATTTTATGCACCAGAAATAAAAAATTCAAAACACATAAATGGCTATATCTCCTAAACTATTCGTCTGGGGGGGTTTTTTATGCACCAGAAAAAAAAAATTCTAAATACTAAAATGGCTATATCTCCTAAACTAGGCGTCTGCGGTGTTCATTCTATGCACCAGAAAAAAAAATTCAAGAAACACAAAAACGACTATATCTTCTAAACCTGGCGTCGGCGTTGGTCATTTTAGGTACCAGAAAAAAAAATATTCAAAATACTAAAATGGCCGTATTTCCTAAACTAGGCGTCTGCGGGGGACATTTTATGCACCAGAAAAAATAATTTTAAATATTAAAATGGCTGCATCTCCTAAACTAGTGTTCTTCGGGGGTCGTTTTATGCGCCAGAAAAAAGAAATCCAAAATACTAAAATGGCGATATCTCCTAAACTAGGCGTGGGGGGGTCTTTTTATGCACCAGAAAAAAAAATTCTAAATACTAAAATGGTTATATCTCCTAAACCAGGCGTCTGCGGTGTTCATTCTATGCACCAGAAAAAAAAAATTAAAAAAACACAAAAATGACTATATCTCCTAAACCTGGCGTCGGCGTGGGTCATTTTATGTACCAGAAAAAAAATGTTCAAAATACTAAAATGGCCGTATTTCCTAAACTAGGCGTCTGCGGGGGTCATTTTATGCACCAGAAATGACTTCAAAATACAAAAATGGCTATATCTGTGCACCAGAAAAAAAATCTTAAATACTAAAATGAGTATATCTCCTAAACTAGGCGTCTGCGGGGGTCATTTTATCCACCAAAAATCCAAAATACTAAAATGGCTATATCTCCTAAACTAGGCGTCTGCGAGGGTCATTTTATGCACCAGAAATAAAAAATTCAAAACACATAAATGGCTATATCTCCTAAACTATTCGTCTGCGGGGGTCATTTTATGCACCAGAAAAAAAAAATCTAAATACTAAAATGGCTATATCTCCTAAACTAGGCGTCTGCGAGGGTCATTTTATGCACCAGAAATAAAAAATTCAAAACACATAAATGGCTATATCTCCTAAACTATTCGTCTGCGGGGGTCATTTTATGCACCAGAAAAAAAAATTCTAAATACTAAAATGGCTATATCTCCTAAACTAGGCGTCTGCGGTGTTCATTCTATGCACCAGAAAAAAAAAATTCAAGAAACACAAAAATGACTATATCTCCTAAACCTGGCGTCGGCGTTGGTCATTTTATGTACCAGAAAAAAAAATATTCAAAATACTAAAATGGCCGTATTTCCTAAACTAGGCGTCTGCGGGGGACATTTTATGCACGAGAAAAAAAAAATTTTAAATATTAAAATGGCTGCGTCTCCTAAACTAGTGGTCTGCGGGGGTCGTTTTATGCGCCAGAAAAAAGAAATCCAAAATACTAAAATGGCGATATCTCCTAAACTAGGCGTCTGCGTGGGTCATTTTATGCACCAAAAATCCAAAATACTAAAATGGCTATTTCTATTAAACTAGTCGTCTGCGGGGGTCATTTTATGCGCCAGAAAAAAAAAATTGTAAATACTAAAATAGCTATTTCTCCTAAACTAGGCGTCTGCGGGGGTCATTTTATGCACCAAAAATCCAAAATACTAAAATGGCTATATCTTCTAAACTAGGCTTCTGCGAGGGTCATTTAATGCACCAGAAATAAAAAATTCAAAACACATAAATGGCTATATCTCCTAAACTATTCGTCTGCGGGGGTCATTTTATGCACCAGAAAAAAAAATTCTAAATACTAAAATGGCTATATCTCCTAAACTAGGCGTCTGCGAGGGTCATTTTATGCACCAGAAATAAAAAATTCAAAACACATAAATGGCTATATCTCCTAAACTATTCGTCTGGGGGGGTTTTTTATGCACCAGAAAAAAAAAATTCTAAATACTAAAATGGCTATATCTCCTAAACTAGGCGTCTGCGGTGTTCATTCTATGCACCAGAAAAAAAAATTCAAGAAACACAAAAACGACTATATCTTCTAAACCTGGCGTCGGCGTTGGTCATTTTAGGTACCAGAAAAAAAAATATTCAAAATACTAAAATGGCCGTATTTCCTAAACTAGGCGTCTGCGGGGGACATTTTATGCACCAGAAAAAATAATTTTAAATATTAAAATGGCTGCATCTCCTAAACTAGTGTTCTTCGGGGGTCGTTTTATGCGCCAGAAAAAAGAAATCCAAAATACTAAAATGGCGATATCTCCTAAACTAGGCGTGGGGGGGTCTTTTTATGCACCAGAAAAAAAAATTCTAAATACTAAAATGGCTATATCTCCTAAACCAGGCGTCTGCGGTGTTCATTCTATGCACCAGAAAAAAAAAATTAAAAAAACACAAAAATGACTATATCTCCTAAACCTGGCGTCGGCGTGGGTCATTTTATGTACCAGAAAAAAAATGTTCAAAATACTAAAATGGCCGTATTTCCTAAACTAGGCGTCTGCGGGGGTCATTTTATGCACCAGAAATGACTTCAAAATACAAAAATGGCCATATCTGTGCACCAGAAAAAAAATCTAAAATACTAAAATGAGTATATCTCCTAAACGAGGCGTCTGCGGGAGTCATTAAATGCACCAGAAAAGACTTCAAAACACAAATGTGGCTATACCTCCTAAGCTAGGAGGCTGCGGGGGTCATTTTGTGCACCAGAAAAAAAAAATCCAAAATACTAAAATGGCCATATTTCCTAAACTAGGCGTCTGCGGGGGACATTTTATCCACCAGAAAAAAAAATGTTAAATATTAAAATGGCAGCATCTCCTAAACTAGTGGTCTGCGGGGGTCGTTTTATGCGCCAGAAAAAAGAAATCCAAAATACTAAAATGGCGATATCTCCTAAACTAGGCGTCTGCGGGGGTCATTTTATGCACCAAAAATCCAAAATACTAAAATGGCTATATCTATTAAACTAGTCGTCTGCGGGGGTCATTTTATGCACCAGAAAAAAAAAATTGTAAATACTAAAATAGCTATATCTCCTAAACTAGGCGTCTGCGGGGGTCATTTTATGCACCAAAAATCCAAAATACTAAAATGGCTATATCTCCTAAACTAGGCGTCTGCGAGGGTCATTTTATGCACCAGAAATAAAAAATTCAAAACACATAAATGGCTATATCTCCTAAACTATTCGTCTGCGGGGGTCATTTTATGCACCAGAAAAAAAAATTCTAAATACTAAAATGGCTATATCTCCTAAACTATTCGTCTGGGGGTGTCATTTTACGCACCAGAAAAAAAAAATTGTAAATACTAAAATTGTTATATCTCTTAAACTAAGCGTCCGCGCGGGTCATTTTCTGCACCAGAAAAGACTTCAAAACACAGAAATGGCTATATCTCCTAAACTAGGCGTCAGCGACGGTCATTTTATGCACCAGAAAAAAAAAATCAAAATACTAAAATGGCTATATCTCCTAAACTACGCGTCTGCGTGGGTCATTTTATGATCCAGAAAAAAAATTCAAAATGCTAAAATGGCTATATCTCCTAAAGTAGGCGTCTGCGGGGGTCATTTTGTCCACCAGAAAAAAAATCAAAATACTAAAATGGCTATATCTCCAAAACTAGGCGTCTGCGGGGGTCATTTTGTGCACCAGAAAAAAAAAATTGTAAATACTAAAATTGTTATATCTCTTAAACTAAGCGTCCGCGCGGGTCATTTTCTGCACCAGAAAAGACTTCAAAACACAGAAATGGCTATATCTCCTAAACTAGGCGTCAGCGACGGTCATTTTAAGCAGCAGAAAAAAAAAATCAAAATACTAAAATGGCTATATCTCCTAAACTACGCGTCTGCGTGGGTCATTTTATGATCCAGAAAAAAAATTCAAAATGCTAAAATGGCTATATCTCCTAAACTAGGAGTCTGCGGATGTCATTTTATGCACCAGAAAAAAAAATCAAAATACTAAAATGGCTATATCTCCAAGACTAGGCGTCCGCGCGGGTCATTTTATGCACCAGAAAAGACTTCAAAACACTAAAATGGCTATATCTCCTAAACTAGGCGTCAGCGGCGGTCATTTTATGCACCAGAAGAAAAAATAAAAATACTAAAATGGCTATATCTCCTAAACTACGCGTCTGCGGGGGTCATTTTGTGCACCAGAAAAAAAAAATTGTAAATACTAAAATTGTTATATCTCTTAAACTAAGCGTCCGCGCGGGTCATTTTCTGCACCAGAAAAGACTTCAAAACACAGAAATGGCTATATCTCCAAAACTAGGCGTCAGCGGCGGTCATTTTCTGCACCAGAAGAAAAAATAAAAATACTAAAATGGCTATATCTCCTAGACTACGCGTCTGCGGGGGTCATTTTATGCACCAGAAAAAAAAATTCAAAACAAAAAATGGCTATATCTCCTAAACTAGGCGGCTGCGCGG
The DNA here is from genome assembly GCA_963966105.1 of Volucella zonaria. Classification (NCBI taxonomy): domain Eukaryota; kingdom Metazoa; phylum Arthropoda; class Insecta; order Diptera; family Syrphidae; genus Volucella; species Volucella zonaria. The sequence goes on along the minus strand of CAWYQB010000254.1, from coordinate 8,224,919 downwards.
GTCATTTTATGCACCAGAAAAAAAAATCCAAAATACTAAAATGGTTATATTTCCTAGACTACCCGTCTGCGGGGGTCATTTTATACACCAGAAAGAAAAAATTCAAAATACTAAAATGGCTATATCACCAAAACTAGGCGTCTGCGGGGGTCATTTTGTGCACCAGAAAAAAAAATTCTAAATACTAAAATTGCTATATCTCCTAAACTAAGCGTCCGCGCGGATCACTTTATGCACCAGAAAAGACTTCAAAACACAAAAATGGCTATATCTACTAAACAAGGGTCAGCGGCGGTCATTTTATGCACCAGAAAAAAAAAATCAAAATACTAAAATGGCTATATCTCCTAAACTATGCGTCGGCGAGGGTCATTTTATGCAGCAGAAAAAAAAAATTCAAAACACAAAAATTTCTATATCTCCTAAACTAGGCGTCTGCGGGGGACATTTTATGCACCAGAAAAAAAAATCAAAATACTAAAATGGCTATATTTCCTAAACTAGGCATTTGCGAGTGTCATTTTATGCACCAGAAATAAAAAATTCAAAACACATAAATGGCTTTGTTTCCTAAACTAGGCGTCTGCGGGGGACATTTTATGCACCAGAAAAAAAAATTTTAAATATTAAAATGGCTGCATCTCCTAAACTAGTGGTCTGCGGGGGTCGTTTTATGCGCCAGAAAAAAGAAATTCAAAATACTAAAATGGCGATATCTCCTAAACTAGGCGTCTGCTGGGGTCGTTTTGTGCGCCAGAAAAAAGAAATCCAAAATACTAAAATGGCTATATCTCTTAAACTAGGCGTCTGCGAGGGTCATTTTATGCACCAGAAAAAAAATCAAAATACTAAAATGGCTATATCTCCAAAACTAGGCGTCTGCGGGGGTCATTTTGTGCACCAGAAGGAAAAAAATTAAAATACTAAAATTGCTATATCTCCTAAACTAGGCGTCAGCGGCGGTCATTTTATGCACCGGAAGAAAAAATAAAAATACTAAAATGGCTATATCTCCTAAACTACGCGTCTGCGGGGGTCACTTTATGCACCAGAAAAAAAAATTCAAAACATAAAAATGGCTAAATCTCCTAAATTATGCGGCTGCGCGGGTCATTTTATGCACCAGAAAAAAAAATCCAAAATACTAAAATGGCTATATTTGATAAACTACAAGTCTGCGGGGGTCATTTTATACACCAGAAAGAAAAAATTCAAAATACTAAAATGACTATATCTCCTAAATTTGGCGGCTGCGGCAGTCATTTTATGCACCAGAAAAAAAAATCCAAAATACTAAAATGGCTATATTTCCTAAACTACCCGTCTGCGGGGGTAATTTTATACACCAGAAGGAAAAAAATTAAAATTCTAAAATTGCTATATCTCCTAAACTAGGCGTCAGCGGCGGTCATTTTATGCACCAGAAAACAAAATCAAAATACTAAAATGGCTATATCTCCTAAACTATGCGTCGGCGAGGGTCATTTTATGCAGCAGAAAAAAAAAATTCAAAACACAAAAATTTCTATATCTCCTAAACTAGGCGTCTGCGGGGGACATTTTATGCACCAGAAAAAAAAAATCAAAATACTAAAATGGCTATATTTCCTAAACTAGGCATTTGCGAGAGTCATTTTATGCACCAGAAACAAAAAATTCAAAACACATAAATGGCTATGTTTCCTAAACTAGGCGTCTGCGGGGGACATTTTATGCACCAGAAAAAAAAAATTTAAATATTAAAATGGCTGCATCTCCTAAACTAGTGGTCTGCGGGGTCGTTTTGTGCGCCAGAAAAAAGAAATCCAAAATACTAAAATGGCTATATCTCTTAAACTAGGCGTCAGCGACGGTCATTTTATGCACCAGAAAAAAAAATCAAAATACTAAAATGGCTATATCTCCAAAACTAGGCGTCCGCGCGGGTCATTTTATGCACCAGAAAAGACTTCAAAACACTAAAATGGGTATATCTCCTAAACTATGCGTCTGCGGGGGTCATTTTATGATCCAGAAAAAAAATTCAAAATGCTAAAATGGCTATATCTCCTAAACTAGGCGTCTGCGGATGTCATTTTATGCACCAGAAAAAAAAATCAAAATACTAAATTGGCTATATCTCCAAAACTAGGCGACCGCGCGGGTCATTTTATGCACCAGAAAAGCCTTCAAAACACTAAAATGGCTATATCTCCTAAACTATGCGTCTGCGGGGGTCATTTTATGCACCAGAAAAAAAAATTCAAAACATAAAAATGGCTATATCTCCTAAACTAGGCGGCTGCGCGGGTCATTTTGTGCACCAGCACCAGAAAAAAAAATCCAAAATACTAAAATGGTTATATTTCCTAGACTACCCGTCTGCGAGGGTCATTTTATACACCAGAAAGAAAAAATTCAAAATACTAAAATGGCTATATCACCAAAACTAGGCGTCTGCGGGGGTCATTTTGTGCACCAGAAAAAAAAATTCTAAATACTAAAATTGCTATATCTCCTAAACTAAGCGTCCGCGCGGATCACTTTATGCACCAGAAAAGACTTCAAAACACAAAAATGGCTATATCTACTAAACAAGGCGTCAGCGGCGGTCATTTTATGCACCAGAAAAATAAAATCACAATACTAAAATGGCTATATCTCCTAAACTACGCGTCTGCGGGGGTCATTTTATGCACCAGAAAAGAAAATTCAAAACATAAAAATGGCTATATCTCCTAAACTAGGCGGCTGCGGCGGTCATTTTATGCACCAGAAAAAAAAATCCAAAATACTAAAATGGCTATATTTCCCAAACTATGCGTTTGCGAGGGTCATTTTATGCACCAGAAATAAAATATTCAAAACACATAAATGGCTATATTTCCTAAACTAGGCGTCTACGGGGGACATTTTATGCACCAGAAAAATAATCAAAATACTAAAATGGCCATATTTCCCAAACTACCCGTCTGCGGGGGTCATTTTATGCTCCAGAAAAAAAAAAAATCAAAACACTAAAATGTCTATATCTCTTAAACTAAGAGTCTGCGTGGGTCATTTTATGCACCAAGAATCCGTATTTCCTAAACTAGGCGTCTGCGGGGGTCATTTTATGCACCAGAAATGACTTCAAAATACAAAAATGGCTATATCTCCTAAACTAGGCGTCTGCGGGGGTCATTTTATGCATCAGAAAAAAAAATCCAAAATACTAAAATGGCTATATTTCCTAAACTACTCGTTTGCGGGGGTCATTTTATACACCAGAAGGAAAAAAATTAAAATTCTAAAATTGCTATATCTCCTAAACTAGGCGTCAGCGGCGGTTATTTTATGCACCAAAAAAAAAATCAAAATACTAAAATGGCTATATCCCCTAAACTATGCGTCGGCGAGGGTCATTTTATGCACCAGAAAAAAAAAATTCAAAACACTAAAATGGCTATATATCCTAAACTAATCGTTTGCGGTCGTCATATTATGCACCAGAAAAAAACATTCGAAACACTAAAATGGCTACAACTCCTCAACTAGGGGTCTGCGGGTGTCATTTTACGCACCAAAAAAAAAAATGCAAAACACAAAAATGGTTATATCTCCTAAAGTAGGCGTCTGCGGAGGTCAGTTTGTGCACCAGAAAAAAAATCCAAAATACTAAAATGAGTATATCTCCTAAACTAGGCGTCTGCGCGAGTCATTAAATGCACCAGAAAAGACTTCAAAACACAAATGTGGCTATATCTCCTAAGCTAGGCGGCTGCGGGGGTCATTTTACGCACCAAAAAAAAAAATGCAAAACACAAAAATGGTTATATCTCCTAAAGTATGCGTCTGCGGGGGTCATTTTGTGCACCAGAAAAAAAATCCAAAATACTAAAATGAGTATATCTCCTAAACCAGGCGTCTGCGGGAGTCATTAAATGCACCAGAAAAGACTTCAAAACACAAACGTGGCTATATCTCCTAAGCTAGGCGGCTGCGGGGGTCATTTTGTGCACCAGAAAAAAAAATCCAAAATATTAAAATGGCCATATTTCCTAAACTAGGCGACTGCGGGGGACATTTTATGCACCCAAAATCCAAAATACTAAAATGGCTATATCTATTAAACTAGGCGTCTGCGAGGGTCATTTTATGCACCAGAAAAAAAAAAATTTTAAATACTATAATAGCTATATCTCCTACACTAGACGTCTGCGGGGGTCATTTTATGCACCAAAAATCCAAAATACTAAAATGGCTATATCTCCTAAACTAAGCGTCCGCGCGGGTCATTTTATGCACCAGAAAAGACTTCAAAACATAAAAATGGCTATATCTCCTAAACTAGGCGGCTGCGCGGGTCATTTTATGCACCAGAAAAAAAAATTCAAAATACTAAAATGGCTATATTTCCTAAACTACCCGTCTGCTGGGGTCATTTTATACACCAGAAAGAAAAAATTCAAAATACTAAAATGGCTATACCTCCTAAACTAGGCGTCTGCGGGGGTCATTTTATGCTCCAGAAAAAAAAATCAAAATAGTAAAATGGCTATATTTCCTAAACTACCCGTCTGCGGGGGTCATTTTATACACCAGAAGGAAAAAAATTAAAATACTAAAATTGCTATATCTCCTAAACTAGGCGTCAGCGGCGGTCATTTTATGCACCAGAAAAAAAATTCAAAATACTAAAATGGCTATATCTCCTAAACTAGGCGTCTGCGGGGGTCATTTTGTGCATCAGAAAAAAAAATCCAAAATACTAAAATGGCTATATTTCCTAAACTACTCGTTTGCGGGGGTCATTTTATACACCAGAAGGAAAAAAATTAAAATTCTAAAATTGCTATATCTCCTAAACTAGGCGTCAGCGGCGGTTATTTTATGCACCAAAAAAAAAATCAAAATACTAAAATGGCTATATCCCCTAAACTATGCGTCGGCGAGGGTCATTTTATGCAGCAGAAAAAAAAAATTCAAAACACAAAAATTTCTATATCTCCTAAACTAGGCGTCTGCGGGGGACATTTTATGCACCAGAAAAAAAAAATCATAATACTAAAATGGCTATATTTCCCAAACTAGGCATTTGCGAGTGTCATTTTATGCACCAGAAATAAAAAATTCAAAACACATAAATGGCTATGTTTCCTAAACTAGGCGTCTGCGGGGGACATTTTATGCACCAGAAAAAAAAATTTTAAATACTAAAATGGCTGCATCTCCTAAACTAGTGGTCTGCGGGGGTCGTTTTATGCGCCAGAAAAATGAAATCCAAAATACTAAAATGGCTATATCTCTTAAACTAGGCGTCTGCGAGGGTCATTTTATGCACCAGAAATAAAAAATTCAAAACACATAAATGGCTATGTTTCCTAAACTAGGCGTCTGCGGGGGACATTTTATGCACCAGAAAAAAAAATTTTAAATATTAAAATGGCTGCATCTCCTAAACTAGTGGTCTGCGGGGGTCGTTTTATGCGCCAGAAAAATGAAATCCAAAATACTAAAATGGCTATATCTCTTAAACTAGGCGTCTGCGAGGGTCATTTTATGCACCAGAAAAAAAAAATTTTAAATACTAAAATAGCTATATCTCCTAAACTAGGCGTCTGCGGGGGTCATTTTATGCACCAGAAAAAAAATCAAAATACTAAAATGGCTATATCTCCAAAACTAGGCGTCTGCGGGGGTCATTTTGTGCACCAGAAAAAAAAAATTGTAAATACTAAAATTGTTACATCTCTTAAACTAAGCGTCCGCGCGGGTCATTTTCTGCACCAGAAAAGACTTCAAAACACAGAAATGGCTATATCTCCTAAACTAGGCGTCAGCGACGGTCATTTTATGCACCAGAAAAAAAAAATCAAAATACTAAAATGGCAATATCACCTAAACTACGCGTCTGCGTGGGTCATTTTATGATCCAGAAAAAAAATTCAAAATGCTAAAATGGCTATATCTCCTAAACTAGGCGTCTGCGGGGGTCATTTTATGCACCAGAAAAAAACCAAAATACGAAAATGGCTATATCTCCAAAACTAGGCGTCCGCGCGGATCACTTTATGCACCAGAAAAGACTTCAAAACACAAAAATGGCTATATCTACTAAACTAGGCGTCAGCGGCGGTCATTTTATGCACCAGAAAAAAAAATCACAATACTAAAATGGCTATATCTCCTAAACTACGCGTCTGCGGGGGTCATTTTATGCACCAGAAAAAAAAATCCAAAATACTAAAATGGCTATATTTCCCAAACTATGCGTTTGCGAGGGTCATTTTATGCACCAGAAATAAAATATTCAAAACACATAAATGGCTATATTTCCTAAACTAGGCGTCTACGGGGGACATTTTATGCACCAGAAAAAAAAAATCAAAATACTAAAATGGCTATATTTCCCAAACTACCCGTCTGCGGGGGTCATTTTATACACCAGAAAAAAAAAATTCAAAATACTAAAATGGTCATATCTCCCAAACTATGCGTTCGCGGGGGTCATTTTATGCTCCAGAAAAAAAAAACATCAAAACACTAAAATGTCTATATCTCTTAAACTAAGGGTCTGCGTGGGTCATTTTATGCACCAAGAATCCAAAATACTAAAATGGCTATATCTCCTAAACTACGCGTCTGCGGGGGTCATTTTATGCACCAGAAAAAAAAATTCAAAACATAAAAATGGCTATATCTCCTAAACTATGCGGCTGCGCGGGTCATTTTATGCACCAGAAAAAAAAATGCAAAATACTAAAATGGCTATATTTGATAAACTACAAGTCTGCGGGGGACATTTTACGCACCAAAAATCCAAAATACTAAAATGGCTATATCTATTAAACTAGGCGTCTGCGAGGGTCATTTTATGCACCAGAAAAAAAAAATTTTAAATACTATAATAGCTATATCTCCTACACTAGGCGTCTGCGGGGGTCATTTTATGCACCAAAAATCCAAAATACTAAAATGGCTATATCTCCTAAACTAAGCGTCCGCGCGGGTCATTTTATGCACCAGAAAAAAAAATCCAAAATACTAAAATGGCTATATTTCCTAAACTACCCGTCTGCGGGGGTCATTTTAACACCAGAAAGAAAAAATTCAAAATACTAAAATGGCTATACCTCCTAAACTAGGCGTCTGCGGGGGTCATTTTATGCACCAGAAAAAAAAAATTTTAAATACTAAAATAGCTATATCTCCTAAACTAGTCGTCTGCGGGGGTCATTTTATGCACCAGAAAAAAATTCAAAATACTAAAATGGCAATATCTCCAAAACTAGGCGTCTGCGGGGGTCATTTTGTGCACCAGAAAAAAAAAATTGTAAATACTAAAATTGTTATATCTCTTAAACTAAGCGTCCGCGCGGGTCATTTTCTGCACCAGAAAAGACTTTAAAACACAGAAATGGCTATATCTCCTAAACTAGGCGTCAGCGACTGTCATTTTATGCACCAGAAAAAAAAAATCAAAATACTAAAATGGCAATATCTCCTAAACTACGCGTCTGCGTGGGTCATTTTATGATCCAGAAAAAAAATTCAAAATGCTAAAATGGCTATATCTCCTAAACTAGGCGTCTGCGGATGTCATTTTATGCACCAGAAAAAAATCAAAATACTAAAATGGCTATATCTCCAAAACTAGGCGTCCGCGCGGATCACTTTATGCACCAGAAAAGACTTCAAAACACAAAAATGGCTATATCTACTAAACTAGGCGTCAGCGGCGGTCATTTTATGCACCAGAAAAAAAAAATCACAATACTAAAATGGCTATATCTCCTAAACTACGCGTCTGCGGGGGTCATTTTATGCACCAGAAAAGAAAATTCAAAACATAAAAATGGCTATATCTCCTAAACTAGGCGGCTGCGGCGGTCATTTTATGCACCAGAAAAAAAAATCCAAAATACTAAAATGGCTATATTTCCCAAACTATGCGTTTGCGAGGGTCATTTTATGCACCAGAAATAAAATATTCAAAACACATAAATGGCTATATTTCCTAAACTAGGCGTCTACGGGGGACATTTTATGCACCAGAAAAAAAAAATCAAAATACTAAAATGGCTATATTTCCCAAACTACCCGTCTGCGGGGGTCATTTTATACACCAGAAAAAAAAAATTCAAAATACTAAAATGGTCATATCTCCCAAACTATGCGTTTGCGGGGGTCATTTTATGCTCCAGAAAAAAAAAACATCAAAACACTAAAATGTCTATATCTCTTAAACTAAGGGTCTGCGTGGGTCATTTTATGCACCAAGAATCCAAAATACTAAAAAAAATTTTAAATACTATAATAGCTATATCTCCTACACTAGGCGTCTGCGGGGGTCATTTTATGCATCAGAAAAAAAAATCCAAAATACTAAAATGGCTATATTTCCTAAACTACTCGTTTGCGGGGGTCATTTTATACACCAGAAGGAAAAAAATTAAAATTCTAAAATTGCTATATCTCCTAAACTAGGCGTCAGCGGCGGTTATTTTATGCACCAAAAAAAAAAATCAAAATACTAAAATGGCTATATCCCCTAAACTATGCGTCGGCGAGGGTCATTTTATGCAGCAGAAAAAAAAAATTCAAAACACAAAAATTTCTATATCTCCTAAACTAGGCGTCTGCGGGGGACATTTTATGCACCAGAAAAAAAAAATCATAATACTAAAATGGCTATATTTCCCAAACTAGGCATTTGCGAGTGTCATTTTATGCACCAGAAATAAAAAATTCAAAACACATAAATGGCTATGTTTCCGTCTGCGGGGGACATTTTATGCACCAGAAAAAAAAATTTTAAATACTAAAATGGCTGCATCTCCTAAACTAGTGGTCTGCGGGGGTCGTTTTATGCGCCAGAAAAATGAAATCCAAAATACTAAAATGGCTATATCTCTTAAACTAGGCGTCTGCGAGGGTCATTTTATGCACCAGAAATAAAAAATTCAAAACACATAAATGGCTATGTTTCCTAAACTAGGCGTCTGCGGGGGACATTTTAAGCACCAGAAAAAAAAATTTTAAATATTAAAATGGCTGCATCTCCTAAACTAGTGGTCTGCGGGGGTCGTTTTATGCGCCAGAAAAATGAAATCCAAAATACTAAAATGGCTATATCTCTTAAACTAGGCGTCTGCGAGGGTCATTTTATGCACCAGAAAAAAAAAATTTTAAATACTAAAATAGCTATATCTCCTAAACTAGGCGTCTGCGGGGGTCATTTTATGCACCAGAAAAAAAATCAAAATACTAAAATGGCTATATCTCCAAAACTAGGCGTCTGCGGGGGTCATTTTGTGCACCAGAAAAAAAAAATTGTAAATACTAAAATTGTTACATCTCTTAAACTAAGCGTCCGCGCGGGTCATTTTCTGCACCAGAAAAGACTTCAAAACACAGAAATGGCTATATCTCCTAAACTAGGCGTCAGCGACGGTCATTTTATGCACCAGAAAAAAAAAATCAAAATACTAAAATGGCAATATCACCTAAACTACGCGTCTGCGTGGGTCATTTTATGATCCAGAAAAAAAATTCAAAATGCTAAAATGGCTATATCTCCTAAACTAGGCGTCTGCGGATGTCATTTTATGCACCAGAAAAAAACCAAAATACGAAAATGGCTATATCTCCAAAACTAGGCGTCCGCGCGGATCACTTTATGCACCAGAAAAGACTTCAAAACACAAAAATGGCTATATCTACTAAACTAGGCGTCAGCGGCGGTCATTTTATGCACCAGAAAAAAAAATCACAATACTAAAATGGCTATATCTTCTAAACTACGCGTCTGCGGGGGTCATTTTATGCACCAGAAAAAAAAATCCAAAATACTAAAATGGCTATATTTCCCAAACTATGCGTTTGCGAGGGTCATTTTATGCACCAGAAATAAAATATTCAAAACACATAAATGGCTATATTTCCTAAACTAGGCGTCTACGGGGGACATTTTATGCACCAGAAAAAAAAAATCAAAATACTAAAATGGCTATATTTCCCAAACTACCCGTCTGCGGGGGTCATTTTATACACCAGAAAAAAAAAATTCAAAATACTAAAATGGTCATATCTCCCAAACTATGCGTTCGCGGGGGTCATTTTATGCTCCAGAAAAAAAAAACATCAAAACACTAAAATGTCTATATCTCTTAAACTAAGGGTCTGCGTGGGTCATTTTATGCACCAAGAATCCAAAATACTAAAATGGCTATATCTCCTAAACTACGCGTCTGCGGGGGTCATTTTATGCACCAGAAAAAAAAATTCAAAACATAAAAATGGCTATATCTCCTAAACTATGCGGCTGCGCGGGTCATTTTATGCACCAGAAAAAAAAATGCAAAATACTAAAATGGCTATATTTGATAAACTACAAGTCTGCGGGGGACATTTTACGCACCAAAAATCCAAAATACTAAAATGGCTATATCTATTAAACTAGGCGTCTGCGAGGGTCATTTTATGCACCAGAAAAAAAAAATTTTAAATACTATAATAGCTATATCTCCTACACTAGGCGTCTGCGGGGGTCATTTTATGCACCAAAAATCCAAAATACTAAAATGGCTATATCTCCTAAACTAAGCGTCCGCGCGGGTCATTTTATGCACCAGAAAAAAAAATCCAAAATACTAAAATGGCTATATTTCCTAAACTACCCGTCTGCGGGGGTCATTTTAACACCAGAAAGAAAAAATTCAAAATACTAAAATGGCTATACCTCCTAAACTAGGCGTCTGCGGGGGTCATTTTATGCACCAGAAAAAAAAAATTTTAAATACTAAAATAGCTATATCTCCTAAACTAGGCGTCTGCGGGGGTCATTTTATGCACCAGAAAAAAATTCAAAATACTAAAATGGCAATATCTCCAAAACCAGGCGTCTGCGCGGGTCATTTTCTGCACCAGAAAAGACTTTAAAACACAGAAATGGCTATATCTCCTAAACTAGGCGTCAGCGACGGTCATTTTATGCACCAGAAAAAAAAAATCAAAATACTAAAATGGCAATATCTCCTAAACTACGCGTCTGCGTGGGTCATTTTATGATCCAGAAAAAAAATTCAAAATGCTAAAATGGCTATATCTCCTAAACTAGGCGTCTGCGGATGTCATTTTATGCACCAGAAAAAAATCAAAATACTAAAATGGCTATATCTCCAAAACTAGGCGTCCGCGCGGATCACTTTATGCACCAGAAAAGACTTCAAAACACAAAAATGGCTATATCTACTAAACTAGGCGTCAGCGGCGGTCATTTTATGCACCAGAAAAAAAAATCACAATACTAAAATGGCTATATCTCCTAAACTACGCGTCTGCGGGGGTCATTTTATGCGCCAGAAAAGAAAATTCAAAACATAAAAATGGCTATATCTCCTAAACTAGGCGGCTGCGGCGGTCATTTTATGCACCAGAAAAAAAAATCCAAAATACTAAAATGGCTATATTTCCCAAACTATGCGTTTGCGAGGGTCATTTTATGCACCAGAAATAAAATATTCAAAACACATAAATGGCTATATTTCCTAAACTAGGCGTCTACGGGGGACATTTTATGCACCAGAAAAAAAAAATCAAAATACTAAAATGCCTATATTTCCCAAACTACCCGTCTGCGGGGGTCATTTTATACACCAGAAAAAAAAAATTCAAAATACTAAAATGGTCATATCTCCCAAACTATGCGTTTGCGGGGGTCATTTTATGCTCCAGAAAAAAAAAACATCAAAACACTAAAATGTCTATATCTCTTAAACTAAGGGTCTGCGTGGGTCATTTTATGCACCAAGAATCCAAAATACTAAAATGGCTATATCTCCTAAACTAGGCGTCTGCGGGGGTCATTTTATGCATCAGAAAAAAAAATTCAAAATACTAAAATGGCTATGTCTCCTAAACTAGGCGTCTGCGGGGGTCATTTTATGCATCAGAAAAAAAATTCAAAATACTAAAATGGCTATGTCTCCTAAACTAGGCGTCTGCGGGGGTCATTTTATGCATCAGAAAAAAAAATCCAAAATACTAAAATGGCTATATTTCCTAAACTACTCGTTTGCGGGGGTCATTTTATACACCAGAAGGAAAAAAATTAAAATTGTAAAATTGCTATATCTCCTAAACTAGGCGTCAGCGGCGGTCATTTTATGCACCAGAAAAAAAAATCAAAATACTAAAATGGCTATATCTCCTAAACTATGCGTCGGCGAGGGTCATTTTATGCAGCAGAAAAAAAAAATTCAAAACACAAAAATTTCTATATCTCCTAAACTAGGCGTCTGCGGGGGACATTTTATGCACCAGAAAAAAAAAATCATAATGCTAAAATGGCTATATTTCCTAAACTAGGCATTTGCGAGTGTCATTTTATGCACCAGAAATAAAAAATTCAAAACACATAAATGGCTATGTTTCCTAAACTAGGCGTCTGCGGGGGACATTTTATGCTCCAGAAAAAAAAATCAATATAGTAAAATGGCTATATTTCCTAAACTACCCGTCTGCGGGGGTCATTTTATACACCAGAAGGAAAAAATTTAAAATACTAAAATTGCTATATCTCCTAAACTAGGCGTCAGCGGCGGTCATTTTATGCACCAGAAAAAAAATCCAAAATACTAAAATGGCTATATCTCCTAAACTAGGCGTCTGCGGGGGTCATTTTATGCTCCAGAAAAAAAAATCAATATAGTAAAATGGCTATATTTCCTAAACTACCCGTCTGCGGGGGTCATTTTATACACCAGAAGGAAAAAATTTAAAATACTAAAATTGCTATATCTCCTAAACTAGGCGTCAGCGGCGGTCATTTTATGCACCAGAAAAAAAATTCAAAATACTAAAATGGCTATGTCTCCTAAACTAGGCGTCTGCGGGGGTCATTTTATGCATCAGAAAAAAAAATCCAAAATACTAAAATGGCTATATTTCCTAAACTACTCGTTTGCGGGGGTCATTTTATACACCAGAAGGAAAAAAATTAAAATTGTAAAATTGCTATATCTCCTAAACTAGGCGTCAGCGGCGGTCATTTTATGCACCAGAAAAAAAAATCAAAATACTAAAATGGCTATATCTCCTAAACTATGCGTCGGCGAGGGTCATTTTATGCAGCAGAAAAAAAAAATTCAAAACACAAAAATTTCTATATCTCCTAAACTAGGCGTCTGCGGGGGACATTTTATGCACCAGAAAAAAAAAATCATAATACTAAAATGGCTATATTTCCTAAACTAGGCATTTGCGAGTGTCATTTTATGCACCAGAAATAAAAAATTCAAAACACATAAATGGCTATGTTTCCTAAACTAGGCGTCTGCGGGGGACATTTTATGCACCAGAAAAAAAAATTTTAAATATTAAAATGGCTGCATCTCCTAAACTAGTGGTCTGCGGGGGTCGTTTTATGCGCCAGAAAAATGAAATCCAAAATACTAAAATGGCTATATCTCTTAAACTAGGCGTCTGCGAGGGTCATTTTATGCACCAGAAAAAAAAAATTTTATATACTAAAATAGCTATATCTCCTAAACTAGGCGTCTGCGGGGGTCATTTTATGCACCAGAAAAAAAATCAAAATACTAAAATGGCAATATCTCCAAAACTAGGCGTCTGGGGGGGTCATTTTGTGCACCAGAAAATAAAAATTGTAAATACTAAAATTGTTATATCTCTTAAACTAAGCGTCCGCGCGGGTCATTTTCTGCACCAGAAAAGACTTCAAAACACAGAAATGGCTATATCTCCTAAACTAGGCGTCAGCGACGGTCATTTTATGCACCAGAAAAAAAAAATCAAAATACTAAAATGGCAATATCTCCTAAACTACGCGTCTGCGTGGGTCATTTTATGATCCAGAAAAAAAATTCAAAATGCTAAAATGGCTATATCTCCTAAACTAGGCGTCTGCGGATGTCATTTTATGCACCAGAAAAAAATCAAAATACTAAAATGGCTATATCTCCAAAACTAGGCGTCCGCGCGGATCACTTTATGCACCAGAAAAGACTTCAAAACACAAAAATGGCTATATCTACTAAACTAGGCGTCAGCGGCGGTCATTTTATGCACCAGAAAAAAAAATCACAATACTAAAATGGCTATATCTCCTAAACTACGCGTCTGCGGGGGTCATTTTATGCACCAGAAAAGAAAATTCAAAACATAAAAATGGCTATATCTCCTAAACTAGGCGGCTGCGGCGGTCATTTTATGCACCAGAAAAAAAAATCCAAAATACTAAAATGGCTATATTTCCCAAACTATGCGTTTGCGAGGGTCATTTTATGCACCAGAAATAAAATATTCAAAACACATAAATGGCTATATTTCCTAAACTAGGCGTCTACGGGGGACATTTTATGCACCAGAAAAAAAAAATCAAAATACTAAAATGGCTATATTTCCCAAACTACCCGTCTGCGGGGGTCATTTTATACACCAGAAAAAAAAATTCAAAATACTAAAATGGTCATATCTCCCCAACTATGCGTTTGCGGGGGTCATTTTATGCTCCAGAAAAAAAAAACATCAAAACACTAAAATGTCTATATCTCTTAAACTAAGGGTCTGCGTGGGTCATTTTATGCACCAAGAATCCAAAATACTAAAATGGCTATATCTCCTAAACTACGCGTCTGCGGGGGTCATTTTATGCACCAGAAAAAAAAATTCAAAACATAAAAATGGCTATATCTACTAAACTAGGCGGCTGCGGCGGTCATTTTATGCACCAGAAAAAAAATTCCAAAATACTAAAATGGCTATATTTCCCAAACTATGCGTTTGCGAGGGTCATTTTATGCACCAGAAATAAAAAATTCAAAACACAAAAATGGCTATATCCCCTAAACTAGGCGTCAGCGGCAATCATTTTATGCACCACAAAAAAAAAAATCTAAGCACTGAAATGGCTATATCTCCTAAGCTAGGCGGCTGCGGGGGTCATTTTGTGCAAAAGAAAAAATAAATCCAAAATACTAAAATGGCCATATTTCCTAAACTAGGCGTCTACGGGGGAAATTTTATGCACTAGAAAAAAAAAATTTAAATTTTAAAATGGCTGCATCTCCTAAACTAGTGGTCTGCGGGGGTCGTTTTATGCGCCAGAAAAAAGAAATCCAAAATACTAAAATGGCGATATAACCTAAACTAGGCGTCTGCGGGGGTCGTTTTGTGCGCCAGAAAAAAGAAATCCAAAACACTAAAATGGCTATATCTCTTAAACTCGGCGTCTGCGAGGGTCATTTTATGCACCAGAAAAAAAAAATTGTAAATACTAAAATAGCTATATCTCCTAAACTAGGCGTCTGCGTGGTCATTTTGTGCAGCAGAAAAAAAAAATTCTGAATAGGCGTCAGCGGCGGTCATTTTATGCACCAGAAAAAAAAATCAAAATACTAAAATGGCTATATCTCCTAAACTATGCGTCGGCGAGGGTCATTTTATGCAGCAGAAAAAAAAAATTCAAAACACAAAAATTTCTATATCTCCTAAACTAGGCGTCTGCGGGGGACATTTTATGCACCAGAAAAAAAAAATCATAATACTAAAATGGCTATATTTCCTAAACTAGGCATTTGCGAGTGTCATTTTATGCACCAGAAATAAAAAATTCAAAACACATAAATGGCTATGTTTCCTAAACTAGGCGTCTGCGGGGGACATTTTATGCACCAGAAAAAAAAATTTTAAATATTAAAATGGCTGCATCTCCTAAACTAGTGGTCTGCGGGGGTCGTTTTATGCGCCAGAAAAATGAAATCCAAAATACTAAAATGGCTATATCTCTTAAACTAGGCGTCTGCGAGGGTCATTTTATGCACCAGAAAAAAAAAATTTTAAATACTAAAATAGCTATATCTCCTAAACTAGGCGTCTGCGGGCGTCATTTTATGCACCAGAAAAAAAATCAAAATACTAAAATGGCAATATCTCCAAAACTAGGCGTCTGGGGGGGTCATTTTGTGCACCAGAAAATAAAAATTGTAAATACTAAAATTGTTATATCTCTTAAACTAAGCGTCCGCGCGGGTCATTTTCTGCACCAGAAAAGACTTCAAAACACAGAAATGGCTATATCTCCTAAACTAGGCGTCAGCGACGGTCATTTTATGCACCAGAAAAAAAAAATCAAAATACTAAAATGGCAATATCTCCTAAACTACGCGTCTGCGTGGGTCATTTTATGATCCAGAAAAAAAATTCAAAATGCTAAAATGGCTATATCTCCTAAACTAGGCGTCTGCGGATGTCATTTTATGCACCAGAAAAAAATCAAAATACTAAAATGGCTATATCTCCAAAACTAGGCGTCCGCGCGGATCACTTTATGCACCAGAAAAGACTTCAAAACACAAAAATGGCTATATCTACTAAACTAGGCGTCAGCGGCGGTCATTTTATGCACCAGAAAAAAAAATCACAATACTAAAATGGCTATATCTCCTAAACTACGCGTCTGCGGGGGTCATTTTATGCACCAGAAAAGAAAATTCAAAACATAAAAATGGCTATATCTCCTAAACTAGGCGGCTGCGGCGGTCATTTTATGCACCAGAAAAAAAAATCCAAAATACTAAAATGGCTATATTTCCCAAACTATGCGTTTGCGAGGGTCATTTTATGCACCAGAAATAAAATATTCAAAACACATAAATGGCTATATTTCCTAAACTAGGCGTCTACGGGGGACATTTTATGCACCAGAAAAAAAAAATCAAAATACTAAAATGGCTATATTTCCCAAACTACCCGTCTGCGGGGGTCATTTTATACACCAGAAAAAAAAATTCAAAATACTAAAATGGTCATATCTCCCCAACTATGCGTTTGCGGGGGTCATTTTATGCTCCAGAAAAAAAAAACATCAAAACACTAAAATGTCTATATCTCTTAAACTAAGGGTCTGCGTGGGTCATTTTATGCACCAAGAATCCAAAATACTAAAATGGCTATATCTCCTAAACTACGCGTCTGCGGGGGTCATTTTATGCACCAGAAAAAAAAATTCAAAACATAAAAATGGCTATATCTACTAAACTAGGCGGCTGCGGCGGTCATTTTATGCACCAGAAAAAAAATTCCAAAATACTAAAATGGCTATATTTCCCAAACTATGCGTTTGCGAGGGTCATTTTATGCACCAGAAATAAAAAATTCAAAACACAAAAATGGCTATATCCCCTAAACTAGGCGTCAGCGGCAATCATTTTATGCACCACAAAAAAAAAAATCTAAGCACTGAAATGGCTATATCTCCTAAGCTAGGCGGCTGCGGGGGTCATTTTGTGCAAAAGAAAAAATAAATCCAAAATACTAAAATGGCCATATTTCCTAAACTAGGCGTCTACGGGGGAAATTTTATGCACTAGAAAAAAAAAATTTAAATTTTAAAATGGCTGCATCTCCTAAACTAGTGGTCTGCGGGGGTCGTTTTATGCGCCAGAAAAAAGAAATCCAAAATACTAAAATGGCGATATAACCTAAACTAGGCGTCTGCGGGGGTCGTTTTGTGCGCCAGAAAAAAGAAATCCAAAACACTAAAATGGCTATATCTCTTAAACTCGGCGTCTGCGAGGGTCATTTTATGCACCAGAAAAAAAAAATTGTAAATACTAAAATAGCTATATCTCCTAAACTAGGCGTCTGCGTGGTCATTTTGTGCAGCAGAAAAAAAAAATTCTGAATAGGCGTCAGCGGCGGTCATTTTATGCACCAGAAAAAAAAATCAAAATACTAAAATGGCTATATCTCCTAAACTATGCGTCGGCGAGGGTCATTTTATGCAGCAGAAAAAAAAAATTCAAAACACAAAAATTTCTATATCTCCTAAACTAGGCGTCTGCGGGGGACATTTTATGCACCAGAAAAAAAAAATCATAATACTAAAATGGCTATATTTCCTAAACTAGGCATTTGCGAGTGTCATTTTATGCACCAGAAATAAAAAATTCAAAACACATAAATGGCTATGTTTCCTAAACTAGGCGTCTGCGGGGGACATTTTATGCACCAGAAAAAAAAATTTTAAATATTAAAATGGCTGCATCTCCTAAACTAGTGGTCTGCGGGGGTCGTTTTATGCGCCAGAAAAATGAAATCCAAAATACTAAAATGGCTATATCTCTTAAACTAGGCGTCTGCGAGGGTCATTTTATGCACCAGAAAAAAAAAATTTTAAATACTAAAATAGCTATATCTCCTAAACTAGGCGTCTGCGGGCGTCATTTTATGCACCAGAAAAAAAATCAAAATACTAAAATGGCAATATCTCCAAAACTAGGCGTCTGGGGGGGTCATTTTGTGCACCAGAAAATAAAAATTGTAAATACTAAAATTGTTATATCTCTTAAACTAAGCGTCCGCGCGGGTCATTTTCTGCACCAGAAAAGACTTCAAAACACAGAAATGGCTATATCTCCTAAACTAGGCGTCAGCGACGGTCATTTTATGCACCAGAAAAAAAAAATCAAAATACTAAAATGGCAATATCTCCTAAACTACGCGTCTGCGTGGGTCATTTTATGATCCAGAAAAAAAATTCAAAATGCTAAAATGGCTATATCTCCTAAACTAGGCGTCTGCGGATGTCATTTTATGCACCAGAAAAAAATCAAAATACTAAAGTGGCTATATCTCCAAAACTAGGCGTCCGCGCGGATCACTTTATGCACCAGAAAAGACTTCAAAACACAAAAATGGCTATATCTACTAAACTAGGCGTCAGCGGCGGTCATTTTATGCACCAGAAAAAAAAATCACAATACTAAAATGGCTATATCTCCTAAACTACGCGTCTGCGGGGGTCATTTTATGCACCAGAAAAGAAAATTCAAAACATAAAAATGGCTATATCTCCTAAACTAGGCGGCTGCGGCGGTCATTTTATGCACCAGAAAAAAAAATCCAAAATACTAAAATGGCTATATTTCCCAAACTATGCGTTTGCGAGGGACATTTTATGCACCAGAAATAAAATATTCAAAACACATAAATGGCTATATTTCCTAAACTAGGCGTCTACGGGGGACATTTTATGCACCAGAAAACAAAAATCAAAATACTAAAATGGCTATATTTCCCAAACTACCCGTCTGCGGGGGTCATTTTATACACCAGAAAAAAAAAATCATAATACTAAAATGGCTATATTTCCTAAACTAGGCATTTGCGAGTGTCATTTTATGCACCAGAAATAAAAAATTCAAAACACATAAATGGCTATGTTTCCTAAACTAGGCGTCTGCGGGGGACATTTTATGCACCAGAAAAAAAAATTTTAAATATTAAAATGGCTGCATCTCCTAAACTAGTGGTCTGCGGGGGTCGTTTTATGCGCCAGAAAAATGAAATCCAAAATACTAAAATGGCTATATCTCTTAAACTAGGCGTCTGCGAGGGTCATTTTATGCAAGAGAAAAAAAAAATTTTAAATACTAAAATAGCTATATCTCCTAAACTAGGCGTCTGCGGGGGTCATTTTATGCACCAGAAAAAAAATCAAAATACTAAAATGGCAATATCTCCAAAACTAGGCGTCTGGGGGGGTCATTTTGTGCACCAGAAAATAAAAATTGTAAATACTAAAATTGTTATATCTCTTAAACTAAGCGTCCGCGCGGGTCATTTTCTGCACCAGAAAAGACTTCAAAACACAGAAATGGCTATATCTCCTAAACTAGGCGTCAGCGACGGTCATTTTATGCACCAGAAAAAAAAAATCAAAATACTAAAATGGCAATATCTCCTAAACTACGCGTCTGCGTGGGTCATTTTATGATCCAGAAAAAAAATTCAAAATGCTAAAATGGCTATATCTCCTAAACTAGGCGTCTGCGGATGTCATTTTATGCACCAGAAAAAAATCAAAATACTAAAGTGGCTATATCTCCAAAACTAGGCGTCCGCGCGGATCACTTTATGCACCAGAAAAGACTTCAAAACACAAAAATGGCTATATCTACTAAACTAGGCGTCAGCGGCGGTCATTTTATGCACCAGAAAAAAAAATCACAATACTAAAATGGCTATATCTCCTAAACTACGCGTCTGCGGGGGTCATTTTATGCACCAGAAAAGAAAATTCAAAACATAAAAATGGCTATATCTCCTAAACTAGGCGGCTGCGGCGGTCATTTTATGCACCAGAAAAAAAAATCCAAAATACTAAAATGGCTATATTTCCTAAACTAGGCGTCTACGGGGGTCATTTTATACACCAGAAAAAAAAATTCAAAATACTAAAATGGTCATATCTCCCAAACTATGCGTTTGCGGGGGTCATTTTATGCTCCAGAAAAAAAAAAACATCAAAACACTAAAATGTCTATATCTCTTAAACTAAGGGTCTGCGTGGGTCATTTTATGCACCAAGAATCCAAAATACTAAAATGGCTATATCTCCTAAGCTACGCGTCTGCGGGGGTCATTTTATGCACCAGAAAAAAAAATTCAAAACATAAAAATGGCTATATCCCCTAAACTAGGCGTCAGCGGCAATCATTTTATGCACCACAAAAAAAAAAAATCTAAGCACTGAAATGGCTATATCTCCTAAGCTAGGCGGCTGCGGGGGTCATTTTGTGCAAAAGAAAAAATAAATCCAACATACTAAAATGGCCATATTTCCTAAACTAGGCGTCTACGGGGGACATTTTATGCACTAGAAAAAAAAAATTTAAATTTTAAAATGGCTGCATCTCCTAAACTAGTGGTCTGCGGGGGTCGTTTTATGCGCCAGAAAAAAGAAATACAAAATACTAAAATGGTGATCTCCTAAACTAGGCGTCTGCGGGGGTCGTTTTGTGCGCCAGAAAAAAGAAATCCAAAACACTAAAATGGCTATATCTCTTAAACTAGGCGTCTGCGAGGGTCATTTTATGCACCAGAAAAAAAAATTTTAAATACTAAAATAGCTATATCTCCTAAACTAGGCGTCTGCGTGGTCATTTTGTGCACCAGAAAAAAAAAATTCTGAATACTAAAATTGCTATATCTCCTAAACTAAGCGTCCGCGCGGGTCATTTTCTGCACCAGAAAAGACTTCAAAACACAAAAATGGTTATATCTCCTAAACCAGGCGTCAGCGGCGGTCATTTTATGCACCAGAAAAAAAAATCAAAATACTAAAATGGCTATATCTCCAAAACTAGGCGTCTGCGGGGTTCATTTTGTGCACCAGAAAAAAAAAATTCTAAATACTAAAATTGCTATATCTCCTAAACTAAGCGTCTGCGCGGGTCATTTTCTGCACCAGAAAAGACTTCAAAACACAAAAATGGCTTTATCTCCTAAACTAGTCGTCAGCGGCGGTCATTTTATGCACCAGAAAAAAAATCAGAATACTAAAATGGCTATATCTCCTAAACTAGGCGTCTGCGTGAGTCATTAAATGCACCAGAAAAGACTTCAAAACACAAATGCGGCTATATCTCCTAAGCTAGGCGGCTGCGGGGGTCATTTTGTGCAAAAGAAAAAACAAATCCAAAATACTAAAATGGCCATATTTAAAATATTAAAATGGCTGCATCTCCTAAACTAGTGGTCTGCGGGGTCGTTTTGTGCGCCAGAAAAAAGAAATCCAAAATACTAAAATGGCTATATCTCTTAAACTAGGCGTCTGCGAGGGTCATTTTATGCACCAGAAAAAAAAATATTAAATACTAAAATTGCTATATCTCCTAAACTAAGCGTCCGCGCGGGTCATTTTCTGCACCAGAAAAGACTTCAAAACACAAAAATGGCTATATCTCCTAAACTAGGCGTCAGCGGCGGTCATTCTATGCACCAGAAAAAAAAAATCAAAACACTAAATTGGCTATATCTTCTAAACTACGCGTCTGCGTGGGTCATTTTATGATCCAGAAAAAAAATTCAAAATGCTAAAATGGCTATATCTCCTAAACTAGGCGTCTGCGGATGTCATTTTATGCACCAGAAAAATAAATCCAAAATACTAAAATGGCCATATTTCCTAAACTAGGCGTCTGCGGGGGACATTTTATGCACCAGAAAAAAAAATTTTGAATTTTAAAATGGCTGCATCTGCTAAACTAGTGGTCTGCGGGGGTCGTTTTATGCGAAAGAAAAAAGAAATCCAAAATACTAAAATGGCGATATCTCCTAAACTAGGCGTCTGCGGGGGTCGTTTTGTGCGCCAGAAAAAAGAAATCCAAAATACTAAAATGGCTATATCTCTTAAACTAGGCGTCTGCGAGGGTCATTTTATGCACCAGAAAAAAAAAAATTTAAATACTAAAATAGCTATATCTCCTAAACTGGGCGTCTGCGGGGGTCATTTTCTGCACCAGAAAAAAAAACATCAAAATAATAAAATATCTATATCTCCTAAACTACGCGTCTGCGTGGGTCATTTTATGATCCAGAAAAAAAATTCAAAATGCTAAAATGGCTATATCTCCTAAACTAGGCGTCTGCGGATGTCATTTTATGCACCAGAAAAATAAATCCAAAATACTAAAATGGCCATATTTCCTAAACTAGGCGTCTGCGGGGGACATTTTATGCATCAGAAAAAAAAATTTTAAATTTTAAAATGGCTGCATCTGCTAAACTAGTGGTCTGCGGGGGTCGTTTTATGCGAAAGAAAAAAGAAATCCAAAATACTAAAATTGCAATATCTCCTAAACTAGGCGTCTGCGGGGGTCGTTTTGTGCGCCAGAAAAAAGAAATCCAAAATACTAAAATGGCTATATCTCTTAAACTAGGCGTCTGCGAGGGTCATTTTATGCACCAGAATAAAAAAATAGCTATATCTCCTAAACTAGGCGTCTGCGGGGGTCATTTTGTGCACCAGAAAAAAAAAAATCTGAATACTAAAATTGCTATATCTCCTAAACTAAGCGTCCGCGCGGGTCATTTTCTGCTCCAGAAAAGACTTCAAAACACAAAAATGGCTATATCTCCTAAACTAGGCGTCTGCGGGGGTCATTTTATGCACCAGAAAAAAAAATCAAAATACTAAAATGGCTATATCTCCAAAACTAGGCGTCTGCGGGGGTCATTTTGTGCACCAGAAAAAAAAAATTCTAAATACTAAAATTGCTATATCTCCTAAATTGAGCGTCCGCGCGGGTCATTTTCTGTACCAGAAAAGACTTCAAAACACAAAAATGGCTATATCTCCTAAACCAGTCGTCAGCGGCGGTCATTTTATGCACCAGAAAAAAAAAATCAAAATGCTAAAATGGCGATATCTCCTAAACTAGGCGTCTGCGGGGGTCGTTTTTGCGCCAGAAAAAAGAAATCCAAATTCTAAAATGGCTATATCTCCTAAACTAGGCGTCAGCGGCGGTCATCTTATGCACCAGAAAAAAAACTCAAAATGCTAAAATGGCTATATCTCCTAAACTACGCGTCTGCGTGGGTCATTTTATGACCCAGAAAAAAAAATCAAAATGCTAAAATGGCTATATCTCTCTCCTAAACTAGGCGTCTGCGGATGTCATTTTATGCACCAGAAAAAAAAATCAAAATACTAAAATGGCTATATCTCCAAAACTAGGCGTCTGCGGGGGTCATTTTGTGCACCAGAAAAAAAAAATTCTAAATACTAAAATTGCTTTAACTCCTAAACTAAGCGTCCGCGCGGGTCATTTTATGCACCAGAAAAGACTTCAAAACACAAAAATGGCTTATCTCCTAAACTAGGCGTCAGCGGCGGTCATTTTTTGCACCAGAAAAAAAAATCACAATACTAAAATGGCTATTTCTCCTAAACTACGCGTCTGCGGGGGTCATTTTATGCACAGGAAAAAAAAATTCAAAACATAAAAATGGCTATATCTCCTAAACTAGGCGGCTGCGGCGGCCATTTTATGCACCAGAAAAAAAAATCCAAAATACTAAAATGGCTATATTTCCCAAATTATGCGTTTGCGAGGGACATTGTATGCACCAGAAATAAAAAATTCAAAACACATAAATGGCTATATTTCCTAAACTAGGCGTCTACGGGGGATATTTTATGCACCAGAAAAAAAAAATCAAAATACTAAAATGGCTATATTTCCAAAACTACCCGTCTGCGGGGTTCATTTTATACACCAGAAAAAAAAAATTCTAAATACTAAAATGGTCATATCTCCTAAAGTAGGCGTCTGCGGGGGTCATTTTACTCACCAGAAAAAAAATCTAAAGAAAAAAGTGGATAAATCTCCTAAACTAGGCGTCTGCGAGGGTCATTTTATGCTCCAGAAAAAAAAAAAACCAAAACACTAAAATGTCTATATCTCTTAAACTAAGGGTCTGCTTGGGTCATTTTATGCACCAAGAATCCAAAATACTAAAATGGCTATATCTCCTAAGCTAGGCGTCTGCGGGGGTCAGTTTAGGCCCCAGCAAAAAAAAATTCAAAATACTAAAATGGTTAAATCTCCTAAACCAGGCGTCTGCGGTGTTCATTCTATGCACCAGAAAAAAAAATTCAAAAAACACAAAAATGACTATATCTCCTAAACCTGGCGTCGGCGTGGGTCATTTTATGTACCAGAAAAAAAAAATTCTAAATTCTAAAATGGCCGTATTTCCTAAACTAGGCGTCTGCTGGGGTCATTTTATCCACCAGAAAAAACTTCGAAATACTAAAATGGATATATCCCCTAAACTAGTCGTCAGCGGCAATCATTTTATGCACCAGAAAAAAAAATTCTAAGCACTGAAATGGCTATACCTCCTATGCTAGGCGGCTGCGGGGGTCATTTTCTGCAAAAGAAAAAATAAATAAAAAATACTAAAATGGCCTTATTTCCTAAATTAGGCGTCTGCGTGGGACATTTTATGCGCCAGAAAAAAAAATTTTAAATATTAAAATGGCTGCATCTCCTAAACTAGTGGTCTGCGGGGGTCGTTTTATGCGCCAGAAAAAAGAAATCCAAAATACTAAAATGGCGATATCTCCTAAACCAGGCGTCTGAGGGGGTCGTTTTGTGCGCCAGAAAAAAGAAATCCAAAATACTAAAATGGCTATATCTCCTAAACTAGGCGTCTGCGGGGGTCATTTTGCGCACCAGAAAAGACTTCAAAACTCAAAAATGGCTATATCTCCTAAACTAGGCGTCAGCGGCGGTCATTTTATGCACCAGAAAAAAAGTCAAAATACTAAAATGGCTATATCTCCTAGACTACGCGTCTGCGTGGGTCATTTTATGATCCAGAAAAAAAATTCAAAATGCTAAAATGGCTATATCTCCTAAACTAGGCGTCTGCGGGGGTCATTTTATGATCCAGAAAAAAAAATCAAAATACTAAAATTTCTATATCTCCTAAACTAGGCGTCAGCGGCGGTCATTTTATGCGCCAGAAAAAAAAATCACAATACTGAAATGGCTATATTTCCTAAACTACTCGTCTACGGGGGTCATTTTATGCAAAAGAAAAAACATCGAAATACTAAAAGGGCTATATCTCCTATACTAGGCGTACGCGGGGGTCATTTTATGCACCAGAAATGACTTCAAAATACAAAAACTGCTATATCTCCTAAACTAGGCGTCAGCGGCAATCATTTTATGCACCAGAAAAAAAAATTCTAAGCACTGAAATGGCTATATCTCCTAAACTAGGCGTCTGAGGGTGTCATTCTACGCACCAAAAAAAAAATGCAAAACACAAAAATGGTTATATCTCCTAAAGAAGGCGTCTGCGGGGGTCATTTTGTGCACCAGAAAAAAAAATTACAATACTAAAATGGCTATATCTCCTAAACTACGCGTCTGCGGGGGTCATTTTATGCATCGGAAAAAAAAATTCAAAACATAAAAATGGCTATATCTCCTATACTAGGCGTACGCGGGGGTCATTTTATGCACCAGAAAAGACTTCAAAACACAAAAATGGCTATATCTCCTAAACTAGGCGTCTGCGGCGGTCATTTTATGCACCAGAAAAAAAAATCACAATACTAAAATGGCTATATCTCCTAACCTACGCGTCTGCGGGGGTCATTTTATGCACCGGAAAAAAAAATTCAAAACATAAAAATGGCTATATCTCCTAAACTAGGCGGCTGCGGAGGTCTTTTTGTGCACCAGAAAAAAAAATTTTAAATATTAAAATGGCTGCATCTCCTAAACTAGTGGTCTGCGGGGGTCGTTTTATGCGCCAGAAAAAAGAAATCCAAAATACTATAGTGGCCATATTTCCTAAACTAGGCGTCTGCGGGGGACATTTTATAAACCAGAAAAAAAAAATTTTAAATATTAAAATGGCTGCATCTCCTAAACTAGTTGCCTGCGGGGGTCGTTTTATGCGCCAGAAAAAAGAAATCCAAAATACAAAAATGGCGATATCTCCTAAACTAGGCGTCTGCGGGGGTCATTTTATGCACCAAAAATCCAAAATACTAAAATGGCTATATCTCTTAAACTAGGCGTCTGCGAGGGTCATTTTATGCACCAGAAAAAAAAAAAATTCTAAATACTAAAATAGCTATATCTCCTAAACTAGGCGTCCGCTCGGGGCATTTTATGCACCAGAAAAAAAAATCAAAATACTAAAATGGCTATATCACCAAAACTAGGCGTCTGCGGGGGTCATTTTGTGCACCAGAAAAAAAAAATTCTAAATACTAAAATAGCTATATCTAATAAACTAAGCGTCCGCGCGGGTCATTTTATGCACCAGAAAAAAAAAATTCAAAACACAAAAATGGCTAAATCTCCTAAAATAACCGTCTGCGGGGTCAAGTTATGCGCCAGAAAAAAAAAATTCAAAACACAAAAATGGCTATATCTCCTAAGCTAGGCGGCTGCGGGGGTCATTTTGAGCTCCAGAAAACAAAAATCCAAAATACTAAAATGGCTATATCTCTCAAACTAGGCG
Source organism: Volucella zonaria (assembly GCA_963966105.1). NCBI lineage: Eukaryota > Metazoa > Arthropoda > Insecta > Diptera > Syrphidae > Volucella > Volucella zonaria. Next base: position 8,198,096 of record CAWYQB010000254.1, on the reverse strand, counting down.
TCTGCGAGGGTCATTTTATGCGCCAGAAAAAAAATTTCTAAATACTAAAATAGCTATATCTCCTAAACTAGGCGTCTGCGGGTGTCATTTTATGCACCAGAAAAAAAAATCCAAAATACTAAAATGGCTATATTTCCTAGACTACCCGTCTGCGGGGGTCATTTTGTACACCAGAAAGAAAAAATTCAAAATACTAAAATGGCTATATCACCAAAACTAGGCGTCTGCGGGGGTCATTTTGTGCACCAGAAAAAAAAAATTCTAAATACTAAAATTGCTATATCTCCTAAACTAAGCGTCCGCGCGGGTCATTTTATGCACCAGAAAAGACTTCAAAACACAAAAATGGCTATATCTCCTAAACTAGGCGTCAGCGGCGGTCATTTTATGCACCAGAAAAAAAAATCAAAATACTAAAATGGCTATATCTCCTAAACTACGCGTCTGCGGGGGTCATTTTATACACCAGAAAAAAAAAAATCAAAATACTGAAATGACTATATCTACAAAACTAGGCGTCTGCGGGGGTTATTTTATGCACCAGAAAAAAAAAATTCTAAATACTAAAATTGCTATATCTCCTAAACTAAGCGTCCGCGCGGGTCATTTTATGCACCAGAAAATACTTCAAAACACAAAAATAGCTATATCTCCTAAACTAGGCGTCTGCGGGTGTCATTTTATGCACCAGAAAAAAAAATCAAAATACTAAAATGGCTATATCTCCTAAACTACGCGTCTGCGGGGGTCATTTTATGCACTAGAAAAAAAAATCAAAACACAAAAATGGCTATATCTCCTAAAGTAGGTGTCTGCGGGGGTCATTTTGTGCACCAAAAAAAAATCCAAAATACTAAAATGAGTATATCTCCTAAACTAGGAGTCTGCGGGAGTAATTAAATGCACCAGAAAAGACTTCAAAACACAAATGTGGCTATATCTCCTAAGCTAGGCGGCTGCGGGGGTCATTTTGAGCTCCAGAAAAAAAAATCCAAAATACTAAAATGGCCATATTCCCTAAACTAGGCGTCTGCGGGGGTTATTTTATGCACCAGAAAAACAAATTCTAAATACTAAAATTGCTATATCTCCTAAACTAAGCGCCCGCGCGGGTCATTTTATGCCCCAGAAAAGACTTCAAAACACAAAAATGGCTATGTCTCCTAAACTAGGCGTCAGCGGCGGTCATTTTATGCACCAGAAAAAAAAATCAAAATACTAAAATGGCTATATCTCCTAAACTACGCGTCAGCGGGGGTCATTTTATGCACCAGAAAAAAAAATTCAAAACATAAAAATGGCTATATCTCCTAAACTACGCGTCTGCGGGGGTCATTTTATGATCCAGAAAAAAAATTCAAAATGCTAAAATGGCTTTATCTAATAAACTAGGCGTCTGCGGGGTCATTTTATGCACCTGAAAAAAAAATCAAAATACTGAAATGGCTATATCTCCTAAACTAGGCGTCAGCGGCGGTCATTTTATGCACCAGAAAAAAAAATCAAAATTCTAAAATGGCTATATCTCCTAAACTACGCGTCTGCGGGGGTCATTTTATGATCCAGAAAAAAAATTCAAAATGCTAAAATGGCTTTATCTAATAAACTAGGCGTCTGCGGGGTCATTTTATGCACCAGAAAAAAAAATCAAAATACTGAAATGGCTATATCTCCTAAACTAGGCGTCAGCGGCGGTCATTTTATGCACCAGAAAAAAAAATCAAAATTCTAAAATGGCTATATCTCCTAAACTACGCGTCTGCGGGGGTCATTTTATACACCAGAAAAAAAAAATCAAAATACTGAAATGACTATATCTACAAAACTAGGCGTCTGCGGGGGTTATTTTATGCACCAGAAAAAAAAAATTCTAAATACTAAAATTGCTATATCTCCTAAACTAAGCGTCCGCGCGGGTCATTTTATGCACCAGAAAATACTTCAAAACACAAAAATAGCTATATCTCCTAAACTAGGCGTCTGCGGGTGTCATTTTATGCACCAGAAAAAAAAATCAAAATACTAAAATGGCTATATCTCCTAAACTACGCGTCTGCGGGGGTCATTTTATGCACTAGAAAAAAAAATCAAAACACAAAAATGGCTATATCTCCTAAAGTAGGTGTCTGCGGGGGTCATTTTGTGCACCAAAAAAAAATTCCAAAATACTAAAATGAGTATATCTCCTAAACTAGGAGTCTGCGGGAGTCATTAAATGCACCAGAAAAGACTTCAAAACACAAATGTGGCTATATCTCCTAAGCTAGGCGGCTGCGGGGGTCATTTTGAGCTCCAGAAAAAAAAATCCAAAATACTAAAATGGCCATATTTCCTAAACTAGGCGTCTGCGGGGGTCATTTTATGCACCAGAAAAACAAATTCTAAATACTAAAATTGCTATATCTCCTAAACTAAGCGCCCGCGCGGGTCATTTTATGCCCCAGAAAAGACTTCAAAACACAAAAATGGCTATGTCTCCTAAACTAGGTGTCAGCGGCGGTCATTTTATGCACCAGAAAAAAAAATCAAAATACTAAAATGGCTATATCTCCTAAACTAGGCGTCAGCGGCGGTCATTTTATGCACCAGAAAAAAAAATCAAAATTCTAAAATGGCTATATCTCCTAAACTACGCGTCTGCGGGGGTCATTTTATGATCCAGAAAAAAAATTCAAAATGCTAAAATGGCTTTATCTAATAAACTAGGCGTCTGCGGGGTCATTTTATGCACCAGAAAAAAAAATCAAAATACTGAAATGGCTATATCTCCAAAACTAGGCGTCTGCGGGCGTTATTTTATGCACCAGAAAAACAAATTCTAAATACTAAAATTGCTATATCTCCTAAACTAAGCGCCCGCGCGGGTCATTTTATGCCCCAGAAAAGACTTCAAAACACAAAAATGGCTATGTCTCCTAAACTAGGCGTCAGCGGCGGTCATTTTATGCACCAGAAAAAAAAATCAAAATACTAAAATGGCTATATTTCCTAGACTACCCGTCTGCGGGGGTCATTTTGTACACCAGAAAGAAAAAATTCAAAATACTAAAATGGCTATATCACCAAAACTAGGCGTCTGCGGGGGTCATTTTGTGCACCAGAAAAAAAAAATTCTAAATACTAAAATTGCTATATCTCCTAAACTAAGCGTCCGCGCGGGTCATTTTATGCACCAGAAAAGACTTCAAAACACAAAAATGGCTATATCTCCTAAACTAGGCGTCAGCGGCGGTCATTTTATGCACCAGAAAAAAAAATCAAAATACTAAAATGGCTATATCTCCTAAACTACGCGTCTGCGGGGGTCATTTTATACACCAGAAAAAAAAAATCAAAATACTGAAATGACTATATCTACAAAACTAGGCGTCTGCGGGGGTTATTTTATGCACCAGAAAAAAAAAATTCTAAATACTAAAATTGCTATATCTCCTAAACTAAGCGTCCGCGCGGGTCATCTTATGCACCAGAAAATACTTCAAAACACAAAAATAGCTATATCTCCTAAACTAGGCGTCTGCGGGTGTCATTTTATGCACCAGAAAAAAAAATCAAAATACTAAAATGGCTATATCTCCTAAACTACGCGTCTGCGGGGGTCATTTTATGCACTAGAAAAAAAAATCAAAACACAAAAATGGCTATATCTCCTAAAGTAGGTGTCTGCGGGGGTCATTTTGTGCACCAAAAAAAAATCCAAAATACTAAAATGAGTATATCTCCTAAACTAGGAGTCTGCGGGAGTAATTAAATGCACCAGAAAAGACTTCAAAACACAAATGTGGCTATATCTCCTAAGCTAGGCGGCTGCGGGGGTCATTTTGAGCTCCAGAAAAAAAAATCCAAAATACTAAAATGGCCATATTCCCTAAACTAGGCGTCTGCGGGGGTCATTTTATGCACCAGAAAAACAAATTCTAAATACTAAAATTGCTATATCTCCTAAACTAAGCGCCCGCGCGGGTCATTTTATGCCCCAGAAAAGACTTCAAAACACAAAAATGGCTATGTCTCCTAAACTAGGCGTCAGCGGCGGTCATTTTATGCACCAGAAAAAAAAATCAAAATACTAAAATGGCTATATCTCCTAAACTACGCGTCAGCGGGGGTCATTTTATGCACCAGAAAAAAAAATTCAAAACATAAAAATGGCTATATCTCCTAAACTACGCGTCTGCGGGGGTCATTTTATGATCCAGAAAAAAAATTCAAAATGCTAAAATGGCTTTATCTAATAAACTAGGCGTCTGCGGGGTCATTTTATGCACCAGAAAAAAAAATCAAAATACTGAAATGGCTATATCTCCTAAACTAGGCGTCAGCGGCGGTCATTTTATGCACCAGAAAAAAAAATCAAAATTCTAAAATGGCTATATCTCCTAAACTACGCGTCTGCGGGGGTCATTTTATGATCCAGAAAAAAAATTCAAAATGCTAAAATGGCTTTATCTAATAAACTAGGCGTCTGCGGGGTCATTTTATGCACCAGAAAAAAAAATCAAAATACTGAAATGGCTATATCTCCTAAACTAGGCGTCAGCGGCGGTCATTTTATGCACCAGAAAAAAAAATCAAAATTCTAAAATGGCTATATCTCCTAAACTACGCGTCTGCGGGGGTCATTTTATACACCAGAAAAAAAAAATCAAAATACTGAAATGACTATATCTACAAAACTAGGCGTCTGCGGGGGTTATTTTATGCACCAGAAAAAAAAAATTCTAAATACTAAAATTGCTATATCTCCTAAACTAAGCGTCCGCGCGGGTCATTTTATGCACCAGAAAATACTTCAAAACACAAAAATAGCTATATCTCCTAAACTAGGCGTCTGCGGGTGTCATTTTATGCACCAGAAAAAAAAATTCAAAACATAAAAATGGCTATATCTCCTAAACTACGCGTCTGCGGGGGTCATTTTATGATCCAGAAAAAAAATTCAAAATGCTAAAATGGCTTTATCTAATAAACTAGGCGTCTGCGGGGTCATTTTATGCACCAGAAAAAAAAAATCAAAATACTGAAATGGCTATATCTCCTAAACTAGGCGTCAGCGGCGGTCATTTTGTGCACCAAAAAAAAATTCCAAAATACTAAAATGAGTATATCTCCTAAACTAGGAGTCTGCGGGAGTCATTAAATGCACCAGAAAAGACTTCAAAACACAGATGTGGCTATATCTCCTAAGCTAGGCGGCTGCGGGGGTCATTTTGAGCTCCAGAAAAAAAAATCCAAAATACTAAAATGGCCATATTTCCTAAACTAGGCGTCTGCGGGAGTCATTTTATGCACCAGAAAAACAAATTCTAAATACTAAAATTGCTATATCTCCTAAACTAAGCGCCCGCGCGGGTCATTTTATGCCCCAGAAAAGACTTCAAAACACAAAAATGGCTATGTCTCCTAAACTAGGCGTCAGCGGCGGTCATTTTATGCACCAGAAAAAAAAATCAAAATACTAAAATGGCTATATCTCCTAAACTAGGCGTCAGCGGCGGTCATTTTATGCACCAGAAAAAAAAATCAAAATTCTAAAATGGCTATATCTCCTAAACTACGCGTCTGCGGGGGTCATTTTATGATCCAGAAAAAAAATTCAAAATGCTAAAATGGCTTTATCTAATAAACTAGGCGTCTGCGGGGTCATTTTATGCACCAGAAAAAAAAATCAAAATACTGAAATGGCTATATCTCCAAAACTAGGCGTCTGCGGGCGTTATTTTATGCACCAGAAAAACAAATTCTAAATACTAAAATTGCTATATCTCCTAAACTAAGCGCCCGCGCGGGTCATTTTATGCCCCAGAAAAGACTTCAAAACACAAAAATGGCTATGTCTCCTAAACTAGGCGTCAGCGGCGGTCATTTTATGCACCAGAAAAAAAAATCAAAATACTAAAATGGCTATATTTCCTAGACTACCCGTCTGCGGGGGTCATTTTGTACACCAGAAAGAAAAAATTCAAAATACTAAAATGGCTATATCACCAAAACTAGGCGTCTGCGGGGGTCATTTTGTGCACCAGAAAAAAAAAATTCTAAATACTAAAATTGCTATATCTCCTAAACTAAGCGTCCGCGCGGGTCATTTTATGCACCAGAAAAGACTTCAAAACACAAAAATGGCTATATCTCCTAAACTAGGCGTCAGCGGCGGTCATTTTATGCACCAGAAAAAAAAATCAAAATACTAAAATGGCTATATCTCCTAAACTACGCGTCTGCGGGGGTCATTTTATACACCAGAAAAAAAAAATCAAAATACTGAAATGACTATATCTACAAAACTAGGCGTCTGCGGGGGTTATTTTATGCACCAGAAAAAAAAAATTCTAAATACTAAAATTGCTATATCTCCTAAACTAAGCGTCCGCGCGGGTCATTTTATGCACCAGAAAATACTTCAAAACACAAAAATAGCTATATCTCCTAAACTAGGCGTCTGCGGGTGTCATTTTATGCACCAGAAAAAAAAATCAAAATACTAAAATGGCTATATCTCCTAAACTACGCGTCTGCGGGGGTCATTTTATGCACTAGAAAAAAAAATCAAAACACAAAAATGGCTATATCTCCTAAACTACGCGTCTGCGGGGGTCATTTTGTGCACCAAAAAAAAATTCCAAAATACTAAAATGAGTATATCTCCTAAACTAGGAGTCTGCGGGAGTCATTAAATGCACCAGAAAAGACTTCAAAACACAAATGTGGCTATATCTCCTAAGCTAGGCGGCTGCGGGGGTCATTTTGAGCTCCAGAAAAAAAAATCCAAAATACTAAAATGGCCATATTTCCTAAACTAGGCGTCTGCGGGGGTCATTTTATGCACCAGAAAAACAAATTCTAAATACTAAAATTGCTATATCTCCTAAACTAAGCGCCCGCGCGGGTCATTTTATGCCCCAGAAAAGACTTCAAAACACAAAAATGGCTATGTCTCCTAAACTAGGCGTCAGCGGCGGTCATTTTATGCACCAGAAAAAAAAATCAAAATACTAAAATGGCTATATCTCCTAAACTACGCGTCAGCGGGGGTCATTTTATGCACCAGAAAAAAAAATTCAAAACATAAAAATGGCTATATCTCCTAAACTACGCGTCTGCGGGGGTCATTTTATGATCCAGAAAAAAAATTCAAAATGCTAAAATGGCTTTATCTAATAAACTAGGCGTCTGCGGGGTCATTTTATGCACCAGAAAAAAAAATCAAAATACTGAAATGGCTATATCTCCAAAACTAGGCGTCTGCGGGCGTTATTTTATGCACCAGAAAAACAAATTCTAAATACTAAAATTGCTATATCTCCTAAACTAAGCGCCCGCGCGGGTCATTTTATGCCCCAGAAAAGACTTCAAAACACAAAAATGGCTATGTCTCCTAAACTAGGCGTCAGCGGCGGTCATTTTATGCACCAGAAAAAAAAATCAAAATACTAAAATGGCTATATCTCCTAAACTACGCGTCAGCGGGGGTCATTTTATGCACCAGAAAAAAAAATTCAAAACATAAAAATGGCTATATCTCCTAAACTAGGCGTCTGCGGGGGACATTTTATGCACCAGAAAAAAAATCAAAATACTAAAATGGCTATCTCTCTCAAACTAAGCGTCCTCGGTTTTCATTTTATACACCAGAAAAAAAATATTCAAAATACTAAAATGGCTAAATCTCCTAAACCAGGCGTCTGTGGTGTTCATTCTATGCACCAGAAAAAAAATTCAAAAAACACAAAAATGACTATATCTCCTAAACCTGGCGTCGGCGTGGGTCATTTTATGTACCAGAGAAAAAAAAATTCAAAATACTAAAATGGCCGTATTTCCTAAACTTGGCGTCAGCGGGGGTCATTTTATGCATCAGAAAAAACATCGAAATACTAAAATGGCTATATCTCCTATACTAGGCGTACGCGGGGGTCATTTTATGCACCAGAAATGACTTCAAAATACAAAAATGGCTATATCTCCTAAACTAGGCGTCAGCGGCAATCATTTTATGCACCAGAAAAAAAAAATTCTAAGCACTGAAATTTCTATATCTCCTAAACTAGGCGTCTGCGGGTGTCATTCTACGCACCAAAAAAAAAAATGTAAAACACAAAAATGGTTATATCTCCTAAAGTAGGCGTCTGCGGAGGTCATTTTGTGCACCAGAAAAAAAATCCAAAATACTAAAATGAGTATATCTCCTAAACTAGGCGTCTGCGGGTGTCATTAAATGCACCAGAAAAGACTTCAAAACACAAATGTGGCTATATCTCCTAAGCTAGGCGGCTGCGGAGGTCTTTTTGTGCACCAGGAAAAAAAATTTTAAATATTAAAATGGCTGCATCTCCTAAACTAGTGGTCTGCGGGGGTCGTTTTATGCGCCAGAAAAAAGAAATCCAAAATACTATAGTGGCCATATTTCCTAAACTAGGCGTCTGCGGGGGACATTTTATAAACCAGAAAAAAAAAATTTTAAATATTAAAATGGCTGCATCTCCTAAACTAGTTGTCTGCGGGGGTCGTTTTATGCGCCAGAAAAAAGAAATCCAAAATACAAAAATGGCGATATCTCCTAAACTAGGCGTCTGCGGGGGTCATTTTATGCACCAAAAATCCAAAATACTAAAATGGCTATATCTCTTAAACTAGGCGTCTGCGAAGGTCATTTTATGCACCAGAAAAAAAAAAATTCTAAATACTAAAATAGCTATATCTCCTAAACTAGGCGTCAGCGGCGGTCATTTTATGCACCAGAAAAAAAACATCAAAATACTAAAATGGCTATATCTCCTAAACTACGCGTCTGCGGGGGTCATTTTATGCACTAGAAAAAAAAATCAAAACACAAAAATGGCTATATCTCCTAAAGTAGGTGTCTGCGGGGGTCATTTTGTGCACCAAAAAAAAATTCCAAAATACTAAAATGAGTATATCTCCTAAACTAGGAGTCTGCGGGAGTCATTAAATGCACCAGAAAAGACTTCAAAACACAAATGTGGCTATATCTCCTAAGCTAGGCGGCTGCGGGGGTCATTTTGAGCTCCAGAAAAAAAAATCCAAAATACTAAAATGGCCATATTTCCTAAACTAGGGGTCTGCGGGGGACATTTTATGCACCAGAAAAAAAAATTTTAAATATTAAAATGGCTGCATCTCCTAAACTAGTGGTCTGCGGGGGTCGTTTTATGCGCCTGAAAAAAGAAATCCTAAATACTAAAATGGCGATATCTCCTAAACTAGGCGTCTGCGGGGGTCATTTTATACACCAAAAATCCAAAATACTAAAATGGCTATATCTCTTAAATTAGGCGTCTGCGAGGGTCATTTTATGCACCAGAAAAAAAAATTCTAAATACTAAAATAGCTATATCTCCTAAACTAGGCGTCTGCGGGTGTCATTTTATGCACCAAAAATCCAAAATACTAAAATGGCTATAACTCCTAAACTTGGCGTCTGCGGGGGTCATTTTATGCACCAGAAAAAAAATCAAAATACTAAAATGGCTATATCACCAAAACTAGGCGTCTGCGGGGGTCATTTTGCGCACCAGAGAAAAAAAATTCTAAATACCAAAATTGCTATATCTCCTAAACTAGGCGTCCGCTCGGGGCATTTTAAGCACCAGAAAAGACTTCAAAACACAAAAATGGCTATATCTCCTAAATTAGGCGTCAGCGGGGGTCATTTTATGCACCAGAAAAAAAAACCAAAAAACTAAAATGAGTATATCTCCTAAACTAGGCGTCTGCGGGAGTCATTAAATGCACCAAAAATCCAAAATACTAAAATGGCTATATCTCTTAAACTAAGGAGTCTGCGAGGGTCCTTTTATGCACCAGAAAAAATAAATTTCTAAATAGTAAAATAGCTATATCTCCTAAACTAGGCGTCTGCGGGGGTCATTTTATGCACCAAAAATCCAAAATACTAAAATGGCTATATCTCCTAAACTAAGCGTCTGCGGGGGTCATTTTATGCACCAGAAAAAAAATCAAAATACTAAAATGGATATATCTCCAAAACTAGGCGTCTGCGGGGGTCATTTTGCGCACCAGAAAAAAAAATTCTAAATACTAAAATTGCTATATCTCCTAAACTAGGCGTCCGCGCGGGTCATTTTATGCACCAGAAAAGACTTCAAAACACAAAAATGGCTATGTCTCCTAAACTAGGCGTCAGCGGCGGTCATTTTATGCACCAGAAAAAAAAATCAAAATACTAAAATGGCTATATCTCCTAAACTAGGCGTCAGCGGCGGTCATTTTGCGCACCAGAAAAAAAAATTCTAAATAGTAAAATAGCTATATCTCCTAAACTAGGCGGCTGTGGGGGTCATTTTGAGCACCAGAAAAAAAAAATCCAAAATACTAAAATGGCCATATTTCCTAAACTAGGCGTCTGCGGGGGACATTTTGAGCTCCAGAAAAAAATAATCCAAAATACTAAAATGGCCGTATTGCCTAAACTAGGAGTCTGCGGGAGTCATTAAATGCACCAGAAAAGACTTCAAAACACAAATGTGGCTATATCTCCTAAGCTAGGCGGCTGCGGGGGTCATTTTGAGCTCCAGAAAAAAAAAATCCAAAATACTAAAATGGCCATATTTCCTAAACTAGGCGTCAGCGGGGGACGTTTTATGCACCAGAAAAAAAAATTTTAAATATTAAAATGGCTGCATCTCCTAAACTAGTGGTCTGCGGGGGTCGTTTTATGCGCCTGAAATAAGAAATCCAAAATACTAAAATGGCGATATCTCCTAAACTAGGCGTCTGCGGGGGTCATTTTATACACCAAAAATCCAAAATACTAAAATGGCTATATCTCTTAAATTAGGCGTCTGCGAGGGTCATTTTATGCACCAGAAAAAAAAAATTCTAAATACTAAAATAGCTATATCTCCTAAACTAGGCGTCTGCGGGTGTCATTTTATGCACCAAAAATCCAAAATACTAAAATGGCTATAACTCCTAAACTAGGCGTCTGCGGGGGTCATTTTATGCACCAGAAAAAAAATCAAAATACTAAAATGGCTATATCACCAAAACTAGCCGTCTGCGAGGGTCCTTTTATGCACCAGAAAAAAAAAATTTCTAAATAGTAAAATAGCTATATCTCCTAAACTAGGCGTCTGCGGGGGTCATTTTATGCACCAAAAATCCAAAATACTAAAATGGCTATATCTCCTAAACTAAGCGTCTGCGGGGGTCATTTTATGCACCAGAAAAAAAATCAAAATACTAAAATGGATATATCTCCAAAACTAGGCGTCTGCGGGGGTCATTTTGCGCACCAGAAAAAAAAAATTCTAAATACTGAAATTGCTATATCTCCTAAACTAGGCGTCCGCGCGGGTCATTTTATGCACCAGAAAAGACTTCAAAACACAAAAATGGCTATATCTCCTAAACTAGGCGGCTGCGGGGGTCATTTTGAGCACCAGAAAAAAAAAATCCAAAATACTAAAATGGCCATATTTCCTAAACTAGGCGTCAGCGGAGGACATTTTATGCCCCAGAAAAAAAAATTTTAAATATTAAAATGGCTGCATCTGCAAAACTAGTGGTCTGCGGGGGTCGTTTTATGCGAAAGAAAAAAGAAATCCAAAATACTAAAATGGTGATATCTCCTAAACTAGACGTCTGCGGGGGTCATTTTTGCACCAAAAATCCAAAATACTAAAATGGCTATATCTCCAAAACTAAGCGTCTGCGGGGGTCATTTTAAGCACCAGAAAAAAAATCAAAATACTAAAATGGATATATCTCCAAAACTAGGCGTCTGCGAGGGTCATTTTGCACCCCAGAAAAAAAAAATTTTAAATACTAAAATTGCTATATCTCCTAAACTAGGCGTTCGCGCTGGTCATTTTATGCACCAGAAAAGACTTCAAAACACAAAAATGGCTATATCTCCTAAACTAGGCGTCAGCGGCGGTCATTTTATGCACCAGAAAAAAAAATTCAAAACATAAAAATGGCTATATCTCCTAAACTAGGCGGCTGCGTGGGTCATTTTATGCACCTGAAAAAAAAATCCAAAATACTAAAATGGCTATATTTCCTAAACTACCCGTCCGCGCGGGTCATTTTATGCACCAGAAAAGACTTCAAAACACAAAAATGGCTATATCTCCTAAACTAGGGGTCAGAGGCGGTCATTTTATGCACCAAAAAAAAAAATCAAAATACTAAAATGGCTATATCTCCTAAACTACGCGGCTGCGGGGGTCATTTTATGATCCAGAAAAAAAAATTCTAAATACTAAAATTGCTATATCTCTTAAACTAAGCGTCCGCGCGGGTCATTTTATGCACCAGAAAAGACTTCAAAACACAAAAATGGCTATATCTCCTAAACTATGCGTACGCGCGGGTCATTTTATGCACCAGAAAAGACTTCAAAACACAAAAATGGCTATCTCTCCTAAACTAGGCGTCTGCGAGGGTCATTTCATGCACCAGAAAAATAAATCCAAAATACTAAAATGGCTATATTTTCTAAACTATAGAAGAAGAATCCAAAATTCTGAAATGGCTATATCTCCTAAGCTAGGCGTCTGCGGGGGTCAGTTCAGGCCCCAGAAAAAAAAAATTCAAAATACTAAAATGGCTAAATCTCTTAAACTAGGCGTCTGCGGTGTCAAATTATGCACCAGAAAAAAAAATCAAAATACTAAAATGGCTATATCTCTTAAACTAGTCGTCCTCGGTTTTCATTTTATGCACCAGAAAAAAAAAATTCAAAATACTAAAATAGCTAAATCTCCTAAACCAGGCGTCTGCGGTGTTCATTCTATGCACCAGAAAAAAAAAATTCAAAAAACACAAAAATGACTATATCTCCCGAACCTGGCGTCGGCGTGGGTCATTTAATGTACTAGAAAAAAAATTCAAAATACTAAAATGGCCGTATTTTCTAAACTAGGCGGCAGCGGGTGTCATTTTACGCACCAAAAAAAAAATGCAAAACACAAAAATGGTTATATCTCCTAAAGTAGGCGTCTTCGGGGGTCATTAAATGCACCAGAAAAGACTTCAAAATACAAATGTGGCTATATCTCCTAAGCTAGGCGGCTGTGGGGGTCATTTTGTGCACCAGAAAAGAAAAAATTCTAAGCACTGAAATGGCTATATCTCCTAAACTAGGCGTCTGCGGGGGACATTTTATGCACCACAAAAAAAAATCAAAATACTAAAATGGCTGCATCTCCTAAACTGGTGGTCTGCGGGGGTCGTTTTATGCGCCAGAAAAAAGAAATCCAAAATACTAAAATGGCGATATCTCCTAAACTAGGCGTCTGCGGGGGTCATTTAATGCACCAAAAATCCAAAATACTAAAATGGCTATATCTCTTAAACTAGGCGTCTGCGGGGGTCATTTTATGCACCAGAAAAAAAAAATCAAAATACTTAAATTTCTATATCTCCAAAACTTGGCGTCTGCGGGGGTCATTTTGAGCACAAGAAAAAAAAATTTTAAATACTAAAATTGCTATATCTCCTAAACTATGCGTCCGTTCGGGTCGTTTTATGCACCAGAAAAGACATCCAAACACAAAAATGGCTATATCTCCTAAACTAGGCGTCAGCGGCTGTCATTTTATGCACCAGAAAAAAAAATCCAAAATACTAAAATGGCTATATTTCCTAAACTATCCGTCTGCGGGGGTCATTTTATACACCAGAAAAAAAAATTCAAAATACTAAAATGGCTATATCTCCTAAACTAGGCGTCTGCGGGGTCATTTTATGCACCAGAAAAAAAAAATCAAAATACTAAAATGGCTATATCTCCAAAACTAGGCGTCTGCGGGGGTCATTTTGTGCACCAGAAAAAAAAATTCTAAATATTAAAATTGCTATATCACCCAAATTAAGATTCCGTGTGGGTCATTTTATGCACCAGAAAAGACTTCAAAACACAAAAATGGCTATATCTCCTAAACTAGGCGTCAGCGGCTATCATTTTATGCACCAGAAAAAAAAATCCAAAATACTAAAATGGCTATATTTCCTAAACTACCCGTCTGCGGGGGTCATTTTATACACCAGAAAAAAAAAATTCAAAATACTAAAATGGCTATATCTCCTAAACTAGGCGTCTGCGGGGTCATTTTACGCACCAGAAAAAAAAAATCAAAATACTAAAATGGCTATATCTCCAAAACTAGGCGTCTGCGGGGGTCATTTTGTGCACCAGAAAAAAAAATTCTAAATATTAAAATTGCTATATCACCCAAATTAAGAGTCCGCGCGGGTCATTTTATGCACCAGAAAAGACTTCAAAACACAAAAATGGCTATCTCTCCTAAACTAGGCGTCTGCGAGGGTCATTTTATGCACCAAAAATCCAAAATTCTAAAATGGCTATATCTCTTAAACTAGGCGTCTGCGAGGGTCATTTTATGGACCAGAAAAAAAAAATTCTAAATACTAAAATAGCTATATCTCCTAAACTAGGCGTCTGCGGTGGTCATTTTATGCACCAAAAATCCAAAATACTAAAATGGCTATATCTTCTAAACTAGGCGTCTGCGGGGGTCATTTTATGCACCAGAAAGAAAAATCAAAATACTAAAATGGCTATATCTCCTAAACTACGCGGCTGCGGGGGTCATTTTATGATCCAGAAAAAAAATTCAAAATGCTAAAATGACTATATCTCCTAAACTAGGCGTCTGCGGTTGTCATTTTATGCACCAGAAAAAAAAATCAAAATACTGAAATGGCTATATCTCCAAAACTAGGCGTCTGCGGGGGTCATTTTGTGCACCAGAAAAAAAAATTCTAAATATTAAAATTGCTATATCACCCAAATTAAGAGTCCGCGCGGGTCATTTTATGCACCAGAAAAGACTTCAAAACACAAAAATGGCTATCTCTCCTAAACTAGGCGTACGCGCGGGTCATTTTATGCACCAGAAAAGACTTCAAAACACAAAAATGGCTATCTCTCCTAAACTAGGCGTCTGCGAGGGTCATTTTATGCACCAAAAATCCAAAATTCTAAAATGGCTATATCTTCTAAACTAGGCGTCTGCGGGGGTCATTTTATGCACCAGAAAGAAAAATCAAAATACTAAAATGGCTATATCTCCTAAACTACGCGGCTGCGGGGGTCATTTTATGATCCAGAAAAAAAATTCAAAATGCTAAAATGGCTATATCTCCTAAACTACGCGGCTGCGGGGGCCATTTTATGCACCAGAAAAAAAAATTCTAAATACTAAAATTGCTATATCTCTTAAACTAAGCGTCCGCGCGGGTCATTTTATGCACCAGAAAAGACTTCAAAACACAAAAATGGCTATATCTCCTAAACTAGGCGTACGCGCGGGTCATTTTATGCACCAGAAAAGACTTCAAAACACAAAAATGGCTATCTCTCCTAAACTAGGCGTCTGCGAGGGTCATTTCATGCACCAGAAAAATAAATCCAAAATACTAAAATGGCTATATTTTCTAAACTATGGAAGAAGAATCCAAAATTCTGAAATGGCTATATCTCCTAAGCTAGGCGTCTGCGGGGGTCAGTTCGGGCCCCAGAAAAAAAAAATTCAAAATACTAAAATGGCTAAATCTCTTAAACTAGGCGTCTGCGGTGTCAAATTATGCACCAGAAAAAAAAATCAAAATACTTAAATGGCTATATCTCTTAAACTAGGCGTCTGCGGGGGTCATTTTATGCACCAGAAAAAAAAAATCAAAATACTTAAATTTCTATATCTCCAAAACTTGGCGTCTGCGGGGGTCATTTTGCGCACAAGAAAAAAAAATTGTAAATACTAAAATTGCTATATCTCCTAAACTATGCGTCCGTTCGGGTCATTTTATGCACCAGAAAAGACATCAAAACACAAAAATGGCTATATCTCCTAAACTAGGCGTCAGCGGCTGTCATTTTATGCACCAGAAAAAAAAATCCAAAATACTAAAATGGCTATATTTCCTAAACTACCCGTCTGCGGGGGTCATTTTATACACCAGAAAAAAAAAATTCAAAATACTAAAATGGCTATATCTCCTAAACTAGGCGTCTGCGGGGTCATTTTATGCACCAGAGAAAAAAAATCAAAATACTAAAATGGCTATATCTCCAAAACTAGGCGTCTGCGGGGGTCATTTTGTGCACCAGAAAAAAAATTCTAAATATTAAAATTGCTATATCACCCAAATTAAGAGTCCGCGCGGGTCATTTAATGCACCAGAAAAGACTTCAAAACACAAAAATGGCTATCTCTCCTAAACTAGGCGTCTGCGAGGGTCATTTTATGCACCAAAAATCCAAAATTCTAAAATGGCTATATCTCTTAAACTAGGCGTCTGCGAGGGTCATTTTATGGACCAGAAAAAAAAATTCTAAATACTAAAATAGCTATATCTCCTAAACTAGGCGTCTGCGGCGGTCATTTTATGCACCAAAAATCCAAAATACTAAAATGGCTATATCTCCTAAACTAGGCGTCTGCGGGGTCATTTTATGCACCAGAGAAAAAAAATCAAAATACTAAAATGGCTATATCTCCAAAACTAGGCGTCTGCGGGTGTCATTTTTTGCACCAGAAAAAAAAAATTCTAAAAACTAAAATTGCTATATCTTCCAAACTAAGCGTCCGCGCCGGTTATTTCATGCACCAGAAAAGACTTCAAAACACAAAAATGGCTATATCTCCTAAACTAGGCGTCAGCGGCAGTCGTTTTGCGCACAAGAAAAAAAAATTTTAAATACTAAAATTGCTATATCTCCTAAACTATGCGTCCGTTCGGGTCATTTTATGCACCAGAAAAGACATCAAAACACAAAAATGGCTATATCTCCTAAACTAGGCGTCAGCGGCTGTCATTTTATGAACCAGAAAAAAAAATCCAAAATACTAAAATGGCTATATTTCCTAAACTACCCGTCTGCGGGGGTCATTTTATACACCAGAAAAAAAAAATTCAAAATACTAAAATGGCTATATCTCCTAAACTAGGCGTCTGCGGGGTCATTTTATGCACCAGAAAAAAAAAATCAAAATACTAAAATGGCTATATCTCCAAAACTAGGCGTCTGCGGGGGTCATTTTGTGCACCAAAAAAAAAAATTCTAAATATTAAAATTGCTATATCACCCAAATTAAGAGTCCGCGCGGGTCATTTTATGCACCAGAAAAGACTTCAAAACACAAAAATGGCTATCTCTCCTAAACTAGGCGTCTGCGAGGGTCATTTTATGCACCAAAAATCCAAAATTCTAAAATGGCTATATCTCTTAAACTAGGCGTCTGCGAGGGTCATTTTATGCACCAAAAATCCAAAATACTAAAATGGCTATATCTCCTAAACTAGGCGTCTGCGGGGGTCATTTTATGCACCAGAAAGAAAAATCGAAATACTAAAATGGCTATATCTCCAAAACTAGGCGTCTGCGGGTGTCATTTTTTGCACCAGAAAAAAAAAATTCTAAAAACTAAAATTGCTATATCTTCCAAACTAAGCGTCCGCGCCGATCATTTTATGCACCAGAAAAGACTTCAAAACACAAAAATGGCTATATCTCCTAAACTAGGCGTCAGCGGCGGTCGTTTTATGCACCAGAAAAAAAAATCAAAATACTAAAATGGCTATATCTCCAAAACTAGGCGTCTGCGGTGGTCATTTTATGCACCAGAAAAAAAATTCAAAATATAAAAATGGCTATATCTCCTAAACTAGGCGGCTGCGGCGGTCATTTTATGCACCAGAAAAAAAAATCCAAAATACTAAAATGGCTATATTTCCTAAGCTACCCGTCTGCGGGGGTCATTTTATACACCAGAAGGAAAAAATTCAAAATACTAAAATGGCTATATCTCCTAAAATAGGCGTCTGCGGGGACTTTTTATGCACCAGAAAAAAAAAACCAAAATACTAAAATGGCTATATCTCCTAAACTACGCGTCTGCGGGGGTCATTTTATGATCCAGAAAAGACTTCAAAACACAAAAATGGCTATATCTCCTAAACTAGGCGTCAGCGGCGGTCATTTTATGCACCAGAAAAAAAAATCAAAATACTAAAATGGCTATATCTCCTAAACTACGCGTCTGCGGGGGTCATTTTATGCACCAGAAAAGACTTCAAAACACTAAAATGGCTATATCTCCTAAACTAGGCATCCGCGCGGGTCATTTTATGTACCAGAAAACACTTCAAAACACAAACATGGCTATATCTCCTAAACTATTCGTCTGAGGGTGTCATTTTATGCACCAAAAATCCAAAATACTAAAATGGCTATATCTCTTAAACTAGGCGTCTGCTAGGGTCATTTTATGCACCAGAAAAAAAAAATTCTAAATACTAAAATAGCTATATCTCCTAAACTAGGCGTCTGCGTGGGTCATTTTATGCACCAAAAATCCAAAATACTAAAATGGCTATATCTCCTAAACTACCCGTCTGCGGGGGTAATTTTATGCACCAGAAAAAAAAATCATAATACTAAAATGGCTATATCTCCAAAACTAGGCGTCTGCGGGGGTCATTTTATGATCCAGAAAAGACTTCAAAACACAAATATGGCTATATCTCCTAAACTAGGCGTCAGCGGCGGTCATTTTATGCACCAGAAAAAAAAATCAAAATACTAAAATGGCTATATCTCCAAAACCAGGCGTCTGCGGGGGTCATTTTGTGCACCAGAAAAAAAAAATTCTAAATACTAAAATTGCTATATCTCCCAAACTAAGCGTCCGCGCGGGTCATTTTATGCACCAGAAAAATAAATCCAAAATACTAAAATGGCTATATTTCCTAAACTATAGAAGAAGAATCCAAAATTCTGAAATGGCTATATCTCTTAAACTAGTCGTCCTCGGTTTTCATTTTATGCACCAGAAAAAAAAAATTCAAAATACTAAAATAGCTAAATCTCCTAAACCAGGCGTCTGCGGGGGTCATTTTATGCACCAGAAATGACTTCAAAATACAAAAATGGCTATATCTTCTAAACTAGGCGTCAGCGGGTGTCATTTTACGCACCAAAAAAAAAAATGCAAATCACAAAAATGGTTATATCTCCTAAAGTAGGCGTCTGCGGGGGTCATTAAATGCACCAGAAAAGACTTCAAAACACAAATGTGGCTATATCTCCTAAGCTAGGCGGCTGCGGGGGTCATTTTGTGCACCAGAAAAGTAAAAATTCTAAGCACTGAAATGGCTATATCTCCTAAACTAGGCGTCTGCGGGGGACATTTTATGCATAACAAAAAAAAATCAAAATACTAAAATGGCTGCATCTCCTAAACTGGTGGTCTGCGGGGGTCGTTTTATGCGCCAGAAAAAAGAAATCCAAAATACTAAAATGGCGATATCTCCTAAACTAGGCGTCTGCGGGGGTCATTTAATGCACCAAAAATCCAAAATACTAAAATGGCTATATCTCTTAAACTAGGCGTCTGTGGGGGTCATTCTATGCACCAGAAAAAAAAAATCAAAATACTTAAATTTCTATATCTCCAAAACTTGGCGTCTGCGGGGGTCATTTTGCGCACAAGAAAAAAAAATTTTAAATACTAAAATTGCTATATCTCCTAAACTATGCATCCGTTCGGGTCATTTTATGCACCAGAAAAGACATCAAAACACAAAAATGGCTATATCTCCTAAACTAGGCGTCAGCGGCTGTCATTTTATGCACCAGAAAAAAAAATCCAAAATACTAAAATGGCTATATTTCCTAAACTACCCGTCTGCGGGGGTCATTTTATACACCAGAAAAAAAAAATTCAAAATACTAAAATGGCTATATCTCCTAAACTAGGCGTCTGCGGGGTCATTTTATGCACCAGGAAAAAAAATCAAAATACTAAAATGGCTATATCTCCAAAACTAGGCGTCTGCGGGGGTCATTTTGTGCACCAGAAAAAAAAATTCTAAATATTAAAATTGCTATATCACCCAAATTAAGAGTCCGCGCGGGTCATTTTATGCACCAGAAAAGACTTCAAAACACAAAAATGGCTATCTCTCCTAAACTAGGCGTCTGCGAGGGTCATTTTATGCACCAAAAATCCAAAATTCTAAAATGGCTATATCTCTTAAACTAGGCGTTTGCGAGGGTCATTTTATGGACCAGAAAAAAAAAATTCTAAATACTAAAATAGCTATATCTCCTAAACTAGGCGTCTGCGGTGGTCATTTTATGCACCAAAAATCCAAAATACTAAAATGGCTATATCTCCTAAACTAGGCGTCTGCGGGGGTCATTTTATGCACCAGAAAGAAAAATCAAAATACTAAAATGGCTATATCTCCAAAACTAGGCGTCTGCGGGGGTCATTTTGTGCACCAAAAAAAAAAATTCTAAATATTAAAATTGCTATATCACCCAAATTAAGAGTCCGCGCGGGTCATTTTATGCACCAGAAAAGACTTCAAAACACAAAAATGGCTATCTCTCCTAAACTAGGCGTCTGCGAGGGTCATTTTATGCACCAAAAATCCAAAATTCTAAAATGGCTATATCTCTTAAACTAGGCGTCTGCGAGGGTCATTTTATGCACCAAAAATCCAAAATACTAAAATGGCTATATCTCCTAAACTAGGCGTCTGCGGGGGTCATTTTATGCACCAGAAAGAAAAATCGAAATACTAAAATGGCTATATCTCCAAAACTAGGCGTCTGCGGGTGTCATTTTTTGCACCAGAAAAAAAAAATTCTAAAAACTAAAATTGCTATATCTTCCAAACTAAGCGTCCGCGCCGGTCATTTTATGCACCAGAAAAGACTTCAAAACACAAAAATGGCTATATCTCCTAAACTAGGCGTCAGCGGCGGTCGTTTTATGCACCAGAAAAAAAAATCAAAATACTAAAATGGCTATATCTCCAAAACTAGGCGTCTGCGGTGGTCATCTTATGCACCAGAAAAAAAATTCAAAATATAAAAATGGCTATATCTCCTAAACTAGGCGGCTGCGGCGGTCATTTTATGCACCAGAAAAAAAAATCCAAAATACTAAAATGGCTATATTTCCTAAGCTACCCGTCTGCGGGGGTCATTTTATACACCAGAAGGAAAAAATTCAAAATACTAAAATGGCTATATCTCCTAAAATAGGCGTCTGCGGGGACTTTTTATGCACCAGAAAAAAAAAACCAAAATACTAAAATGGCTATATCTCCTAAACTACGCGTCTGCGGGGGTCATTTTATGATCCAGAAAAGACTTCAAAACACAAAAATGGCTATATCTCCTAAACTAGGCGTCAGCGGCGGTCATTTTATGCACCAGAAAAAAAAATCAAAATACTAAAATGGCTATATCTCCTAAACTACGCGTCTGCGGGGGTCATTTTATGCACCAGAAAAGACTTCAAAACACTAAAATGGCTATATCTCCTAAACTAGGCATCCGCGCGGGTCATTTTATGTACCAGAAAACACTTCAAAACACAAACATGGCTATATCTCCTAAACTATTCGTCTGAGGGTGTCATTTTATGCACCAAAAATCCAAAATACTAAAATGGCTATATCTCTTAAACTAGGCGTCTGCTAGGGTCATTTTATGCACCAGAAAAAAAAAATTCTAAATACTAAAATAGCTATATCTCCTAAACTAGGCGCCTGCGTGGGTCATTTTATGCACCAAAAATCCAAAATACTAAAATGGCTATATCTCCTAAACTACCCGTCTGCGGGGGTAATTTTATGCACCAGAAAAAAAAAATCGTAATACTAAAATGGCTATATCTCCAAAACTAGGCGTCTGCGGGGGTCATTTTATGATCCAGAAAAGACTTCAAAACACAAATATGGCTATATCTCCTAAACTAGGCGTCAGCGGCGGTCATTTTATGCACCAGAAAAAAAAATCAAAATACTAAAATGGCTATATCTCCAAAACTAGGCGTCTGCGGGGGTCATTTTGTGCACCAGAAAAAAAAAATTCTAAATACTAAAATTGCTATATCTCCCAAACTAAGCGTCCGCGCGGGTCATTTTATGCACCAGAAAAATAAATCCAAAATACTAAAATGGCTATATTTCCTAAACTATAGAAGAAGAATCCAAAATTCTGAAATGGCTATATCTCTTAAACTAGTCGTCCTCGGTTTTCATTTTATGCACCAGAAAAAAAAAATTCAAAATACTAAAATAGCTAAATCTCCTAAACCAGGCGTCTGCGGGGGTCATTTTATGCACCAGAAATGACTTCAAAATACAAAAATGGCTATATCTTCTAAACTAGGCGTCAGCGGGTGTCATTTTACGCACCAAAAAAAAAAATGCAAATCACAAAAATGGTTATATCTCCTAAAGTAGGCGTCTGCGGGGGTCATTAAATGCACCAGAAAAGACTTCAAAACACAAATGTGGCTATATCTCCTAAGCTAGGCGGCTGCGGGGGTCATTTTGTGCACCAGAAAAGTAAAAATTCTAAGCACTGAAATGGCTATATCTCCTAAACTAGGCGTCTGCGGGGGACATTTTATGCATAACAAAAAAAAATCAAAATACTAAAATGGCTGCATCTCCTAAACTGGTGGTCTGCGGGGGTCGTTTTATGCGCCAGAAAAAAGAAATCCAAAATACTAAAATGGCGATATCTCCTAAACTAGGCGTCTGCGGGGGTCATTTAATGCACCAAAAATCCAAAATACTAAAATGGCTATATCTCTTAAACTAGGCGTCTGTGGGGGTCATTCTATGCACCAGAAAAAAAAAATCAAAATACTTAAATTTCTATATCTCCAAAACTTGGCGTCTGCGGGGGTCATTTTGCGCACAAGAAAAAAAAATTTTAAATACTAAAATTGCTATATCTCCTAAACTATGCATCCGTTCGGGTCATTTTATGCACCAGAAAAGACATCAAAACACAAAAATGGCTATATCTCCTAAACTAGGCGTCAGCGGCTGTCATTTTATGCACCAGAAAAAAAAATCCAAAATACTAAAATGGCTATATTTCCTAAACTACCCGTCTGCGGGGGTCATTTTATACACCAGAAAAAAAAAATTCAAAATACTAAAATGGCTATATCTCCTAAACTAGGCGTCTGCGGGGTCATTTTATGCACCAGGAAAAAAAATCAAAATACTAAAATGGCTATATCTCCAAAACTAGGCGTCTGCGGGGGTCATTTTGTGCACCAGAAAAAAAAATTCTAAATATTAAAATTGCTATATCACCCAAATTAAGAGTCCGCGCGGGTCATTTTATGCACCAGAAAAGACTTCAAAACACAAAAATGGCTATCTCTCCTAAACTAGGCGTCTGCGAGGGTCATTTTATGCACCAAAAATCCAAAATTCTAAAATGGCTATATCTCTCAAACTAGGCGTCTGCGAGGGTCATTTTATGGACCAGAAAAAAAAAATTCTAAATACTAAAATAGCTATATCTCCTAAACTAGGCGTCTGCGGTGGTCATTTTATGCACCAAAAATCCAAAATACTAAAATGGCTATATCTCCTAAACTAGGCGTCTGCGGGGGTCATTTTATGCACCAGAAAGAAAAATCAAAATACTAAAATGGCTATATCTCCAAAACTAGGCGTCTGCCGGGGTCATTTTTTGCACCAGAAAAAAAAAATTCTAAAAACTAAAATTGCTATATCTTCCAAACTAAGCGTCCGCGCGGGTCATTTTATGCACCAGAAAAGACTTCAAAACACAAAAATGGCTATATCTCTTAAACTAGGCGTCAGCGGCGGTCGTTTTATGCACCAGAAAAAAAATCAAAATACTAAAATGGCTATATCTCCAAAACTAGGCGTCTGCGGGGGTCATTTTATGCACCAGAAAAAAAATTCAAAACATAAAAATGGCTATATCTCCTAAACTAGGCGGTTGCGGCGGTCATTTTATGCACCAGAAAAAAAAATCCAAAATACTAAAATGGCTATATTTCCTAAGCTACCCGTCTGCGGGGGTCATTTTATACACCAGAAGGAAAAAATTCAAAATACTAAAATGGCTATATCTCCTAAAATAGGCGTCTGCGGGGACATTTTATGCACCAGAAAAAAAAAATCAAAATACTAAAATGGCTATATCTCCTAAACTACGCGTCTGCGGGGGTCATTTTATGATTCAGAAAAGACTTCAAAACACAAAAATGGCTATATCTCATAAACTAGGCGTCAGCGGCGGTCATTTTATGCACCAGAAAAAAAAATCAAAATACTAAAATGGCTATATCTCCTAAACTACGCATCTGCGGGGGTCATTTTATGCACCAGAAAAGACTTCAAAACACTAAAATGGCTATATCTCCTAAACTAGGTATCCGCGCGGGTCATTTTATGTACCAGAAAACACTTCAAAACACAAACATGGCTATATCTCCTAAACTAGGCGTCTGAGGGTGTCATTTTATGAACCAAAAATCCAAAATACTAAAATGGCTATATCTCCTAAACTACCCGTCTGCGGGGGTAATTTTATGCACCAGAAAAAAAAATCAAAATACTAAAATGGCTATATCTCCAAAACTAGGCGTCTGCGGGGGTCATTTTATGATCCAGAAAAGACTTCAAAACACAAATATGGCTATATCTCCTAAACTAGGCGTCAGCGGCGGTCATTTTATGCACCAGAAAAAAAAATTCTAAATACTAAAATAGCTATATCTCCTAAACTAGGCGTCTGCGTGGGTCATTTTATGCACCAAAAATCCAAAATACTAAAATGGCTATATCTCCTAAACTACCCGTCTGCGGGGGTAATTTTATGCACCAGAAAAAAAAAATCAATATACTAAAATGGCTATATCTCCAAAACTAGGCGTCTGCGGGGGTCATTTTATGATCCAGAAAAGACTTCAAAACACAAATATGGCTATATCTCCTAAACTGAACATCCGCGCGGGTCATTTTATGTACCAGAAGAGACTTTAAAACACAAACATGGCTATATCTCCTAAACTAGGCGTCTGAGGGTGTCATTTTATGCACCAAAAATCCAAAATACTAAAATGGCTATATCTCTTAAACTAGGCGTCTGCTAGGGTCATTTTATGCACCAGAAAAAAAAAATTCTAAATACTAAAATAGCTATATCTCCTAAACTAGGCGTCTGCGTGGGTCATTTTATGCACCAAAAATCCAAAATACTAAAATGGCTATATCTCCTAAACTACCCGTCTGCGGGGGTAATTTTATGCACCAGAAAAAAAAAATCATAATACTAAAATGGCTATATCTCCAAAACTAGGCGTCTGCGGGGGTCATTTTATGATCCAGAAAAGACTTCAAAACACAAATATGGCTATATCTCCTAAACTAGGCGTCAGCGGCGGTCATTTTATGCACCAGAAAAAAAAATCAAAATACTAAAATGGCTATATCTCCAAAACTAGGCGTCTGCGGGGGTCATTTTGTGCACCAGAAAAAAAAAATTCTAAATACTAAAATTGCTATATCTCCCAAACTAAGCGTCCGCGCGGGTCATTTTATGCACCAGAAAAATAAATCCAAAATACTAAAATGGCTATATTTCCTAAACTATAGAAGAAGAATCCAAAATTCTGAAATGGCTATATCTCTTAAACTAGGCGTCTGCGGGGGTCATTTTATGCACCAGAAAGAAAAATCAAAATACTAAAATGGCTATATCTCCAAAACTAGGCGTCTGCCGGGGTCATTTTTTGCACCAGAAAAAAAAAATTCTAAAAACTAAAATTGCTATATCTTCCAAACTAAGCGTCCGCGCGGGTCATTTTATGCACCAGAAAAGACTTCAAAACACAAAAATGGCTATATCTCTTAAACTAGGCGTCAGCGGCGGTCGTTTTATGCACCAGAAAAAAAATCAAAATACTAAAATGGCTATATCTCCAAAACTAGGCGTCTGCGGGGGTCATTTTATGCACCAGAAAAAAAATTCAAAACATAAAAATGGCTATATCTCCTAAACTAGGCGGTTGCGGCGGTCATTTTATGCACCAGAAAAAAAAATCCAAAATACTAAATTGGCTATATTTCCTAAGCTACCCGTCTGCGGGGGTCATTTTATACACCAGAAGGAAAAAATTCAAAATACTAAAATGGCTATATCTCCTAAAATAGGCGTCTGCGGGGACATTTTATGCACCAGAAAAAAAAAATCAAAATACTAAAATGGCTATATCTTCTAAACTACGCGTCTGCGGGGGTCATTTTATGATTCAGAAAAGACTTCAAAACACAAAAATGGCTATATCTCCTAAACTAGGCGTCAGCGGCGGTCATTTTATGCACCAGAAAAAAAAATCAAAATACTAAAATGGCTATATCTCCTAAACTACGCATCTGCGGGGGTCATTTTATGCACCAGAAAAGACTTCAAAACACTAAAATGGCTATATCTCCTAAACTAGGTATCCGCGCGGGTCATTTTATGTACCAGAAAACACTTCAAAACACAAACATGGCTATATCTCCTAAACTAGGCGTCTGAGGGTGTCATTTTATGAACCAAAAATCCAAAATACTAAAATGGCTATATCTCCTAAGCTACCCGTCTGCGGGGGTAATTTTATGCACCAGAAAAAAAAATCAAAATACTAAAATGGCTATATCTCCAAAACTAGGCGTCTGCGGGGGTCATTTTATGATCCAGAAAAGACTTCAAAACACAAATATGGCTATATCTCCTAAACTAGGCGTCAGCGGCGGTCATTTTATGCACCAGAAAAAAAAATTCTAAATACTAAAATAGCTATATCTCCTAAACTAGGCGTCTGCGTGGGTCATTTTATGCACCAAAAATCCAAAATACTAAAATGGCTATATCTCCTAAACTACCCGTCTGCGGGGGTAATTTTATGCACCAGAAAAAAAAAATCAAAATACTAAAATGGCTATATCTCCAAAACTAGGCGTCTGCGGGGGTCATTTTATGATCCAGAAAAGACTTCAAAACACAAATATGGCTATATCTCCTAAACTGAGCATCCGCGCGGGTCATTTTATGTACCAGAAGAGACTTTAAAACACAAACATGGCTATATCTCCTAAACTAGGCGTCTGAGGGTGTCATTTTATGCACCAAAAATCCAAAATACTAAAATGGCTATATCTCTTAAACTAGGCGTCTGCTAGGGTCATTTTATGCACCAGAAAAAAAAAATTCTAAATACTAAAATAGCTATATCTCCTAAACTAGGCGTCTGCGTGGGTCATTTTATGCACCAGAAAAGACTTCAAAACACAAAAATGGCTATATCTCCTAAACTAGGCGTCAGCGGCTGTCATTTTATGCACCAGAAAAAAAAATCCAAAATACTAAAATGGCTATATTTCCTAAACTACCCGTCTGCGGGGGTCATTTTATACACCAGAAAAAAAAAATTCAAAATACTAAAATGGCTATATCTCCAAAACTAGGCGTCTGCGGGGGTAATTTTGTGCACCAGAAAAAAAAATTCTAAATATTAAAATTGCTATATCACCCAAATTAAGAGTCCGCGCGGGTCATTTTATGCACCAGAAAAGACTTCAAAACACAAAAATGGCTATATCTCCTAAACTAGGCGTCTGCGAGGGTCATTTTATGCACCAAAAATCCAAAATTCTAAAATGGCTATTTCTCTTAAAGTAGGCGTCTGCGAGGGTCATTTTATGGACCAGAAAAAAAAAATTCTAAATACTAAAATAGCTATATCTCCTAAACTAGGCGTCTGCGGTGGTCATTTTATGCACCAAAAATCCAAAATACTTAAATGGCTATATCTCCTAAACTAGGCGTCTGCGGGGGTCATTTTATGCACCAGAAAGAAAAATCAAAATACTAAAATGGCTATATCACCAAAACTAGGCGTCTGCGGGGGTCATTTTGTGCACCAGAAAAAAAATATTCAAAAAACACAAAAATGACTATATCTCCCGAACCTGGCGTCGGCGTGGGTCATTTAATGTACTAGAAAAAAAAATTCAAAATACTAAAATGGCCGTATTTTCTAAACTAGGCGTCTGCGGGGGTCATTTTATGCACCAGAAATGACTTCAAAATACAAAAATGGCTATATCTTCTAAACTAGGCGTCAGCGGGTGTCATTTTACGCACCAAAAAAAAAAATGCAAAACACAAAAATGGTTATATCTCCTAAAGTAGGCGTCTGCGGGGGTCATTAAATGCACCAGAAAAGACTTCAAAACACAAATGTGGCTATATCTCCTAAGCTAGGCGGCTGCGGGGGTTATTTTGTGCACCAGAAAAGAAAAAATTCTAAGCACTGAAATGGCTATATCTCCTAAACTAGGCGTCTGCGGGGGACATTTTATGCACCACAAAAAAAAATCAAAATACTAAAATGGCTGCATCTCCTAAACTGGTGGTCTGCGGGGGTCGTTTTATGCGCCAGAAAAAAGAAATCCAAAATACTAAAATGGCGATATCTCCTAAACTAGGCGTCTGCGGGGGTCATTTAATGCACCAAAAATCCAAAATACTAAAATGGCTATATCTCTTAAACTAGGCGTCTGTGGGGGTCATTTTATGCACCAGAAAAAAAAAAACAAAATACTTATATTTCTATATCTCCAAAGCTTGGCGTCTGCGGGGGTCATTTTGCGCACAAGAAAAAAAAATTTTAAATACTAAAATTGCTATATCTCCTAAACTATGCGTCCGCTCGGGTCATTTTATGCACCAGAAAAGACATCAAAACACAAAAATGGCTATATCTCCTAAACTAGGCGTCAGCGGCTGTCATTTTATGCACCAGAAAAAAAAATCCAAAATACTAAAATGGCTATATTTCCTAAACTACCCGTCTGCGGGGGTCATTTTATACACCAGAAAAAAAAAATTCAAAATACTAAAATGGCTATATCTCCAAAACTAGGCGTCTGCGGGGGTAATTTTGTGCACCAGAAAAAAAAATTCTAAATATTAAAATTGCTATATCACCCAAATTAAGAGTCCGCGCGGGTCATTTTATGCACCAGAAAAGACTTCAAAACACAAAAATGGCTATATCTCCTAAACTAGGCGTCTGCGAGGGTCATTTTATGCACCAAAAATCCAAAATTCTAAAATGGCTATTTCTCTTAAAGTAGGCGTCTGCGAGGGTCATTTTATGGACCAGAAAAAAAAAATTCTAAATACTAAAATAGCTATATCTCCTAAACTAGGCGTCTGCGGTGGTCATTTTATGCACCAAAAATCCAAAATACTTAAATGGCTATATCTCCTAAACTAGGCGTCTGCGGGGGTCATTTTATGCACCAGAAAGAAAAATCAAAATACTAAAATGGCTATATCACCAAAACTAGGCGTCTGCGGGGGTCATTTTGTGCACCAGAAAAAAAAATTCTAAATATTAAAATTGCTATATCACCCAAATTAAGAGTCTGCGGGGGTCATTTTATGCACCAGAAAGAAAAATCAAAATACTAAAATGGCTATATGTCCAAAACTAGGCGTCTGCGGGGGTCATTTTTTGCACCAGAAAAAAAAAATTCTAAAAACTAAAATTGCTATATCTCCCAAACTAAGCGTCCGCGCGTGTCATATTATGCACCAGAAAAGACTTCAAAACACAAAAATGGCTATATCTCCTAAACTAGGCGTCAGCGGCGGTCATTTTATGCACCAGAAAAAAAAATCAAAAATACTAAAATGGCTATATTTCCTAAGCTACCCGTCTGCGGGTGTCATTTTATACACCAGAAGGAAAAAATTCAAAATACTAAAATGGCTATATCTCCTAAAATAGGCGTCTGCGGGGACATTTTATGCACCAGAAAAAAAAAATCAAAATACTAAAATGGCTATATCTCCTAAACTACGCGTCTGCGGGGGTCATTTTATGATCCAGAAAAGACTTCAAAACACAAAAATGGCTTTATCTCCTAAACTAGGCGTCAGCGGCGGTCATTTTATGCACCAGAAAAAAAAATCAAAATACTAAAATGGCTATATCTCCTAAACTAGGCGTCTGCGGAGGTCATTTTATGCACCAGAAAAGACTTCAAAACACAAAAATGGCTATATCTCCTAAACAGAGCATCCGCGCGGGTCATTTTATGTACCAGAAAAGACTTCAAAACACAAACATGGCTATATCTCCTAAACTAGGCGTAAGCGGCGGTCATTTTATGCACCAGAAAAAAAATCAAAATACTAAAATGGCTATATCTCCTAAACTACGCGTCTGCGGAGGTCATTTTAAGCACCAGAAAAGACTTCAAAACACAAAAATGGCTATATCTCCTAAACTGAGCATCCGCGCGGGTCATTTTATGTACCAGAAGAGACTTTAAAACACAAACATGGCTATATCTCCTAAACTAGGCGTCTGAGGGTGTCATTTTATGCACCAAAAATCCAAAATACTAAAATGGCTATATCTCTTAAACTAGGCGTCTGCTAGGGTCATTTTATGCACCAGAAAAAAAAAATTCTAAATACTAAAATAGCTATATCTCCTAAACTAGGCGTCTGCGTGGGTCATTTTATGCACCAAAAATCCAAAATACTAAAATGGCTATATCTCCTAAACTACCCGTCCGCGGAGGTAATTTTATGCACCAGAAAAAAAAAATCAAAATACTAAAATGGCTATATCTCCAAAACTAGGCGTCTGCGGGGGTCATTTTATGATCCAGAAAAGACTTCAAAACACAAATATGGCTATATCTCCTAAACTAGGCGTCAGCGGCGGTCATTTTATGCACCAGAAAAAAAAATCAAAATACTAAAATGGCAATATCTCCAAAACTAGGCGTCTGCGGGGGTCATTTTATGCACCAGAAAAAAAAAATTCTAAATACTAAAATTGCTATATCTCCCAAACTAAGTGTCCGCGCGGGTCATTTTATGCACCAGAAAAGACTTCAAAACACAAAAATGGCTATATCTCCTAAACTAGGCGTAAGCGGCGGTCATTTTATGCACCAGAAAAAAAATCAAAATACTAAAATGGCTATATCTCCTAAACCAGGCGTCTGCGGGGGTCATTTTATGCACCAGAAAAAAAAATCAAAATACTAAAATGGCTATATCTCCTAAACTACGAGTCTGCGGGGGTCATTTTATGATCCAGAAAAAAAATTCAAAATGCTAAAATGGCTATATCTCCTAAACTACGCGTCTGTGGGGGTCATTTTATGATCCAGAAAAGACTTCAAAACACAAATATGGCTATATCTTCTAAACTAGGCGTCAGCGGCGGTCATTTTATGCACCAGAAAAAAAAATCAAAATACTAAAATGGCTATATCTCCTGAACTACGAGTCTGCGGGGGTCATTTTATGATCCAGAAAAAAAATTCAAAATGCTAAAATGGCTATATCTCCTAAACTACGCGTCAGCGGCGGTCATTTTATGCACCAGAAAAAAAAAATTCAAAACATAAAAATGGCTATATCTCCTAAACTAGGCGTCAGCGGCGGTCATTTTATGCACCAGAAAAAAAAAATCAAAATTCTAAAATGGCTATATCTCCTAAACTACGAGTCTGCGGGGGTCATTTTATGCACCAGGAAAAAAAATCAAAATACTAAAAGGCTATATCTCCTAAACTACGCGTCTGCGGGGGTCATTTTGTGCACCAGAAAAAAAAAATTCTAAATACTAAAATTGTTATATCTCCCAAACTAAGCGTCCGCGCGGGTCATTTTATGCACCAGATAAGACTTCAAAACACAAAAATGGCTATATCTTCTAAACTAGGCGTCAGCGGCGGTCATTTTATGCACCAGAAAAAAAAATCAAAATACTAAAATGGCTATATCTCCTAAACTACGAGTCTGCGGGGGTCATTTTATGCACCAGAAAAAAATATCAAAATACTAAAAGGCTATATCTCCTAAACTACGCGTCTGCGGGGGTCATTTTGTGCACCAGAAAAAAAAAATTCTAAATACTAAAATTGTTATATCTCCCAAACTAAGCGTCCGCGCGGGTCATTTTATGCACCAGAAAATACTTCAAAACACAAAAATGGCTATATCTCCTAAACCAGGCGTCCGCGCGGGTCATTTTATGTACCAGAAAAGACTTCAAAACACAAACATGGCTATATCTCCTAAACTAGGCGTCTGAGGGTGTCATTTTATGCACCAAAAATCCAAAATACTAAAATGGCTATATCTCTTAAACTAGGCGTCTGCTAGGGTCATTTTATGCACCAGAAAAAAAAAATTCTAAATACTAAAATAACTATATCTCCTAAACTAGGCGTCTGCGTGGGTCATTTTATGCACCAAAGATCCAAAATACTAAAATGGCTATATCTCCTAAACTACCCGTCTGCGGGGGTAATTTTATGCACCAGAAAAAAAAAATCAAAATACTAAAATGGCTATATCTCCAAAACTAGGCGTCTGCGAGGGTCATTTTATGCACCAGAAAAAAAAAATTCTAAATACTAAAATTGTTATATCTCCCAAACTAAGCGTCCGCGCGGGTCATTTTATGCACCAGAAAAGACTTCAAAACACAAAAATGGTTATATCTCCTAAACTAGGCGTCTGAGGGTGTCATTTTATGCACCAAAAATCCAAAATACTAAAATGGCTATATCTCTTAAACTAGGCGTCTGCGAGGGTCATTTTATGCCCCAGAAAAAAAAATCAAAATACTAAAATGGCTATATCTCCTAAACTACGCGTCTGCGGGGGTCATTTTATGATCCAGAAAAAAAATTCAAAATGCTAAAATGGCTATATCTCCTAAACTACGCGTCAGCGGCGGTCATTTTATGCACCAGAAAAAAAAATTCAAAACATAAAAATTTCTATATCTCCTAAACTAGGCGTCAGCGGCGGTCATTTTATGCACCAGAAAAAAAAATCAAAATTCTAAAATGGCTATATCTCCTAAACTACGAGTCTGCGGGGGTCATTTTATGATCCAGAAAAAAAATTCAAAATGCTAAAATGGCTATATCTCCTAAACTACGCGTCAGCGGCGGTCATTTTACGCACCAGAAAAAAAAATTCAAAACATAAAAATTTCTATATCTCCTAAACTAGGCGTCAGCGGCGGTCATTTTATGCACCAGAAAAAAAAATCAAAATTCTAAAATGGCTATATCTCCTAAACTACGAGTCTGCGGGGGTCATTTTATGCACCAGAAAAAAAAATCAAAATACTAAAAGGCTATATCTCCTAAACTACGCGTCTGCGGGGGTCATTTTGTGCACCAGAAAAAAAAATTCTAAATACTAAAATTGTTATATCTCCCAAACTAAGCGTCCGCGCGGGTCATTTTATGCACCAGAAAAGACTTCAAAACACAAAAATGGCTATATCTCCTAAACCAGGCGTAAGCGGCGGTCATTTTATGCACCAGAAAAAAAATCAAGATACTAAAATGGCTATTTCTCCTAAACCAGGCGTCTGCGGGGGTCATTTTATGCACCAGAAAAAAAAATCAAAATACTAAAATGGCTATATCTCCTAAACTACGCGTCTGCGGGGGTCATTTTATGATCCAGAAAAGACTTCAAAAATGGCTTTATCTCCTAAACTAGGCGTCAGCGGCGGTCATTTTATGCACCAGAAAAAAAAATCAAAATACTAAAATGGCTATATCTCCTAAACTACGCGTCTGCGGAGGTCATTTTATGCACCAGAAAAGACTTCAAAACACAAAAATGGCTATATCTCCTAAACTGAGCATCCGCGCGGGTCATTTTATGTACCAGAAAAGACTTTAAAACACAAACATGGCTATATCTCCTAAACTAGGCGTCTGAGGGTGTCATTTTATGCACCAAAAATCCAAAATACTAAAATGGCTATATCTCTTAAACTAGGCGTCTGCTAGGGTCATTTTATGCACCAGAAAAAAAAAATTCTAAATACTAAAATAGCTATATCTCCTAAACTAGGCGTCTGCGGGGGTCATTTTATGATCCAGAAAAGACTTCAAAACACAAATATGGCTATATCTCCTAAACTAGGCGTCAGCGGCGGTCATTCTATGCACCAGAAAAAAAAATCTAAATACTAAAATGGCTATATCTCCAAAACTAGGCGTCTGCGGGGGTCATTTTGTGCACCAGAAAAAAAAAATTCTAAATACTAAAATTTCTATATCTCCCAAACTAAGTGTCCGCGCGGGTCATTTTATGCACCAGAAAAGACTTCAAAACACAAAAATGGCTATATCTCCTAAACTAGGCGTAAGCGGCGGTCATTTTATGCACCAGAAAAAAAATCAAAATACTAAAATGGCTATATCTCCTAAACTACACGTCTGCGGAGGTAATTTTTTGCACCAGAAAAAAAAAATCAAAATACTAAAATGGCTATATCTCCAAAACTAGGCGTCTGCGGGGGTCATTTTATGATCCAGAAAAGACTTCAAAACACAAATATGGCTATATCTCCTAAACTAGGCGTCAGCGGCGGTCATTTTATGCACCAGAAAAAAAAATCAAAATACTAAAATGGCTATATCTCCAAAACTAGGCGTCTGCGGGGGTCATTTTGTGCACCAGAAAAAAAAAATTCTAAATACTAAAATTTCTATATCTCCCAAAATAAGTGTCCGCGCGGGTCATTTTATGCACCAGAAAAGACTTCAAAACACAAAAATGGCTATATCTCCTAAACTAGGCGTAAGCGGCGGTCATTTTATGCACCAGAAAAAAAATCAAAATACTAAAATGGCTATATCTCCTAAACCAGGCGTCTGCGGGGGTCATTTTATGCACCAGAAAAAAAAATCAAAATACTAAAATGGCTATATCTCCTAAACTACGCGTCTGTGGGGGTCATTTTATGATCAAGAAAAGACTTCAAAACACAAATATGGCTATATCTTCTAAACTAGGCGTCAGCGGCGGTCATTTTATGCACCAGAAAAAAAAATCAAAATACTAAAATGGCTATATCTCCTAAACTACGAGTCTGCGGGGGTCATTTTATGATCCAGAAAAAAAATTCAAAATGCTAAAATGGCTATATCTCCTAAACTACGCGTCAGCGGCGGTCATTTTATGCACCAGAAAAAAAAAATTCAAAACATAAAAATGGCTATATCTCCTAAACTAGGCGTCAGCGGCGGTCATTTTATGCACCAGAAAAAAAAAATCAAAATTCTTAAATGGCTATATCTCCTAAACTACGAGTCTGCGGGGGTCATTTTATGCACCAGAAAAAAAAATCAAAATACTAAAAGGCTATATCTCCTAAACTACGCGTCTGCGGGGGTCATTTTGTGCACCAGAAAAAAATATCAAAATACTAAAAGGCTATATCTCCTAAACTACGCGTATGCGGGGGTCATTTTGTGCACCAGAAAAAAAAAATTCTAAATACTAAAATTGTTATATCTCCCAAACTAAGCGTCCGCGCGGGTCATTTTATGCACCAGAAAATACTTCAAAACACAAAAATGGCTATATCTCCTAAACCAGGCGTCCGCGCGGGTCATTTTATGTACCAGAAAAGACTTCAAAACACAAACATGGCTATATCTCCTAAACTAGGCGTCTGAGGGTGTCATTTTATGCACCAAAAATCCAAAATACTAAAGTGGCTATATCTCTTAAACTAGGCGTCTGCTAGGGTCATTTTATGCACCAGAAAAAAAAATCAAAATACTAAAATGGCTATATCTCCTAAACTACGCGTCTGTGGGGGTCATTTTATGATCCAGTAAAGACTTCAAAACACAAATATGGCTATATCTTCTAAACTAGGCGTCAGCGGCGGTCATTTTATGCACCAGAAAAAAGAATCAAAATACTAAAATGGCTATATCTCCTAAACTACGAGTCTGCGGGGGTCATTTTATGATCCAGAAAAAAAATTCAAAATGCTAAAATGGCTATATCTCCTAAACTACGCGTATGCGGGGGTCATTTTGTGCACCAGAAAAAAAAAATTCTAAATACTAAAATTGTTATATCTCCCAAACTAAGCGTCCGCGCGGGTCATTTTATGCACCAGAAAAGACTTCAAAACACAAAAATGGCTATATCTTCTAAACTAGGCGTCAGCGGCGGTCATTTTATGCACCAGAAAAAAAAATCAAAATACTAAAATGGCTACATCTCCTAAACTACGAGTCTGCGGGGGTCATTTTATGCACCAGAAAAAAATATCAAAATACTAAAAGGCTATATCTCCTAAACTACGCGTATGCGGGGGTCATTTTGTGCACCAGAAAAAAAAAATTCTAAATACTAAAATTGTTATATCTCCCAAACTAAGCGTCCGCGCGGGTCATTTTATGCACCAGAAAATACTTCAAAACACAAAAATGGCTATATCTCCTAAACCAGGCGTCCGCGCGGGTCATTTTATGTACCAGAAAAGACTTCAAAACACAAACATGGCTATATCTCCTAAACTAGGCGTCTGAGGGTGTCATTTTATGCACCAAAAATCCAAAATACTAAAATGGCTATATCTCTTAAACTAGGCGTCTGCGAGGGTCATTTTATGCACCAGAAAAAAAAATTCAAAACGTAAAAAGGGCTATATCTCCTAAACTAGGCGGCTGCGGCGGTCATTTTATGCACCAGAAAAAAAAATC
Source organism: Volucella zonaria (assembly GCA_963966105.1). Classification (NCBI taxonomy): domain Eukaryota; kingdom Metazoa; phylum Arthropoda; class Insecta; order Diptera; family Syrphidae; genus Volucella; species Volucella zonaria. Next base: position 8,161,652 of record CAWYQB010000254.1, on the reverse strand, counting down.
CAAAATACTGAACTGGCTATATTTCCTAAACTACCCGTCTGCGGGGGTCATTTTATACACCAGAAGGAAAAAATTCAAAATAATAAAATGGCTATATCTCCTAAAATAGGCGTCTGCCGGGACATTTTATGCACCAGAAAAAAAAAATTCTAAATACTAAAATAACTATATCTCCTAAACTAGGCGTCTGCGTGGGTCATTTTATGCACCAAAAATCCAAAATACTAAAATGGCTATATCTCCTAAACTACCCGTCTGCGGGGGTAATTTTATGCACCAGAAAAAAAAAATCAAAATACTAAAATGGCTATATCTCCAAAACTAGGCGTCTGCGAGTGTCCTTTTATGCACCAGAAAAAAAAATCAAAATACTAAAATGGCTATATCTCCTAAACTACGCGTCTGCGGGGTTCATTTTATGCACCAGAAAAAAAATTCAAAACGTAAAAAGGGCTTTATCTCCTAAACTAGGCGGCTGCGGCGGTCATTTTATGCACCAGAAAAAAAAATCCAAAATACTGAACTGGCTATATTTCCTAAACTACCCGTCTGCGGGGGTCATTTTATACACCAGAAGGAAAAAATTCAAAATAATAAAATGGCTATATCTCCTAAAATAGGCGTCTGCCGGGACATTTTATGCACCAGAAAAAAAATCAAAATACTAAAATGGCTATATCTCCTAAACTAGGCGTCTGCGAGGGTCGTTTTGTGCGCCAGAAAAAAAAAATCCAAAATACTAAAATGGCTATATCTAATAAACTAGGTGTCAGCGGCGGTCATTTTATGCAACAGAAAAAAAAATCAAAACACTAAAATGACTATATCTCCTAAACTACGCGTCTGCGGGGGTCATTTTATGCACCAAAAATCCAAAATACTAAAATGGCTATATCTCCTAAACTAGGCGTCTGCGGGGGTCATTTTATGCACCAGAAAAAAAAATCAAAATACTAAAATGGCTATATCTCCTAAACTACCCGTCTGCGGGGGTAATTTTATACACCAGAAAGAAAAAGTTCAAAATACTAAAATGGCTATATCTCCTAAACTAGGCGTCTGCTAGGGTCATTTTATGCACCGGAAAAAAAAAATTGTAAATACTAAAATAGCTATATCTCCTAAACTAGGCGTCTGCGTGGGTTATTTTATGCACCAAAAATCCAAAATACTAAAATGGCTATATCTGTTAAACTTCCCGTCTGCGGGGGTCATTTTATACACCAGAAGGAAAAAATTCAAAATAATAAAATGGCTATATCTCCTAAAATAGGCGTCTGCGGGGACATTTTATGCACCAGAAAAAAAAATCAAAATATTGGGTCTACAAGTAAGTTTCCAGCGTTTTTTTTCCAAAATTTGAAGTTTTATTATGAAAACATAGTTACAATGCCTTATTCAAAGTATCGTCCATCGGAAGCTACAACTTTCCCCCATCTTTCTGGTAATTTATGAATTCCGGAACAAAAAATTTTCTCGTCTTTCGAGCCCATGAACGTATCGAGCCAATTTTTAATTTCCTCTACTGAGCTGAAGCGTATTCCCGTAAGAGCGTTCTGCATCGAACGAAACAAGTGGTAGTCAGATGGTGCCAAGTCTGGACTGTAAGGCGGGTGAGGCAGAATTTCCCATCCACTATTTTCCAAATAGTTTTTCACCGAAACCGCAACATGTGGCCGAGCGTTGTCGTGATGAAAAATGACGGACTCATGCCTGGTCTCATATTCTGGCCGTTTTTCTTTTAATGCCCGCTTCAAACGAATTAGTTGGGTTCGATATAATGGTCCTTTGATGGTTTCACCACTCGGAAGCAGTTCGTAGTATACGACACCCTTTTGATCCCACCATATGCAGAGCATGACCTTATTCCGTGAATATTTCGTTTCGGCGTCGATTGGGCGGGCTCGCCGGGCTTTGTATACGATTTTCTGCGTTTAGGATTTTCATAATAAATCCATTTCTCATCACCAGTGACAATACCATTCAAAAATGATTTATTTTTATACCGCTGCAGTAAAATTTCGGACATGCAAAATCGCCGTTCGACGTCTCTTGGCTTCAATTCGTACGGCACATAGTTGCCAACCTTTTGAATGAATCCCAGTGCTTTTAGGCGCAGGGAAACGGCTTGTTGCGTGACGCCCAATGATGCAACAAGTTCTTCTTGAATCTGACACGGATCCTCATCCAGTAAAGCGTCCAATTCCTCGTCTTCAAAACTTTTCGGCTTTCCGGGGCGATCTTTGTCTTCAACTCCAAAATCACCACTTTTGAACCGTTTGAACCACTCGCGGCACGTCGATTCACCAATACATTCCGCCCCATAAGTTTCCGAAAGCAAACGATAAGCCTCAGCCGCACTTTTCTTCATATTAAAGAATAAAAGCAGCGCTTCCCGCAAATGACGTTTATTTGGCTGGAAACTTGCCATGATTTTGCTCGATAAAATGTACGACACCGATAGAACTGCTCAAATATAACGCTGCAAAGTTGTTGACAGATACAAAACCTACAAATAAAACACATGGGGTCTGACATTTCTGCCCGGGATCCACTGGTGGCGCCATCTCTGACAAACGCCGGAAACTTACTTGTAGACCCAATACTAAAATGGCTATATCTCCTAAACTATTCGTCTGCGAGGGTCGTTTTATGCGCCAGAAAAAATAAATCCAAAATACTAAAATGGCTCTATCTAATAAACTAGGCGTCAGCGGCGGTCATTTTATGCAACAGAAAAAAAAATCAAAACACTTAAATGGCTATATCTCCTAAACCACGCGTCTGCGGGGGTCATTTTATGCACCAAAAATCCAAAATACTAAAATGGCTATATCTCCTAAACTAGGCGTCTGCGGGGGTCATTTTATGCACCAGAAAAAAAAATCAAAATACTAAAATGGCTATATCTCCTAAACTACCCGTCTGCGGGGTTATTTTTATACACCAGAAAGAAAAAATTCAAAATATTAAAATGGCTATATCTCCTAAACTAGGCGTCTGCTAGGGTCATTTTATGCACCAGAAAAAAAAAATTCTAAATACTAAAATAGCTATATCTCCTAAACTAGGCGTCTGCGTGGGTCATTTTATGCACCAAAAATCCAAAATACTAAAATGGCTATATCTCCTAAACTACCCGTTTGCGGGGGTAATTTTATACACCAGAAAGAAAAAATTCAAAATACTAAAATGGCTATATCTCCTAAACTAGGCGTCTGCGGGGGTCATTTTATGCACCAGAAAAAAAAAATCAAAATACTAAAATGGCTATATCTCCAAAACTAGGCGTCTGCGGGGGTCATTTTATGCACCAAAAATCCAAAATACTAAAATGGCTATATCTCTTAAACTAGGCGTCTGCGAGGGTCATTTTATGCACCAGAAAAAAAAATTCTAAATACTAAAATAGCTATATCTCCTAAACTAGGCGTCTGCGGGGGTCATTTTATGCACCAGAAAAAAAAATTCTAAATACTAAAATAGCTATATCTCCTAAACTAGGCGTCTGCGGGGGTCATTTTATGCACCAAAAATCCAAAATACTAAAATGGCTATATCTCCTAAACTACCCGTTTGCGGGGGTAATTTTATACACCAGAAAGAAAAAATTCAAAATACTAAAATGGCTATATCTCCTAAACTAGGCGTCTGCGGGGGTCATTTTATGCCCCAGAAAAAAAAATCAAAATACTAAAATGGCTATATCTCCAAAATTAGGCGTCTGCGGGAGTCATTTTGTGCACCAGAAAAAAAAAATTATATATACTAAAATTGCTATATCTCCCAAACTAAGCGTCAGCGCGGGTCACTTTATGCACCGGAAAAGACTTTAAAACACAAAAATGTCAATATCTCCTAAACTAGGCGTCAGCGGCGGTAATTTTATGCCCCAGAAAAAAAAATCAAAATACTAATCTGGCTATATCTCCTAAAATAGGCGTCTGCGGGGACATTTTATACACCAGAAAAAAAATCAAAATACTAAAATGGCTATATCTCCTAAACTAGGCGTCTGCGAGGGTCGTTTTATGCGAAAGAAAAAAAAAATCCAAAATACTAAAATGGCGATATCTCCTAAACTAGATGTCTGCAGGGGTCATTTTATGCACCAAAAATCCAAAATACTAAAATGGCTATATCTCTTAAACTAGGCGTCTGCTAGGGTCATTTTATGCACCAGAAAAAAAAAATTCTAAATACTAAAATAGCCATATCTCCTAAACTAGGCGTCTGCGTGTGTCATTTTATGCACCAAAAATTCAAAATACTAAAACGGCTATATCTCCTAAACTACGAGTCTGCGGGGGTCATTTTATGATCCAGAAAACAAATTCAATATGCTTAAATGGCTATATCTCCTAAACTAGGCGTCTGCGAGGGTCGTTTTATGCGCCAGAAAAAAAAATCCAAAATACTAAAATGGCGATATCTCCTAAACTAAGCGTTTGCGGGGGTCATTTTATGCACCAAAAATCCAAAATACTAAAATGGCTATATCTAATAAACTAGGCGTCAGCGGCGGTCATTTTATGCAACAGAAAAAAAAATCAAAACACTAAAATGGCTATATCTCCTAAACTACGCGGCTGCGGGGGTCATTTTATGCACCAGAAAAAAAAATCAAAATACTGAAATGGCTATATTTCCTAAACTACCCGTCTGCGGGGGTCATTTTATACACCAGAAGGAAAAAATTCAAAATAATAAAATGGCTATATCTCCTAAAATAGGCGTCTGCGGGGACATTTTATGCACCAGAAAAAAAATCAAAATACTAAAATGGCTATATCTCCTAAACTAGGCGTCTGCGAGGGTCGTTTTATGCGCCAGAAAAAAAAAATCCAAAATACTAAAATGGCGATATCACCTAAACTAGGCGTTTGCGGGGGTCATTTTATGCACCAAAAATCCAAAATACTAAAATGGCTATATCTAATAAACTAGGCGTCAGCGGCGGTCATTTTATGCAACAGAAAAAAAAATCAAAACACTAAAATGGCTATATCTCCTAAACTACGCGTCTGCGGGGGTCATTTTATGCACCAAAAATCCAAAATACTAAAATGGCTATATCTCCTAAACTAGGCGTCTGCGGGGGTCATTTTATGCACCAGAAAAAAAAATCAAAATACTAAAATGGCTATATCTCCTAAACTACCCGTCAGCGGGGGTAATTTTATACACCAGAAAGAAAAAATTCAAAATACTAAAATGGCTATATCTCCTAAACTAGGCGTCTGCTAGGGTCATTTTATGCACCAGAAAAAAAAAATCAAAATACTAAAATGGCTATATCTCCAAAACTAGGCGTCTGCGGGGTCATTTTATGCACCAAAAATCCAAAATACTAAAATGGCTATATCTCTTAAACTAGGCGTCTGCGAGGGTCATTTTATGCACCAGAAAAAAAAAATTCTAAATACTAAGATTGTTATATCTCCCAAACTAAGCGTCCGCGCGGGTCATTTTATGCACCAGAAAAGACTTCAAAACACAAAAATGGCTATATCTCCTAAACTAGGCGTCTGGGGGTGTCATTTTATGCACCAAAACTCCAAAATACTAAAATGGCTATATCTCTTAAACTAGGCGTCTGCGAGGGTCATTTTATGCACCAGAAAAAAAAATTCTAAATACTAAAATAGCTATATCTCCTAAACTAGGCGTCTGCGGGGATCATTTTATGCACCAAAAATCCAAAATACTAAAATGGCTATATCTCCTAAAATAGGCGTCTGCGGAGGTCATTTTATGCCCCAGAAAAAAAAATCAAAATACAAAAATGGCTATATCTCCAAAACTAGTCGTCTCCGGGAGTCATTTTGTGCACCAGAAAAAAAAAATTATATATACTAAAATTGCTATATCTCCCAAACTAAGCGTCCGCGCGGGTCACTTTATGCACCGGAAAAGACTTTAAAACACAAAAATGTCTATATCTCCTAAACTAGGCGTCAGCGGCGGTCATTTTATGCCCCAGAAAAAAAAATCAAAATACTAAAATGGCTATATCTCCTAAAATAGGCGTCTGCGGGGACAATTTATGCACCAGAAAAAAAAATCAAAATACTAAAATGGCTATATCTCCTAAACTAGGCGTCTGCGAGTATCGTTTTATGCGCCAGAAAAAAAAAATCCAAAATACTAAAATGGCGATATCTCCTAAACTAGATATCTGCGGGGGTCATTTTATGCACCAAAAATCCAAAATACTAAAATGGCTATATCTCTTAAACTAGGCGTCTGCTAGGGTCATTTTATGCACCAGAAAAAAAAAATTCTAAATACTAAAATAGCTATATCTCCTAAACTAGGCGTCTGCGTGGGTCATTTTATGCACCAAAAATTCAAAATACTAAAATGGCTATATCTCCTAAACTACGAGTCTGCGGGGGTCATTTTATGATCCAGAAAAAAAATTCAAAATGCTAAAATGGCTATATCTCCTAAACTAGGCGTCTGCGAGGGTCGTTTTATGCGCCAGAAAAAAAAAATCCAAAATACTAAAATGGCGATATCTCCTAAACTAGGCGTTTGCGGGGGTCATTTTATGCACCAAAAATCCAAAATACTAAAATGGCTATATCTAATAAACTAGGCGTCAGCGGCGGTCATTTTATGCAACAGAAAAAAAAATCAAAACACTAAAATGGCTATATCTCCTAAACTACGCGTCTGCGGGGGTCATTTTATGCACCAGAAAAAAAAATCAAAATACTGAAATGGCTATATCTCCTAAACTAGGCGTCTGCTAGGGTCATTTTATGCACCAGAAAAAAAAATTCTAAATACTAAAATAGCTATATCTCCTAAACTAGGCGTCTGTGGGTGTCATTTTATGCACCAAAAATCCAAAATACTAAAATGGCTATCTCCTAAACTAGGCGTCTGCGGGGGTCATTTTATGCACCAGAAAAGACTTCAAAACACAAAAATGGCTATATCTCCTAAACTGAGCATCCGCGCGGGTCATTTTATGTACCAGAAGAGACTTTAAAACACAAACATGGCTATATCTCCTAAACTAGGCGTCTGAGGGTGTCATTTTATGCACCAAAAATCCAAAATACTAAAATGGCTATATCTCTTAAACTAGGCGTCTGCGAGTGTCATTTTATGCACCAGAAAAAAAAATTCTAAATACTAAAATAGCTATATCTCCTAAACTAGGCGTCTGCGGGGGTCATTTTATGCACCAAAAATCCAAAATACTAAAATGGATATATCTCCTAAACTAGGCGTCTGCGGGGGTCATTTTATGCACCAAAAATCCAAAATACTAAAATGGCTATATCTCTTAAACTAAGCGTCTGCGAGGGTCATTTTATGCACCAGAAAAAAAAATTTTAAATACTAAAATAGCTATATCTCCTAAACTAGGCGTCTGCGGGGGTCATTTTATGCACCAAAAATCCAAAATTCTAAAATGGCTATCTCCTAAACTAGGCGTCTGCGGGGGTCATTTTATGCACCAGAAAAGACTTCAAAACACAAAAATGGCTATATCTCCTAAACTGAGCATCCGCGCGGGTCATTTTATGTACCAGAAGAGACTTTAAAACACAAACATGGCTATATCTCCTAAACTAGGCGTCTGAGGGTGTCATTTTATGCACCAAAAATCCAAAATACTAAAATGGCTATATCTCTTAAACTAGGCGTCTGCGAGGGTCATTTTATGCACCAGAAAAAAAAATTCTAAATACTAAAATAGCTATATCTCCTAAACTAGGCGTCTGCGGGGGTCATTTTATGCACCAAAAATCAAAAATACTAAAATCGCTATATCTCTTAAACTAGGCGTCTGCTAGGGTCATTTTATGCACCAGAAAAAAAAAATTCTAAATACTAAAAAAGCTATATCTCCTAAACTAGGCGTCTGCGTGGGTCATTTTATGCACCAAAAATTCAAAATACTAAAATGGCTATATCTTCTAAACTACGAGTCTGCGGGGGTCATTTTATGATTCAGTAAACCATCGTCAGAATTTTCACTTCGCAGCCCTGCTTAGTATCGTCGGTGTTTGTGTTTACTATGTTTGTTTGTGATTATGTCTAGGGAATTCAGGGTGGACGTAGCCAATATACGCGGGCTAAAAAGCAATCACTTTTCTGCGTACGTCCACGTCTGTAAGTACCGACCAGCTGTTTTGGCACTTAGCGAAACACAGGTAGATCCCCGCCCACACCTCTCAGACCACAATGATCTGAAGCTACCTGGCTACGAACTAGTGCCACTATTCTTTCCCCGTCGCGGTCTCGCCATTTATGTGCGTAGTGATGTAGCTTACCAAATTCCACCGCAATGTAGTCCCTGTTCCAATCCGGAATTCAATTTCATGTGGTTAAAATTCCATCTCCGTAAGCAAATTATCCACTACTGCTTTATTTACAGAAGCCCCAAACTGGACAGCAACTCGACCTTCCACGAGTTTGATGCGCTGTCTGATTCCATTCAAAGAATTGTATCCCTGTATCCTCATACTGAAATCGTGATTACGGGCGATTTCAATATACACAATTCTGGTTGGCTTCGACATTCTGGACAGACAACACCCGAAGGACGGTGTGTTGAGATCTTCGCTGCGGAAAATAACTTAACCCAGCTTGTAAATGAGCCCACACGCATACCAGACGTTGATAGTCATACCGCCAACACCCTGGACTTGTTTTTAACCTCTCACCCTGACAAGTACTGCGTTGATGTACTCTCCCCTCTAGGCTCGTCGGACCATTGTGTCATATCAGCTAAATTCTCGTACACCCACCACACAGTTAGAGAAAAGATTCCTAAAAGAACCGTATGGCAATACGAGAAAGCCAATTGGAGCGGACTTAACAACTTCTTTAGGAATTTTAACTGGTCGTTATGTTTCCTCGATAACGACGTGGATGCCGCTGCTGACATGATCACAGAAACTATTCTCTTTGGAATGAGATGCTTTATCCCACATCGGATGAAGAGTATCAAACCAAAAGAAAAGGAATGGTATGATTCGAGCTGTAAAGAGGCTGTCAGGGTTAGAGAACTGTTTTTTCGGTCCTACAAGACCAACCCGACAGAGGAAAACCGAAAAAAGTTTAAACGAGCCAGAAATGACTGCAACGCCTTTCTTAAGCGTGTGAAATTCCAATATGACCAAAACCTGAGGCAAAAAATACTACAATGTCCCAAAGGCAGTAAAAATTTTTGGTCATTTGTCAAAAACATTAGAAATTCTGCCTCATCCTCCATCCCAACGCTCATTTACAATGACATTCCAGCTGTCAGCTCTTTGGACAAGGCCAATCTGCTTGCTGCACACTTTGCGGCTAGCTCAACACTCCCAGACTGTGCTTTGTCCCCGCCTACACTCGAGTGCGTCGAATCTACAATGGGACGAATCCACTTTCGCACTCGAGTAGTAGCAAGAGTACTCAAAGATCTCAACATGCATAAATCCGCTGGTCCAGATGGTATATCTCCCCTTCTTCTGAAGAGGTGTTCTTCTACGCTGGCAAAACCACTGCGTAAGCTTTTTCATCAGTCCTACTCTTTAGGACTCTTTCCGAGCAGATGGAAAACAGCATTTGTCCAGCCAGTCCCTAAAAAAGGCGAATCTTCTTCTCTATCCTCCTACAGACCCATTGCACTTACGTCCCTTCTTTCCAAGGTCATGGAAACGCTGATAAATCGTCAGCTCATGAAATATCTCGAAACACGAAAACTTCTCAATGACCGGCAATATGGTTTTCGTAGCAACAGGTCCACTGGTGATTTGATGGCATGTCTCACTGAAAAGTGGAACCAAAGCGTACATCAATCTGGCGAAAGCAAGTTAGTTGCACTTGATATTTCTAAGGCATTTGACAGAGTTTGGCATCAGGCTCTTTTGTCGAAAATGCGTGCTCTTGGGATCGATGACTCTCTTCTTCAATGGATTAGAAATTACCTTTCGGAACGTTCAATTCAAGTCGTCTTGGACGGTTTCAAGTCTGATATTCACAAAATAAATGCTGGTGTGCCCCAGGGCTCCGTTCTGTCTCCGACACTCTTTTTAATCTTCATTAACGATCTCTTGTCTGCTACTTCTAATCCAATTTATTCCTTTGCTGATGACAGCACTCTCTGCTTCTCATATTCGTTCCCGGACTCACGCCCCTGCTCTTCGGCTGTAGAACGGGAACGCCAGCGTATGTTAAGCTCATTAAATTCCGATATTAACAGCATAACCAACTGGGGAACTATCAACCGAGTAGAATTTAATGCTTCCAAAACTCAATGCTGTCTGCTGTCATTAAAGCGAAATTCAAATACCCAGCCATTATCCATGAATGGCACTCGCATCGTCGAAACCGATAAACTTTCCATTCTCGGTATGTGTATCAGTAACAACTTACGTTGGAATGACCACATATTCGATGTCGCCAAAAATGTTGCGAAATGTCTAGGTTTTCTCAAGCGATGTAAGAAATATTTTACCCCCTTTGATCTGGCCACAATATATAAGGCATTTATCCGCCCAAAATTGGAGTACAATGCCCACATCTGGTCAGGTGCTCCTAAAACATCTCTGCACCTGCTAGATAGGATTCAAAACCGTGCGATAAAACTAATTGGTGATACTAATATCAGTCAATCAATTGACACCCTCGAACACCGACGTAAAGTCTCCTGTCTCACTTTGTTTTATCGCTATTTCCACCACCAGTGCTCCATTGAAATTGCCAGTAGCATTCCGCCCATTCAAACTTTCAACCGTAACACCCGTCTCGCTAGGAATGCTCATCAGTACACCCTCAAGCCCATTTTCGGACGTACTCTTAAATATCGTGATTCTTTCCTAAGCCGTACAACTCGCTTATGGAATGCCCTGCCGACCTCTGTGTTTCCTGGTCGTTATAACTTGCAAACATTTAAAAACAATGTACATCGGTACCTGTCTTTTCTTCCTCCCTAAATTTCCTTCGCCCGCGCTGTGTACGAACATTTTAAGGGTACAAAACCCCTTGAGCGCGCGCCGATTATAAAAAAAAAAAAAGAAAAAAATTCAAAATGCTAAAATGGCTATATCTCCTAAACTAGGCGTCTGCGAGGGTAGTTTTATGCGCCAAAAAAAAAAGAATCCAAAATACTAAAATGGCGATATCTCCTAAACTAGGCGTTTGCAGGGGTCATTTTATGCACCAAAAATCCAAAATACTAAAATGGCTATATCTAATAAACTAGGCGTCAGCGGCGGTCATTTTATGCAACAGAAAAAAAAATCAAAACACTAAAATAGCTATATCTCCTAAACTACGCGTCTGCGGGGGTCATTTTATGCACCAAAAATCCAAAATTCTAAAATGGCTATATCTCCTAAACTAGGCGTCTGCTAGGGTCATTTTATGCACCAGAAAAAAAAATTCTAAATACTAAAATAGCTATATCTCCTAAACTAGGCGTCTGCGGGGGTCATTTTATGCACCAAAAATCCAAAATACTAAAATGGCTATATCTCCTAAACTAGGCGTCTGAGGGTGTCATTTTATGCACCAAAAATCCGAAATACTAAAATGGCTATATCTCTTAAACTAGGCGTCTGCGAGGGTCATTTTATGCACCAAAAAAAAAAAATTCTAAATACTAAAATAGCTATATCTCCTAAACTAGGCGTCTGCGGGGGTCATTTTATGCACCAGAAAAGACTTCAAAACACAAAAATGGCTATATCTCCTAAACTAGGCGTCTGAGGATGTCATTTTATGCACCAAAAATCCAAAATACTAAAATGGCTATATCTCTTAAACTAGGCGTCTGCTAGGGTCATTTTATGCACCAGAAAAAAAAAAATTCTAAATACTAAAATAGCTATATCTCCTAAACTAGGCGTCTGTGGGGGTCATTTTATGCACCAAAAATCCAAAATACTAAAATGGCTATATCTCCTAAAGTAGGCGTCTGCGGGGGTCATTTTATGCCCCAGAAAAAAAATCAAAATACTAAAATGGCTATATCTCCTAAAATAGGCGTCTGCGGGGACATTTTATGCACCAGAAAAAAAAATCAAAATACTAAAATGGCTATATCTCCTAAACTAGGCGTCTGCTAGGGTCATTTTATGCACCAGAAAAAAAAATTCTAAATACTAAAATAGCTATATCTCCTAAACTAGGCGTCTGCGGGGGTCATTTTATGCACCAAAAATCCAAAATACTAAAATGGTTATATCTCCTAAACTAGATGTCTGCGGGGGTCATTTTATGCACCAGAAAAGACTTCAAAACACAAAAATGGCTATATCTCCTAAACTAGGCGTCTGAGGGTGTCATTTTATGCACCAAAAATCCAAAATTCTAAAATGGCTATATCTCTTAAACTATTCGTCTGCGAGGGTCATTTTATGCACCAGAAAAAAAAATTCTAAACACTAAAATAGCTATATCTCCTAAACTAGGCGTCTGCGGGGGTCATTTTATGCACCAAAAATCCAAAATACTAAAATGGCTATATCTCCTAAACTAGGCGTCTGCGGGGGTCATTTTATGCCCCAGAAAAAAAAATCAAAATACTAAAATGGCTATATCTCCTAAAATAGGCGTCTGCGGGGACATTTTATGCACCAGAAAAAAAAATCAAAATACTAAAATGGCTATATCTCCTAAACTAGGCGTCTGCGAGGGTCGTTTTATGCGCCAGAAAAAAAAAATCCAAAATACTAAAATGGCGATATCTCCTAAACTAGATGTCTGCGGGGGTCATTTTATGCACCAAAAATTCAAAATACTAAAATGGCTATATCTTCTAAACTACGAGTCTGCGGGGGTCATTTTATGATCCAGAAAAAAAATTCAAAATGCTAAAATGGCTATATCTCCTAAACTAGGCGTCTGCGAGGGTCGTTTTATGCGCCAAAAAAAAAAGAATCCAAAATACTAAAATGGCGATATCTCCTAAACTAGGCGTTTGCAGGGGTCATTTTATGCACCAAAAATCCAAAATACTAAAATGGCTATATCTAATAAACTAGGCGTCAGCGGCGGTCATTTTATGCAACAGAAAAAAAAATCAAAACACTAAAATAGCTATATCTCCTAAACTACGCGTCTGCGGGGGTCATTTTATGCACCAAAAATCCAAAATACTAAAATGGCTATATCTCCTAAACTAGGCGTCTGCTAGGGTCATTTTATGCACCAGAAAAAAAAATTCTAAATACTAAAATAGCTATATCTCCTAAACTAGTCGTCTGCGGGGGTCATTTTGTGCACCAAAAATCCAAAATACTAAAATGGCTATATCTCCTAAACTAGGCGTCTGCGGGGGTCATTTTATGCACCAGAAAAGACTTCAAAACACAAAAATGGCTATATCTCCTAAACTAGGCGTCTGAGGGTGTCATTTTATGCACCAAAAATCCAAAATACTAAAATGGCTATATCTCTTAAACTAGGCGTCTGCGAGGGTCATTTTATGCACCAGAAAAAAAAATTCTAAATACTAAAATAGCTATATCTCCTAAACTAGGCGTCTGCGGGGGTCATTTTATGCACCAAAAACCCAAAATACTAAAATGGCTATATCTCCTAAACTACGCGTCTGCGAGGGTCGTTTTATGCGCCAGAAAAAAAAATCAAAATACTAAAATGGCTATATCTCCTAAACTAGGCGTCTGCGAGGGTCGTTTTATGCCCCAGAAAAAAAAATCAAAATACTAAAATGGCTATATCTCCTAAAATAGGCGTCTGCGGGGACATTTTATGCACCAGAAAAAAAAATCAAAATACTAAAATGGCTATATCTCCTAAACTAGGCGTCTGCGGGGGTCATTTTATGCACCAAAAACCCAAAATACTAAAATGGCTATATCTCCTAAACTACGCGTCTGCGGGGGTCATTTTATGCACCAGAAAAAAAAATTCTAAATACTAAAATAGCTATATCTCCTAAACTAGGCGTCTGCGGGGGTCATTTTATGCACCAAAAACCCAAAATACTAAAATGGCTATATCTCCTAAACTACGCGTCTGCGAGGGTCGTTTTATGCGCCAGAAAAAAAAATCAAAATACTAAAATGGCTATATCTCCTAAACTAGGCGTCTGCGAGGGTCGTTTTATGCCCCAGAAAAAAAAATCGAAATACTAAAATGGCTATATCTCCTAAAATAGGCGTCTGCGGGGTCATTTTATGCACCAGAAAAAAAAATTCTAAATACTAAAATAGCTATATCTCCTAAACTAGGCGTCTGCGGGGGTCATTTTATGCACCAAAAACCCAAAATACTAAAATGGCTATATCTCCTAAACTACGCGTCTGCGAGGGTCGTTTTATGCCCCAGAAAAAAAAATCAAAATACTAAAATGGCTATATCTCCTAAAATAGGCGTCTGCGGGGACATTTTATGCACCAGAAAAAAAAATCAAAATACTAAAATGGCTATATCTCCTAAACTAGGCGTCTGCGAGGGTCGTTTTATGCGCCAGAAAAAAAAAATCCAAAATACTAAAATGGCGAAATCTCCTAAACTAGGCGTCTGCGAGGGTCGCTTTATGCGCCAAAAACAAAGAATCCAAAATACTAAAATGGCGATATCTCCTAAACTAGGCGTTTGCAGGGGTCATTTTATGCACCAAAAATCCAAAATACTAAAATGGCTATATCTAATAAACTAGGCGTCAGCGGCGGTCATTTTATGCAACAGAAAAAAAAATCAAAACACTAAAATAGCTATATCTCCTAAACTCCGCGTCTGCGGTGGTCATTTTATGCACCAAAAATCCAAAATACTAAAATGGCTATATCTCCTAAACTAGGCGTCTGCTAGGGTCATTTTATGCACCAGAAAAAAAAATTCTAAATACTAAAATAGCTATATCTCCTAAACTAGGCGTCTGCGGGGGTCATTTTATGCACCAGAAAAAAAAAATTCTAAATACTAAAATAGCTATATTTCCTAAACTAGGCGTCTGCGGGGGTCGTTTTATGCGGCAAAAAAAAAGAATCCAAAATACTAAAATGGCGATATCTCCTAAACTAGGCGTCTGCGAGGGTCGCTTTATGCGCCAAAAACAAAGAATCCAAAATACTAAAATGGCGATATCTCCTAAACTAGGCGTTTGCAGGGGTCATTTTATGCACCAAAAATCCAAAATACTAAAATGGCTATATCTAATAAACTAGGCGTCAGCGGCGGTCATTTTAAGCAACAGAAAAAAAAATCAAAACACTAAAATAGCTATATCTCCTAAACTCCGCGTCTGCGGTGGTCATTTTATGCACCAAAAATCCAAAATACTAAAATGGCTATATCTCCTAAACTAGGCGTCTGCTAGGGTCATTTTATGCACCAGAAAAAAAAATTCTAAATACTAAAATAGCTATATCTCCTAAACTAGGCGTCTGCGGGGGTCATTTTATGCACCAAAAATCCAAAATACTAAAATGGCTATATCTCCTAAACTAGGCGTCTGCGGGGGTCATTTTATGCACCAGAAAAGACTTCAAAACACAAAAAATGGCTATATCTCCTAAACTATTCGTCTGAGGGTGTCATTTTATGCACCAAAAATCCAAAATACTAAAATGGCTATATCTCTTAAACTAGGCGTCTGCGAGGGTCATTTTATGCACCAGAAAAAAAAATTCTAAATACTAAAATAGCTATATCTCCTAAACTAGGCGTCTGCGGGGGTCATTTTATGCACCAAAAATCCAAAATACTAAAATGGCTATATCTCCTAAACTAGGCGTCTGCGGGGGTCATTTTATGCCCCAGAAAAAAAAATCAAAATACTAAAATGGCTATATCTCCTAAAATAGGCGTCTGCGGGGACATTTTATGCACCAGAAAAAAAAATCAAAATACTAAAATGGCTATATCTCCTAAACTAGGCGTCTGCGAGGGTCGTTTTATGCACCAAAAATCAAAAATACTAAAATGGCTATATCTCTTAAACTAGGCGTCTGCTAGGGTCATTTTATGCACCAGGAAAAAAAAATTCTAAATACTAAAATAGCTATATCTCCTAAACTAGGCGTCTGCGGGGGTCATTTTATGCACCAGAAAAGACTTCAAAACACAAAAATGGCTATATCTCCTAAACTATTCGTCTGAGGGTGTCATTTTATGCACCAAAAATCCAAAATACTAAAATGGCTATATCTCTTAAACTAGGCGTCTGCGAGGGTCATTTTATGCACCAGAAAAAAAAATTCTAAATACTAAAATAGCTATATCTCCTAAACTAGGCGTCTGCGGGGGTCATTTTATGCACCAAAACTCCAAAATACTAAAATGGCTATATCTCCTAAACTAGGCGTCTGCGGGGGTCATTTTATGCCCCAGAAAAAAAAATCAAAATACTAAAATGGCTATATCTCCTAAAATAGGCGTCTGCGGGGACATTTTATGCACCAGAAAAAAAAATCAAAATACTAAAATGGCTATATCTCCTAAACTAGGCGTCTGCGAGGGTCGTTTTATGCGCCAGAAAAAAAAAATCCAAAATACTAAAATGGCGATATCTCCTAAACTAGATGTCTGCGGGGGTCATTTTATGCACCAAAAATCCAAAATACTAAAATGGCTATCTCCTAAACTAGGCGTCTGCGGGGGTCATTTTATGCACCAGAAAAGACTTCAAAACACAAAAATGGCTATATCTCCTAAACTGAGCATCCGCGCGGGTCATTTTATGTACCAGAAGAGACTTTAAAACACAAACATGGCTATATCTCCTAAACTAGGCGTCTGAGGGTGTCATTTTATGCACCAAAAATCCAAAATACTAAAATGGCTATATCTCTTAAACTAGGCGTCTGCGAGTGTCATTTTATGCACCAGAAAAAAAAATTCTAAATACTAAAATAGCTATATCTCCTAAACTAGGCGTCTGCGGGGGTCATTTTATGCACCAAAAATCCAAAATACTAAAATGGATATATCTCCTAAACTAGGCGTCTGCGGGGGTCATTTTATGCACCAAAAATCCAAAATACTAAAATGGCTATATCTCCTAAACTAGGCGTCTGCGGGGGTCATTTTATGCCCCAGAAAAAAAAATCAAAATACTAAAATGGCTATATCTCCTAAAATAGGCGTCTGCGGGGACATTTTATGCACCAGAAAAAAAAATCAAAATACTAAAATGGCTATATCTCCTAAACTAGGCGTCTGCGAGGGTCGTTTTATGCACCAAAAATCAAAAATACTAAAATGGCTATATCTCTTAAACTAGGCGTCTGCTAGGGTCATTTTATGCACCAGGAAAAAAAAATTCTAAATACTAAAATAGCTATATCTCCTAAACTAGGCGTCTGCGGGGGTCATTTTATGCACCAGAAAAGACTTCAAAACACAAAAATGGCTATATCTCCTAAACTAGGCGTCTGAGGGTGTCATTTTATGCACCAAAAATCCAAAATACTAAAATGGCTATATCTCTTAAACTAGGCGTCTGCGAGGGTCATTTTATGCACCAGAAAAAAAATTCTAAATACTAAAATAGCTATATCTCCTAAACTAGGCGTCTGCGGGGGTCATTTTATGCACCAAAAATCCAAAATACTAAAATGGCTATATCTCCTAAACTAGGCGTCTGCGGGGGTCATTTTATGCACCAGAAAAGACTTCAAAACACAAAAATGGCTATATCTCCTAAACTATTCGTCTGAGGGTGTCATTTTATGCACCAAAAATCCAAAATACTAAAATGGCTATATCTCTTAAACTAGGCGTCTGCGAGGGTCATTTTATGCACCAGAAAAAAAAATTCTAAATACTAAAATAGCTATATCTCCTAAACTAGGCGTCTGCGGGGGTCATTTTATGCACCAAAAATCCAAAATACTAAAATGGCTATATCTCCTAAACTAGGCGTCTGCGGGGGTCATTTTATGCCCCAGAAAAAAAAATCAAAATACTAAAATGGCTATATCTCCTAAAATAGGCGTCTGCGGGGACATTTTATGCACCAGAAAAAAAAATCAAAATACTAAAATGGCTATATCTCCTAAACTAGGCGTCTGCGAGGGTCGTTTTATGCGCCAGAAAAAAAAAATCCAAAATACTAAAATGGCGATATCTCCTAAACTAGATGTCTGCGGGGGTCATTTTATGCACCAAAAATCCAAAATACTAAAATGGCTATCTCCTAAACTAGGCGTCTGCGGGGGTCATTTTATGCACCAGAAAAGACTTCAAAACACAAAAATGGCTATATCTCCTAAACTGAGCATCCGCGCGGGTCATTTTATGTACCAGAAGAGACTTTAAAACACAAACATGGCTATATCTCCTAAACTAGGCGTCTGAGGGTGTCATTTTATGCACCAAAAATCCAAAATACTAAAATGGCTATATCTCTTAAACTAGGCGTCTGCGAGTGTCATTTTATGCACCAGAAAAAAAAATTCTAAATACTAAAATAGCTATATCTCCTAAACTAGGCGTCTGCGGGGGTCATTTTATGCACCAAAAATCCAAAATACTAAAATGGATATATCTCCTAAACTAGGCGTCTGCGGGGGTCATTTTATGCACCAAAAATCCAAAATACTAAAATGGCTATATCTCTTAAACTAAGCGTCTGCGAGGGTCATTTTATGCACCAGAAAAAAAAATTCTAAATACTAAAATAGCTATATCTCCTAAACTAGGCGTCTGCGGGGGTCATTTTATGCACCAAAAATCCAAAATTCTAAAATGGCTATCTCCTAAACTAGGCGTCTGCGGGGGTCATTTTATGCACCAGAAAAGACTTCAAAACACAAAAATGGCTATATCTCCTAAACTGAGCATCCGCGCGGGTCATTTTATGTACCAGAAGAGACTTTAAAACACAAACATGGCTATATCTCCTAAACTAGGCGTCTGAGGGTGTCATTTTATGCACCAAAAATCCAAAATACTAAAATGGCTATATCTCTTAAACTAGGCGTCTGCGAGGGTCATTTTATGCACCAGAAAAAAAAATTCTAAATACTAAAATAGCTATATCTCCTAAACTAGGCGTCTGCGGGGGTCATTTTATGCACCAAAAATCAAAAATACTAAAATCGCTATATCTCTTAAACTAGGCGTCTGCTAGGGTCATTTTATGCACCAGAAAAAAAAAATTCTAAATACTAAAAAAGCTATATCTCCTAAACTAGGCGTCTGCGTGGGTCATTTTATGCACCAAAAATTCAAAATACTAAAATGGCTATATCTTCTAAACTACGAGTCTGCGGGGGTCATTTTATGATCCAGAAAAAAATTCAAAATGCTAAAATGGCTATATCTCCTAAACTAGGCGTCTGCGAGGGTAGTTTTATGCGCCAAAAAAAAAAGAATACAAAATACTAAAATGGCGATATCTCCTAAACTAGGCGTTTGCAGGGGTCATTTTATGCACCAAAAATCCAAAATACTAAAATGGCTATATCTAATAAACTAGGCGTCAGCGGCGGTCATTTTATGCAACAGAAAAAAAAATCAAAACACTAAAATAGCTATATCTCCTAAACTACGCGTCTGCGGGGGTCATTTTATGCACCAAAAATCCAAAATTCTAAAATGGCTATATCTCCTAAACTAGGCGTCTGCTAGGGTCATTTTATGCACCAGAAAAAAAAATTCTAAATACTAAAATAGCTATATCTCCTAAACTAGGCGTCTGCGGGGGTCATTTTATGCACCAAAAATCCAAAATACTAAAATGGCTATATCTCCTAAACTAGGCGTCTGAGGGTGTCATTTTATGCACCAAAAATCCGAAATACTAAAATGGCTATATCTCTTAAACTAGGCGTCTGCGAGGGTCATTTTATGCACCAAAAAAAAAAAATTCTAAATACTAAAATAGCTATATCTCCTAAACTAGGCGTCTGCGGGGGTCATTTTATGCACCAGAAAAGACTTCAAAACACAAAAATGGCTATATCTCCTAAACTAGGCGTCTGAGGATGTCATTTTATGCACCAAAAATCCAAAATACTAAAATGGCTATATCTCTTAAACTAGGCGTCTGCTAGGGTCATTTTATGCACCAGAAAAAAAAAATTCTAAATACTAAAATAGCTATATCTCCTAAACTAGGCGTCTGTGGGGGTCATTTTATGCACCAAAAATCCAAAATACTAAAATGGCTATATCTCCTAAAGTAGGCGTCTGCGGGGGTCATTTTATGCCCCAGAAAAAAAAATCAAAATACTAAAATGGCTATATCTCCTAAAATAGGCGTCTGCGGGGACATTTTATGCACCAGAAAAAAAAATCAAAATACTAAAATGGCTATATCTCCTAAACTAGGCGTCTGCTAGGGTCATTTTATGCACCAGAAAAAAAAATTTTAAATACTAAAATAGCTATATCTCCTAAACTAGGCGTCTGCGGGGGTCATTTTATGCACCAAAAATCCAAAATACTAAAATGGCTATATCTCCTAAACTAGATGTCTGCGGGGGTCATTTTATGCACCAGAAAAGACTTCAAAACACAAAAATGGCTATATCTCCTAAACTAGGCGTCTGAGGGTGTCATTTTATGCACCAAAAATCCAAAATTCTAAAATGGCTATATCTCTTAAACTATTCGTCTGCGAGGGTCATTTTATGCACCAGAAAAAAAAATTCTAAACACTAAAATAGCTATATCTCCTAAACTAGGCGTCTGCGGGGGTCATTTTATGCACCAAAAATCCAAAATACTAAAATGGCTATATCTCCTAAACTAGGCGTCTGCGGGGGTCATTTTATGCCCCAGAAAAAAAAATCAAAATACTAAAATGGCTATATCTCCTAAAATAGGCGTCTGCGGGGACATTTTATGCACCAGAAAAAAAAATCAAAATACTAAAATGGCTATATCTCCTAAACTAGGCGTCTGCGAGGGTCGTTTTATGCGCCAGAAAAAAAAAATCCAAAATACTAAAATGGCGATATCTCCTAAACTAGATGTCTGCGGGGGTCATTTTATGCACCAAAAATCAAAAATACTAAAATGGCTATATCTCTTAAACTAGGCGTCTGCTAGGGTCATTTTATGCACCAGAAAAAAAAAATTCTAAATACTAAAATAGCTGTATCTCCTAAACTAGGCGTCTGCGTGTTTCATTTTATGCACCAAAAATTCAAAATACTAAAATGGCTATATCTTCTAAACTACGAGTCTGCGGGGGTCATTTTATGATCCAGAAAAAAAATTCAAAATGCTAAAATGGCTATATCTCCTAAACTAGGCGTCTGCGAGGGTCGTTTTATGCGCCAAAAAAAAAAGAATCCAAAATACTAAAATGGCGATATCTCCTAAACTAGGCGTTTGCAGGGGTCATTTTATGCACCAAAAATCCAAAATACTAAAATGGCTATATCTAATAAACTAGGCGTCAGCGGCGGTCATTTTATGCAACAGAAAAAAAAATCAAAACACTAAAATAGCTATATCTCCTAAACTACGCGTCTGCGGGGGTCATTTTATGCACCAAAAATCCAAAATACTAAAATGGCTATATCTCCTAAACTAGGCGTCTGCTAGGGTCATTTTATGCACCAGAAAAAAAAATTCTAAATACTAAAATAGCTATATCTCCTAAACTAGTCGTCTGCGGGGGTCATTTTGTGCACCAAAAATCCAAAATACTAAAATGGCTATATCTCCTAAACTAGGCGTCTGCGGGGGTCATTTTATGCACCAGAAAAGACTTCAAAACACAAAAATGGCTATATCTCCTAAACTAGGCGTCTGAGGGTGTCATTTTATGCACCAAAAATCCAAAATACTAAAATGGCTATATCTCTTAAACTAGGCGTCTGCGAGGGTCATTTTATGCACCAGAAAAAAAAATTCTAAATACTAAAATAGCTATATCTCCTAAACTAGGCGTCTGCGGGGGTCATTTTATGCACCAAAAACCCAAAATACTAAAATGGCTATATCTCCTAAACTAGGCGTCTGCGGGGGTCATTTTATGCCCCAGAAAAAAAAATCAAAATACTAAAATGGCTATATCTCCTAAAATAGGCGTCTGCGGGGACATTTTATGCACCAGAAAAAAAAATCAAAATACTAAAATGGCTATATCTCCTAAACTAGGCGTCTGCGGGGGTCGTTTTATGCGCCAGAAAAAAAAAATCCAAAATACTAAAATGGCGATATCTCCTAAACTAGGCGTCTGCGAGGGTCGCTTTATGCGCCAAAAACAAAGAATCCAAAATACTAAAATGGCGATATCTCCTAAACTAGGCGTTTGCAGGGGTCATTTTATGCACCAAAAATCCAAAATACTAAAATGGCTATATCTAATAAACTAGGCGTCAGCGGCGGTCATTTTATGCAACAGAAAAAAAAATCAAAACACTAAAATAGCTATATCTCCTAAACTCCGCGTCTGCGGTGGTCATTTTATGCACCAAAAATCCAAAATACTAAAATGGCTATATCTCCTAAACTAGGCGTCTGCTAGGGTCATTTTATGCACCAGAAAAAAAAATTCTAAATACTAAAATAGCTATATCTCCTAAACTAGGCGTCTGCGGGGGTCATTTTATGCACCAGAAAAAAAAAATTCTAAATACTAATATAGCTATATCTCCTAAACTAGGCGTCTGCGTGGGTCGTTTTATGCGCCAAAAAAAAAGAATCCAAAATACTAAAATGGCGATATCTCCTAAACTAGGCGTCTGCGAGGGTCGCTTTATGCGCCAAAAACAAAGAATCCAAAATACTAAAATGGCGATATCTCCTAAACTAGGCGTTTGCAGGGGTCATTTTATGCACCAAAAATCCAAAATACTAAAATGGCTATATCTAATAAACTAGGCGTCAGCGGCGGTCATTTTATGCAACAGAAAAAAAAATCAAAACACTAAAATAGCTATATCTCCTAAACTCCGCGTCTGCGGTGGTCATTTTATGCACCAAAAATCAAAAATACTAAAATGGCTATATCTCTTAAACTAGGCGTCTGCTAGGGTCATTTTATGCACCAGAAAAAAAAAATTCTAAATACTAAAATAGCTATATCTCCTAAACTAGGCGTCTGAGGGGGTCATTTTATGCACCAGAAAAGACTTCAAAACACAAAAATGGCTATATCTCCTAAAATAGGCGTCTGCGGGTACATTTTATGCACCAGAAAAAAAAATCAAAATACTAAAATGGCTATATCTCCTAAACTAGGCGTCTGCGAGGGTCGTTTTATGCGCCAGAAAAAAAAAATCCAAAATACTAAAATGGTGATATCTCCTAAACTAGATGTCTGCGGGGGTCATTTTATGCACCAAAAATCAAAAATACTAAAATGGCTATATCTCTTAAACTAGGCGTCTGCTAGGGTCATTTTATGCACCAGAAAAAAAAAATTCTAAATACTAAAATAGCTATATCTCCTAAACTAGGCGTCTGCGTGGGTCGTTTTATGCGCCAAAAAAAAAGAATCCAAAATACTAAAATGGCGATATCTCCTAAACTAGGCGTCTGCGAGGGTCGCTTTATGCGCCAAAAAAAAAGAATCCAAAATACTAAAATGGCGATATCTCCTAAACTAGGCGTCTGCTAGGGTCATTTTATGCACCAGAAAAAAAAATTCTAAATACTGAAATAGCTATATCTCCTAAACTAGGCGTCTGCGGGGGTCATTTTATGCACCAAAAATCCAAAATACTAAAATGGCTATATCTCCTAAACTAGGCGTCTGCTAGGGTCATTTTATGCACCAGAAAAAAAAATTCTAAATACTGAAATAGCTATATCTCCTAAACTAGGCGTCTGCGGGGGTCATTTTATGCACCAAAAATCCAGAATACTAAAATGGCTATATCTCCTAAACTAGGCGTCTGCGGGGGTCATTTTATGCACCAGAAAAGACTTCAAAACACAAAAATGGCTATATCTCCTAAACTATTCGTCTGAGGGTGTCATTTTATGCACCAAAAATCCAAAATACTAAAATGGCTATATCTCTTAAACTAGGCGTCTGCGAGGGTCATTTTATGCACCAGAAAAAAAAATTCTAAATACAAAAATAGCTATATCTCCTAAACTAGGCGTCTGCGGGGGTCATTTTATGCACCAAAAATCCAAAATACTAAAATGGCTATATCTCCTAAACTAGGCGTCTGCGGGGGTCATTTTATGCCCCAGAAAAAAAAATCAAAATACTAAAATGGCTATATCTCCTAAAATAGGCGTCTGCGGGGACATTTTATGCACCAGAAAAAAAAATCAAAATACTAAAATGGCTATATCTCCTAAACTAGGCGTCTGCGAGGGTCGTTTTATGCGCCAGAAAAAAAAAATCCAAAATACTAAAATGGCGATATCTCCTAAACTAGATGTCTGCGGGGGTCATTTTATGCACCAAAAATCAAAAATACTAAAATGGCTATATCTCTTAAACTAGGCGTCTGCTAGGGTCATTTTATGCACCAGAAAAAAAAAATTCTAAATACTAAAATAGCTATATCTCCAAAACTAGGCGTCTGCGGGGGTCATTTTATGCACCAGAAAAGACTTCAAAACACAAAAATGGCTATATCTCCTAAACTAGGCGTCTGAGGGTGTCATTTTATGCACCAAAAATCCAAAATACTAAAATGGCTATATCTCTTAAACTAGGCGTCTGCGAGGGTCATTTTATGCACCAGAAAAAAAAATTCTAAATACTAAAATAGCTATATCTCCTAAACTAGGCGTCTGCGGGGGTCATTTTATGCACCAAAAATCCAAAATACTAAAATGGCTATATCTCCTAAACTAGGCGTCTGCGGGGGTCATTTTATGCCCCAGAAAAAAAAATCAAAATACTAAAATGGCTATATCTCCTAAAATAGGCGTCTGCGGGGACATTTTATGCACCAGAAAAAAAAATCAAAATACTAAAATGGCTATATCTCCTAAACTAGGCGTCTGCGAGGGTCGTTTTATGCGCCAGAAAAAAAAAATCCAAAATACTAAAATGGCGATATCTCCTAAACTAGATGTCTGCGGGGGTCATTTTATGCACCAAAAATCAAAAATACTAAAATGGCTATATCTCTTAAACTAGGCGTCTGCTAGGGTCATTTTATGCACCAGAAAAAAAAAATTCTAAATACTAAAATAGCTATATCTCCTAAACTAGGCGTCTGCGGGGGTCATTTTATGCACCAGAAAAGACTTCAAAACACAAAAATGGCTATATCTCCTAAACTAGGCGTCTGCGTGGGTCATTTTATGCACCAACAATTCAAAATACTAAAATGGCTATATCTTCTAAACTACGAGTCTGCGGGGGTCATTTTATGATCCAGAAAAAAAATTCAAAATGCTAAAATGGCTATATCTCCTAAACTAGGCGTCTGCGAGGGTCGTTTTATGCGCCAAAAAAAAAAGAATCCAAAATACTAAAATGGCGATATCTCCTAAACTAGGCGTTTGCAGGGGTCATTTTATGCACCAAAAATCCAAAATACTAAAATGGCTATATCTCCTAAACTAGGCGTCTGCTAGGGTCATTTTATGCACCAGAAAAAAAAATTCTAAATACTAAAATAGCTATATCTCCTAAACTAGGCGTCTGCGGGGGTCATTTTATGCACCAAAAATCCAAAATACTAAAATGGCTATATCTCCTAAACTAGGCGTCTGCGGGGGTCATTTTATGCACCAGAAAAGACTTCAAAACACAAAAATGGCTATATCTCCTAAACTAGGCGTCTGAGGGTGTCATTTTATGCACCAAAAATCCAAAATACTAAAATGGCTCTCTCTCTTAAACTAGGCGTCTGCGAGGGTCATTTTATGCACCAGAAAAAAAAATTCTAAATACTAAAATAGCTTTATCTCCTAAACTAGGCGTCTGCGGGGGTCATTTTATGCACCAAAAATCCAAAATACTAAAATGGCTATATCTCCTAAACTAGGCGTCTGCGGGTGTCATTTTATGCCCCAGAAAAAAAAATCAAAATACTAAAATGGCTATATATCCTAAAATAGGCGTCTGCGGGGACATTTTATGCACCAGAAAAAAAAAATCAAAATACTAAAATGGCTATATCTCCTAAACTAGGCGTCTGCGAGGGTCGTTTTATGCGCCAGAAAAAAAAAATCCAAAATACTAAAATGGCGATATCTCCTAAACTAGATGTCTGCGGGGGTCATTTTATGCACCAAAAATCAAAAATACTAAAATGGCTATATATCTTAAACTAGGCGTCTGCTAGAGTCATTTTATGCACCAGAAAAAAAAAATTCTAAATACTAAAATAGCTATATCTCCTAAACTAGGCGTCTGCGGGGGTCATTTTATGCACCAGAAAAGACTTCAAAACACAAAAATGGCTATATCTCGTAAACTAGGCGTCTGAGGGTGTCATTTTATGCACCAAAAATCCAAAATACTAAAATGGCTATATCTCTTAAACTAGGCGTCTGCGAGGGTCATATTATGCACCAGAAAAAAAAATTCTAAATACTAAAATAGCTATATCTCCTAAACTAGGCGTCTGCGGGGGTCATTTTATGCACCAAAAATCCAAAATACTAAAATGGTTATATCTCCTAAACTAGGCGTCTGCGGGTGTCATTTTATGCCCCAGAAAAAAAAATCAAAATACTAAAATGGCTATATCTCCTAAAATAGGCGTCTGCGGGGACATTTTATGCACCAGAAAAAAAAATCAAAATACTAAAATGGCTATATCTCCTAAACTAGGCGTCTGCGAGGGTCGTTTTATGCGCCAGAAAAAAAAAATCCAAAATACTAAAATGGCGATATCTCCTAAACTAGATGTCTGCGGGGGTCATTTTATGCACCAAAAATCCAAAATACTAAAATGGCTATATCTCCTAAACTAGGCGTCTGCGGGTGTCATTTTATGCCCCAGAAAAAAAAATCAAAATACTAAAATGGCTATATCTCCTAAAATAGGCGTCTGCGGGGACATTTTATGCACCAGAAAAAAAAATCAAAATACTAAAATGGCTATATCTCCTAAACTAGGCGTCTGCGAGGGTCGTTTTATGCGCCAGAAAAAAAAAATCCAAAATACTAAAATGGCGATATCTCCTAAACTAGATGTCTGCGGGGGTCATTTTATGCACCAAAAATCCAAAATACTAAAATGGCTATATCTTCTAAACTACGGGTCTGCGGGGGTCATTTTATGATCCAGAAAAAAAATTCAAAATGCTAAAATGGCTATATCTCCTAAACTAGGCGTTTGCAGGGGTCATTTTATGCACCAAAAATCCAAAATACTAAAATGGCTATATCTAATAAACTAGGCGTCAGCGGCGGTCATTTCATGCAACAGAAAAAAAAATCAAAACACTAAAATAGCTATATCTCCTAAACTACGCGTCTGCGGGGGTCATTTTATGCACCAAAAATCCAAAATACTAAAATGGCTATATCTCCTAAACTAGGCGTCTGCTAGGGTCATTTTATGCACCAGAAAAAAAAATTCTAAATACTAAAATAGCTATATCTCCTAAACTAGGCGTCTGCGGGGGTCATTTTGTGCACCAAAAATCCAAAATACTAAAATGGCTATATCTCCTAAACTAGGCGTCTGCGGGGGTCATTTTATGCACCAGAAAAGACTTCAAAACACAAAAATGGCTATATCTCCTAAACTAGGCGTCTGAGGGTGTCATTTTATGCACCAAAAATCCAAAATACTAAAATGGCTATATCTCTTAAACTAGGCGTCTGCGAGGGTCACTTTATGCACCAGAAAAAAAAATTCTAAATACTAAAATAGCTATATCTCCTAAACTAGGCGTCTGCGGGGGTCATTTTATGCACCAAAAATCCAAAATACTAAAATGGCTATATCTCCTAAACTAGGCGTCTGCGGGGGTCATTTTATGCCCCAGAAAAAAAAATCAAAATACTAAAATGGCTATATCTCCTAAAATAGGCGTCTGCGGGGACATTTTATGCACCAGAAAAAAAAATCAAAATACTAAAATGGCTATATCTCCTAAAATAAGCGTCTGCGGGGACATTTTATGCACCAGAAAAAAAAATCAAAATACTAAAATGGCTATATCTCCTAAACTAGGCGTCTGCGAGGGTCGTTTTATGCACCAGAAAAAAAAATTCTAAATACTAAAATAGCTATATCTCCTAAACTAGGCGTCTGCGGGGGTCATTTTATGCACCAGAAAAGACTTCAAAACACAAAAATGGCTATATCTCCTAAACTAGGCGTCTGAGGGTGTCATTTTATGCGCCAAAAATCCAAAATACTAAAATGGCTATATCTCTTAAACTAGGCGTGTGCGAGGGTCATTTTATGCACCAGAAAAAAAAATTCTAAATACTAAAATAGCTATATCTCCTAAACTAGGCGTCTGCGGGGGCCATTTTATGCACCAAAAATCCAAAATACTAAAATGGCTATATCTCCTAAACTAGGCGTCTGCGGGGGTCATTTTATGCCCCAGAAAAAAAAATCAAAATACTAAAATGGCTATATCTCCTAAAATAGGCGTCTGCGGGGACATTTTATGCACCAGAAAAAAAAATCAAAATACTAAAATGGCTATATCTCCTAAACTAGGCGTCTGCGAGGGTCGTTTTATGCGCCAGAAAAAAAAAATCCAAAATACTAAAATGGTGATATCTCCTAAACTAGATGTCTGCGGGGGTCATTTTATGCACCAAAAATCAAAAATACTAAAATGGCTATATCTCTTAAACTAGGCGTCTGCTAGGGTCATTTTATGCACCAGAAAAAAAAAATTCTAAATACTAAAATAGCTATATCTCCTAAACTAGGCGTCTGCGTGGGTCGTTTTATGCGCCAAAAAAAAAGAATCCAAAATACTAAAATGGCGATATCTCCTAAACTAGGCGTCTGCGAGGGTCGTTTTATGCGCCAAAAAAAAAGAATCCAAAATACTAAAATGGCGATATCTCCTAAACTAGGCGTTTGCAGGGGTCATTTTATGCACCAAAAATCCAAAATACTAAAATGGCTATAGCGTCAGCGGCGGTCATTTTATGCAACAGAAAAAAAAATCAAAACACTAAAATAGCTATATCTCCTAAACTACGCGTCTGCGGTGGTCATTTTATGCACCAAAAATCCAAAATACTAAAATGGCTATATCTCCTAAACTAGGCGTCTGCTAGGGTCATTTTATGCACCAGAAAAAAAAATTCTAAATACTAAAATAGCTATATCTCCTAAACTAGGCGTCTGCGGGGGTCATTTTATGCACCAAAAATCCAAAATACTAAAATGGCTATATCTCCTAAACTAGGCGTCTGCGGGGGTCATTTTATGCACCAGAAAAGACTTCAAAACACAAAAATGGCTATATCTCCTAAACTATTCGTCTGAGGGTGTCATTTTATGCACCAAAAATCCAAAATACTAAAATGGCTATATCTCTTAAACTAGGCGTCTGCGAGGGTCATTTTATGCACCAGAAAAAAAAATTCTAAATACTAAAATAGCTATATCTCCTAAACTAGGCGTCTGCGGGGGTCATTTTATGCACCAAAAATCCAAAATACTAAAATGGCTATATCTCCTAAACTAGGCGTCTGCGGGGGTCATTTAATGCCCCAGAAAAAAAAATCAAAATACTAAAATGGCTATATCTCCTAAAATAGGCGTCTGCGGGGACATTTTATGCACCAGAAAAAAAAATCAAAATACTAAAATGGCTATATCTCCTAAACTAGGCGTCTGTGAGGGTCGTTTTACGCGCCAGAAAAAAAAAATCCAAAATACTAAAATGGCGATATCTCCTAAACTAGATGTCTGCGGGGGTCATTTTATGCACCAAAAATCAAAAATACTAAAATGGCTATATCTCTTAAACTAGGCGTCTGCTAGGGTCATTTTATGCACCAGAAAAAAAAATTCTAAATACTAAAATAGCTATATCTCCTAAACTAGGCGTCTGCGGGGGTCATTTTATGCACCAAAAATCCAAAATACTAAAATGGCTATATCTCTTAAACTAGGCGTCTGCGAGGGTCATTTTATGCACCAGAAAAAAAAATTCTAAATACTAAAATAGCTATATCTCCTAAACTAGGCGTCTGCGGGGGTCATTTTATGCACCAAAAATCCAAAATACTAAAATGGCTATAGCGTCAGCGGCGGTCATTTTATGCAACAGAAAAAAAAATCAAAACACTAAAATAGCTATATCTCCTAAACTACGCGTCTGCGGTGGTCATTTTATGCACCAAAAATCCAAAATACTAAAATGGCTATATCTCCTAAACTAGGCGTCTGCTAGGGTCATTTTATGCACCAGAAAAAAAAATTCTAAATACTAAAATAGCTATATCTCCTAAACTAGGCGTCTGCGGGGGTCATTTTATGCACCAAAAATCCAAAATACTAAAATGGCTATATCTCTTAAACTAGGCGTCTGCGAGGGTCATTTTATGCACCAGAAAAAAAAATTCTAAATACTAAAATAGCTATATCTCCTAAACTAGGCGTCTGCGGGGGTCATTTTATGCACCAAAAATCCAAAATACTAAAATGGCTATATCTCCTAAACTAGGCGTCTGCGGGGGTCATTTAATGCCCCAGAAAAAAAAATCAAAATACTAAAATGGCTATATCTCCTAAAATAGGCGTCTGCGGGGACATTTTATGCACCAGAAAAAAAAATCAAAATACTAAAATGGCTATATCTCCTAAACTAGGCGTCTGCGAGGGTCGTTTTATGCGCCAGAAAAAAAAAATCCAAAATACTAAAATGGCGATATCTCCTAAACTAGATGTCTGCGGGGGTCATTTTATGCACCAAAAATCCAAAATACTAAAATGGCTATATCTTCTAAACTACGGGTCTGCGGGGGTCATTTTATGATCCAGAAAAAAAATTCAAAATGCTAAAATGGCTATATCTCCTAAACTAGGCGTCTGCGAGGGTCGTTTTATGCGCCAAAAAAAAAAGAATCCAAAATACTAAAATGGCGATATCTCCTAAACTAGGCGTTTGCAGGGGTCATTTTATGCACCAAAAATCCAAAATACTAAAATGGCTATATCTAATAAACTAGGCGTCAGCGGCGGTCATTTCATGCAACAGAAAAAAAAATCAAAACACTAAAATAGCTATATCTCCTAAACTACGCGTCTGCGGGGGTCATTTTATGCACCAAAAATCCAAAATACTAAAATGGCTATATCTCCTAAACTAGGCGTCTGCTAGGGTCATTTTATGCACCAGAAAAAAAAATTCTAAATACTAAAATAGCTATATCTCCTAAACTAGGCGTCTGCGGGGGTCATTTTGTGCACCAAAAATCCAAAATACTAAAATGGCTATATCTCCTAAACTAGGCGTCTGCGGGGGTCATTTTATGCACCAGAAAAGACTTCAAAACACAAAAATGGCTATATCTCCTAAACTAGGCGTCTGAGGGTGTCATTTTATGCACCAAAAATCCAAAATACTAAAATGGCTATATCTCTTAAACTAGGCGTCTGCGAGGGTCACTTTATGCACCAGAAAAAAAAATTCTAAATACTAAAATAGCTATATCTCCTAAACTAGGCGTCTGCGGGGGTCATTTTATGCACCAAAAATCCAAAATACTAAAATGGCTATATCTCCTAAACTAGGCGTCTGCGGGGGTCATTTTATGCCCCAGAAAAAAAAATCAAAATACTAAAATGGCTATATCTCCTAAAATAGGCGTCTGCGGGGACATTTTATGCACCAGAAAAAAAAATCAAAATACTAAAATGGCTATATCTCCTAAAATAAGCGTCTGCGGGGACATTTTATGCACCAGAAAAAAAAATCAAAATACTAAAATGGCTATATCTCCTAAACTAGGCGTCTGCGAGGGTCGTTTTATGCACCAGAAAAAAAAAATTCTAAATACTAAAATAGCTATATCTCCTAAACTAGGCGTCTGCGGGGGTCATTTTATGCACCAGAAAAGACTTCAAAACACAAAAATGGCTATATCTCCTAAACTAGGCGTCTGAGGGTGTCATTTTATGCGCCAAAAATCCAAAATACTAAAATGGCTATATCTCTTAAACTAGGCGTGTGCGAGGGTCATTTTATGCACCAGAAAAAAAAATTCTAAATACTAAAATAGCTATATCTCCTAAACTAGGCGTCTGCGGGGGCCATTTTATGCACCAAAAATCCAAAATACTAAAATGGCTATATCTCCTAAACTAGGCGTCTGCGGGGGTCATTTTATGCCCCAGAAAAAAAAATCAAAATACTAAAATGGCTATATCTCCTAAAATAGGCGTCTGCGGGGACATTTTATGCACCAGAAAAAAAAATCAAAATACTAAAATGGCTATATCTCCTAAACTAGGCGTCTGCGAGGGTCGTTTTATGCGCCAGAAAAAAAAAATCCAAAATACTAAAATGGTGATATCTCCTAAACTAGATGTCTGCGGGGGTCATTTTATGCACCAAAAATCAAAAATACTAAAATGGCTATATCTCTTAAACTAGGCGTCTGCTAGGGTCATTTTATGCACCAGAAAAAAAAAATTCTAAATACTAAAATAGCTATATCTCCTAAACTAGGCGTCTGCGTGGGTCGTTTTATGCGCCAAAAAAAAAGAATCCAAAATACTAAAATGGCGATATCTCCTAAACTAGGCGTCTGCGAGGGTCGTTTTATGCGCCAAAAAAAAAGAATCCAAAATACTAAAATGGCGATATCTCCTAAACTAGGCGTTTGCAGGGGTCATTTTATGCACCAAAAATCCAAAATACTAAAATGGCTATAGCGTCAGCGGCGGTCATTTTATGCAACAGAAAAAAAAATCAAAACACTAAAATAGCTATATCTCCTAAACTACGCGTCTGCGGTGGTCATTTTATGCACCAAAAATCCAAAATACTAAAATGGCTATATCTCCTAAACTAGGCGTCTGCTAGGGTCATTTTATGCACCAGAAAAAAAAATTCTAAATACTAAAATAGCTATATCTCCTAAACTAGGCGTCTGCGGGGGTCATTTTATGCACCAAAAATCCAAAATACTAAAATGGCTATATCTCCTAAACTAGGCGTCTGCGGGGGTCATTTTATGCACCAGAAAAGACTTCAAAACACAAAAATGGCTATATCTCCTAAACTATTCGTCTGAGGGTGTCATTTTATGCACCAAAAATCCAAAATACTAAAATGGCTATATCTCTTAAACTAGGCGTCTGCGAGGGTCATTTTATGCACCAGAAAAAAAAATTCTAAATACTAAAATAGCTATATCTCCTAAACTAGGCGTCTGCGGGGGTCATTTTATGCACCAAAAATCCAAAATACTAAAATGGCTATATCTCCTAAACTAGGCGTCTGCGGGGGTCATTTAATGCCCCAGAAAAAAAAATCAAAATACTAAAATGGCTATATCTCCTAAAATAGGCGTCTGCGGGGACATTTTATGCACCAGAAAAAAAAATCAAAATACTAAAATGGCTATATCTCCTAAACTAGGCGTCTGCGAGGGTCGTTTTACGCGCCAGAAAAAAAAAATCCAAAATACTAAAATGGCGATATCTCCTAAACTAGATGTCTGCGGGGGTCATTTTATGCACCAAAAATCAAAAATACTAAAATGGCTATATCTCTTAAACTAGGCGTCTGCTAGGGTCATTTTATGCACCAGAAAAAAAAAATTCTAAATACTAAAATAGTTATATCTCCTAAACTAGGCGTCTGCGGGGGTCATTTTATGCACCAGAAAAGACTTCAAAACACAAAAATGGCTATATCTCCTAAACTAGGCGTCTGAGGGTGTCATTTTATGCACCAAAAATCCAAAATACTAAAATGGCTATATCTCTTAAACTAGGCGTCTGCTAGGGTCATTTTATGCACCAGAAAAAAAAAATTCTAAATACTAAAATAGCTATATCTCCTAAACTAGGCGTCTGCGTGGGTCATTTTATGCACCAAAAATTCAAAATACTAAAATGGCTATATCTTCTAAACTACGAGTCTGCGGGGGTCATTTTATGATCCAGAAAAAAAATTTAAAATGCTAAAATGGCTATATCTCCTAAACTAGGCGTCTGCGAGGGTCGTTTTATGCGCCAAAAAAAAAAGAATCCAAAATACTAAAATGGCGATATCTCCTAAACTAGGCGTTTGCAGGGGTCATTTTATGCACCAAAAATCCAAAATACTAAAATGGCTATATCTAATAAACTAGGCGTCAGCGGCGGTCATTTTATGCAACAGAAAAAAAAATCAAAGCACTAAAATAGCTATATCTCCTAAACTACGCGTCTGCGGGGGTCATTTTATGCACCAAAAATCCAAAATACTAAAATGGCTATATCTCCTAAACTAGGCGTCTGCTAGGGTCATTTTATGCACCAGAAAAAAAAATTCTAAATACTAAAATAGCTATATCTCCTAAACTAGGCGTCTGCGGGGGTCATTTTAGGCACCAAAAATCCAAAATACTAAAATGGCTATATCTCCTAAACTAGGCGTCTGCGGGGGTCATTTTATGCACCAGAAAAGACTTCAAAACACAAAAATGGCTATATCTCCTAAACTAGGCGTCTGAGGGTGTCATTTTATGCACCAACAATCCAAAATACTAAAATGGCTATATCTCTTAAACTAGGCGTCTGCGAGGGTCATTTTATGCACCAGAAAAAAAAAATCTAAATACTAAAATAGCTATATCTCCTAAACTAGGCGTCTGCGGGGGTCATTTTATGCACCAAAAATCCAAAATACTAAAATGGCTATATCTCCTAAACTAGGCGTCTGCGGGGGTCATTTTATGCCCCAGAAAAAAAAATCAAAATACTAAAATGGCTATATCTCCTAAAATAGGCGTCTGCGGGGACATTTTATGCAACAGAAAAAAAAATCAAAATACTAAAATGGCTATATCTCCTAAACTAGGCGTCTGCGAGGGTCGTTTTATGCGCCAGAAAAAAAAAATCCAAAATACTAAAATGGCGATATCTCCTAAACTAGATGTCTGCGGGGGTCATTTTATGCACCAAAAATCAAAAATACTAAAATGGCTATATATCTTAAACTAGCCGTCTGCTAGGGTCATTTTATGCACCAGAAAAAAAAAATTCTAAATACTAAAATAGCTATATCTCCTAAACTAGGCATCTGCGGGGGTCATTTTATGCACCAGAAAAGACTTCAAAACACAAAAATGGCTATATCTCCTAAACTAGGCGTCTGAGGGTGTCATTTTATGCACCAAAAATCCAAAATACTAAAATGGCTATATCTCTTAAACTAGGCGTCTGCGAGGGTCATTTTATGCACCAGAAAAAAAAATTCTAAATACTAAAATAGCTATATCTCCTAAACTAGGCGTCTGCGGGGGTCATTTTATGCACCAAAAATCCAAAATACTAAAATGGCTATATCTCCTAAACTAGGCGTCTGCGGGGGTCATTTTATGCCCCAGAAAAAAAAATCAAAATACTAAAATGGCTATATCTTCTAAAATAGGCGTCGGCGGGGACATTTTATGCACCAGAAAAAAAAATCAAAATACTAAAATGGCTATATCTCCTAAACTAGGCGTCAGCAGCGGTCATTTTATGCAACAGAAAAAAAAAATCCAAAATACTAAAATGGCGATATCTCCTAAACTAGATGTCTGCGGGGGTCATTTTATGCACCAAAAATCAAAAATACTAAAATGGTTATATCTCTTAAACTAGGCGTCTGCTAGGGTCATTTTATGCACCAGAAAAAAAAAATATTCTAAATACTAAAATAGCTATATCTCCTAAACTACGCGTCTGCGTGGGTCATTTTATGCACCAAAAATTCAAAATACTAAAATGGCTATATCTTCTAAACTACGAGTCTGCGGGGGTCATTTTATGATCCAGAAAAAAAATTCAAAATGCTAAAATGGCTATATCTCCTAAACTAGGCGTCTGCGAGGGTCGTTTTATGCGCCAAAAAAAAAAGAATCCAAAATACTAAAATGGCGATATCTCCTAAACTAGGCGTTTGCAGGGGTCATTTTATGCACCAAAAATCCAAAATACTAAAATAGCTATATCTAATAAACTAGGCGTCAGCGGCGGTCATTTTATGCAACAGAAAAAAAAATCAAAACACTAAAATAGCTATATCTCCTAAACTACGAGTCTGCGGGGGTCATTTTATGATCCAGAAAAAAAATTCAAAATGCTAAAATGGCTATATCTCCTAAACTAGGCGTCTGCTAGGGTCATTTTATGCACCAGAAAAAAAAATTCTAAATACTAAAATAGCTATATCTCCTAAACTAGGCGTCTGCGGGGGTCATTTTAGGCACCAAAAATCCAAAATACTAAAATGGCTATATCTCCTAAACTAGGCGTCTGCGGGGGTCATTTTATGCACCAGAAAAGACTTCAAAACACAAAAATGGCTATATCTCCTAAACTAGGCGTCTGAGGGTGTCATTTTATGCACCAACAATCCAAAATACTAAAATGGCTATATCTCTTAAACTAGGCGTCTGCGAGGGTCATTTTATGCACCAGAAAAAAAAAATCTAAATACTAAAATAGCTATATCTCCTAAACTAGGCGTCTGCGGGGGTCATTTTATGCACCAAAAATCCAAAATACTAAAATGGCTATATCTCCTAAACTAGGCGTCTGCGGGGGTCATTTTATGCCCCAGAAAAAAAAATCAAAATACTAAAATGGCTATATCTCCTAAAATAGGCGTCTGCGGGGACATTTTATGCAACAGAAAAAAAAATCAAAATACTAAAATGGCTATATCTCCTAAACTAGGCGTCTGCGAGGGTCGTTTTATGCGCCAGAAAAAAAAAATCCAAAATACTAAAATGGCGATATCTCCTAAACTAGATGTCTGCGGGGGTCATTTTATGCACCAAAAATCAAAAATACTAAAATGGCTATATATCTTAAACTAGCCGTCTGCTAGGGTCATTTTATGCACCAGAAAAAAAAAATTCTAAATACTAAAATAGCTATATCTCCTAAACTAGGCATCTGCGGGGGTCATTTTATGCACCAGAAAAGACTTCAAAACACAAAAATGGCTATATCTCCTAAACTAGGCGTCTGAGGGTGTCATTTTATGCACCAAAAATCCAAAATACTAAAATGGCTATATCTCTTAAACTAGGCGTCTGCGAGGGTCATTTTATGCACCAGAAAAAAAAATTCTAAATACTAAAATAGCTATATCTCCTAAACTAGGCGTCTGCGGGGGTCATTTTATGCACCAAAAATCCAAAATACTAAAATGGCTATATCTCCTAAACTAGGCGTCTGCGGGGGTCATTTTATGCCCCAGAAAAAAAAATCAAAATACTAAAATGGCTATATCTTCTAAAATAGGCGTCGGCGGGGACATTTTATGCACCAGAAAAAAAAATCAAAATACTAAAATGGCTATATCTCCTAAACTAGGCGTCTGCGAGGGTCGTTTTATGCGCCAGAAAAAAAAAATCCAAAATACTAAAATGGCGATATCTCCTAAACTAGATGTCTGCGGGGGTCATTTTATGCACCAAAAATCAAAAATACTAAAATGGCTATATCTCTTAAACTAGGCGTCTGCTAGGGTCATTTTATGCACCAGAAAAAAAAAAATTCTAAATACTAAAATAGCTATATCTCCTAAACTACGCGTCTGCGTGGGTCATTTTATGCACCAAAAATTCAAAATACTAAAATGGCTATATCTTCTAAACTACGAGTCTGCGGGGGTCATTTTATGATCCAGAAAAAAAATTCAAAATGCTAAAATGGCTATATCTCCTAAACTAGGCGTCTGCGAGGGTCGTTTTATGCGCCAAAAAAAAAAAGAATCCAAAATACTAAAATGGCGATATCTCCTAAACTAGGCGTTTGCAGGGGTCATTTTATGCACCAAAAATCCAAAATACTAAAATAGCTATATCTAATAAACTAGGCGTCAGCGGCGGTCATTTTATGCAACAGAAAAAAAAATCAAAACACTAAAATAGCTATATCTCCTAAACTACGCGTCTGCGGGGGTCATTTTATGCACCAAAAATCCAAAATACTAAAATGGCTATATCTCCTAAACTAGGCGTCTGCTAGGGTCATTTTATGCACCAGAAAAAAAATTCTAAATACTAAAATAGCTATATCTCCTAAACTAGGCGTCTGAGGGGGTCATTTTATGCACCAAAAATCCAAAATACTAAAATGGCTATATCTCCTAAACTAGGCGTCTGCGGGGGTCATTTTATGCACCAGAAAAGACTTCAAAACACAAAAATGGCTATATCTCCTAAACTAGGTGTCTGAGGGTGTCATTTTATGCACCAAAAATCCAAAATACTAAAATGGCTATATCTCTTAAACTAGGCGTCTGCGAGGGTCATTTTATGCACCAGAAAAAAAAATTCTAAATACTAAAATAGCTATATCTCCTAAACTAGGCGTCTACGGGGGTCATTTTATGCACCAAAAATCCAAAATACTAAAATGGCTATATCTCCTAAACTAGGCGTCTGCGGGGGTCATTTTATGCCCCAGAAAAAAAAATCAAAATACTAAAATGGCTATATCTCCTAAAATAGGCGTCTGCGGGGACATTTTATGCACCAGAAAAAAAAATCAAAATACTAAAATGGCTATATCTTCGAAACTAGGCGTCTGCGAGGGTCGTTTTTACCGCCAGAAAAAAAAAATCCAAAATACTAAAATGGCGATATCTCCTAAACTAGATGTCTGCGGGGGTCATTTTATGCACCAAAAATCAAAAATACTAAAATGGCTATATCTCTTAAACTAGGCGTCTGCTAGGGTCATTTTATGCACCAGAAAAAAAAAATTCTAAATACTAAAATACCTATATCTCCTAAACTAGGCGTCTGCGGGGGTCATTTTATGCACCAGAAAAGACTTCAAAACACAAAAATGGCTATATCTCCTAAACTAGGCGTCTGAGGGTGTCATTTTATGCACCAAAAATCCAAAATACTAAAATGGCTATATCTCTTAAACTAGGCGTCTTCTAGGGTCATTTTATGCACCAGAAAAAAAAAATTCTAAATACTAAAATAGCTATATCTCCTAAACTAGGCGTCTGCGTGGGTCATTTTATGCACCAAAAATTCAAATAACTAAAATGGCTATATCTTCTAAACTACGAGTCTGCGGGGGTCATTTTATGATCCAGAAAAAAAATTCAAAATGCTAAAATGGCTATATCTCCTAGACTAGGCGTCTGCGAGGGTCGTTTTATGCGCCAAAAAAAAAAAGAATCCAAAATACTAAAATGGCGATATCTCCTAAACTAGGCGTTTGCAGGGGTCATTTTATGCACCAAAAATCCAAAATACTAAAATGGCTATATCTAATAAACTAGGCGTCAGCGGGGGTCATTTTATGCAACAGAAAAAAAAATCAAAAAACTAAAATAGCTATATCTCCTAAACTACGCGTCTGCGGGGGTCATTTTATGCACCAAAAATCCAAAATACTAAAATGGCTATATCTCCTAAACTAGGCGTCTGCAAGGGTCATTTTATGCACCAGAAAAAAAAATTTAAATACTAAAAATAGCTATATCTCCTAAACTAGGCGTCTGCGGGGGTCATTTTATGCACCAAAAATCCAAAATACTAAAATGGCTATATCTCCTAAACTAGGCGTCTGCGGGGGTCATTTTATGCGCCAGAAAAGACTTCAAAACACAAAAATGGCTATATCTCCTAAACTAGGCGTCTGAGGGTGTCATTTTATGCACCAAAAATCTAAAATACTAAAATGGCTATATCTCTTAAACTAGGCGTCTGCGAGGGTCATTTTATGCACCAGAAAAAAAAATTCTAAATACTAAAATAGCTATATCTCCTAAACTAGCGTCTGCGGGGGTCATTTTATGCACAAAAATCCAAAATACTAAAATGGCTATATCTCTTAAACTAGGCGTCTGCGAGGGTCATTTTATGCACCAGAAAAAAAAATTTTAAATACTAAAATAGCTATATCTCCTAAACTATGCGTCTGCGGGGGTCATTTTATGCACCAAAAATCCAAAATACTAAAATGGCTATATCTCCTAAACTAGGCGTCTGCGGGGTCATTTTATGCCCCAGAAAAAAAAATCAAAATACTAAAATGGCTATATCTCCTAAAATAGGCGTCTGCGGGGACATTTTATGCACCAGAAAAAAAAATCAAAATACTAAAATGGCTATATCTCCTAAACTAGGCGTCTGCAAGGGTCGTTTTATGCGCAGAAAAAAAAAAATCCAAAATACTAAAATGGCGATATCTCCCAAACTAGATGTCTGCGGGGGTCATTTTATGCACCAAAAATCAAAAATACTAAATGGCTATATCTCTTAAACTAGGCGTCTGCTAGGGGTCATTTTATGCACCAGAAAAAAAAAATTCTAAATACTAAAATAGCTATATCTCCTAAACTAGGCGTCTGCGTGGGTCATTTTATGCACCAAAAATTCAAATACTAAAATGGCTATATCTTCTAAACTACGAGTCTGCGGGGGTCATTTTATGATTAAGAAAAAAAATTCAAAATGCTAAAATGGCTATATCTCCTAAACTAGGCGTCTGCGAGGGTCGTTTTATGCGCCAAAAAAAAAAGAATCCAAAATACTAAAATGGCGATATCTCCTAAACTAGGCGTTTGCAGGGGTCATTTTATGCACCAAAAATCCAAAATACTAAAATGGCTATATCTAATAAACTAGGCGTCAGCGGCGGTCATTTTATGCACCAGAAAAGACTTCAAAACACAAAAATGGCTATATCTCCTAAACTAGGCGTCTGAGGGTGTCATTTTATGCACCAAAAATCCAAAATACTAAAATGGCTATATCTCCTAAACTAGGCGTCTGCTAGGGTCATTTTATGCACCAGAAAAAAAAAATTCTAAATACTAAAATAGCTATATCTCCTAAACTAGGCGTCTGCGTGGGTCATTTTATGCACCAAAAATTCAAAATACTAAAATGGCTATATCTTCTAAACTACGAGTCTGCGGGGGTCATTTTATGATCCAGAAAAAAAATTCAAAATGCTAAAATGGCTATATCTCCTAAACTAGGCGTCTGCGAGGTCGTTTTATGCGCCAAAAAAAAAAGAATCCAAAATACTAAAATGGCGATATCTCCTAAACTAGGCGTTTGCAGGGGTCATTTTATGCACCAAAAATCCAAAATACTAAAATGGCTATATCTAATAAACTAGGCGTCTGCTAGGGTCATTTTATGCACCAGAAAAGACTTCAAAACACAAAAATGGCTATATCTCCTAAACTAGGCGTCTGAGGGTGTCATTTTATGCACCAAAAATCAAAATACTAAAATGGCTATATATCTTAAACTAGGCGTCTGCGAGGGTCATTTTATGCACCAGAAAAAAAAATTCTAAATACTAAAATAGCTATATCTCCTAAACTAGGCGTCTGCGGGGTCATTTTATGCACCAAAAATCCAAAATACTAACATGGCTATATCTCCTAAACTAGGCGTCTGCGGGGTCATTTTATGCCCCAGAAAAAAAAATCAAAATACTAAAATGGCTATATCTCCTAAAATAGGCGTCTGCGGGACATTTTATGCACCAGAAAAAAAAATCAAAATACTAAAATGGCTATATCTCCTAAACTAGGCGTCTGCGAGGGTCGTTTTATGCGCCAGAAAAAAAAATCCAAAATACTAAAATGGCGATATCTCCTAAACTAGATGTCTGCGGGGGTCATTTTATGCACCAAAAATCAAAAATACTAAAATGGCTATATCTCTTAAACTAGGCGTCTGCTAGGGTCATTTTATGCACCAGAAAAAAAAATTCTAATACTAAAATACCTATATCTCCTAAACTAGGCGTCTGCGGGGGTCATTTTATGCACCAGAAAAGACTTCAAAACACAAAATGGCTATACCTCCTAAACTAGGCGTCTGAGGGTGTCATTTTATGCACCAAAAATCAAAATACTAAAATGGCTATATCTCTTAAACTAGGCGTCTGCTAGGGTCATTTTATGCACCAGAGAAAAAAAATTCTAAATACTAAAATAGCTATATCTCCTAAACTAGGCGTCTGCGTGGGTCATTTTATGCACCAAAAATTCAAAATACTAAAATGGCTATATCTTCTAAACTACGAGTCTGCGGGGGTCATTTTATGATCCAGAAAAAAAATTCAAAATGCTAAAATGGCTATATCTCCTAAACTAGGCGTCTGCGAGTGTCGTTTTATGCGCCAAAAAATAAAGAATCCAAAATACTAAATTGCGATAGCTCCTAAACTAGGCGTTTGCAGGGGTCATTTTATGCACCAAAAATCCAAAATACTAAATGGCTATATCTAATAAACTAGGCGTCAGCGGCGGTCATTTTATGCAACAGAAAAAAAATCAAAACACTAAAATAGCTAAATCTCCTAAACTACGCGTCTGCGGGGGTCATTTTATGCACCAAAAATCCAAAATACTAAAATGGCTATATCTCCTAAACTAGGCGTCTGCTAGGGTCATTTTATGCACCAGAAAAAAAAATTCTAAATACTTAAATAGCTATATCTCCTAAACTAGGCGTCTGCGGGGGTCATTTTATGCACCAAAAATCAAAATACTAAAATGGCTATATCTCCTAAACTAGGCGTCTGCGGGGGTCATTTTATGCACAGAAAAGACTTCAAACACAAAAATGGCTATATCTCCTAAACTAGGCGTCTGAGGGTGTAATTTTATGCACCAAAAATCCAAAATACTAAAATGGCTATATCTCTTAAACTAGGCGTCTGCGAGGGTCATTTTATGCACCAGAAAAAAAAAATTCTAAATACTAAAATAGCTATATCTCCTAAACTAGGCGTCTGCGGGGTCATTTTATGCACCAAAAATCCAAAATACTAAAATGGCTATATCTCCCAAACTAGGCGTCTGCGGGGGTCATTTTATGCGCCAGAAAAGACTTCAAAACACAAAAATGGCTGTATCTCCTAAACTAGGCGTCTGAGGGTGTCATTTTATGCACCAAAAATCTAAAATACTAAAATGGCTATATCTCTTAAACTAGGCGTCTGCGAGGGTCATTTTATGCACCAGAAAAAAAATTCTAAATACTAAAATAGCTAAATCTCCTAAACTAGGCTGTCTGCGGGGGTCATTTTATGCACCAAAAATCCAAAATACTAAAATGGCTATATCTCTTAAACTAGGCGTCTGCGAGGGTCATTTTATGCACCAGAAAAAAAAATTCTAAATACTAAAATAGCTATATCTCCTAAACTATGCGTCTGCGGGGGTCATTTTATGCACCAAAAATCCAAAATACTAAAATGGCTATATCTCCTAAACTAGGCGTCTGCGGGGGTCATTTTATGCCCCAGAAAAAAAAATCAAAATACTAAAATGGCTATATCTCCTAAAATAGGCGTCTGCGGGGACATTTTATGCACCAGAAAAAAAAATCAAAATACTAAAATGGCTATATCTCCTAAACTAGGCGTCTGCGAGGGTCGTTTTATGCGCCAGAAAAAAAAAATCCAAAATACAAAAATGGCGATATCTCCCAAACTAGATGTCTGCGGGGGTCATTTTATGCACCAAAAATCAAAAATACTAAAATGGCTATATCTCTTAAACTAGGCGTCTGCTAGGGTCATTTTATGCACCAGAAAAAAAAAATTCTAAATACTAAAATAGCTATATCTCCTAAACTAGGCGTCTGCGTGGGTCATTTTATGCACCAAAAATTCAAAATACTAAAATGGCTATATCTTCTAAACTAGGCGTCTGCGAGGGTCGTTTTATGCGCCAAAAAAAAAAGAATCCAAAATACTAAAATGGCGATATCTCCTAAACTAGGCGTTTGCAGGGGTCATTTTATGCACCAAAAATCCAAAATACTAAAATGGCTATATCTAATAAACTAGGCGTCAGCGGCGGTCATTTTATGCACCAGAAAAGACTTCAAAACACAAAAATGGCTATATCTCCTAAACTAGGCGTCTGAGGGTGTCATTTTATGCACCAAAAATCCAAAATACTAAAATGGCTATATCTCCTAAACTAGGCGTCTGCTAGGGTCGTTTTATGCGCCAAAAAAAAAAGAATCCAAAATACTAAAATGGCGATATCTCCTAAACTAGGCGTTTGCAGGGGTCATTTTATGCACCAAAAATCCAAAATACTAAAATGGCTATATCTAATAAACTAGGCGTCAGCGGCGGTCATTTTATGCACCAGAAAAGACTTCAAAACACAAAAATGGCTATATCTCCTAAACTAGGCGTCTGAAGGTGTCATTTTATGCACCAAAAATCCAAAATACTAAAATGGCTATATCTCCTAAACTAGGCGTCTGCTAGGGTCATTTTATGCACCAGAAGAAAAAATTCTAAATACTAAAATAGCTATATCTCCTAAACTAGGCATCTGCGGGGGTCATTTTATGCACCAAAAATCCAAAATACTAA
Source organism: Volucella zonaria (assembly GCA_963966105.1). Lineage (NCBI taxonomy): Eukaryota > Metazoa > Arthropoda > Insecta > Diptera > Syrphidae > Volucella > Volucella zonaria. Next base: position 8,117,307 of record CAWYQB010000254.1, on the reverse strand, counting down.
AATGGCTATATCTCCTAAACTAGGCGTCTGCGGGGGTCATTTTATGCACCAGAAAAGACTTCAAAACACAAAAATGGCTATATCTCCTAAACTAGGCGTCTGAGGGTGTCATTTTATGCACCAAAAATCCAAAATACTAAAATGGCTATATATCTTAAACTAGGCGTCTGCGAGGGTCATTTTATGCACCAGAAAAAAAAATTCTAAATACTAAAATAGCTATATCTCCTAAACTAGGCGTCTGCGGGGGTCATTTTATGCACCAAAAATCCAAAATACTAACATGGCTATATCTCCTAAACTAGGCGTCTGCGGGGGTCATTTTATGCCCCAGAAAAAAAAATCAAAATACTAAAATGGCTATATCTCCTAAAATAGGCGTCTGCGGGGACATTTTATGCACCAGAAAAAAAAATCAAAATACTAAAATGGCTATATCTCCTAAACTAGGCGTCTGCGAGGGTCGTTTTATGCGCCAGAAAAAAAAAATCCAAAATACTAAAATGGCGATATCTCCTAAACTAGATGTCTGCGGGGGTCATTTTATGCACCAAAAATCAAAAATACTAAAATGGCTATATCTCTTAAACTAGGCGTCTGCTAGGGTCATTTTATGCACCAGAAAAAAAAAATTCTAAATACTAAAATACCTATATCTCCTAAACTAGGCGTCTGCGGGGGTCATTTTATGCACCAGAAAAGACTTCAAAACACAAAAATGGCTATACCTCCTAAACTAGGCGTCTGAGGGTGTCATTTTATGCACCAAAAATCCAAAATACTAAAATGGCTATATCTCTTAAACTAGGCGTCTGCTAGGGTCATTTTATGCACCAGAAAAAAAAAATTCTAAATACTAAAATAGCTATATCTCCTAAACTAGGCGTCTGCGTGGGTCATTTTATGCACCAAAAATTCAAAATACTAAAATGGCTATATCTTCTAAACTACGAGTCTGCGGGGGTCATTTTATGATCCAGAAAAAAAATTCAAAATGCTAAAATGGCTATATCTCCTAAACTAGGCGTCTGCGAGTGTCGTTTTATGCGCCAAAAAATAAAGAATCCAAAATACTAAATTGCGATAGCTCCTAAACTAGGCGTTTGCAGGGGTCATTTTATGCACCAAAAATCCAAAATACTAAAATGGCTATATCTAATAAACTAGGCGTCAGCGGCGGTCATTTTATGCAACAGAAAAAAAAATCAAAACACTAAAATAGCTAAATCTCCTAAACTACGCGTCTGCGGGGGTCATTTTATGCACCAAAAATCCAAAATACTAAAATGGCTATATCTCCTAAACTAGGCGTCTGCTAGGGTCATTTTATGCACCAGAAAAAAAAATTCTAAATACTTAAATAGCTATATCTCCTAAACTAGGCGTCTGCGGGGGTCATTTTATGCACCAAAAATCCAAAATACTAAAATGGCTATATCTCCTAAACTAGGCGTCTGCGGGGGTCATTTTATGCACCAGAAAAGACTTCAAAACACAAAAATGGCTATATCTCCTAAACTAGGCGTCTGAGGGTGTAATTTTAAGCACCAAAAATCCAAAATACTAAAATTTCTATATCTCTTAAACTAGGCGTCTGCGAGGGTCATTTTATGCACCAGAAAAAAAAATTCTAAATACTAAAATAGCTATATCTCCTAAACTAGGCGTCTGCGGGGGTCATTTTATGCACCAAAAATCCAAAATACTAAAATGGCTATATCTCCTAAACTAGGCGTCTGCGGGGGTCATTTTATGCCCCAGAAAAAAAAATCAAAATACTAAAATGGCTATATCTCCTAAAATAGGCGTCTGCGGGGACATTTTATGCACCAGAAAAAAAAATCAAAATACTAAAATGGCTATATCTCCTAAACTAGGCGTCTGCGAGGGTCGTTTTATGCACCAGAAAAAAAAAATCCAAAATACTAAAATGGCGATATCTCCTAAACTAGATGTCTGCGGGGGTCATTTTATGCACCAAAAATCAAAAATACTAAAATGGCTATATCTCTTAAACTAGGCGTCTGCTAGGGTCATTTTATGCACCAGAAAAAAAAAATTCTAAATACTAAAATAGCTATATCTCCTAAACTAGGCGTCTGCGTGGGTCATTTTATGCATCAAAAATTCAAAATACTAAAATGGCTATATCTTCTAAACTACGAGTCTGCGGGGGTCATTTTATGATCCAGAAAAAAAATTCAAAATGCTAAAATGGCTATATCTCCTAAACTAGGCGTCTGCGAGGGTCGTTTTATGCGCCAGAAAAAAAAAATCCAAAATACTAAAATGGCGATATCTCCTAAACTAGATGTCTGCGGGGGTCATTTTATGCACCAAAAATCAAAAATACTAAAATGGCTATATCTCTTAAACTAGGCGTCTGCTAGGGTCATTTTATGCACCAGAAAAAAAAAATTCTAAATACTAAAATAGCTATATCTCCTAAACTAGGCGTCTGCGGGGGTCATTTTATGCACCAGAAAAGACTTCAAAACACAAAAATGGCTATATCTCCTAAACTAGGCGTCGGAGGGTGTCATTTTATGCACCAAAAATCCAAAATACTAAAATGGCTATATCTCTTAAACTAGGCGTCTGCGAGGGTCATTTTATGCACCAGAAAAAAAAATTCTAAATACTAAAATAGCTATATCTCCTAAACTAGGCGTCTGCGGGGGTCATTTTATGCACCAAAAATCCAAAATACTAAAATGGCTATATCTCCTAAACTAGGCGTCTGCGGGGGTCATTTTATGCCCCAGAAAAAAAAATCATAATACTAAAATGGCTATATCTCCTAAAATAGGCGTCTGCGGGGACATTTTATGCACCAGAAAAAAAAATCAAAATACTAAAATGGCTATATCTCCTAAACTAGGCGTCTGCGATTGTCGTTTTGTGCGCCAGAAAAAAAAAATCCAAACTACTAAAATGGCGATATCTCCCAAACTAGATGTCTGCGGGGGTCATTTTATGCACCAAAAATCAAAAATACTAAAATGGCTATATCTCTTAAACTAGGCGTCTGCTAGGGTCATTTTATGCACCAGAAAAAAAAAATTCTAAATACTAAAATAGCTATATCTCCTAAACTAGGCGTCTGCGTGGGTCATTTTATGCACCAAAAATTCAAAATACTAAAATGGCTATATCTTCTAAACTACGAGTCTGCGGGGTCATTTTATGATCCAGAAAAAAAATTCAAAATGCTAAAATGGCTATATCTCCTAAACTAGGCGTCTGCGAGGGTCGTTTTATGCGCCAAAAAAAAAAGAATCCAAAATACTAAAATGGCGATATCTCCTAAACTAGGCGTTTGCAGGGGTCATTTTATGCACCAAAAATCCAAAATACTAAAATGGCTATATCTAATAAACTAGGCGTCAGCGGCGGTCATTTTATGCACCAGAAAAGACTTCAAAACACAAAAATGGCTATATCTCCTAAACTAGGCGTCTGAGGGTGTCATTTTATGCACCAAAAATCCAAAATACTAAAATGGCTATATCTCCTAAACTAGGGGTCTGCTAGGGTCATTTTATGCACCAGAAAAAAAAATTCTAAATACTAAAATAGCTATATCTCCTAAACTAGGCGTCTGCGGGGGTCATTTTATGCACCAAAAATCCAAAATACTAAAATGGCTATATCTCCTAAACTAGGCGTCTTCTAGGGTCATTTTATGCACCAGAAAAAAAAATTCTAAATACTAAAATAGCTATATCTCCTAAACTAGGCGTCTGCGGGGGTCATTTTATGCACCAAAAATCCAAAATACTAAAATGGCTATATCTCCTAAACTAGGCGTCTGCGGGGGTCATTTTATGCACCAGAAAAGACTTCAAAACACAAAAATGGCTATATCTCCTAAACTAGGCGTCTGAGGGTGTCATTTTATGCACCAAAAATCCAAAATACTAAAATGGCTATATCTCTTAAACTAGGCGTCTGCGAGGGTCATTTTATGCACCAGAAAAAAAAATTCTAAATACTAAAATAGCTATATCTCCTAAACTAGGCGTCTGCGGGGGTCATTTTATGCACCAAAAATCGAAAATACTAAAATGGCTATATCTCCTAAACTAGGCGTCTGCGGGGGTCATTTTATGCCCCAGAAAAAAAAATCAAAATACTAAAATGGCTATATCTCCTAAAATAGGCGTCTGCGGGGACATTTTATGCACCAGAAAAAAAAATCAAAATACTAAAATGGCTATATCTCCTAAACTAGGCGTCTGCGAGGGTCGTTTTATGCGCCAGAAAAAAAAAATCCAAAATACTAAAATGGCGACATCTCCTAAACTAGATGTCTGCGGGGGTCATTTTATGCACCAAAAATCAAAAATACTAAAATGGCTATATCTCTTAAACTAGGCGTCTGCTAGGGTCATTTTATGCACCAGAAAAAAAAATTCTAAATACTAAAATACCTATATCTCCTAAACTAGGCGTCTGCGGGGGTCATTTTATGCACCAGAAAAGACTTCAAAACACAAAAATGGCTATACCTCCTAAACTAGGCGTCTGAGGGTGTCATTTTATGCACCAAAAATCCAAAATACTAAAATGGCTATATCTCTTAAACTAGGCGTCTGCTAGGGTCATTTTATGCACCAGAAAAAAAAAATTCTAATTACTAAAATAGCTATATCTCCTAAACTAGGCGTCTGCGTGGGTCATTTTATGCACCAAAAATTCAAAATACTAAAATGGCTATATCTTCTAAACTACGAGTCTGCGGGGGTCATTTTGTGATCCAGAAAAAAAATTCAAAATGCTAAAATGGCTATATCTCCTAAACAAGGCGTCTGCGAGAGTCGTTTTATGCGCCAAAAAAAAAAGAATCCAAAATACTAAAATGGCGATATCTCCTAAACTAGGCGTTTGCAGGGGTCATTTTATGCACCAAAAATCCAAAATACTAAAATGGCTATATCTAATAAACTAGGCGTCAGCGGCGGTCATTTTATGCAACAGAAAAAAAAATCAAAACACTAAAATAGCTAAATCTCCTAAACTACGCGTCTGCGGGGGTCATTTTATGCACCAAAAATCCAAAATACTAAAATGGCTATATCTCCTAAACTAGGCGTCTGCTAGGGTCATTTTATGCACCAGAAAAAAAGTTCTAAATACTAAAATAGCTATATCTCCTAAACTAGGCGTCTGCGGGGGTCATTTTATGCACCAAAAATCCAAAATACTAAAATGGCTATATCTCCTAAACTAGGCGTCTGCGGGGGTCATTTTATGCACCAGAAAAGACTTCAAAACACAAAAATGGCTATATCTCCTAAACTAGGCGTCTGAGGGTGTCATTTTATGCACCAAAAATCCAAAATACTAAAATGGCTATATCTCTTAAACTAGGCGTCTGCGAGGGTCATTTTATGCACCAGAAAAAAAAATTCTAAATACTAAAATAGCTATATCTCCTAAACTAGGCGTCTGCTAGGGTCATTTTATGCACCAAAAATCCAAAATACTAAAATGGCTATATCTCCTAAACTAGGCGTCTGCGGGGGTCAGTTTATGCCCCAGAAAAAAAAATCAAAATACTAAAATGGCTATATCTCCTAAAATAGGCGTCTGCGGGGACATTTTATGCACCAGAAAAAAAAATCAAAATACTAAAATGGCTATATCTCCTAAACTAGGCGTCTGCGAGGGTCGTTTTATGCACCAGAAAAAAAAAAATCCAAAATACTAAAATGGCGATATCTCCTAAACTAGATGTCTGCGGGGGTCATTTTATGCACCAAAAATCAAAAATACTAAAATGGCTATATCTCTTAAACTAGGCGTCTGCTAGGGTCATTTTATGCACCAGAAAAAAAAAATTCTAAATACTAAAATAGCTATATCTCCTAAACTAGGCGTCTGCGTGGGTCATTTTATGCACCAAAAATTCAAAATACGAAAATGGCTATATCTTCTAAACTACGAGTCTGCGGGGGTCATTTTATGATCCAGGAAAAAAATTCAAAATGCTAAAATGTCTATATCTCCTAAACTAGGCGTCTGCGACGGTCGTTTTATGCGCCAAAAAAAAAAGAATCCAAAATACTAAAATGGCGATATCTCCTAAACTAGGCGTTTGCAGGGGTCATTTTATGCACCAAAAATCCAAAATACTAAAATGGCTATATCTAATAAACTAGGCGTCAGCGGCGGTCATTTTATGCAACAGAAAAAAAAATCAAAACACTAAAATAGCTATATCTCCTAAACTAGGCGTCTGCGGGGGTCATTTTATGCACCAAAAATCCAAAATACTAAAATGGCTATATCTCCTAAACTAGGCGTCTGCGGGGGTCATTTTATGCACCAGAAAAGACTTCAAAACACAAAAATGGCTATATCTCCTAAACTAGGCGTCTGAGGGTGTCATTTTATGCACCAAAAATCCAAAATACTAAAATGGCTATATCTCTTAAACTAGGCGTCTGCGGGGGTCATTTTATGCACCAGAAAAGACCTCAAAACACAAAAATGGCTATATCTCCTAAACTAGGCGTCTGAGGGTGTCATTTTATGCACCAAAAATCCAAAATACTAAAATGGCTATATCTCTTAAACTAGGCGTCTGCTAGGGTCATTTTATGCACCAGAAAAAAAAAATTCTAAATACTAAAATAGCTATATCTCCTAAACTAGGCGTCTGCGTGGGTCATTTTATGCACCAAAAATTCAAAATACTAAAATGGCTATATCTTCTAAACTACGAGTCTGCGGGGGTCATTTTATGATCCAGAAAAAAAATTCAAAATGCTAAAATGGCTATATCTCCTAAACTAGGCGTCTGCGAGGGTCGTTTTATGCGCCAAAAAAAAAAGAATCCAAAGTACTAAAATGGCGATATCTCCTAAACTAGGCGTTTGCAGGGGTCATTTTATGCACCAAAAATCCAAAATACTAAGATGGCTATATCTAATAAACTAGGCGTCAGCGGCGGTCATTTTATGCAACAGAAAAAAAAATCAAAACACTAAAATAGCTATATCTCCTAAACTAGGCGTCTGCGGGGGCCATTTTATGCACCAAAAATCCAAAATACTAAAATGGCTATATCTCCTAAACTAGGCGTCTGCTAGGGTCATTTTATGCACCAGAAAAAAAAATTCTAAATACTAAAATAGCTATATCTCCTAAACTAGGCGTCTGCGGGGGTCATTTTATGCACCAAAAATCCAAAATACTAAAATGGCTATATATCCTAAACTAGGCGTCTGCGGGGGTCATTTTATGCACCAGAAAAGACTTCAAAACACAAAAATGGCTATATCTCCTAAACTAGGCGTCTGAGGGTGTCATTTTATGCACCAAAAATCCAAAATACTAAAATGGCTATATCTCTTAAACTAGGTGTCTGCGAGGGTCATTTTATGCACCAGAAAAAAAAATTCTAAATACTAAAATAGCTACATCTCCTAAACTAGGCGTCTGCGGGGGTCATTTTATGCACCAAAAATCCAAAATACTAAAATGGCTGTATCTCCTAAACTAGGCGTCTGCGGGGGTCATTTTATGCCCCAGAAAAAAAAATCAAAATACTAAAATGGCTATATCTCCTAAAATAGGCGTCTGCGGGGACATTTTATGCACCAGAAAAAAAAATCAAAATACTAAAATGGCTATATCTCCTAAACTAGGCGTCTGCGAGGGTCGTTTTATGCGCCAGAAAAAAAAAATCCAAAATACTAAAATGGCGATATCTCCTTAACTAGATGTCTGCGGGGGTCATTTTATGCACCAAAAATCAAAAATACTAAAATGGCTATATCTCTTAAACTAGGCGTCTGCTAGGGTCATTTTATGCACCAGAAAAAAAAAATTCTAAATACTAAAATAGCTATATCTCCTAAACTAGGCGTCTGCGTGGGTCATTTTATGCACCAAAAATTCAAAATACTAAAATGGCTGTATCTTCTAAACTACGAGTCTGCGGGGGTCATTTTATGATCCAGAAAAAAAATTCAAAATGCTAAAATGGCTATATCTCCTAAACTAGGCGTCTGCGAGGGTCGTTTTATGCGCCAAAAAAAAAAGAATCCAAAATACTAAAATGGCGATATCTCCTAAACTAGGCGTTTGCAGGGGTCATTTTATGCACCAAAAATCCAAAATACTAAAATGGCTATATCTAATAAACTAGGCGTCAGCGGCGGTCATTTTATGCAACAGAAAAAAAAATCAAAACACTAAAATAGCAATATCTCCTAAACTACGCGTCTGCGGGGGTCATTTTATGCACCAAAAATCAAAAATACTAAAATGGCTATATCTCTTAAACTAGGCGTCTGCTAGGGTCATTTTATGCACCAGAAAAAAAAAATTCTAAATACTAAAATAGCTATATCTCCTAAACTAGGCGTCTGCGTGGGTCATTTTATGCACCAAAAATTCAAAATACTAAAATGGCTATATCTTCTAAACTACGAGTCTGCGGGGGTCATTTTATGATCCAGAAAAAAAATTCAAAATGCTAAAATGGCTATATCTCCTAAACTAGGCGTCTGCGAGGGTCGTTTTATGCGCCAAAAAAAAAAGAATCCAAAATACTAATATGGCGATATTTCCTAAACTAGGCGTTTGCAGGGGTCATTTTATGCACCAAAAATCCAAAATACTAAAATGGCTATATCTAATAAACTAGGCGTCAGCGGCGGTCATTTTATGCACCAGAAAAAAAAAATTCTAAATACTAAAATAGCTATATCTCCTAAACTAGGCGTCTGCGGGGGTCATTTTATGCACCAAAAATCCAAAATACTAAAATGGCTATATCTCCTAAACTAGGCGTCTGCGGGGGTCATTTTATGCACCAGAAAAGACTCCAAAACACAAAAATGGCTATATCTCCTAAACTAGGCGTCTGAGGGTGACATTTTATGCACCAAAAATCCAAAATACTAAAATGGCTATATCTCTTATACTAGGCGTCTGCGAGGGTCATTTTATGCACCAGAAAAAAAAATTCTAAATACTAAAATAGCTATATCTCCTAAACTAGGCATCTGCGGGGGTCATTTTATGCACCAAAAATCCAAAATACTAAAATGGCTATATCTCTTAAACTAGGCGTCTGCGGGGGTCATTTTATGCCCCAGAAAAAAAAATCAAAATACTAAAATTGCTATATCTCCCAAACTAAGCGTCCGCGCGGGTCAATTTATGCACCGGAAAAGACTTTAAAACAGAAAAATGTCTATATCTCCTAAACTAGGCGTCTGAGGGTGTCATTTTATGCACCAAAAATCCAAAATACTAAAATGGCTATATCTCTTAAACTAGGCGTCAGCGAGGGTCATTTTATGCACCAGAAAAAAAAATTCTAAATACTAAAATAGCTATATCTCCTAAACTAGGCGTCTGCGGGGGTCATTTTATGCACCAAAAACCCAAAATATTAAAATGGCTATATCTCCTAAACTAGGCGTCTGCGGGGGTCATTTTATGCCCCAGAAAAAAAAATCAAAATACTAAAATGGCTATATCTCCTAAAATAGGCGTCTGCGGGGACATTTTATGCACCAGAAAAAAAAATCAAAATACTAAAATGGCTATATCTCCTAAACTAGGCGTCTGCGAGGGTCGTTTTATGCGCCAGAAAAAAAAAATCCAAAATACTAAAATGGCGATATCTCCTAAACTAGATGTCTGCGGGAGTCATTTTATGCACCAAAAATCAAAAATACTAAAATGGCTATATCTCTTAAACTAGGCGTCTGCTAGGGTCATTTTATGCACCAGAAAAAAAAAATTCTAAATACTAAAATAGCTATATCTCCTAAACTAGGCGTCTGCGTGGGTCATTTTATGCACCAAAAATTCAAAATACTAAAATGGCTATATCTTCTAAACTACGAGTCTGCGGGGGTCATTTTATGATCCAGAAAAAAAATTCAAAATGCTAAAATGGCTATATCTCCTAAACTAGGCGTCTGCGAGGGTCGTTTTATGCGCCAAAAAAAAAAGAATCCAAAATACTAAAATGGCGATATCTCCTAAACTAGGCGTTTGCAGGGGTCATTTTATGCACCAAAAATCCAAAATACTAAAATGGCTATATCTAATAAACTAGGCGTCAGCGGCGGTCATTTTATGCAACAGAAAAAAAAATCAAAACACTAAAATAGCTATATCTCCTAAACTACGCGTCTGCGGGGGTCATTTTATGCACCAAAAATCCAAAATACTAAAATGGCTATATCTCCTAAACTAGGCGTCTGCTAGGGTCATTTTATGCACCAGAAAAAAAAATTCTAAATACTAAAATAGCTATATCTCCTAAACTAGGCGTCAGCGGGGGTCATTTTATGCACCAAAAATCCAAAATACTAAAATGGCTATATCTCCTAAACTAGGCGTCTGCGGGGGTCATTTTATGCACCAGAAAAGACTTCAAAACACAAAAATGGCTATATCTCCTAAACTAGGCGTCTGAGGGTGTCATTTTATGCACCAAAAATCCAAAATACTAAAATGGCTATATCTCTTAAACTAGGCGTCTGCGAGGGTCATTTTATGCACCAGAAAAAAAAATTCTAAATACTAAAATAGCTATATCTCCTAAACTAGGCGTCTGCGGGGGTCATTTTATGCACCAAAAATCCAAAATACTAAAATGGCTATATCTCCTAAACTAGATGTCTGCGGGGGTCATTTTATGCACCAAAAATCAAAAATACTAAAATGGCTATACCTTTAAACTAGGCGTCTGCTAGGGTCATTTTATGCACCAGAAAAAAAAATCAAAATACTAAAATGGCTATATCTCCTAAAATAGGCGTCTGCGGGGACATTTTATGCACCAAAAAAAAAATCAAAATACTAAAATGGCTATATCGCCTAAATAATCTCCTAAACTAGGCGTCTGCGGGGGTCATTTTATGCACCAGAAAAGACTTCAAAACACAAAAATGGCTATATCTCCTAAACTAGGCGTATGAGGGTGTCATTTTATGCACCAAAAATCCAAAATACTAAAATGGCTATATCTCTTAAACTAGGCGTCTGCGAGGGTCATTTTATGCACCAGAAAAAAAAATTCTAAATACTAAAATAGCTATATCTCCTAAACTAGGCGTCTGCGGGGGTCATTTTATGCACCAAAAATCCAAAATACTAAAATGGCTATATCTCCTAAACTAGGCGTCTGCGGGGGTCATTTTATGCCCCAGAAAAAAAAATCAAAATACTAAAATGGCTATATCTCCTAAACTAGGCGTCTGCGAGGGTCGTTTTATGCACCAGAAGAAAAAAATCCAAAATACTAAAATGGCGATATCTCCTAAACTAGATGTCTGCGGGGGTCATTTTATGCACCAAAAATCAAAAATACTAAAATGGCTATATCTCTTAAACTAGGCGTCTGCTAGGGTCATTTTATGCACCAGAAAAAAAAAATTCTAAATACTAAAATAGCTATATCTCCTAAACTAGGCGTCTGCGTGGGTCATTTTATGCACCAAAAATTCAAAATACTAAAATGGCTATATCTTCTAAACTACGAGTCTGCGGGGGTCATTTTATGATCCAGAAAAAAAATTCAAAATGCTAAAATGGCTATATCTCCTAAACTAGGCGTCTGCGAGGGTCGTTTTATGCGCCAAAAAAAAAAGAATCCAAAATACTAAAATGGCGATATCTCCTAAAATAGGCGTTTGCAGGGGTCATTTTATGCACCAAAAATCCAAAATACTAAAATGGCTATATCTAATAAACTAGGCGTCAGCGGCGGTCATTTTATGCAACAGAAAAAAAAATCAAAACACTAAAATAGCTATATCTCCTAAACTACGCGTCTGCGGGGGTCATTTTATGCACCAAAAATCCAAAATACTAAAATGGCTATATCTCCTAAACTAGGCGTCTGCTAGGGTCATTTTATGCACCAGAAAAAAAAATTCTAAATACTAAAATAGCTATATCTCCTAAACTAGGCGTCAGCGGGGGTCATTTTATGCACCAAAAATCCAAAATACTAAAATGGCTATATCTCCTAAACTAGGCGTCTGCGGGGGTCATTTTATGCACCAGAAAAGACTTCAAAACACAAAAATGGCTATATCTCCTAAACTAGGCGTCTGAGGGTGTCATTTTATGCACCAAAAATCCAAAATACTAAAATGGCTATATCTCTTAAACTAGGCGTCTGCGAGGGTCATTTTATGCACCAGAAAAAAAAATTCTAAATACTAAAATAGCTATATCTCCTAAACTAGGCGTCTGCGGGGGTCATTTTATGCACCAAAAATCCAAAATACTAAAATGGCTATATCTCCTAAACTAGATGTCTGCGGGGGTCATTTTATGCACCAAAAATCAAAAATACTAAAATGGCTATACCTTTAAACTAGGCGTCTGCTAGGGTCATTTTATGCACCAGAAAAAAAAATCAAAATACTAAAATGGCTATATCTCCTAAAATAGGCGTCTGCGGGGACATTTTATGCACCAGAAAAAAAAATCAAAATACTAAAATGGCTATATCGCCTAAACTAGGCGTCTGCGAGGGTCGTTTTATGCGCCAGAAAAAAAAAATTCAAAATACTAAAATGGCGATATCTCCTAAACTAGATGTCTGCGGGGGTCATTTTATGCACCAAAAATCAAAAATACTAAAATGGCTATACCTTTAAACTAGGCGTCTGCTAGGGTCATTTTATGCACCAGAAAAAAAAAATTCTAAATACTAAAATAGCTATATCTCCTAAACTAGGCGTCTGCGGGGGTCATTTTATGCACCAGAAAAGACTTCAAAACACAAAAATGGCTATATCTCCTAAACTAGGCGTCTGAGGGTGTCATTTTATGCACCAAAAATCCAAAATACTAAAATGGCTATATCTCTTAAACTAGGCGTCTGCGAGGGTCATTTTATGCACCAGAAAAAAAAATTCTAAATACTAAAATAGCTATATCTCCTAAACTAGGCGTCTGCGGGGGTCATTTTATGCACCATAAATCCAAAATACTAAAATGGCTATATCTCCTAAACTAGGCGTCTGCGGGGGTCATTTTATGCCCCAGAAAAAAAAATCAAAAGACTAAAATGGCTATATCTCCTAAAATAGGCGTCTGCGGGGACATTTTATGCACCAGAAAAAAAAATCAAAATACTAAAATGGCTATATCTCCTAAACTAGGCGTCTGCGAGGGCCGTTTTATGCGCCAGAAAAAAAAAATCCAAAATACTAAAATGGCGATATCTCCTAAACTAGATGTCTGCGGGGGTCATTTTATGCACCAAAAATCAAAAATACTAAAATGGCTATATCTCTTAAACTAGGCGTCTGCTAGGGTCATTTTATGCACCAGAAAAAAAAAATTCTAAATACTAAAATAGCTATATCTCCTAAACTAGGCGTCTGCGTGGGTCATTTTATGCACCAAAAATTCAAAATACTAAAATGGCTATATCTTCTAAACTACGAGTCTGCGGGGGTCATTTTGTGATCCAGAAAAAAAATTCAAAATGCTAAAATGGCTATATCTCCTAAACTAGGCGTCTGCGAGGGTCGTTTTATGCGCCAAAAAAAAAAGAATCCAAAATACTAAAATGGCGATATCTCCTAAACTAGGCGTTTGCAGGGGTCATTTTACGCACCAAAAATCCAAAATACTAAAATGGCTATATCTAATAAACTAGGCGGCAGCGGCGGTCATTTTATGCAACAGAAAAAAAAATCAAAACACTAAAATAGCTATATCTCCTAAACTACGCGTCTGCGGGGGTCATTTTATGCACCAAAAATCCTGTTGGGGTGTGTAGGGCTACTTTACTTTTAATTAATTTGTGTAGGGTAAAATACGGGGGTAGAAAAATGCGGTTAAATAAAACACGTCTTTTCTTGTTGAAGGTTACAGCAAAGAGAGCTCTTTATTCGTCATCCGGAAATTACTTCCATATTTACGTTTTACATTAACTGTCATACAAGGCAAAATCTGAACTCTACGTTACGTTAATCCGTTTACATTTAGGTTAAAAGTTCAATTTACATAGTTTATCTTAATTTCAAGCAAAGTAATTAATTTATGGTTTTAACAAGCCAAAGATAATAATTTCAATAATAAAGTATGTTGTACTTCCGAACATGCTCCCGCCCGGTGGACGACTTTCGTCCGCAAGTGTACTCAATTGCAGTTGGAGTATGTCGTACTTCTTTTGCCATCAGATTTGCGTGTTGTGTGAGTGCGAGTGTGTTGACTATCTACATGTGAATGAAACAAAAATCTTGTAAGTTAATAATTTGAAACATTACATGTAGGTGACAAGGATGACGAATAACAAACGAGCAACAAAGGGAGATGAAACATGCGTAATTTGCTTTGTGCAATAGTTTGTTTTGATCATTGACCAAAACTGGGTCAATTTGCGTTTCGTGTGTGTGGTGCGGTTTTTTTTTTGTTTTCACCCCCTTTTTTTTTTAGTTTTTTAATTGTGAACCAAAAGGTAAGTGTTTTTTATTTAATTATTTATCACATCTTTTTTGTCTGCTCCCCTTCCTTCGCGAAATTCGAGTGCGATTGATTTGTGTATACCGGCGCGAATACGCAATCGTATGTACGTGCGTGTGTATATATTTATATACATCATTTGTTTTGGTTTCGCGGAAGTGATCTTCGTGTGCAAGTGAAACAAAAAAATAAAGAAAACAAAAGAAATGGGAAAATGAAAAAAGGTAAAAATTTCATTACGTTATTTTCCCAGTAAAGTCCATACAATTTGTGGTGTTATTTTTGCGGTAACTGTTCTTCGCGTACGCATTTTTTTTGGTTGTGCAGTGCGTCGATGTGCGACGAAATTTTCGCGAACGTTTTGTTAGTGTACGGTTAAGTATGATGGCCGAATTGCTGGCCAACGTGTGTGTGTGGATATGTAGAATTGTTGCTGCAATATGCAAACGTAAACAGTTCCATCTGCGGTAAGTTTTTTACGTAATTTTTCTTTTGTTTACATTTTGATTTTTTCTTCTTTTTTTTTATGTAATTTATGTTAAAATATATTGTATGTATTTAGCTTTTAAGGTTTTTATTATTATTGTTTGGTGTTATTATCTTGTATGTTTTTAAATTATTTTAAAATTATTTTTGAAAATTAATACCTGTTGATACGTTGAAGTGTTGTGTTGTGTTGTGTTGTGTTTTCAGTGGACAACGTTGATCGTGTCACGGAAAGTTCGAATGCCGTCGGGATTTTGGTTATCCATTTTCCGTAGACATTTTGGAATTTCCAGACTTTGCGACGTTGTCCTGTATGATTTAGTGTGATTGAGTGGATAACCTGGGAGGATACTAAACCTTCAAATGCCGTCGGGGTTTCGATTCTTCAATTCCCGTCGGTATTTTGGAATCTCAGACTCCACAGCGTTGTCCAATATAAATGATATTGTGTGGTTGAGTGAGTGGACTGTATGTGTTGTGCTGTGTAGGAAAATCTAGGATAAAATTTTATAATTATTTTATTTAAGTACGCTAATAAATCATTGTTAAAAGGAAACGAAGTGTTTTTATATTTATGCGTTTTCATTTAAAGTGTATGTATTATGAATTTTGTGTTGTGTCGTTCAATTGCCTTGCCTTCCGTGTGACCGTTTGAGTTATCCGGTTTTGATTCATATCGTAACTGCTCGTCCAAGTCCGTCTTTCCCGGCATGTGTATCGGTTATCCGTCCGAGTCGCCATTGCAAAGGCGGTAGTCTCTCATCGCTGATGAGAACTAAGTCTCCGCGTTTGTTTCCCGGCTTCCGTCTTGTCCACTTCGGGCCCTGTTTCATCCTGGACAGGATGCGGCACTTTCGACAAAAGTCGTTGGTGTTTGAGTTTATCAGCTTCCATCGCTCAAGGTAACTTACCCCTTCCGAGGCAGTGTCTCCTTGAGGAATTGCGACGAGTCTTTCGCCGATTACATCTGCCTTTAGTGGACCTCTGTCTCTTTTTCCAGCTTGTGCCCGGCAGTTTCGTATAAACCGTTTGTAGTTCACAGGACTGCGACGAAGTTTCGTAGTTCTGGTTGACTCAAGGAATACCGCATGGTGAGTAATGTAGAAATGGTGTCGTGTATCCAGTATGGTATTCTTTGCGTCAACTACGGCCATCTGACGAAACTTCTTGCATTCCTTTAAACATTTGGAATGCTCCTTGTGTTGTGTGGGGTTCTCCTGGAACCTTCCTTCCAGTTGATGAAACCTACGTAAGGCACCTAACTTCGAGGCACCAAACCCAGGCTTACATCCGTGTTTAAATGGTTGCGATTGCTGATCTTGACCATCAGCTAATCTTCTTTTTGTGTTAATATTATGCTTTTTACCTGTTTTGTCTTCCGCAGTTTTATTAGTATTCACAGGCAACTCCTCCAGTTCCCAGGACCCTCGCAGCTGAGTGTTGTTATCGAGAACCTGTAAGAAGCTATGTACAGATTCTTTATTTTGTGAAATTGCCTTCCCAAGGAGAAGCCAGCCTAACTCTGATTCCTGTGCAATTGGCGATCTTTCATCTATGCCACGGATAATTGATCCTAAAATAAAGTCAGAGTAAACGTCGGCTCCCAGGAGGATATCAACAGTCGCAGGCTTGTCGAATTGTGGATCAGCTAACTTCAAACCCTGGATGTGTTCCCAATTTTGCAGAGCTAAAGGTTTGGATGGCAGAAGACCAGTCAGGGACTTGAACACATAGGCTCGTGTATTTGTCTCGAAAGGTGTTACCAGCGACCCAAAGGTAAGACTTACATACCGCTGACATGAACCACTTCTAAGTTTTCCCAATCCAGATACCTTAATGAGTGTTCGCCGTTGATGAAGCCCTAACAATTGAACAGCTGACTCTGTGATAAATGTTGCTTCAGATCCAGGATCGACCAACGCCCTCAGATTAAAATAATTACCATTCGACGACCTGATTCGAACAACTGCTGTTGCCAGAAGAACACTTGGCTGATGTACTTCAGGAGAAACAATTTTGGGTTGGTTGGTATTTATTTTTGTCTTTATGTGGAAAGTTTGTGTACCTATAGTCGTATTTTCATGATTTCTTGTAGATTTGGAGCTAGGATTCTTAAAATGCAGCAGAGAATGGTGTTTCTGCTTACAGTAATAGCAGCGCACACTGCTTTGACATTGGTTTGTCTTGTGGCTGTATGCCAAACAGTTTCGACAAACCCCGATTCTGTCCACTGACTTAGATCGTTCGCAGATCTCCAAGTCAATGAACTTTTTACAAGTCCTTAGAGAATGTTGACCTTTACCACAAACCTGACATGTAAACTGCATCTTACCAATATGCAGCACCGTTTTCTTCTCAACTGCAATACCTTTGTGTGGAGAAGAACCGCTGCCCTTTAGGCCACTCGTTCCAGCTACTGCTTCCAAGGTCCGAAAACGCGTTTCTAGGAACGCTGTAAATTGTGTAAGTGTGGGCAACTCCTTCGAACTACCTAACTTCTCCTCCCACAAACGCTGAGTAAAAGCAGGTAATTTTTGTACTAGTATATAAATTAATATGTCATCCCAAGAACTAACCGGCAATCCTAGATTTTCCAGGGCATGGAAACATTCCTGGGACGTGTCCAGTAGGGACTTTATGTTACTTGCAGTCTCCTTTGTCAACTGCTGCTGGTCAAAGAAAAGTTGGAAGTGTGCGTTTACCAGCACTCGCTTGTGGTCGTACCTGGCGACAAGCAGTTCCCATGCTTTGTCATAGTTGCCAGAGTACAACCCTAAATGCTGCAACAAACGAGCAGCTTCACCGTCAAGAGAAGATTTCAAATAGTGAAGTTTTTGAATCTCACCCAGCTTCGTATTTGTGTGGACTAAGGACAAAAAGACATCATGGAAAGCCCGCCATTTTGTGTACGAGCCCTCGAAATGCGGAATTTTAATTTGGGGTAATGAAAGCTCATTACAAGAAGCACCTGTGCACTCACTTTCCACAATCTTCCCTTAGATGTTGACTTGGCATTGTCGATAGCATCGACCAATTCACCTCGGTAAGTGAAATATGTTTCTTGAAGCAGATCAAAAATTTCATCAAAATCTTCCTCTTCCAGACCTTCTTCGACATCTCCTCGTCGAATTTTTGCTTGATGCTCAAGTGCGTTCTTGAAGTTCACTTCGAGGACAAGAAGACGACCTGAAAGATAGCTGGCTGTACGACGTGATGCTCCAGTCTTCTTGAAGTTGGAGTGGTCTCGACGAATCTGCTCCAGAATACCTTTCTGATCTGCACCCGATGACAATTTAGACATTTTAAAGGTTTTATTTGTAAATTAATTATAAACCAATATGTGTGTATGTATCAAGCACAATATTTATTAAATTATTATCAGATACAGATGATATTTTATTAAAATATTTTATTTATTACAGCAACTTACGACCTTTGGTCAGCTTTGCCCAGCTGGTACAGTTGAGGTTAAAGTTGATAAATTGATGAATTTTACACGGCGCGGGAATCCCGATAAATGCACAACCACCGAAAGTCTTAAGTCTTTAAAGGGAACAAGACAAAGGGCAAGACACCGACCGCGAGGGAATCTATGTATGTACTTTATTTGTTTTATATATATATTTATACATATATTTTGCACTTTGCACTTGTCCATGGACTTGCACTTTGCACTTTTTATCAAAAATTTTTTAATTCATTTTAAATGTTTAATGTTTTGTGTAGTCTTCTTATATATATATATATATTTTGTGCACTTGCACTTTGCACTTGCACTTTTTTTTTATCAATTTTTTCTTTAAATCTTTAATGTTTTAATTTTTAAATTATCCGGCTCGTTTGGACCAAATGTTGGGGTGTGTAGGGCTACTTTACTTTTAATTAATTTGTGTAGGGTAAAATACGGGGGTAGAAAAATGCGGTTAAATAAAACACGTCTTTTCTTGTTGAAGGTTACAGCAAAGAGAGCTCTTTATTCGTCATCCGGAAATTACTTCCATATTTACGTTTTACATTAACTGTCATACAAGGCAAAATCTGAACTCTACGTTACGTTAATCCGTTTACATTTAGGTTAAAAGTTCAATTTACATAGTTTATCTTAATTTCAAGCAAAGTAATTAATTTATGGTTTTAACAAGCCAAAGATAATAATTTCAATAATAAAGTATGTTGTACTTCCGAACAAATCCAAAATACTAAAATGGCTATATCTCCTAAACTAGGCGTCTGCTAGGGTCATTTTATGCACCAGAAAAAAAAATTCTAAATACTAAAATAGCTATATCTCCTAAACTAGGCGTCTGCGGGGGTCATTTTATGCACCAAAAATCCAAAATACTAAAATGGCTATATCTCCTAAACTAGGCGTCTGCGGGGGTCATTTTATGCACCAGAAAAGACTTCAAAACACAAAAATGGCTATATCTCCTAAACTAGGCGTCTGAGGGTGTCATTTTATGCACCAAAAATCCAAAATACTAAAATGGCTATATCTCTTAAACTAGGCGTCTGCGAGGGTCATTTTATGCACCAGAAAAAAAAATTCTAAATACTAAAATAGCTATATCTCCTAAACTAGGCGTCTGCGGGGGTCATTTTATGCACCAAAAATCCAAAATACTAAAATGGCTATATCTCCTAAACTAGGCGTCTGCGGGGGTCATTTTATGCCCCAGAAAAAAAAATCAAAATACTAAAATGGCTATATCTCCTAAACTAGGCGTTTGCAGGGGTCATTTTATGCACCAAAAATCCAAAATACTAAAATGGCTATATCTCCTAAACTAGGCGTCTGCGAGGGTCGTTTTATGCGCCAGAAAAAAAAAATCCAAAATACTAAAATGGCGATATCTCCTAAACTAGATGTCTGCGGGGGTCATTTTATGCACCAAAAATCAAAAATACTAAAATGGCTATGTCTCTTAAACTAGGCGTCTGCTAGGGTCATTTTATGCACCAGAAAAAAAAAATTCTAAATACTAAAATAGCTATATCTCCTAAACTAGGCGTCTGCGTGGGTCATTTTATGCACCAAAAATTCAAAATACTAAAATGGCTATATCTTCTAAACTACGAGTCTGCGGGGGTCATTTTATGATACAGAAAAAAAATTCAAAATGCTAAAATGGCTATATCTCCTAAACTAGGCGTCTGCGAGGGTCGTTTTATGCGCCAAAAAAAAAAGAATCCAAAATACTAAAATGGCGATATCTCCTAAACTAGGCGTTTGCAGGGGTCATTTTATGCACCAAAAATCCAAAATACTAAAATGGCTATATCTAATAAAGTAGGCGTCAGCGGCGGTCATTTTATGCAACAGAAAAAAAAATCAAAACACTAAAATAGCTATATCTCCTAAACTACGCGTCTGCGGGGGTCATTTTATGCACCAAAAATCAAAAATACTAAAATGGCTATATCTCTTAAACTAGGCGTCTGCTAGGGTCATTTTATGCACCAGAAAAAAAAAAATTCTAAATACTAAAATAGCTATATCTCCTAAACTAGGCGTCTGCGTGGGTCATTTTATGCACCAAAAATTCAAAATACTAAAATGGCTATATCTTCTAAACTACGAGTCTGCGGGGGTCATTTTATGATCCAGAAAAAAAATTCAAAATGCTAAAATGGCTATATCTCCTAAACTAGGCGTCTGCGAGGGTCGTTTTATGCGCCAAAAAAAAAGAATCCAAAATACTAAAATGGCGATATCTCCTAAACTAGGCGTTTGCAGGGGTCATTTTATGCACCAAAAATCCAAAATACTAAAATGGCTATATCTAATAAACTAGGCGTCAGCGGCGGTCATTTTATGCAACAGAAAAAAAATCAAAACACTAAAATAGCTATATCTCCTAAACTACGCGTCTGCGGGGGTCATTTTATGCACCAAAAATCCAAAATACTAAAATGTCTATATCTCCTAAACTAGGCGTCTGCGGGGGTCATTTTATGCACCAGAAAAGACTTCAAAACACAAAAATGGCTATATCTCCTAAACTAGGCGTCTGAGGGTGTCATTTTATGCACCAAAAATCCAAAATACTAAAATGGCTATATCTCTTAAACTAGGCGTCTGCGAGGGTCATTTTATGCACCAAAAAAAAAAATTCTAAATACTAAAATAGCTATATCTCCTAAACTAGGCGTCTGCGGGGGTCATTTTATGCACCAAAAATCCAAAATACTAAAATGGCGATATCTCCTAAGCTAGATGTCTGCGGGGGTCATTTTATGCACCAAAAATCAAAAATACTAAAATGGCTATATCTCTTAAACTAGGCGTCTGCTAGGGTCATTTTATGCACCAGAAAAAAAAAATTCTAAATACTAAAATAGCTATATCTCCTAAACTAGGCGTCTGCGGGGGTCATTTTATGCACCAAAAATCCAAAATACTAAAATGGCTATATCTCCTAAACTAGGCGTCTGCGGGGGTCATTTTATGCACCAGAAAAGACTTCAAAACACAAAAATGGCTATATCTCCTAAACTAGGCGTCTGAGGGTGTCATTTTATGCACCAAAAATCCAAAATACTAAAATGGCTATATCTCTTAAACTAGGCGTCTGCGAGGGTCATTTTATGCACCAGAAAAAAAAATTCTAAATACTAAAATAGCTATATCTCCTAAACTAGGCGTCTGCGGGGGTCATTTTATGCACCAAAAATCCAAAATACTAAAATGGCTATATCTCCTAAACTAGGCGTCTGCGGGGGTCATTTTATGCCCCAGAAAAAAAAATCAAAATACTAAAATTGCTATATCTCCCAAACTAAGCGTCCGCGCGGGTCACTTTATGCACCGGAAAAGACTTTAAAACACAAAAATGTCTATATCTTCTAAACTAGGCGTCTGAGGGTGTCATTTTATTCACCAAAAATCCAAAATACTAAAATGGCTATATCTCTTAAACTAGGCGTCTGCGAGGGTCATTTTATGCACCAGAAAAAAAAATTCTAAATACTAAAATAGCTATATCTCCTAAACTAGGCGTCTGCGGGGGTCATTTTATGCACCAAAAATCCAAAATACTAAAATGGCTATATCTCCTAAACTAGGCGTCTGCGGGGGTCATTTTATGCCCCAGAAAAAAAAATCAAAATACTAAAATGGCTATATCTCCTAAAATAGGCGTCTGCGGGGACATTTTATGCACCAGAAAAAAAAATCAAAATACTAAAATGGCTATATCTCCTAAACTAGGCGTCTGCGGGGGTCATTTTATGCCCCAGAAAAAAAGAATCCAAAATACTAAAATGGCGATATCTCCTAAACTAGGCGTTTGCAGGGGTCATTTTATGCACCAAAAATCCAAAATACTAAAATGGCTATATCTAATAAACTAGGCGTCAGCAGCGGTCATTTTATGCAACAGAAAAAAAAATCAAAACACTAAAATAGCTATATCTCCTAAACTACGCGTCTGCGGGGGTCATTTTATGCACCAAAAATCCAAAATACTAAAATGGCTATGTCTCTTAAACTAGGCGTCTGCTAGGGTCATTTTATGCACCAGAAAAAAAAAATTCTAAATACTAAAATAGCTATATCTCCTAAACTAGGCGTCTGCGTGGGTCATTTTATGCACCAAAAATTCAAAATACTAAAATGGCTATATCTTCTAAACTACGAGTCTGCGGGGGTCATTTTATGATCCAGAAAAAAAATTCAAAATGCTAAAATGGCTATATCTCCTAAACTAGGCGTCTGCGAGGGTCGTTTTATGCGCCAAAAAAAAAAGAATCCAAAATACTAAAATGGCGATATCTCCTAAACTAGGCGTTTGCAGGGGTCATTTTATGCACCAAAAATCCAAAATACTAAAATGGCTATATCTCCTAAACTAGGCGTCTGCTAGGGTCATTTTATGCACCAGAAAAAAAAAAATTCTAAATACTAAAATAGCTATATCTCCTAAACTAGGCGTCTGCGGGGGTCATTTTATGCCCCAGAAAAAAAAATCAAAATACTAAAATCTCTATATCTCCTAAAATAGGCGTCTGCGGGAACATTTTATGCACCAGAAAAAAAAATCAAAATACTAAAATGGCTATATCTCCTAAACTAGGCGTCTGCGAGGGTCGTTTTATGCGCCAGAAAAAAAAAATCCAAAATACTAAAATGGCGATATCTCCTAAACTAGATGTCTGCGGGGGTCATTTTATGCACCAAAAATCAAAAATACTAAAATGGCTATATCTCTTAAACTAGGCGTCTGCTAGGGTCATTTTATGCACCAGAAAAAAAAAAATTCTAAATACTAAAATAGCTATATCTCCTAAACTAGGCGTCTGCGTGGGTCATTTTATGCACCAAAAATTCAAAATACTAAAATGGCTATATCTTCTAAACTACGAGTCTGCGGGGGTCATTTTATGATCCAGAAAAAAAATTCAAAATGCTAAAATGGCTATATCTCCTAAACTAGGCGTCTGCGAGGGTCGTTTTATGCGCCAAAAAAAAAAGAATCCAAAATACTAAAATGGCGATATCTCCTAAACTAGGCGTTTGCAGGGGTCATTTTATGCACCAAAAATCCAAAATACTAAAATGGCTATATCTAATAAACTAGGCGTCAGCGGCGGTCATTTTATGCAACAGAAAAAAAAATCAAAACACTAAAATAGCTATATCTCCTAAACTACGCGTCTGCGGGGGTCATTTTATGCACCAAAAATCCAAAATACTAAAATGGCTATATCTCCTAAACTAGGCGTCTGCTAGGGTCATTTTATGCACCAGAAAAAAAAATTCTAAATACTAAAATAGCTATATCTCCTAAGCTAGGCGTCTGCGGGGGTCATTTTATGCACCAAAAATCCAAAATACTAAAATGGCTATATCTCTTAAACTAGGCGTCTGCGAGGGTCATTTTATGCACCAGAAAAAAAAATTCTAAATACTAAAATAGCTATATCTCCTAAACTAGGCGTCTGCGGGGGTCATTTTATGCACCAAAAATCCAAAATACTAAAATGGCTATATCTCCTAAACTAGGCGTCTGCGGGGGTCATTTTATGACCCAGAAAAAAAAATCAAAATACTAAAATGGCTATATCTCCTAAAATAGGCGTCTGCGGGGACATTTTATGCACCAGAAAAAAAAATCAAAATACTAAAATGGCCATATCTCCTAAACTTGGCGTCTGCGAGGGTCGTTTTATGCGCCAGAAAAAAAAATCCAAAATACTAAAATGGCGATATCTCCTAAACTAGATGTCTGCGGGGGTCATTTTATGCACCAAAAATCAAAAATACTAAAATGGCTATATTTCTTAAACTAGGCGTCTGCTAGGGTCATTTTATGCACCAGAAAAAAAAAATTCTAAATACTAAAATAGCTATATCTCCTAAACTAGGCGTCTGCGTGGGTCATTTTATGCACCAAAAATTCAAAATACTAAAATGGCTATATCTTCTAAACTACGAGTCTGCGGGGGTCATTTTATGATCCAGAAAAAAAATTCAAAATGCTAAAATGGCTATATCTCCTAAACTAGGCGTCTGCGAGGGTCGTTTTATGCGCCAAAAAAAAAAGAATCCAAAATACTAAAATGGCGATATCTCCTAAACTAGAAGTCAGCGGGGGTCATTTTATGCACCAAAAATCAAAAATACTAAAATGGCTATATCTCTTAAACTAGGCGTCTGCGTGGGTCATTTTATGCACCAGAAAAAAAAATTCAAAATACTAAAATGGCCATATTTCCTAAACTTGGCGTCTGCAGGGGTCATTTTAAAAACCATAAAAAACTTCAAAACACAAAAATGGCTATCTCCTAACCTAGGCGTCTGCGTGGGTCATTTTATGCACCAGAACAAAAAAAAATCAAAATACTAAAATAGCCACATTTCCTAAACTAGGCCTCTGCGGGGATCACTTTATGCACCAGAAAAAACTTCAAAACACAAAAATGGCTATATCTCTTAAACTAGGCGTCTGCGGGGGTCATTTTATGCACCAGAAATAGAAAATCAAAATAGTTAAATGGCTATATCTCCTAAGCTAGGCGTTGCGGGGGTCACTTTATGCACCAAAATTCCAAAATTCTAAAATGGCTATATCTCCTAAACTAGGCGTCTGCAGGGGTCATTTTATGCACCAGAAAAAAAATTCAAAATACTAAAATTTCTATATCTCCTAAACTAGGCGTCTGCGGGGGTCATTATGCACCAGAAAAACTTTAAAATACTGAAATGGCTATATCACCTAAACTAGGCGTCTGCGGGGGTCATTTTATGCACCAGAAAAAACTCCAAAATACTGAAATGGCTATATCTCCTAAACTAGGCGTCTGCGGGTATCATTTTATGTACCAGAAAAAAATTCAAAACACAAAAATTTCTATATCTGCTAAACTATTCGTCTGCGGGGGTCGTTTTATGCAGCAGAAAAAAAAAAATTCAAAATACTAAAATGGCTATATCTCCTAAACTAGGCGTCTGCGGGGGTCATTTGATGCACCGAAAAAAAATTCGAAATACTGAAATGGCTATATCTCCTAAACTAGGCGTCTGCGGGGATCACTTTATGCACCAGAAAAAACTTCGAAACACAAAAATGGCTATATCTCCTAAACTAGGCGTTTGCGGGGGTCATTTTATGCACCAGAAAAAAAAAATTCAAAACTAAAATAGCTATATCTCCTTAACTAAACGTTGGGTCTGCGGGGGTCATTTTATGCACCAGAAAAAAAAAATTCAAAATACTAAAATGGCTATATCTCCTAAACTAGTCGTCGCGGGGGTCATTTAATGCACCAGAAAAAAAAATTCAAAACACTGAAATGGCTATATCTCCTTAACTAGGCGTCGGGTCTGCGGGGATCATTTTATGCACCAGAAAAAAAAATCAAAATAGTTAAATGGCTATATCTCCTCAACTAGGCGTCGCGGCGGTCATTTTATGCACCAAAAATCCAAAATAATAAAATGGCTATATCTCCTAAACTAGGCGTCTGCGGGGGTCATTTTATGCACAAGGAAAAAAATTCAAAATACTAAAATGGCTAAATCTCCTAAACTAGGCGTCTGCGGGGTAAAATTATGCACCAGAAAAAAAAAGTCAAAATACTAAAATGGCGATATCTCCAAAACTAGGCGTCTTCGGGGGTCATTTTATGCACCAAAAAAAATAAATTCAATCTACAAAAATGGCTATATCTCCCAAACTATGCGTCTTCGGGGGTCATTTTATGCACCAGAAAAAAAAATTCAAAACACAAAAATGGCTATATCTCCTAAACTAGGCGTCTGCGGAGGTCATTTTATACACCAGAAAAAACTTCAAAACACAAAAATGGCTATATCTCCTAAACTAGGCGTTTGCGGGGGTCATTTTATGCACCAAAAAAAAAATTCAAAACACTAAAATAGCTATATCTCCTTAACTAAACGTCGGGTCAGCGGGGGTTATTTTATGCACCAGAAAAAAAAAATTCAAAATACTAAAATGGCTATATTTCATCAACTAGGCGTCGCGGGGGTCATTTTATGCACCAGAAAAAAAAAATTCAAAACACTAAAATAGCTATATCTCCTTAAATAAACGTCGGGTCTGCGGGGATCATTTTATGCACCGAAAAAAAATTCGAAATACTGAAATGGCTATATCTCCTAAACTAGGCGTCTGCGGGGATCACTTTATGCACCAGAAAAAACTTCAAAACACAAAAATGGCTATATCTCCTAAACTAGGCGTTTGCGGGGGTCATTTTATGCCCCAGAAAAAAAAAATTCAAAACACTAAAATAGCTATAACTCCTTAACTAAACGTCGGGTCTGCGGGGGTCATTTTAAGCACCAGAAAAAAAAATTCAAAATACTAAAATGGCTATATCTCCTCAACTAGGCGTCGCGGGGGTCATTTTATGCACCAAAAATCCAAAATACTAAAATGGCTATATCTCCTAAACTAGGCGTCTGCGGGGGTCATTTTGTGCACAAGGAAAAAAATTCAAAATACTAAAATAGCTAAATCTCCTAAACTAGGCGTCTGCGGGGTAAAATTATGCACCAGAAAAAAAAAGTCAAAATACTAAAATGGCGATATCTCCAAAACTTGGCGTCTTCGGGGGTCATTTTATGCCCCAGAAAAAAAAACTCAAAACGCAAAAATGGCTATATCTCCTAAACTAGGCGTCTGCGGGGTCATTTTATGCACCAAAAAAAATAAATTCAATCTACAAAAATGGCTATATCTCCCAAACTATGCGTCTTCGGGGGTCATTTTATGCACCAGAAAAAAAAATTCAAAACACAAAAATGGCTATATCTCCTAAACTAGGCGTCTGCGGAGGTCATTTTATGCACCAGAAAAAAAAAATCAAAATACTGAGATGGCTATATCTCCTCAACTAGGCGTCGCGGGGGCCATTTTATGCACCAAAAATCCAAAATACGAAAATGGCTATATCTCCCAAACTATGCGTCTTCGGGGGTCAATTTATGCAAGAGAAAAAAAAAATTTAAAATACTAAAATGGGCTATATCTCCTAAACTAGGCGTCTGCGGGGGTCATTTTATGCAAGAGAAAAAAAAAAATTCAAAATACGAAAATGGGCTATACCTCCTAAACTAAGGGTCTGCGGAGTCATTTTATGCACCAGAAAAAAAAGAAATTCTAAATACTAAAATGGCTATATCTCCTAAACTAGGTGTCTACGGGGGTCATTTCATGCACCAGAAAAAAAAACTTCAAAATACTAAAATGGTTATATCTCCTTAACCAGGCGTCGGGTCTGCGGAGGTCATTTTATGCACCAGAAAAAAAATCAAAATAGTTAAATGGCTATATCTCAAAACTACGCGTCGCGGGGGTCATTTTATGCACCAAAAATCCAAAATACTAAAATGGCTATATCTCCTAAACTAGGCGTTTGCGGTGGTCATTTTATGCACCAGGAAAAAAATTCAAAATACTAAAATGGCTAAATCTCCTAAACTAGGCGTCTGCGGGGTAAAATTATGCACCAGAAAAAAAAAATTCAAAATACTAAAATGGCTATATCTCCTAAACTTGTCGTCGCGGGGGTCATTTTGTGCACCAGAAAAAAAAATTCAAACCACATATCTCCTAAACTAGGCGTCTGCGTGGGTCATTTTGTGCACCAGAAAAAAAAAATCCAAAATTCTAAAATGCCCATATCTCCTAAACTAGGTGTCTGTGAGGGTCATTTTATGCACCAGAAAAAAAAATTCAAAATACTAAAATGGCTGTATCTCCTAAACTAGTCGTCTGCGGGGGTCATTTTATGCACCAGAAAAAAAAACTTCAAAAAACACAAAAATGGCTAGAGCTCCTAAACTAGGCGTCTGCGAGGGTCATTTCATGCACCAGAAAAAAAAAATTAAAAAAACACAAAAATGGCCATATTTCCTAGAATAGGCCTCTGCGGGGATCACTTTATGCACCAGAAAAAACTTCAAAATACAAAAATGGCTATATCTCTTAAACTAGGCGTCTGCGTGGGTCATTTTATACACCAGAAAAAAAAATTCAAAAAACACAAAAATGGCCATATTTCCTAAACTTGGCGTCTGCAGGGGTCATTTTATGCACCAGAAAAAACTTCAAAACACAAAAATGACTATATCTCCTAAACTAGGCGTCTGCGTTGGTCATTTTATGCACCAGAAAAAAAAATTCAAAAAACACAAAAATGGCCATATTTCCTAAACTAGGCCTCTGCGGGGATCACTTTATGCACCAGAAAAAACTTCAAAACACAAAAATGGCTATATCTCCTAACCTAGGCGTCTGCGTGGGTCATTTTATGCACCAGAAAAAAAAAATTCAAAATACTACACTAGCCATATTTCCTAAACTAGGCGTCTGCAGGAGTAATTTTATGCACCAGAAAAAACTTCAAAAACACAAAAATGGATAGATCTCCTAAACTAGGAGTCTGCGAGGGTCATTTTATGCACGAGAAAAAAAAAATTCAAAAAACACAAAAATGGCCATATTTCCTAAACTAGGCGTCTGCGTGGGTCATTTCATGCACCAGAACAAAAAAAAATCAAAATACTAAAATAGCCATATTTCCTAAACTAGGCCTCCGCGGGGATCACTTTATGCACCAGAAAAAACTTCAAAACACAAAAATGGCTATATCTCTTACACTAGGCGTATGCGGTGGTCATTTTATGCACCAGAAATAGAAAATCAAAATAGTTAAATGGCTATAACTTCTAAGCTAGGCGTTGCGGGTGTCACTTTATGCACCAAAATTCCAAAATACTAAAATGGCTATATCTCCTAAACTAGGCGTATGCGGGGGTCATTTTATGCACCAGAAAAAAAATTCAAAATACTAAAATGGCTAAATCTCCTAAACTAGGCATCTGCGGGGTCAAATTATGCACCAGAAAAA
Organism: Volucella zonaria; assembly: GCA_963966105.1. Lineage (NCBI taxonomy): Eukaryota > Metazoa > Arthropoda > Insecta > Diptera > Syrphidae > Volucella > Volucella zonaria. The sequence continues at coordinate 8,087,973 of CAWYQB010000254.1, read as the reverse complement.
GAAAATCAAAGTACTAAAATGGCGATATCTCCTAAACTAGTCGTCACGTTGGTCATTTTATGCACCAAAAATCCAAAATACTAAAATGGCTATATCTCCTAAACTAGGCGTCTGCGGGGGTCATTTTATGCACCAGAAAAAAAAAATTCAAAATACTAAAATGACCGTATTTAATAAACAAGGCTTCTGCGGGGGTCATTTTATGCACCAGAAAAAACTTCAAAAAACTCACAAATGGCTAGATCTCCTAAAATAGGCGTCAGCGAGGGTCATTTTATGCACCAGAAAAAAAAAAATCAAAAAACACAAAAATGGCCATATTTCCTAAACTAGGCCACTGCGGGGTTCACTTTATGCACCAGAAAAAAACTTCAAAACACAAAAATGGCTATATCTCCTAACCTAGGCGTCTGCGTGGGTCATTTTATGCACCAGGAAAAAAATTCAAAATACTAAAATGGCTAAATCTCCTAAACTAGGCGTCTGCGGGGTAAAATTATGCACCAGAAAAAAAAAATTCAAAATACTAAAATGGCTATATCTCCTAAACTAGTCGTCGCGGGGGTCATTTTGTGCACCAGAAAAAAAATTCAAACCACATATCTCCTAAGCTAGGCGTCTGCGTGGGTCATTTTGTGCACCAGAAAAAAAAAATCCAAAATTCTAAAATGCCCATATCTCCTAAACTAGGTGTCTGTGAGGGTCATTTTATGCACCAGAAAAAAAAATTCAAAATACTAAAATGGCTGTATCTCCTAAACCAGTCGTCTGCGGGGGTCATTTTATGCACCAGAAAAAAAAACTTCAAAAAACACAAAAATGGCTAGAGCTCCTAAACTAGGCGTCTGCGAGGGTCATTTCATGCACCAGAAAAAAAAAATTCAAAAAACACAAAAATGGCCATATTTCCTAGAATAGGCCTCTGCGGGGATCACTTTATGCACCAGAAAAAACTTCAAAATACAAAAATGGCTATATCTCTTAAACTAGGCGTCTGCGTGGGTCATTTTATACACCAGAAAAAAGAAAAAGTTAAAATACTAAAATGGCCATATTTCCTAAACTTGGCGTCTGCAGGGGTCATTTTATGCACCAGAAAAAACTTCAAAACACAAAAATGACTATATCTCCTAAACTAGGCGTCTGCGTTGGTCATTTTATGCACCAGAAAAAAAAATTCAAAAAACACAAAAATGGCCATATTTCCTAAACTAGGCCTCTGCGGGGATCACTTTATGCACCAGAAAAAACTTCAAAACACAAAAATGGCTATATCTCCTAACCTAGGCGTCTGCGTGGGTCATTTTATGCACCAGAAAAAAAAAAATTCAAAATACTACACTAGCCATATTTCCTAAACTAGGCGTCTGCAGGAGTAATTTTATGCACCAGAAAAAACTTCAAAAACACAAAAATGGATAGATCTCCTAAACTAGGAGTCTGCGAGGGTCATTTTATGCACCGAAAAAAAATTCGAAATACTGAAATGGCTATATCTCCTAAACTAGGCGTCTGCGGGGATCACTTTATGCACCAGAAAAAACTTCAAAACACAAAAATGGCTATATCTCCTAAACTAGGCGTTTGCGGGGGTCATTTTATGCCCCAGAAAAAAAAAATTCAAAACACTAAAATAGCTATAACTCCTTAACTAAACGTCGGGTCTGCTAGGGTCATTTTATGCACCAGAAAAAAAAATTCTAAATACTAAAATAGCTATATCTCCTAAACTAGGCGTCTGCGGGGGTCATTTTATGCACCAAAAATCCAAAATACTAAAATGGCTATATCTCCTAAACTAGGCGTCTGCGGGGGTCATTTTATGCACCAGAAAAGACTTCAAAACACAAAAATGGCTATATCTCCTAAACTAGGCGTCTGAGGGTGTCATTTTATGCACCAAAATTCCAAAATACTAAAATGGCTATATCTCTTAAACTAGGCGTCTGCGAGGGTCATTTTATGCACCAGAAAAAAAAATTCTGAATACTAAAATAGCTATATCTCCTAAACTAGGCGTCTGCGGGGGTCATTTTATGCACCAAAAATCCAAAATACTAAAATGGCTATATCTCCTAAACTAGGCGTCTGCGGGGGTCATTTTATGCACCAGAAAAGACTTCAAAACACAAAAATGGCTATATCTCCTAAACTAGGCGTCTGAGGGTGTCATTTTATGCACCAAAAATCCAAAATACTAAAATGGCTATATCTCTTAAACTAGGCGTCTGCGGGGGTCATTTTATGCCCCAGAAAAAAAAATCAAAATACTAAAATTGCTATATCTCCCAAACTAAGCGTCCGCGCGGGTCACTTTATGCACCGGAAAAGACTTTAAAACACAAAAATGTCTATATCTCCTAAACTAGGCGTCTGAGGGTGTCATTTTATGCACCAAAAATCCAAAATACTAAAATGGCTATATCTCTTAAACTAGGCGTCTGCGAGGGTCATTTTATGCACCAGAAAAAAAAATTCTGAATACTAAAATAGCTATATCTCCTAAACTAGGCGTCTGCGGGGGTCATTTTATGCACCAAAAATCCAAAATACTAAAATGGCTATATCTCCTAAACTATGCGTCTGCGGGGGTCATTTTATGCACCAGAAAAGACTTCAAAACACAAAAATGGCTATATCTCCTAAACTAGGCGTCTGAGGGTGTCATTTTATGCACCAAAAATCCAAAATACTAAAATGGCTATATCTCTTAAACTAGGCGTCTGCGAGGGTCATTTTATGCACCAGAAAAAAAAATTCCAAATACTAAAATTGCTCTATCTCCTAAACTAGGCGTCTGCGGGGACATTTTATGCACCAGAAAAAAAAATCAAAATACTAAAATGGCTATATCTCCTAAACTAGGCGTCTGCGAGGGTCGTTTTATGCGCCAGAAAAAAAAAATCCAAAATACTAAAATGGCGATATCTCCTAAACTAGATGTCTGCGTGGGTCATTTTATGCACCAAAAATCAAAAATACTAAAATGGCTATATCTCTTAAACTAGGCGTCTGCTAGGGTCATTTTATGCACCAGAAAAAAAAAATTCTAAATACTAAAATAGCTATATCTCCTAAACTAGGCGTCTGCGTGGGTCATTTTATGCACCAAAAATTCAAAATACTAAAATGGCTATATCTTCTAAACTACGAGTCTGCGGGGGTCATTTTATGATCCAGAAAAAAAATTCAAAATGCTAAAATGGCTATATCTCCTAAACTAGGCGTCTGCGAGGGTCGTTTTATGCGCCAAAAAAAAAAGAATCCAAAATACTAAAATGGCGATATCTCCTAAACTAGGAGTTTGCAGGGGTCATTTTATGCACCAAAAATCCAAAATACTAAAATGGCTATATCTAATAAACTAGGCGTCAGCGGCGGTCATTTTATGCAACAGAAAAAAAAATCAAAACACTAAAATAGCTATATCTCCTAAACTACGCGTCTGCGGGGGTCATTTTATGCACCAAAAATCCAAAATACTAAAATGGCTATATCTCCTAAACTAGGCGTCTGCTAGGGTCATTTTATGCACCAGAAAAAAAAATTCTAAATACTAAAATAGCTATATCTCCTAAACTAGGCGTCTGCGGGGGTCATTTTATGCACCAAAAATCCAAAATACTAAAATGGCTATATCTCCTAAACTAGGCGTCTGCGGGGGTCATTTTATGCCCCAGCAAAAAAAATCAAAATACTAAAATGGCTATATCTCCTAAAATAGGCGTCTGCGGGGACATTTTATGCACCAGAAAAAATAATCAAAATACTAAAATGGCTATATCTCCTAAACTAGGCGTCTGCGAGGGTCGTTTTAAGCGCCAGAAAAAAAAAATCCAAAATACTAAAATGGCGATATCTCCTAAACTAGATGTCTGCGGGGGTCATTTTATGCACCAAAAATCAAAAATACTAAAATGGCTATATCTCTTAAACTAGGTGTCTGCTAGGGTCATTTTATGCACCAGAAAAAAAAAATTCTAAATACTAAAATAGCTATATCTCCTAAACTAGGCCTCTGCGTGGGTCATTTTATGCACCAAAAATTCAAAATACTAAAATGGCTATATCTTCTAAACTACGAGTCTGCGGGGGTCATTTTATGATCCAGAAAAAAAATTCAAAATGCTAAAATGGCTATATCTCCTAAACTAGGCGTCTGCGAGGGTCGTTTTATGCGCCAAAAAAAAAAGAATCCAAAATACTAAAATGGCGATATCTCCTAAACTAGGCGTTTGCAGGGGTCATTTTATGCACCAAAAATCCAAAATACTAAAATGGCTATATCTAATAAACTAGGCGTCAGCGGCGGTCATTTTATGCAACAGAAAAAAAAATCAAAATACTAAAATAGCTATATCTCCTAAACTACGCGTCTGCGGGGGTCATTTTATGCACCAAAAATCCAAAATACTAAAATGGCTATATCTCCTAAACTAGGCGTCTGCTAGGGTCATTTTATGCACCAGAAAAAAAAATTCTAAATACTAAAATAGCTATATCTCCTAAACTAGGCGTCTGCGGGGGTCATTTTATGCAACAAAAATCCAAAATACTAAAATGGCTATATCTCCTAAACTAGGCGTCTGCGGGGGTCATTTTATGCACCAGAAAAGACTTCAAAACACAAAAATGGCTATATCTCCTAAACTAGGCGTCTGAGGGTGTCATTTTATGCACCAAAAATCCAAAATACTAAAATGGCTAAATCTCTTAAACTAGGCGTCTGCGAGGGTCATTTTATGCACCAGAAAAAAAAATTCTAAATACTAAAATAGCTATATCTCCTAAACTACGCGTCTGCGGGGGTCATTTTATGCACCAAAAATCCAAAATACTAAAATGGCTATATCTCCTAAACTAGGCGTCTGCGGGGGTCATTTTATGCACCAGAAAAGACTTCAAAACACAAAAATGGCTCTATCTCCTAAACTAGGCGTCTGAGGGTGTCATTTTATGCACCAAAAATCCAAAATACTAAAATGGCTATATCTCTTAAACTAGGCGTCTGCGAGGGTCATTTTATGCACCAGAAAAAAAAATTCTAAATACTAAAATAGCTATATCTCCTAAACTAGGCGTCTGCGGGGGTCATTTTATGCACCAAAAATCCAAAATACTAAAATGGCTATATCTCCTAAAATAGGCGTCTGCGGGGACATTTTATGCACCAGAAAAAAAAATCAAAATACTAAAATGGCTATATCTCCTAAACTAGGCGTCTGCGAGGGTCGTTTTATGCGCCAGAAAAAAAAAATCCAAAATACTAAAATGGCGATATCTCCTAAACTAGATGTCTGCGGGGGTCATTTTATGCACCAAAAATCAAAAATACTAAAATGGCTATATCTCTTAAACTAGGCGTCTGCTAGGGCCATTTTATGCACCAGAAAAAAAAAATTCTAAATACTAAAATAGCTATATCTCCTAAACTAGGCGTCTGCGTGGGTCATTTTATGCACCAAAAATTCAAAATACTAAAATGGCTATATCTTCTAAACTACGAGTCTGCGGGGGTCATTTTATGATCCAGAAAAAAAATTCAAAATGCTAAAATGGCTATATCTCCTAAACTAGGCGTCTGCGAGGGTCGTTTTATGCGCCAAAAAATAAAGAATCCAAAATACTAAAATGGCGATATCTCCTAAACTAGGCGTTTGCAGGGGTCATTTTATGCACCAAAAATCCAAAATACTAAAATGGCTATATCTAATAAACTAGGCGTCAGCGGCGGTCATTTTATGCACCAGAAAAGACTTCAAAACACAAAAATGGCTATATCTCCTAAACTAGGCGTCTGCTAGGGTCATTTTATGCACCAGAAAAAAAAATTCTAAATACTAAAATAGCTATATCTCCTAAACTAGGCGTCTGCGGGGGTCATTTTATTCACCAAAAATCCAAAATACTAAAATGGCTATATCTCCTAAACTAGGCGTCTACGGGGGTCATTTTATGCACCAGAAAAGACTTCAAAACACAAAAATGGCTATATCTCCTAAACTAGGCGTCTGAGGGTGTCATTTTATGCACCAAAAATCCAAAATACTAAAATGGCTATATCTCTTAAACTAGGCGTCTGCGAGTGTCATTTTATGCACCAGAAAAAAAAATTCTAAATACTAAAATAGCTATATCTCCTAAACTAGGCGTCTGCGGGGGTCATTTTATGCACCAAAAATCCAAAATACTAAAATGGCTATATCTCTTAAACTAGGCGTCTGCGGGGGTCATTTTATGCACCAGAAAAAAAAATCAAAATACTAAAATGGCTATATCTCCTAAACTAGGCGTCTGCGAGGGTCGTTTTATGCGCCAGAAAAAAAAAATCCAAAATACTAAAATGGCGATATCTCCTAAACTAGATGTCTGCGGGGGTCATTTTATGCACCAAAAATCAAAAATACTAAAATGGCTATATCTCTTAAACTAGGCGTCTGCTAGGGCCATTTTATGCACCAGAAAAAAAAAATTCTAAATACTAAAATAGCTATATCTCCTAAACTAGGCGTCTGCGTGGGTCATTTTATGCACCAAAAATTCAAAATACTAAAATGGCTATATCTTCTAAACTACGAGTCTGCGGGGGTCATTTTATGCACCAGAAAAAAAAATCCAAAATACTAAAATGGCGATATCTCCTAAACTAGATGTCTGCGGGGGTCATTTTATGCACCAAAAATCAAAAATACTAAAATGGCTATATCTCTTAAACTAGGCGTCTGCTAGGGTCATTTTATGCACCAAAAATCAAAAATACTAAAATGGCTATATCTCTTAAACTAGGCGTCTGCTAGGGTCATTTTATGCACCAGAAAAAAAAAATTCTAAATACTAAAATAGCTATATCTCCTAAACTAGGCGTCTGCGGGGGTCATTTTATGCACCAAAAATTCAAAATACTAAAATGGCTATATCTTCTAAACTACGAGTCTGCGGGGGTCATTTTATGCAACAGAAAAAAAAATCCAAAATACTAAAATGGCGATATCTCCTAAACTAGATGTCTGCGGGGGTCATTTTATGCACCAAAAATCAAAAATACTAAAATGGCTATATCTCTTAAACTAGGCGTCTGCTAGGGTCATTTTATGCACCAGAAAAAAAAAATTCTAAATACTAAAATAGCTATATCTCCTAAACTAGGCGTCTGCTTGGGTCATTTTATGCACCAAAAATCAAAAATACTAAAATGGCTATATCTCTTAAACTAGGCGTCTGCTAGGGTCATTTTATGCACCAGAAAAAAAAAATTCTAAATACTAAAATAGCTATATCTCCTAAACTAGGCGTTTGCGGGGGTCATTATATGCACCAAAAATCCAAAATACTAAAATGGCTATATCTCCTAAACTAGGCGCCTGCGGGGGTCATTTTATGCACCAGAAAAGACTTCAAAACACAAAAATGGCTATATCTCCTAAACTAGGCGTCTGAGGGAGTCATTTTATGCACCAAAAATCCAAAATACTAAAATGGCTATATCTCTTAAACTAGGCGTCTGCGAGGGTCATTTTATGCACCAGAAAAAAAAATTCTAAATACTAAAATAGCTATATCTCCTAAACTAGGCGTCTGCGGGGGTCATTTTATGCACCAAACATCCAAAATACTAAAATGGCTATATCTCCTAAACTAGGCGTCTGCGGGGGTCATTTTATGCACCAGAAAAAAAAATCAAAATACTAAAATTGCTATATCTCCCAAACTAAGCGTCCGCGCGGGTCACTTTATGCACCGGAAAAGACTTTAAAACACAAAAATGTCTATATCTCCTAAACTAGGCGTCTGAGGGTGTCATTTTATGCACCAAAAATCCAAAATACTAAAATGGCTATATCTCTTAAACTAGGCGTCTGCGAGGGTCATTTTATGCACCAGAAAAAAAAATTCTACATACTAAAATAGCTATATCTCCTAAACTAGGCGTCTGCGGGGGTCATTTTATGCACCAAAAATCCAAAATACTAAAATGGCTATATCTCCTAAACTAGGCGTCTGCGGGGGTCATTTTATGCCCCAGAAAAAAAAATCAAAATACTAAAATGGCTATATCTCCTAAACTAGGCGTCTGCGAGGGACATTTTATGCACCAGAAAAAAAAATAAAAAATACTAAAATGGCTATATCTCCTAAACTAGGCGTCTGCGAGGGTCGTTTTATGCGCCAGAAAAAAAAAATCCAAAATACTAAAATGGCGATATCTCCTAAACTAGATGTCTGCGGGGGTCATTTTATGCACCAAAAATCAAAAATACTAAAATGGCTATATCTCTTAAACTAGGCGTCTGCTAGGGTCATTTTATGCACCAGAAAAAAAAAATTCTAAATACTAAAATAGCTATATCTCCTAAACTAGGCGTCTGCGTGGGTCATTTTATGCACCAAAAATTCAAAATACTAAAATGGCTATATCTTCTAAACTACGAGTCTGCGGGGGTCATTTTATGATCCAGAAAAAAAATTCAAAATGCTAAAATGGTTATATCTCCTAAACTAGGCGTCTGCGAGGGTCGTTTTATGCGCCAAAAAAAAAAAGAATCCAAAATACTAAAATGGCGATATCTAGTAAACTAGGCGTTTGCAGGGGTCATTTTATGCACAAAAATCCAAAATACTAAAATGGCTATATCTAATAAACTAGGCGTCAGCGGCGGTCATTTTATGCAACAGAAAAAAAAATCAAAACACTAAAATAGCTATATCTCCTAAACTACGCGTCTGCGGGGTCATTTTATGCACCAAAAATCCAAAATACTAAAATGGCTATATCTCCTAAACTAGGCGTCTGCTAGGGTCATTTTATGCACCAGAAAAAAAAATTCGAAATACTAAAATAGCTATATCTCCTAAACTAGGCGTCTGCGGGGGTCATTTTATGCACCAAAAATCCAAAATACTAAAATGGCTATATCTCCTAAACTAGGCGTCTGCGGGGGTCATTTTATGCACCAGAAAAGACTTCAAAACACAAAAATGGCTCTATCTCCTAAACTAGGCGTCTGAGGGTGTCATTTTATGCACCAAAAATCCAAAATACTAAAATGGCTATATCTCTTAAACTAGGCGTCTGCGAGGGTCATTTTATGCACCAGAAAAAAAAATTCTAAATACTAAAATAGCTATATCTCCTAAACTAGGCGTCTGCGGGGGTCATTTTATGCACCAAAAATCCAAAATACTAAAATGGCTATATCTCCTAAAATAGGCGTCTGCGGGGACATTTTATGCACCAGAAAAAAAAATCAAAATACTAAAATGGCTATATCTCCTAAACTAGGCGTCTGCGAGGGTCGTTTTATGCGCCAGGAAAAAAAATCCAAAATACTAAAATGGCGATATCTCCTAAACTAGATGTCTGCGGGGGTCATTTTATGCACCAAAAATCAAAAATACTAAAATGGCTATATCTCTTAAACTAGGCGTCTGCTAGGGCCATTTTATGCACCAGAAAAAAAAAATTCTAAATACTAAAATAGCTATATCTCCTAAACTAGGCGTCTGCGTGGGTCATTTTATGCACCAAAAATTCAAAATACTAAAATGGCTATATCTTCTAAACTACGAGTCTGCGGGGGTCATTTTATGATCCAGAAAAAAAATTCAAAATGCTAAAATGGCTATATCTCCTAAACTAGGCGTCTGCGAGGGTCGTTTTATGCGCCAAAAAATAAAGAATCCAAAATACTAAAATGGCGATATCTCCTAAACTAGGCGTTTGCAGGGGTCATTTTATGCACCAAAAATCCAAAATACTAAAATGGCTATATCTAATAAACTAGGCGTCAGCGGCGGTCATTTTATGCACCAGAAAAGACTTCAAAACACAAAAATGGCTATATCTCCTAAACTAGGCGTCTGCTAGGGGCATTTTATGCACCAGAAAAAAAAATTCTAAATACTAAAATAGCTATATCTCCTAAACTAGGCGTCTGCGGGGGTCATTTTATGCACCAAAAATCCAAAATACTAAAATGGCTATATCTCCTAAACTAGGCGTCTGCGGGGGTCATTTTATGCACCAGAAAAGACTTCAAAACACAAAAATGGCTATATCTCCTAAACTTGGCGTCTGAGGGTGTCATTTTATGCACCAAAAATCCAAAATACTAAAATGGCTATATCTCTTAAACTAGGCGTCTGCGAGGGTCATTTTATGCACCAGAAAAAAAAATTCTAAATACTAAAATAGCTATATCTCCTAAACTAGGCGTCTGCGGGGGTCATTTTATGCACCAAAAATCCAAAATACTAAAATGGCTATATCTCCTAAACTAGGCGTCTGCGGGGGCCATTTTATGCCCCAGAAAAAAAAATCAAAATACTAAAATGGCAATATCTCCTAAAATAGGCGTCTGCGGGGACATTTTATGCACCAGAAAAAAAAATCAAAATACTAAAATGGCTATATCTCCTAAACTAGGCGTCTGCGAGGGTCGTTTTATGCGCCAGAAAAAAAAAATCCAAAATACTAAAATGGCGATATCTCCTAAACTAGATGTCTGCGGGGGTCATTTTATGCACCAAAAATCAAAAATACTAAAATGGCTATATCTCTTAAACTAGGCGTCTGCTAGGGTCATTTTATGCACCAGAAAAAAAAAATTCTAAATACTAAAATAGCTATATCTCCTAAACTAGGCGTCTGCGGGGGTCATTTTATGCACCAGAAAAGACTTCAAAACACAAAAATGGCTATATCTCCTAAACTAGGCGTCTGAGGGTGTCATTTTAGGCACCAAAAATCCAAAATACTGAAATGGCTATATCTCTTAAACTAGGCGTCTGCGAGGGTCATTTTATGCACCAGAAAAAAAAATTCTAAATACTAAAATAGCTATATCTCCTAAACTAGGCGTCTGCGGGGGTCATTTTATGCACCAAAAATCCAAAATACTAAAATGGCTATATCTCCTAAACTAGGCGTCTGCGGGGGTCATTTTATGCCCCAGAAAAAAAAATCTAAATTCTAAAATTGCTATATCTCCCAAACTAAGCGTCCGCGCGGGTCACTTTATGCACCGGAAAAGACTTTAAAACACAAAAATGTCTATAACTCCTAAACTAGGCGTCTGAGGGTGTCATTTTATGCACCAAAAATCCAAAATACTAAAATGGCTATATCTCTTAAACTAGGCGTCTGCGAGGGTCATTTTATGCACCAGAAAGAAAAATTCTAAATACTAAAATAGCTATATCTCCTAAACTAGGCGCCTGCGGGGGTCATTTTATGCACCAAAAATCCAAAATACTAAAATGGCTATATCTCCTAAACTAGGCGTCTGCGGGGGTCATTTTATGCCCCAGAAAAAAAAATCAAAATACTAAAATGGCTATATCTCCTAAAATAGGCTTCTGCGGGGACTTTTCATGCACCAGAAAAAAAAATCAAAATACTAAAATAGCTATATCTCCTAAACTAGGCGTCTGTGAGGGTCGTTTTATACGCCAGAAAAAAAAAATCCAAAATACTAAAATGGCGATATCTCCTAAACTAGATGTCTGCGGGGGTCATTTTATGCACCAAAAATCAAAAATACTAAAATGGCTATATCTCTTAAACTAGGTGTCTGCTAGGGTCATTTTATGCACCAGAAAAAAAAAATGCTAAATACTAAAATAGCTATATCTCCTAAACTAGGCCTCTGCGTGGGTCATTTTATGCACCAAAAATTCAAAATACTAAAATGGCTATATCTTCTAAACTACGAGTCTGCGGGGGTCATTTTATGATCCAGAAAAAAAATTCAAAATGCTAAAATGGCTATATCTCCTAAACTAGGCGTCTGCGAGGGTCGTTTTATGCGCCAAAAAAAAAAGAATCCAAAATACTAAAATGGCGATATCTCCTAAACTAGGCGTTTGCAGGGGTCATTTTATGCACCAAAAATCCAAAATACTAAAATGGCTATATCTAATAAACTAGGCGTCAGCGGCGGTCATTTTATGCAACAGAAAAAAAAATCAAAACACTAAAATAGCTATATCTCCTAAACTAGGCGTCTGCGGGGGTCATTTTATGCACCAGAAAAGACTTCAAAACACAAAAATGGCTATATCTCCTAAACTAGGCGTCTGAGGGTGTCATTTTATGCACCAAAAATCCAAAATACTAAAATGGCTATATCTAATAAACTAGGCGTCAGCGGCGGTCATTTTATGCAACAGAAAAAAAAATCAAAACACTAAAATAGCTATAGCTCCTAAACTAGGCGTCTGTGAGGGTCGTTTTATGCGCCAGAAAAAAAAAATCAAAAATACTAAAATGGCGATATCTCCTAAACTAGATGTCTGCGGGGGTCATTTTATGCACCAAAAATCAAAAATACTAAAATGGCTATATCTCTTAAACTAGGTGTCTGCTAGGGTCATTTTATGCACCAGAAAAAAAAAATTCTAAATACTAAAATAGCTATATCTCCTAAACTATACCTCTGCGTGGGTCATTTTATGCACCAAAAATTCAAAATACTAAAATGGCTATATCTTCTAAATTACGAGTCTGCGGGGGTCATTTTATGATCCAGAAAAAAAATTCAAAATGCTAAAATGGCTATATCTCCTAAACTAGGCGTCTGCGAGGGTCGTTTTATGCGCCAAAAAAAAAAGAATCCAAAATACTAAAATGGCGATATCTCCTAAACTAGGCGTTTGCAGGGGTCATTTTATGCACCAAAAATCCAAAATACTAAAATGGCTATATCACCTAAACTAGGCGTCTGCTAGGGTCATTTTATGCACCAGAAAAAAAAATTCTAAATACTAAAATAGCTATATCTCCTAAACTAGGCGTCTGCGGGGGTCATTTTATGCACCAAAAATCCAAAATACTAAAATGGCTATATCTCCTAAACTAGGCGTCTGCGGGGGTCATTTTATGCACCAGAAAAGACTTCAAAACACAAAAATGGCTATATCTCCTAAACTAGGCGTCTGAGGGTGTCATTTTATGCACCAAAAATTAAAAATACTAAAATGGCTTTATCTCTTAAACTAGGCGTCTGCGAGGGTCATTTTATGCACCAGAAAAAAAAATTCTAAATACTAAAATAGCTATATCTCCTAAACTAGGCGTCTGCGGGGGTCATTTTATGCACCAAAAATCCAAAATACTAAAACGGCTATATCTCCTAAACTAGGCGTCTGCGGGGACATTTTATGCACCAGAAAAAAAAATCAAAATACCAAAATGGCTATATCTCCTAAAATAGGCGTCTGCGGGGACATTTTATGCACCAGAAAAAAAAATCAAAATACTAAAATGGCTATATCTCCTAAACTAGGCGTCTGCGAGGGTCGTTTTATGCGCCAGAAAAAAAAAATCCAAAATACTAAAATGGCGATATCTCCTAAACTAGGCCTCTGCGGGGGTCATTTTATGCACCAAAAATCAAAAATACTAAAATGGCTATATCTCTTAAACTAGGCGTCTGCTAGGGTCATTTTATGCACCAGAAAAAAAAAATTATAAATACTAAAATAGCTATATCTCCTAAACTAGGCGTCTGCGTGGGTCATTTTATGCACCAAAAATTTAAAATACTAAAATGGCTATATCTTCTAAACTACGAGTCTGCGGGGGTCATTTTATGCACCAGAAAAAAAAATCCAAAATACTAAAATGGCGATATCTCCTAAACTAGATGTCTGCGGGGGTCATTTTATGCACCAAAAATCAAAAATACTAAAATGGCTATATCTCTTAAACTCGGCGTCTGCTAGGGTCATTTTATGCACCAGAAAAAAAAAATTCTAAATACTAAAATAGCTATATCTCCTAAACAAGGCGTCTGCGTGGGTCATTTTATGCACCAAAAATCAAAAATACTAAAATGGCTATATCTCTTAAACTAGGCGTCTGCTAGGGTCATTTTATGCACCAGAAAAAAAAAATTCTAAATACTAAAATAGCTATATCTCCTAAACTAGGCGTCTGCGGGGGTCATTTTATGCACCAAAAATTCAAAATACTAAAATGGCTATATCTTCTAAACTACGAGTCTGCGGGGGTCATTTTATGCACCAAAAATCAAAAATACTAAAATGGCTATATCTCCTGAACTAGGCGTCTGCTAGGGTCATTTTATGCACCAGAAAAAAAAATTCTAAATACTAAAATAGCTATATCTCCTAAACTAGGCGTCTGCGGGGGTCATTTTATGCACCAAAAATCCAAAATACTAAAATGGCTATATCTCCTAAACTAGGCGTCTGCGGGGGTCATTTTATGCACCAGAAAAGACTTCAAAACACAAAAATGGCTCTATCTCCTAAACTAGGCGTCTGAGGGTGTCATTTTATGCACCAAAAATCCAAAATACTAAAATGGCTATATCTCTTAAACTAGGCGTCTGCGAGGGTCATTTTATGCACCTGAAAAAAAAATTCTAAATACTAAAATAGCTATATCTCCTAAACTAGGCGTCTGCGGGGGTCATTTTATGCACCAAAAATCCAAAATACTAAAATGGCTATATCTCCTAAACTAGGCGTCTGCGAGGGTCGTTTTATGCACCAAAAATCCAAAATACTAAAATGGCTATATCTCCTAAACTAGGCGTCTGCTAGGGTCATTTTATGCACCAGAAAAAAAAATTCTAAATACTAAAATAGCTATATCTCCTAAACTAGGCGTCTGCGGGGGTCATTTTATGCACCAAAAATCCAAAATACTAAAATGGCTATATCTCCTAAACTAGGCGTCTGCGGGGGTCATTTTATGCACCAGAAAAGACTTCAAAACACAAAAATGGCTCTATCTCCTAAACTAGGCGTCTGAGGGTGTCATTTTATGCACCAAAAATCCAAAATACTAAAATGGCTATATCTCTTAAACTAGGCGTCTGCGAGGGTCATTTTATGCACCAGAAAAAAAAAATCTACATACTAAAATAGCTATATCTCCTAAACTAGGCGTCTGCGGGGGTCATTTTATGCACCAAAAATCCAAAATACTAAAATGGCTATATCTCCTAAAATAGGCGTCTGCGGGGACATTTTATGCACCAAAAATCCAAAATACTAAAATGGCTATATCTCCTAAACTAGGCGTCTGCTAGGGTCATTTTATGCACCAGAAAAAAAAATTCTAAACACTAAAATAGCTATATCTCCTAAACTAGGCGTCTGCGGGGGTCATTTTATGCACCAAAAATCCAAAATACTAAAATGGCTATATCTCCTAAACTACGCGTCTGCGGGGTCATTTTATGCACCAAAAATCCAAAATACTAAAATGGCTATATCTCCTAAACTAGGCGTCTGCGGGGGTCATTTTATGCACCAGAAAAGACTTCAAAACACAAAAATGGCTATATCTCCTAAACTAGGCGTCTGCTAGGGTCATTTTATGCACCAGAAAAAAAAATTCTAAATACTAAAATAGCTATATCTCCTAAACTAGGCGTCTGCGGGGGTCATTTTATGCACCAAAAATCCAAAATACTAAAATGGCTATATCTCCTAAACTAGGCGTCTGCGGGGGTCATTTTATGCACCAGAAAAGACTTCAAAACACAAAAATGGCTATATCTCCTAAACTAGGCGTCTGAGGGTGTCATTTTATGCACCAAAAATCCAAAATACTAAAATGGCTATATCTCTTAAACTAGGCGTCTGCGAGGGTCATTTTATGCACCAGAAAAAAAAATTCTAAATACTAAAATAGCTATATCTCCTAAACTAGGCGTCTGCGGGGGTCATTTTATGCACCAAAAATCCAAAATACTAAAATGGCTATATCTCCTAAACTAGGCGTCTGCGGGGGTCATTTTATGCCCCAGAAAAAAAAATCGAAATACTAAAATGGCTATATCTCCTAAAATAGGCGTCTGCGGGGATATTTTATGCACCAGAAAAAAAAATCAAAATACTAAAATGGCTATATCTCCTAAACTAGGCGTCTGCGAGGGTCGTTTTATGCGCCAGAAAAAAAAAATCCAAAATACTAAAATGGCGATATCTCCTAAACTAGATGTCTGCGGGGGTCATTTTATGCACCAAAAATCAAAAATACTAAAATGGCTATATCTCTTAAACTAGGCGTCTGCTAGGGTCATTTTATGCACCAGAAAAAAAAAATTCTAAATACTAAAATAGCTATATCTCCTAAACTAGGCGTCTGCGGGGGTCATTTTATGCACCAGAAAAGACTTCAAAACACAAAAATGGCTATATCTCCTAAACTAGGCGTCTGAGGGTGTCATTTTAGGCACCAAAAATCCAAAATACTAAAATGGCTATATCTCTTAAACTAGGCGTCTGCGAGGGTCATTTTATGCACCAGAAAAAAAAATTCTAAATACTAAAATAGCTATATCTCCTAAACTAGGCGTCTGCGGGGGTCATTTTATGCACCAAAAATCCAAAATACTAAAATGGCTATATCTCCTAAACTAGGCGTCTGCGGGGGTCATTTTATGCCCCAGAAAAAAAAATCTAAATTCTAAAATTGCTATATCTCCCAAACTAAGCGTCTGCGGGGGTCATTTTATGCACCAGAAAAGACTTCAAAACACAAAAATGTCTATAACTCCTAAACTAGGCGTCTGAGGGTGTCATTTTATGCACCAAAAATCCAAAATACTAAAATGGCTATATCTCTTAAACTAGGCGTCTGCGAGGGTCATTTTATGCACCAGAAAAAAAAATTCTAAATACTAAAATAGCTATATCTCCTAAACTAGGCTTCTGCGGGGGTCATTTTATGCACCAAAAATCCAAAATACTAAAATGGCTATATCTCCTAAACTAGGCGTCTGCGGGGGTCATTTTATGCCCCAGAAAAAAAAATCAAAATACTAAAATGGCTATATCTCCTAAAATAGGCGTCTGCGGGGACATTTTATGCACCAGAAAAAAAATCAAAATACTAAAATGGCTATATCTCCTAAACTAGGCGTCTGTGAGGGTCGTTTTATGCGCCAGAAAAAAAAAATCCAAAATACTAAAATGGCGATATCTCCTAAACTAGATGTCTGCGGGGGTCATTTTATGCACCAAAAATCAAAAATGCTAAAATGGCTATATCTCTTAAACTAGGTGTCTGCTAGGGTCATTTTATGCACCAGAAAAGACTTCAAAACACAAAAATGGCTATATCTCCTAAACTAGGCGTCTGAGGGTGTCATTTTATGCACCAAAAATCCAAAATACTAAAATGGCTATATCTCTTAAACTAGGCGTCTGCGGGGGTCATTTTATGCACCAAAAATCCAAAATACTAAAATGGCTATATCTCCTAAACTAGGCGTCTGCGGGGGTCATTTTATGCACCAGAAAAGACTTCAAAACACAAAAATGGCTATATCTCCTAAACTAGGCGTCTGAGGGTGTCATTTTATGCACCAAAAATCCAAAATACTAAAATGGCTATATCTCTTAAACTAGGCGTCTGCGAGGGTCATTTTATGCACCAGAAAAAAAAATTCTAAATACTAAAATAGCTATATCTCCTAAACTAGGCGTCTGCGGGGGTCATTTTATGCACCAAAAATCCAAAATACTAAAATGGCTATATCTCCTAAACTAGGCGTCTGCGGGGGTCATTTTATGCCCCAGAAAAAAAAATCGAAATACTAAAATGGCTATATCTCCTAAAATAGGCGTCTGCGGGGATATTTTATGCACCAGAAAAAAAAATCCAAAATACTAAAATGGCGATATCTCCTAAACTAGATGTCTGCGGGGGTCATTTTATGCACCAAAAATCAAAAATACTAAAATGGCTATATCTCTTAAACTAGGCGTCTGCTAGGGTCATTTTATGCACCAGAAAAAAAAAATTCTAAATACTAAAATAGCTATATCTCCTAAACTAGGCGTCTGCGGGGGTCATTTTATGCACCAGAAAAGACTTCAAAACACAAAAATGGCTATATCTCCTAAACTAGGCGTCTGAGGGTGTCATTTTAGGCACCAAAAATCCAAAATACTAAAATGGCTATATCTCTTAAACTAGGCGTCTGCGAGGGTCATTTTATGCACCAGAAAAAAAAATTCTAAATACTAAAATAGCTATATCTCCTAAACTAGGCGTCTGCGGGGGTCATTTTATGCACCAAAAATCCAAAATACTAAAATGGCTATATCTCCTAAACTAGGCGTCTGCGGGGGTCATTTTATGCCCCAGAAAAAAAAATCTAAATTCTAAAATTGCTATATCTCCCAAACTAAGCGTCTGCGGGGGTCATTTTATGCACCAGAAAAGACTTCAAAACACAAAAATGTCTATAACTCCTAAACTAGGCGTCTGAGGGTGTCATTTTATGCACCAAAAATCCAAAATACTAAAATGGCTATATCTCTTAAACTAGGCGTCTGCGAGGGTCATTTTATGCACCAGAAAAAAAAATTCTAAATACTAAAATAGCTATATCTCCTAAACTAGGCTTCTGCGGGGGTCATTTTATGCACCAAAAATCCAAAATACTAAAATGGCTATATCTCCTAAACTAGGCGTCTGCGGGGGTCATTTTATGCCCCAGAAAAAAAAATCAAAATACTAAAATGGCTATATCTCCTAAAATAGGCGTCTGCGGGGACATTTTATGCACCAGAAAAAAAATCAAAATACTAAAATGGCTATATCTCCTAAACTAGGCGTCTGTGAGGGTCGTTTTATGCGCCAGAAAAAAAAAATCCAAAATACTAAAATGGCGATATCTCCTAAACTAGATGTCTGCGGGGGTCATTTTATGCACCAAAAATTCAAAATACTATATCTCCTAAACTAGGCCTCTGCGTGGGTCATTTTATGCACCAAAAATTCAAAATACTAAAATGGCCATATCTTCTAAACTACGAGTCTGCGGGGGTCATTTTATGATCCAGAAAAAAAATTCAAAATGCTAAAATGGCTATATCTCCTAAACTAGGCGTCTGCGAGGGTCGTTTTATGCGCCAAAAAAAAAAGAATCCAAAATACTAAAATGGCGATATCTCCTAAACTAGGCGTTTGCAGGGGTCATTTTATGCACCAAAAATCCAAAATACTAAAATGGCTATATCTAATAAACTAGGCGTCAGCGGCGGTCATTTTATGCAACAGAAAAAAAAACCAAAACACTAAAATAGCTATATCTCCTAAACTAGGCGTCTGCGGGGGTCATTTTATGCACCAGAAAAGACTTCAAAACACAAAAATGGCTATATCTCCTAAACTAGGCGTCTGAGGGTGTCATTTTATGCACCAAAAATCCAAAATACTAAAATGGCTATATCTAATAAACTAGGCGTCAGCGGCGGTCATTTTATGCAACAGAAAAAAAAATCAAAACACTAAAATAGCTATAGCTCCTAAACTAGGCGTCTGTGAGGGTCGTTTTATGCGCCAGAAAAAAAAAATCCAAAATACTAAAATGGCGATATCTCCTAAACTAGATGTCTGCGGGGGTCATTTTATGCACCAAAAATCAAAAATACTAAAATGGCTATATCTCTTAAACTAGGTGTCTGCTAGGGTCATTTTATGCACCAGAAAAAAAAAATTCTAAATACTAAAATAGCTATATCTCCTAAACTATACCTCTGCGTGGGTCACTTTATGCACCAAAAATTCTAAATACTAAAATGGCTATATCTTCTAAACTACGAGTCTGCGGGGGTCATTTTATGATCCAGAAAAAAAATTCAAAATGCTAAAATGGCTATATCTCCTAAACTAGGCGTCTGCGAGGGTCGTTTTATGCGCCAAAAAAAAAAGAATCCAAAATACTAAAATGGCGATATCTCCTAAACTAGGCGTTTGCAGGGGTCATTTTATGCACCAAAAATCCAAAATACTAAAATGGCTATATCTCCTAAACTAGGCGTCTGCTAGGGTCATTTTATGCACCAGAAAAAAAAATTCTAAATACTAAAATAGCTATATCTCCTAAACTAGGCGTCTGCGGGGGTCATTTTATGCACCAAAAATCCAAAATACTAAAATGGCTATATCTCCTAAACTAGGCGTCTGCGGGGGTCATTTTATGCACCAGAAAAGACTTCAAAACACAAAAATGGCTATATCTCCTAAACTAGGCGTCTGAGGGTGTCATTTTATGCACCAAAAATTAAAAATACTAAAATGGCTTTATCTCTTAAACTAGGCGTCTGCGAGGGTCATTTTATGCACCAGAAAAAAAAATTCTAAATACTAAAATAGCTATATCTCCTAAACTAGGCGTCTGCGGGGGTCATTTTATGCACCAAAAATCCAAAATACTAAAATGGCTATATCTCCTAAACTAGGCGTCTGCGGGGGTCATTTTATGCCCCAGAAAAAAAAATCAAAATACTAAAATGGCTATATCTCCTAAAATAGGCGTCTGCGGGGACATTTTATGCACCAGAAAAAAAAATCAAAATACTAAAATGGCTATATCTCCTAAACTAGGCGTCTGCGAGGGTCGTTTTATGCGCCAGAAAAAAAAAATTCAAAATACTAAAATGGCGATATCTCCTAAACTAGGCCTCTGCGGGGGTCATTTTATGCACCAAAACTCAAAAATACTAAAATGGCTATATCTCTTAAACTAGGCGTCTGCTAGGGTCATTTTATGCACCAGAAAAAAAAAATTATAAATACTAAAATAGCTATATCTCCTAAACTAGGCGTCTGCGTGGGTCATTTTATGCACCAAAAATTTAAAATACTAAAATGGCTATATCTTCTAAACTACGAGTCTGCGGGGGTCATTTTATGCACCAGAAAAAAAAATCCAAAATACCAAAATGGCGATATCTCCTAAACTAGATGTCTGCGGGGGTCATTTTATGCACCAAAAATCAAAAATACTAAAATGGCTATATCTCTTAAACTAGGCGTCTGCTAGGGTCATTTATGCACCAGAAAAAAAAAATTCTAAATACTAAAATAGCTATATCTCCTAAACTAGGCGTCTGCGTGGGTCATTTTATGCACCAAAAATCAAAAATACTAAAATGGCTATATCTCTTAAACTAGGCGTCTGCTAGGGTCATTTTATGCACCAGAAAAAAAAAATTCTAAATACTAAAATAGCTATATCTCCTAAACTAGGCGTCTGCGGGGGTCATTTTATGCACCAAAAATCCAAAATACTAAAATGGCTATATCTCTTAAACTAGGCGTCTGCTAGGGTCATTTTATGCACCAGAAAAAAAAAATTCTAAATACTAAAATAGCTATATCTCCTAAACTAGGCGTCTGCGGGGGTCATTTTATGCACCAGAAAAGACTTCAAAACACAAAAATGGCTATATCTCCTAAACTAGGCGTCTGAGGGTGTCATTTTATGCACCAAAAATCCAAAATACTAAAATGGCTATATCTCTTAAACTAGGCGTCTGCGAGGGTCATTTTATGCACCAGAAAAAAAAGTTCTAAATACTAAAATAGCTATATCTCCTAAACTAGGCGTCTGCGGGGGTCATTTTATGCACCAAAAATCCAAAATACTAAAATGGCTATATCTCCTAAACTAGGCGTCTGCGGGGGTCATTTTATGCCCCAGAAAAAAAAATCAAAATACTAAAATTGCTATATCTCCCAAACTAAGCGTCCGCGCGGGTCACTTTATGCACCGGAAAAGACTTTAAAACACAAAAATGTCTATATCTCCTAAACTAGGCGTCTGAGGGTGTCATTTTATGCACCAAAAATCCAAAATACTAAAATGGCTATATCTCTTAAACTAGGCGTCTGCGAGGGTCTTTTTATGCACCAGAAAAAAAATTCTACTTACTAAAATAGCTATATCTCCTAAACTAGGCGTCTGCGGGGGTCATTTTATGCACCAAAAATCCAAAATACTAAAATGGCTATATCTCCTAAACTAGGCGTCTGCGGGGGTCATTTTATGCCCCAGAAAAAAAAATCAAAATACTAAAATGGCTATATCTCCTAAAATAGGCGTCTGCGGGGACATTTTATGCACCAGAAAAAAAAATCAAAATACTAAAATGGCTATATCTCCTAAACTAGGCGTCTGCGAGGGTCGTTTTATGCGCCAGAAAAAAAAAATCCAAAATACTAAAATGGCGATATCTCCTAAACTAGATGTCTGCGGGGGTCATTTTATGCACCAAAAATCAAAAATACTAAAATGGCTATATCTCTTAAACTAGGCGTCTGCTAGGGTCATTTTATGCACCAGAAAAAAAAAATTCTAAATACTAAAATAGCTATATCTCCTAAACTAGGCGTTTGCGTGGGTCATTTTATGCACCAAAAATTCAAAATACTAAAATGGCTATATCTTCTAAACTACGAGACTGCGGGGGTCATTTTATGATCCAGAAAAAAAATTCAAAATGCTAAAATGGTTATATCTCCTAAACTAGGCGTCTGCGAGGGTCGTTTTATGCGCCAAAAAAAAAATAATCCAAAATACTAAAATGGCGATATCTCCTAAACTAGGCGTTTGCAGGGGTCATTTTATGCACCAAAAATCCAAAATACTAAAATAGCTATATCTAATAAACTAGGCGTCAGCGGCGGTCATTATATGCAACAGAAAAACAAATCAAAACACTAAAATAGCTATATCTCCTAAACTAGATGTCTGCGGGGGTCATTTTATGCACCAAAAATCCAAAATACTAAAATGGCTATATCTCCTAAACTTGGCGTCTGCTAGGGTCATTTTATGCACCAGAAAAAAAAATTCTAAATACTAAAATAGCTATATCTCCTAAACTAGGCGTCTGCGGGGGTCATTTTATGCACCAAAAATCCAAAATACTAAAATGGCTATATCTCCTAAACAAGGCGTCTGCGGGGGTCATTTTATGCACCAGAAAAGACTTCAAAACACAAAAATGGCTCTATCTCCTAAACTAGGCGTCTGAGGGTGTCATTTTATGCACCAAAAATCCAAAATACTAAAATGGCTATATCTCTTAAACTAGGCGTCTGCGAGGGTCATTTTATGAACCAGAAAAAAAAATTCTAAATACTAAAATAGCTATATCTCCTAAACTAGGCGTCTTCGGGGGTCATTTTATGCACCAAAAATCCAAAATACTAAAATGTCTATATCTCCTAAACTAGGCGTCTGCGGGGGTCATTTTATGCCCCAGAAAAAAAAATCAAAATACTAAAATGGCTATATCTCCTAAAATAGGCGTCTGCGGGGACATTTTATGCACCAGAAAAAAAAATCAAAATACTAAAATGGCTATATCTCCTAAACTAGGCGTCTGCGAGGGTCGTTTTATGCGCCAGAAAAAAAAAATTCAAAATACTAAAATCGCGATATCTCCTAAACTAGATGTCTGCGGGGGTCATTTTATGCACCAAAAATCAAAAATACTAAAATGGCTATATCTCTTAAACTAGGCGTCTGCTAGGGTCATTTTATGCACCAGAAAAAAAAAATTCTAAATACTAAAAATGCTATATCTCCTAAACTAGGCGTCTGCGGGGGTCATTTTATGCACCAGAAAAGACTTCAAAACACAAAAATGGCTATATCTCCTAAACTAGGCGTCTGAGGGTGTCATTTTATGCACCAAAAATCCAAAATACTAAAATGGCTATATCTCTTAAACTAGGCGTCTGCGAGGGTCATTTTATGCACCAGAAAAAAAAATTCTAAATACTAAAATAGCTATATCTCCTAAACTAGGCGTCTGCGGGGGTCATTTTATGCACCAAAAATCCAAAATACTAAAATGGCTATATCTCCTAAACTAGGCGTCTGCGGGGGTCATTTTATGCCCCAGAAAAAAAAATCAAAATACTAAAATTGCTATATCTCCCAAACTAAGCGTCCGCGCGGGTCACTTTATGCACCGGAAAATCCAAAATACTAAAATGGCTATATCTCCTAAACTAGGCGTCAGCGGGGGTCATTTTATGCAACAGAAAAGACTTCAAAACACAAAAATGGCTATATCTCCTAAACTAGGCGTCTGAGGGTGTCATTTTATGCACCAAAAATCCAAAATACTAAAATGGCTATATCTCTTAAACTAGGCGTCTGCGAGGGTCATTTTATGCACCAGAAAAAAAAATTCTAAATACTAAAATAGCTATATCTCCTAAACTAGGCGTCTGCGGGGGTCATTTAATGCACCAAAAATCCAAAATACTAAAATGGCTATATCTCCTAAACTAGGCGTCTGCGGGGGTCATTTTATGCCCCAGAAAAAAAAATCAAAATACTAAAATGGCTATATCTCCTAAAATAGGCATCTGCGGGGACATTTTATGCACCAGAAAAAAAAATCAAAATACTAAAATGGCTATATCTCCTAAACTAGGCGTCTGCGTGGGTCGTTTTATGCGCCAGAAAAAAAAAATCCAAAATACTAAAATGGCGATATCTCCTAAACTAGATGTCAGCGGGGGTCATTTTATGCACCAAAAATTCTAAATACTAAAATAGCTATATCTCCTAAACTAGGCATCTGCGTGGGTCATTTTATGCACCAAAAATTCAAAATACTAAAATGGCTATATCTTCTAAACTACGAGTCTGCGGGGGTCATTTTATGATCCAGAAAAAAAATTCAAAATGCTAAAATGCCTATATCTCCTAAACTAGGCGTCTGCGAGTGTCGTTTTATGCGCCAAAAAAAAAAGAATCCAAAATACTAAAATGGCGATATCTCCTAAACTAGGCGTTTGCAGGGGTCATTTTATGCACCAAAAATCCAAAATACTAAAATGGCTATATCTAATAAACTAGGCGTCAGCGGCGGTCATTTTATGCAACAGAAAAAAAAATCAAAACACTAAAATAGCTACATCTCCTAAACTACGCGTCTGCGGGGGTCATTTTATGCACCAAAAATCCAAAATACTAAAATGGTTATATCTCTTAAACTAGGCGTCTGCTAGGGTCATTTTATGCACCAGAAAAAAAAAATTCTAAATACTAAAATAGCTTTATCTCCTAAACTAGGCGTCTGCGTGGGTCATTTTATGCACCAAAAATTCAAAATACTAAAATGGCTATATCTCCTAAACTACGAGTCTGCGGGGGTCATTTTATGATTCAGAAAAAAAATTCAAAATGCTAAAATGGCTATATCTCCTAAACTAGGCGTCTGCGAGGGTCGTTTTATGCACCAGAAAAAAAAAATCCAAAATACTAAAATGGCGATATCTCCTAAACTAGGCGTTTGCGGGGGTCATTTTATGCACCAAAAATCCAAAATACTAAAATGGCTATATCTAATAAACTAGGCGTCAGCGGCGGTCATTTTATGCAACAGAAAAAAAAATCAAAACACTAAAATGGCTATATCTCCTAAACTACGCGTTTGCAGGGGTCATTTTATGCACCAAAAATCCAAAATACTAAAATGGCTATATCTAATAAACTAGGCGTCAGCGGCGGTCATTTTATGCAACAGAAAAAAAAATCAAAACACTAAAATAGCTATATCTCCTAAACTACGCGTCTGCGGGGGTCATTTTATGCACCAAAAATCCAAAATACTAAAATGGTTATATCTCTTAAACTAGGCGTCTGCTAGGGTCATTTTATGCACCAGAAAAAAAAAATTCTAAATACTAAAATAGCTTTATCTCCTAAACTAGGCGTCTGCGTGGGTCATTTTATGCACCAAAAATTCAAAATACTAAAATGGCTATATCTCCTAAACTACGAGTCTGCGGGGGTCATTTTATGATTCAGAAAAAAAATTCAAAATGCTAAAATGGCTATATCTCCTAAACTAGGCGTCTGCGGGGGTCATTTTATGCCCCAGAAAAAAAAATCAAAATACTAAAATGGCTATATCTCCTAAAATAGGCGTCTGCGGGGACTTTTTATGCACCAGAAAAAAAAATCAAAACACTAAAATGGCTATATCTCCTAAACTAGGCGTCTGCGAGGGTCGTTTTATGCGCCAGAAAAAAAAATCCAAAATACTAAAATGGCGATATCTCCTAAACTAGATGTCTGCGGGGGTCATTTTATGCACCAAAAATCAAAAATACTAAAATGGCTATATCTCTTAAACTAGGCGTCTGCTAGGGCCATTTTATGCACCAGAAAAAAAAAATTCTAAATACTAAAATAGCTATATCTCCTAAACTAGGCGTCTGCGTGGGTCATTTTATGCACCAAAAATTCTAAATACTAAAATAGCTATATCTCCTAAACTAGGCATCTGCGTGGGTCATTTTATGCACCAAAAATTCAAAATACTAAAATGGCTATATCTTCTAAACTACGAGTCTGCGGGGGTCATTTTATGATCCAGAAAAAAAATTCAAAATGCTAAAATGCCTATATCTCCTAAACTAGGCGTCTGCGAGGGTCGTTTTATGCGCCAAAAAAAAAAGAATCCAAAATACTAAAATGGCGATATCTCCTAAACTAGGCGTTTGCAGGGGTCATTTTATGCACCAAAAATCCAAAATACTAAAATGGCTATATCTAATAAACTAGGCGTCAGCGGCGGTCATTTTATGCAACAGAAAAAAAAAATCAAAACACTAAAATAGCTACATCTCCTAAACTACGCGTCTGCGGGGGTCATTTTATGCACCAAAAATCCAAAATACTAAAATGGTTATATCTCTTAAACTAGGCGTCTGCTAGGGTCATTTTATGCACCAGAAAAAAAAAATTCTAAATACTAAAATAGCTTTATCTCCTAAACTAGGCGTCTGCGTGGGTCATTTTATGCACCAAAAATTCAAAATACTAAAATGGCTATATCTCCTAAACTACGAGTCTGCGGGGGTCATTTTATGATTCAGAAAAAAAATTCAAAATGCTAAAATGGCTATATCTCCTAAACTAGGCGTCTGCGAGGGTCGTTTTATGCACCAGAAAAAAAAAATCCAAAATACTAAAATGGTGATATCTCCTAAACTAGGCGTTTGCGGGGGTCATTTTATGCACCAAAAATCCAAAATACTAAAATGGCTATATCTAATAAACTAGGCGTCAGCGGCGGTCATTTTATGCAACAGAAAAAAAAATCAAAACACTAAAATGGCTATATCTCCTAAACTACGCGTTTGCAGGGGTCATTTTATGCACCAAAAATCCAAAATACTAAAATGGCTATATCTAATAAACTAGGCGTCAGCGGCGGTCATTTTATGCAACAGAAAAAAAAATCAAAACACTAAAATAGCTATATCTCCTAAACTACGCGTCTGCGGGGGTCATTTTATGCACCAAAAATCCAAAATACTAAAATGGTTATATCTCTTAAACTAGGCGTCTGCTAGGGTCATTTTATGCACCAGAAAAAAAAAATTCTAAATACTAAAATAGCTTTATCTCCTAAACTAGGCGTCTGCGTGGGTCATTTTATGCACCAAAAATTCAAAATACTAAAATGGCTATATCTCCTAAACTACGAGTCTGCGGGGGTCATTTTATGATTCAGAAAAAAAATTCAAAATGCTAAAATGGCTATATCTCCTAAACTAGGCGTCTGCGGGGGTCATTTTATGCCCCAGAAAAAAAAATCAAAATACTAAAATGGCTATATCTCCTAAAATAGGCGTCTGCGGGGACTTTTTATGCACCAGAAAAAAAAATCAAAACACTAAAATGGCTATATCTCCTAAACTAGGCGTCTGCGAGGGTCGTTTTATGCGCCAGAAAAAAAAATCCAAAATACTAAAATGGCGATATCTCCTAAACTAGATGTCTGCGGGGGTCATTTTATGCACCAAAAATCAAAAATACTAAAATGGCTATATCTCTTAAACTAGGCGTCTGCAAGGGCCATTTTATGCACCAGAAAAAAAAAATTCTAAATACTAAAATAGCTATATCTCCTAAACTAGGCGTCTGCGTGGGTCATTTTATGCACCAAAAATTCTAAATACTAAAATAGCTATATCTCCTAAACTAGGCATCTGCGTGGGTCATTTTATGCACCAAAAATTCAAAATACTAAAATGGCTATATCTTCTAAACTACGAGTCTGCGGGGGTCATTTTATGATCCAGAAAAAAAATTCAAAATGCTAAAATGGCTATATCTCCTTAACTAGGCGTCTGCGAGGGTCGTTTTATGCGCCAAAAAAAAAAGAATCCAAAATACTAAAATGGCGATATCTCCTAAACTAGGCGTTTGCAGGGGTCATTTTATGCACCAAAAATCCAAAATACTAAAATGGCTATATCTAATAAACTAGGCGTCAGCGGCGGTCATTTTATGCACCAGAAAAAAAAATTCTAAATACTAAAATAGCCATATCTCCTAAACTAGGCGTCTGCGGGGGTCATTTTATGCACCAAAAATCCAAAATACTAAAATGGCTATATCTCCTAAACTAGGCGTCTGCGGGGGTCATTTTATGCACCAGAAAAGACTTCAAAACACAAAAATGGCTATATCTCCTAAACTAGGCGTCTGAGGGTGTCATTTTATGCCCCAAAAATCCAAAATACTAAAATGGCTATATCTCTTAAACTAGGCGTCTGCGAGGGTCATTTTATGCACCAGAAAAAAAAATTCTAAATACTAAAATAGCTATATTTCCTAAACTAGGCGCCTGCGGGGGTCATTTAATGCACCAAAAATCCAAAATACTAAAATGGCTATATCTCCTAAACTAGGCGTCTGCGGGGGTCATTTTATGCCCCAGAAAAAAAAATCAAAATACTAAAATGGCTATATCTCCTAAAATAGGCATCTGCGGGGACATTTTATGCACCAGAAAAAAAAATCTAAATACTAAAATGGCTATATCTCCTAAACTAGGCGTCTGCGTGGGTCGTTTTATGCGCCAGAAAAAAAAAATCCAAAATACTAAAATGGCGATATCTCCTAAACTAGATGTCAGCGGGGGTCATTTTATGCACCAAAAATTCTAAATACTAAAATAGCTATATCTCCTAAACTAGGCGTCTGCGTGGGTCATTTTATGCACCAAAAATTCAAAATACTAAAATGGCTATATCTTCTAAACTACGAGTCTACGGGGGTCATTTTATGATCCAGAAAAAAAATTCAAAATGCTAAAATGGCTATATCTCCTAAACTAGGCGTCTGCGAGGGTCGTTTTATGCGCCAAAAAAAAAAGAATCCAAAATACTAAAATGGCGATATCTCCTAAACTAGGCGTTTGCAGGGGTCATTTTATGCACCAAAAATCCAAAATACTAAAATGGCTATATCTAATAAACTAGGCGTCAGCGGCGGTCATTTTATGCACCAGAAAAAAAAATCAAAATACTGAAATGGCTATATCTCCTAAACTAGGCGTCTGCGAGGGTCGTTTTATGCGCCAGAAAAAAAAAATCCAAAATACTAAAATGGCGATATCTCCTAAACTAGGCGTTTGCGGGGGTCATTTTACGCACCAAAAATCCAAAATACTAAAATGGCTATATCTAATAAACTAGGCGTCAGCGGCGGTCATTTTATGCAACAGAAAAAAAAATCAAAACACTATAATGGCTATATCTCCTAAACTACGCGTCTGCGGGGGTCATTTTATGCACCAAAAATCCAAAATACTAAAATGCCTATATCTCCTAAACTAGGCGTCTGCGGGGGTCATTTTATGCACCAGAAAAAAAAATGAAAATACTAAAATGGCTATATCTCCTAAACTACCCGTCTGCGGGGGTAATTTTATACACAGAAAGAAAAAATTCAAAATACTAAAATGGCTATATCTCCTAAACTAGGCGTCTGCTAGGGTCATTTTATGCACCAGAAAAAAAAAATTCTAAATACTAAAATAGCTATATCTCCTAAACTACGCGTCTGCGTGGGTCATTTTATGCACCAAAAATCCAAAATACTAAAATGGCTATATCTCCTAAACTACCCGTTTGCGGGGGTAATTTTATACACCAGAAAGAAAAAATTCAAAATACTAAAATGGCTATATCTCCTAAACTAGGCGTCTGCGGGGGTCATTTTATGCACCAGAAAAAAAAAATCAAAATACTAAAATGGCTATATCTCCAATACTAGGCGTCTGCGGGGGTCATTTTATGCACCAAAAATCCAAAATGCTAAAATGGCTATATCTCCTAAACTAGGCGTCTGCTAGGGTCATTTTATGCACCAGAAAAAAAAAATTCTAAGTACTAAAATAGCTATATCTCCTAAACTAGGCATCTGCGTGGGTCATTTTATGCACCAAAAATCCAAAATACTAAAATGGCTATATCTCCTAATCTACCCGTTTGCGGGGGTAATTTTATACACCAGAAAAAAAAATCAAAATATTAAAATGGCTATATCTCCTAAACTACCCGTCTGCGGGGGTAATTTTATACACCAGAAAGAAAAAATTCAAAATACTAAAATGGCTATATCTCCTAAACTAGGCGTCTGCTAGGGTCATTTTATGCACCAGAAAAAAAAAATTCTAAATACTAAAATAGCTATATCTTATAAACTAGGCGTCTGCGTGGGTCATTTTATGCACCAAAAATCCAAAATACTAAAATGGCTATATCTCCTAAACTACCCGTTTGCGGGGGTAATTTTATACACCAGAAAGAAAAAATTCAAAATACTAAAATGGCTTTATCTCCTAAACTAGGCGTCTGCGGGGGTCATTTTATGCACCAGAAAAAAAAAATCAAAATACTAAAATGGCTATATCTCCAAAACTAGGCGTCTGCGGGGGTCATTTTATGCACCAAAAATCCAAAATACTAAAATGGCTATATCTCCTAAACTAGGCGTCTGCTAGGGTCATTTTATGCACCAGGAAAAAAAAATTCTAAATACTAAAATAGCTATATCTCCTAAACTAGGCGTCTGCGTGGGTCATTTTATGCACCAAAAATCCAAAATACTAAAATGGCTATATCTCCTAAACTACCCGTTTGCGGGGGTAATTTTATACACCAGAAAGAAAAAATTCAAAATACTAAAATGGCTATATCTCCTAAACTAGGCGTCTGCGGGGGTCATTTTATGCACCAGAAAAGACTTCAAAACACAAAAATGGCTATATCTCCTAAACTAGGCGTCTGAGGGTGTCATTTTATGCACCAAAAATCCAAAATACTAAAATGGCTATATCTCCTAAACTAGGCGTCTGCGGGGGTCATTTTATGAACCAGAAAAAAAAATCAAAATACTAAAATGGCTATATCTCCTAAACTACCCGTCTGCGGGGGTAATTTTATACACCAGAAAGAAAAAATTCAAAATACTAAAATGGCTATATCTCCTAAACTAGGCGTCTGCTAGGGTCATTTTATGCACCAGAAAAAAAAAATTCTAAATACTAAAATAGCTATATCTCCTAAACTATTCGTCTGCGTGGGTCATTTTATGCACCAAAAATTCAAAATACTAAAATGGCTATATCTCCTAAACTACGAGTCTGCGGGGGTCATTTTATGATCCAGAAAAAAAATTCAAAATGCTAAAATGGCTATATCTCCTAAACTACGCGTCAGCGGCGGTCATTTTATGCACCAGAAAAAAAAATTGAAAACATAAAAATGGCTATATCTCCTAAACTACGAGTCTGCGGGGGTCATTTTATGCACCAGAAAAAAAAATCAAAATACTAAAAGGCTATATCTCCTAAACTACGCGTCTGCGGGGGTCATTTTGTGCACCAGAAAAAAAAAATTCTAAATACTAAAATTGTTATATCTCCCAAACTAAGCGTCCGCGCGGGTCATTTTATGCTCCAGAAAATACTTCAAAACACAAAAATGGCTATATCTCCTAAACTAGGCGTCCGCGCGGGTCATTTTATGTACCAGAAAAGACTTCAAAACACAAACATGGCTATATTTCCTAAACTAGGCGTCTGAGGGTGTCATTTTATGCACCAAAAATCCAAAATACTAAAATGGCTATCTCTCTTAAACTACCCGTCTGCGGGGGTAATTTTATGCACCAGAAAAAAAAATCAAAATACTAAAATGGCTATATCTCCAAAACTAGGCGTCTGCGGGGGTCATTTTATGCACCAAAAATCCAAAATACTAAAATGGCTATATCTCTTAAACTAGGCGTCTGCGAGGGTCATTTTATGCACCAGAAAAAAAAAATTCGAATTACTAAAATTGTTATATCTCCCAAACTAAGCGTCCGCGCGGGTCATTTTATGCACCAGAAAAGACTTCAAAACACAAAAATGGCTATATCTCCTAAACTAGGCGTCTGAGGGTGTCATTTTATGCACCAAAAATCCAAAATACTAAAATGGCTATATCTCCCAAACTAGGCGTCTGCGGGGGTCATTTTATGCCCCAGAAAAAAAAATCAAAATACTAAAATGGCTATATCTCCTAAACTACGCGTCTGCGGGGGTCATTTTGTGCACCAGAAAAAAAAAATTCTAAATACTAAAATTGTTATATCTCCCAAACTAAGCGTCCGCGCGGGTCACTTTATGCACCAGAAAAGACTTCAAAACACAAAAATGGCAATATCTCCTAAACTAGGCGTCTGAGGGTGTCATTTTATGCACAAAAAATCCAAAATACTAAAATGGCTATATCTCCTAAACTACCCGTCTGCGGGGGTAATTTTATTCACCAGAAAGAAAAAATTCAAAATACTAAAATGGCTATATCTCCTAAACTAGGCGTCTGCTAGGGTCATTTTATGCACCAGAAAAAAGAAATTCTAAATACTAAAATAGCTATATCTCCTAAACTAGGCGTCTACGTGGGTCATTTTATGCACCAAAAATCCAAAATACTAAAATGGCTATATCTCCTAAACTACCCGTCTGCGGGGGTAATTTTATACACCGGAAAGAAAAAATTCAAAATACTAAAATGGCTATATCTCCTAAACTAGGCGTCTGCGAGGGTCATTTTATGCACCAGAAAAAAAAAATCAAATTACTAAAATGGCTATATCTCCAAAACTAGGCGTTTGCGGGAGTCATTTTATGCACCAAAAATCCAAAATACTAAAATGGCTATATCTCTTAAACTAGGCGTCTGCGAGGGTCATTTTATGCACCAGAAAAAAAAAAATTCTAAATACTAAAATTGTTATATCTCCCAAACTAAGCGTCCGCGCGGGTCATTTTATGCACCAGAAAAGACATCAAAACACAAAAATGGCTATATCTCCTAAACTAGGCGTCTGAGGGTGTCATTTTGTGCACAAGAAAAAAAAAATTATATATACTAAAATTGCTATATCTCCCAAACTAAGCGTCCGCGCGGGTCACTTTATGCACCGGAAAAGACTTTAAAACACAAAAATGTCTATATCTCCTAAACTACCCGTCTGCGGGGGTAATTTTATACACCGGAAAGAAAAAATTCAAAATACTAAAATGGCTATATCTCCTAAACTAGGCGTCTGCTAGGGTCATTTTATGCACCAGAAAAAAAATTCTAAATACTAAAATAGCTATATCTCCTAAACTAGGCGTCTGCGGGGGTCATTTTATGCACCAAAAATCCAAAATACTAAAATGGCTATATCTCCTAAACTAGTCGTCTGCGGGGGTCATTTTATGCCCCAGAAAAAAAAATCAAAATACTAAAATGGCTATATCTCCAAAACTAGGCGTCTGCGGGAGTCATTTTGTGCACAAGAAAAAAAAAATTATATATACTAAAATTGCTATATCTCCCAAACTAAGCGTCCGCGCGGGTCACTTTATGCACCGGAAAAGACTTTAAAACACAAAAATGTCTATATCTCCTAAACTAGGCGTCAGCGGCGGTCATTTTATGCCCCAGAAAAAAAAATCAAAATACTAAAATGGCTATATCTCCTAAACTAGGCGTCTGCGAGGGTCGTTTTATGC
Organism: Volucella zonaria; assembly: GCA_963966105.1. Taxonomy (NCBI): domain Eukaryota; kingdom Metazoa; phylum Arthropoda; class Insecta; order Diptera; family Syrphidae; genus Volucella; species Volucella zonaria. The sequence goes on along the minus strand of CAWYQB010000254.1, from coordinate 8,054,316 downwards.
GCCAGAAAAAAAAAATCCAAAATACTAAAATGGCTATATCTCTTAAACTAGGCGCCTGCTAGGGTCATTTTATGCACCAGAAAAAAAAACTTCTAAATACTAAAATAGCTATATCTCCTAAACTAGGCGTCTGCGTGGGTCATTTTATGCACCAAAAATCCAAAATACTAAAATGGCTATATCTCCTAAACTACCCGTCGGCGGGGGTAATTTTATACACCAGAAAGAAAAAATTCAAAATACTAAAATGGCTATATCTCCTAAACTAAGCGTCTGCTAGGGTCATTTTATGCACCAGAAAAAAGAAATTCTAAATACTAAAATAGCTATATCTCCTAAACTAGGCGTCTGCGTGGGTCATTTTATGCACCAAAAATCCAAAATACTAAAATCGCTATATCTCCTAAACTACCCGTCTGCGGGGATAATTTTATACACCAGAAAGAAAAAATTCAAAATACTAAAATGGCTATATCTCCTAAACTAGGCGTCTGAGGGTGTCATTTTATGCACCAAAAATCCAAAATACTACAATGGCTATATCTCCTAAACTAGGCGTCTGCGGGGGTCATTTTATGCCCCAGAAAAAAAAATCAAAATACTAAAATGGCTATATCTCCAAAACTAGGCGTCTGCGGGGGTCATTTTGTGCACCAGAAAAAAAAAATTATATATACTAAAATTGCTATATCTCCCAAACTAAGCGTCCGCGCGGGTCACATTATGCACCAGAAAAGACTTCAAAACACAAAAATGGCTATATCTCCTAAACCAGGCGGCTGCGGAGTCATTTTGTGCACAAGAAAAAAAAAATCCAAAATACTAAAATGGCCATATTTCCTAAACTAGGCGTCTGCGGGGGACATTTTATGCACTAGAAAAAAGAAATCCAAAATACTAAAATGGCGATATCTCCTAAACTAGGCGTCTGCGGGGGTCTTTTTATGCTCCTGAAAAAAAAATCAAAATACTAAAATGGCTATATCTCCAAAACTAGGCGTCTGCGGGGGTCATTTTATGCACCAAAAATTCTAAATACTAAAATAGCTATATCTCCTAAACTAGGCATCTGCGTGGGTCATTTTATGCACCAAAAATTCAAAATACTAAAATGGCTATATCTTCTAAACTACGAGTCTGCGGGGGTCATTTTATGATCCAGAAAAAAAATTCAAAATGCTAAAATGCCTATATCTCCTAAACTAGGCGTCTGCGAGTGTCGTTTTATGCGCCAAAAAAAAAAGAATCCAAAATACTAAAATGGCTATATCTCCAAAACTAGGCGTCTGCGGGGGTCATTTTATGCACCAAAAATTCTAAATACTAAAATAGCTATATCTCCTAAACTAGGCATCTGCGTGGGTCATTTTATGCACCAAAAATTCAAAATACTAAAATGGCTATATCTTCTAAACTACGAGTCTGCGGGGGTCATTTTATGATCCAGAAAAAAAATTCAAAATGCTAAAATGCCTATATCTCCTAAACTAGGCGTCTGCGAGTGTCGTTTTATGCGCCAAAAAAAAAAGAATCCAAAATACTAAAATGGCGATATCTCCTAAACTAGGCGTTTGCAGGGGTCATTTTATGCACCAAAAATCCAAAATACTAAAATGGCTATATCTAATAAACTAGGCGTCAGCGGCGGTCATTTTATGCAACAGAAAAAAAAATCAAAACACTAAAATGGCTATATCTCCTAAACTACGCGTTTGCAGGGGTCATTTTATGCACCAAAAATCCAAAATACTAAAATGGCTATATCTAATAAACTAGGCGTCTGCGGGGGTCATTTTGTGCACCAGAAAAAAAAAATTATATATACTAAAATTGCTATATCTCCCAAACTAAGCGTCCGCGCGGGTCACTTTATGCACCGGAAAAGACTTTAAAACACAAAAATGTCTATATCTCCTAAACTAGGCGTCAGCGGCGGTCATTTTATGCCCCAGAAAAAAAAATCAAAATACTAAAATGGCTATATCTCCTAAACTACGCGTCTGCGGGGGTCATTTTATGCACCAGAAAAAAAATTTAAAACGTAAAAAGGGCTATATCTCCTAAACTAGGCGGCTGCGGCGGTCATTTTATGCACCAGAAAAAAAAATCCAAAATACTGAAATGGCTATATTTCCTAAACTACCCGTCTGCGGGTGTCATTTTATACACCAGGATGAAAAAATTCAAAATAATAAAATGGCTATATCTCCTAAAATAGGCGTCTGCGGGGACATTTTATGCACCAGAAAAAAAAATCAAAATACTAAAATGGCCATATCTAATAAACTAGGCGTCAGCGGCGGTCATTTTATGCAACAGAAAAAAAAATCAAAACACTAAAATGGTTATATCTCCTAAACTACGCGTCTGCGGGGGTCATTTTATGCTCCAAAAATCCAAAATACTAAAATGGCTATATCTCATAAACTAGGCGTCTGCGGGGGTCATTTTATGCACCAGAAAAAAAAATCAAAATGCTAAAATGGCTATATCTCCTAAACTACCCGTCTGCGGGGGTAATTTTATACACCAGAAAGAAAAAATTCAAAATACTAAAATGGCTATATCTCCTAAACTAGGCGTCTGCGGGGGTCATTTTATGCACAAGAAAAAAAAAAATCAAAATACTAAAATGGCTATATCTCCAAAACTAGGCGTCCACGCGGGTCATTTTATGCACCAGAAAAGACTTCATAACACAAAAATTGCTATATTTCCTAAACTCGGCGTCAGCGGCGGTCATTTTATGCACCAGAAAAAAAAATAAAAATACTAAAATGGCTATATTTCCTAAACTACGCGTCTGCGGGGGTCATTTTATGCACCAGAAAAAAAATTCAAAACATAAAAAGGGCTATATCTCCTAAACTAGGCGGCTGCGGCGATCATTTTATGCAGCAGAAAAAAAAATCCAAAATACTGAAATGGCTATATTTCCTAAACTACCCGTATGCGGGGGTCATTTTATGCACCAGAAAAAAAAATCAAAATACTAAAATGGCTATATCTCCTAAACTAGGCGTCTGCGAGGGTCATTTCATGCACCAGAAATAAAAAATTCAAAACACATGAATGGCTATATTTCCTAAACTAGTCGTCTGCGGGGGACATTTTATGCACCAGAAAAAAAAAATCCAAAATACTAAAATGGCGATATCTCCTAAACTAGGCGTTTGCGGGGGTCATTTTATGCACCAAAAATCCAAAATACTAAAATGGCTATATCTCCTAAACTAGGCGTCTGCGGGGGTCATTTTATGCACCAGAAAAAAAAATCAAAATACTAAAATGGCTATGTCTCCAAAACTAGGCGTCTGCGGGGGTCATTTTGCGCACCAGAAAAAAAAAATTCTAAATACTAGAATTGCTATATCTCCTAAACTAAGTGTCCGCGCGGGTCATTTTATGCACCAGAAAAGACTTCAAAACTCAAAAATGTCTATATCTCCTAAACTAGGCGTCAGCGGCGGTCATTTTATTAACCAGAAAAAAAAATCAAAATACTAAAATGGCTATATCTCCAAAACTAGGCTACTGCGCTGGTCATTTTGTGCACCAGAAAAAAAAATTCTAAATACTAAAATTGCTATATCTCCCAAACTAAGCATCCGCGCGGGTCATTTTATGCACCAGAAAAGACTTCAAAACACAAAAATGGCTATATCTCCTAAGCTAAGCGTCCGCGCGGGTCAGTTTATGCACCAGAAAAGACTTCAAAACACAAAAATGGCTATATCTCCTAAACTAGGCGTCAGCGGCGGTCATTTTATGCACCAGAAAAAAAATCAAAATACTAAAATGGCTATATCTCCTAAACTAGGCGTCAGCGGCGGTCATTTTATGCACCAGAAAAAAAAATCAAAATACTAAAATGGCTATATCTCCAAAACTAGGCGTCCGCGCGGGTCATTTTATGCACCAGAAAAGACTTCAAAACACAAAAATGGCTATATCTCCTAAACAAGGCGTCAGCGGCGGTCATTTTATGCACCAGAAAAGACTTCAAAACACAAAAATGGCTATATCTCCTAAACTACCCGTCTGCGGGGGTCATTTTATGATCCAAAAAAAAACTTCAAAATGCTAAAATGGGTATATCTCCTAAACTAGGTGTCTGCGGGGGACATTTTATGCACCAGAAAAAATTTCGAAATACTAAAATGGCTATATCTCCTAAACTAGGCGTCTGCGGGAGTCATTAAATGCACCAGAAAAGACTTCAAAACACAAATGTCGCTACATCTCCTAAGCTAGGCGGCTGCGGGGGTCATTTTGTGCACCAGAAAAAAAAATCCAAAATACTGAAATGGCCATATTTCCTAAACTAGGCGTCTGCGGGGGACATTTTATGCACCAGAAAGAAAAAAATTTAAATATTAAAATGGCTGCATCTATTAAACTAGTGGTCTGCTGGGGTTGTTTTATGCGCCAGAAAAAAGAAATCTAACATACTAAAATGGCGATATCTCCTAAACTAGATGTCTGCGGGGGTCATTTTATGCACCAAAAATCCAAAATACTAAAATGGCTATATATCTTAAACTAGGCGTCTGCGGGGGTCATTTTATGCACCAGAAAAAAAAATCAAAATACTAAAATGGCTATATCTCCAAAACTAGTCGTCTGCGGGGGTCATTTTGCGCACCAGAAAAAAAAATCAAAATACTAAAATGGCTATATCTCCTAAACTACGCGTCTGCGGGGGTCATTTTATGATTCAAAAAAAAAATTCAAAATGCTAAAATGGCTATATCTCCTAAACTAAGCGTCTGAGGGGGTCATTTTATGCACCTGAAAAATAAATCAAAATACTAAAATGGCTATATCTCCAAAACTAGGCGTCCGCGCGGGTCATTTTATGCACCAGAAAAGACTTCAAAACACAAAAATGGCTATATCTCCTAAACAAGGCGTCAGCGGCGGTCATTTTATGCACCAGAAAAAAAAATCAAAATACTGAAATAGCTATATCTCCTCAATTACGCGTCTGCGGGGGTCATTTTATGCACCAGAAAAAAAAATTCAAAACATAAAAATGGCTATATCTCCTAAACTAGGCGGCTGCGGCGGTCATTTTATGCACCAAAAAAAAAAAATCCAAATTACTAAAATGGCTATATTTCATAAACTACCCGTCTGCGGGGGTCATTTTATACACGAGAAGGAAAAAATTCAAAATACTAAAATGGCTATATCTCCTAAAATAGGCTTCTGCGGGGACATTTTATGCACCAGAAAAAAAAAATCAAAATACTAAAATGGCTATATTTCCTAACCTACCCGTCTGCCGGGGTCATTTTATACACCAAAAAAAAAAATTCAAAATACTAAAATGGTCATATCTCCTAAACTAGGCGTCTGCGGGGGTCATTTTACTCAGCAGAAAAAAAATCTAAATACTAAAATGGATAAATATCCGAAACTAGTCTGCGGCGGTCATTTTATGCTATAGAAAAAAAAAATCAAAATACTAAAATGGCTAAATCTCCTAAACCAGGCGTCTGCGGGGTTCATTCTATGCACCAGAAAAAAAAAACACAAAAATGACTTTATCTCCTAAACCGGGCGTCTGCGGGTGTCCTTTTATGCACCAAAAAAGAAAAAATGCAAAACACAAAAGTGGTTATATCTTCTAAAGTAGGCGTCTGCGGGGGTCATTTTGTGCACCAGAAAAAAAAATCCGAAATACTAAAATGCCTATATCTCCTAAACTAGGCGTCTGCGGGAGTCATTAAATGCACCAGAAAAGACTTCAAAACACAAATATGGCTATATCTCCTAAGCTAGGCCGCTGCGGGGGTCATTTTGTGCAGCAGAAAAAAAAAATCCAAAATACTAAAATGGCCATATTTCCTAACCTAGGCGTCTGTGGGGGACATTTTATGCACCAGAAAAAAGAAATCCAAAATACTAAAATGGCGATATCTCCTAAACTAGGCGTCTGCGGGGGTCTTTTTGTGCTCCAGAAAAAAAAATTCAAAACACTAAAATGGCTATATCTCTTAAACTAGGCGTCTGCGGGAGTCATTAAATGCACCAGAAAAGACTTCAAAACACAAATATGGCTATATCTCCTAAGCTAGGCGACAGCGGGGGTCACCTTGTGCACCAGAAAAAAAAAATCCAAAATACTAAAATGGCCATATTTCCTAAACTAGGCGTCTGCGGGGGACATTTTATGCACCAGAAAAAAGAAATCCAAAATACTAAAATGGCGACATCTCCTAAACTAGGAGTCTGCGGGGGCCATTTTATGCTCCAGAAAAAAAACATACAAAACACTAAAATGGCTATATTTCTTAAACTAAGGGTCTACAGATGTCATTTTATGCACCAGAACAAAAAAATTCAAAATACTAAAATGGCAATATCTCCTAAACTAGGCGTCTGCGGTGGTCATTTTATTCACCAGAAAAAAAAATCTAACTACTAAAATGGCTATATCTCCGAAACTAGGCGTCTGCGGGAGTCATTTTATGCCCCAGAAAAAAAAAATTCAAAATAAAAAATTGTTATATCTCTTAAGCTAGGCGCATGCGGTTATCATTTTATGCACCAGAAAAAAAAAATTCAAAATACTAAAATGGCTGTATTTCCCAAACTAGGCGTCTGCGGGAGTCATTAAATGCACCAGAAAGGACTTCAAAACACAAATATGGCTATATCTCCTAAGCTAGGCGGCTGCGGAGTCATTTTGTGCACAAGAAAAAAAAAATCCAAAATACTAAAATGGCCATATTTCCTAAACTAGGCGTCTGCGGGGGACATTTTATGCACTAGAAAAAAGAAATCCAAAATACTAAAATGGCGATATCTCCTAAACTAGGCGTCTGCGGGGGTCTTTTTATGCTCCTGAAAAAAAAATTCAAAACACTAAAATGGCTATATCTCTTAAACTAAGGGTCTGCAGATGTCATTTTATGCACCAGAAAAAAAAATCCAAAATACTAAAATGCCTATATCTCCTAAACTAGGCGTCTGCGGGAGTCATTAAATGCACCAGAAAAGACTTCAAAACACAAATATGGCTATATCTCCTAAGCTAGGCCGCTGCGGGGGTCATTTTGTGCAGCAGAAAAAAAAATCCAAAATACTAAAATGGCCATATTTCCTAAACTAGGCGTCTGTGGGGGACATTTTATGCACCAGAAAAAAGAAATCCAAAATACTAAAATAGCGATATCTCCTAAACTAGGCGTCTGCGGGGTCTTTTTATGCTCCAGAAAAAAAAATTCAAAACACTAAAATGGCTATATCTCTTAAACTAAGGGTCTGCAGATGTCATTTTATGCACCAGAAAAAAAAATCCAAAATACTAAAATGCCTATATCTCCTAAACTAGGCGTCTGCGGGAGTCATTAAATGCACCAGAAAAGACTTCAAAACACAAATATGGCTATATCTCCTAAGCTAGGCGGCAGCGGGGGTCACTTTGTGCACCAGAAAAAAAAAATCCAAAATACTAAAATGGCCATATTTCCTAAACTAGGCGTCTGCGGGGGACATTTTATGCACCAGAAAAAAGAAATCCAAAATACTAAAATGGCGACATCTCCTAAACTAGGAGTCTGCGGGGGCCATTTTATGCTCCAGAAAAAAAAAATACAAAACACTAAAATGGCTATATCTCTTAAACTAAGGGTCTACAGATGTCATTTTATGCACCAGAACAAAAAAATTCAAAATACTAAAATGGCAATATCTCCTAAACTAGGCGTCTGCGGTGGTCATTTTATGCACCAGAAAAAAAAAATTCAAAATACTAAAATGGCTATATCTCCTAAACTAGGCGTCTAAAGGGGTCATTCTACGCACCAGAAAAAAAAAATTCAAAAAACATAAAAATGACTATATCTCCTAAAACTGGCGTCTGCGTGGGTCATTTTTTGTACCAGAAAAAAAAAAATTCAAAATACTAAAATGGCTATATCTCCGAAACTAGGCGTCTGCGGGAGTCGTTTTATGCCCCAGAAAAAAAATTCAAAATAAAAAATTGTTATATCTCTTAAGCTAGGCGCATGCGGTTATCATTTTATGCACCAGAAAAAAAAAATTCAAAATACTAGAATGGCTGTATTTCCCAAACTAGGCGTCTGCGGGAGTCATTAAATGCACCAGAAAGGACTTCAAAACACAAATATGGCTATATCTCCTAAGCTAGGCGGCTGCGGGGTCATTTTGTGCACCAGAAAAAAAAAATCCAAAATACTAAAATGGCCATATTTCCTAAACTAGGCGTCTGCGGGGGACATTTTATGCACCAGAAAAAAGAAATCCAAAATACTAAAATGGCGATATCTCCTAAACTAGGCGTCTGCGGGGGTCTATTTATGCTCCAAAAAAAAAAATTCAAAACACTAAAATGGCTATATCTCCTAAACTAGGCGTCTGCGGGAGTCATTAAATGCACCAGAAAAAACTTCAAAACACAAATATGGCTATATCTCCTAAGCTAGGCGGCTGCGGGGATCATTTTGTGCACCAGAAAAAAAATTCAAATACTAAAATGAGTATATCTCTTAAACTAGGCGTCTGCGGAAGTCGTTTTATGCACCAGAAAAAAAAATTCTAAATACGAGTAGCTATATCTCCTAAACTAGGCGTCTGCCGGGGTCATTTTATGCACCAAAAATCCAAAATACTAAAATGGTTATATCTCCTAAACTAGGCGTCTGCGGGGGTCATTTTATGCACCAGAAAAGACTTCAAAACACAAATGTGGCTATTTCTCCTAAGCTAGGCGGCTGCGGGGGTCATTTTGTGCACCAGAAAAAAAAAATCCAAAATACTAAAATATCCATATTTCCTAAACTAGGCGTCTGCGGGGGACATTTTATGCACCAGAAAAAAAAATTTTAAATGTGAAAATGGCTGCATCTCCTAAACTAGTGGTCTGCGGGGGTCGTTTTATGCGCCAGAAAAAAGAAATCCAAAATACTAAAATGGCGACATCTCCTAAACTAGGCGTCTGCGGGGGTCTTTTTATGCTCCAGAAAAAAAAATTCTAAGTACTAAAATGGCTATATCTCCTAAACTGGGCGTCTGCGGGAGTCATTTTATGCACCAGAAAAAAAATTCAGAGTACTAAAAAGGCTATATCTCCTAAACTAGGCGTCTGCGGGGGTTATATTATGCACCAGAAAAAAAATTCAAAATACTAAAACGGATATATCTCCTAAACTAGGCGTCCGCGGTGGTCATTTTATGCCCCAGAAAAAAAATTCAAATACTAAAAAAATACTAAAATTGCTATATCTCCTAAACTAGACGTCTGCGGGTGTCATTTTATGCCCCAGAAAAAAACCCAAATACTAAAATGGATATATCTCCTAAACAAGGCATCTGCGGAGGTCATTTTATGCCCCAGAAAAAACAATTTTAAAATACTAAAATGGCTAAATTTCCTAAACTATTCGTCTGCGGGGTCACATTGTGCACCAGAAGAAAAATCAAAATACTAAAACGGATATATCTCCAAAACTATACGTCTGCGGGGATCATTTTACGCACCAGAAAAAAAACTCAAAACACTAAAAGGGCTGTATTTCCCAAACTAGGCGTCTGCGGGGGTCATTTTATGAACCAGAAATGACTTCAAAATACAAAAATAGCTATATCTCCTAAACTAGGCGTCAGCGGCAGCCATTTTATGCACCAGAAAAAAAAATTCTAAGCTCTAAAATGGCTATTCTCCTAAACTAGGCGTCTGCGGGTGTCCTTTTATGCACCAAAAAAGAAAAAATGCAAAACACAAAAATGGTTATATCTTCTAAAGTAGGCGTCTGCGGGGGTCATTTTGTGCAACAGAAAAAAAAATCCAAAATACTAAAATGCCTATATCTCCTAAACTAGGCGTCTGCGGGAGTCATTAAATGCACCAGAAAAGACTTCAAAACACAAATATGGCTATATCTCCTAAGCTAGGCGGCTGCGGGGGTCATTTTGTGCACCAGAAAAAAAAAATCCAAAATACTAAAATGGCCATATTTCCTAAACTAGGCGTCTGCGGGGGACATTTTATGCACCAGAAAAAAGAAATCCAAAATACTAAAATGGCGATATCTCCTAAACTAGGCGTCTGCGGGGGTCTTTTTATGCTCCAGAAAAAAAAATTCAAAACACTAAAATGGCTATATCTCTTAAACTAAGGGTCTGCAGATGTCATTTTATGCACCAGAAAAAAAAATCCAAAATACTAAAATGCCTATATCTCCTAAACTAGGCGTCTGCGGGAGTCATTAAATGCACCAGAAAAGACTTCAAAACACAAATATGGCTATATCTCCTAAGCTAGGCGGCTGCGGGGGTCACTTTGTGCACCAGAAAAAAAAAATCCAAAATTCTAAAATGGCCATATTTCCTAAACTAGGCGTCTGCGGGGGACATTTTATGCACCAGAAAAAAGAAATCCAAAATACTAAAATGGCGACATCTCCTAAACTAGGAGTCTGCGGTGGTCATTTTATTCACCAGAAAAAAAAATCTAACTACTAAAATGGCTATATCTCCGAAACTAGGCGTCTGCGGGAGTCATTTTATGCCCCAGAAAAAAAAATTCAAAATAAAAAATTGTTATATCTCTTAAGCTAGGCGCATGCGGTTATCATTTTATGCACCAGAAAAAAAAAATTCAAAATACTAAAATGGCTATATCTCCTAAACTAGGCGTCTACAGGGGTCATTCTACGCACCAGAAAAAAAAAATTCAAAAAACATAAAAATGACTATATCTCCTAAAACTGGCGTCTGCGTGGGTCATTTTTTGTACCAGAAAAAAAAATTCAAAATACTAAAATGGCTATATCTCCGAAACTAGGCGTCTGCGGGAGTCATTTTATGCCCCAGAAAAAAAAATTCAAAATATAAAATTGTTATATCTCTTAAGCTAGGCGCATGCGGTTATCATTTTATGCACCAGAAAAAACAAATTCAAAATACTAAAATGGCTGTATTTCCCAAACTAGGCGTCTGCGGGAGTCATTAAATGCACCAGAAAAGACTTCAAAACACAAATATGGCTATATCTCCTAAGCTAGGCGGCTGCGGGGGTCATTTTGTGCACCAGAAAAAAAAAATCCAAAATACTAAAATGGCCATATTTCCTAAACTAGGCGTCTGCGGGGGACATTTTATGCACCAGAAAAAAGAAATCCAAAATACTAAAATGGCGATATCTCCTAAACTAGGCGTCTGCGGGGGTCTTTTTATGCTCCAGAAAAAAAAATTCAAAACACTAAAATGGCTATATCTCTTAAACTAAGGGTCTGCAGATGTCATTTTATGCACCAGAAAAAAAAATCCAAAATACTAAAATGCCTATATCTCCTAAACTAGGCGTCTGCGGGTGTCATTAAATGCACCAGAAAAGACTTCAAAACACAAATATGGCTATATCTCCTAAGCTAGGCGGCTGCGGGGGTCAATTTGTGCACCAGAAAAAAAAAATCCAAAATACTAAAATGGCCATATTTCCTAAACTAGGCGTCTGCGGGGGACATTTTATGCACCAGAAAAAAGAAATCCAAAATACTAAAATGGCGATATCTCCTAAACTAGGCGTCTGCGGGGGTCTTTTTATGCTCCAAAAAAAAAAATTCAAAACACTAAAATGGCTATATCTCTTAAACTAAGGGTCTGCAGATGTCATTTTATGCACCAGAAAAAAAAATCCAAAATACTAAAATGCCTATATCTCCTAAACTAGGCGTCTGCGGGAGTCATTAAATGCACCAGAAAAGACTTCAAAACACAAATATGGCTATATCTCCTAAGCTAGGCGTCTGCGGGGGTCATTTTGTGCACCAGAAAAAAAAAATCCAAAATACTAAAATGGCCATATTTCCTAAACTAGGCGTCTGCGGGGGACATTTTATGCACCAGAAAAAAGAAATCCAAAATACTAAAATGGCGATATCTCCTAAACTAGAAGTCTGCGGGGGCCATTTTATGCTCCAGAAAAAAAAAATACAAAACACTAAAATGGCTATATCTCTTAAACTAGTTAGTTTTAGTTTTAAATGCATTTTATTATCTTAATCATTAACCCTTACATACTAACAAAAAATGCTTAAATGCTAGCTTAAAATTACTTAACAATCTTATACTAACTTACTGGCCCCACACAGGCACTCTAAGCTACTCTAAATTCTTGTATTTATGTCTTTCGACTTTATTTACATTTATTTTTTTACATATATATCTTGTATACTTAAGGCTAAGAAAAAAATTGTTAACAAAAACTTCGCATATGGACTTAATTTTCTATAAAACTTACTATCTAACTTAAAATACCTAACCTAACCTAACCTACATACACAATATACACACATATATATAATACACAATTATATACATATATTTGTATATACCTTTGTATATACTAATAAATGTATATATTTCTTAAATGCTAACCTAAACCTATGTAAGCTGGCCATCGCTATTCGCAGAGCAAATAGATTGGTCAGCTCTGCCCCATTAGTGAGGCTGGTCAGTAATTGACGGAAACGACGACGACGAAACATCTTCTCCATCATTCAACCACCAGAAATGCTGGTGCTACCGAACGACATCCCTCTTATCGCGATTCCCCACCGCCCTACTGAACCTGAGACGATCCACACTGCCGTGTGCGACGTCTCTGCCGTAGTTGAGTCGCCTGTCCCCAGCTTTCCGAGCGACATGGAAGATTAACGGGACCGCTGATCTATCCTGGATCAACCCTATCTGATCCAGGTAGAGGAATGCTTCCGGTGGAACGAAGCCGTCAGAGCGCACACTCTCGTGGTAAAGGTAGTTGGGGTAGTAAGCCCCAGATATCAGGTTATTCGTCGAGTTCATTGCTCTTGCAATGTGCCTTCGAGTCAGCTTAATTACGAAGTTGTCCACTCGCATTAGGTTCGCCCTGTTGTAAAGGACCTCATTACGATAAAATTTTTTGTACTCCGACTCTGGTGTTCTGTACAAGCGAAGGAAAGCCCTAAGGCAAGCCCTCTCAAACACCCGAATCTTTTCCATTAAGCTTGCTCGTACATTGAACCACACGGGGCACCCGAATACCAGCATGGGCCTGATAAGGGCCATGTAGCAGATTACCTTTACCCTCGCATCGAGTTGGCTGCTATAAAACAGTAAGGGCAAAAGCGCCTTTGGCTCTGGCCAGAGCAGCATCTACATTTTTGTCAAAATACAGAAACTGATCTAGCCAGATCCCAAGGTATCTGACTACATTTCGACAGGCAAGAGGCTGTCCGTGTTGTCCAATGATCGAGAACTTACGCCAATTTTTTCTGGTATCCCTAGAGGCTCTAGACAACGGCGTCCTAAAGAGAATGGTTTCCGACTTCCGAAAGTTGATTTTCAACTTCCAGTCATCGCAAAATCGTCTTATCTTATCGAAATCACGCTGCAAGAGAGTATTAATGACCTCGATTTTTGTACCTGTTCTGTACGCTATCAAATCGTCTGCGTACGCAATAATATGGGGAAGTGAACCTATCAAGTCGCTTGTATAAATGTTGAATAGGATCGGCGAATTGACCGCGCCTTGCTGAAGACCATTTTTAATTTGAAATATTCCAACAGAAGTCACATCGCCATTTTTCACGATGAACTGTCTATTGGTTAGCATATTATAAAGAATGTACAAGAGTGGTTTACTGATCCCCAGCCTAGTCAGCTTATAGAAAAGACCCTCTAACCATACAGTGTCGAAAGCCTTCTCCAAGTCAACAAGGCAGGCACCAGTGCATTGGTTTTTGCCTTTATTCCATTGGATATCGGACACCAGTTTAGACGCGGCATGTGAGATATCATGTCCCGCCTTAAAACCGAATTGATTATCCGGAACTATATGTTTGTCCTCAACCCACCTAGACAGAGCTCTATTGATTACTTTTTCAAACACCTTACTGATATTCGGAAGGAGACTTATCGACCGGAGATTCGCCGGATTGGATATATCCTTTTTGGGGATAGGTTGCACCACCGCCGTTTTCCAATGCGCTGGATAATGTGCATTATTCATTGCATTATTAAACAGGGTGGCGTAAATGTCCACCGCTTCCAGAGGAAGATGTCGAAGCACGATGTTCGGAATACCATCGGTCCCCACTGATTTCTTAGCCCTGATTGTGTCGAAGATCTCATGGAGCTCTTCCTTCGAAATGAACGGGGGTAGGTCACCCTCTCTAGTAATGACATTATTTGCCATATTTTCGTCGCTGAACCGGGTGAAACCAGAGCCTTCGGATCGCCAGTTCCCTATTTCATTTTGAATGCAGAAGTTTTTCACCCAGACGCGACTGTCCAGGTCATAATTAGGGCCAATGGTATCGGTGGCCTTGTATATTTCCTGGAAAGTCGCCCCTATGGCTTCAACCTTCTCCTGTGGATCCTCGATCACAAAGAAGTCGTCATCATCAGCGGCCTCATTTGGATCAATACCTGCTATTGTCAGTAACCGTTCGTTGTCTGTTGTCCGCGCTATTTTAAGACACTGAAGGTCGCTTTGATTTTTTCTCCGAAATAGTTTGTTTATTTGAGGGAACATATTCGGGTTGCTGGTGTTTACAGCCCGAACCCTGTTGTTCCAATACGGACTTACAGAAATTCTGTAATTCTCTTTTATTAACGTTTGAATATTTTTAATCGACGCCTTCAGTGTCCTAATCTCCGGGTCTTGTCTGTCAGTTAACTGTCTACTTTTCTGTCGGTGCAGTGCGTCAATAGTAGGATTGCGGAACAGGTCTTCGTTAGTCGTACGTCGATATCGCGGTATTGTAGCGTCCATAGTTTGTTTAATTGTCTCGTCCATTTGTTTTAGGTAATTGTCGATCTCCTCGTTTGACAAATTCCTATTGGACGGTGGGTGGAGCGTATTCGAGGAGAGCGCACGTGTCATGGTTGCGGAGAAGCGTGTCCATCGAGTCTTACTGTAGTTGTAAGAATATCTTTGGACAAACTCCTCCAATTCCGCAATTTCGTTGGGAACTGTAATTTCGGTGCTAAAACCGCAATGGTCGCTGTCATACACGAATGTGCGCAGACAGTTTAGCGTTTGTAAATTCGTACCTGTCAGTCGTATACGTTCGTCGTACAGCAGTAGATCCAAATAAGACCCGCCTCTGGGAAACGACGGGTTATCCGTCGCTTTAAGACCGAGTAGTAGGTTCCCTCTAGTATTTGGCACATTATTTCCCCAATCCCTGTGTTTAGCGTTGAAGTCCCCACCGATTATAAAATAATTCTCCCCCGATTCCAGCCTCAGAAGTCGAAAAAGCGTGTCGAGCTCTGTAATAAATAAAGTGGATTGTGAAGTCTCAGGTGCATAAACAGAAGCCAAGTATAGCCGCTTTCCACTGCGGAGCGGGATGTAAATGACGACTGCCTCCAACACCCGGAACCTACGCAACACTCCCTTGTACACTCTGTGAAATTTTATACCTTGTTTAATGAAGATAGCGACGCCGCCTCCACATTTGGATCGGGGCCGGTTTCTTCTTCTAACAATATAATTATTGTACTCCAGTTTGTGCTTATCGGTTAGTTTGGTTTCGCTAGCGAAAAGTACATCAGGAGCTTGGTCTTGCAGCAATTTAAACATCGCGGCTCTTCGTTCGATCCTAATCAGTGAGTTAACATTCACCGCAAGGACCTTCAAAGTTTGCTCCACCATGTGCGTACCCATTACGACATGTGTTGCGTTAGGCCCGGCAGCAGCGCGTAGATCTGGTCCACCCGCTTGGCCTGTTCTTGCACCTGCTTTTGCAGCTGAGCCATCTGCCCTTGGATTGCGAGCAAGATGGCCAGCATGTTAGGTGCAGCTTCCGTTGTTCTCGACATTGGCGCCGGAGAAGCAACAGTCACTTGCTGTACCGTAGCCCCCCTACCTGACGCCATTTGGGCGTAGGAAATTTGGGGCGTGACGGCTGGTGTTTGAAACCTCACAGGTGAACGTTTGACCTCCACCTTCTGCTGCCGAGCCAGTTTTGCTTTTTTAATGTCAGCGAACTTAGGACAACCCCGATAGTTTGCGGTGTGTCCCACGTTCCCACATAATACGCACGAAAGCTGCGTCCTATCGGATGCTCCGTCCCTACCCAGAGCACACTCCTCGGTACTGTGGTTCTTTGCGCACTTCACGCATCGAGGCTGCATTTGGCAGTTCGACGCGGCGTGTCCGAACCTCTGGCAGCGAACGCATTGTATAACGCCTTCGCTCCTTTTTAATTTTTCCCAGTGAACCACCTGGTAGTCTAGGACATTGATACTCCTTAGACTATCCAGACGGCTTTCGGGACTGAGCTGCACCAGGAAGAACGGCAGACTCCGTTTCTCCCTCTTGGCTCTAGCTGTGGTAAATGGCTTTACCCCCACGAACTTGAGTCCTTCGCACTCCTTCTCTTTGAGCAGTGCCAGGATCTCCTCAGGATCAGAAGACGGTTCCAACCCCTTCAGCAACATCGATTGCCGCTTTTCACACTTCGGTGTGAAAGAGTAGTGCTCCGTCGTCGTCTCCTTTAGGAGCTCTTTCACTTTCGCGTAGCCCTCCACTGTATTACAGTGGATGACATGGCGATCGTTCCCCAATCTTTTAATATTAAAATTATTACCAATGACCAGCCTACACAGGTCTTTGGTAGCATTTACCTCCAATTTATAGGTGTTGATAGGAGGCACCTTTTCCTTCTTCTTCTTCTGCTGCTGCTGCTGCTGTTGCTGCTGTTGCTGCTGTTGTTGTTGTTGTTGTTGTTGTTGTTGTAGTTGTTGTTGTTGTTGTTGTTGTTGTTGTTGTTGTTGTTGTTGTTGTTGTTGTTGTTGTTGCTGCTGCTGCTGCTGTTGTTGTTGCTGCTGCTGCTGCTGTTTATGCTGTTGCCGTTTTTGTGGCTGCACTTGTTGTTGCTGGTGTTTCTTAACATTTTGTTGTTTCTGCTTTTGAGCAAGCTGCTGTTGTTGAGATTGCTCTTGCTCTTCCCTCTTCCTTCTTGCCATCTGCTTTTCTTTTATGGCCAGCACTCTTTGTTGTAGCATTTTGATGCTACTACTAATGGCCTCCATCTCTTCCTCTTCATCATCCGATTCGCTTGCGGCCAATGAAGCGAAGTTGTTTCCTTCCCTCACTCCGCCGCCAAGCAGCTTTACAGTTGCCGTTGGTAGTTTCCTCCTTCTCTTTGGCTTTGGAGTTTGGTTCGAACCACTCGAAGCCTCACCCGACATTTCAGCAGATCCCGCTATAGGCATAGCGGACCGCTCACCACATTCCATCACGTGATGTTAATCAAATACCGCACTTTAAGTTTATATTTATTTTTATATAAAAAAATAAAAAATAAAAAAAATCGTCTGCCGACTATTTGGAGTCGAACCCACGACCTTTGCAACCTCAAGCGAACACACTCACTCTGCGCTAATTGGAGCCTAAATCCAAGTTGAACAATGTCTTACTTAAGCGACTCACTTTCACACTTACAAGTCGAAACACGTTTACACTCCGCGGAGGTCTATGAACGACTCATCTCTTAAACTCAGGGTCTACAGATGTCATTTTATGCACCAGAACAAAAAAATTGAAAATACTAAAATGGCAATATCTCCTAAACTAGGCGTCTGCGGGAGTCATTTTATGCCCCAGAAAAAAAAATTCAAAATACTAAAATGGCTGTATTTCCCAAACTAGGCGTCTGCGGGAGACATTAAATGCACCAGAAAAGACTTCAAAACACAAATATGGCTATATCTCCTAAGCTAGGCGGCTGCGGGGGTCATTTTGTGCACCAGAAAAAAAAAATCCAAAATACTAAAATGGCCATATTTCCTAAACTAGGCGTCTGCGGGGGACATTTTATGCAATAGAAAAAAGAAATCCAAAATACTAAAATGGCGATATCTCCTAAACTAGGCGTCTGCGGGGGTCTTTTTATGCTCCAAAAAAAAAAAATTCAAAACACTAAAATGGCTATATCTCCTAAACTAGGCGTCTGCGGGAGTCATTAAATGCACCAGAATAGACCTCAAAACACAAATATGGCTATATCTCCTAAACTAGGCGTCTGCGGTGGATATTTTATGCACCAGAAAAAAAAATCTAACTACTAAAATGGCTATATCTCCTACACTAGGGGTCTGCAGGGGTCTTTTTATGAACCAGAAAATAAAATTCAAAGCACTAAAATGGTTAAATCTCCTAAACTAGGCGTCTGCGGGGTCAAATTATGCACCAGAAAAAAAAAACTCAAAACACAAAAATGGCTATATCTCCTAAACTAGGCGTCTGCGGTGGATATTTTATGCACCAGAGAAAAAAAATTAAAATACTAAAATGGCTACGTCTCTTAAACTAGGCGTCTACGAGGGTCATTTTATGCACCAGAAAAAAAAAATTCTAAATACTAAAATAGCTATATCTCCTAAACTAGGCGGGTCATTTTATGCACCAAAAATCCAAAATACTAAAATGTCTATATCTCCTAAACTAGGCGTCAGCGGGTGTCCTTTTATGCACCAAAAAAGAAAAAATGCAAAACACAAAAATGGTTATATCTTCTAAAGTAGGTGTCTGCTGGGGTCATTTTGTGCACCAGAAAAAAAAATCCAAAATACTAAAATGCCTATATCTTCTAAACTAGGCGTCAGCGGGAGTCATTAAATGCACCAGAAAAGACTTCAAAACACAAATATGGCTATATCTCCTAAGCTAGGCGGCTGCGGAGGTCATTTTGTGCACCAGAAAAAAAAATCCAAAATACTAAAATGGCCATATTTCCTAAACTAGGCGTCTGCGGGGGACATTTTATGCACCAGAAAAAAGAAATCCAAAGTACTAAAATGGCGATATCTCCTAAACTAGGCGTCTGAGGGGGTCTTTTAATGCTCCAGAAAAAAAAATTCAAAACACTAAAATGGCTATATCTCCTAAACTAGGCGTTTGCGGGGGTCGTTTTTGTACCAAAAATTCGAAATACTAAAATGGCTATATTCCTACACTAGGGGTCTGCAGGGGTCATTTTAGGCACCAGAAAAAAATTTCAAAGCACTAAAATGGCTTAATCTCCTAAACCAGGCGTCTGCGGGGTCAAATTATGCACCAGAACAAAAAAATTCAAAATACTAAAATGGCAATATCTCCTAAACTAGGCGTCTGCGGTGGTCATTTTATTCACCAGAAAAAAAAATTTAAATACTAAAATGGCTATATCTCCTAAACTAGTGGTCTGCGGGGGTCATTTGTTTTATGCGCCAGAAAAAAGAAATCCAAAATACTAAAATGGCGATTTCTCCTAAACTAGGCGTCTGCGGGGGTCATTTTATGCTCCCGAAAAAAAAATTCAAAACACTAAAATGGCTATATCTCTTAAACTAAGGGCCTGCAGATGTCATTTTATGCACCAGAAAAAAAAATTCAAAATACTAAAATGGCAATATCTCCTAATCTAGGCGTCTGCGGGGGTCCTTTTATTCACCAGAAAAAAAATCTAAATTCTAAGATGGCTATATCTCCGAAACTAGGCGTCTGCGGGGGTCATTTTACGCACCAGAAAAAAAAAATCAAAACACTAAAATGGCTATATCTCCTAAATCTGGCGTCTGCGGGGTTCATTTTATGCTCCAGAAAAAAAAATTCAAAACACTAAAATGGCTATATCTCCTAAATCTGGCGTCTGCGGGGGTCATTTTATGCTCCAGAAAAAAAAATTCAAAATGGCAATATCTCCTAATCTTGGCGTCTGCGGGGGTCCTTTTATTCACCAGAAAAAAAATCTAAATTCTAAGATGGCTATATCTCCGAAACTAGGTGTCTGCGTGGGTCATTTTACGCACCAGAAAAAAAAAATTCAAAGTACTAAAATGGCAATATCTCCTAAACTAGGCCTCTGCGAGGGTCATTTTATGCACCAGAAAAAAGTCAAAATACTAAAATGGCTAAATCTCCTAAACTAAGCGTCTGCGGGGTTCATTTTACGCAAAAGAAAAAAAAACTTCTAAATACTTAAATGGCGATATCACCTAAACTGGTGATGGCTATATCTCCTAAACTAGGCCTCTGCGAGGGTCATTTTATGCACCAGAAAAAAAAAAATCAAAACACTTAAATGGCTATATCTCCAAAACTAAGCGTCTGCGGGTGTAATTTTATGCACCAGAAAAAAAAAATTCTAAACACTAAAATGGCTATATCTCCTAAACTAGGCGCCTGCGGGGTCATTTGCCCCAGAAAAAAAAAATCAAAACACTTAAATGGTTTTATCCCCTAAGCTAGGCGTCTGCGGGGATCATTTTATGCACCAGAAAAAAAAAATTCTAAATACAAAAATGGCTATATCTCCTAAACTGGGCGTCAGCGGGAGTCATTTTATGCACCAGAAAAAAAAATAAAAATATACTGAAATGGCTATATCTCCTAAACTAGGCCTCTGCGAGGGACATTTTATGCAAAAGAAAAAAGACTCAAAACATTTAAATGGCTATATCTCCAAAACTAGTCGTCTGCGGGGGTCATTTGCCCCAGAAAAAAAAAATCAAAACACTTAAATGGTTATATCTCCTAAGCTAGACGTCTGTGGGGGTCATTTTATGCACCAAAAATTCTAAATACAAAAATGGCTATATCTCCTAAACTGGGCGCCAGCGGGAGTCATTTTATGCACCAGAAAAAAAAATAAAAAAATACTAAAATGGCTATATCTCCTAAACTAGGCCTCTGCGATGGTCATTTTATGCACCAGAAAAAATAATCAAAACACTTAAATGGCTATATCTCCAAAACTAGTCGCTTGCGGGGGTCATTTTCCCCAGAAAAAAAAATCAAAACACTTAAATGGTTATATCTCCTAAGCTAGGCGTCTGCGGGGGTCATTTTATGCACCAAAAATTCTAAATACAAAAATGGCTATATCTCCTAAACTAGGCCTCAGCGAGGGTCATTTTATGCACCAGAAAAAAAAAATTCAAAACACAAAAATGCCTATATCGCCAAATCCAGGCGTCTGAGGGGACATTTTATGCACCAGAAAAAAAAAATCAAAATAATAAAATGCCTATATCTAGTAAACAAGGCGTCCGCGGGGGTCATTTTATGCACCAAAAATCCAAAATACTAAAATGGCTATATCTAGTAAACTAGGCGTCAGCGGGGGTCATTTTATGCACCAAAAATCCAAAATACTAAAATGGCTACATCTCCTAAACTAGGCGTCTGCGGGGGTCATCTTATGCCAAAAAAAAAAAAAATTCAAAATACTAAAATGGCTAAATATCCTACGTTAGGCGTCTGCGGTGTCAAATTATGCACCAGAAAAAAAAAATCAAAATACCAAAACGGATATATCTAAACTAGGGTCTGCGGGGTTCATTTTATGCACCAGAAAAAAAAATTCAAAATACTAAAATGGTTAAATCACCTAACCTGGGCGTCTGCGGGTGTCATTTTATGCACCAGAAAAAAAAATTCCAAACACAAAAATGGCTATATCTCCTAAACTGGGCGTCTGCGGGAGTCATTTTATGCACCAGCAAAAAAAAATAAAAATACTAAAATGGCTATATCTCCTAAAGTAGGCCTCTGCGAGGGTCATTTTATGCCCCAAAAAAAAAAAATTCAAAATACTAACATGGCTATATCTAGTAAACTAGGCGTCCGCGGGGGTCATTTTATGCACCAAAAATCCAAAATACTAAAATGTCTATATCTCCTACACTAGGGGTCTGCAGCGGTCTTTTTATGCACCAGAAAAAAAAATTCAAGGCTCTAAAATGGCTAAATCTCCTAAACTAGACGTCTGCGGGGTCAAACTATGTACCAGAAAAAAAAATTTAAAACACAAAAATCTCTATGTGTCCTAAACTATTCGTCTGCGGGGGTCATTTTATGCACCAGAAAAAAAAAAATTCTAAATACTAAAATGGCTATATTACTTAAACTATGCGTCTGCGGGAGTCATTTTATGCACCAAAAATCCAAAATACTAAAATGGCTATATCTCTTAAACTAGGTGTCTGCGAGGGTCATTTTATGCACTAGAAAAGAAAATCAAAATACTAAAACGGATATATCTCCAAAACTAAGGGTCTGCGGGGGTCGTTTTATGCACCAGCAAAAAAAATTTCAAAATACTAAAATGGCTTTATCTCCTAAACTAGGCCTCTGCGGGTGTCATTTTATTCCCCAGAAAAAAAAATCCAAATACTAAAATGGTTATATCTCCTAAACTGGGCGTCTGCGGGGGTCATTTTATGCACCAAAAATCCAAAATACTAAAATGGCTGAATCTCCTAAGCTAGTAGTCTGCGGTGTCAAATTATGCACCAGAAAAAAAAAATCAAGATACCAAAACGGATATATCTAAACTAGGGTCTGCGGGGTTCATTTTATGCACCAGAAAAAAAAATTCAAAATACTAAAATGGCTATATCTCCTAAACTAGGCGTCTGCGGGCGTCATTTTATGTACCAGAAAAAAAAATGCAACATATTTAAATGGCCATATTTCCTAAACTAGGCGTCTGCGGGGGTCATTTTATGCACCAAAAACAACTTCAAAATACTAAAATGGCTATATCTCCTAACCTAGGCGTCTGCGGGGTTCATTTTATGTACCAGAAAAAAAAATGCAAAATACTGAAATGGCCACATTTCCTAAACTAGGCTTCAAAATACTAAAATGGCTATATCTCCTAACCTAGGCGTCTGCGGGGGTCATTTTATGTACCAGAAAAAAAAATGCAAAATACTGAAATGGCCATATTTCCTAAACTAAGCGTCAGCGGCGGTCATTTTGGGCACCAGAAAAAAAAATTCTAAGCACTAAAATAGCTATATTTCCTAAACTAGGCGTCTACGGCGGTCATTTTATACACCAGACAAGAAAAATTCAAAATACTAAAATGGCTATATCTCCTAAACTAGGCGTCAGCGGCGGTCATTTTATGCTCCAGAAAAAAAAAATTCAAAACACTAAAATGTCTATATCTCTTAAACTAAGGGTCTGCGCGAATCATTAAATGCACCAGAAAAGACTTCAAAACACAAATATGGCTATATCTCCTAAGCTAGGCGGCTGCGGGGGTCATTTTATGTACCAAAAAAAAAAATGCAAAATACTGAAATGGCCATATTTCCTAAACTAGGCGTCTGCGGGGGTCATTTTATGCACCAAAAAAAACTTCAAAATACTAAAATGGCTATATCTCCTAACCTAGGCGTCTGCGGGGTTCATTTTATGTACCAGAAAAAAAAATGCAAAATACTGAAATGGCCACATTTCCTAAACTAGGCTTCAAAATACTAAAATGGCTATATCTCCTAAACTAGGCGTCTTCGGGGTCATTTTATGCCAAAGAAAAAAAAAATCAAAATACTAAAATGGCTAAATCTCTTAAACTAGGCGTCTGCGGGGTCAAATTATGCACCAGAAAAAAAAATCATAATACTAGAATGGCTATATCTCCTAAACTAGGCGTCTGCGGGCGTCATTTTATGTACCAGAAAAAAAATGCAACATACTTAAATGGCCATATTTCCTAAACTAGGCGTCTGCGGGGGTCACTTTATGCACCAAAAACAACTTCAAAATACTAAAATGGCTATATCTCCTAACCTAGGCGTCTGCGGGGTTCATTTTATATACCAGAAAAAAAAATGCAAAATACTGAAATGGCCACATTTCCTAAACTAGGCTTCGAAATACTAAAATGGCTATATCTCCTAACCTAGGCGTCTGCGGGGGTCATTTTATGTACCAGAAAAAAAAATGCAAAATACTGAAATGGCCATATTTCCTAAACTAGGCGTCAGCGGCGGTCATTTTGTGCACCAGAAAAAAAAATTCTAAGCATTAAAATAGCTATATTTCCTAAACTAGGCGTCTTCGGCGGTCATTTTATACACCAGAAAAGAAAAATTCAAAATACTAAAATGGCTATATCTCCTAAACTAGGCGTCAGCGGTGGTCATTTTATGCTCCAGAAAAAAAAAATTCAAAACACTAAAATGTCTATATCTCTTAAACTAAGGGTCTGCGCGAATCATTAAATGCACCAGAAAAGACTTCAAAACACAAATATGGCTATATCTCCTAAGCTAGGCGGCTGCGGGGGTCATTTTGTGCACCAGAAAAAAAAATCCAAAATACTAAAATGACAATATTTCCTAAACTAGGCGTCAGCGGGGGACATTTTATGCACCAGAAAAAAAAAAGTTTAAATACTAAAATGGCTGCATCTCCTAAACTAGTGGTCTGCTTGGGTCGTTTTATGCGCCAGAAAACAGAAATCCAAAATACTAAAATGGCGATATCTCCTAAACTAGGCGTCTGCGGGGGTCATTTTATGCAATAGAAAAAAAATTTTCTAAATACTAAAACGGTTATATCTCCTAAACTAGGCGTCTGCGGGAGTCATTTTATGCACCAAAAATCACAAATACTAAAATGGCTATATCTCCTACTCTAGGGGTCTGCGGGGTCATTTGCCACAAAAAAAAAAAATCAAAACACTTAAATCTCTATATCTCCTAAACTAGGCGTCTGCGCAGGTCTTTTTATGCACCCGAAAAAAAAAATTCTAAATACTAAAATGGCTATATCTCCTTAGATAGGAGTCTGCGGGGGTCATTTTATGCACCAAAAATCAAAAATACTAAAATGGCTATATCTCCTAAACTAGGCGTCTGCGGGGTCATTTTATGAACCAGAAAAAAAAATCAAAATGCTAAAATGGCTAAATCTCTTAAACTAGGCGTCTGCGGGGTCAAAATAAGGAACAAAAAAAATAAATCATAATACTAGAATGGCTATATCTCCTAAACTAGGCGCCTGCGGGGGTCATTTTACTCACCAGAAAAAAAATTTAAATACTAAATTGGATAAATCTCCTAAACTAGGCATCTGCGGGGTCAAATTATGCACCAGAAAAAAAAAATCATAATACTAGAATGGCTATATCTCTTAAACTAGGCGTCTGCGGGGTCATTTTATGCCCCAGAAAAAAAAATCAAAATACTAAAATGGCTAAATCTCTTAAACTAGGCGTCTGCGGGGTCAAATTATGCACCAGAAAAAAAAATCATAATACTATAATGGCTATATCTCCTAAACTAGGCGTCAGCGGCGGTCATTTTATGCACCAGAAAAAAAAATTCTAAGCACTAAATTAGCTATATTTCCTAAACTTGGCGTCTGCGGCGGTCTTTTATACACCAGAAAAGAAAAATTCAAAATACTAAAATGGCTATATCTCCTAAACTAGGCGTCAGCGGCGGTCATTTTATGCTAAAGAAAAAAAAAATTCAAAACACTAAAATGTCTATATCTCTTAAACTAAGGGTCTGCGCGAATCATTAAATGCACCAGAAAAGACTTCAAAACACAAATATGGCTATATCTCCTAAGCTAGGCGGCTGCGGGGGTCATTTTGTGCACCAGAAAAAAAAAATCCACAATACTGAAATGGCAATATTTCCTAAACTAGGCGTCAGCGGGGGACATTTTATGCACCAGAAAAAAAAAAGTTAAAATACTAAAATGGCTGCATCTCCTAAACTAGTGGTCTGCTTGGGTCGTTTTATGCGCCAGAAAAAAGTAATCCAAAATACTAAAATGGCGATATCTCCTAAACTAGTGGTCTGCTTGGGTCATTTTATGCACCAGAAAAAAAAATTTCTAAATACTAAAATGGTTATTTCTCCTAAACTAGGCGTCTGCGGGAGTCATTTTATGCACCAAAAATCACAAATACTAAAATGGCTATATCTCCTACTCTAGGGGTCTGCTGGGTCATTTTATGCACCAGAAAAAAAAATTCTAAATACTAAAATGGATATATCTCCTTCACTAGGGGTCTGCAGGGGTCTTTTTATGAACCAGAAAAAAAAATTCAAAGCACTGAAATGGTTAAATCTCCTAAACTAGGCGTCTGCGGAGTCAAATTATGCACCAGAAAAAAAAATTCTAAATACTAAAATGGCTATATCTCCTACACTAGGGGTCTGCAGGTGTCTTTTTATGAACCAGAAAAAAAAATTCAAAATACTAAAATGGCTATATCTCCTAAACTAGGCGTCTGCGGGGTCAAATTATGCACCAGAAAAAAAAAATTCAAAATACTAAAATGGCTATATCTCCAAAACTAGGCGTCTGCGGGGTCAAATTATGCACAAAAAAAAAAATCAAAATACTAAAACGGTTATATCTCCTAAACGGTGTCTGCGGGGGTCATTTTATGCACCAGAAAAAAAAATTCAGAATACTGAAATGGCTAAATCTCCTAAACTAGGCGCCTGCGGAGTCAAATTATGCACCAGAACAAAAAAAATCAAAATACTAAAACGGCTGTATCTCCTAAACTAGGTGTTTGCGGGGGTCATTTTATGCACCAGAAAAAAAAATTCAGAATACTAAAATGGCTAAATCTCCTAAACTAGGCGTCTGCGTTGTCAAATTATGCACCAGAAAAAAAAAATCAAAATACTAAAACGGCTATATCTCCTTAACTTGGGGTCTGCGGGGGTCGTTTTATGCACCAGAAAAAAAAATTCAGAATACTAAAATGGCTATATCTCCTAAACTAGGCGTCTGCGGGGTCAAATTATGCACCAGAAAAAAAAAATCAAAATACTAAAACGGCTATATCTCCTAAACTAGGTGTCTGCGGGGGCCATTTTATGCACCAGAAAAAAAAATTCAGAATACTAAAATGGCTAAATCTCCTAAACTAGACGTCTGCGGGGTCAAATTATGCACCAGAAAAAAAAAATCAAAATACTAAGACGGCTATATCTCATTTACTAGGGGTCTGCGGGGGTCATTTTATGCACCAGAAAAAAAAATTCAAAATATCGAAATGACTATATCTCCTAATATAGGCGTCTGCGGGGTCATTTTATGCCCCAGAAAAAAAAATCAAAATACAAAAATGGCTAAATCTCTTAAACTAGGCGTCTGCGGGGTCAAATTATGCACCAGAAAAAAAAAATCATAATACTATAATGGCTATATCTCCTAAACTAGGCGTCAGCGGCGGTCATTTTATGCACCAGAAAAAAAAATTCTAAGCACGAAATTAGCTATATTTCCTAAACTAGGCGTCTGCGGCGGTCTTTTATACACCAGAAAAGAAAAATTCAAAATACTAAAATGGCTATATCTCCTAAACTAGGCGTCAGCGGCGGTCATTTTATGCTCCAGAAAAAAAAAATTCAAAACACTAAAATGTCTATATCTCTTAAACTAAGGGTCTGCGCGAATCATTAAATGCACCAGAAAAGACTTCAAAACACAAATATGGCTATATCTCCTAAGCTAGGCGGCTGCGGGGGTCATTTTGTGCACCAGAAAAAAAAAATCCACAATACTGAAATGGCAATATTTCCTAAACTAGGCGTCAGCGGGGGACATTTTATGCACCAGAAAAAAAAAAGTTAAAATACTAAAATGGCTGCATCTCCTAAACTAGTGGTCTGCTTGGGTCGTTTTATGCGCCAGAAAAAAGTAATCCAAAATACTAAAATGGCGATATCTCCTAAACTAGTGGTCTGCTTGGGTCATTTTATGCACCAGAAAAAAAAATTTCTAAATACTAAAATGGTTATTTCTCCTAAACTAGGCGTCTGCGGAGTCAAATTATGCACCAGAAAAAAAAATTCTAAATACTAAAATGGCTATATCTCCTACACTAGGGGTCTGCAGGGGTCTTTTTATGAACCAGAAAAAAAAATTGAAAATACTAAAATGGCTAAATCTCCTAAACTAGGCGTCTGCGTTGTCAAATTATGCACCAGAAAAAAAAAATCAAAATACTAAAACGGCTATATCTCCTTAACTTAGGGTCTGCGGGGGTCGTTTTATGCACCAGAAAAAAAAATTCAGAATACTAAAATGGCTAAATCTCCTAAACTAGGCGTCTGCGGGGTCAAATTATGCACCAGAAAAAAAAAATCAAAATACTAAAACGGCTATATCTCCTAAACTAGGTGTCTGCGGGGGCCATTTTATGCACCAGAAAAAAAAATTCAGAATACTAAAATGGCTAAATCTCCTAAACTAGACGTCTGCGGGGTCAAATTATGCACCAGAAAAAAAAAATCAAAATACTAAGACGGCTATATCTCCTTTACTAGGGGTCTGCGGGGGTCATTTTATGCACCAGAAAAAAAATTCAAAATATCGAAATGACTATATCTCCTAATCTAGGCGTTTGCGGGAGTCATTTTATGCA
The DNA here is from genome assembly GCA_963966105.1 of Volucella zonaria. Lineage (NCBI taxonomy): Eukaryota > Metazoa > Arthropoda > Insecta > Diptera > Syrphidae > Volucella > Volucella zonaria. The sequence continues at coordinate 8,026,111 of CAWYQB010000254.1, read as the reverse complement.
CCAAAAATCCAAAATACTAAAATGGCCATATTCCCTAACCTGGGTGTCTACTGGGTCAAAATATGCACCAGAAAAAAAAATCAAAATACTAAAACGGATATATCTCCTTTCCTAGGGGTCTGCGGGGGTCATTTTATGCACCAGAAAAAAAAATTCGAAATATCGAAATGACTATATCTCCTAATCTAGGCGTTTGCGGGAGTCATTTTATGCACCAAAAATCCAAAATACTAAAATGGCCATACTCCCTAACCTGGGTGTCTACTGGGTCAAAATATGCACCAGAAAAAAAAATCAAAATACTAAAACGGATATATCTCCTAAACTAGCGGTCTGCTGCGGTCATTTTATGCACCAGAAAAAAAAATTCAAAATACTAAAATGGCTATATCTCCTAAACTAGGCGTCTGCCGGGTCAAATTATGCACCAGAAAAAAAAATCAAAATACTAAATCGGTTATATCTCCTACACTAGGTGTCTGCGTTTGTCATTTTATGCACCAGAAAAAAAAATTCAGAATACTAAAATGGCTAAATCTCCTAAACTAGGCGTCTGCGGGGTCAAATTATACACCAGAAAAAAAAATCAAAATACTAAAACGGCTATATCTCCTAAACTAGGTGTCTGCGGGGGTCATTTTATGCACCAGAAAAAAAAAATTCAGAATACTAAAATGGCTGAATCTCCTGAACTAGGCGACTGCGGGGTCAAATTATGCACCAGAAAAAAAAAATCAAAATACTAAAACGGCTGTATCTCCTAAGCTAGGTGTCTGCGGGGATCATTTTGTGCACCAGAAAAAAAAAAATCAGAATACTAAAATGGCTAAATCTCCTAACCTAGGCGTCTGCGGGGTCATTTTATGCACCAGAAAAAAAAAATTCTAAACACTAAGATGGCAATATCTCCTAAACTAGGTGTCTGCGGGGTCAAATTATGCACCAGAAAAAAAAATCTAAATACCTAATTTTCTATATCTCCTACACTAGGGGTCTGCGTTGGTCATTTTATGCACCAGAAAAAAAAAATCAGAATACTAAAACGGTTATATCTCCTAAACGGTGTCTGCGGGGGTCATTTTATGCACCAGAAAAAAAAATTCAGAATACCGAAATGGCTAAATCTCCTAAACTAGGCGTCTGCGGGGTCAAATTATGCACCAGAAAAAAAAAATCAAAATACTAAAACGGCTGTATCTCCTAAACTAGGTGTCTGCGGGTGTCATTTTATGCACCAGAAAAAAAAATTCAGAATACTAAAATGGCTAAATCTCCTAAACTATGCGTCTGCGGGGTCAAATTATGCACCAGAAAAAAAAAATCAAAATACTAAAACGGCTATATCTCCTTAACTAGGGGTCTGCGGGGGTCATTTTATGCACCAGAAAAAAAAATTCAGAATACTAAAATGGCTAAATCTCCTAAACTAGGCGTCTGCGGGGTCAAATTATGCACCAGAAAAAAAAAATCAAAATACTAAAACGGATATATCTCCTAAACTAGGCGTCTGCGGGGTCAAATTATGCACCAGAAAAAAAAAATTCAAAATACTAAAATGGCTATATCTCCAAAACTAGGCGTCTGCGGGGTCAAATTATGCACCAAACAAAAAATCAAAACACTAAAACGGTTATATCTCCTAAACGGTGTCTGCGGGGTTCATTTTATGCACCAGAAAAAAAAATTCAGAATACTGAAATGGCTAAATCTCCTAAACTAGGCGTCTGCGGGGACAAATTATGCACCAGAAAAAAAAAATCAAAATACTAAAACGGCTGTATCTCCTAAACTAGGTGTCTGCGGGGGTCATTTTATGCTCCAGAAAAAAAAATTCAGAATACTAAAATGGCTAAATCTCCTAAACTAGGCGTCTGCGGGGTCAAATTATGCACCAGAAAAAAAAAATCAAAATACTAAAACGGCTATATCTCCTTAACTTGGGGTCTGCGGGGGTCATTTTATGCACCAGAAAAAAAAATTCAGAATACTAAAATGGCTAAATCTCCTAAACTAGGCGTCGGCGGGGTCAAATTATGCACAAGAAAAAAAAAATCAAAATACTAAAACGGCTATATCTCCTTTACTAGGGGTCATTTTATGCACCAGAAAAAAAAATTCAAAATACCGAAAGGACTATATCTCCTAATCAAGGCGTTTGCGGGAGTCATTTTATGCACCAAAAATCCAAAATACTAAAATGGCCATATTCCCTAACCTGGGTGTCTACTGGGTCAAAATATGCACCAGAAAAAAAAATCAAAATACTAAAACGGATATATCTCCTTTACTAGGGGTCTGCGGGGGTCATTTTATGCACCAGAAAAAAAAATTCAAAATATCGAAATGACTATATCTCCTAATCTAGGCGTTTGCGGGAGTCATTTTATGCACCAAAAATACAAAATACTAAAATGGCCATATTCCCTAACCTGGGTGTCTACTGGGTCAAAATATGCACCAGAAAAAAAAATCAAAATACTAAAACGGATATATCTCCTAAACTAGGTGTCTGCGGGGGTCATTTTATGCACCAGAAAAAAAAAATTCAGAATACTAAAATGGCTGAATCTCCTGAACTAGGCGACTGCGGGGTCAAATTATGCACCAGAAAAAAAAAATCAAAATACTAAAACGGCTGTATCTCCTAAGCTAGGTGTCCGCGGGTGTCATTTTATGCACCAGAAAAAAAAAATTCAGAATACTAAAATGGCTAAATCTCCTGAATTAGGCGTCTGCGGGGTCAAATTATGCACCAGAAAAAAAAATCAAAATACTAAAACGGCTATATCTCCTTTACTAGGGGTCATTTTATGCACCAGAAAAAAAAATTCAAAATACCGAAAGGACTATATCTCCTAATCAAGGCGTTTGCGGGAGTCATTTTATGCACCAAAAATCCAAAATACTAAAATGGCCATATTCCCTAACCTGGGTGTCTACTGGGTCAAAATATGCACCAGAAAAAAAAATCAAAATACTAAAACGGATATATCTCCTTTACTAGGGGTCTGCGGGGGTCATTTTATGCACCAGAAAAAAAAATTCAAAATATCGAAATGACTATATCTCCTAATCTAGGCGTTTGCGGGAGTCATTTTATGCACCAAAAATACAAAATACTAAAATGGCCATATTCCCTAACCTGGGTGTCTACTGGGTCAAAATATGCACCAGAAAAAAAAATCAAAATACTAAAACGGATATATCTCCTAAACTAGGTGTCTGCGGGGGTCATTTTATGCACCAGAAAAAAAAAATTCAGAATACTAAAATGGCTGAATCTCCTGAACTAGGCGACTGCGGGGTCAAATTATGCACCAGAAAAAAAAAATCAAAATACTAAAACGGCTGTATCTCCTAAGCTAGGTGTCCGCGGGTGTCATTTTATGCACCAGAAAAAAAAAATTCAGAATACTAAAATGGCTAAATCTCCTGAACTAGGCGTCTGCGGGGTCAAATTATGCACCAGAAAAAAAAATCAAAATACTAAAACGGATATATCTCCTAAACTAGCGGTCTGCTGCGGTCATTTTATGCACCAGAAAAAAAAATCAAAATACTAAAACGGATATTTCTCCTAAACTAGCGGTCTGCTGCGGTCATTTTATACACCAGAAAAAAAAAATTCAGAATACTAAAACGGCTATATCTTCTTAAATAAGCCTCAGCGGGTGTCATTTTAAGCCCCAGAATAACAAAATCAAAATACTAAAATGGCTAAACTTCTAAACAAGGCGTCTGCGTGGGTCATTTTATGCACCAAAAATCCAAAATACTAAAATGGCCATATTCCCTAACCTGGGTGTCTGCTGGGTCAAATTATACACCAGAAAAAAAAATCAAAACACTAAAACGGTTATATCTCTTAAACAAGGTGTCTGCGGGGGTCATTTTATGCACCCGAAAAAAAAATTCAGAATACTAAAATGGCTAAATCTTCTAAACTAGGCATCTGCGGGGTCAAATTATGCACCAGAAAAAAAAATCAAAATACTAAAACGGCTATATCTCCTAAACTAGGTGTCTGCGGGGGTCATTTTATGCACCAGAAAAAAAAAATTCAGAATACTAAAATGGCTGAATCTCCTGAACTAGGCGACTGCGGGGTCAAATTATGCACCAGAAAAAAAAAATCAAAATACTAAAACGGCTGTATCTCCTAAGCTAGGTGTCCGCGGGTGTCATTTTATGCACCAGAAAAAAAAAATTCAGAATACTAAAATGGCTAAATCTCCTGAACTAGGCGTCTGCGGGGTCATTTTATGCACCAGAAAAAAAAAATTCTAAACACTAAGATTACAATATCTCCTAAACTAGGTGTCTGCGGGGTCAAATTATGCACCAGAAAAAAAATCTAAATACTAAGTTTTCTATATCTCCTACACTAGGAGTCTGCGTTGGTCATTTTATGCACCAGAAAAAAGAATCAGAATATTAAATGGCTAAATCTCCTGAAATAGGCGTCTGCGGGGTCATTTTATGCACCAGAAAAAAAAAATTCTAAACACTAAGATGGCAATATCTCCTAAACTAGGCGACTGCGGGGTCAAATTATGCACCAGAAAAAAAAATTCAGAATACTAAAATGGCTAAATCTCCTAAACTAGGCGTCTGCGGGGTCAAATTATGCACCAGAGAAAGAAAATTCAAAACACAAAAATGGCTATATCTCCTAAACTAGGCGTCTGCGGGGGTCTTTTTATGCACCAGAAAAAAAAATTAAATACTAAAATGGCTATATCTCCTAAACTAAAAATCAAAATACTTAAACGGCTATATCTCCTAAACTCGGTGTCTGCGGGGGTCATTTTATGCACCAGAAAAAAAAATTCAGAATACTAAAATGGCTAAATCTCCTAAACTAGGCGTCTGCGGGATCCAATTATGCACCAGAAAAAAAAATCAAGATACTAAAACGGCTATATCTCCTAAACTAGGTGTCTGCGGGGATCATTTTATGCACCAGAAAATAAAAAATCAGAATACTAAAATGGCTATATCTCCTAAACTAAGCGTCTGCGGGGGTCTTTTTATGCACCAGAAAAAAAAATTAAATACTAAAATGGCTATATCTCCTAAACTAAAAATCAAAATACTTAAACGGCTATATCTCCTAAACTCGGTGTCTGCGGGGGTCATTTTATGCACCAGAAAAAAAAAATTCAAAATACTAAAATGGCTATATCTCCAAAACTAGGCGTCTGCGGGGTCAAATTATGCACCAAAAAAAAAATCAAAATACTAAAACGGTTATATCTCCTAAACGGTGTCTGCGGGGGTCATTTTATGCACCAGAAAAAAAAATTCAGAATACTGAAATGGCTAAATCTCCTAAACTAGGCGCCTGCGGAGTCAAATTATGCACCAGAACAAAAAAAATCAAAATACTAAAACGGCTGTATCTCCTAAACTAGGTGTTTGCGGGGGTCATTTTATGCACCAGAAAAAAAAATTCAGAATACTAAAATGGCTAAATCTCCTAAACTAGGCGTCTGCGTTGTCAAATTATGCACCAGAAAAAAAAAATCAAAATACTAAAACGGCTATATCTCCTTAACTTAGGGTCTGCGGGGGTCGTTTTATGCACCAGAAAAAAAAATTCAGAATACTAAAATGGCTAAATCTCCTAAACTAGGCGTCTGCGGGGTCAAATTATGCACCAGAAAAAAAAAATCAAAATACTAAAACGGCTATATCTCCTAAACTAGGTGTCTGCGGGGGCCATTTTATGCACCAGAAAAAAAAATTCAGAATACTAAAATGGCTAAATCTCCTAAACTAGACGTCTGCGGGGTCAAATTATGCACCAGAAAAAAAAATTCAAAATATCGAAATGACTATATCTCCTAATCTAGGCGTTTGCGGGAGTCATTTTATGCACCAAAAATCCAAAATACTAAAATGGCCATATTCCCTAACCTGGGTGTCTACTGGGTCAAAATATGCACCAGAAAAAAAAATCAAAATACTAAAACGGATATATCTCCTTTACTAGGGGTCTGCGGGGGTCATTTTATGCACCAGAAAAAAAAATTCGAAATATCGAAATGACTATATCTCCTAATCTAGGCGTTTGCGGGAGTCATTTTATGCACCAAAAATCCAAAATACTAAAATGGCCATATTCCCTAACCTGGGTGTCTACTGGGTCAAAATATGCACCAGAAAAAAAAATCAAAATACTAAAACGGATATATCTCCTAAACTAGCGGTCTGCTGCGGTCATTTTATGCACCAGAAAAAAAAATTCAAAATACTAAAATGGCTATATCTCCTAAACTAGGCGTCTGCCGGGTCAAATTATGCACCAGAAAAAAAAATCAAAATACTAAATCGGTTATATCTCCTACACTAGGTGTCTGCGTTTGTCATTTTATGCACCAGAAAAAAAAATTCAGAATACTAAAATGGCTAAATCTCCTAAACTAGGCGTCTGCGGGGTCAAATTATACACCAGAAAAAAAAATCAAAATACTAAAACGGCTATATCTCCTAAACTAGGTGTCTGCGGGGGTCATTTTATGCACCAGAAAAAAAAAATTCAGAATACTAAAATGGCTGAATCTCCTGAACTAGGCGACTGCGGGGTCAAATTATGCACCAGAAAAAAAAAATCAAAATACTAAAACGGCTGTATCTCCTAAGCTAGGTGTCTGCGGGGATCATTCTGTGCAAAAGAAAAAAAAAAATCAGAATACTAAAATGGCTAAATCTCCTAAACTAGGCGTCTGCGGGGTCATTTTATGCACCAGAAAAAAAAAATTCTAAACACTAAGATGGCAATATCTCCTAAACTAGGTGTCTGCGGGGTCAAATTATGCACCAGAAAAAAAAATCTAAATACCTAATTTTCTATATCTCCTACACTAGGGGTCTGCGTTGGTCATTTTATGCACCAGAAAAAAAAAATCAGAATACTAAAACGGTTATATCTCCTAAACGGTGTCTGCGGGGGTCATTTTATGCACCAGAAAAAAAAATTCAGAATACTGAAATGGCTAAATCTCCTAAACTAGGCGTCTGCGGGGTCAAATTATGCACCAGAAAAAAAAAATCAAAATACTAAAACGGCTGTATCTCCTAAACTAGGTGTCTGCGGGTGTCATTTTATGCACCAGAAAAAAAAATTCAGAATACTAAAATGGCTAAATCTCCTAAACTATGCGTCTGCGGGGTCAAATTATGCACCAGAAAAAAAAAATCAAAATACTAAAACGGCTATATCTCCTTAATTAGGGGTCTGCGGGGGTCATTTTATGCACCAGAAAAAAAAATTCAGAATACTAAAATGGCTAAATCTCCTAAACTAGGCGTCTGCGGGGTCAAATTATGCACCAGAAAAAAAAAATCAAAATACTAAAACGGCTATATCTCCTAAACTAGGTGTCTGCGGGGGCCATTTTATGCACCAGAAAAAAAAATTCAGAATACTAAAATGGCTAAATCTCCTAAACTAGACGTCTGCGGGGTCAAATTATGCACCAGAAAAAAAAATTCAAAATATCGAAATGACTATATCTCCTAATCTAGGCGTTTGCGGGAGTCATTTTATGCACCAAAAATCCAAAATACTAAAATGGCCATATTCCCTAACCTGGGTGTCTACTGGGTCAAAATATGCACCAGAAAAAAAAATCAAAATACTAAAACGGATATATCTCCTTTACTAGGGGTCTGCGGGGGTCATTTTATGCACCAGAAAAAAAAATTCGAAATATCGAAATGACTATATCTCCTAATCTAGGCGTTTGCGGGAGTCATTTTATGCACCAAAAATCCAAAATACTAAAATGGCCATATTCCCTAACCTGGGTGTCTACTGGGTCAAAATATGCACCAGAAAAAAAAATCAAAATACTAAAACGGATATATCTCCTAAACTAGCGGTCTGCTGCGGTCATTTTATGCACCAGAAAAAAAAATTCAAAATACTAAAATGGCTATATCTCCTAAACTAGGCGTCTGCCGGGTCAAATTATGCACCAGAAAAAAAAATCAAAATACTAAATCGGTTATATCTCCTACACTACGTGTCTGCGTTTGTCATTTTATGCACCAGAAAAAAAAATTCAGAATACTAAAATGGCTAAATCTCCTAAACTAGGCGTCTGCGGGGTCAAATTATACACCAGAAAAAAAAATCAAAATACTAAAACGGCTATATCTCCTAAACTAGGTGTCTGCGGGGGTCATTTTATGCACCAGAAAAAAAAAATTCAGAATACTAAAATGGCTGAATCTCCTGAACTAGGCGACTGCGGGGTCAAATTATGCACCAGAAAAAAAAAATCAAAATACTAAAACGGCTGTATCTCCTAAGCTAGGGGTCTGCGGGGATCATTCTGTGCACCAGAAAAAAAAAAATCAGAATACTAAAATGGCTAAATCTCCTAAACTAGGCGTCTGCGGGGTCATTTTATGCACCAGAAAAAAAAAATTCTAAACACTAAGATGGCAATATCTCCTAAACTAGGTGTCTGCGGGGTCAAATTATGCACCAGAAAAAAAAATCTAAATACCTAATTTTCTATATCTCCTACACTAGGGGTCTGCGTTGGTCATTTTATGCACCAGAAAAAAAAAATCAGAATACTAAAACGGTTATATCTCCTAAACGGTGTCTGCGGGGGTCATTTTATGCACCAGAAAAAAAAATTCAGAATACTGAAATGGCTAAATCTCCTAAACTAGGCGTCTGCGGGGTCAAATTATGCACCAGAAAAAAAAATCAAAATACTAAAACGGCTGTATCTCCTAAACTAGGTGTCTGCGGGTGTCATTTTATGCACCAGAAAAAAAAATTCAGAATACTAAAATGGCTAAATCTCCTAAACTATGCGTCTGCGGGGTCAAATTATGCACCAGAAAAAAAAAATCAAAATACTAAAACGGCTATATCTCCTTAATTAGGGGTCTGCGGGGGTCATTTTATGCACCAGAAAAAAAAATTCAGAATACTAAAATGGCTAAATCTCCTAAACTAGGCGTCTGCGGGGTCAAATTATGCACCAGAAAAAAAAAATCAAAATACTAAAACGGATATATCTCCTAAACTAGGCGTCTGCGGGGTCAAATTATGCACCAGAAAAAAAAAATTCAAAATACTAAAATGGCTATATCTCCAAAACTAGGCGTCTGCGGGGTCAAATTATGCACCAAACAAAAAATCAAAATACTAAAACGGTTATATCTCCTAAACGGTGTCTGCGGGGTTCATTTTATGCACCAGAAAAAAAAATTCAGAATACTGAAATGGCTAAATCTCCTAAACTAGGCGTCTGCGGGGACAAATTATGCACCAGAAAAAAAAAATCAAAATACTAAAACGGCTGTATCTCCTAAACTAGGTGTCTGCGGGGGTCATTTTATGCTCCAGAAAAAAAAATTCAGAATACTAAAATGGCTAAATCTCCTAAACTAGGCGTCTGCGGGGTCAAATTATGCACCAGAAAAAAAAAATCAAAATACTAAAACGGCTATATCTCCTTAACTTGGGGTCTGCGGGGGTCATTTTATGCACCAGACAAAAAAATTCAGAATACTAAAATGGCTAAATCTCCTAAACTAGGCGTCGGCGGGGTCAAATTATGCACAAGAAAAAAAAAATCAAAATACTAAAACGGCTATATCTCCTTTACTAGGGGTCATTTTATGCACCAGAAAAAAAAATTCAAAATACCGAAAGGACTATATCTCCTAATCAAGGCGTTTGCGGGAGTCATTTTATGCACCAAAAATACAAAATACTAAAATGGCCATATTCCCTAACCTGGGTGTCTACTGGGTCAAAATATGCACCAGAAAAAAAAATCAAAATACTAAAACGGATATATCTCCTTTACTAGGGGTCTGCGGGGGTCATTTTATGCACCAGAAAAAAAAATTCAAAATATCGAAATAACTATATCTCCTAATCTAGGCGTTTGCGGGAGTCATTTTATGCACCAAAAATACAAAATACTAAAATGGCCATATTCCCTAACCTGGGTGTCTACTGGGTCAAAATATGCACCAGAAAAAAAAATCAAAATACTAAAACGGATATATCTCCTAAACTAGGTGTCTGCGGGGGTCATTTTATGCACCAGAAAAAAAAAATTCAGAATACTAAAATGGCTGAATCTCCTGAACTAGGCGACTGCGGGGTCAAATTATGCACCAGAAAAAAAAAATCAAAATACTAAAACGGCTGTATCTCCTAAGCTAGGAGTCCGCGGGTGTCATTTTATGCACCAGAAAAAAAAAATTCAGAATACTAAAATGGCTAAATCTCCTGAACTAGGCGTCTGCGGGGTCAAATTATGCACCAGAAAAAAAAATCAAAATACTAAAACGGATATATCTCCTAAACTAGCGGTCTGCTGCGGTCATTTTATGCACCAGAAAAAAAAATTCAAAATACTAAAATGGCTATATCTCCTAAACTAGGCGACTGCCGGGTCAAATTATGCACCAGAAAAAAAAATCAAAATACTAAATAGGTTATATCTCCTACACTAAGTGTCTGCGTTTGTCATTTTATGCACCAGAAAAAATAAATTCAGAATACTAAAACGGCTATATCTTCTTAAATAAGCCTCAGCGGGTGTCATTTTAAGCCCCAGAAAAACAAAATCAAAATACTAAAATGGCTAAACTTCTAAACAAGGCGTCTGCGTGGGTCATTTTATGCACCAAAAATCCAAAATACTAAAATGGCCATATTCCCTAACCTGGGTGTCTGCTGGGTCAAATTATACACCAGAAAAAAAAATCAAAACACTAAAACGGTTATATCTCTTAAACAAGGTGTTTGCGGGGGTCATTTTATGCACCCGAAAAAAAAATTCAGAATACTAAAATGGCTAAATCTTCTAAACTAGGCATCTGCGGGGTCAAATTATGCACCAGAAAAAAAATCAAAATACTAAAACGGCTATATCTCCTAAACTAGGTGTCTGCGGGGGTCATTTTATGCACCAGAAAAAAAAAATTCAGAATACTAAAATGGCTGAATCTCCTGAACTAGGCGACTGCGGGGTCAAGTTATGCACCAGAAAAAAAAAATCAAAATACTAAAACGGCTGTATCTCCTAAGCTAGGTGTCCGCGGGTGTCATTTTATGCACCAGAAAAAAAAAATTCAGAATACTAAAATGGCTAAATCTCCTGAACTAGGCGTCTGCGGGGTCATTTTATGCACCAGAAAAAAAAAATTCTAAACACTAAGATTACAATATCTCCTAAACTAGGTGTCTGCGGGGTCAAATTATGCACCAGAAAAAAAAATCTAAATACTAAATTTTCTATATCTCCTACACTAGGAGTCTGCGTTGGTCATTTTATGCACCAGAAAAAAGAATCAGAATACTAAAATGGCTAAATCTCCTGAAATAGGCGTCTGCGGGGTCATTTTATGCACCAGAAAAAAAAAATTCTAAACACTAAGATGGCAATATCTCCTAAACTAGGCGACTGTGGGGTCAAATTATGCACCAGAAAAAAAAAATTCAGAATACTAAAATGGCTAAATCTCCTAAACTAGGCGTCTGCGGGGTCAAATTATGCACCAGAAAAAGAAAATTCAAAACACAAAAATGGCTATATCTCCTAAACTAGGCGTCTGCGGGGGTCTTTTTATGCACCAGAAAAAAAAATTAAATACTAAAATGGCTATATCTCCTAAACTAGGCGACTGCGGGGTCAAATTATGCTCCAGAAAAAAAAAATCAAAATACTAAAACGGATATATCTCCTAAACTAGGTGTCTGCGGGGATCATTTTATGCACCAGAAAATAAAAAATCAGAATACTAAAATGGCTATATCTCCTAAACTAAGCGTCTTCGGGGGTCATTTTATGCACCAGAAAAAAAAATTAAATACTAAAATGGCTATATCTCCTAAACTAGGCGACTGCGGGGTCAAATTATGCTCCAGAAAAAAAAAATCAAAATACTAAAACGGATATATCTCCTAAACTAGGTGTCTGCGGGGGTCATTTTATGCACCAGAAAAAAAAAATTCAGATTACTAAAATGGCTAAATCTCCTAAACTAGGCGTGCGCGGGGTCAAATTATGCACCAGAAAAAAAAATCAAGATACTTAAACGGCTATATCTCCTAAACCAGGTGTCTGCGGTGGTCATTTTATGCACCAGAAAAAAAAAATCAGAATACTAAAATGGCTAAATCTCCTGAACAAGGCGTCTGCGGGGTCATTTTATGCACCAGAAAAAAAAATTCTAAACACTAAGATTACAATATCTCCTAAACTAGGTGTCTGCGGGGTCAAATTATGCACCAGAAAAAAAAATCTAAATACTAAATTTTCTATATCTCCTACACTAGGAGTCTGCGTTGGTCATTTTATGCACCAGAAAAAAGAATCAGAATACTAAAATGGCTAAATCTCCTGAAATAGGCTTCTGCGGGGTCATTTTATGCACCAGAAAAAAAAAATTAAAGACTGAAATGGCTATATCTCCTAAACTAAAAATCAAAATACTTAAACGGCTATATCTCCTAAACTCGGTGTCTGCGGGGGTCATTTTATGCGCCAGAAAAAAAAAATTCAGATTACTAAAATGGCTAAATCTCCTAAACTAGGCGTCTGCGGGATCAAATTATGCACCAGAAAAAAAAATTAAGATACTAAAACGGCTATATCTCCTAAACTTGGTGTCCGCGGGGGTCATTTTATGCACCAGAAAAAAAAATTCAGAATACTAAAATGGCTAAATCTCCTGAACAAGGCGTCTGCGGGGTCATTTTATGCACCAGAAAAAAAAATTCTAAACACTAAGATTACAATATCTCCTAAACTAGGTGTCTGCGGGGTCAAATTATGCACCAGAAAAAAAAATCTAAATACTAAATTTTCTATATCTCCTACACTAGGAGTCTGCGTTGGTCATTTTATGCACCAGAAAAAAGAATCAGAATACTAAAATGGCTAAATCTCCTGAAATAGGCTTCTGCGGGGTCATTTTATGCACCAGAAAAAAAAAATTCTAAACACTAAGATGGCAATATCTCCTAAACTAGGCGACTGCGGGGTCAAATTATGCACCAGAAAAAAAAAATTCAGATTACTAAAATGGCTAAATCTCCTAAACTAGGCGTCTGCGGGATCCAATTATGCACCAGAAAAAAAAATCAAGATACTAAAACGGCTATATCTCCTAAACTAGGTGTCTGCTGGGATCATTTTATGCACCAGAAAAAAAAAAATCAGAATACTAAAATGGCTATATCTCCTAAACTAAGCGTCTTCGGGGGTCATTTTATGCACCAGAAAAAAAAATTAAATACTAAAATGGCTATATCTCCTAAACTAGGCGACTGCGGGGTCAAATTATGCTCCAGAAAAAAAACATCAAAATACTAAAACGGATATAACTCCTAAACTATGTGTCTGCGGGGGTCATTTTATGCACCAGAAAAAAAAAATTCAGATTACTTAAATGGCTAAATCTCCTAAACTAGGCGTCTGCGGGGTCAAATTATGCACCAGAAAAAAAAATCAAGATACTAAAACGGCTATATCTCCTAAACTAGGCGTCTGAGGGGTCAAATTATGCACCAGAAAAAAAAAATCAAAATACTGAAACGGTTATATTTCCTTAACTAGGCGTCTGCGGGGGTCATTTTATGCACCAAAAATCCATAATACTAAAATGGCTATATCTCCTAAACTAGGCGTCTGCCGGGTCAAATTATGCACCAGAAAAAAAAATCAAAATACTAAAACGGTTATATCTCCTAAACTAGGCGTCTGCGGGGTCAAATTATGCACCAGAAAAAAAAATCAAGATACTAAAACGGCTTTATCTCCTAAACTAGGTGTCTGCGGGGGTCATTTTATGCACCAGAAAAAAAAATCAGAATACTAAAATGGCTAAATCTCCTAAACTAGGCGTCTGCGGGGTCAAATTATGCACCAGAAAAAAAAATTCAAAATACTAAAATGGCTATATCTCCTGAACTAGGCGTCTGAGGGGTCAAATTATGCACCAGAAAAAAAAATCAAAATACTGAAACGGTTATATCTCCTTAACTAGGCGTCTGCGGGGGTAATTTTATGCACCAAAAATCCATAATACTAAAATGGCTATAACTCCTAAACTAGGCGTCTGCGGCGTCAAATTATGCACCAGAAAAAAAATCAAGATACTAAAACGGCTTTATCTCCTAAACTAGGTGTCTGCGGGGGTCATTTTATGCACCAGAAAAAAAAAATCAGAACACTAAAATGGCTAAATCTCCTAAACTAGGCGTCTGCGGGGTCAAATTATGCACCAGAAAAAAAAAATTAAAAATACTAAAATGTCTATATCTCCTAAACTAGGTGTCTGCGGGGGTCATTTTATGCACCAGAAAAAAAAAATTCAGATTACTAAAATGGCTAAATCTCCTAAACTGGGCGTCTGCGGGGTCAAATTATGCACCAGAAAAAAAAATCAAGATACTAAAACGGCTATATCTCCTAAACTAGGTGTCTGCGGGGGTCATTTTATGCACCAGAAAAAAAAAATCAGAATACTAAAATGGCTAAATCTCCTAAACTAGGCGTCTGCGGGGTCAAATTATGCACCAGAAAAAGAAAATTCAAAACACAAAAATGGCTATATCTCCTAAACTAGGCGTCTGCGGGGGTCTTTTTATGCACCAGAAAAAAAAAATTAAAGACTGAAATGGCTATATCTCCTAAACTAAAAATCAAAACACTTAAACGGCTATATCTCCTAAACTCGGTGTCTGCGGGGATCATTTTATGCACCAGAAACAAAAAATTCAGATTACTAAAATGGCTAAATCTCCTAAACTAGGCGTCTGCGGGATCAAATTATGCACCAGAAAAAAAAATCAAGATACTAAAACGGCTATATCTCCTAAACTAGGTGTCTGCGGGGGTCATTTTATGCACCAGAAAAAAAAAATCAGAATACTAAAATGGCTATATCTCCTAAACTAAGCGTCTGCTGGGGTCTTTTTATGCACCAGAAAAAAAAAATTAAATACTAAAATGGCTATATCTCCTAAACTAAAAATCAAAATACTTAAACGGCTATATCTCCTAAACTCGGTGTCTGCGGGGGTCATTTTATGCACCAGAAAAAAAAAATTCAGATTACTAAAATGGCTAAATCTCCTAAACTAGGCGTCTGCGGGATCCAATTATGCACCAGAAAAAAAAATCGAGATACTAAAACGGCTATATCTCCTAAACTAGGTGTCTGCGGGGATCATTTTATGCACCAGAAAAAAAAAATCAGAATACTAAAATGGCTATATCTCCTAAACTAAGCGTCTTCGGTTGTCATTTTATGCACCAGAAAAAAAAAATTAAATACTAAAATGGCTATATCTCCTAAACTAAGCGACTGCGGGGTCAAATTATGCTCCAGAAAAAAAAAATCAAAATACTAAAACGGATATATCTCCTAAACTAGGTGTCTGCGGGGGTCATTTTATGCACCAGAAAAAAAAAATTCAGATTACTAAAATGGCTAAATCTCCTAAACTAGGCGTCTGCGGGGTCAAATTATGCACCAGAAAAAAAAATCAAGATACTAAAACGGCTATATCTCCTAAACTAGGCGTCTGAGGGGTCAAATTATGCACCAGAAAAAAAAAATCAAAATACTGAAACGGTTATATCTCCTTAACTAGGCGTCTGCGGGGGTCATTTTATGCACCAAAAATCCATAATACTAAAATGGCTATATCTCCTAAACTAGGCGTCTGCCGGGTCAAATTATGCACCAGAAAAAAAATCAAAATACTAAAACGGTTATATCTCCTAAACTAGGCGTCTGCGGGGTCAAATTATGCACCAGAAAAAAAAATCAAGATACTAAAAGGGCTTTATCTCCTAAACTAGGTGTCTGCGGGGGTCATTTTATGCACCAGAAAAAAAAATCAGAATACTAAAATGGCTAAATCTCCTAAACTAGGCGTCCGCGGGGTCAAATTATGCACCAGAAAAAAAATCAAAATACTAAAACGGTTATATCTCCTAAACTAGGCGTCTGCGGGGTCAAATTATGCACCAGAAAAAAAAATCAAGATACTAAAAGGGCTTTATCTCCTAAACTAGGTGTCTGCGGGGGTCATTTTATGCACCAGAAAAAAAAATCAGAATACTAAAATGGCTAAATCTCCTAAACGAGGCGTCTGCGGGGTCAAATTATGCACCAGAAAAAAAAAATCAAAATACTGAAACGGTTATATCTCCTTAACTAGGCGTCTGCAGGGGTCATTTTATGCACCAAAAATTCAAAACACAAAAATGGCTATATCTCCTAAACTAGGCGTCTGCGGGGGTCTTTTTATGCACCAGAAAAAAAAAATTAAAGACTGAAATGGCTATATCTCCTAAACTAAAAATCAAAATACTTAAACGGCTATATCTCCTAAACTCGGTGTCTGCGGGGTCATTTTATGCACCAGAAACAAAAAATTCAGATTACTAAAATGGCTAAATCTCCTAAACTAGGCGTCTGCGGGATCAAATTATGCACCAGAAAAAAAAATCAAGATACTAAAACGGCTATATCTCCTAAACTAGGTGTCTGCGGGGGTCATTTTATGCACCAGAAAAAAAAAATCAGAATACTAAAATGGCTATATCTCCTAAACTAAGCGTCTGCTGGGGTCTTTTTATGCACCAGAAAAAAAAAATTATATACTAAAATGGCTATATCTCCTAAACTAAAAATCAAAATACTTAAACGGCTATATCTCCTAAACTCGGTGTCTGCGGGGATCATTTTATGCACCAGAAAAAAAAAATCAGAATACTAAAATGGCTATATCTCCTAGACTAAGCGTCTTCGGGGGTCATTCTATGCACCAGAAAAAAAAAATTAAATACTAAAATGGCTATATCTCCAAACTAGGCGACTTCGGGGTCAAATTATGCTCCAGAAAAAAAAAATCAAAATACTAAAACGGATATATCTACTAAATTAGGTGTCTGCGGGGGTCATTTTATGCACCAGAAAAAAAAAATTCAGATTACTAAAATGGCTAAATCTCCTATACTAGGCGTCTGCGGGGTCAAATTATGCACCAGAAAAAAAAATCAAGATACTAAAACGGCTATATCTCCTAAACTAGGCGTCTGAGGGGTCAAATTATGCACCAGAAAAAAAAAATCAAAATACTGAAACGGTTATATCTCCTTAACTAGGCGTCTGCGGGGGTCATTTTATGCACCAAAAATCCATAATACTAAAATGGCTATATCTCCTAAGCTAGGCGTCTGCCGGGGCAAATTATGCACCAGAAAAAAAATCAAAATACTAAAACGGTTATATCTCCTAAACTAGGCGTCTGCGGGGTCAAATTATGCACCAGAAAAAAAAATCAAGATACTAAAACGGCTTTATCTCCTAAACTAGGTGTCTACAGGGGTCATTTTATGCACCAGAAAAAAAAATCAGAATACTAAAATGGCTAAATCTCCTAAACTAGGCGTCTGCGGGGTCAAATTATGCAACAGAAAAAAAATCAAAATACTAAAACGGTTATATCTCCTAAACTAGGCGTCTGCGGGGTCAAATTATGCACCAGAAAAAAAAATCAAGATACTAAAACGGCTTTATCTCCTAAACTAGGTGTCTGCGGGGGTCATTTTATGCACCAGAAAAAAAAATCAGAATACTAGAATGGCTAAATCTCCTAAACTAGGCGTCTGCGGGGTCAAATTATGCACCAGAAAAAAAAAATCAAAATACTGAAACGGTTATATCTCCTTAACTAGGCGTCTGCATTGGTCATTTTATGCACCAGAAAAAAAAATCAGAATACTAAAATGGCTAAATCTCCTAAACTAGGCGTCTGCGGGGTCAAATTATGCACCAGAAAAAAAATCAAAATACTAAAACGGTTATATCTCCTAAACTAGGCGTCTGCGGGGTCAAATTATGCACCAGAAAAAAAAATCAAGATACTAAAACGGCTTTATCTCCTAAACTAGGTGTCTGCGGGGGTCATTTTATGCACCAGAAAAAAAAATCAGAATACTAGAATGGCTAAATCTCCTAAACTAGGCGTCTGCGGGGTCAAATTATGCACCAGAAAAAAAAATCAAAATACTGAAACGGTTATATCTCCTTAACTAGGCGTCTGCAGGGGTCATTTTATGCACCAAAAATCCAAAATACTAAAATGGCTATATCTCCTAAACTAGGCGTCTGCGGGGTCAAATTATGCACCAGAAAAAAAAATCAAGATACTAAAACGGCTTTATCTCCTAAACTAGGTGTCTGCGGGGGTCATTTTATGCACCAGAAAAAAAAAATCAGAATACTAAAATGGCTAAATCTCCTAAACTAGGCGTCTGCGGGGTCAAATTATGCACCAGAAAAAAAAATTAAAAATACTAAAATGTCTATATCTCCTAAACTAGGCGTCTGCCGGGTCATTTTATGCACCAGAAAAAAAAAATCAGAATACTAAAATGGCTAAATCTCCTAAACTAGGCGTCTGCGGGGTCTAATTATGCAGCAGAAAAAAAAAATCAGAATACTAAAATGGCTATTTCTCCTTAACTAAGCCTCAGCCGGTGTCATTTTAAGCCCCAGAAAAACAAAATCCAAATACTAAAATGGCTAAACTTCTAAACTAGGCGTCTGCGTGGGTCATTTTATGCACCAGAAAAAAAATCAAAATACTAAAACGGTTATATCTCCTAAACTAGGCGTCTGCGGGGTCAAATTATGCACCAGAAAAAAAAATCAAGATACTAAAACGGCTTTATCTCCTAAACTAGGTGTCTGCGGGGGTCATTTTATGCACCAGAAAAAAAAATCAGAATACTAGAATGGCTAAATCTCCTAAACTAGGCGTCTGCGGGCTCAAATTATGCACCAGAAAAAAAAATCAAAATACTGAAACGGTTATATCTCCTTAACTAGGCGTCTGCAATGGTCATTTTATGCACCAAAAATTCAAAACACAAAAATGGCTATATCTCCTAAACTAGGCGTCTGCGGGGGTCTTTTTATGCACCAGAAAAAAAAATTAAAGACTGAAATGGCTATATCTCCTGAACTAAAAATCAAAATACTTAAACGGCTATATCTCCTAAACTCGGTATCTGCGGGGGTCATTTTATGCACCAGAAACAAAAAATTCAGATTACTAAAATGGCTAAATCTCCTAAACTAGGCGTCTGCGGGATCAAATTATGCACCAGAAAAAAAAATCAAGATACTAAAACGGCTATATCTCCTAAACTAGGTGTCTGCGGGGGTCATTTTATGCACAAGAAAAAAAAAATCAGAATACTAAAATGGCTATATCTCCTAAACTAAGCGTCTGCTGGGGTCTTTTTATGCACCAGAAAAAAAAAATTAAATACTAAAATGGCTATATCTCCTAAACTAAAAATCAAAATACTTAAACGGCTATATCTCCTAAACTCGGTGTCTGCGGGGGTCATTTTATGCACCAGAAAAAAAAATTCAGATTACTAAAATGGCTAAATCTCCTAAACTAGGCGTCTGCGGGATCCAATTATGCACCAGAAAAAAAAAATCAAGATACTAAAACGGCTATATCTCCAAAACTAGGTGTCTGCGGGGATCATTTTATGCACCAGAAAAAAAAATCAGAATACTGAAATGGCTATATCTCCTAAACTAGGCGTCTGAGGGGTCAAATTATGCACCAGAAAAAAAAAATCAAAATACTGAAACGGTTATGTCTCCTTAACTAGGCGTCTGCGGGGGTCATTTTATGCACCAAAAATCCATAATACTAAAATGGCTATATCTCCTAAACTAGGCGTCTGCCGGGTCAAATTATGCACCAGAAAAAAAATCAAAATACTAAAACGGTTATATCTCCTAAACTAGGCGTCTGCGGGGTCAAATTATGCACCAAAAAAAAAAATCAAGATACTAAAACGGCTTTATCTCCTAAACTAGGTGTCTGCGGGGGTCATTTTATGCACCAGAAAAAAAAATCAGAAACTAAAATGGCTAAATCTCCTAAACTAGGCGTCTGCGGGGTCAAATTATGCACCAGAAAAAAAATAAAAATACTAAAACGGTTATATCTCCTAAACTAGGCGTCTGCGGGGTCAAATTATGCACCAGAAAAAAAAATCAAGATACTAAAACGGCTTTATCTCCTAAACTAGGTGTCTGCGGGGGTCATTTTATGCACCAGAAAAAAAAATCAGAATACTAGAATGGCTAAATCTCCTAAACTAGGCGTCTGCGGGGTCAAATTATGCACCAGAAAAAAAAATCAAAATACTGAAACGGTTATATCTCCTTAACTAGGCGTCTGCAGGGGTCATTTTATGCACCAAAAATCCAAAATACTAAAATGGCTATATCTCCTAAACTAGGCGTCTGCGGGGTCAAATTATGCACCAGAAAAAAAAATCAAGATACTAAAACGGCTTTATCTCCTAAACTAGGTGTCTGCGGGGGTCATTTTATGCACCAGAAAAAAAAATCAGAATACTAGAATGGCTAAATCTCCTAAACTAGGCGTCTGCGGGGTCAAATTATGCACCAGAAAAAAAATCAAAATACTAAAACGATTATATCTCCTAAACTAGGCGTCTGCGGGGTCAAATTATGCACCAGAAAAAAAAATCAAGATACTAAAACGGCTTTATCTCCTAAACTAGGTGTCTGCGGGGGTCATTTTATGCACCAGAAAAAAAAAATCAGAATACTAAAATGGCTAAATCTCCTAAACTAGGCGTCTGCGGGGTCAAATTATGCACCAGAAAAAAAAAATTAAAAATACTAAAATGTCTATATCTCCTAAACTAGGCGTCTGCCGGGTCAAATTATGCACCAGAAAAAAAAATCAAAATACAAAACGGTTATATCTCCTAAACTAGGCGTCTGCGGGGTCAAATTATGCAGCAGAAAAAAAAAATCAGAATACTAAAATGGCTATTTCTCCTTAACTAAGCCTCAGCCGGTGTCATTTTAAGCCCCAGAAAAACAAAATCCAAATACTAAAATGGCTAAACTTCTAAACTAGGCGTCTGCGTGGGTCATTTTATGCACCAAAAATCCAAAATACTAAAATGGCCATATTCCCTAACTTGGGCGTCTGCTATGTCAAATTATACACCAGAAAAAAAAATCAAAACGCTAAAACGGATATATCTCCTAAGATAGGTGTCTGCGGGGGTCATTTTATGCACCAGAAAAAAAAAATTCAGATTTCTAAAATGGCTAAATCTCCTAAACTAGGCGTCTGCGGGGGTCATTTTATGCACCAGAAAAAAAAAATTCTAAACACTAAGATGGCAATATCTCCTAAGCTAGGTGTGTGCGGGGTCAAATTATGCACCAGAAAAAAAAAATCTAAATACTAAAATTTCTATATCTCCTACACTAGGGGTCTGCGTTGGTCATTTTATGCACCAGAAAAAAAAAATCAGAATACTAAAATGGCTAAATCTCCTGAACTAGGCGACTGCGGGGTCAAATTATGCACCAGAAAAAAAAATCAAAACGCTAAAACGGATATATCTCCTAAGATAGGTGTCTGCGGGGGTCATTTTATGCACCAGAAAAAAAAAATTCAGATTTCTAAAATGGCTAAATCTCCTAAACTAGGCGTCTGCGGGGTTAAATTATGCACCAGAAAAAAAAATTCGAAACACAAAAATGGCAACATCTCCTAAACTAGGCGTCTGCAGGGGTCATTTTATGCACCAAAAATCCAAAATACTAAAATGGCTATATCTCCTAAACCAGGCGTCTGCGGGGTCAAATTATGCACCAGAAAAAAAAATCAAAATACTAAAACGGCTTTATCTCCTAAACTAGGTGTCTGCGGGGGTCATTTTATGCACCAGAAAAAAAATTCAGAATACTAAAATGGCTAAATCTCCTAAACTAGGCGTCTGCGGGGTTAAATTATGCACCAGAAAAAAAAATTCGAAACACAAAAATGGCAACATCTCCTAAACTAGGCGTCTGCGGGGGTCATTTTATGCACCAGAAAAAAAAAATTCTAAACACTAAGATGGCAATATCTCCTAAACTAGGTGTGTGCGGGGTCAAATTATGCACCAGAAAAAAAAATCTAAATACTAAAATTTCTATATCTCCTACACTAGGGGTCTGCGTTGGTCATTTTATGCACCAGAAAAAAAAAATCAGAATACTAAAATGGCTAAATCTCCTGAACTAGGCGACTGCGGGGTCAAATTATGCACCAGAAAAAAAAAATTCAGAATACCAAAATGGATAAATCTCCTAAACTAGGCGTCTGCGGGGTCAAATTATGCACCAGAAAAAGAAAATTCAAAACACAAAAATGGCTATATCTCCTAAACTCGGTGTCTGCGGGGGTCATTTTATGCACCAGAAAAAAAAAATTCAGATTACTAAAATGGCTAAATCTCCTAAACTAGGCGTCTGCGGGATCCAATTATGCACCAGAAAAAAAAATCAAGATACTAAAACGGCTATATCTCCTAAACTAGGTGTCTGCACCAGAAAAAAAAAATCAGAATACTAAAATGGCTATATCTCCTAAACTAAGCGTCTTCGGGGGTCATTTTATGTACCAGAAAAAAAAATTAAATACTAAAATGGCTATATCTCCTAAACTAGGTGTCTGCGGGGGTCATTTTATGCACCAGAAAAAAAAAATTCAGATTACTAAAATGGCTAAATCTCCTAAACTAGGCGTCTGCGGGGTCAAATTATGCACCAGAAAAAAAAATCAAGATACAAAAACGGCTTTATCTCCTAAACTAGGTGTCTGCGGGGGTCATTTTATGCACCAGAAAAAAAAAAATCAGAATACTAAAATGGTTAAATCTCCTAAACTAGGCGTCTGCGGGGTCAAATTATGCAGCAGAAAAAAAAAATCAGAATACTAAAATGGCTATTTCTCCTTAACTAAGCCTCAGCGGGTGTCATTTTAAGCCCCAGAAAAACAAAATCAAAATACTAAAATGGCTAAACTTCTAAACTAGGCGTCTGCGTGGGTCATCTTATGCACCAAAAATCCAAAATACTAAAATGGCCATATTCCCTAACTTGGGCGTCTGCTATGTCAAATTATGCACCAGAAAAAAAAATCAAAACGCTAAAACGGATATATCTCCTAAGATAGGTGTCTGCGGGGGTCATTTTATGCACCAGAAAAAAAAATTCAGATTTCTAAAATGGCTAAATCTCCTAAACTAGGCGTCTGCGGGGGTCATTTTATGCACCAAAAATCCATAATACTAAAATGGCTATATCTCCTAAACTAGGCGTCTGCCGGGTCAAATTATGCACCAGAAAAAAAATCAAAATACTAAAACGGTTATATCTCCTAAACTAGGCGTCTGCGGGGTCAAATTATGCACCAGAAAAAAAAAGCAAGATACTAAAACGGCTTTATCTCCTAAACTAGGTGTCTGCGGGGATCATTTTATGCACCAGAAAAAAAAATCAGAATACTAAAATGGCTAAATCTCCTAAACTAGGCGTCTGCGGGGTCAAATTATGCACCAGAAAAAAAATCAAAATACTAAAACGGTTATATCTCCTAAACTAGGCGCCTGCGGGGTCAAATTATGCAACAGAAAAAAAAATCAAGATACTAAAACGGCTTTATCTCCTAAACTAGGTGTCTGCGGGGGTCATTTTTTGCACCAGAAAAAAAAATCAGAATACTAGAATGGCTAAATCTCCTAAACTAGGCGTCTGCGGGGTCAAATTATGCAGCAGAAAAAAAAAATCAGAATACTAAAATGGCTATTTCTCCTTAACTAAGCCTCAGCGGGTGTCATTTTAAGCCCCAGAAAAACAAAATCAAAATACTAAAATGGCTAAACTTCTAAACTAGGCGTCTGCGTGGGTCATCTTATGCACCAAAAATCCAAAATACTAAAATGGCCATATTCCCTAACTTGGGCGTCTGCTATGTCAAATTATGCACCAGAAAAAAAAATCAAAACGCTAAAACGGATATATCTCCTAAGATAGGTGTCTGCGGGGGTCATTTTATGCACCAGAAAAAAAAAATTCAGATTTCTAAAATGGCTAAATCTCCTAAACTAGGCGTCTGCGGGGGTCATTTTATGCACCAAAAATCTATAATACTAAAATGGCTATATCTCCTAAACTAGGCGTCTGCCGGGTCAAATTATACACCAGAAAAAAAATCAAAATACTAAAACGGTTATATCTCCTAAACTAGGCGTCTGCGGGGTCAAATTATGCACCAGAAAAAAAAATCAAGATACTAAAACGGCTTTATCTCCTAAACTAGGTGTCTGCGGGGGTCATTTTATGCACCAGAAAAAAAAATCAGAATACTAAAATGGCTAAATCTCCTAAACTAGGCGTCTGCGGGGTCAAATTATGCACCAGAAAAAAAATCAAAATACTAAAACGGTTATATCTCCTAAACTAGGCGTCTGCGGGGTCAAATTATGCACCAGAAAAAAAAATCAAGATACTAAAACGGCTTTATCTCCTAAACTAGGTGTCTGCGGGGGTCATTTTTTGCACCAGAAAAAAAAATCAGAATACTAGAATGGCTAAATCTCCTAAACTAGGCGTCTGCGGGGTCAAATTATGCACCAGAAAAAAAAAATCAAAATACTGAAACGGTTATATCTCCTTAACTAGGCGTCTGCAGGGGTCATTTTATGCACCAAAAATCCAAAATACTAAAATGGCTATATCTCCTAAACTAGGCGTCTGCGGGGTCAAATTATGCACCAGAAAAAAAAATCAAGATACTAAAACGGCTTTATCTCCTAAACTAGGTGTCTGCGGGGGTCATTTTATGCACCAGAAAAAAAAAATCAGAATACTAAAATGGCTAAATCTCCTAAACTAGGCGTCTGCGGGGTCAAATTATGCACCAGAAAAAAAAAATTAAAAATACTAAAATGTCTATATCTCCTAAACTAGGCGTCTGCCGGGTCAAATTATGCACCAGAAAAAAAAATCAAAATACAAAACGGTTATATCTCCTAAACTAGGCGTCTGCGGGGTCAAATTATGCAGCAGAAAAAAAAAATCAGAATACTAAAATGGCTATTTCTCCTTAACTAAGCCTCAGCCGGTGTCATTTTAAGCCCCAGAAAAACAAAATCCAAATACTAAAATGGCTAAACTTCTAAACTAGGCGTCTGCGTGGGTCATTTTATGCACCAGAAAAAAAATCAAAATACTAAAACGGTTATATCTCCTAAACTAGGCGTCTGCGGGGTCAAATTATGCACCAGAAAAAAAAATCAAGATACTAAAACGGCTTTATCTCCTAAACTAGGTGTCTGCGGGGGTCATTTTATGCACCAGAAAAAAAAATCAGAATTCTAGAATGGCTAAATCTCCTAAACTAGGCGTCTGCGGGGTCAAATTATGCACCAGAAAAAAAAAATCAAAATACTGAAACGGTTATATCTCCTTAACTAGGCGTCTGCAGGGGTCATTTTATGCACCAAAAATTCAAAACACAAAAATGGCTATATCTCCTAAACTAGGCGTCTGCGGGGGTCTTTTTATGCACCAGAAAAAAAAATTAAAGACTGAAATGGCTATATCTCCTAAACTAAAAATCAAAATACTTAAACGGCTATATCTCCTAAACTCGGTATCTGCGGGGGTCATTTTATGCACCAGAAACAAAAAATTCAGATTACTAAAATGGCTAAATCTCCTAAACTAGGCGTCTGCGGGATCAAATTATGCACCAGAAAAAAAAATCAAGATACTAAAACGGCTATATCTCCTAAACTAGGTGTCTGCGGGGGTCATTTTATGCACCAGAAAAAAAAAATCAGAATACTAAAATGGCTATATCTCCTAAACTAAGCGTCTGCTGGGGTCTTTTTATGCACCAGAAAAAAAAAAATTAAATACTAAAATGGCTATATCTCCTAAACTAAAAATCAAAATACTTAAACGGCTATATCTCCTAAACTCGGTGTCTGCGGGGGTCATTTTATGCACCAGAAAAAAAAATCAGAATACTGAAATGGCTATATCTCCTAAACTAGGCGTCTGAGGGGTCAAATTATGCACCAGAAAAAAAAAATCAAAATACTGAAACGGTTATATCTCCTTAACTAGGCGTCTGCGGGGGTCATTTTATGCACCAAAAATCCATAATACTAAAATGGCTATATCTCCTAAACTAGGCGTCTGCCGGGTCAAATTATGCACCAGAAAAAAAATCAAAATACTAAAACGGTTATATCTCCTAAACTAGGCGTCTGCGGGGTCAAATTATGCACCAAAAAAAAAAATCAAGATACTAAAACGGCTTTATCTCCTAAACTAGGTGTCTGCGGGGGTCATTTTATGCACCAGAAAAAAAAATCAGAAACTAAAATGGCTAAATCTCCTAAACTAGGCGTCTGCGGGGTCAAATTATGCACCAGAAAAAAAATAAAAATACTAAAACGGTTATATCTCCTAAACTAGGCGTCTGCGGGGTCAAATTATGCACCAGAAAAAAAAATCAAGATACTAAAACGGCTTTATCTCCTAAACTAGGTGTCTGCGGGGGTCATTTTATGCACCAGAAAAAAAAATCAGAATACTAGAATGGCTAAATCTCCTAAACTAGGCGTCTGCGGGGTCAAATTATGCACCAGAAAAAAAAATCAAAATACTGAAACGGTTATATCTCCTTAACTAGGCGTCTGCAGGGGTCATTTTATGCACCAAAAATCCAAAATACTAAAATGGCTATATCTCCTAAACTAGGCGTCTGCGGGGTCAAATTATGCACCAGAAAAAAAAATCAAGATACTAAAACGGCTTTATCTCCTAAACTAGGTGTCTGCGGGGGTCATTTTATGCACCAGAAAAAAAAATCAGAATACTAGAATGGCTAAATCTCCTAAACTAGGCGTCTGCGGGGTCAAATTATGCACCAGAAAAAAAATCAAAATACTAAAACGATTATATCTCCTAAACTAGGCGTCTGCGGGGTCAAATTATGCACCAGAAAAAAAAATCAAGATACTAAAACGGCTTTATCTCCTAAACTAGGTGTCTGCGGGGGTCATTTTATGCACCAGAAAAAAAAAATCAGAATACTAAAATGGCTAAATCTCCTAAACTAGGCGTCTGCGGGGTCAAATTATGCACCAGAAAAAAAAAATTAAAAATACTAAAATGTCTATATCTCCTAAACTAGGCGTCTGCCGGGTCAAATTATGCACCAGAAAAAAAAATCAAAATACAAAACGGTTATATCTCCTAAACTAGGCGTCTGCGGGGTCAAATTATGCAGCAGAAAAAAAAAATCAGAATACTAAAATGGCTATTTCTCCTTAACTAAGCCTCAGCCGGTGTCATTTTAAGCCCCAGAAAAACAAAATCCAAATACTAAAATGGCTAAACTTCTAAACTAGGCGTCTGCGTGGGTCATTTTATGCACCAAAAATCCAAAATACTAAAATGGCCATATTCCCTAACTTGGGCGTCTGCTATGTCAAATTATACACCAGAAAAAAAAATCAAAACGCTAAAACGGATATATCTCCTAAGATAGGTGTCTGCGGGGGTCATTTTATGCACCAGAAAAAAAAAATTCAGATTTCTAAAATGGCTAAATCTCCTAAACTAGGCGTCTGCGGGGGTCATTTTATGCACCAGAAAAAAAAAATTCTAAACACTAAGATGGCAATATCTCCTAAGCTAGGTGTGTGCGGGGTCAAATTATGCACCAGAAAAAAAAAATCTAAATACTAAAATTTCTATATCTCCTACACTAGGGGTCTGCGTTGGTCATTTTATGCACCAGAAAAAAAAAATCAAAATACTAAAATGGCTAAATCTCCTGAACTAGGCGACTGCGGGGTCAAATTATGCACCAGAAAAAAAAATCAAAACGCTAAAACGGATATATCTCCTAAGATAGGTGTCTGCGGGGGTCATTTTATGCACCAGAAAAAAAAAATTCAGATTTCTAAAATGGCTAAATCTCCTAAACTAGGCGTCTGCGGGGTTAAATTATGCACCAGAAAAAAAAATTCGAAACACAAAAATGGCAACATCTCCTAAACTAGGCGTCTGCAGGGGTCATTTTATGCACCAAAAATCCAAAATACTAAAATGGCTATATCTCCTAAACTAGGCGTCTGCGGGGTCAAATTATGCACCAGAAAAAAAAATCAAAATACTAAAACGGCTTTATCTCCTAAACTAGGTGTCTGCGGGGGTCATTTTATGCACCAGAAAAAAAATTCAGAATACTAAAATGGCTAAATCTCCTAAACTAGGCGTCTGCGGGGTTAAATTATGCACCAGAAAAAAAAATTCGAAACACAAAAATGGCAACATCTCCTAAACTAGGCGTCTGCGGGGGTCATTTTATGCACCAGAAAAAAAAAATTCTAAACACTAAGATGGCAATATCTCCTAAACTAGGTGTGTGCGGGGTCAAATTATGCACCAGAAAAAAAAATCTAAATACTAAAATTTCTATATCTCCTACACTAGGGGTCTGCGTTGGTCATTTTATGCACCAGAAAAAAAAAATCAGAATACTAAAATGGCTAAATCTCCTGAACTAGGCGACTGCGGGGTCAAATTATGCACCAGAAAAAAAAAATTCAGAATACCAAAATGGATAAATCTCCTAAACTAGGCGTCTGCGGGGTCAAATTATGCACCAGAAAAAGAAAATTCAAAACACAAAAATGGCTATATCTCCTAAACTCGGTGTCTGCGGGGGTCATTTTATGCACCAGAAAAAAAAAATTCAGATTACTAAAATGGCTAAATCTCCTAAACTAGGCGTCTGCGGGATCCAATTATGCACCAGAAAAAAAAATCAAGATACTAAAACGGCTATATCTCCTAAACTAGGTGTCTGCACCAGAAAAAAAAAATCAGAATACTAAAATGGCTATATCTCCTAAACTAAGCGTCTTCGGGGGTCATTTTATGTACCAGAAAAAAAAATTAAATACTAAAATGGCTATATCTCCTAAACTAGGTGTCTGCGGGGGTCATTTTATGCACCAGAAAAAAAAAATTCAGATTACTAAAATGGCTAAATCTCCTAAACTAGGCGTCTGCGGGGTCAAATTATGCACCAGAAAAAAAAATCAAGATACAAAAACGGCTTTATCTCCTAAACTAGGTGTCTGCGGGGGTCATTTTATGCACCAGAAAAAAAAAAATCAGAATACTAAAATGGTTAAATCTCCTAAACTAGGCGTCTGCGGGGTCAAATTATGCAGCAGAAAAAAAAAATCAGAATACTAAAATGGCTATTTCTCCTTAACTAAGCCTCAGCGGGTGTCATTTTAAGCCCCAGAAAAACAAAATCAAAATACTAAAATGGCTAAACTTCTAAACTAGGCGTCTGCGTGGGTCATCTTATGCACCAAAAATCCAAAATACTAAAATGGCCATATTCCCTAACTTGGGCGTCTGCTATGTCAAATTATGCACCAGAAAAAAAAATCAAAACGCTAAAACGGATATATCTCCTAAGATAGGTGTCTGCGGGGGTCATTTTATGCACCAGAAAAAAAAATTCAGATTTCTAAAATGGCTAAATCTCCTAAACTAGGCGTCTGCGGGGGTCATTTTATGCACCAAAAATCCATAATACTAAAATGGCTATATCTCCTAAACTAGGCGTCTGCCGGGTCAAATTATGCACCAGAAAAAAAATCAAAATACTAAAACGGTTATATCTCCTAAACTAGGCGTCTGCGGGGTCAAATTATGCACCAGAAAAAAAAAGCAAGATACTAAAACGGCTTTATCTCCTAAACTAGGTGTCTGCGGGGATCATTTTATGCACCAGAAAAAAAAATCAGAATACTAAAATGGCTAAATCTCCTAAACTAGGCGTCTGCGGGGTCAAATTATGCACCAGAAAAAAAATCAAAATACTAAAACGGTTATATCTCCTAAACTAGGCGCCTGCGGGGTCAAATTATGCAACAGAAAAAAAAATCAAGATACTAAAACGGCTTTATCTCCTAAACTAGGTGTCTGCGGGGGTCATTTTTTGCACCAGAAAAAAAAATCAGAATACTAGAATGGCTAAATCTCCTAAACTAGGCGTCTGCGGGGTCAAATTATGCAGCAGAAAAAAAAAATCAGAATACTAAAATGGCTATTTCTCCTTAACTAAGCCTCAGCGGGTGTCATTTTAAGCCCCAGAAAAACAAAATCAAAATACTAAAATGGCTAAACTTCTAAACTAGGCGTCTGCGTGGGTCATCTTATGCACCAAAAATCCAAAATACTAAAATGGCCATATTCCCTAACTTGGGCGTCTGCTATGTCAAATTATGCACCAGAAAAAAAAATCAAAACGCTAAAACGGATATATCTCCTAAGATAGGTGTCTGCGGGGGTCATTTTATGCACCAGAAAAAAAAAATTCAGATTTCTAAAATGGCTAAATCTCCTAAACTAGGCGTCTGCGGGGGTCATTTTATGCACCAAAAATCTATAATACTAAAATGGCTATATCTCCTAAACTAGGCGTCTGCCGGGTCAAATTATACACCAGAAAAAAAATCAAAATACTAAAACGGTTATATCTCCTAAACTAGGCGTCTGCGGGGTCAAATTATGCACCAGAAAAAAAAATCAAGATACTAAAACGGCTTTATCTCCTAAACTAGGTGTCTGCGGGGGTCATTTTATGCACCAGAAAAAAAAATCAGAATACTAAAATGGCTAAATCTCCTAAACTAGGCGTCTGCGGGGTCAAATTATGCACCAGAAAAAAAATCAAAATACTAAAACGGTTATATCTCCTAAACTAGGCGTCTGCGGGGTCAAATTATGCACCAGAAAAAAAAATCAAGATACTAAAACGGCTTTATCTCCTAAACTAGGTGTCTGCGGGGGTCATTTTTTGCACCAGAAAAAAAAATCAGAATACTAGAATGGCTAAATCTCCTAAACTAGGCGTCTGCGGGGTCAAATTATGCACCAGAAAAAAAAAATCAAAATACTGAAACGGTTATATCTCCTTAACTAGGCGTCTGCAGGGGTCATTTTATGCACCAAAAATCCAAAATACTAAAATGGCTATATCTCCTAAACTAGGCGTCTGCGGGGTCAAATTATGCACCAGAAAAAAAAATCAAGATACTAAAACGGCTTTATCTCCTAAACTAGGTGTCTGCGGGGGTCATTTTATGCACCAGAAAAAAAAAATCAGAATACTAAAATGGCTAAATCTCCTAAACTAGGCGTCTGCGGGGTCAAATTATGCACCAGAAAAAAAAAATTAAAAATACTAAAATGTCTATATCTCCTAAACTAGGCGTCTGCCGGGTCAAATTATGCACCAGAAAAAAAAATCAAAATACAAAACGGTTATATCTCCTAAACTAGGCGTCTGCGGGGTCAAATTATGCAGCAGAAAAAAAAAATCAGAATACTAAAATGGCTATTTCTCCTTAACTAAGCCTCAGCCGGTGTCATTTTAAGCCCCAGAAAAACAAAATCCAAATACTAAAATGGCTAAACTTCTAAACTAGGCGTCTGCGTGGGTCATTTTATGCACCAGAAAAAAAATCAAAATACTAAAACGGTTATATCTCCTAAACTAGGCGTCTGCGGGGTCAAATTATGCACCAGAAAAAAAAATCAAGATACTAAAACGGCTTTATCTCCTAAACTAGGTGTCTGCGGGGGTCATTTTATGCACCAGAAAAAAAAATCAGAATTCTAGAATGGCTAAATCTCCTAAACTAGGCGTCTGCGGGGTCAAATTATGCACCAGAAAAAAAAAATCAAAATACTGAAACGGTTATATCTCCTTAACTAGGCGTCTGCAGGGGTCATTTTATGCACCAAAAATTCAAAACACAAAAATGGCTATATCTCCTAAACTAGGCGTCTGCGGGGGTCTTTTTATGCACCAGAAAAAAAAATTAAAGACTGAAATGGCTATATCTCCTAAACTAAAAATCAAAATACTTAAACGGCTATATCTCCTAAACTCGGTATCTGCGGGGGTCATTTTATGCACCAGAAACAAAAAATTCAGATTACTAAAATGGCTAAATCTCCTAAACTAGGCGTCTGCGGGATCAAATTATGCACCAGAAAAAAAAATCAAGATACTAAAACGGCTATATCTCCTAAACTAGGTGTCTGCGGGGGTCATTTTATGCACCAGAAAAAAAAAATCAGAATACTAAAATGGCTATATCTCCTAAACTAAGCGTCTGCTGGGGTCTTTTTATGCACCAGAAAAAAAAAAATTAAATACTAAAATGGCTATATCTCCTAAACTAAAAATCAAAATACTTAAACGGCTATATCTCCTAAACTCGGTGTCTGCGGGGGTCATTTTATGCACCAGAAAAAAAAAATTCAGATTACTAAAATGGCTAAATCTCCTAAACTAGGCGTCTGCGGGATCCAATTATGCACCAGAAAAAAAAATCAAGATACTAAAACGGCTATATCTCCTAAACTAGGTGTCTGCGGGGATCATTTTATGCACCAGAAAAAAAAATCAGAATACTAAAATGGCTATATCTCCTAAACTAAGCGTCTTCGGGGGTCATTTTATGCACCAGAAAAAAAAATTAAATACTAAAATGGCTATATCTCCTAAACTAGGCGACTGCGGGGTCAAATTATGCTCCAGAAAAAAAAAATCAAAATACTAAAACGGATATATCTCCTAAACTAGGCGTCTGCGGGGTCAAATTATGCACCAGAAAAAAAAATCAAGATACTAAAACGGCTATATCTCCTTAACTAGGCGTCTGAGGGGTCAAATTATGCACCAGAAAAAAAAATCAAGATACTAAAACGGCTATATCTCCTAAACTAGGCGTCTGAGGGGTCAAATTATGCACCAGAAAAAAAAAATCAAAATACTGAAACGGTTATATCTCCTTAACTAGGCGTCTGCGGGGGTCATTTTATGCACCAAAAATCCATAATACTAAAATGGCTATATCTCCTAAACTAGGCGTCTGCCGGGTCAAATTTTGCACCAGAAAAAAAAAATTCAGATTACTAAAATGACTAAATCTCCTAAACTAGGCGTCTGCGGGGTCAAATTATGCACCAGAAAAAAAAATCAAGATACTAAAACGGCTATATCTCCTAAACTAGGCGTCTGAGGGGTCAAATTATGCACCAGAAAAAAAAAATCGAAATACTGAAACGGTTATATCTCCTTAACTAGGCGTCTGCGGGGGTTCTTTTTATGCACCAAAAATCCATAATACTAAAATGGCTATATCTCCTAAACTAGGCGTCTGCCGGGTCAAATTATGCACCAGAAAAAAAATCAAAATACTAAAACGGTTATATCTCCTAAACTAGGCGTCTGCGGGGTCAAATTATGCACCAGAAAAAAAAATCAAGATACTAAAACGGCTTTATCTCCTAAACTAGGTGTCTGCGGGGGTCATTTTATGCACCAGAAAAAAAAATCAGAATACTAGAATGGCTAAATCTCCTAAACTAGGCGTCTGCGGGGTCAAATTATGCACCAGAAAAAAAATCAAAATACTAAAACGGTTATATCTCCTAAACTAGGCGTCTGCGGGGTCAAATTATGCACCAGAAAAAAAAATCAAGATACTAAAACGGCTTTATCTCCTAAACTAGGTGTCTGCGGGGGTCATTTTATGCACCAGAAAAAAAAATCAGAATACTAAAACGGCTTTATCTCCTAAACTAGGTGTCTGCGGGGGTCATTTTATGCACCAGAAAAAAAAAATCAGAATACTGAAATGGCTAAATCTCCTAAACTAGGCGTCTGCGGGGTCAAATTATGCACCAGAAAAAAAAAATTAAAAATACTAAAATGTCTATATCTCCTAAACTAGGCGTCTGCGGGGTCAAATTATGCACCAGAAAAAAAAATCAAGATACTAAAACGGCTTTATCTCCTAAACTAGGTGTCTGCGGGGGTCATTTTATGCACCAGAAAAAAAAAATCAGAATACTAAAATGGCTAAATCTCCTAAACTAGGCGTCTGCGGGGTCAAATTATGCACCAGAAAAAAAAAATTAAAAATACTAAAATGTCTATATCTCCTAAACTAGGCGTCTGCCGGGTCAAATTATGCACCAG
Organism: Volucella zonaria; assembly: GCA_963966105.1. Taxonomy (NCBI): domain Eukaryota; kingdom Metazoa; phylum Arthropoda; class Insecta; order Diptera; family Syrphidae; genus Volucella; species Volucella zonaria. The sequence goes on along the minus strand of CAWYQB010000254.1, from coordinate 7,992,087 downwards.
AAAAAAAAATCAAAATACAAAACGGTTATATCTCCTAAACTAGGCGTCTGCGGGGTCAAATTATGCAGCAAAAAAAAAAAAATCAGAATACTAAAATGGCTATTTCTCCTTAACTAAGCCTCAGCCGGTGTCATTTTAAGCCCCAGAAAAACAAAATCCAAATACTAAAATGGCTAAACTTCTAAACTAGGCGTCTGCGTGGGTCATTTTATGCACCAAAAATCCAAAATACTAAAATGGCCATATTCCCTAACTTGGGCGTCTGCTATGTCAAATTATACACCAGAAAAAAAAATCAAAACGCTAAAACGGATATATCTCCTAAGATAGGTGTCTGCGGGGGTCATTTTATGCACCAGAAAAAAAAAATTCAGATTTCTAAAATGGCTAAATCTCCTAAACTAGGCGTCTGCGGGGTTAAATTATGCACCAGAAAAAAAAATTCGAAACACAAAAATGGCAACACCTCCTAAACTAGGCGTCTGCGGGGGTCATTTTATGCACCAGAAAAAAAAAATTCTAAACACTAAGATGGCAATATCTCCTAAACTAGGTGTGTGCGGGGTCAAATTATGCACCAGAAAAAAAAAATCTAAATACTAAAATTTCAATATCTCCTACACTAGGGGTCTGCGTTGGTCATTTTATGCACCAGAAAAAAAAAATCAGAATACTAAAATGGCTAAATCTCCTGAACTAGGCGACTGCGGGGTCAAATTATGCACCAGAAAAAAAAATCAAAACGCTAAAATGGATATATCTCCTAAGATAGGTGTCTGCGGGGGTCATTTTATGCACCAGAAAAAAAAAATTCAGATTTCTAAAATGGCTAAATCTCCTAAACTAGGCGTCTGCGGGGTTAAAGTATGCACCAGAAAAAAAAATTCGAAACACAAAAATGGCAACATCTCCTAAACTAGGCGTCTGCAGGGGTCATTTTATGCACCAAAAATCCAAAATACTAAAATGGCTATATCTCCTAAACTAGGCGTCTGCGGGGTCAAATTATGCACCAGAAAAAAAAATCAAAATACTAAAACGGCTTTATCTCCTAAACTAGGTGTCTGCGGGGGTCATTTTATGCACCAGAAAAAAAATTCAGAATACTAAAATGGCTAAATCTCCTAAACTAGGCGTCTGCGGGGTTAAATTATGCACCAGAAAAAAAAAATCGAAACACAAAAATGGCAATATCTCCCAAACTAGGCGTCTGCGGGGGTCATTTTATGCACCAGAAAAAAAAAATTCTAAACACTAAGATGGCAATATCTCCTAAACTAGGTGTGTGCGGGGTCAAATTATGCACCAGAAAAAAAAATCTAAATACTAAAATTTCTATATCTCCTACACTAGGGGTCTGCGTTGGTCATTTTATGCACCAGAAAAAAAAAATCAGAATACTAAAATGGCTAAATCTCCTGAACTAGGCGACTGCGGGGTCAAATTATGCACCAGAAAAAAAAAATTCAGAATACCAAAATGGATAAATCTCCTAAACTAGGCGTCTGCGGGGTCAAATTATGCACCAGAAAAAGAAAATTCAAAACACAAAAATGGCTATATCTCCTAAACTCGGTGTCTGCGGGGGTCATTTTATGCACCAGAAAAAAAAAATTCAGATTACTAAAATGGCTAAATCTCCTAAACTAGGCGTCTGCGGGATCCAATTATGCACCAGAAAAAAAAATCAATATACTAAAACGGCTATATCTCCTAAACTAGGTGTCTGCGGGGATCATTTTATGCACTAGAAAAAAAAAATCAGAATACTAAAATGGCTATATCTCCTAAACTAAGCGTCTTCGGGGGTCATTTTATGTACCAGAAAAAAAAATTAAATACTAAAATGGCTATATCACCTAAACTAGGTGTCTGCGGGGGTCATTTTATGCACCAGAAAAAAAAAATTCAGATTACTAAAATGGCTAAATCTCCTAAACTAGGCGTCTGCGGGGTCAAATTATGCACCAGAAAAAAAAATCAAGATACTAAAACGGCTATATCTCCTAAACTAGGCGTCTGAGGGGTCAAATTATGCACCAGAAAAAAAAATCAAAATACTGAAACGGTTATATCTCCTTAACTAGGCGTCTGCGGGGGTCATTTTATGCACCAAAAATCCATAATACTAAAATGGCTATATCTCCTAAACTAGGCGTCTGCCGGGTCAAATTATGCAAAAGAAAAAAAAATCAAAATACTAAAACGGTTATATCTCCTAAACTAGGCGTCTGCGGGGTCAAATTATGCACCAGAAAAAAAAATCAAGATACTAAAACGGCTTTATCGCCTAAACTAGGTGTCTGCGGGGGTCATTTTATGCACCAGAAAAAAAAATCAGAATACTAAAATGGCTAAATCTCCTAAACTAGGCGTCTGCGGGATCAAATTATGCACCAGAAAAAAAAATTCAAAATACTAAAATGGCTATATCTCCTAAACTAGGCATCTGAGGGTTCAAATTATGCACCAGAAAAAAAAAATCAAAATACTGAAACGGTTATATCTGCTTAACTAGGCGTCTGCGGGGGTCATTTTATGCACCAAAAATCTATAATACTAAAATGGCTATATCTCCTAAACTAGGCGTCTGCGGGGTCAAATTATGCACCAGAAAAAAAAATCAAGATACTAAAACGGCTTTATCTCCTAAACTAGGTGTCTGCGGGGGTCATTTTATGCACCAGAAAAAAAAAAATCAGAATACTAAAATGGTTAAATCTCCTAAACTAGGCGTCTGCGGGGTCAAATTATGCAGCAGAAAAAAAAATCAGAATACTAAAATGGCTATTTCTCCTTAACTAAGCCTCAGCGGGTGTCATTTTAAGCCCCAGAAAAACAAAATCAAAATACTAAAATGGCTAAACTTCTAAACTAGGCGTCTGCGTGGGTCATCTTATGCACCAAAAATCCAAAATACTAAAATGGCCATATTCCCTAACTTGGGCGTCTGCTATGTCAAATTATGCACCAGAAAAAAAAATCAAAACGCTAAAACGGATATATCTCCTAAGATAGGTGTCTGCGGGGGTCATTTTATGCACCAGAAAAAAAAAATTCAGATTTCTAAAATGGCTAAATCTCCTAAACTAGGCGTCTGCGGGGTCAAATTATGCATCAGAAAAAAAAATCAAAATACTAAAACGGCTTTATCTCCTAAACTAGGTGTCTGCGGGGGTCATTTTATGCACCAGAAAAAAAATTCAGAATACTAAAATGGCTAAATTTCCTAAACTAGGCGTCTGCGGGGTTAAATTATGCACCAGAAAAAAAAATCAAGATACTAAAACGGCTATATCTCCTAAACTAGGCGTCTGCGGGGTCAAATTATGCACCAGAAAAAAAAATTCAAACCCAAAAATGCCTATTTCTCCTAAACTAGGCGTCTTCGGGGGTCATTTTATGCACCAGAAAAAAAAATCAAGATACTAAAACGGCTTTATCTCCTAAACTAGGTGTCTGCGGGGGTCATTTTATGCACCAGAAAAAAAAATCAGAATACTAAAATGGCTAAATCTCCTAAACTAGGCGTCTGCGGGATCAAATTATGCACCAGAAAAAAAAATTCAAAATACTAAAATGGCTATATCTCCTAAACTAGGCGTCTGAGGGGTCAAATTATGCACCAGAAAAAAAAAATCAAAATACTGAAACGGTTATATCTGCTTAACTAGGCGTCTGCGGGGGTCATTTTATGCACCAAAAATCTATAATACTAAAATGGCTATATCTCCTAAACTAGGCGTCTGCGGGGTCAAATTATGCACCAGAAAAAAAAATCAAGATACTAAAACGGCTTTATCTCCTAAACTAGGTGTCTGCGGGGGTCATTTTATGCACCAGAAAAAAAAAAAATCAGAATACTAAAATGGTTAAATCTCCTAAACTAGGCGTCTGCGGGGTCAAATTATGCAGCAGAAAAAAAAATCAAGATACTAAAACGTCTATATCTCCTAAACTAGGTGTCTGCGGTGGTCATTTTATGCACCAGAAAAAAAAATCAGAATACTAAAATGGCTAAATCTCCTAAACTAGGCGTCTGCGGGGTGAAATTATGCACCAGAAAAAAAAAAATTTCTCCTAAACTAGGCGTCTTCGGGGGTCATTTTATGCATCAGAAAAAAAAAATTCAGATTACTAAAATGGCTAAATCTCCTAAACTAGGCGTCTGCGGGATCCAATTATGCACCAGAAAAAAAAGTCAAGATTCTAAAACGGCTATATCTCCTAAACTAGGTGTCTGCGGGGGTCATTTTATGCACCAGAAAAAAAAATCAGAATACTAAAATGGCTAAATCTCCTAAACTAGGCGTCTGCGGGATCAAATTATGCACCAGAAAAAAAAATCAAGATACTAAAACGGCTATATCTCCTAAACTAGGCGTCTGCGGGGTCAAATTATGCACCAGAAAAAAAAAATTCAAAACACAAAAATGGCTATTTCTCCTAAACTAGGCGTCTTCGGGGGTCATTTTATGCACCAGAAAAAAAAATTAAATACTAAAATGGCTATATCTCCTAAACTAGGCGACCGCGGGGTCAAATTATGCACCAGAAAAAAAAAATCAAGATACTAAAACGTCTATATCTCCTAAACTAGGTGTCTGCGGTGGTCATTTTATGCACCAGAAAAAAAAATCAGAATACTAAAATGACTATTTCTCCTAAACTAGGCGTCTTCGGGGGTCATTTTATGCACCAGAAAAAAAAATTAAATACTAAAATGGCTATATCTCCTAAACTAGGTGACTGCGGGGTCAAATTATGCACCAGAAAAAAAAATCAAAATACTAAAACGGCTTTATCTCCTAAACTAGGTGTCTGCGGGGGTCATTTTATGCACCAGAAAAAAAATTCAGAATACTAAAATGGCTAAATCTCCTAAACTAAGCGTCTTCGGGGGTCATTTTATGTACCAGAAAAAAAAATTAAATACTAAAATGGCTATATCACCTAAACTAGGTGTCTGCGGGGGTCATTTTATGCACCAGAAAAAAAAAATTCAGATTACTAAAATGGCTAAATCTCCTAAACTAGGCGTCTGCGGGGTCAAATTATGCACCAGAAAAAAAAATCAAGATACTAAAACGGCTATATCTCCTAAACTAGGCGTCTGAGGGGTCAAATTATGCACCAGAAAAAAAAATCAAAATACTGAAACGGTTATATCTCCTTAACTAGGCGTCTGCGGGGGTCATTTTATGCACCAAAAATCCATAATACTAAAATGGCTATATCTCCTAAACTAGGCGTCTGCCGGGTCAAATTATGCAAAAGAAAAAAAAATCAAAATACTAAAACGGTTATATCTCCTAAACTAGGCGTCTGCGGGGTCAAATTATGCACCAGAAAAAAAAATCAAGATACTAAAACGGCTTTATCGCCTAAACTAGGTGTCTGCGGGGGTCATTTTATGCACCAGAAAAAAAAATCAGAATACTAAAATGGCTAAATCTCCTAAACTAGGCGTCTGCGGGATCAAATTATGCACCAGAAAAAAAAATTCAAAATACTAAAATGGCTATATCTCCTAAACTAGGCATCTGAGGGTTCAAATTATGCACCAGAAAAAAAAAATCAAAATACTGAAACGGTTATATCTGCTTAACTAGGCGTCTGCGGGGGTCATTTTATGCACCAAAAATCTATAATACTAAAATGGCTATATCTCCTAAACTAGGCGTCTGCGGGGTCAAATTATGCACCAGAAAAAAAAATCAAGATACTAAAACGGCTTTATCTCCTAAACTAGGTGTCTGCGGGGGTCATTTTATGCACCAGAAAAAAAAAAATCAGAATACTAAAATGGTTAAATCTCCTAAACTAGGCGTCTGCGGGGTCAAATTATGCAGCAGAAAAAAAAATCAGAATACTAAAATGGCTATTTCTCCTTAACTAAGCCTCAGCGGGTGTCATTTTAAGCCCCAGAAAAACAAAATCAAAATACTAAAATGGCTAAACTTCTAAACTAGGCGTCTGCGTGGGTCATCTTATGCACCAAAAATCCAAAATACTAAAATGGCCATATTCCCTAACTTGGGCGTCTGCTATGTCAAATTATGCACCAGAAAAAAAAATCAAAACGCTAAAACGGATATATCTCCTAAGATAGGTGTCTGCGGGGGTCATTTTATGCACCAGAAAAAAAAAATTCAGATTTCTAAAATGGCTAAATCTCCTAAACTAGGCGTCTGCGGGGTCAAATTATGCATCAGAAAAAAAAATCAAAATACTAAAACGGCTTTATCTCCTAAACTAGGTGTCTGCGGGGGTCATTTTATGCACCAGAAAAAAAATTCAGAATACTAAAATGGCTAAATTTCCTAAACTAGGCGTCTGCGGGGTTAAATTATGCACCAGAAAAAAAAATCAAGATACTAAAACGGCTATATCTCCTAAACTAGGCGTCTGCGGGGTCAAATTATGCACCAGAAAAAAAAATTCAAACCCAAAAATGCCTATTTCTCCTAAACTAGGCGTCTTCGGGGGTCATTTTATGCACCAGAAAAAAAAATCAAGATACTAAAACGGCTTTATCTCCTAAACTAGGTGTCTGCGGGGGTCATTTTATGCACCAGAAAAAAAAATCAGAATACTAAAATGGCTAAATCTCCTAAACTAGGCGTCTGCGGGATCAAATTATGCACCAGAAAAAAAAATTCAAAATACTAAAATGGCTATATCTCCTAAACTAGGCGTCTGAGGGGTCAAATTATGCACCAGAAAAAAAAAATCAAAATACTGAAACGGTTATATCTGCTTAACTAGGCGTCTGCGGGGGTCATTTTATGCACCAAAAATCTATAATACTAAAATGGCTATATCTCCTAAACTAGGCGTCTGCGGGGTCAAATTATGCACCAGAAAAAAAAATCAAGATACTAAAACGGCTTTATCTCCTAAACTAGGTGTCTGCGGGGGTCATTTTATGCACCAGAAAAAAAAAAAATCAGAATACTAAAATGGTTAAATCTCCTAAACTAGGCGTCTGCGGGGTCAAATTATGCAGCAGAAAAAAAAATCAAGATACTAAAACGTCTATATCTCCTAAACTAGGTGTCTGCGGTGGTCATTTTATGCACCAGAAAAAAAAATCAGAATACTAAAATGACTATTTCTCCTAAACTAGGCGTCTTCGGGGGTCATTTTATGCACCAGAAAAAAAAATTAAATACTAAAATGGCTATATCTCCTAAACTAGGTGACTGCGGGGTCAAATTATGCACCAGAAAAAAAAATCAAAATACTAAAACGGCTTTATCTCCTAAACTAGGTGTCTGCGGGGGTCATTTTATGCACCAGAAAAAAAATTCAGAATACTAAAATGGCTAAATCTCCTAAACTAGGCGTCTGCGGGGTTAAATTATGCACCAGAAAAAAAAATTCGAAACACAAAAATGGCAACATCTCCTAAACTAGGCGTCTGCGGGGGTCATTTTATGCACCAGAAAAAAAAAACTCTAAACACTAAGATGGCAATATCTCCTAAACTAGGTGTCTGCGGGGTCAAATTATGCACCAGAAAAAAAAATCTAAATACTAAAATTTCTATATCTCCTACACTAGGGGTCTGCGTTGGTCATTTTATGCACCAGAAAAAAAAAATCAGAATACTAAAATGGCTAAATCTCCTGAACTAGGCGACTGCGGGGTCAAATTATGCACCAGAAAAAAAAATTCAGAATACTAAAACGGCTAAATCTCCTAAACTAGGCGTCTGCGGGGTCAAATTATGCACCAGAAAAAGAAAATTCAAAACACAAAAATGGCTATATCTGCTAAACTAGGCGTCTGCGGGGGTCTTTTTATGCACCAGAAAAAAAAATTAAATACTAAAATTCCTATATCTCCTAAACCAAAAATCAAAATACTTAAACGGCTATATCTCCTAAACTCGGTGTCTGCGGGCGTCATTTTATGCACCAGAAAAAAAAATCAGAATACTAAAATGGCTAAATCTCCTAAACTAGGCGTCTGCGGGATCAAATTATGCACCAGAAAAAAAAATCAAGATACTAAAACGGCTATATCTCCTAAACTAGGCGTCTGCGGGGTCAAATTATGCACCAGAAAAAAAAAAATTCAAAACACAAAAATGGCTATTTCTCCTAAACTAGGCGTCTTCGGGGGTCATTTTATGCACCAGAAAAAAAAATTAAATACTAAAATGGCTATATCTCCTAAACTAGGCGACCGCGGGGTCAAATTATGCACCAGAAAAAAAATCAAAATACTTAAACGGCTATATCTCCTAAACTAGGCGTCTGCGGGGTCAAATTATGCACCAGAAAAAAAAAAAAATTCAAAACACAAAAATGGCTATTTCTCCTAAACTAGGCGTCTTCGGTGGTCATTTTATGCACCAGAAAAAAAAAATTCAGATTACTAAAATGGCTAAATCTCCTAAACTAGGCGTCTGCGGGATCCAATTATGCACCAGAAAAAAAAGTCAAGATACTAAAACGGCTATATCTCCTAAACTAGGTGTCTGCGGGGGTCATTTTATGCAACAGAAAAAAAAAATCAGAATACTAAAATGGCTAAATCTCCTAAACTAGGCGTCTGCGGGATCAAATTATGCACCAGAAAAAAAAATCAAGATACTAAAACGGCTATATCTCCTAAACTAGGCGTCTGCGGGGTCAAATTATGCACCAGAAAAAAAAAAATTCAAAACACAAAAATGGCTATTTCTCCTAAACTAGGCGTCTTCGGGGGTCATTTTATGCACCAGAAAAAAAAATTAAATACTAAAATGGCTATATCTCCTAAACTAGGCGACCGCGGGGTCAAATTATGCACCAGAAAAAAAAATCAAGATACTAAAACGTCTATATCTCCTAAACTAGGTGTCTGCGGTGGTCATTTTATGCACCAGAAAAAAAAATCAGAATACTAAAATGGCTAAATCTCCTAAACTAGGCGACTGCGGGGTGAAATTATGCACCAGAAAAAAAAAAATTTCTCCTAAACTAGGCGTCTTCGGGGGTCATTTTATGCACCAGAAAAAAAAATTAAATACTAAAACGGCTATATCTCCTAAACTAGGCTACCGCGGGGTCAAATTATGCACCAGAAAAAAAAATCAAGATACTAAAACGTCTATATCTCCTAAACTAGGTGTCTGCGGTGGTCATTTTATGCACCAGAAAAAAAAAATCAGAATACTAAAATGGCTAAATCTCCTAAACTAGGCGTCTGCGGGGTCAAATTATGCACCAGAAAAAAAAAATTCAAAATACTAAAATGGCTGTATCTCCTAAACTAGGCGTCTGAGGGGTCAAATTATGCACCAGAAACAAAAAATCAAAATACTGAAACGGTTATATCTCCTTAACCAGGCGTCTGCGGGGGTCATTTTATGCACCAAAAATCCATAATACTAAAACAGCTATATCTCCTAAACTAGTCGTCTGCCGGGTCAAATTATGCACCAGAAAAAAAAATCAAAATACTAAAACGGTTATATCTCCTAAACTAGGCGTCTGCGGGGTCAAATTATGCACCAGAAAAAAAAAATCAAGATACTAAAACGGCTATATCTCCTAAACTAGGTGTCTGCGGGGGTCATTTTATGCACCAGAAAAAAAAAATCAGAATACTAAAATGGCTAAATCTCCTAAACTAGGCGTCTGCGGGGTCAAATTATGCACCAGAAAAAAAAAACTTCAAAATACTAAAATGGCTATATCTCCTAAACTAGGCGTCTGAGGGTTCAAATTATGCACCAGAAAAAAAAAATCAAAATACTGAAACGGTTATATCACCTTAACTAGGCGTCTGCGGGGGTCATTTTATGCACCAAAAATCCGTAATACTAAAATGGCTATATCTCCTAAACTAGTTCTCTGCCGGGTCAAATTATGCACCAGAAAAAAAAATCAAAATACTAAAACGGTTATATCTCCTAAACTAGGCGTCTGCGGGGTCAAATTATGCACCAGAAAAAAAAATCAAGATACTAAAACGGCTATATCTCCTAAACTAGGTGTCTGCGGGGGTCATTTTATGCACCAGAAAAAAAAATCAGAATACTAAAATGGCTAAATCTCCTAAACTAGGCGTCTGCGGGGTCAAATTATGCACCAGAAAAAAAAAACTTCAAAATACTAAAATGGCTATATCTCCTAAACTAGGCGTCTGAGGGGTCAAATTATGCTCCAGAAAAAAAAAATCAAAATACTGAAACGGTTATATCTCCTTAACTAGGCGTCTGCGGGGGTCATTTTATGCACCAAAAATCCATAATACTAAAATGGCTATATCTCCTAAACTAGGCGTCTGCCGGGTCAAATTATGCACCAGAAAAAAAAATCAAAATACTAAAACGGTTATATTTCCTAAACTAGGCGTCTGCGGGGTCAAATTTTGCACCAGAAAAAAAAATCAAGATACTAAAACGGCTTTATCTCCTAAACTAGGTGTCTGCGGGGGTCATTTTATGCACCAGAAAAAAAAAATCAGAATACTAAAATGGCTAAATCTCCTAAACTAGGCGTCTGCGGGGTCAAATTATGCACCAGAAAAAAAAAATTCAAAATACTAAAATGGCTATATCTCCTAAACTAGGCGTCTGAGGGGTCAAATTATGCACCAGAAAAAAAAAATCAAAATAGTGAAACGGTTATATCTCCTTAACTAGGCGTCTGCGGGGGTCATTTTATGCACCAAAAATCCATAATACTAAAATGGCTATATCTCCTAAACTAGGCGTCTGCCGGGTCAAATTATGCACCAGAAAAAAAAACCAAGATACTAAAACGGCTTTATCTCCTAAACTAGGTGTCTGCGGGGGTCATTTTATGCACCAGAAAAAAAAAATCAGAATACTAAAATGGCTAAATCTCCTAAACTAGGCGTCTGCGGGGTCAAATTATGCACCAGAAAAAAAAAAATTTAAAATACTAAAATGTCTATATCTCCTAAACTAGGCGTCTGCCGGGTCAAATTATGCACCAGAAAAAAAAATCAAAATACAAAACGGTTATATCTCCTAAACTAGGCGTCTGCGGGGTCAAATTATGCAGCAGAAAAAAAAATTCAGAATACTAAAATGGCTATTTCTCCTTAACTAAGCCTCAACGAGTGTCATTTTAAGCCCCAGAAAAACAAAATCAAAATACCAAAATGGCTAAATCTCCTAAACTAGGCGTCTGTGGGGTCAAATTATGCACCAGAAAAAGAAAATTCAAAACACAAAAATGGCTATATCTGCTAAACTAGGCGTCTGCGGGGGTCTTTTTATGCACCAGAAAAAAAAATTAAATACTAAAATGGCTACATCTCCTAAACTAAAAATCAAAATACTTAAACGGCTATATCTCCTAAACTCGGTGTCTGCGGGGGTCATTTTATGCACCAGAAAAAAAAAATCAGAAATCTAAAATGGCTAAATCTCCTAAACTAGGCGTCTGCGGGATCAAATTATGCACCAGAAAAAAAAATCAAGATACTAAAACAGCTATATCTCCTAAACTAGGCGTCTGCGGGGTCAAATTATGCACCAGAAAAAAAAAATTCAAAACACAAAAATGGCTATTTCTCCTAAGCTAGGCGTCTTCGGGGGTCATTTTATGCACCAGAAAAAAAAAATTCAGATTACTAAAATGGCTAAATCTCCTAAACTAGGCGTCTGCGGGATCCAATTATGCACCAGAAAAAAAAATCAAGATACTAAAACGGCTATATCTCCTAAACTAGGAGTCTGCGGGGGTCATTTTATGCACCAGAAAAAAAAAATCAGAATACTAAAATGGCTAAATCTCCTAAACTAGGCGTCTGCGATATCAAATTATGCACCAGAAAAAAAAATCAAGATACTAACACGGCTATATCTCCTAAACTAGGCGTCTGCGGGGTCAAATTATGCTCCAGAAAAAAAAAATTCAAACCACAAAAATGGCTATTTCTCCTAAACTAGGCGTCTTCGGGGGTCATTTTATGCACCAGAAAAAAAATTAAATACTAAAATGGCTATATCTCCTAAACTAGGCGACTGCGGGGTCAAATTATGTACCAGAAAAAAAAATCAAGATACTAAAACGTCTATATCTCCTAAACTAGGTGTCTGCGGTGGTCATTTTATGCACCAGAAAAAAAAAATCAGAATACTAAAATGGCTAAATCTCCTAAACTAGGCGTCTGCGGGGTCAAATTATGCACCAGAAAAAAAAAAATTCAAAATACTAAAATGGCTATATCTCCTAAACTAGGCGTCTGCGGGGTCAAATTATGCACCAGAAAAAAAAAAATCAAAATACTGAAACGGTTATATCTCCTTAACCAGGCGTCTGCGGGGGTCATTTTATGCACCAAAAATCCATAATACTAAAATGGCTATATCTCCTAAACTAGTCGTCTGCCGGGACAAATTATGCACCAGAAAAAAAAATCAAAATACTAAAACGGTTATATCTCCTAAACTAGGCGTCTGCGGGGTCAAATTATGCACCAGAAAAAAAAATTAAAATACTAAAACGGCTATATCTCCTAAACTAGGCGTCTGCGGGGTCAAATTATGCACCAGAAAAAAAAAAAATTCAAAACACAAAAATGGCCATTTCTCCTAAACTAGGCGTCTTCGGGGGTCATTTTATGCACCAGAAAAAAAAATTAAATACTAAAATGGCTATATCTCCTAAACTAGGTGACTGCGGGGTCAAATTATGCACCAGAAAAAAAAATCAAGATACTAAAAACGTCTATATCTCCTAAACTAAGTGTCTGCGGTGGTCATTTTATGCACCAGAAAAAAAAAATCAGAATACTAAAATGGCTAAATCTCCTAAACTAGGCGTCTGCGGGGTCAAAATATGCACCAGAAAAAAAAAACTTCAAAATACTAAAATGGCTATATCTCCTAAACTAGGCGTCTGAGGGGTCAAATTATGCACCAGAAAAAATAAAATCAAAACACTGAAACGGTTATATCACCTTAACTAGGCGTCTGTGGGGGTCATTTTATGCACCAAAAATCCATAATACTAAAATGGCTATATCTCCTAAACTAGTCGTCTGCCGGGTCAAATTATGCACCAGAAAAAAAAATCAAAATACTAAAACGGTTATATCTCCTAAACTAGGCGTCTGCGGGGTCAAATTATGCACCAGAAAAAAAAATCAAGATACTAAAACGGCTATATCTCCTAAACTAGGTGTCTGCGGGGGTCATTTTATGCACCAGAAAAAAAAAATCAGAAAACTAAAATGGCTAAATCTCCTAAACTAGGCATCTGCGGGGTCAAATTATGCACCAGAAAAAAAAATCAAGATACTAAAACGGCTATATCTCCTAAACTAGGTGTCTGCGGGGGTCATTTTATGCACCAGAAAAAAAAATCAGAATACTAAAATGGCTAAATCTCCTAAACTAGGCGTCTGCGGGGTCAAATTATGCACCAGAAAAAAAAAATTCAAAATACTAAAATGGCTATATCTCCTAAACTAGGCGTCTGCGGGGGTCATTTTATGCACCAAAAATCCATAAAACTAAAATGGCTATATCTCTTAAACTAGGCGTCTGCGGGGTCAAATTATGCACCAGAAAAAAAAATCAAGATACTAAAACGGCTTTATCTCCTAAACTAGGTGTCTGCGGGGGTCATTTTATGCACCAGAAAAAAAAAATCAGAATACTAAAATGGCTAAATCTCCTAAACTAGGCGTCTGCGGGGTCAAATTATGCACCAGAAAAAAAAAAGTTGAAAATACTAAAATGTCTATATCTCCTAAACTAGGCGTCTGCCGGGTCAAATTATGCACCAGAAAAAAAAATCAAAATACAAAACGGTTATATCTCCTTAACTAGGCGTCTGCGGGGGTCATTTTATGCACCAAAAATCCATAATACTAAAATGGCTATATCTCCTAAACTAGTCGTCTGCCGGGTCAAATTATGCACCAGAAAAAAAAATCAAAATACTAAAACGGTTATATCTCCTAAACTAGGCATCTGCGGGGTCAAATTATGCACCAGAAAAAAAAATCAAGATACTAAAACGGCTATATCTCCTAAACTAGGTGTCTGCGGGGGTCATTTTATGCACCAGAAAAAAAAATCAGAATACTAAAATGGCTAAATCTCCTAAACTAGGCGTCTGCGGGGTCAAATTGTGCACCAGAAAAAAAAAAATTCAAAATACTAAAATGGCTATATCTCCTAAACTAGGCGTCTGCGGGGGTTATTTTATGCACCAAAAATCCATAAAACTAAAATGGCTATATCTCCTAAACTAGGCGTCTGCGGGGTCAAATTATGCACCAGAAAAAAAAATCAAGATACTAAAACGGCTATATCTCCTAAACTAGGTGTCTGCGGGGGTCATTTTATGCACCAGAAAAAAAAAATCAGAATACTAAAATGGCTATATCTCCTAAACTAGGTGACTGCGGGGTCAAATTATGCACCAGAAAAAAAAATCAAGATAATAAAACGTCTATATCTCCTAAACTAGGTGTCTGTGGTGGTCATTTTATGCACCAGAAAAAAAAAATCAGAATACTAAAATGGCTAAATCTCCTAAACTAGGCGTCTGCGGGGTCAAATTATGCACCAGAAAAAAAAAAATTCAAAATACTAAAATGGCTATATCTCCTAAACTAGTCGTCTGCCGGGTCAAATTATGCACCAGAAAAAAAACTCAAATTACTAAAACGGTTATATCTCCTAAACTAGGCGTCTGCGGGGTCAAATTATGCACCAGAAAAAAAAAAATTCAAAATACTAAAATTTCTATATCTCCTAAACTAGGCGTCTGCGGGGGTCATTTTATGCACCAAAAATCCATAAAACTAAAATGGCTATATCTCCTAAACTAGGCGTCTGCGGGAACAAATTATGCACCAGAAAAAAAAATCAAGATACTAAAACGGCCTTATCTCCTAAACTAGGTGTCTGCGGGGGTCATTTTATGCACCAGAAAAAAAAAATCAGAATACTAAAATGGCTAAATCTCCTAAACGAGGCGTCTGCGGGGTCAAATTATGCACCAGAAAAAAAAAGTTGAAAATACTAAAATGTCTATATCTCCTAAACTAGGCGTCTGCCGGGTCAAATTATGCACCAGAAAAAAAAATCAAAATACAAAACGGTTATATCTCCTAAACTAGGCGTCTGCGGGGTCAAATTATGCAGCAGAAAAAAATAATTCAGAATACTAAAATGGCTAAATCTCCTAAACTAGGCGTCTGCGGGGTCAAATTATGCACCAGAAAAAAAAAGTTAAAAATACTAAAATGTCTATATCTCCTAAACTAGGCGTCTGCCGGGTCAAATTATGCACCAGAAAAAAAAATCAAAATACTGAAACGGTTATATCTCCTTAACTAGGCGTCTGCGGGGGTCATTTTATGCACCAAAAATCCATAATACTAAAATGGCTATATCTCCTAAACTAGTCGTCAGCCGGGTCAAATTATGCACCAGAAAAAAAAATCAAAATACTAAAACGGTTATATCTCCTAAACTAGGCATCTGCGGGGTCAAATTATGCACCAGAAAAAAAAATCAAGATACTAAAACGGCTATATCTCCTAAACTTGGTGTCTGCGTGGGTCATTTTATGCACCAGAAAAAAAAATCAGAATACTAAAATGGCTAAATCTCCTAAACTAGGCGTCTGCGGGGTCAAATTATGCACAAGAAAAAAAAAAATTCAAAATACTAAAGTGGCTATATCTCCTAAACTAGGCGTCTGCGGGGGTCATTTTATGCACCAAAAATCCATAAAACTAAAATGGCTATATCTCCTAAACTAGGCGTCTGCGGGGTAAAATTATGCACCAGAAAAAAAAATCAAGATACTAAAACGGCTTTATCTCCTGAACTAGGTGTCTGCGGGGGTCATTTTATGCACCAGAAAAAAAAAATCAGAATACTAAAATGGCTAAATCTCCTAAACTAGGCGTCTGCGGGGTCAAATTATGCACCAGAAAAAAAAAAGTTGAAAATACTAAAATGTCTATATCTCCTAAACTAGGCGTCTGCCGGGTCAAATTATGCACCAGAAAAAAAAATCAAAATACAAAACGGTTATATCTCCTAAACTAGGCGTCTGCGGGGTCAAATTATGCAGCAGAAAAAAAAAATTCAGAATACTAAAATGGCTATTTCTCCTTAACTAAGCCTCAGCGGGTGTCATTTTAAGCCCCAGAAAAACAAAATCAAAATACTAAAATGGCTAAACTTCTAAACTAGGCGTCTGCGTGGGTCATTTTATGCACCAAAAATCCAAAATACTAAAATGGCCATATTCCCTAACTTGGGCGTCTGCTGGGTCAAATTATGCACCAGAAAAAAAAATCAAAACACTAAAACGGCTTTATCTCCTAAACTAGGTGTCTGCGGGGTCATTTTATGCACCAGAAAAAAAATTCAGAATACTAAAATGGCTAAATCTCCTAAACTAGGCGTCTGCGGGGTCAAATTATGCACCAGAAAAAAAAATCAAAATACTTAAACGGCTTTATCTCCTAAACTAGGTGTCTGCGGGGGTCATTTTATGCACCAGAAAAAAAATTCAGAATACTAAAATGGCTAAATCTCCTAAACTAGGCGTCTGCGGGGTCAAATTATGCACCAGAAAAAAAAATTCGAAACACAAAAATGGCAAAATCTCCTAAACTAGGCGTCTGCGGGGGTCATTTTATGCACCAGAAAAAAAAAATTCTAAACACTAAGATGGCAATATCTCCTAAACTAGGTGTCTGCGGGGTCAAATTATGCACCAGAAAAAAAAATCTTAATACTAAAATTTCTAAATCTCCTACACTAGGGGTCTGCGTTGGTCATTTTATGCACCAGAAAAAAAAATCAGAATACTAAAATGGCTAAATCTCCTGAACTAGGCGACTGCGGGGTCAAATTATGCACCTGAAAAAAAAATTCAGAATACTAAAATGGCTAAATCTCCTAAACTAGGCGTCTGCGGGGTCAAATTATGCACCAGAAAAAGAAAATTCAAAACACAAAAATGGCTATATCTCCTAAACTAGGCGTCTGCGGGGGTCTTTTTATGCACCAGGAAAAAAAATTAAATACTAAAATGGCTATATCTCCTAAACTAAAAATCAAAATACTTAAACGGCTATATCTCCTAAACTCGGTGTCTGCGCTGGTCATTTTATGCACCAGAAAAAAAAAATCAGAATACTAAAAAGGCTAAATCTCCTAAACTAGGCGTCTGCGGGATCAAATTATGCACCAGAAAAAAAAATCAAGATACTAAAACGGCTATATCTCCTAAACTAGGCGTCTGCGGGGTCAAATTATGCACCAGAAAAAAAAAAATTCAAAACACAAAAATGGCTATTTCTCCTAAACTAGGCGTCTTCGGGGGTCATTTTCTGCACCAGAAAAAAAAAATTCAGATTACTAAAATGGCTAAATCTCCTAAACTAGGCGTCTGCGGGATCCAATTATGCACCAGAAAAAAAAATCAAGATACTAAAACGGCTATATCTCCTAAACTAGGTGTCTGTGGGGGTCATTTTATGCACCAGAAAAAAAAAATCAGAATACTAAAATGGCTAAATCTCCTAAACTAGGCGTCTGCGGGATCAAATTATGCACCAGAAAAAAAAATCAAGATACTAATACGGCTAAATCTCCTAAACTAGGCCTCTGCGGGGTCAAATTATGCACCAGAAAAAAAAAAATTCAAAATACTAAAATGGCTATATCTCCTAAACTAGGCGTCTGAGGGGTCAAATTATGCACCAGAAAAAAAAAATCAAAATACTGAAACGGTTATATCTCCTTAACTAGGCGTCTGCGGGGGTCATTTTATGCACCAAAAATCCATAATACTAAAATGGCTATATCTCCTAAACTAGTCGTCTGCCGGGTCAAATTATGCACCTGAAAAAAAAATCAAAACACTAAAACGGTTATATCTCCTAAACTAGGCGTCTGCGGGGTCAAATTATGCACCAGAAAAAAAAATCAAGATACTAAAACGGCTATATCTCCTAAACTAGGTGTCTGCGGGGGTCATTTTATGCACCAGAAAAAAAAAATCAGAATACTAAAATGGCTAAATCTCCTAAACTAGGCGTCTGCGGGGTCAAATTATGCACCAGAAAAAAAAAATTCAAAATACTAAAATGGCTATATCTCCTAAACTAGGCGTCTGCGGGGGTCATTTTATGCACCAGAAAAAAAAAATCAAAATACTAAAACGGTTATATCTCCTTAACTAGGCGTCTGCGGGGGTCATTTTATGCACCAAAAATCCATAAAACTAAAATGGCTATATCTCCTAAACTAGGCGTCTGCGGGGTCAAATTATGCACCAGAAAAAAAAATCAAGATACTAAAACGGCTTTATCTCCTAAACTAGGTGTCAGCGGGGGTCATTTTTTGCACCAGAAAAAAAAAATCAGAATACTAAAATGGCTAAATCTCCTAAACTAGGCGTCTGCGGGGTCAAATTATGCACCAGAAAAAAAAAAATTAAAAATACTAAAATGTCTATATCTCCTAAACTAGGCGTCTGCCGGGTCAAATTATGCACCAGAAAAAAAAATCAAAATACAAAACGGTTATATCTCCTAAACTAGGCGTCTGCGGGGTCAAATTATGCAGCAGAAAAAAAAAATTCAGAATACTAAAATGCCTATTTCTCCTTAACTAAGCCTCAGCGGGTGTCATTTTAAGCCCCAGAAAAACAAAATCAAAATACTAAAATGGCTAAACTTCTAAACTAGGCGTCTGCGTGGGTCATTTTATGCACCAAAAATCCAAAATACTAAAATGGCCATATTCCCTAACTTGGGCGTCTGCTGGGTCAAATTATGCACCAGAAAAAAAAATCAAAAGACTAAAACGGCTTTATCTCCTAAACTAGGTGTCTGCGGGGTCAAATTATGCACCAGAAAAAAAAATCAAGAAACTAAAACGGCTATATCTCCTAAGCTAGGTGTCTGCGGGGGTTATTTTATGCACCAGAAAAAAAAATTAGAATACTAAAATGGCTAAATCTCCTAAACTAGGCGTCTGCGGGGTCAAATTATGCACCAGAAAAAAAAAATTCAAAATACTAAAATGGCTATATCTCCTAAACTAGGCGTCTGCGGGGGTCATTTTATGCACCAAAAATCCATAAAACTAAAATGGCTATATCTCCTAAACTAGGCGTCTGCGGGGTCAAATTATGCACCAGAAAAAAAAATCAAGATACTAAAACGGCTTTATCTCCTAAACTAGGTGTCTGCGGGGGTCATTTTATGCACCAGAAAAAAAAATCAGAATACTAAAATGGCTAAATCTCCTAAACTAGGCGTCTGCGGGGTCAAATTATGCACCAGAAAAAAAAAAGTTGAAAATACTAAAATGTCTATATCTCCTAAACTAGGCGTCTGCCGGGTCAAATTATGCACCAGAAAAAAAAATCAAAATACAAAACGGTTATATCTCCTAAACTAGGCGTCTGCGGGGTCAAATTATGCAGCAGAAAAAAAAAATTCAGAATACTAAAATGGCTATTTCTCCTTAACTAAGCCTCAGCGGGTGTCATTTTAAGCCCCAGAAAAACAAAATAAAAATACTAAAATGGCTAAACTTCTAAACTAGGCGTCTGCGTGGGTCATTTTATGCACCAAAAATCCAAAATACTAAAATGGCCATATTCCCTAACTTGGGCGTCTGCTGGGTCAAATTATGCACCAGAAAAAAAAATCAAAACACTAAAACGGCTTTATCTCCTAAACTAGGTGTCTGCGGGGGTCATTTTATGCACCAGAAAAAAAATTCAGAATACTAAAATGGCTAAATCTCCTAAACTAGGCGTCTGCGGGGTCAAATTATGCACCAGAAAAAAAAATCAAAATACTAAAACGGCTTTATCTCCTAAACTAGGTGTCTGCGGGGGTCATTTTATGCACCAGAAAAAAAATTCAGAATACTAAAATGGCAAAATCTCCTAAACTAGGCGTCTGCGGGGTCAAATTATGCACCAGAAAAAAAAATTCGAAACACAAAAATGGCAACATCTCCTAAACTAGGCGTCTGCGGGGGTCATTTTATGCACCAGAAAAAAAAAATTTTAAACAGTAAGATGGCAATATCTCCTAAACTAGGTGTCTGCGGGGTCAAATTACGCACCAGAAAAAAAAATCTAAATACTAAAATTTCTATATCTCCTACACTAGGGGTCTGCGTTGGTCATTTTATGCACCAGAAAAAAAAAATCAGAATACTAAAATGGCTAAATCTCCTGAACTAGGCGACTGCGGGGTCAAATTATGCACCAGAAAAAAAAATTCAGAATACTAAAATGGCTAAATCTCCTAAACTAGGCGTCTGCGGGGTCAAATTATGCACCAGAAAAAGAAAATTCAAAACACAAAAATGGCTATATCTCCTAAACTAGGCGTCTGCGGGGGTCATTTCATGCACCAGAAAAAAAAAATTCTAAACAGTAAGATGGCAATATCTCCTAAACTAGGTGTCTGCGGGGTCAAATTATGCACCAGAAAAAAAAATCTAAATACTAAAATTTCTATATCTCCTACACTAGGGGTCTGCTTTGGTCATTTTATGCACCAGAAAAAAAAAAATCAGAATACTAAAATGGCTAAATCTCCTGAACTAGGCGACTGCGGGGTCAAGTTATGCACCAGAAAAAAAAATTCAGAATACTAAAATGGCTAAATCTCCTAAACTAGGCGTCTGCGGGGTCAAATTATGCACCAGAAAAAGAAAATTCAAAACACAAAAATGGCTATATCTCCTAAACTAGGCGTCTGCGGGGGTCTTTTTATGCACCAGAAAAAAAAATTAAATACTAAAATGTCTATATCTCCTAAACTAGGCGTCTGCCGGGTCAAATTATGCACCAGAAAAAAAAATCAAAATACAAAACGGTTATATCTCCTAAACTAGGCGTCTGCGGGGTCAAATTATGCAGCAGAAAAAAAAAATCAGAATACTAAAATGCCTATTTCTCCTTAACTAAGCCTCAGCGGGTGTCATTTTAAGCCCCAGAAAAACAAAATCAAAATACTAAAATGGCTAAACTTCTAAACTAGGCGTCTGCGTGGGTCATTTTATGCACCAAAAATCCAAAATACTAAAATGGCCATATTCCCTAACTTGGGCGTCTCCTGGGTCAAATTATGCACCAGAAAAAAAAATCAAAACACTAAAACGGCTTTATCTCCTAAACTAGGTGTCTGCGGGGTCAAATTATGCACCAGAAAAAAAAATCAAGATACTAAAACGGCTATATCTCCTAAACTAGGTGTCTGCGGGGGTCATTTTATGCACCAGAAAAAAAAATCAGAATACTAAAATGGCTAAATCTCCTAAACTAGGCGTCTGCGGGGTCAAATTATGCACCAGAAAAAAAAATTCAAAATACTAAAATGGCTATATCTCCTAAACTAGGCGTCTGCGGGGTCAAATTATGCACCAGAAAAAAAAATCAAGATACTAAAACGGCATTATCTCCTAAACTAGGTGTCTGCGGGGTCAAATTATGCACCAGAAAAAAAAATCAAGATACTAAAACGGCTATATCTCCTAAACTAGGTGTCTGCGGGGGTCATTTTATGCACCAGAAAAAAAAATCAGAATACTAAAATGGCTAAATCTCCTAAACTAGGCGTCTGCGGGGTCAAATTATGCACCAGAAAAAAAAAATTCAAAATACTAAAATGGCTAAATCTCCTAAACTAGGCGTCTGCGGGGTCAAATTATGCACCAGAAAAAAAAAAGTTGAAAATACTAAAATGTCTATATCTCCTAAACTAGGCGTCTGCCGGGTCAAATTATGCACCAGAAAAAAAAATCAAAACACTAAAACGGATTTATCTCCTAAACTAGGTGTCTGCGGGGGTCATTTTATGCACCAGAAAAAAAATTCAGAATACTAAAATGGCTAAATCTCCTAAACTAGGCGTCTGCGGGGTCAAATTATGCACCAGAAAAAAAAATCAAAATACTAAAACGGTTTTATCTCCTAAACTAGGTGTCTGCGGGGGTCATTTTATGCACCAGAAAAAAAATTCAGAATACTAAAATGGCAAAATATCCTAAACTAGGCGTCTGCGGGGTCAAATTATGCACCAGAAAAAAAAATTCGAAACACAAAAATGGCAACATCTCCTAAACTAGGCGTCTGCGGGGGTCATTTTATGCACCAGAAAAAAAAAATTCTAAACAGTAAGATGGCAATATCTCCTAAACTAGGTGTCTGCGGGGTCAAATTATGCACCAGAAAAAAAAATCTAAATACTAAAATTTCTATATCTCCTACACTAGGGGTCTGCGTTGGTCATTTTATGCACCAGAAAAAAAAAAATCAGAATACTAAAATGGCTAAATCTCCTGAACTAGGCGACTGCGGGGTCAAATTATGCACCAGAAAAAAAAATTCAGAATACTAAAATGGCTAAATCTCCTAAACTAGGCGTCTGCGGGGTCAAATTATGCACCAGAAAAAGAAAATTCAAAACACAAAAATGGCTATATCTCCTAAACTAGGCGTCTGCGGGGGTCTTTTTATGCACCAGAAAAAAAAATTAAATACTAAAATGGCTATATCTCCTAAACTAAAAATCAAAATACTTAAACGGCTATATCTCCTAAACTCGGTGTCTGCGGGGGTCATTTTATGCACTAGAAAAAAAAAATCAGAATACTAAAAAGGCTAAATCTCCTAAACTAGGCGTCTGCGGGATCAAATTATGCACCAGAAAAAAAATCAAGATACTAAAACGGCTATATCTCCTAAACTAGGCGTCTGCGGGGTCAAATTATGCACCAGAAAAAAAAAATTCAAAACACAAAAATGGCTATTTCTCCTAAACTAGGCGTCTTCGGGGGTCATTTTCTGCACCAGAAAAAAAAAATTCAGATTACTAAAATGGCTAAATCTCCTAAACTAGGCGTCTGCGGGATCCAATTATGCACCAGAAAAAAAAATCAAGATACTAAAACGGCTATATCTCCTAAACTAGGTGTCTGCGGGGGTCATTTTATGCACCAGAAAAAAAAAATCAGAATACTAAAATGGCTAAATCTCCTGAACTAGGCGACTGCGGGGCCAAATTATGCACCAGAAAAAAAAATTCAGAATACTAAAATGGCTAAATCTCCTAAACTAGGCGTCTGCGGGGTCAAATTATGCACCAGAAAAAAAAATCTAAATACTAAAATTTCTATATCTCCTACACTAGGGGTCTGCGTTGGTCATTTTATGCACCAGAAAAAAAAAAATCAGAATACTAAAATGGCTAAATCTCCTGAACTAGGCGACTGCGGGGTCAAATTATGCACCAGAAAAAAAAATTCAGAATACTAAAATGGCTAAATCTCCTAAACTAGGCGTCTGCGGGGTCAAATTATGCACCAGAAAAAGAAAATTCAAAACACAAAAATGGCTATATCTCCTAAACTAGGCGTCTGCGGGGGTCTTTTTATGCACCAGAAAAAAAAATTAAATACTAAAATGGCTATATCTCCTAAACTAAAAATCAAAATACTTAAACGGCTATATCTCCTAAACTCGGTGTCTGCGGGGGTCATGTTATGCACTAGAAAAAAAAAATCAGAATACTAAAAAGGCTAAATCTCCTAAACTAGGCGTCTGCGGGATCAAATTATGCACCAGAAAAAAAATCAAGAAACTAAAACGGCTATATCTCCTAAACTAGGCGTCTGCGGGGTCAAATTATGCACCAGAAAAAAAAAAAATTCAAAACACAAAAATGGCTATTTCTCCTAAACTAGGCGTCTTCGGGGGTCATTTGCTGCACCAGAAAAAAAAAATTCAGATTATTAAAATGGCTAAATCTCCTAAACTAGGCGTCTGCGTGATCCAATTATGCACCAGAAAAAAAATCAAGATACTAAAACGGCTATATCTCCTAAACTAGGCGTCTGCGGGGTCAAATTATGCACCAGAAAAAAAAAGTTAAAAATACTAAAATGTCTACATCTCCTAAACTAGGCGTCTGCCGGGTCAAATTATGCACCAGAAAAAAAAATCAAAATACTGAAACGGTTATATCTCCTTAACTAGGCGTCTGCGGGGGTCATTTTATGCACCAAAAATCCATAATACTAAAATGGCTATATCTCCTAAACTAGTCGTCTGCCGGGTCAAATTATGCACCAGAAAAAAAAATCAAAATACTAAAACGGTTATATCTCCTAAACTAGGCATCTGCGGGGTCAAATTATGCACCAGAAAAAAAAATCAAGATACTAAAACGGCTATATCTCCTAAACTAGGTGTCTGCGGGGGTCATTTTATGCACCAGAAAAAAAAATCAGAATACTAAAATGGCTAAATCTCCTAAACTAGGCGTCTGCGGGGTCAAATTATGCACCAGAAAAAAAAAATTCAAAATACTAAAATGGCTATATCTCCTAAACTAGGCGTCTGCGGGGGTCATTTTATGCACCAAAAATCCATAAAACTAAAATGGCTATATCTCCTAAACTAGGCGTCTGCGGTGTCAAATTATGCACCAGAAAAAAAAAATTAAAAATACTAAAATGTCTATATCTCCTAAACTAGGCGTCTGCCGGGTCAAATTATGCACCAGAAAAAAAAATCAAAATACAAAACGGTTATATCTCCTAAACTAGGCGTCTGCGGGGTCAAATTATGCAGCAGAAAAAAAAAATTCAGAATACTAAAATGCCTATTTCTCCTTAACTAAGCCTCAGCGGGTGTCATTTTAAGCCCCAGAAAAACAAAATCAAAATACTAAAATGGCTAAACTTCTAAACTAGGCGTCTGCGTGGGTCATTTTATGCACCAAAAATCCAAAATACTAAAATGGCCATATTCCCTAACTTGGGCGTCTGCTGGGTCAAATTATGCACCAGAAAAAAAAATCAAAACACTAAAACGGCTTTATCTCCTAAACTAGGTGTCTGCGGGGTCAAATTATGCACCAGAAAAAAAAATCAAGATACTAAAACGGCTATATCTCCTAAACTAGGTGTCTGCGGGGGTCATTTTATGCACCAGAAAAAAAAATCAGAATACTAAAATGGCTAAATCTCCTAAACTAGGCGTCTGCGGGGTCAAATTATGCACCAGAAAAAAAAAATTCAAAATACTAAAATGGCTATATCTCCTAAACTAGGCGTCTGCGGGGGTCATTTTATGCACCAAAAATCCATAAAACTAAAATGGCTATATCTCCTAAACTAGGCGTCTGCGGGGTCAAATTATGCACCAGAAAAAAAAATCAAGATACTAAGACGGCTTTATCTCCTAAACTAGGTGTCTGCGGGGGTCATTTTATGCACCAGAAAAAAAAAATCAGAATACTAAAATGGCTAAATCTCCTAAACTAGGCGTCTGCGGGGTCAAATTATGCACCAGAAAAAAAAAAGTTGAAAATACTAAAATGTCTATATCTCCTAAACTAGGCGTCTGCCGGGTCAAATTATGCACCAGAAAAAAAAATCAAAATACAAAACGGTTATATCTCCTAAACTAGCCGTCTGCGGGGTCAAATTATGCAGCAGAAAAAAAAAATTCAGAATACCAAAATGGCTAATTCTCCTTAACTAAGCCTCAGCGGGTGTCATTTTAAGCCCCAGAAAAACAAAATCAAAATACTAAAATGGCTAAACTTCTAAACTAGGCGTCTGCGTGGGTCATTTTATGCACCAAAAATCCAAAATACTAAAATGGCCATATTCCCTAACTTGGGCGTC
Source organism: Volucella zonaria (assembly GCA_963966105.1). Taxonomy (NCBI): domain Eukaryota; kingdom Metazoa; phylum Arthropoda; class Insecta; order Diptera; family Syrphidae; genus Volucella; species Volucella zonaria. The sequence continues at coordinate 7,966,406 of CAWYQB010000254.1, read as the reverse complement.
TGCTGGGTCAAATTATGCACCAGAAAAAAAAATCAAAACACTAAAACGGCTTTATCTCCTAAACTAGGTGTCTGCGGGGGTTATTTTATGCACCAGAAAAAAAAATCAGAATACTAAAATGGCTAAATCTCCTAAACTAGGCGTCTGCGGGGTCAAATTATGCACCAGAAAAAAAAAATTCAAAATACTAAAATGGCTATATCTCCTAAACTAGTCGTCTGCCGGGTCAAATTATGCACCAGAAAAAAAAATCAAAATACTAAAACGGTTATATCTCCTAAACTAGGCGTCTGCGGGGTCAAATTATGCACCAGAAAAAAAAATCAAGATACTAAAACGGCTATATCTCCTAAACTAGGTGTCTGCGGGGGTCATTTTATGCACCAGAAAAAAAAAAGTTGAAAATACTAAAATGTCTATATCTCCTAAACTAGGCGTCTGCCGGGTCAAATTATGCACCAGAAAAAAAAATCAAAATACAAAACGGTTATATCTCCTAAACTAGGCGTCTGCGGGGTCAAATTATGCAGCAGAAAATAAAAATTCAGAATACTAAAATGGCTATTTCTCCTTAACTAAGCCTCTCCTAAACTAGGCGTCTGCGGGGGTCATTTTATGCACCAGAAAAAAAAAATTCTAAACAGTAAGATGGCAATATCTCCTAAACTAGGTGTCTGCGGGGTCAAATTATGCACCAGAAAAAAAAATCTAAATACTAAAATTTCTATATCTCCTACACTAGGGGTCTGCGTTGGTCATTTTAAGCCCCAGAAAAACAAAATCAAAATACTAAAATGGCTAAACTTCTAAACTAGGCGTCTGCGTGGGTCATTTTATGCACCAAAAATCCAAAATACTAAAATGGCCATATTCCCTAACTTGGGCGTCTGCTGGGTCAAATTATGCACCAGAAAAAAAAATCAAAACACTAAAACGGCTTTATCTCCTAAACTAGGTGTCTGCGGGGGTCATTTTATGCACCAGAAAAAAAATTCAGAATACTAAAATGGCTATTTCTCCTTAACTAAGCCTCAGCGGGTGTCATTTTAAGCCCCAGAAAAACAAAATCAAAATACTAAAATGGCTAAACTTCTAAACTAGGCGTCTGCGTGGGTCATTTTATGCACCAAAAATCCAAAATACTAAAATGGCCATATTCCCTAACTTGGGCGTCTGCTGGGTCAAATTATGCACCAGAAAAAAAAATCAAAACACTAAAACGGCTTTATCTCCTAAACTAGGTGTCTGCGGGGGTCATTTTATGCACCAGAAAAAAAATTCAGAATACTAAAATGGCTATTTCTCCTTAACTAAGCCTCAGCGGGTGTCATTTTAAGCCCCAGAAAAACAAAATCAAAATACTAAAATGGCTAAACTTCTAAACTAGGCGTCTGCGTGGGTCATTTTATGCACCAAAAATCCAAAATACTAAAATGGCCATATTCCCTAACTTGGGCGTCTGCTGGGTCAAATTATGCACCAGAAAAAAAAATCAAAACACTAAAACGGCTTTATCTCCTAAACTAGGTGTCTGCGGGGGTCATTTTATGCACCAGAAAAAAAATTCAGAATACTAAAATGGCTAAATCTCCTAAACTAGGCGTCTGCGGGGTCAAATTATGCACCAGAAAAAAAAATCAAAATACTAAAACGGCTTTATCTCCTAAACTAGGTGTCTGCGGGGGTCATTTTATGCACCAGAAAAAAAATTCAGAATACTAAAATGGCAAAATCTCCTATACTAGGCGTCTGCGGGGTCAAATTATGCACCAGAAAAAAAAATTCGAAACACAAAAATGCCAACATCTCCTAAACTAGGCGTCTGCGGGGGTCATTTTATGCACCAGAAAAAAAAAATTCTAAACAGTAAGATGGCAATATCTCCTAAACTAGGTGTCTGCGGGGTCAAATTATGCACCAGAAAAAAAAATCTAAATACTAAAATTTCTATATCTCCTACACTAGGGGTCTGCGTTGGTCATTTTATGCACCAGAAAAAAAAAAATCAGAATACTAAAATGGCTAAATCTCCTGAACTAGGCGACTGCGGGGTCAAATTATGCACCAGAAAAAAAAATTCAGAATACTAAAATGGCTATATCTCCTAAACTAGGCGTCTGCGGGGTCAAATTATGCACCAGAAAAAGAAAATTCAAAACACAAAAATGGCTATATCTCCTAAACTAGGCGTCTGCGGGGGTCAAATTATGCACCAGAAAAAAAATTCAGAATACTAAAATGGCTAAATCTCCTAAAGTAGGCGTCTGCGGGGTCAAATTATGCACCAGAAAAAGAAAATTCAAAACACAAAAATGGCTATATCTCCTAAACTAGGCGTCTGCGGGGGTCTTTTTATGCACCAGAAAAAAAAATTAAATACTAAAATGTCTATATCTCCTAAACTAGGCGTCTGCCGGGTCAAATTATGCACCAGAAAAAAAAATCAAAATACAAAACGGTTATATCTCCTAAACTAGGCGTCTGCGGGGTCAAATTATGCAGCAGAAAAAAAAAAATCAGAATACTAAAATGCCTATTTCTCCTTAACTAAGCCTCAGCGGGTGTCATTTTAAGCCCCAGAAAAACAAAATCAAAATACTAAAATGGCTAAACTTCTAAACTAGGCGTCTGCGTGGGTCATTTTATGCACCAAAAATCCAAAATACTAAAATGGCCATATTCCCTAACTTGGGCGTCTGCTGGGTCAAATTATGCACCAGAAAAAAAAATCAAAACACTAAAACGGCTTTATCTCCTAAACTAGGTGTCTGCGGGGTCAAATTATGCACCAGAAAAAAAAATCAAGATACTAAAACGGCTTTATCTCCTAAACTAGGTGTCTGCGGGGGTCATTTTATGCACCAGAAAAAAAAATCAGAATACTAAAATGGCTAAATCTCCTAAACTAGGCGTCTGCGGGGTCAAATTATGCACCAGAAAAAAAAAAGTTGAAAATACTAAAATGTCTATATCTCCTAAACTAGGCGTCTGCCGGGTCAAATTATGCACCAGAAAAAAAAATCAAAATACAAAACGGTTATATCACCTAAACTAGGCGTCTGCGGGGTCAAATTATGCAGCAGAAAAAAAAAATTCAGAATACTAAAATGGCTATTTCTCCTTAACTAAGCCTCAGCGGGTGTCATTTTAAGCCCCAGAAAAACAAAATCAAAATACTAAAATGGCTAAACTTCTAAACTAGGCGTCTGCGTGGGTCATTTTATGCACCAAAAATCCAAAATACTAAAATGGCCATATTCCCTAACTTGGGCGTCTGCTGGGTCAAATTATGCACCAGAAAAAAAAATCAAAACACTAAAACGGCTTTATCTCCTAAACTAGGTGTCTGCGGGGGTCATTTTATGCACCAGAAAAAAAATTCAGAATACTAAAATGGCTAAATCTCCTAAACTAGGCGTCTGCGGGGTCAAATTATGCACCAGAAAAAAAAATCAAAATACTAAAACGGTTTTATCTCCTAAACTAGGTGTCTGCGGGGGTCATTTTATGCACCAGAAAAAAAATTCAGAATACTAAAATGGCAAAATCTCCTAAACTAGGCGTCTGCGGGGTCAAATTATGCACCAGAAAAAAAAATTCGAAACACAAAAATGGCAACATCTCCTAAACTAGGCGTCTGCGGGGGTCATTTTATGCACCAGAAAAAAAAAAATTCTAAACAGTAAGATGGCAATATCTCCTAAACTAGGTGTCTGCGGGGTCAAATAATGCACCAGAAAAAAAAATCTAAATACTAAAATTTCTATATCTCCTACACTAGGGGTCTGCGTTGGTCATTTTATGCACCAGAAAAAAAAAAATCAGAATACTAAAATGGCTAAATCTAATGAACTAGGCGACTGCGGGGTCAAATTATGCACCAAAAAAAAAAATTCAGAATACTAAAATGGCTAAATCTCCTAAACTAGGCGTCTGCGGGGTCAAATTATGCACCAGAAAAAGAAAATTCAAAACACAAAAATGGCTATATCTCCTAAACTAGGCGTCTGCGGGGGTCTTTTTATGCACCAGAAAAAAAAATTAAATACTAAAATGGCTATATCTCCTAAACTAAAAATCAAAATACTTAAACGGCTATATCTCCTAAACTCGGTGTCTGCGGGGGTCATGTTATGCACTAGAAAAAAAAAATCAGGATACTAAAAAGGCTAAATCTCCTAAACTAGGCGTCTGCGGGATCAAATTATGCACCAGAAAAAAAATCAAGATACTAAAACGGCTATATCTCCTAAACTAGGCGTCTGCGGGGTCAAATTATGCACCAGAAAAAAAAAATTCAAAACACAAAAATGGCTATTTCTCCTAAACTAGGCGTCTTCGGGGGTCATTTTCTGCACCAGAAAAAAAAAATTCAGATTACTAAAACGGCTTTAGCTCCTAAACTAGGTGTCTGCGGGGGTCATTTTATGCACCAGAAAAAAAAAAGTTGAAAATACTAAAATGTCTATATCTCCTAAACTAGGCGTCTGCCGGGTCAAATTATGCACCAGAAAAAAAAATCAAAATACAAAACGGTTATATCTCCTAAACTAGGCGTCTGCGGGGTCAAATTATGCAGCAGAAAAAAAAAATTCAGAATACTAAAATGGCTATTTCTCCTTAACTAAGCCTCAGCGGGTGTCATTTTAAGCCCCAGAAAAAAAAAATTCAAAATACTAAAATGGCTATATCTCCTAAACTAGGCGTCTGCGGGGGTCATTTTATGCACCAAAAATCCATAAAACTAAAATGCCTATATCTCCTAAACTAGGCGTCTGCGGGGTCAAATTATGCACCAGAAAAAAAAATCAAGATACTAAAACGGCTTTATCTCCTAAACTAGGTGTCTGCGGGGGTCATTTTATGCACCAGAAAAAAAAAAATCAGAATACTAAAATGGCTAAATCTCCTAAACTAGGCGTCTGCGGGGTCAAATTATGCACCAGAAAAAAAAAAGTTGAAAATACTAAAATGTCTATATCTCCTAAACTAGGCGTCTGCCGGGTCAAATTATGCACCAGAAAAAAAAATCAAAATACAAAACGGTTATATCTCCTAAACTAGGCGTCTGCGGGGTCAAATTATGCAGCAGAAAAAAAAATTCAGAATACTAAAATGGCTATTTCTCCTTAACTAAGCCTCAGCGGGTGTCATTTTAAGCCCCAGAAAAACAAAATCAAAATACTAAAATGGCTAAACTTCTAAACTAGGCGTCTGCGTGGGTCATTTTATGCACCAAAAATCCAAAATACTAAAATGGCCATATTCCCTAACTTGGGCGTCTGCTGGGTCAAATTATGCACCAGAAAAAAAAATTCAAAATACTAAAATGGCTATATCTCCTAAACTAGGCGTCTGCGGGGGTCATTTTATGCACCAAAAATCCATAAAACTAAAATGGCTATATCTCCTAAACTAGGCGTCTGCGGGGTCAAATTATGCACCAGAAAAAAAAAAATTCAAAACACAAAAAGGGCTCTTTCTCCTAAACTAGGCGTCTTCGGGGGTCATTTTCTGCACCAGAAAAAAAAAATTCAGATTACTAAAATGGCTAAATCTCCTAAACTAGGCGTCTGCGTGATCCAATTAAGCACCAGAAAAAAAAATTCAAAATACTAAAATGGCTATATCTCCTAAACTAGGCGTCTGCGGGGGTCATTTTATGCACCAAAAATCCATAAAACTAAAATGGCTAAATCTCCTAAACTAGGCGTCTGCGGGGTCAAATTATGCACCAGAAAAAAAAAAGTTGAAAATACTAAAATGTCTATATCACCTAAACTAGGCGTCTGCGGGGTCAAATTATGCAGCAGAAAAAAAAAATTCAGAATACTAAAATGGCTATTTCTCCTTAACTAAGCCTCAGCGGGTGTCATTTTAAGCCCCAGAAAAACAAAATCAAAATACTAAAATGGCTAAACTTCTAAACTAGGCGTCTGCGTGGGTCATTTTATGCACCAAAAATCCAAAATACTAAAATGGCCATATTCCCTAACTTGGGCGTCTGCTGGGTCAAATTATGCACCAGAAAAAAAAATCAAAACACTAAAACGGCTTTATCTCCTAAACTAGGTGTCTGCGGGGGTCATTTTATGCACCAGAAAAAAAATTCAGAATACTAAAATGGCTAAATCTCCTAAACTAGGCGTCTGCGGGGTCAAATTATGCACCAGAAAAAAAAATCAAAATACTAAAACGGTTTTATCTCCTAAACTAGGTGTCTGCGGGGGTCATTTTATGCACCAGAAAAAAAATTCAGAATACTAAAATGGCAAAATCTCCTAAACTAGGCGTCTGCGGGGTCAAATTATGCACCAGAAAAAAAAATTCGAAACACAAAAATGGCAACATCTCCTAAACTAGGCGTCTGCGGGGGTCATTTTATGCACCAAAAATCCATAAAACTAAAATGGCTATATCTCCTAAACTAGGCGTCTGCGGGGTCAAATTATGCACCAGAAAAAAAAATCAAGATACTAAAACGGCTTTATCTCCTAAACTAGGTGTCTGCGGGGGTCATTTTATGCACCAGAAAAAAAAAATCAGAATACTAAAATGGCTAAATCTCCTAAACTAGGCGTCTGCGGGGTCAAATTATGCACCAGAAAAAAAAAATTCAAAATACTAAAATGGCTATATCTCCTAAACTAGGCGTCTGCGGGGGTCATTTTATGCACCAAAAATCCATAAAACTAAAATGGCTATATCTCCTAAACTAGGCGTCTGCGGGGTCAAATTATGCACCAGAAAAAAAAATCAAGATACTAAAACGGCTTTATCTCCTAAATTAGGTGTCTGCGGGGGTCATTTTATGCACCAGAAAAAAAAAATCAGAATACTAAAATGGCTAAATCTCCTAAACTAGGCGTCTGCGGGGTCAAATTATGCACCAGAAAAAAAAAAGTTGAAAATACTAAAATGTCTATATCTCCTAAACTAGGCGTCTGCCGGGTCAAATTATGCACCAGAAAAAAAAATCAAAATACAAAACGGTTATATCACCTAAACTAGGCGTCTGCGGGGTCAAATTATGCAGCAGAAAAAAAAAATTCAGAATACTAAAATGGCTATTTCTCCTTAACTAAGCCTCAGCGGGTGTCATTTTAAGCCCCAGAAAAACAAAATCAAAATACTAAAATGGCTAAACTTCTAAACTAGGCGTCTGCGTGGGTCATTTTATGCACCAAAAATCCAAAATACTAAAATGGCCATATTCCCTAACTTGGGCGTCTGCTGGGTCAAATTATGCACCAGAAAAAAAAATCAAAACACTAAAACGGCTTTATCTCCTAAACTAGGTGTCTGCGGGGGTCATTTTATGCACCAGAAAAAAAATTCAGAATACTAAAATGGCTAAATCTCCTAAACTAGGCGTCTGCGGGGTCAAATTATGCACCAGAAAAAAAAATCAAAATACTAAAACGGTTTTATCTCCTAAACTAGGTGTCTGCGGGGGTCATTTTATGCACCAGAAAAAAAATTCAGAATACTAAAATGGCAAAATCTCCTAAACTAGGCGTCTGCGGGGTAAAATTATGCACCAGAAAAAAAAATTCGAAACACAAAAATGGCAACATCTCCTAAACTAGGCGTCTGCGGGGGTCATTTTATGCACCAGAAAAAAAAAATTCTAAACAGTAAGATGGCAATATCTCCTAAACTAGGTGTCTGCGGGGTCAAATTATGCACCAGAAAAAAAAATCTAAATACTAAAATTTCTATATCTCCTACACTAGGGGTCTGCGTTGGTCATTTTATGCACCAGAAAAAAAAAAATCAGAATACTAAAATGGCTAAATCTCCTGAACTATGCGACTGCGGGGTCAAATTACGCACCAGAAAAAAAAATTCAGAATACTAAAATGGCTAAATCTCCTAAACTAGGCGTCTGCGGGGTCAAATTATGCACCAGAAAAAGAAAATTCAAAACACAAAAATGGCTATATCTCCTAAACTAGGCGTCTGCGGGGGTCTTTTTATGCACCAGAAAAAAAATTCAGAATACTAAAATGGCTAAATCTCCTAAACTAGGCGTCTGCGGGGTCAAATTATGCACCAGAAAAAAAAAATCAAAATACTAAAACGGCTTTATCTCCTAAACTAGGTGTCTGCGGGGGTCATTTTATGCACCAGAAAAAAAATTCAGAATACTAAAATGGCAAAATCTCCTAAACTAGGCGTCTGCGGGGTCAAATTATGCACCAGAAAAAGAAAATTCAAAACACAAAAATGGCTATATCTCCTAAACTAGGCGTCTGCGGGGGTCTTTTTATGCACCAGAAAAAAAATTCAGAATACTAAAATGGCTAAATCTCCTAAACTAGGCGTCTGCGGGGTCAAATTATGCACCAGAAAAAAAAATCAAAATACTAAAACGGCTTTATCTCCTAAACTAGGTGTCTGCGGGGGTCATTTTATGCACCAGAAAAAAAATTCAGAATACTAAAATGGCAAAATCTCCTAAACTAGGCGTCTGCGGGGTCATTTTATGCACCAGAAAAAAAATTCAGAATACTAAAATGGCTAAATCTCCTAAACTAGGCGTCTGCGGGGTCAAATTATGCACCAGAAAAAAAAATCAAAATACTAAAACGGCTTTATCTCCTAAACTAGGTGTCTGCGGGGGTCATTTTATGCACCAGAAAAAAAATTCAGAATACTAAAATGGCAACATCTCCTAAACTAGGCGTCTGCGGGGGTCATTTTATGCACCAGAAAAAAAAAATTCTAAACAGTAAGATGGCAATATCTCCTAAACTAGGTGTCTGCGGGGTCAAATTATGCACCAGAAAAAAAAATCTAAATACTAAAATTTCTATATCTCCTACACTAGGGGTCTGCGTTGGTCATTTTATGCACCAGAAAAAAAAAAATCAGAATACTAAAATGGCTAAATCTCCTGAACTAGGCGACTGCGGGGTCAAGTTATGCACCAGAAAAAAAAAATTCAGAATACTAAAATGGCTAAATCTCCTAAACTAGGCGTCTGCGGGGTCAAATTATGCAACAGAAAAAGAAAATTCAAAACACAAAAATGGCTATATCTCCTAAACTAGGCGTCTGCGGGGGTCTTTTTGTGCACCAGAAAAAAAAATTAAATACTAAAATGTCTATATCTCCTAAACTAGGCGTCTGCCGGGTCAAATTATGCACCAGAAAAAAAAATCAAAATACAAAACGGTTATATCTCCTAAACTAGGCGTCTGCGGGGTCAAATTATGCAGCAGAAAAAAAAAAATCAGAATACTAAAATGCCTATTTCTCCTTAACTAAGCCTCAGCGGGTGTCATTTTAAGCCCCAGAAAAACAAAATCAAAATACTAAAATGGCTAAACTTCTATACTAGGCGTCTGCGTGGGTCATTTTATGCACCAAAAATCCAAAATACTAAAATGGCCATATTCCCTAACTTGGGCGTCTGCTGGGTCAAATTATGCACCAGAAAAAAAAATCAAAACACTAAAACGGCTTTATCTCCTAAACTAGGTGTCTGCGGGGTCAAATTATGCACCAGAAAAAAAAATCAAGATACTAAAACGGCTATATCTCCTAAACTAGGTGTCTGCGGGGGTCATTTTATGCACCAGAAAAAAAAATCAGAATACTAAAATGGCTAAATCTCCTAAACTAGGCGTCTGCGGGGTCAAATTATGCACCAGAAAAAAAAAAATTCAAAATACTAAAATGGCTATATCTCCTAAACTAGGCGTCTGCGGGGGTCATTTTATGCACCAAAAATCCATAAAACTAAAATGGCTATATCTCCTAAACTAGGCGTCTGCGGGGTCAAATTATGCACCAGAAAAAAAAATCTAAATACTAAAATTTCTATATCTCCTACACTAGGGGTCTGCGTTGGTCATTTTATGCACCAGAAAAAAAAAAATCAGAATACTAAAATGGCTAAATCTCCTGAACTAGGCGACTGCGGGGTCAAATTACGCACCAGAAAAAAAAATTCAGAATACTAAAATGGCTAAATCTCCTAAACTAGGCGTCTGCGGGGTCAAATTATGCACCAGAAAAAGAAAATTCAAAACACAAAAATGGCTATATCTCCTAAACTAGGCGTCTGCGGGGTCAAATTATGCACCAGAAAAAAAAAATTCAAAACACAAAAATGGCTATTTCTCCTAAACTAGGCGTCTTCGGGGGTCATTTTCTGCACCAGAAAAAAAAAATTCAGATTACTAAAATGGCTAAATCTCCTAAACTAGGCGTCTGCGGGATCCAATTATGCACCAGAAAAAGAAATCAAGATACTAAAACGGCTATATCTCCTAAACTAGGTGTCTGCGGGGGTCATTTTATGCACCAGAAAAAAAAAATCAGAATACTAAAATGGCTAAATCTCCTGAACTAGGCGACTGCGGGGCCAAATTATGCACCAGAAAAAAAAATTCAGAATACTAAAATGGCTAAATCTCCTAAACTAGGCGTCTGCGGGGTCAAATTATGCACCAGAAAAAAAATTCTAAATACTAAAATTTCTATATCTCCTACACTAGGGGTCTGCGTTGGTCATTTTAAGCACCAGAAAAAAAAAATCAGAATACTAAAATGGCTAAATCTCCTGAACTAGGCGACTGCGGGGTCAAATTATGCACCAGAAAAAAAAATTCAGAATACTAAAATGGCTAAATCTCCTAAACTAGGCGTCTGCGGGGTCAAATTATGCACCAGAAAAAGAAAATTCAAAACACAAAAATGGCTATATCTCCTAAACTAGGCGTCTGCGGGGGCCTTTTTATGCACCAGAAAAAAAAATTAAATACTAAAATGGCTATATCTCCTAAACTAAAAATCAAAATACTTAAACGGCTATATCTCCTAAACTCGGTGTCTGCGGGGGTCATTTTATGCACTAGAAAAAAAAAATCAGAATACTAAAAAGGCTAAATCTCCTAAACTAGGCGTCTGCGGGATCAAATTATGCACCAGAAAAAAAATCAAGATACTAAAACGGCTATATCTCCTAAACTAGGCGTCTGCGTGGTCAAATTATGCACCAGAAAAAAAAAATTCAAAACACAAAAATGGCTATTTCTCCTAAACTAGGCGTCTTCGGGGGTCATTTTCTGCACCAGAAAAAAAAAATTCAGATTACTAAAATGGCTAAATCTCCTAAACTAGGCGTCTGCGTGATCCAATTATGCACCAGAAAAAAAAATCAAGATACTAAAACGGCTATATCTCCTAAACTAGGCGTCTGCGGGGTCAAATTATGCACCAGAAAAAAAAAGTTTAAAATACTAAAATGTCTACATCTCCTAAACTAGGCGTCTGCGGGGGTCATTTTATGCACCAGAAAAAAAAAATTCTAAACAGTAAGATGGCAATATCTCCTAAACTAGGTGTCTGCGGGGTCAAATTATGCACCAGAAAAAAAAATCTAAATACTAAAATTTCTATATCTCCTACACTAGGGGTCTGCGTTGGTCATTTTATGCACCAGAAAAAAAAAAATCAGAATACTAAAATGGCTAAATCTCCTGAACTAGGCGACTGCGGGGTCAAATTACGCACCAGAAAAAAAAATTCAGAATACTAAAATGGCTAAATCTCCTAAACTAGGCGTCTGCGGGGTCAAATTATGCACCAGAAAAAGAAAATTCAAAACACAAAAATGGCTATATCTCCTAAACTAGGCGTCTGCGGGGGTCTTTTTATGCACCAGAAAAAAAAATTAAATACTAAAATGGCTATATCTCCTAAACTAAAAATCAAAATACTTAAACGGCTATATCTCCTAAACTCGGTGTCTGCGGGGGTCATTTTATGCACTAGAAAAAAAAAAATCAGAATACTAAAAAGGCTAAATCTCCTAAACTAGGCGTCTGCGGGATCAAATTATGCACCAGAAAAAAAATCAAGATACTCAAACGGCTATATCTCCTAAACTAGGCGTCTGCGGGGTCAAATTATGCACCAGAAAAAAAAAAATTCAAAACACAAAAATGGCTATTTCTCCTAAACTAGGCGTCTTCGGGGGTCATTTTCTGCACCAGAAAAAAAAAATTCAGATTACTAAAATGGCTAAATCTCCTAAACTAGGCGTCTGCGGGATCCAATTATGCACCAGAAAAAAAAATCAAGATACTAAAACGGCTATATCTCCTAAACTAGGTGTCTGCGGGGGTCATTTTATGCACCAGAAAAAAAAAATCAGAATACTAAAATGGCTAAATCTCCTGAACTAGGCGACTGCGGGGCCAAATTATGCACCAGAAAAAAAAATTCAGAATACTAAAATGGCTAAATCTCCTAAACTAGGCGTCTGCGGGGTCAAATTATGCACCAGAAAAAAAAATCTAAATACTAAAATTTCTATATCTCCTACACTAGGGGTCTGCGTTGGTCATTTTAAGCACCAGAAAAAAAAAATCAGAATACTAAAATGGCTAAATCTCCTGAACTAGGCGACTGCGGGGTCAAATTATGCACCAGAAAAAAAAATTCAGAATACTAAAATGGCTAAATCTCCTAAACTAGGCGTCTGCGGGGTCAAATTATGCACCAGAAAAAGAAAATTCAAAACACAAAAATGGCTATATCTCCTAAACTAGGCGTCTGCGGGGGTCTTTTTATGCACCAGAAAAAAAAATTAAATACTAAAATGGCTATATCTCCTAAACTAAAAATCAAAATACTTAAACGGCTATATCTCCTAAACTCGGTGTCTGCGGGGGTCATTTTATGCACTAGAAAAAAAAAATCAGAATACTAAAAAGGCTAAATCTCCTAAACTAGGCGTCTGCGGGATCAAATTATGCACCAGAAAAAAAATCAAGATACTAAAACGGCTATATCTTCTAAACTAGGCGTCTGCGGGGTCAAATTATGCACCAGAAAAAAAAAATTCAAAACACAAAAATGGCTATTTCTCCTAAACTAGGCGTCTTCGGGGGTCATTTTCTGCACCAGAAAAAAAAAATTCAGATTACTAAAATGGCTAAATCTCCTAAACTAGGCGTCTGCGTGATCCAATTATGCACCAGAAAAAAAAATCAAGATACTAAAACGGCTATATCTCCTAAACTAGGCGTCTGCGGGGTCAAATTATGCACCAGAAAAAAAAAGTTTAAAATACTAAAATGTCTACATCTCCTAAACTAGGCGTCTGCCGGGTCAAATTATGCACCAGAAAAAAAAATCAAAATACTGAAACGGTTATATCTCCTTAACTAGGCGTCTGCGGGGGTCATTTTATGCACCAAAAATCCATAATACTAAAATGGCTATATCTCCTAAACTAGTCGTCTGCCGGGTCAAATTATGCACCAGAAAAAAAAAAAATACTAAAACGGTTATATCTCCTAAACTAGGCATCTGCGGGGTCAAATTATGCACCAGAAAAAAAAATCAAGCTACTAAAACGGCTATATCTCCTAAACTAGGTGTCTGCGGGGGTCATTTTATGCACCAGAAAAAAAAATCAGAATACTAAAATGGCTAAATCTCCTAAACTAGGCGTCTGCGGGGTCAAATTATGCACCAGAAAAAAAAAATTCAAAATACTAAAATGGCTATATCTCCTAAACTAGGCGTCTGCGGGGGTCATTTTATGCACCAAAAATCCATAAAACTAAAATGGCTATATCTCCTAAACTAGGCGTCTGCGGGGTCAAATTATGCACCAGAAAAAAAAATCAAGATACTAAAACGGCTTTATCTCCTAAACTAGGTGTCAGCGGGGGTCATTTTATGCACCAGAAAAAAAAAATCAGAATACTAAAATGGCTAAATCTCCTAAACTAGGCGTCTGCGGGGTCAAATTATGCACCAGAAAAAAAAAATTAAAAATACTAAAATGTCTATATCTCCTAAACTAGGCGTCTGCCGGGTCAAATTATGCACCAGAAAAAAAAATCAAAATACAAAACGGTTATATCTCCTAAACTAGGCGTCTGCGGGGTCAAATTATGCAGCAGAAAAAAAAAATTCAGAATACTAAAATGCCTATTTCTCCTTAACTAAGCCTCAGCGGGTGTCATTTTAAGCCCCAGAAAAACAAAATCAAAATACTAAAATGGCTAAACTTCTAAACTAGGCGTCTGCGTGGGTCATTTTATGCACCAAAAATCCAAAATACTAAAATGGCCATATTCCCTAACTTGGGCGTCTGCTGGGTCAAATTATGCACCAGAAAAAAAAATCAAAACACTAAAACGGCTTTATCTCCTAAACTAGGTGTCTGCGGGGTCAAATTATGCACCAGAAAAAAAAATCAAGATACTAAAACGGCTATATCTCCTAAACTTGGTGTCTGCGGGGGTCATTTTATGCACCAGAAAAAAAAATCAGAATACTAAAATTTCTAAATCTCCTAAACTAGGCGTCTGCGGGGTCAAATTATACACCAGAAAAAAAAAACTCAAAATACTAAAATGGCTATATCTCCTAAACTAGGCGTCTGCGGGGGTCATTTTATGCACCAAAAATCCATAAAACTAAAATGGCTATATCTCCTAAACTAGGCGTCTGCGGGGTCAAATTATGCACCAGAAAAAAAAAAGTTGAAAATACTAAAATGTCTATATCTCCTAAACTAGGCGTCTGCCGGGTCAAATTATGCACCAGAAAAAAAAATCAAAATACAAAACGGTTATATCTCCTAAACTAGCCGTCTGCGGGGTCAAATTATGCAGCAGAAAAAAAAAATTCAGAATACTAAAATGGCTAATTCTCCTTAACTAAGCCTCAGCGGGTGTCATTTTAAGCCCCAGAAAAACAAAATCAAAATACTAAAATGGCTAAACTTCTAAACTAGGCGTCTGCGTGGGTCATTTTATGCACCAAAAATCCAAAATACTAAAATGGCCATATTCCCTAACTTGGGCGTCTGCTGGGTCAAATTATGCACCAGAAAAAAAAATCAAAACACTAAAACGGCTTTATCTCCTAAACTAGGTGTCTGCGGGGGTCATTTTATGCACCAGAAAAAAAATTCAGAATACTAAAACGGCTTTATCTCCTAAACTAGGTGTCTGCGGGGGTCATTTTATGCACCAGAAAAAAAATTCAGAATACTAAAATGGCTAAATCTCCTAAACTAGGCGTCTGCGGGGTCAAATTATGCACCAGAAAAAAAAATCTAAATACTAAAATTTCTATATCTCCTACACTAGGGGTCTGCGTTGGTCATTTTATGCACCAGAAAAAAAAAAATCAGAATACTAAAATGGCTAAATCTCCTGAACTAGGCGATTGCGGGGTCAAATTACGCACCAGAAAAAAAAATTCAGAATACTAAAATGGCTAAATCTCCTAAACTAGGCGTCTGCGGGGTCAAATTATGCACCAGAAAAAGAAAATTCAAAACACAAAAATGGCTATATCTCCTAAACTAGGCGTCTTCGGGGGTCATTTTCTGCACCAGAAAAAAAAAATTCAGATTACTAAAATGGCTAAATCTCCTAAACTAGGCGTCTGCGGGATCCAATTATGCACCAGAAAAAAAAATCAAGATACTAAAACGGCTATATCTCCTAAACTAGGTGTCTGCGGGGGTCATTTTATGCACCAGAAAAAAAAAATCAGAATACTAAAATGGCTAAATCTCCTGAACTAGGCGACTGCGGGGCCAAATTATGCACCAGAAAAAAAAATTCAGAATACTAAAATGGCTAAATCTCCTAAACTAGGCGTCTGCGGGGTCAAATTATGCACCAGAAAAAAAAATCTAAATACTAAAATTTCTATATCTCCTACACTAGGGGTCTGCGTTGGTCATTTTAAGCACCAGAAAAAAAAAATCAGAATACTAAAATGGCTAAATCTCCTGAACTAGGCGACTGCGGGGTCAAATTATGCACCAGAAAAAAAAATTCAGAATACTAAAATGGCTAAATCTCCTAAACTAGGCGTCTGCGGGGTCAAATTATGCACCAGAAAAAGAAAATTCAAAACACAAAAATGGCTATATCTCCTAAACTAGGCGTCTGCGGGGGTCTTTTTATGCACCAGAAAAAAAAATTAAATACTAAAATGGCTATATCTCCTAAACTAAAAATCAAAATACTTAAACGGCTATATCTCCTAAACTCGGTGTCTGCGGGGGTCATTTTATGCACTAGAAAAAAAAAAATCAGAATACTAAAAAGGCTAAATCTCCTAAACTAGGCGTCTGCGGGATCAAATTATGCACCAGAAAAAAAATCAAGATACTAAAACGGCTATATCTCCTAAACTAGGCGTCTGCGGGGTCAAATTATGCACCAGAAAAAAAAATCTAAATACTAAAATTTCTATATCTCCTACACTAGGGGTCTGCGTTGGTCATTTTAAGCACCAGAAAAAAAAAATCAGAATACTAAAATGGCTAAATCTCCTGAACTAGGCGACTGCGGGGTCAAATTATGCACCAGAAAAAAAAATTCAGAATACTAAAATGGCTAAATCTCCTAAACTAGGCGTCTGCGGGGTCAAATTATGCACCAGAAAAAGAAAATTCAAAACACAAAAATGGCTATATCTCCTAAACTAGGCGTCTGCGGGGGTCTTTTTATGCACCAGAAAAAAAAATTAAATACTAAAATGGCTATATCTCCTAAACTAAAAATCAAAATACTTAAACGGCTATATCTCCTAAACTCGGAGTCTGCGGGGGTCATTTTATGCACTAGAAAAAAAAAATCAGAATACTAAAAAGGCTAAATCTCCTAAACTAGGCGTCTGCGGGATCAAATTATGCACCAGAAAAAAAATCAAGATACTAAAACGGCTATATCTCCTAAACTAGGCGTCTGCGGGGTCAAATTATGCACCAGAAAAAAAAAATTCAAAACACAAAAATGGCTATTTCTCCTAAACTAGGCGTCTTCGGGGGTCATTTTCTGCACCAGAAAAAAAAAATTCAGATTACTAAAATGGCTAAATCTCCTAAACTAGGCGTCTGCGTGATCCAATTATGCACCAGAAAAAAAAATCAAGATACTAAAACGGCTATATCTCCTAAACTAGGCGTCTGCGGGGTCAAATTATGCACCAGAAAAAAAAAGTTTAAAATACTAAAATGTCTACATCTCCTAAACTAGGCGTCAGCCGGGTCAAATTATGCACCAGAAAAAAAAATCAAAATACTGAAACGGTTATATCTCCTTAACTAGGCGTCTGCGGGGGTCATTTTATGCACCAAAAATCCATAATACTAAAATGGCTATATCTCCTAAACTAGTCGTCTGCCGGGTCAAATTATGCACCAGAAAAAAAAAAATACTAAAACGGTTATATCTCCTAAACTAGGCATCTGCGGGGTCAAATTATGCACCAGAAAAAAAAATCAAGATACTAAAACGGCTATATCTCCTAAACTAGGTGTCTGCGGGGGTCATTTTATGCACCAGAAAAAAAAATCAGAATACTAAAATGGCTAAATCTCCTAAACTAGGCGTCTGCGGGGTCAAATTATGCACCAGAAAAAAAAAATTCAAAATACTAAAATGGCTATATCTCCTAAACTAGGCGTCTGAGGGGGTCATTTTATGCACCAAAAATCCATAAAACTAAAATGGCTATATCTCCTAAACTAGGCGTCTGCGGGGTCAAATTATGCACCAGAAAAAAAAATCAAGATACTAAAACGGCTTTATCTCCTAAACTAGGTGTCAGCGGGGGTCATTTTATGCACCAGAAAAAAAAAATCAGAATACTAAAATGGCTAAATCTCCTAAACTAGGCGTCTGCGGGGTCAAATTATGCACCAGAAAAAAAAAATTAAAAATACTAAAATGTCTATATCTCCTAAACTAGGCGTCTGCCGGGTCAAATTATGCACCAGAAAAAAAAATCAAAATACAAAACGGTTATATCTCCTAAACTAGGCGTCTGCGGGGTCAAATTATGCAGCAGAAAAAAAAAATTCAGAATACTAAAATGCCTATTTCTCCTTAACTAAGCCTCAGCGGGTGTCATCTTAAGCCCCAGAAAAACAAAATCAAAATACTAAAATGGCTAAACTTCTAAACTAGGCGTCTGCGTGGGTCATTTTATGCACCAAAAATCCAAAATACTAAAATGGCCATATTCCCTAACTTGGGCGTCTGCTGGGTCAAATTATGCACCAGAAAAAAAAATCAAAACACTAAAACGGCTTTATCTCCTAAACTAGGTGTCTGCGGGGTCAAATTATGCACCAGAAAAAAAAATCAAGATACTAAAACGGCTATATCTCCTAAACTTGGTGTCTGCGGGGGTCATTTTATGCACCAGAAAAAAAAATCAGAATACTAAAATTTCTAAATCTCCTAAACTAGGCGTCTGCGGGGTCAAATTATGCACCAGAAAAAAAAAACTCAAAATACTAAAATGGCTATATCTCCTAAACTAGGCGTCTGCGGGGGTCATTTTATGCACCAAAAATCCATAAAACTAAAATGGCTATATCTCCTAAACTAGGCGTCTGCGGGGTCAAATTATGCACCAGAAAAAAAAATCAAGATACTAAAACGGCTTTATCTCCTAAACTAGGTGTCTGCGGGGGTCATTTTATGCACCAGAAAAAAAAAATCAGAATACTAAAATGGCTAAATCTCCTAAACTAGGCGTCTGCGGGGTCAAATTATGCACCAGAAAAAAAAAAGTTGAAAATACTAAAATGTCTATATCTCCTAAACTAGGCGTCTGCCGGGTCAAATTATGCACCAGAAAAAAAAATCAAAATACAAAACGGTTATATCTCCTAAACTAGCCGTCTGCGGGGTCAAATTATGCAGCAGAAAAAAAAAATTCAGAATACTAAAATGGCTAATTCTCCTTAACTAAGCCTCAGCGGGTGTCATTTTAAGCCCCAGAAAAACAAAATCAAAATACTAAAATGGCTAAACTTCTAAACTAGGCGTCTGCGTGGGTCATTTTATGCACCAAAAATCCAAAATACTAAAATGGCCATATTCCCTAACTTGGGCGTCTGCTGGGTCAAATTATGCACCAGAAAAAAAAATCAAAACACTAAAACGGCTTTATCTCCTAAACTAGGTGTCTGCGGGGGTCATTTTATGCACCAGAAAAAAAATTCAGAATACTAAAACGGCTTTATCTCCTAAACTAGGTGTCTGCGGGGGTCATTTTATGCACCAGAAAAAAAATTCAGAATACTAAAATGGCTAAATCTCCTAAACTAGGCGTCTGCGGGGTCAAATTATGCACCAGAAAAAAAAATCAAAATACTAAAACGGCTTTATCTCCTAAACTAGGTGTCTGCGGGGGTCATTTTATGCACCAGAAAAAAAATTCAGAATACTAAAATGGCAAAATCTCCTAAACTAGGTGTCTGCGGGGGTCATTTTATGCACAAGAAAAAAAAAATTCTAAACAGTAAGATGGCAATATCTCCTAAACTAGGTGTCTGCGGGGTCAAATTATGCACCAGAAAAAAAAATCTAAATACTAAAATTTCTATATCTCCTACACTAGGGGTCTGCGTTGGTCATTTTATGCACCAGAAAAAAAAAATCAGAATACTAAAATGGCTAAATCTCCTGAACTAGGCGACTGCGGGGTCAAATTATGCACCAGAAAAAAAAATTCAGAATACTAAAATGGCTAAATCTCCTAAACTAGGCGTCTGCGGGGTCAAATTATGCACCAGAAAAAGAAAATTCAAAACACAAAAATGGCTATATCTCCTAAACTAGGCGTCTGCCGGGTCAAATTATGCACCAGAAAAAAAAATCAAAACACTAAAACGGTTATATCTCCTAAACTAAAAATCAAAATACTTAAACGGCTATATCTCCTAAACTCGGTGTCTGCGGGGGTCATTTTATGCACTAGAAAAAAAAAATCAGAATACTAAAAAGGCTAAATCTCCTAAACTAGGCGTCTGCGGGATCAAATTATGCACCAGAAAAAAAATCAAGATACTAAAACGGCTATATCTCCTAAACTAGGCGTCTGCGGGGTCAAATTATGCACCAGAAAAAGAAAATTCAAAACACAAAAATGGCTATATCTCCTAAACTAGGCGTCTGCGGGGGTCTTTTTATGCACCAGAAAAAAAAATTAAATACTAAAATGGCTATATCTCCTAAACTAAAAATCAAAATACTTAAACGGCTATATCTCCTAAACTCGGTGTCTGCGGGGGTCATTTTATGCACTAGAAAAAAAAAATCAGAATACTAAAAAGGCTAAATCTCCTAAACTAGGCATCTGCGGGATCAAATTATGCACCAGAAAAAAAATCAAGATACTAAAACGGCTATATCTCCTAAACTAGGCGTCTGCGGGGTCAAATTATGCACCAGAAAAAGAAAATTCAAAACACAAAAATGGCTATATCTCCTAAACTAGGCGTCTGCGGGGGTCTTTTTATGCACCAGAAAAAAAAATTAAATACTAAAATGGCTATATCTCCTAAACTAAAAATCAAAATACTTAAACGGCTATATCTCCTAAACTCGGTGTCTGCGGGGGTCATTTTCTGCACCAGAAAAAAAAATTCAGATTACTAAAATTGCTAAATATCCTAAACTAGGCGTCTGCGGGATCCAATTATGCACCAGAAAAAAAAATCAAGATACTAAAACGGCTATATCTCCTAAACTAGGTGTCTGCGGGGGTCATTTTATGCACCAGAAAAAAAAAATCAGAATACTAAAATGGCTAAATCTCCTAAACTAGGCGTCTGCGGGGTCAAATTATGCACCAGAAAAAAAAAGTTAAAAATACTAAAATATCTACATCTCCTAAACTAGGCGTCTGCCGGGTCAAATTATGCACCAGAAAAAAAAATCAAAATACTGAAACGGTTATATCTCCTTAACTAGGCGTCTGCGGGGGTCATTTTATGCACCAAAAATCCATAATACTAAAATGGCTATATCTCCTAAACTAGTCGTCTGCCGGGTCAAATTATGCACCAGAAAAAAAAATCAAAATACTAAAACGGTTATATCTCCTAAACTAGGCATGTGCGGGGTCAAATTATGCACCAGAAAAAAAAATCAAGATACTAAAACGGCTATATCTCCTAAACTAGGTGTCTGCGGGGGTCATTTTATGCACCAGAAAAAAAAATCAGAATACTAAAATGGCTAAATCTCCTAAACTAGGCGTCTGCGGGGTCAAATTATGCACCAGAAAAAAAAAATTCAAAATACTAAAATGGCTATATCTCCTAAACTAGGCGTCTGCGGGGGTCATTTTATGCACCAAAAATCCATAAAACTAAAATGGCTATATCTCCTAAACTAGGCGTCTGCGGGGTCAAATTATGCACCAGAAAAAAAAATCAAGATACTAAAACGGCTTTATCTCCTAAACTAGGTGTTTGCGGGGGTCATTTTATGCACCAGAAAAAAAAAATCAGAATACTAAAATGGCTAAATCTCCTAAACTAGGCGTCTGCGGGGTCAAATTATGCACCAGAAAAAAAAAAGTTTAAAATGCTAAAATGTCTATATCTCCGAAACTAGGCGTCTGCCGGGTCAAATTATGCACCAGAAAAAAAAATCAAAATACAAAACGGTTATATCTCCTAAACTAGGCGTCTGCGGGGTCAAATTATGCAGCAGAAAAAAAAAATTCAGAATACTAAAATGGCTATTTCTCCTTAACTAAGCCTCAGCGGGTGTCATTTTAAGCCCCAGAAAAACAAAATCAAAATACTAGAATGGCTAAACTTCTAAACTAGGCGTCTGCGTGGGTCACTTTATGCACCAAAAATCCAAAATACTAAAATGGCCATATTCCCTAACTTGGGCGTCTGCTGGGTCAAATTATGCACCAGAAAAAAAAATCAAAACACTAAAACGGCTTTATCTCCTAAACTAGGTGTCTGCGGGGGTCATTTTGTGCACCAGAAAAAAAAATCAGAATACTAAAATGGATAAATCTCCTAAACTAGGCGTCTGCGGGGTCAAATTATGCACCAGAAAAAAAAATCAAAATACTAAAACGGCTTTATCTCCTAAACTAGGTGTCTGCGGGGGTCATTTTATGCACCAGAAAAAAAATTCAGAATACTAAAATGGCAAAATCTCCTAAACTAGGCGTCTGCGGGTTCAAATTATGCACCAGAAAAAAAAATTCGAAACACAAAAATGGCAACATCTCCTAAACTAGGCGTCTGCGGGGGTCATTTTATGCACCAGAAAAAAAAAATTCTAAACACTAAGATGGCAATATCTCCTAAACTAGGTGTCTGCGGGGTCAAATTATGCACCAGAAAAAAAAATCTAAATACTAAAATTTCTATATCTCCTACACTAGGGGTCTGCGTTGGTCATTTTATGCACCAGAAAAAAAAAATCAGAATACTAAAATGGCTAAATCTCCTGAACTAGGCGACTGCGGGGTCAAATTATGCACCAGAAAAAAAAATTCAGAATACTAAAATGGCTAAATCTCCTAAACTAGGCGTCTGCGGGGTCAAATTATGCACCAGAAAAAGAAAATTCAATACACAAAAATGGCTATATCTCCTAAACTAGGCGTCTGCGGGGGTCTTTTTATGCACCAGAAAAAAAAATTAAATACTAAAATGGCTATATCTCCTAAACTAAAAATCAAAATACTTAAACGGCTATATCTCCTAAACTCGGTGTCTGCGGGGGTCATTTTACGCACCAGAAAAAAAAAATCAGAATACTAAAAAGGCTAAATCTCCTAAACTAGGCGTCTGCGGGATCAAATTATGCACCAGAAAAAAAAATCAAGATACTAAAACGGCTATATCTCCTAAACTAGGCGTCTGCGGGGTCAAATTATGCACCAGAAAAAAAAAAATTCAAAACACAAAAATGGCTATTTCTCCTAAACTAGGCGTCTTCGGGGGTCATTTTTTGCACCAGAAAAAAAAATTCAGATTACTAAAATGGCTAAATCTCCTAAACTAGGCGTCTGCGGGATCCAATTATGCACCAGAAAAAAAAATCAAGATACTAAAACGGCTATATCTCCTAAACTAGGTGTCTGCGGGGGTCATTTTATGCACCAGAAAAAAAAAATCAGAATACAAAAATGGCTAAATCTCCTAAACTAGGCGTCTGCGGGATCAAATTATGCACCAGAAAAAAAAATCAAGATACTAATACGGCTAAATCTCCTAAACTAGGCGTCTGCGGGGTCAAATTATGCACCAGAAAAAAAAAAAATTCAAAACACAAAAATGGCTATTTCTCCTAAACTAGGCGTCTTCGGGGGTCATTTTTTGCACCAGAAAAAAAAATTCAGATTACTAAAATATCTAAATCTCCTAAACTAGGCGTCTGCGGGATCCAATTATGCACCAGAAAAAAAAATCAAGATACTAAAACGGCTATATCTCCTAAACTAGGTGTCTGCGGGGGTCATTTTATGCACCAGAAAAAAAAAATCAGAATACAAAAATGGCTAAATCTCCTAAACTAGGCGTCTGCGGGATCAAATTATGCACCAGAAAAAAAAATCAAGATACTAAAACGGCTATATCTCCTAAACTAGGCGTCTGCGGGGGTCTTTTTATGCACCAGAAAAAAAAATTAAATACTAAAATGGCTATATCTCCTAAACTAAAAATCAAAATACTTAAACGGCTATATCTCCTAAACTCGGTGTCTGCGGGGGTCATTTTATGCACCAGAAAAAAAAAATCAGAATACTAAAAAGGCTAAATCTCCTAAACTAGGCGTCTGCGGGATCAAATTATGCACCAGAAAAAAAAATCAAGATACTAAAACGGCTATATCTCCTAAACTAGGCGTCTGCGGGGTCAAATTATGCACCAGAAAAAAAAAAAATTCAAAACACAAAAATGGCTATTTCTCCTAAACTAGGCGTCTTCGGGGGTCATTTTTTGCACCAGAAAAAAAAATTCAGATTACTAAAATGGCTAAATCTCCTAAACTAGGCGTCTGCGGGATCCAATTATGCACCAGAAAAAAAAATCAAGATACTAAAACGGCTATATCTCCTAAACTAGGTGTCTGCGGGGGTCATTTTATGCACCAGAAAAAAAAATCAGAATACAAAAATGGCTAAATCTCCTAAACTAGGCGTCTGCGGGATCAAATTATGCACCAGAAAAAAAAATCAAGATACTAATACGGCTAAATCTCCTAAACTAGGCGTCTGCGGGGTCAAATTATGCACCAGAAAAAAAAAAAATTCAAAACACAAAAATGGCTATTTCTCCTAAACTAGGCGTCTTCGGGGGTCATTTTTTGCACCAGAAAAAAAAATTCAGATTACTAAAATGGCTAAATCTCCTAAACTAGGCGTCTGCGGGATCAAATTATGCACCAGAAAAAAAAATCAAGATACTAAAACGGCTATATCTCCTAAACTAGGCGTCTGCGGGGTCAAATTATGCACCAGAAAAAAAAAAAATTCAAAACACAAAAATGGCTATTTCTCCTAAACTAGGCGTCTTCGGGGGTCATTTTTTGCACCAGAAAAAAAAATTCAGATTACTAAAATGGCTAAATCTCCTAAACTAGGCGTCTGCGGGATCCAATTATGCACCAGAAAAAAAAATCAAGATACTAAAACGGCTATATCTCCTAAACTAGGTGTCTGCGGGGGTCATTTTATGCACCAGAAAAAAAAAATCAGAATACTAAAAAGGCTAAATCTCCTAAACTAGGCGTCTGCGGGATCAAATTACGCACCAGAAAAAAAAATCAAGATACTAATACGGCTAAATCTCCTAAACTAGGCGTCTGCGGGGTCAAATTATGCACCAGAAAAAAAAAATTTCAAAATACTAAAATGGCTATATCTCCTACACTAGGCGTCTGAGGAGTCAAATTATGCACCAGAAAAAAAAAATCAAAATACTGAAACGGTTATATCTCCTTAACTAGGCGTCTGCGTTGGTCATTTTATGCACCAGAAAAAAAAAATCAGAATACTAAAATGGCTAAATCTCCTGAACTAGGCGACTGCGGGGTCAAATTATGCACCAGAAAAAAAAATTCAGAATACTAAAATGGCTAAATCTCCTAAACTAGGCGTCTGCGGGGTCAAATTATGCACCAGAAAAAGAAAATTCAATACACAAAAATGGCTATATCTCCTAAACTAGGCGTCTGCGGGGGTCTTTTTATGCACCAGAAAAAAAAATTAAATACTAAAATGGCTATATCTCCTAAACTAAAAATCAAAATACTTAAACGGCTATATCTCCTAAACTCGGTGTCTGCGGGGGTCATTTTACGCACCAGAAAAAAAAAATCAGAATACTAAAAAGGCTAAATCTCCTAAACTAGGCGTCTGCGGGATCAAATTATGCACCAGAAAAAAAAATCAAGATACTAAAACGGCTATATCTCCTAAACTAGGCGTCTGCGGGGTCAAATTATGCACCAGAAAAAAAAAAAATTCAAAACACAAAAATGGCTATTTCTCCTAAACTAGGCGTCTTCGGGGGTCATTTTTTGCACCAGAAAAAAAAATTCAGATTACTAAAATGGCTAAATCTCCTAAACTAGGCGTCTGCGGGATCCAATTATGCACCAGAAAAAAAAATCAAGATACTAAAACGGCTATATCTCCTAAACTAGGTGTCTGCGGGGGTCATTTTATGCACCAGAAAAAAAAAATCAGAATACAAAAATGGCTAAATCTCCTAAACTAGGCGTCTGCGGGATCAAATTATGCACCAGAAAAAAAAATCAAGATACTAATACGGCTAAATCTCCTAAACTAGGCGTCTGCGGGGTCAAATTATGCACCAGAAAAAAAAAAAATTCAAAACACAAAAATGGCTATTTCTCCTAAACTAGGCGTCTTCGGGGGTCATTTTTTGCACCAGAAAAAAAAATTCAGATTACTAAAATGGCTAAATCTCCTAAACTAGGCGTCTGCGGGATCCAATTATGCACCAGAAAAAAAAATCAAGATACTAAAACGGCTATATCTCCTAAACTAGGTGTCTGCGGGGGTCATTTTATGCACCAGAAAAAAAAAATCAGAATACAAAAATGGCTAAATCTCCTAAACTAGGCGTCTGCGGGATCAAATTATGCACCAGAAAAAAAAATCAAGATACTAAAACGGCTATATCTCCTAAACTAGGCGTCTGCGGGGGTCTTTTTATGCACCAGAAAAAAAAATTAAATACTAAAATGGCTATATCTCCTAAACTAAAAATCAAAATACTTAAACGGCTATATCTCCTAAACTCGGTGTCTGCGGGGGTCATTTTATGCACCAGAAAAAAAAAATCAGAATACTAAAAAGGCTAAATCTCCTAAACTAGGCGTCTGCGGGATCAAATTATGCACCAGAAAAAAAAATCAAGATACTAAAACGGCTATATCTCCTAAACTAGGCGTCTGCGGGGTCAAATTATGCACCAGAAAAAAAAAAATTCAAAACACAAAAATGGCTATTTCTCCTAAACTAGGCGTCTTCGGGGGTCATTTTTTGCACCAGAAAAAAAAATTCAGATTACTAAAATGGCTAAATCTCCTAAACTAGGCGTCTGCGGGATCCAATTATGCACCAGAAAAAAAAATCAAGATACTAAAACGGCTATATCTCCTAAACTAGGTGTCTGCGGGGGTCATTTTATGCACCAGAAAAAAAAAATCAGAATACAAAAATGGCTAAATCTCCTAAACTAGGCGTCTGCGGGATCAAATTATGCACCAGAAAAAAAAATCAAGATACTAATACGGCTAAATCTCCTAAACTAGGCGTCTGCGGGGTCAAATTATGCACCAGAAAAAAAAAAAATTCAAAACACAAAAATGGCTATTTCTCCTAAACTAGGCGTCTTCGGGGGTCATTTTTTGCACCAGAAAAAAAAATTCAGATTACTAAAATGGCTAAATCTCCTAAACTAGGCGTCTGCGGGATCAAATTATGCACCAGAAAAAAAAATCAAGATACTAAAACGGCTATATCTCCTAAACTAGGCGTCTGCGGGGTCAAATTATGCACCAGAAAAAAAAAAAATTCAAAACACAAAAATGGCTATTTCTCCTAAACTAGGCGTCTTCGGGGGTCATTTTTTGCACCAGAAAAAAAAATTCAGATTACTAAAATGGCTAAATCTCCTAAACTAGGCGTCTGCGGGATCCAATTATGCACCAGAAAAAAAAATCAAGATACTAAAACGGCTATATCTCCTAAACTAGGTGTCTGCGGGGGTCATTTTATGCACCAGAAAAAAAAAATCAGAATACTAAAAAGGCTAAATCTCCTAAACTAGGCGTCTGCGGGATCAAATTATGCACCAGAAAAAAAAATCAAGATACTAATACGGCTAAATCTCCTAAACTAGGCGTCTGCGGGGTCAAATTATGCACCAGAAAAAAAAAATTTCAAAATACTAAAATGGCTATATCTCCTACACTAGGCGTCTGAGGGGTCAAATTATGCACCAGAAAAAAAAAATCAAAATACTGAAACGGTTATATCTCCTTAACTAGGCGTCTGCGGGGGTCATTTTATGCACCAAAAATCCATAATACTAAAATGGCTATATCTCCTAAGCTAGTCGTCTGCCGGGTCAAATTATGCACCAGAAAAAAAAATCAAAATACTAAAACGGTTATATCTCCTAAACTAGGCGTCTGCGGGGTCAAATTATGCACCAGAAAAAAAAATCAAAATACTCGTACTAAAACGGCTATATCTCCTAAACTAGGTGTCTGCGGGGGTCATTTTATGCACCAGAAAAAAAATATCAGAATACTAAAATGGCTAAATCTCCTAAACTAGGCGTCTGCGGGGTCAAATTATGCACCAGAAAAAAAAAATTTCAAAATACTAAAATGGCTATATCTCCTACACTAGGCGTCTGAGGGGTCAAATTATGCACCAGAAAAAAAAAATCAAAATACTGAAACGGTTATATCTCCTTAACTAGGCGTCTGCGGGGGTCATTTTATGCACCAAAAATCCATAAAGCTAAAATGGCTATATCTCCTAAACTAGGCGTCTGCGGGGTCAAATTATGCACCAGAAAAAAAAATCAAGATACTAAAACGGCTTTATCTCCTAAACTAGGTGTCTGCGGGGGTCATTTTATGCACCACAAAAAAAAAATCAGAATACTAAAATGGCTAAATCTCCTAAACTAGGCGTCTGCGGGGTCAAATTATGCACCAGAAAAAAAAAAATTAAAAATACTAAAATGTCTATATCTCCTAAACTAGGCGTCTGCCGGGTCAAATTATGCACCAGAAAAAAAAATCAAAATACAAAACGGTTATATCTCCTAAACTAGGCGTCTGCGGGGTCAAATTATGCAGCAGAAAAAAAAAATTCAGAATACTAAAATGGCTAATTCTCCTTAACTAAGCCTCAGCGGGTGTCATTTTAAGCCCCAGAAAAACAAAATCAAAATACTAAAATGGCTAAACTTCTAAACTAGGCGTCTGCGTGGGTCATTTTATGCACCAAAAATCCAAAATACTAAAATGGCCATATTCCCTAACTTGGGCGTCTGCTGGGTCAAATTATGCACCAGAAAAAAAAATCAAAATACTAAAACGGCTTTATCTCCTAAACTAGGTGTCTGCGGGGGTCATTTTATGCACCAGAAAAAAAATTCAGAATACTAAAATGGCTAAATCTCCTAAACTAGGCGTCTGCGGGGCAAATTATGCACCAGAAAAAAAAATCAAAATACTAAAACGGCTTTATCTCCTAAACTAGGTGTCTGCGGGGGTCATTTTATGCACCAGAAAAAAAATTCAGAATACTAAAATGGCTAAATCTCCTAAACTAGGCGTCTGCGGGGTCAAATTATGCACCAGAAAAAAAAATTCGAAACACAAAAATGGCAGCATCTCCTAAACTAGGCGTCTGCGGGGGTCATTTTATGCACCAGAAAAAAAAAAATTCTTAACACTAAGATGGCAATATCTCCTAAACTAGGTGTCTGCGGGGTCAAATTATGCACCAGAAAAAAAAATCTAAATACTAAAATTTCTATATCTCCTACACTAGGGGTCTGCGTTGGTCATTTTATGCACCAGAAAAAAAAAATCAGAATACTAAAATGGCTAAATCTCCTGAACTAGGCGACTGCGGGGTCAAATTATGCACCAGAAAAAAAAATTCAGAATACTAAAATGGCTAAATCTCCTAAACTAGGCGTCTGCGGGGTCAAATTATGCACCAGAAAAAGAAAATTCAAAACACAAAAATGGCTATATCTGCTACACTAGGCGTCTGCGGGGGTCTTTTTATGCACCAGAAAAAAAAATTAAATACCAAAATGGCTATATCTCCTAAACTAAAAATCAAAATACTTAAACGGCTATATCTCCTAAACTCGGTGTCTGCGGGGGTCATTTTATGCACCAGAAAAAAAAATCAGAATACTAAAAAGGCTAAATCTCGTAAACTAGGCGTCTGCGGGATCAAATTATTCACCAGAAAAAAAAATCAAGATACTAAAACGGCTATATCTCCTAAACTAGGCGTCTGCGGGGTCAAATTATGCACCAGAAAAAAAAAAATTTAAAACACAAAAATGGCTATTTCTCCTAAACTAGGCGTCTTCGGGGGTCATTTTATGCACCAGAAAAAAAAAATTCAGATTACTAAAATGGCTAAATCACCTAAACTAGGCGTCTGCGGGATCCAATTATGCACCAGAAAAAAAAATCAAGATACTAAAACGGCTATATCTCCTAAACTAGGTGTCTGCGGGGGTCATTTTATGCACCAGAAAAAAAAAATCAGAATACTAAAATGGCTAAATCTCCTAAACTAGGCGTCTGCGGGATCAAATTATGCACCAGAAAAAAAATCAAGATACTAATACGGCTATATCACCTAAACTAGGCGTCTGCGGGGTCAAATTATGCTCCAGAAAAAAAAAAATTCAAAACACAAAAATCTCTATTTCTCCTAAACTAGGCGTCTTCGGGGGTCATTTTATGCACCAGAAAAAAAAATTAAATACTAAAATGGCTATATCTCCTAAACTAGGCGACTGCGGGGTCAAATTATGCACCAGAAAAAAAAATCAAGATACTAAAACATCTATATCTCCTAAACTAGGTGTCTGCGGTGGTCATTTTATGCACCAGAAAAAAAAAATCAGAATACTAAAATGGCTAAATCTCCTAAACTAGGCGTCTGCGGGGTCAAATTATGCACCAGAAAAAAAAAAATTCAAAATACTAAAATGGCTATATCTCCTAAACTAGGCGTCTGAGGGGTCAAATTATGCACCAGAAAAAAAAATCAAAATACTGAAACGTTTATATCTCCTAAACTAGGCGTCTGCGGGGTCAAATTATGCACCAGAAAAAAAAAATCAAGATACTAAAACGGCTATATCTCCTAAACTAGGTGTCTGCGGGGGTCATTTTATGCACCAGAAAAAAAAAATCAGAATACTAAAATGGCTAAATCTCCTAAACTAGGCGTCTGCGGGGTCAAATTATGCACCAGAAAAAAAAAAATTCAAAATACTAAAATGGCTATATCTCCTAAACTAGGCGTCTGCAGGGTCAAATTATGCACCAGAAAAAAAAAAATCAAAATACTGAAACGGTTATATCTCCTTAACTAGGCGTCTGCGGAGGTCATTTTATGCACCAAAAATCCATAATATTAAAATGGCTATATCTCCTAAACTAGGCGTCTGCCGGGTCAAATTATGCACCAGAAAAAAAAATCAAAACACTAAAACGGTTATATCTCCTAAACTAGGCGTCTGCGGGGTCAAATTATGCACCAGAAAAAAAAATCAAGATACTAAAACGGCTTTATCTCCTAAACTAGGTGTCTGCGGGGGTCATTTTATGCACCAGAAAAAAAAAATCAGAATACTAAAATGGCTAAATCTCCTAAACTAGGCGTCTGCGGGGTCAAATTATGCACCAGAAAAAAAAAATTCAAAATACTAAAATGCCTATATCTCCTAAACTAGGCGTCTGAGCGGTCAAATTATGCTCCAGAAAAAAAAAATCAAAATACTGAAACGGTTATATCTCCTTAACTAGGCGTCTGCGGGGGTCATTTTATGCACCAAAAATCCATAATACTAAAATGGCTATATCTCCTAAACTAGGCGTCTGCCGGGTCAAATTATGCACCAGAAAAAAAAATCAAAACACTAAAACGGTTATATCTAATAAACTAGGCGTCTGCGGGGTCAAATTATGCACCAGAAAAAAAAATCAAGATACTAAAACGGCTTTATCTCCTAAACTAGGTGTCTGCGGGGGTCATTTTATGCACCAGAAAAAAAAAAATCTGAATACTAAAATGGCTAAATCTCCTAAACTAGGCGTCTGCGGGGTCAAATTATGCACCAGAAAAAAAAATTCAAAATAATAAAATGCCTATATCTCCTAAACTAGGCGTCTGAGGGGTCAAATTATGCACCAGAAAAAAAAAATCAAAATACTGAAACGGTTATATCTCCTAAACTAGGCGTCTGAGGGGTCAAATTATGCACCAGAAAAAAAAATCAAGATACTAAAGCGGCTTTATCTCCTAAACTAGGTGTCTGCGTGGGTCATTTTATGCACCAGAAAAAAAAAATCAGAATACTAAAATGGCTAAATCTCCTAAACTAAGCGTCTGCGGGGTCAAATTATGCACCAGAAAAAAAAAATTCAAAAAACTAAAATGGCTATATCTCCTAAACTAGGCGTCTGCCGGGTCAAATTATGCACCAGAAAAAAAATCAAAATACAAAACGGTTATATCTCCTAAACTAGGCGTCTGCGGGGTCAAATTATGCAGCAGAAAAAAAAATTCAGAAAACTAAAATGGCTATTTCTCCTTAACTAAGCCTCAGCGGGTGTCATTTTAAGCCCCAGAAAAACAAAATCAAAATACTAAAATGGCTAAACTTCTAAACTAGGCGTCTGCGTGGGTCATTTTATGCATCAAAAAACCAAAACACTAAAATGGCCATATTCCCTAACTTGGGCGTCAGCTGGGTCAAATTATGCACCAGAAAAAAAAATCAAAACACTAAAACGGATATATCTCCTAAGATAGGTGTCAGCGGGGGTCATTTTATGCACCAGAAAAAAAAAATTCAGATTTCTAAAATGGCTAAATCTCCTAAACTAGGCGTCTGCGGGGTCAAATTATGCACCAGAAAAAAAAAATTCTAAATACTAAAATGGCTACATCTCCTAAGCTTGGCGTCGGCGGGGGTCATTTTATGCACCAAAAATCCAAAATACAAAAATGGCTATGTCTCTTAAACTAGGCATCTGCGAGGGTCATTTTATGCACCAGAAAAAAAAAAATTCTAAATACTAAAATAGCTAAATCTCCTAAACTAGGCGTCTGCGGGGTCAAATTATGCACCAGAAAAAAAAATTCAAAATAATAAAATGCCTATATCTCCTAAACTAGGCGTCTGAGGGGTCAAATTATGCACCAGAAAAAAAAAATCAAAATACTGAAACGGTTATATCTCCTAAACTAGGCGTCTGAGGGGTCAAATTATGCACCAGAAAAAAAAATCAAGATACTAAAGCGGCTTTATCTCCTAAACTAGGTGTCTGCGGTTATCATTTTATGCACCAGAAAAAAAAAAATTCAAAATACTAAAATGGCTATATCTCCTAAACTAGGCGTCTGCAGGGGTCATTTTCCTCAGAAAAAAAAATTAAAACATTTAAATGGCTATATCTCCTAAACTAGGCCTCTGCGGGGGTCATTTTATGCACCAAAAATCAAAAATGGCTATATCTCCTACACTAGGGGTCTGCAGGGGCCATTTTATGAACCAGAAAAAAAAATTCAAAGCACTAAAATGGCTAAATCTCCTAAACTAGGCGTCTGCGGGGTCAAATTATGCACCAGAAAAAAAAAATTCAAAACACAAAAATTGGTATATCTCCTAACCTAGGCCTCTGCGGGGGTCATTTTATGCACCAAAAATGAAAAATGGCTATATCTCCTAAACTAGGCGTCTGCGGGGGTCTTTTTATGCAACAGAAAAAAAAAATTCTAAATACTAAAATGGCTATATCTTCTAAGCTTGGCGTCTGCGGGGTCATTTTATGCACCAAAAATCCAAAATACAAAAATGGCTATGTCTCTTAAACTAGGCATCTGCGAGGGTCATTTTATGCACCAGAAAAAAAAAAATTCTAAATACTAAAATAGCTATATCTCCTAAACTAGGCGTCTGCGGTTTTCACTTTATGCACCAGAAAAAAAAATTTCAAAATACTAAAGTGGCTAAATCTCCTAAACCAGGCGTCTACGGTGTTCATTCTATGCACCAGAAAAAAAGAATTCAAAAAACACAAAAATGACTATATCTCCTAAACTAGGCGTCTGCGCGGGTCATTTTATGCCCCAGAAAAAAAATTCAAAATACTAAAACGGATATATCTCCTAAACTAGGCGTCTGCAGGGGTCATTTTATGCACCAAAAATCCAAAATACTAAAATTGCTATATCTCCTAAACTATTCGTCTGCGGGTGTCATTTTATGTCCCAGAAAAAAACCCAAATACTAAAATGGATATATCTTCTAAACAAGGCATCTGCGGAGGTCATTTTATGTCCTAGAAAAAACAATTTTAAAATACTAAAATGGCTAAATTTCCTAAACTATTCGTCTGCGGGGTCAAATTGTGCACCAGAAGAAAAATCAAAATACTAAAACGGATATATTATTATGGGTTATAGTGAGCATGTTTTCGTTCACTGGTAATGAAAAATAATCTTCGAGCCATTCTTAGCACTATCCCTACCTGCTCGTATCTTGGCACCATCTAAATACTAAAATGGCTTTATCTCCTAAACTAGTGGTCTGGGGGGTCATTTTATGCACCAGAAAAAAAAATCAAAATACTAAGATGGCTATATCTCCGAAACTAGGTATCTGCGGGGGTCATTTTACGCACCAGAAAAAAAAAATTCAAAGTACTAAAATGGCAATATCTCCTAATCTAGGCGTGTGCGGGGGTCATCTTATGCAACAGAAAAAAACATTCAAAACACCAAAATGGCTATATCCCCTCAACTAGGGGTTTGCTGTGGTTATATTATGCACCAGAAAAAAAAACATTCAAAACACTAAAATGGCTACATCCCCTAAACTAGGCGTCTGCGGGAGTCATTTAGTGCACCAGAAAAAAAAAATTCAAAACACTAAAATGGCTATATCTCCTAAACTGGTGGTCTGCGGGGGTCATTTTAAGCACCAAAAAAAAAAATCAAAACACTAAAATGGCTATATCTCCTTAACTAGTCGTCTGCGAGGGTCATATTAAGAACCAGAAAAAAAAACATTCAAAACACCAAAATGGCTATATCTCCTAAGCTTAGGTCTGTGGGGGCCATTTTATGCCCCAGAAAAAAAAAATTCAAAACACTAAAATGGCTATATCTCCTAAACTAGTCATCTGGGGGGTCATATTATGCAACAGAAAAAAACATTCAAAACACCAAAATGGCTATATCCCCTCAACTAGGGGTTTGCTGGGGTTATATTATGCACCAGAAAAAAAACATTCAAAACACTAAAATGGCTATATCCCCTAAACTAGGCGTCTGCGGGAGTCATTTAGTGCACCAGAAAAAAAAAATTCAAAACACTAAAATGGCTATATCTCCTAAACTGGTGGTCTGCGGGTGTCATTTTATGCACCTGAAAAAAATATTCAAAAGACTAAAATGCCTATATCTCCTAAACTAGGCGTCTGCGGGGGTTGTTTTATGCAGCAGGAAAATAAAAATGCAAAACACCAAAACGGCTATATCTCCTAAGCTAGTCATCTGCGGGGGTCATATTATGCAACAGAAAAAAACATTCAAAACACCAAAATGGCTATATCTCCTAAGCTGGGGTCTGTGGGGGCCATTTTATGCCCCAGAAAAAAAAAATTCAAAACACTAAAATGGCTATATCTCCTAAACTAGTCATCTGCGGGGGTCATATTATACAACAGAAAAAAACATTCAAAACACCAAAATGGCTATATCCCCTCAACTAGGGGTTTGCTGGGGTTATATTATGCACCAGAAAAAAAAAATTCAAAACACTAAAATGGCTATATCTCCTAAACTGGTGGTCTGCGGGTGTCATTTCAAGCACCAGAAAAAAAAATTCAAAACACTAAAATGGCTGTATCTCCTAAATTAGTCGTCTGCGAGGGTCATAAAATGCACCAGAAAAAAAATCATTCAAAACATTAAAATGGCTATATCCCCTAAACTAGGCGCCTGCGGGAGTCATTTTGTGTACCAGAAAAAAATATTCAAAACACTAAAATGGCTATATCTCTTAAACTAAGGGTCTGCAGATGTCATTTTATGCACCAGAACAAAAAAATTCAAAATACTAAAATGGCAATATCTCCTAATCTAAGCGTCTGCGGGGGTCTTTTTATTCACCAGAAAAAGAATCTAAATACTAAGATGGCTATATCTCCGAAACTAGGCGTCTGCGGTGGTCATTTTATTCACCAGAAAAAAAAATCTAAATACTAAAATGGCTTTATCTCCTAAACTAGTGGTCTGCGGGGGTCATTTTATGCACCAGAAAAAAAAATCAAAATACTAAAATGGCTAAATCTCCAAAACTAGGCGTCTGCTGGGGTCATTTTGTGCACCAGAAAAAAAAATTCTAAATACTCAAATTGCTATATCTCCTAAACTAAGCATCCACGCGGGTCATTTTATGCACCAGAAAAGACTTCAAAACACAAAAATGGCTTTATCTCCTAAACTGGGCGTCAGCGGCGGTCATTTTATGCACCAGAAAAAAAAAATCAAAATAAAAAAAGGGCTATATCTCCTAAACTACGCGTCTGCGGGGGTCATTTTATGCACCAGAAAAAAAAATTCAAAACATAAAAATGGCTATATCTCCTAAACTAAGCGGCTGCGCGGGTCATTTTGAGCACCAGAAAAAAAAATCCAAAATACCAAAATGACTATATCTCCTAAAATAGGCGTCTGCGGGGGCATTTTATGCACCAGATAAAAAGAATCAAAATACTAAAATGGCTATATCTCCTAAACAAGGCGTCTGCGGGGGTCATTTTATGTCCCAGAAAAAACAATTTTAAAATACTAAAATGGCTAAATTTCCTAAACTATTCGTCTGCGGGGTCAAATTGTGCACCAGAAGAAAAATCAAAATACTAAAACGGATATATTATTATGGGTTATAGTGAGCATGTTTTCGTTCACTGGTAATGAAAAATAATCTTCGAGCCATTCTTAGCACTATCCCTACCTGCTCGTATCTTGGCACCATCGACGGCAGCAGTAACTTGGGTCAGCGGGTAGCCAGCCCGGCAAATAATTTTCGGTGCCCAGGTTCAAATCTCCGTGTAGGAACATTTTTTTTTTTTCTTTAGTTTGAATGGTTCTAGTTTCCACATTGCGCGCTCCGACCTCATGGTTATCATATGGTATGATATTCCTTCGGTTAGGATTAGCGGATGTGGAAAATCAGGAGAGGTGGTCTGATCTGACGAACCAGTTGAACAAGGAAAAAAACGGATCTGGTAGGTGGTACGAGTTTGGAGAAAACAGGCGACGAGTAGGCTGGGATTGATAGTGGAGGTCAGTTTTAAGTAGGAGTTTGAGTCAAGCAGTTCGGGTGCGGTGTTAGATACCCATGAAGGTTAAACGAGCGTAGAGAAAAAAAAAAACTAAGAATACGAAACGAGTGTGTTGATAGTGCGAGTATAAACTAGTGTAAAGTATAAACTATGTACAATATCTGCGAATGCAAATTAGAGAGGAGATAAAAGGAATAGAGGAAAACAAGAAGCAAAAACGTTCTCTTATGTTCAAATAAAAGTTATTATAAATAGAAAAAAACAAAACAAGTGAAATGAAACAAAACCTAATAACGAAAATAAGTGGAAAAAAAAATCAGACTGTAAAGACGGTAGTTAAAAACAGTTTTTTTTGATTTTCGGAAACGTGAAAAGTGACGTCTATATCTTGGCCGAGTCAGTTTTCTGAAGGTACGAAGCCGAGAACCGAGCAGACGGAGCTACGAACGAGGAAAAATCAGATAAGTTTACGATTACTTATGCACCTAGTTAAATGTTAAATAAGCGGGAGCCTATATGCCGGCCGATACTTTTTTGACCGGGATTTATGAAATGTGGTATTAGCTGTTATCGCTTAGGTGCCAACGTCGTGTCCGGTTCGATTCCGAGTTATTTTTTTTTTTTTTTTTTTTTTTTGTTTGGTATAATATCTTTTATTTTCTGAGCTGTTACTTAGCTGTAAGATTTTGAATAATGAATTTGTGAAGTTAATTAAGCTAGAATTAAGTTAGCACGTAAGAGATATTTGTGAATTACCGATAAGAGTAGATTAAAACAACTTTTCCTGTTAACGTTTCGGAAGACCGTGTTTCATTTTGTAGAGCTCTGCATAAATTTTTTTTATTATTGTTTGTTTTTTTTCTTTTGCCCGGATTATCTACTGAAAAAAAGAGCGAATCCCACATTTAGTCGCGATTCTGGGTGTGGGTAGTTAAAGGGAAGAGCAATCGCGTGGCGCCCATTTTTAACATCTTAACCCACGACCACACTTCGTGGTGGTCGGGCACTCTTCCGTGGTACGGCGTGTTGAACGGAGAATTCGGGGGTAACAATATCTCCAAAACTATGCGCTGCGGGGGTCATTTTATGAACCAGAAATGACTTCAAAATACAAAAATAGCTATATCTCCTAAACTCGGCGTCAGCGGCAGCCATTTTATGCACCAGAAAAAAAAAATTCTAAATACTCAAATTGCTATATCTCCTAAACTAAGCATCCACGCGGGTCATTTTATGCACCAGAAAAGACTTCAAAACACAAAAATGGCTTTATCTCCTAAACTGGGCGTCAGCGGCGGTCATTTTATGCACCAGAAAAAAAAAATCAAAATAATAAAATGGCTATATCTCCTAAACTACGCGTCTGCGGGGGTCATTTTATGCACCAGAAAAAAAAATTCAAAACATAAAAATGGCTATTTCTCCTAAACTAAGCGGTTGCGCGGGTCATTTTGTGCACCAGAAAAAAAAATCCAAAATACTAAAATGGCTATATCTCCTAAAATAGGCGTCTGCGGGGGCATTTTATGCACCAGATAAAAAGAATCAAAATACTAAAATGGCTATATCTCTCAAACAAGGCGTCTGCGGGGGTCATTTTTGCACCAAAAATCCGAAAAACTAAAATGGCTATATTCCTACACTAGGCGTCTGCAGGGGTCATTTTATGCACCAGAAAAAAAATTTCAAAGCACTAAAATGGCTAAATCTCCTAAACTAGGCGTCTGCGGGGTCAAATTATGCACCAGAACAAAAAAATTCAAAATACTAAAATGGGAATATCTCTTAAACTAAGGGTCTGCAGATGTCATTTTATGCACCAGAACAAAAAAATTCAAAATACTAAAATGGCAATATCTCCTAATCTAAGCGTCTGCGGGGGTCATTTTATTCACCAGAAAAAAAATCTAAATACTAAGATGGCTATATCTCCGAAACTAGGCGTCTGCGGTTGTCATTTTATTCACCAGAAAAAAAATCTAAATACTAAGATGGCTATATCTCCGAAACTAGGTGTCTGCGGGGGTCATTTTACGCACCAGAAAAAAAAAATTCAAAGTACTAAAATGGCAATATCTCCTAATCTAGGCGTGTGCGGGGGTCATCTTATGCAACAGAAAAAAACATTCAAAACACCAAAATGGCTATATCCCCTCAACTAGGGGTTTGCTGTGGTTATATTATGCACCAGAAAAAAAAACATTCAAAACACTAAAATGGCTACATCCCCTAAACTAGGCGTCTGCGGGAGTCATTTAGTGCACCAGAAAAAAAAATTCAAAACACTAAAATGGCTATATCTCCTAAACTGGTGGTCTGCGGGGGTCATTTTAAGCACCAAAAAAAAAAAATCAAAACACTAAAATGGCTATATCTCCTTAACTAGTCGTCTGCGAGGGTCATATTAAGAACCAGAAAAAAAAACATTCAAAAGACCAAAATGGCTATATCTCCTAAGCTTAGGTCTGTGGGGGCCATTTTATGCCCCAGAAAAAAAAAAATTCAAAACACTAAAATGGCTATATCTCCTAAACTAGTCATCTGCGGGGGTCATATTATGCAACAGAAAAAAACATTCAAAACACCAAAATGGCTATATCCCCTCAACTAGGGGTTTGCTGGGGTTATATTATGCACCAGAAAAAAAACATTCAAAACACTAAAACGGCTATATCCCCTAAACTAGGCGTCTGCGGGAGTCATTTAGTGCACCAGAAAAAAAAAATTCAAAACACTAAAATGGCTATATCTCCTGAACTGGTGGTCTGCGGGTGTCATTTTATGCACCTGAAAAAAATATTCAAAAGACTAAAATGCCTATATCTCCTAAACTAGGCGTCTGCGGGGGTTGTTTTATGCAGCAGGAAAATAAAAATGCAAAACACCAAAACGGCTATATCTCCTAAGCTAGTCATCTGCGGGGGTCATATTATGCAACAGAAAAAAACATTCAAAACACCAAAATGGCTATATCTCCTAAGCTGGGGTCTGTGGGGGCCATTTTATGCCCCAGAAAAAAAAAATTCAAAACACTAAAATGGCTATATCTCCTAAACTAGTCATCTGCGGGGGTCATATTATACAACAGAAAAAAACATTCAAAACACCAAAATGGCTATATCCCCTCAACTAGGGGTTTGCTGGGGTTATATTATGCACCAGAAAAAAAAAATTCAAAACACTAAAATGGCTATATCTCCTAAATTAGTCGTCTGCGAGGGTCATAAAATGCACCAGAAAAAAAATCATTCAAAACATTAAAATGGCTATATCTCTTAAACTAAGGGTCTGCAGATGTCATTTTATGCACCAGAACAAAAAAATTCAAAATACTAAAATGGCAATATCTCCTAATCTAAGCGTCTGCGGGGGTCATTTTATTCACCAGAAAAAAAATCTAAATACTAAGATGGCTATATCTCCGAAACTAGGCGTCTGCGGTGGTCATTTTATTCACCAGAAAAAAAAATCTAAATACTAAAATGGCTTTATCTCCTAAACTAGTGGTCTGGGGGGTCATTTTATGCACCAGAAAAAAAAATCAAAATACTAAGATGGCTATATCTCCGAAACTAGGTGTCTGCGGGGGTCATTTTACGCACCAGAAAAAAAAAATTCAAAGTACTAAAATGGCAATATCTCCTAATCTAGGCGTGTGCGGGGGTCATCTTATGCAACAGAAAAAAACATTCAAAACACCAAAATGGCTATATCCCCTCAACTAGGGGTTTGCTGTGGTTATATTATGCACCAGAAAAAAAAACATTCAAAACACTAAAATGGCTACATCCCCTAAACTAGGCGTCTGCGGGAGTCACTTAGTGCACCAGAAAAAAAAAATTCAAAACACTAAAATGGCTATATCTCCTAAACTGGTGGTCTGCGGGGGTCATTTTAAGCACCAAAAAAAAAAAATCAAAACACTAAAATGGCTATATCTCCTTAACTAGTCGTCTGCGAGGGTCATATTAAGAACCAGAAAAAAAAACATTCAAAACACCAAAATGGCTATATCTCCTAAGCTTAGGTCTGTGGGGG
This sequence comes from Volucella zonaria, assembly GCA_963966105.1. Lineage (NCBI taxonomy): Eukaryota > Metazoa > Arthropoda > Insecta > Diptera > Syrphidae > Volucella > Volucella zonaria. The sequence continues at coordinate 7,925,919 of CAWYQB010000254.1, read as the reverse complement.
CCATTTTATGCCCCAGAAAAAAAAAATTCAAAACACTAAAATGGCTATATCTCCTAAACTAGTCATCTGCGGGGGTCATATTATGCAACAGAAAAAAACATTCAAAACACCAAAATGGCTATATCCCCTCAACTAGGGGTTTGCTGGGGTTATATTATGCACCAGAAAAAAAAAATTCAAAACACTAAAATGGCTATATCTCCTAAACTGGTGGTCTGCGGGTGTCATTTCAAGCACCAGAAAAAAAAATTCAAAACACTAAAATGGCTGTATCTCCTAAATTAGTCGTCTGCGAGGGTCATAAAATGCACCAGAAAAAAAATCATTCAAAACATTAAAATGGCTATATCCCCTAAACTAGGCGCCTGCGGGAGTCATTTTGTGTACCAGAAAAAAATATTCAAAACACTAAAATGGCTATATCTCTTAAACTAAGGGTCTGCAGATGTCATTTTATGCACCAGAACAAAAAAATTCAAAATACTAAAATGGCAATATCTCCTAATCTAAGCGTCTGCGGGGGTCATTTTATTCACCAGAAAAAGAATCTAAATACTAAGATGGCTATATCTCCGAAACTAGGCGTCTGCGGTGGTCATTTTATTCACCAGAAAAAAAAATCTAAATACGAAAATGGCTTTATCTCCTAAACTAGTGGTCTGCGGGGGTCATTTTATGCACCAGAAAAACAAATCAAAATACTAAAATGGCTAAATCTCCAAAACTAGGCGTCTGCTGGGGTCATTTTGTGCACCAGAAAAAAAAATTCTAAATACTCAAATTGCTATATCTCCTAAACTAAGCATCCACGCAGGTCATTTTATGCACCAGAAAAGACTTCAAAACACAAAAATGGCTTTATCTCCTAAACTGGGCGTCAGCGGCGGTCATTTTATGCACCAGAAAAAAAAATTCAAAATAAAAAAATGGCTATATCTCCTAAACTACGCGTCTGCGGGGGTCATTTTATGCACCAGAAAAAAAAATTCAAAACATAAAAATGGCTATATCTCCTAAACTAAGCGGCTGCGCGGGTCATTTTGTGCACCAGAAAAAAAAATCTAATCTACTAAAATGGCTAAATCTCCAAAACTAGGCGTCTGCTGGGGTCATTTTGTGCATCAGAAAAAAAAATTCTAAATACTCAAATTGCTATATCTCCTAAACTAAGCATCCACGCAGGTCATTTTATGCACCAGAAAAGACTTCAAAACACAAAAATGGCTTTATCTCCTAAACTGGGCGTCAGCGGCGGTCATTTTATGCACCAGAAAAAAAAATTCAAAATAAAAAAATGGCTATATCTCCTAAACTACGCGTCTGCGGGGGTCATTTTATGCACCAGAAAAAAAAATTCAAAACATAAAAATGGCTATATCTCCTAAACTAAGCGGCTGCGCGGGTCATTTTGTGCACCAGAAAAAAAAATCCAAAATACCAAAATGGCTATATTTCCTAAAATAGGCGTCTGCGGGGGCATTTTATGCACCAGATAAAAAGAATCAAAATACTAAAATGGCTATATCTCCTAAACAAGGCGTCTGCGGGGGTCATTTTTGCACCAAAAATCCGAAATACTAAAATGGCTATATTCCTACACTAGGGGTCTGCAGGGGTCATTTTATGCACCAGAAAAAAAATTTCAAAGCACTAAAATGGCTAAATCTCCTAAATTAGGCGTCTGCGGGGTCAAATTAAGCACCAGAACAAAAAAATTCAAAATACTAAAACGGCAATATCTCTTAAACTAAGGGTCTGCAGATGTCATTTTATGCACCAGAACAAAAAAATTCAAATTACTAAAATGGCAATATCTCCTAATCTAAGCGTCTGCGGGGGTCATTTTTTTCACCAGAAAAAAAATCTAAATACTAAGATGGCTTTATCTCCTAAACTAGTGGTCTGCGGGGGTCGTTTGTTTTATGCGCCAGAACAAAGAAATCCAAAATACTAAAATGGCGATTTCTCCTAAACTAGGCGTCTGCGGGGGTCATTTTATGCTCCAGAAAAAAAAATTCAAAACACTAAAATGGCTATATCTCTTAAACTAAGGGTATGCAGATGTCATTTTATGTACCAGAAAAAAAAATTCAAAATACTAAAATGGCAATATCTCCTAATCTAAGCGTCTGCGGGGGTCATTTTATTCACCAGAAAAAAAATCTAAATACTAAGATGGCTATATCTCCGAAACTAGGTGTCTGCTGGGGTCATTTTACGCACCAGAAAAAAAAAATTCAAAGTACTAAAATGGCAATATCTCCTAATCTAGGCGTGTGCGGCTGTCATATTATGCAACAGAAAAAAACATTCAAAACACCAAAATGGCTATATCCCCTCAACTAGGGTTTGCTGTGGTTATATTATGCACCAGAAAAAAAAACATTCAAAACACTAAAATGGCTACATCCCCTAAACTAGGCGTCTGCGGGAGTCATTTAGTGCACCAGAAAAAAAAAATTCAAAACACTAAAATGGCTATATCTCCTAAACTGGTGGTCTGCGGGGGCATTTTAAGCACCAAAAAAAAAAAATCAAAACACTAAAATGGCTATATCTCCTTAACTAGTCGTTTGCGAGGGTCATATTAAGCACCAGAAAAAAAAACATTCAAAACACAAAAATGGCTATATCTCCTAAGCTGGGGTCTGTGGGGGCCATTTTATGCCCCAGAAAAAAAAAATTCAAAACACTAAAATTGCTATATCTCCTAAACTGGGGGTCTGCCGGGGTCATTTTATGCATCAGAAACAAAAATTCAAAACACTAAAATGGCTGTATCTACCAAACTAGTCGTCTGCGGGGGTCATAAAATGCACCAGAAAAAAAAACATTCAAAACATTAAAATGGCTATATCTCCTTAGCTAGCGGACTGCGGGGGTCATATTATGCACCAGAAAAAAAACATTCAAAACACTAAAATGGCTATATCCCCTAAACTAGGCGCCTGCGGGAGTCATTTTGTGCACCAGAAAAAAATATTCAAAACACTAAAATGGCTATATCTCTTAAACTAAGGGTCTGCAGATGTCATTTTATGCACCAGAACAAAAAAAATCAAAATACTAGAATGGCTATTCTCCTAAACTAGGCGTCTGCGGTGGTCATTTTATTCACCAGAAAAAAAAATCTAAATACTAAAATGGCTATATCTCCTAAACTAGTGGTCTGCGGGGGTCGTTTGTTTTATGCGATAGAAAAAAGAAATCCAAAATACTAAAATGGCGATATCTCCTAAACTAGGCGTCTGCGGGGGTCATTTTATGCTCCAGAAAAAAAAATTCAAAACACTAAAATGGCTATATCTCTTAAACTAAGAGTCTGCAGATGTCATTTTATGCACCAGAAAAAAAAATTCAAAATACTAAAATGGCAATATCTCCTAATCTAAGCGTCTGCGGGGGTCATTTTATTCACCAGAAAAAAAAATCTAAATTCTAAGATGGCTATATCTCCGAAACTAGGTGTCTGCGGGGGTCATTTTACGCACCAGAAAAAAAAAATTCAAAGCACTAAAATGGCTATATCTCTTAATCTAAGGGTCTGCAGATGTCATTTTATGCACCAGAAAAAAAAATTCAAAATCCTAAAATGGCAATATCTCCTAATCTAGGCGTCTGCGGGGTCATTTTATTCACCAGAAAAAAAATTTAAATACTAAGATGGCTATATCTCCGAAACTAGGCGTCTGCGGGGGTCATTTTACGCACCAGAAAAAAAAAATCAAAACACTAAAATGGTTATATCTCCTAAACCTATCGTCTGCGGGGGTCATTTTATGATCCAGAAAAAAAATTCAAAACACTAAAATGGCTATATCTCCTAAACTAGGCGTCTGCGGGGGTCATTTTATGCACCAGAAAAAAAAATCAAAATACTAAAATGGTTATATCTCCTAATCTAGGCGTCCGCGGGGGTCATTTTATTCACCAGACAAAAAATCTTAATACTAAGATGGCTATATCTCTGAAACTAGGTGTCTGCGGGGGTCATTTTGCGCACCAGAAAAAAAAAATTCAGAGTACTAAAATGGCAATATCTCCTAATCTAGGCGTCTGCGGGGGTCATTTTATTCACCAGAAAAAAAATATTAATACTAAGATGGCTATATCTCCTAAACTAGGCGCCTGCGGGGGTCATTTTATGCACCAGAAAAAAAAAACACAAAAATCTCTATTTCTCCTAAACTATTCGTCTGCGGGGGTCATTTTGTGCACCAGAAAAAAAAAATCCAAAATACTAAAATGACTATATTTCCTAATCTAAACGTCTGCGAGGGTTATTTTATACACCAGAAAAGAAAAATTCAAAATACTCAAATGGCTATATCTCCTAAAATTGGCGTCTGCGGGGTCAAATTATGCACCAGAAAAAAAAAAATTCAAAACACAAAAATGGCTATATCTCCTAAACTAGGCGTCTGCGGGGGACATTTTATGCACCAGAAAAAAAATTCAAAATACTAAAATGGCTATATCTCCTAAACTAGGCGTCTGCGAGGGTCATTTTATGCACCAGAAAAAAGAAATCCAAAATACTAAAATGGCGATATATCCTAAACTAGGAGTCTGCGGGGGCCATATTATGCTCCAGAAAAAAAAAAATTCAAAACACTAAAATGGCTATATCTCTTAAACTAAGGGTCTGCAGATGTTATTTTATGCACCAGAACAAAAAAAATCAAAATACTAAAATGGCAATATCTCCTTAACTAGGCGTCTGCGGCGGTCATTTTATTCACCAGAAAAAAAAATCTAAATACTAAAATGGCTATATCTCCGAAACTGGGCACCTGCGGGGGTCATTTTACGCACCAGAAAAAAAAATCAAAACGCTAAAATGGCTATATATCCTAAACCTGTCGTCTGCGTGGGTCATTTTATAATCCAGAAAAAAAATTCAAAATACTAAAATGGTTATATCTCTAAACTAGGCGTCTGCGGGGGTCATTTCATGCACTAGAAAAAAAAGTCAAAATACTAAAATGGCTAAATCTCCAAAACTAGGCGTCTGCTGGGGTCATTTTGTTCACCAGAAAAAAAAAATTCTAAATACTAAAATTGCTATATCTCCTAAACTAAGCGTCCACGCGGGTCATTTTATGCACCAGAAAAGACTTCAAAACACAAAAATGACTATATCTCCTAAACTAGGCGTCAGCGGCGGTCATTTTATGCACTAGAAAAAAAAATCAAAATAATAAAATGGCTATATCTCCTAAAATAGGCGTCTGCGGGGACATTTTATGCACCAGATAAAAAGAATCAAAATACTAAAATGGCTATATCTCCTTAACTAGGCGTCTGCGGGGGTCATTTTATGTACCAAAAATCCGAAATACTAAAATGGCTATATTCCTACACTAGGGGTCTGCAGGGGTCATTTTATGCACCAGAAAAAAAAATTCAAAACATAAAAATGGCTATATCTCATAAACTAAGCGGCTGCGCGGGTTATTTTGTGCACCAGAAAAAAAAATCAAAATACTAAAATGGCTATATCTCCTAATCTAGGCGTCCGCGGAGGTCATTTTATTCACCAGACAAAAAATCTAAATACTAAGATGGCTATATCTCCGAAACTAGGTGTCTGCGGTGGTCATTTTACGCACCAGAAAAAAAAATTCAGAGTACTAAAATGGCAATATCTCCTAATCTAGGCGTCTGCGGGGGTCATTTTATTCACCAGAAAAAAAATCTATATACTAAGATGGCTATATCTCCTAAACTAGGCGTCTGCGGGGGTCATTTTATGCACCAGAAAAAAAAAAACACAAAAATCTCTATGTCTCCTAAACTATTCGTCTGCGGGGGTCATTTTGTGCACCAGAAAACAAAAATCCAAAATACTAAAATGACTATATTTCCTAATCTAAACGTCTGCGAGGGTTATTTTATACACCAGGAAAGAAAAATTCAAAATACTAAAATGGCTATATCTCCTAAAATAGGCGTCTGCGGGGTCAAATTATGCACCAGAAAAAAAAAAATTGAAAACACAAAAATGGCTATATCTCCTAAACTAGGCGTCTGCGGGGGACGTTTTGTGCACCAGAAAAAAAAAATCAAAATACTAAAATGGCTATATCTCTTAAACTAGGCGTCTGCTAGGGTCATTTTATGCACCAGCAAAAAGAAATCCAAAATACTAAAATGGCGATATCTCCTAAACTAAGAGTCTGCGGGGGCCATTTTATGCTCCAGAAAAAAAAAATTCAAAACACTAAAATGGCTATATCTCTTAAACCAAGGGTCTGCAGATGTCATTTTATGCTCCAGAACAAAAAAATTCAAAATACTAAAATGGCAATGTCTCCTAAACTAGGCGTCTGCGGTGGTCATTTTATTCACCAGAAAAAAAAATCTAAATTCTAAAATGGCTATATCTCCGAAACTAGGCACCTGCGGGGGTCATTTTACGCACCAGAAAAAAAAATCAAAGGACTAAAATGGCTATATATCCTAAACCTGTCGTCTGCGGGGGTCATTTTATAATCCAGAAAAAAAATTCAAAATACTAAAATGGCTATATCTCCTAAACTAGGCGTCTGCGGGGGTCATTTTATGCACTAGAAAAAAAAGTCAAAATACTAAAATGGCTATATCTCATAAACTAGGCGTCTGCGGGGGTCATTTTATGCACCAGAAAAAAAAATCAAAATTCTAAAATGGCTAAATCTCCAAACCTAGGCGTCTGCTGGGGTCATTTTGTGCACCAGAAGAAAAAAATTCTAAATACTAAAATTGCTATATCTCCTAAACTAAGCGTCCACGCGGGTCATTTTATGCACCAGAAATGACTTCAAAACACAAAAATGGCTATATCTCCTAAACTAGGCGTCAGCGGCGGTCATTTTACGCACTAGAAAAAAAAAATCAAAATAATAAAATGGCTATATCTCCTAAAATAGGCGACATTTTATGCACCAGATAAAAAGAATCAAAATACTAAAATGGCTATATCTCCTAAACTAGGCGTCTGCGGAGGTCATTTTATGTACCAAAAATCCGAAATACTAAAATAGCTATATTCCTACACTAGGGGTCTGCAGGGGTCATTTTATGCACCAGAAAAAAAATTTCAAAGCACTAAAATGGCAAAATCTCCTAAACTACGCGTCTGCGGGGGTCATTTTAGGCACCAGAAAAAAAAAAATTCTAAATACTGAAATGGCTATATTACCTAAACTAGGCGTCTGTGGGGTCATTTGCCCCAGAAAAAAAAATCAAAACACTTAAATGGTTATATCTCCTAAACTAGGGGTCTGCGGGGGTCTTTTTGTGCACCAGGAAAAAAAAAATTCTAATTACTAAAATGGTTATATCTCCTAAGCTAGGCGTCTGCGGTTGTCATTTTATGCACCAAAAATCCAAAATACTAAAATGGCTATATCTCTTAAACTCGGCGTCTGCGAGTGTCATTTCATGCTCCAGAAAAAAAAATTCTAAATACTAAAATAGCTTTATCTCCTAAACTAGGCGTCTGCGGGGGTCATTTTAAGCTCCAAAAATCCAAAATACTAAAATGGCTATATATCCTAAACCAGGCGTCTGCGGGGGTCATTTTATGCATCAGAAAAAAAAATTCAAAATACTAAAATGGCTTTATTTACTAACCTAGGCCTCTGCTGGGGTCATGTTATGCACCAAAAATACGAGGTACCAAAATGGCTATATCTCCTAAACCAGGCGTCTTCAGGGGTCATTTTATGCCCCAGAAAAAAACCCAAATACTAAAATGGTTATATCTCCTAAACTAGGCGTCTGCGGGGGTCTTTTTATGCACCAGGAAAAAAAAAATTCTAAATACTAAAATGGTTATATCTCCTAAGCTAGGCGTCTGCGGTTGTCATTTTATGCACCAAAAATCCAAAATACTAAAATGACTATATCTCTTAAACTAGGCGTCTGCGGGGGTCATTTTAAGCTCCAAAAATCCAAAATACTAAAATGGCTATATATCCTAAACCAGGCGTCTGCGGGGGTCATTTTATGCACCAGAAAAAAAAATTCAAAATACTAAAATGGCTTTATTTACTAAACTAGGCCTCTGCTGGGGTCATTTTATGCACCAAAAATACAAAGTACCAAAATGGCTATATCTCCTAAACCAGGCGTCTTCGGGGGTCATTGTATGCCCCAGAAAAAAACCCAAATACTAAAATGGTTACATCTCCTAAATTAGGCGTCTGCGGGGGTCATTTTATGCCCCAGAAAAAACAAATTTAAAAGAGTAAAATGGCTAAATTTCCTAAACTAGGCATCTTCGGGGTCAAATTATGCACCAGAAGAAAAATCAAAATACTAAAACGGATATATCTCCAAAACTGGGGGTCAGCGGGGATCCTTTTATGCACCAGGAAAAAAATTTCAAAATACTAAAATGGCTTTATCTCCTAATCTACGCCTCTGCGGCTGTCATTTTATACCCCAGAAAAGAAAAAATCAAAACACTTAAATGGCTATTTCTCCAAAACTAGGCGTTTGAGGGGTCATTTTATGCACCAAAAATCCAAAATACTAAAATGGCTATATCTCCTAAACTAAGCGTCTGCGGGTGTCATTTTATGCCAAAAAAAAAAATCACAAATACTAAAATGGTTATATCTCCTAAACTAGGCGTCTGCGGGGGTCATTTTATGCCACAGAAAAAACAAATCCTAAATACTAAAATGGCTATATATCCTAAACTATGCGTCTTCGGGGTCAAATTATGCCCCAGAAAAAACAAATCCAAAACACTAAAATGGCTATATCTAGTAAACTAGGCGTCTGCGGGGGTCATTTTATGCCCCAGAAAAAACTAATTTAAAATAGTAAAATGGCTAAATTTCCTAAACTAGGCGTCTGCGGGGTCAAATTATGCACCAGAAGAAAAATCAAAATACTAAAACGGATATATCTCCAAAACTGGGGTTCAGCGGGGATCCTTTTATGCACCAGGAAAAAAATTTCAAAATACTAAAATGGCTTTATCTCCTAATCTACACCTCTGCGGCTGTCATTTTATACCCCAGAAAAGAAAAAATCAAAACAATTAAATGGCTATATCTCCAAAACTAGGCGTTTGAGGGGTCATTTTATGCACCAAAAATCCAAAATACTAAAATGGCTATATCTCCTAAACTAGGCGTCTGCGGGTGTCATTTTATGACCCAAAAAAAAACCCAAATACTAAAATGGTTATATCTCCTAAATTAGGCGTCTGCGGGGGTCATTTTATGCCCCAGAAAAAACAAATTTAAAAGAGTAAAATGGCTAAATTTCCTAAACTAGGCGTCTGCGGGGTCAAATTATGCACCAGAAGAAAAATCAAAATACTAAAACGGATATATCTCCAAAACTGGGGGTCAGCGGGGATCCTTTTATGCACCAGGAAAAAAATTTCAAAATACTAAAATGGCTTTATCTCCTAATCTACGCCTCTGCGGCTGTCATTTTATACCCCAGAAAAGAAAAAATCAAAACACTTAAATGGCTATTTCTCCAAAACTAGGCGTTTGAGGGGTCATTTTATGCACCAAAAATCCAAAATACTAAAATGGCTATATCTCCTAAACTAAGCGTCTGCGGGTATCATTTTATGCCAAAGAAAAAAAATCACAAATACTAAAATGGTTATATCTCCTAAACTAGGCGTCTGCGGGGGTCATTTTATGCCACAGAAAAAACAAATACTAAAATGGCTATATATCCTAAACTATGCGTCTTCGGGGTCAAATTATGCCCCAGAAAAAACAAATCCAAAATACTAAAATGGCTATATCTAGTAAACTAGGCGTCTGCGGGGGTCATTTTATGCCCAAGAAAAAACAAATTTAAAATAGTAAAATGGCTAAATTTCCTAAACTAGGCGTCTGCGGGGTCAAATTATGCACCAGAAGAAAAATCAAAATACTAAAACGGATATATCTCCAAAACTGGGGTTCAGCGGGGATCCTTTTATGCACCAGGAAAAAAATTTCAAAATACTAAAATGGCTTTATCTCCTAATCTACACCTCTGCGGCTGTCATTTTATACCCCAGAAAAGAAAAAATCAAAACAATTAAATGGCTATATCTCCAAAACTAGGCGTTTGAGGGGTCATTTTATGCACCAAAAATCCAAAATACTAAAATGGCTATATCTCCTAAACTAAGCGTCTGCGGGTGTCATTTTATGCCAAAGAAAAAAAATCCCAAATACTAAAATGGTTATATCTCCTAAACTAGGCGTCTGCGGGGGTCATTTTATTCACCAGAAAAAAAAATCTAAATACTAAAATGGCTATATCTCCGAAACTAGGCACCTGCAGGGGTCATTTTACGCACCAGAAAAAAAAATCAAAACACTAAAATGGCTATATATCCTAAACCTGTCGTCTGCGGGGGTCATTTTATGATCCAGAAAAAAAATTTAAAACACTAAAATGGCTATATCTCCTAAACAAGGCGTCTGCGGGGGTCATTTTATGCACTGAAAAAAAAAGTCAAAATACTAAAATGGATTTATTTACTAAACTAGGCCTCTGCTGGGGTCATTTTATGCACCAAAAATACAAAGTACCGAAATGGCTATATCTCCTAAACCAGGCGTCTTCGGGGGTCATTTTATGCCCCAGAAAAAAACCCAAATACTAAAATGGTTATATCTCCTAAACTAGGCGTCTGCGGGGGTCATTTTATGCCCCAGAAAAAAAATTCAAATACTAAAATGGTTATATCTACTAAACTAGGCGTCTAAGGGGGTCATTTTATGCCCCAGAAAAAACAAATTTAAAATAGTAAAATGGCTAAATTTCCTAAACTAGGCGTCTGCGGGGTAAAGTTATGCACCAGAAGAAAAATCAAAATACTAAAACGGATATATCTCCAAAACTGGGGGTCAGCGGGGATCCTTTTATGCACCAGGAAAAAAATTTCAAAATACTAAAATGGCTTTATCTCCTAATCTACGCCTCTGCGGCTGTCATTTTATACCCCAGAAAAGAAAAAATCAAAACAATTAAATGGCTATATCTCCAAAACTAGGCGTTTGAGGGGTCATTTTATGCACCAAAAATCCAAAATGGCTATATCTCCTAAACTAAGCGTCTGCAGGCCTCATTTTATGCACCAAAAATCCAAAATACTAAAATGGCTATATCTCCTAAACTAGGCGTCTGCGGGTGTCATTTTATGACCCAGAAAAAAACCCAAATACTAAAACGGATATCTCTCCAAAACTGGGGGTCAGCGGGGATCCTTTTATGCATCAGGAAAAAAATTTCAAAATACTAAAATGGCTTTATCTCCTAATCTACGCCTCTGCGGCTGTCATTTTATACCCCAGAAAAGAAAAAATCAAAACACTTAAATGGCTATATCTCCAAAACTAGGCGTTTGAGGGGTCATTTTATGCACCAAAAATCCAAAATACTAAAATGGCTATATCTCCTAACCTAGGCGTCTGCAGGCGTCATTTTATGCACCAAAAATCCAAAATACTAAAATGGCTATATCTCCTAAACTAGGCGTCTGCGGGTGTCATTTTATGACCCAGAAAAAAACCCAAATACTAAAATGGTTATATCTACTAAACTAGGCGTCTGAGGGGGTCATTTTATGCCCCAGAAAAAACAAATTTAAAATAGTAAAATGGCTAAATTTCCTAAACTAGGCGTCTGCGGGGTAAAATTATGCACCAGAAGAAAAATCAAAATACTAAAACGGATATATCTCCAAAACTGGGGGTCCGCGGGGATCCTTTTATGCACCAGGAAAAAAATTTCAAAATACTAAAATGGCTTTATCTCCTAATCTACGCCTCTGCGGCTGTCATTTTATACCCCAGAAAAGAAAAAATCAAAACAATTAAATGGCTATATCTCCAAAACTAGGCGTTTGAGGGGTCATTTTATGCACCAAAAATCCAAAATACTAAAATGGCAATATCTCTTAAACTAAGGGTCTGCAGATGTCATTTTATGCACCAGAACAAAAAAATTCAAAATTCTAAAATGGCAATATCTCCTAATCTAAGCGTCTGCGGGGTCATTTTATTCACCAGAAAAAAAATCTAAATACTAAGATGGCTATATCTCCGAAACTAGGCGTCTGCGGTAGTCATTTTATTCACCAGAAAAAAAAATCTAAATACTAAAATGGCTTTATCTCCTAAACTAGTGGTCTGCGGGGGTCGTTTGTTTTATGCGCCAGAACAAAGAAATCCAAAATACTAAAATGGCGATATCTCCTAAACTAGGCGTCTACGGGGGTCATTTTATGCTCCAGAAAAAAAAATTCAAAACACTAAAATGGCTATATCTCTTAAACTAAGGGTATGCAGATGTCATTTTATGTACCAGAAAAAAAAATTCAAAATACTAAAATGGCAATATCTCCTAATCTAAGCGTCTGCGGGGGTCATTTTATTCACCAGAAAAAAAATTTAAATACTAAGATGGCTATATCTCCGAAACTAGGTGTCTGCGGGGGTCATTTTACGCACCAGAAAAAAAAATTCAAAGTACTAAAATGGCAATATCTCCTAATCTAGGCGTGTGCGGGGGTCATATTATGCAACAGAAAAAAACATTCAAAACACCAAAATGGCTATATCCCCTCAACTAGGGGTTTGCTGTGGTTATATTATGCACCAGAAAAAAAAACATTCAAAACACTAAAATGGCTACATCCCCTAAACTAGGCGTCTGCGGGAGTCATTTAGTGCACCAGAAAAAAAAAATTCAAAACACTAAAATGGCTATATCTCCTAAACTGGTGGTCTGCGGGGGTCATTTTAAGCACCAAAAAAAAAAAATCAAAACACTAAAATGGCTATATCTCCTTAACTAGTCGTCTGCGAGGGTCATATTAAGCACCAGAAAAAAAAACATTTAAAACACAAAAATGGCTATATCTCCTAAGCTGGGGTCTGTGGGGGCCATTTTATGCCCCAGAAAAAAAAAATTCAAAACACTAAAATTGCTATATCTCCTAAACTGGGGGTCTGCCGGGGTCATTTTATGCATCAGAAACAAAAATTCAAAACACTAAAATGGCTGTATCTACTAAACTAGTCGTCTGCGAGGGTCATAAAATGCACCAGAAAAAAAAACATTCAAAACATTAAAATGGCTATATCTCCTTAGCTAGCGGACTGCGGGGGTCATATTATGCACCAGAAAAAAAACATTCAAAACACTAAAATGGCTATATCCCCTAAACTAGGCGCCTGCGGGAGTCATTTTGTGCACCAGAAAAAAATATTCAAAACACTAAAATGGCTATATCTCTTAAACTAAGGGTCTGCAGATGTCATTTTATGCACCAGAACAAAAAAAATCAAAATACTAGAATGGCTATTCTCCTAAACTAGGCGTCTGCGGTGGTCATTTTATTCACCAGAAAAAAAAATCTAAATACTAAAATGGCTTTATCTCCTAAACTAGTGGTCTGCGGGGGCCGTTTGTTTTATGCGATAGAAAAAAGAAATCCAAAATACTAAAATGGCGATATCTCCTAAACTAGGCGTCTGCGGGGGTCATTTTATGCTCCAGAAAAAAAAATTCAAAACACTAAAATGGCTATATCTCTTAAACTAAGGGTCTGCAGATGTCATTTTATGCACCAGAAAAAAAAATTCAAAATACTAAAATGGCAATATCTCCTAATCTAAGCGTCTGCGGGGGTCATTTTATTCACCAGAAAAAAAATCTAAATACTAAGATGGCTATATCTCCGAAACTAGGTGTCTGCGGGGGTCATTTTACGCACCAGAAAAAAAAAATTCAAAGTACTAAAATGGCAATATCTCCTAATCTAAGCGTCTACGGGGGTCATTTTATGCTCCAGAAAAAAAATTCAAAGCACTAAAATGGCTATATCTCTTAATCTAAGGGTCTGCAGATGTCATTTTATGCACCAGAAAAAAAAATTCAAAATCCTAAAATGGCAATATCTCCTAATCTAGGCGTTTGCGGGGTCATTTTATTCACCAGAAAAAAAATTTAAATACTAAGATGGCTATATCTCCGAAACTAGGCTTCTGCGGGGGTCATTTTACGCACCAGAAAAAAAAATCAAAACACTAAAATGGTTATATCTCCTAAACCTATCGTCTGCGGGGGTCATTTTATGATCCAGAAAAAAAATTCAAAACACTAAAATGGCTATATCTCCTAAACTAGGCGTCTGCGGGGGTCATTTTATGCACCAGAAAAAAAAATCAAAATACTAAAATGGCTATATCTCCTAATCTAGGCGTCCGCGGGGGTCATTTTATTCACCAGACAAAAAATCTTAATACTAAGATGGCTATATCTCCGAAACTAGGTGTCTGCGGGGGTCATTTTACGCACCAGAAAAAAAAAATTCAGAGTACTAAAATGGCATTATCTCCTAATCTATTCGTCTGCGGGGGTCATTTTATTCACCAGAAAAAAAATCTAAATACTAAGATGGTTATATCTCCTAAACTAGGCGCCTGCGGGGGTCATTTTATGCACCAGAAAAAAAAAACACAAAAATCTCTATGTCTCCTAAACTATTCGTCTGCGGGGGTCATTTTGTGCACCAGAAAAAAAAAATCCAAAATACTAAAATGACTATATTTCCTAATCTAAACGTCTGCGAGGGTTATTTTATACACCAGAAAAGAAAAATTCAAAATACTCAAATTGCTATATCTCCTAAAATAGGCGTCTGCGGGGTCAAATTATGCACCAGAAAAAAAAAATTCAAAACACAAAAATGGCTATATCTCCTAAACTAGGCGTCTGCGGGGGACGTTTTTTGCACCAGAAAAAAAAAATCAAAATACTAAAATGGCTATATCTCCTAAACTAGGCGTCTGCGAAGGTCATTTTATGCACCAGAAAAAAGAAATCCAAAATACTAAAATGGCGATATCTCCTAAACTAGGAGTCTGCGGGGGCCATATTATGCTCCAGAAAAAAAAAAATTCAAAACACTAAAATGGCTATATCTCTTAAACTAAGGGTCTGCAGATGTTATTTTATGCACCAGAACAAAAAAATTCAAAATACTAAAATGGCAATATCTCCTTAACTAGGCGTCTGCGGCGGTCATTTTATTCACCAGAAAAAAAAATCTAAATACTAAAATGGCTATATCTCCGAAACTGGGCACTTGCGGGGGTCATTTTACGCACCAGAAAAAAAAATCAAAACGCTAAAATGGCTATATATCCTAAACCTGTCGTCTGCGTGGGTCATTTTATAATCCAGAAAAAAAATTCAAAATACTAAAATGGCTATATCTCCTAAACTAGGCGTCTGCGGGGGTCATTTTATGCACTAGAAAAAAAAGTCAAAATACTAAAATGGCTAAATCTCCAAAACTAGGCGTCTGCTGGGGTCATTTTGTGCACCAGAAAAAAAAATTCTAAATACTAAAATTGCTATATCTCCTAAACTAAGCGTCCACGCGGGTCATTTTATGCACCAGAAAAGACTTCAAAACACAAAAATGACTATATCTCCTAAACTAGGCGTCAGCGGCGGTCATTTTATGCACTAGAAAAAAAAAATCAAAATAATAAAATGGCTATATCTCCTAAAATAGGCGTCTGCGGGGACATTTTATGCACCAGATAAAAAGAATCAAAATACTAAAATGGCTATATCTCCTTAACTAGGCGTCTGCGGGGGTCATTTTATGTACCAAAAATCCGAAATACTAAAATGGCTATATTCCTACACTACGGGTCTGCAGGGGTCATTTTATGCACCAGAAAAAAAAATTCAAAACATAAAAATGGCTATATCTCCTAAACTAAGCGGCTGCGCGGGTTATTTTGTGCACCAGAAAAAAAAATCAAAATACTAAAATGGCTATATCTCCTAATCTAGGCGTCCGCGGGGGTCATTTTATTCACCAGACAAAAAATCTAAATACTAAGATGGCTATATCTCCGAAACTAGGTGTCTGCGGTGGTCATTTTACGCACCAGAAAAAAAAATTCAGAGTACTAAAATGGCAATATCTCCTAATCTAGGCGTCTGCGGGGGTCATTTTATTCACCAGAAAAAAAATCTAAATACTAAGATGGCTATATCTCCTAAACTAGGCGTCTGCGGGGGTCATTTTATGCACCAGAAAAAAAAAAACACAAAAATCTCTATGTCTCCTAAACTATTCGTCTGCGGGGGTCATTTTGTGCACCAGAAAACAAAAATCCAAAATACTAAAATGACTATATTTCCTAATCTAAACGTCTGCGAGGGTTATATTATACACCAGAAAAGAAAAATTCAAAATACTAAAATGGCTATATCTCCTAAAATAGGCGTCTGCGGGGTCAAATTATGCACCAGAAAAAAAAAAATTGAAAACACAAAAATGGCTATATCTCCTAAACTAGGCGTCTGCGGGGGACGTTTTGTGCACCAGAAAAAAAAAATCAAAATACTAAAATGGCTATATCTCTTAAACTAGGCGTCTGCTAGGGTCATTTTATGCACCAGCAAAAAGAAATCCAAAATACTAAAATGGCGATATCTCCTAAACTAGGAGTCTGCGGGGGCCATTTTATGCTCCAGAAAAAAAAAATTCAAAACACTAAAATGGCTATATCTCTTAAACCAAGGGTATGCAGATGTCATTTTATGCTCCAGAACAAAAAAATTCAAAATACTAAAATTTCAATATCTCCTAAACTAGGCGTCTGCGGTGGTCATTTTATTCACCAGAAAAAAAAATCTAAATTCTAAAATTTCTATATCTCCGAAACTAGGCACCTGCGGGGGTCATTTTACGCACCAGAAAAAAAAATCAAAACACTAAAATGGCTATATATCCTAAACCTGTCGTCTGCGGGGGTCATTTTATAATCCAGAAAAAAAATTCAAAATACTAAAATGGCTATATCTCCTAAACTAGGCGTCTGCGGGGGTCATTTTATGCACTAGAAAAAAAAGTCAAAATACTAAAATGGCTATATCTCATAAACTAGGCGTCTGCGGGGGTCATTTTATGCACCAGAAAAAAAAATCAAAATTCTAAAATGGCTAAATCTCCAAACCTAGGCGTCTGCTGGGGTCATTTTGTGCACCAGAAAAAAAAAATTCTAAATACTAAAATTGCTATATCTCCTAAACTAAGCGTCCACGCGGGTCATTTTATGCACCAGAAAAGACTTCAAAACACAAAAATGGCTATATCTAATAAACTAGGCGTCAGCGGCGGTCATTTTATGCACTAGAAAAAAAAATTAAAATAATAAAATGGCTATATCTCCTAAAATAGGCGTCTGCGGGGACATTTTATGCACCAGATAAAAAGAATCAAAATACTAAAATGGCTATATCTCCTAAACTAGGCGTCTGCGGGGGTCATTTTATGTACCAAAAATCCGAAATACTAAAATAGCTATATTCCTACACTAGGGGTCTGCAGGGGTCATTTTATGCACCAGAAAAAAAATTTCAAAGCACTAAAATGGCTAAATCTCCTAAACTACGCGTCTGCGGGGGTCATTTTATGCACCAGAAAAAAAAATTCTAAATACTGAAATGGCTATATTACCTAAACTAGGCGTCTGAGGGGTCATTTGCCCCAGAAAAAAAAATCAAAACACTTAAATGGTTATATCTCCTAAACTAGGGGTCTGCGGGGGTCTTTTTATGCACCAGGAAAAAAAAAATTCTAATTACTAAAATGGTTATATCTCCTAAGCTAGGCGTCTGCGGTTGTCATTTTATGCACCAAAAATCCAAAATACTAAAATGGCTATATCTCTTAAACTCGGCGTCTGCGAGTGTCATTTCATGCTCCAGAAAAAAAATTCTAAATACTAAAATAGCTTTATCTCCTAAACTAGGCGTCTGCGGGGGTCATTTTAAGCTCCAAAAATCCAAAATACTAAAATGGCTATATATCCTAAACCAGGCGTCTGCGGGGGTCATTTTATGCACCAGAAAAAAAAATTCAAAATACTAAAATGGCTTTATTTACTAAACTAGGCCTCTGCAGGGGTCATGTTATGCACCAAAAATACGAGGTACCAAAATGGCTATATCTCCTAAACCAGGCGTCTTCAGGGGTCATTTTATGCCCCAGAAAAAAACCCAAATACTAAAATGGTTATATCTCCTAAACTAGGCGTCTGCGGGGGTCTTTTTATGCACCAGGAAAAAAAAAATTCTAAATACTAAAATGGTTATATCTCCTAAGCTAGGCGTCTGCGGTTGTCATTTTATGCACCAAAAATCCAAAATACTAAAATGGCTATATCTCTTAAACTAGGCGTCTGCGGGGGTCATTTTAAGCTCCAAAAATTCAAAATACTAAAATGGCTATATATCCTAAACCAGGCGTCTGCGGGGGTCATTTTATGCACCAGAAAAAAAAATTCAAAATACTAAAATGGCTTTATTTACTAAACTAGGCCTCTGCTGGGGTCATTTTATGCACCAAAAATACAAAGTACCAAAATGGCTATATCTCCTAAACCAGGCGTCTGCGGGGGTCATTTTATGCCCCAGAAAAAAAATTCAAATACTAAAATGGTTATATCTCCTAACCTAGGCGTCTGCAGGCGTCATTTTATGCACCAAAAATCCAAAATACTAAAATGGCTATATCTCCTAAACCAGGCGTCTTCAGGGGTCATTGTATGCCCCAGAAAAAAACCCAAATACTAAAATGGTTATATCTCCTAAACTAGGCGTCTGCGGGGGTCATTTTATGCACCAGAAAAAAAATTCAAATACTAAAATGGTTATATCTCCTAACCTAGGCGTCTGCAGGCGTCATTTTATGCACCAAAAATCCAAAATACTAAAATGGCTATATCTCCTAAACTAGGCGTCTGCGGGTGTCATTTTATGACCCAGAAAAAAACCCAAATACTAAAATGGTTATATCTCCTAAATTAGGCGTCTGCGGGGGTCATTTTATGCCCCAGAAAAAACAAATTTAAAATAGTAAAATGGCTAAATTTCCTAAACTAGGCGTCTGCGGGGTCAAATTATGCACCAGAAGAAAAATCAAAATACTAAAACGGATATATCTCCAAAACTGGGGGTCAGCGGGGATCCTTTTATGCACCAGGAAAAAAATTTCAAAATACTAAAATGGCTTTATCTCCTAATCTACGCCTCTGCGGCTGTCATTTTATACCCCAGAAAAGAAAAAATCAAAACACTTAAATGGCTATTTCTCCAAAACTAGGAGGGGTCATTTTATGCACCAAAAATCCAAAATACTAAAATGGCTATATCTCCTAAACTAAGCGTCTGCGGGTGTCATTTTATGCCAAAGAAAAAAAATCACAAATACTAAAATGGTTATATCTCCTAAACTAGGCGTCTGCGGGGGTCATTTTATGCCACAGAAAAAACAAATCCTAAATACTAAAATGGCTATATATCCTAAACTATGCGTCTGCGGGGTCAAATTATGCCCCAGAAAAAACAAATCCAAAATACTAAAATGGCTATATCTAGTAAACTAGGCGTCTGCGGGGGTCATTTTATGCCCCAGGAAAAACAAATTTAAAATAGTAAAATGGCTAAATTTCCTAAACTAGGCGTCTGCGGGGTCAAATTATGCACCAGAAGAAAAATCAAAATACTAAGACGGATATATCTCCAAAACTGGGGTTCAGCGGGGATCCTTTTATGCACCAGGAAAAAAATTTCAAAATACTAAAATGGCTTTATCTCCTAATCTACGCTTCTGCGGCTGTCATTTTATACCCCAGAAAAGAAAAAATCAAAACAATTAAATGGCTATATCTCCAAAACTAGGCGTTTGAGGGGTCATTTTATGCACCAAAAATCCAAAATACTAAAATGGCTATATCTCCTAAACTAAGCGTCTGCGGGTGTCATTTTATGCCAAAGAAAAAAAATCCCAAATACTAAAATGGTTATATCTCCTAAACTAGGCGTCTGCGGGGGTCATTTTATTCACCAGAAAAAAAAATCTAAATACTAAAATGGCTATATCTCCGAAACTAGGCACCTGCGGGGGTCATTTTACGCACCAGAAAAAAAAATCAAAACACTAAAATGGCTATATATCCTAAACCTGTCGTCTGCGGGGGTCATTTTATGATAAAGAAAAAAAATTTAAAACACTAAAATGGCTATATCTCCTAAACAAGGCGTCTGCGGGGGTCATTTTATGCACTGGAAAAAAAAGTCAAAATACTAAAATGGATTTATTTACTAAACTAGGCCTCTGCTGGGGTCATTTTATGCACCAAAAATACAAAGTACCGAAATGGCTATATCTCTTAAACCAGGCGTCTTCGGGGGTCATTTTATGCCCCAGAAAAAAACCCAAATACTAAAATGGTTATATCTCCTAAACTTGGCGTCTGCGGGGGTCATTTTATGCCCCAGAAAAAAAATTCAAATACTAAAATGGTTATAACTACTAAACTAGGCGTCTGAGGGGGTCATTTTATGCCCCAGAAAAAACAAATTTAAAATAGTAAAATGGCTAAATTTCCTAAACTAGGCGTCTGCGGGGTAAAATTATGCACCAGAAGAAAAATCAAAATACTAAAACGGATATATCTCCAAAACTGGGGGTCAGCGGGGATCCTTTTATGCACCAGGAAAAAAATTTCAAAATACTAAAATGGCTTTATCTCCTAATCTACGCCTCTGCGGCTGTCATTTTATACCCCAGAAAAGAAAAAATTAAAACACTTAAATGGCTATATCTCCAAAACTAGGCGTTTGAGGGGTCATTTTATGCACCAAAAATCCAAAATACTAAAATGGCTATATCTCCTAAACTAAGCGTCTGCAGGCCTCATTTTATGCACCAAAAATCCAAAATACTAAAATGGCTATATCTCCTAAACTAGGCGTCTGCGGGTGTCATTTTATGACCCAGAAAAAAACCCAAATACTAAAACGGATATATCTCCAAAACTGGGGGTCAGCGGGGATCCTTTTATGCACCAGGAAAAAAATTTCAAAATACTAAAATGGCTTTATCTCCTAATCTACGCCTCTGCGGCTGTCATTTTATACCCCAGAAAAGAAAAAATCAAAACACTTAAATGGCTATATCTCCAAAACTAGGCGTTTGAGGGGTCATTTTATGCACCAAAAATCCAAAATACTAAAATGGCTATATCTCCTAACCTAGGCGTCTGCAGGCGTCATTTTATGCACCAAAAATCCAAAATACTAAAATGGCTATATCTCCTAAACTAGGCGTCTGCAGGTGTCATTTTATGACCCAGAAAAAAACCCAAATACTAAAATGGTTATATCTACTATACTAGGCGTCTGAGGGGGTCATTTTATGCCCCAGAAAAAACAAATTTAAAATAGTAAAATGGCTAAATTTCCTAAACTAGGCGTCTGCGGGGTAAAATTATGCACCAGAAGAAAAATCAAAATACTAAAACGGATATATCTCCAAAACTGGGGGTCAGCGGGGATCCTTTTATGCACCAGGAAAAAAATTTCAAAATACTAAAATGGCTTTATCTCCTAATCTACGCCTCTGCGGCTGTCATTTTATACCCCAGAAAAGAAAAAATCAAAACACTTAAATGGCTATATCTCCAAAACTAGGCGTTTGAGGGGTCATTTTATGCACCAAAAATCCAAAATACTAAAATGGCTATATCTCCTAAACTAAGCGTCTGCGGGTGTCATTTTATGCCAAAGAAAAAAAATCCCAAATACTAAAATGGTTATATCTCCTAAACTAGGCGTCTGCGGGGGTCATTTTATGCCCCAGAAAAAACAAATCCTAAATACTAAAATGGCTATATATCCTAAACTATGCGTCTGCGGGGTCAAATTATGCCCCAGAAAAAACAAATCCAAAATACTAAAATGGCTATATCTAGTAAACTAGGCGTCTGCGGGGGTCATTTTATGATCCAGAAAAAAAATTTAAAACACTAAAATGGCTATATCTCCTAAACTAGGCGTCTGCGGGGTCAAATTATGCACCAGAAAAAAAAAATTCAAAACACAAAAATGGCTATATCTCCTAAACTAAGCGTCTGCTGGGATCATTTCATGCACCAGAAAAAAAAAATTCTAAATACTGAAATGGCTATATTACCTAAACTAGGCGTCTGTGGGGTCATTTGCCCCAGAAAAAAAAATCAAAACACTTAAATGGTTATATCTCCTAAACTAGGGGTCTGCGGGGGTCTTTTTATGCACCAGGAAAAAAAAAATTCTAAATACTAAAATGGTTATATCTCCTAAGCTAGGCGTCTGCGGTTGTCATTTTATGCACCAAAAATCCAAAATACTAAAATGGCTATATCTCTTAAACTAGGCGTCTTCGGGGGTCATTTTAAGCTCCAAAAATCCAAAATACTAAAATGGCTATATATCCTAAACTAAGCGTCTGCGGGTGTCATTTTATGCCAAAGAAAAAAAATCCCAAATACTAAAATGGTTATATCTCCTAAACTAGGCGTCTGCGGGGGTCATTTTATGCCCCAGAAAAAACAAATCCTAAATACTAAAATGGCTATATATCCTAAACTATGCATCTCCGGGGGTCATTTTATGCCCCAGAAAAAAAATTCAAATACTAAAATGGTTATATCTCCTAACCTAGGCGTCTGCGGGGGTCATTTTATGGTGCAAAAATCCAAAATACTAAAATGGCTATTTCTTCTAAACTAGGCGTCTGCGGGTGTCATTTTATGGCCTAGAAAAAAACCAAAATACTAAAATCGCTAAATCTCCTAAACTAGGCGTCTACGGGTTCAAATTATGCACCAGAAAAAAAATCAAAATACTAAAGCGGATATATCTCCTAAACTAGGCGTCTGCGGGGTCATTTTATGCCCCAGAAAAAACAAATCCATAATACTAAAATGGCTATATCTCCTAAACTAGGCGTCTGCGGGGTCAAATTATGCACCAGAAAAAAAATCAAAATACTAAAACGGATATATCTCCTAAACTAGGCGTCTGCGGGGGTCATTTTATGCCCCAGAAAAAAAATTCAAATACTAAAATGGTTATATCTCCTAACCTAGGCGTCTGCGGGGGTCATTTTATGCACCACAAATTCAAAATACTAAAATGGCTATATCTGCTAAACTAGGTGTCTGCGGGGGTCATTTTATGCCCCAGAAAAAACAAATTTTAAATACTAAAATGGCTAAATTTCCTAAACTAGGCGTCTGCGGGGTCAAATTATGCACCAGAAAAAAAAAATAAAAACACTAAAACGGGGGTGGCCGTGGTGTAGTGGTACTAGCTATCGCTTCTCACTCGTAAGGTTAAGGTTCGAATCCTAGCCACAGCAAGTTTTCATTTGTGTAATTGGAACTCAGTCAAAAAAATCTGCGTGTGAAGGCATAACACTGACATGTAGATTTGGCTGTTGTAGAGTTTTCAAAAACAAAACAACCGTTAAAATTCACAACCTCACATTCTGAGAGAAGAAAATTCTCTCCGCCCTATTCGGACCCCCACCCCTGGAGGGTCAATATCGAAACCAAACACACCTGAGTTTCAAACCACTACATCACAAACATTCGTTCTCCTCCTTCTAACTTTCCGCCCGCGCCCTGGAAACAGTATAAGGGTATTCATACCCCTTAGGCGCGCGTATAACAAAAAAAAAAAAAGGGATATATCTCTCCTAAACTAGGGGTCTGCGCGGGTCATTTTATGCACCAGGAAAAACAAATTTAAAATACTAAAATGGCTAAATCTCCTAAACTAGGCGTATGCGGGGTCAAATTATGCACCAAAAAAAAAATCAAAATACTAAAACGGATATATCTCCAAAACTAGGGGTCTGCGGGGGTCATTTTATTCTCAAGAAAAAACAAATTTAAAATACTAAAATGGCTAAATTTCCTAAACTAGGCGTCTGTGGGGTCAAATTATGCACCAGAAAAAAAAAATCAAAATACTAAAACGGATATATCTCCTAAACTAGGGGTCTGCGCGAGTCATTTTATGCACCAGGAAAAACAAATTTAAAATACTAAAATGGCTAAATCTCCTAAACTAGGCGTCTGCGGGGGTCAGTTTATGCACCAGAAAAAAAAATTCAAAATACTAACATGGCTAAATCTCGTCAGCTAGGCGTCTGCGTGGGTCATTTTATGCACCAGAAATCCAAAATACTAAAACGGATATATCTCCTAAACTAGGCGTCTGCGGGGGTCATTCTATTCCCCAGAAAAAACAAATCCAAAATACTAAAATGGCTATATCTCCTAACCTAGGCGTCTGCGGGGGTCATTTTATGCACCAAAAATTCAAAATACTAAAATGGCTATATCTCCTAAAATAGGCGTCTGCGGGGGTAATTTTATGCCCCAGAAAAAACAAATTCAAAATTCTAAAATGGCTATATCACCTAAACTAGGGGTTTGCGCGGTCATTTTATGCACCAGGAAAAACAAATTTAAAATACTAAAATGGCTAAATCTCGTAAGCTAGGCGTCTGCGGGGGTCAGTATATGCACCAGAAAAAAAAATTCCAAACACAAAACTGGTTATAACTCCTAAACTGGGAGTCTGCGGGGGTCATTTTATGCACCAAAAATCCAAAATACTAAAATGGCTACATCTCCTAAACTAGGCGTCTGCGGGGGTCATTTTATGCCCCAGAAAAAAAAAATTCAAAATAATAAAATGGCTAAATCTCGTAAGCTAGGCGTTTGCGGGGGTCAGTATATGCACTAGAAAAAAAAATTCCAAACACAAAAATGGCTATACCTCCTAAACTGGGGGTCTGCGGGAGTCAATTTATGCACCAGAAAAAAAATAATAAAAATACTAAAATGGCTATATCTCCTAAGATGGGCGTCTGCGGGGGTCATTTTATGCACCAAAAATCCAAAATACTAAAATGAAAACAACTCCTAAACTAGGCGTCTGCGGGGGTCATTTTATGCCCCAGAAAAAAAAATTCAAAATACTAAAATGGCTAAATCTCCTAAGATAGGCGTCTGCGGTGTCAAATTATGCACCAGAAAAAATAATCAAAATACCAAAACGGATATATCTCCTAAACTAGGGTCTGCGTGGTTCATTTTATGCACCAGAAAAAAAATTCAAAATACTAAAATGGCTATATCACCTAAACTAGGCGTCTGCGGGGGTCAGTTTATGCACCAGAAAAAACAAAAAATCAAAACACAAAAATGGCTATATCTCCTAAACTGGGCGTCTGCGGGAGTCACTTTATGCACCAGAAAAAAAAAAAAAAATACTAAAATGGCTATATCTCCTACACTAGGCCTGTGCGAGGGTCATTTTATGCACCAGAAAAAAAAATCAAAACACTTAAATTACTATTGCTCCAAAATTAGGCGTCTGCGGGGGTTATTTTATGCACCAGAAAAAAAAAATTCTAAATACTAAAATGGCTATATCTCCTAAACTAGGAGTCTGCGGTTGTCATTTTATGCACCAAAAATCCAAAATACTAAAATGGCTATATCTCTTAAACTAGGCGTCTGCGAGGGTCATTTTATGCACCAGAAAAAAAAACTTCTAAATACTAAAATAGCTCTATCTCCTAAGCTTGGCGTCTGCGGGGGTCGCTTTAAGCACCAAAAATCCAAAATACTAAAATGGCTATATCTCCTAAACTAGGCGTCTGCGGGGGTCATTTTATGCACCAAAAATCCAAAAAACTAAAATGGCTGGTCTCCTAAACTAGGCGTCTGCGGGAGTCATTTTATGCCCCAGAAAAAAAAAATTCAAAATACTAAAATGGCTAAATCTCCTAAGCTAGGCGCCTGCGGTGTCAAATTATGCACCAGAAAAAAAAATCAAAATACTAAAACGGATATATCTCCTAAACTAGGGTCTGCGTGGTTCATTTTATGCACCAGAAAAAAAAATTCAAAATACTTAAATGGCTATATCTCCTAAACTGGGCGCCTGCGGGCGTCATTTTATGCCCCAGAAAAATCAAATTCAAAATACTAAAATGGCTAAATCTCCTAAACGGTGTCAAATTATGCACCAGAAAAAAAAATCAAAATACTAAAACGGATATATCTCCTAAACTAGGGTCTGCGTGGTTCATTTTATGCACCAGAAAAAAAAATTCAAAATACTTAAATGGCTATATCTCCTAAACTGGGCGCCTGCGTGCGTCATTTTATGCACCAGAAAAAAAAATTCAAAACACAAAAATTTCTATATCTCCTAAACTGGGCGTCTGCGGGAGTCATTTAAAAAATAAAAATACTAAAATGGCTATATCTCCTAAACTAGGCCTCTGCGAGGGTCATTTTATGCACCAGAAAAAAGTCAAAATACTAAAATGGCTAAATCTCCTAAACTAAGCGTCTGCGGGGGTCATTTTATGCAAAAGAAAAAAAAAATTCTAAATACTCAAATGGCGATATCACTTAAACTAGGCGTCTGCGGCGGTCATTTGCCGCAGAAAAAAAAATCAAAACAATTAAATGGCTATATCTCCTAAGCTAGGCATCTGCGGGGGTCATTTTATGCACCAAAAATCCAAAATACTAAAATGGCTATACCTCCTAAACTAGGCGTCTGCGAGGGACATTTTATGCACTAGAAAAAAAAATTCTAAATACTAAAATGGCTAAATCTCCTAAACAAGGCGTCTGCGGGGTCTAATTATGCACCAGAAAAAAAAAAAACAAAATACTAAAATGGATATATCTCCTAAACTAGTGGTCTGCCTGGTCAAATTATGCACTGGAAAAAAAAATCAAAATACTAAAACGGATATATCTCCTAAACTAGGGGTCTGCGCGGGTCATTTTATGCACCTGGAAAAACAAATTTAAAATACTAAAATGGCCAAATCTCCTAAACTAGGCGTCTGCGGGGGTCAGTTTATGCACCAGAAAAAAAAAAAATTCAAAACCCAAAAATGGCTATATCTCCTAAGCTAGCGTCTGTGGGGGTCATTTTATGCACCAAAAATCCAAAATACTAAAATGGCTATTTCTCTTAAAATACTAAAATGGCTATATCTCCTAAGATGGTCGTCTGCGGGGGTCATTTTATGCACCAAAAATCCAAAATACTAAAATGGCAACATCTCCTAAACTAGGCGTCTGCGGTTGTCATTTTATGCCCCAGAAAAAAAAATTCAATATACTAAAATGGCTATATCTCCAAAATTAGGCGTCTGCGGGGATATTTTATGCACCAGAAAAAAAAAATTCTAAATACTAAAATAGCTCTATCTCCTAAGCTTGGCGTCTGCGGGGGTCGTTTTAAGCACCAAAAATCCAAAATACTAAAATGGCTATATCTCCTAAACTAGGCGTCTGCGGGGGTCATTTTATGCCCCAGAAAAATCAAATTCAAAATACTAAAATGGCTAAATCTCCTAAACAAGGCGTCTGCGGGGGTCATTTTATGCACCAAAAATCCAAAAAACTAAAATGGCTGGTCTCCTAAACTAGGCGTCTGCGGGGGTCATTTTATGCCCCAGAAAAAAAAAAATTCAAAATACTAAAATGGCTAAATCTCCTAAGCTAGGCGCCTGCGGTGTCAAATTATGCACCAGAAAAAAAAATCAAAAAACTAAAACGGATATATCTCCTAAACTAGGGTCTGCGTGGTTCATTTTATGCACCAGAAAAAAAAATTCAAAATACTTAAATGGCTATATCTCCTAAACTGGGCGCCTGCGGGAGTCATTTTATGCACCAGAAAAAAAAATTCAAAACACAAAAATTTCTATATCTCCTAAACTGGGCGTCTGCGGGAGTCATTTAAAAAATAAAAATACTAAAATGGCTATATCTCCTAAACTAGGCCTCTGCGAGGGTCATTTTATGCACCAGAAAAAAGTCAAAATACTAAAATGGCTAAATCTCCTAAACTAAGCGTCTGCGGGGGTCATTTTATGCAAAAGAAAAAAAAATTCTAAATACTTAAATGGCGATATCACCTAAACTAGGCGTCTGCGGCGGTCATTTGCCCAAGAAAAAAAAAATCAAAACAATTAAATGGCTATATCTCCTAAGCTAGGCATCTGCGGGGGTCATTTTATGCACCAAAAATCCAAAACACTAAAATGGCTATACCTCCTAAACTAGGCGTCTGCGAGGGTCATTTTATGCACTAGAAAAAAAAATTCTAAATACTAAAATGGCTAAATCTCCTAAACAAGGCGTCTGCGGGGTCTAATTATGCACCAGAAAAAAAAAAACAAAATACTAAAATGGATATATCTCCTAAACTAGTGGTCTGCCTGGTCAAATTATGCACCAGAAAAAAAAATCAAAATACTAAAACGGATATATCTCCTAAACTAGGGGTCTGCGCGGGTCATTTTATGCACCAGGAAAAACAAATTTAAAATTTTAAAATTTCTAAATCTCCTAAACTAGGCGTCTGCGGGTCAAATTATGCACCAGAAAAAAAAAATCAAAAAACTAAAACGGATATATCTCCAAAACTAGGGGTCTGCGGGGGTCATTTTATGCACCAGGAAAAAAATTTCAAAATACTAAAATGGCTTTATCTCCTAAACTAGGCCTCTGCGGGTGTCATTTTATACCCCAGAAAAAAGAATTAAAATACTAAAATGGTTATATCTCCTAAACTGGGCGTCTGCGGGGGTCATTTTATGCACCAAAAATCCAAAATACTAAAATGGCTACGCCTCCTAAACTAGGCGTCAGCGGGGGTCATATTATGCCCCAGAAAAAAAAATTCAAAATACTAAAATGGCTAAATCTCCTAAGCTAGGCGTCTGCGGTGTCAAATTATGCACCAGAAAAAAAAATCAAAATACCAAAACGGATATATCTCCTAACCTAGGGTCTGCGGGGTTCATTTTATGCACCAGAAAAAAAAATTCAAAATACTAAAATGGCTATATTACCTAAACTATGCGTCTGCGGGGGTCATTTTGTGCACCAAAAATCCAAAATACTAAAATGGCTATATCTCTTAAACTAGGTGTCTGCGAGGGTCATTTTATGTACTAGAAAAAAAAATTAAAATACTAAAACGGATATATCTCCAAAACTAGGGGGGTCGTTTTATGCACCAGGAAAAAAATTTCAAAATACTAAAATGGCTTTATCTCCTAAACTAGGCCTCTGCGGGTGTCATTTTATCCCCAGAAAAAAAAATCCAAATACTAAAATGGTTATATCTCCTAAACTGGGCGTCTGCGGGGGTCATTTTATGCACCAAAAATCCAAAATACTAAAATGGCAGTATATCCTAAACTAGGCGTCTGCGGGGTTCATTTTATGCACCAGAAAAAAAAATTCAAAATACTAAAATGGCTATATCTCCTAAACTGGGCGTCTGCGGGAGTCATTTTATGCACCAGAAAAAAAATTCAAAATACTAAAATGGCTATATCTCCTAAACTGGGCGTCTGCGGGAGTCAGTTTATGCACCAGAAAAAAAGAATTCAAAGCACAAAAATTTCTATATCTCCTAAACTTGGCGCCTGCGGGAGTCATTTAAAAAATAAAAATACTAAAATGGCTATATCTCCTAAACTAGGCCTCTGCGAGGGTCAGTTTATGCACCAGAAAAAAGTCAAAATACTAAAATGGCTATATCTCCTAAACTAGGCGTCTGCGAGGGTCATTTTATGCACTAGAAAAAAAAATTCTAAATATTAAAATGGTTGTATCTCCTAAACTAGGCGTCTGCGGGGGTCATTTTATGCACCAAAAATCCAAAATACTAAAATGGCTATATCTCCTACACTAGGCCTGTGCGAGGGTCATTTTATGCACCAGAAAAAAAAATCAAAACACTTAAATTACTATTGCTCCAAAATTAGGCGTCTGCGGGGGTTATTTTATGCACCAGAAAAAAAAAATTCTAAATACTAAAATGGCTATATCTCCTAAACTAGGAGTCTGCGGGGGTCATTTTATGCACCAAAAATCCAAAATACTAAAATGGCTATATCTCTTAAACTAGGCGTCTGCGAGGGTCATTTTATGCACCAGAAAAAAAAACTTCTAAATACTAAAATAGCTCTATCTCCTAAGCTTGGCGTCTGCGGGGGTCGTTTTAAGCACCAAAAATCCAAAATACTAAAATGGCTATATCTCCTAAACTAGGCGTCTGCGGGGGTCATTTTATGCACCAAAAATCCAAAAAACTAAAATGGCTGGTCTCCTAAACTAGGCGTCTGCGGGAGTCATTTTATGCCCCAGAAAAAAAAAATTCAAAATACTAAAATGGCTAAATCTCCTAAGCTAGGCGCCTGCGGTGTCAAATTATGCACCAGAAAAAAAATCAAAATACTAAAACGGATATATCTCCTAAACTAGGGTCTGCGTGGTTCATTTTATGCACCAGAAAAAAAAATTCAAAATACTTAAATGGCTATATCTCCTAAACTGGGCGCCTGCGGGCGTCATTTTATGCCCCAGAAAAATCAAATTCAAAATACTAAAATGGCTAAATCTCCTAAACGGTGTCAAATTATGCACCAGAAAAAAAAATCAAAATACTAAAACGGATATATCTCCTAAACTAGGGTCTGCGTGGTTCATTTTATGCACCAGAAAAAAAAATTCAAAATACTTAAATGGCTATATCTCCTAAACTGGGCGCCTGCGTGCGTCATTTTATGCACCAGAAAAAAAAATTCAAAACACAAAAATTTTTATATCTCCTAAACTGGGCGTCTGCGGGAGTCATTTAAAAAATAAAAATACTAAAATGGCTATATCTCCTAAACTAGGCCTCTGCGAGGGTCATTTTATGCACCAGAAAAAAGTCAAAATACTAAAATGGCTAAATCTCCTAAACTAAGCGTCTGCGGGGGTCATTTTATGCAAAAGAAAAAAAAAATTCTAAATACTCAAATGGCGATATCACTTAAACTAGGCGTCTGCGGCGGTCATTTGCCGCAGAAAAAAAAATCAAAACAATTAAATGGCTATATCTCCTAAGCTAGGCATCTGCGGGGGTCATTTTATGCACCAAAAATCCAAAATACTAAAATGGCTATACCTCCTAAACTAGGCGTCTGCGAGGGACATTTTATGCACTAGAAAAAAAAATTCTAAATACTAAAATGGCTAAATCTCCTAAACAAGGCGTCTGCGGGGTCTAATTATGCACCAGAAAAAAAAAAAACAAAATACTAAAATGGATATATCTCCTAAACTAGTGGTCTGCCTGGTCAAATTATGCACTGGAAAAAAAAATCAAAATACTAAAACGGATATATCTCCTAAACTAGGGGTCTGCGCGGGTCATTTTATGCACCTGGAAAAACAAATTTAAAATACTAAAATGGCCAAATCTCCTAAACTAGGCGTCTGCGGGGGTCAGTTTATGCACCAGAAAAAAAAAAAATTCAAAACCCAAAAATGGCTATATCTCCTAAGCTAGCGTCTGTGGGGGTCATTTTATGCACCAAAAATCCAAAATACTAAAATGGCTATTTCTCTTAAAATACTAAAATGGCTATATCTCCTAAGATGGTCGTCTGCGGGGGTCATTTTATGCACCAAAAATCCAAAATACTAAAATGGCAACATCTCCTAAACTAGGCGTCTGCGGTTGTCATTTTATGCCCCAGAAAAAAAAATTCAAAATACTAAAATGGCTATATCTCCAAAATTAGGCGTCTGCGGGGATATTTTATGCACCAGAAAAAAAAAATTCTAAATACTAAAATAGCTCTATCTCCTAAGCTTGGCGTCTGCGGGGGTCGTTTTAAGCACCAAAAATCCAAAATACTAAAATGGCTATATCTCCTAAACTAGGCGTCTGCGGGGGTCATTTTATGCCCCAGAAAAATCAAATTCAAAATACTAAAATGGCTAAATCTCCTAAACAAGGCGTCTGCGGGGGTCATTTTATGCACCAAAAATCCAAAAAACTAAAATGGCTGGTCTCCTAAACTAGGCGTCTGCGGGGGTCATTTTATGCCCCAGAAAAAAAAAATTCAAAATACTAAAATGGCTAAATCTCCTAAGCTAGGCGCCTGCGGTGTCAAATTATGCACCAGAAAAAAAAATCAAAATACTAAAACGGAAATATCTCCTAAACTAGGGTCTGCGTGGTTCATTTTATGCACCAGAAAAAAAAATTCAAAATACTTAAATGGCTATATCTCCTAAACTGGGCGCCTGCGGGAGTCATTTTATGCACCAGAAAAAAAAATTCAAAACACAAAAATTTCTATATCTCCTAAACTGGGCGTCTGCGGGAGTCATTTAAAAAATAAAAATACTAAAATGGCTATATCTCCTAAACTAGACCTCTGCGAGGGTCATTTTATGCACCAGAAAAAAGTCAAAATACTAAAATGGCTAAATCTCCTAAACTAAGCGTCTGCGGGGGTCATTTTATGCAAAAGAAAAAAAAATTCTAAATACTTAAATGGCGATATCACCTAAACTAGGCGTCTGCGGCGGTCATTTGCCCAAAAAAAAAAAAATCAAAACAATTAAATGGCTATATCTCCTAAGCTAGGCATCTGCGGGGGTCATTTTATGCACCAAAAATCCAAAACACTAAAATGGCTATACCTCCTAAACTAGGCGTCTGCGAGGGTCATTTTATGCACTAGAAAAAAAAATTCTAAATACTAAAATGGCTAAATCTCCTAAACAAGGCGTCTGCGGGGTCTAATTATGCACCAGAAAAAAAAAAACAAAATACTAAAATGGATATATCTCCTAAACTAGTGGTCTGCCTGGTCAAATTATGCACCAGAAAAAAAAAATCAAAATACTAAAACGGATATATCTCCTAAACTAGGGGTCTGCGCGGGTCATTTTATGCACCAGGAAAAACAAATTTAAAATTTTAAAATTTCTAAATCTCCTAAACTAGGCGTCTGCGGGTCAAATTATGCACCAGAAAAAAAAAATCAAAAAACTAAAACGGATATATCTCCAAAACTAGGGGTCTGCGGGGGTCATTTTATGCACCAGGAAAAAAATTTCAAAATACCAAAATGGCTTTATCTCCTAAACTAGGCCTCTGCGGGTGTCATTTTATACCCCAGAAAAAAGAATTAAAATACTAAAATGGTTATATCTCCTAAACTGGGCGTCTGCGGGGGTCATTTTATGCACCAAAAATCCAAAATACTAAAATGGCTACGCCTCCTAAACTAGGCGTCAGCGGGGGTCATTTTATGCCCCAGAAAAAAAAATTCAAAATACTAAAATGGCTAAATCTCCTAAGCTAGGCGTCTGCGGTGTCAAATTATGCACCAGAAAAAAAAATCAAAATACCAAAACGGATATATCTCCTAACCTAGGGTCTGCGGGGTTCATTTTATGCACCAGAAAAAAAAATTCAAAATACTAAAATGGCTATATTACCTAAACTATGCGTCTGCGGGGGTCATTTTATGCACCAAAAATCCAAAATACTAAAATGGCTATATCTCTTAAACTAGGTGTCTGCGAGGGTCATTTTATGCACTAGAAAAAAAAATTAAAATACTAAAACGGATATATCTCCAAAACTAGGGGTCTGCGGGGGTCGTTTTATGCACCAGGAAAAAAATTTCAAAATACTAAAATGGCTTTATCTCCTAAACTAGGCCTCTGCGGGTGTCATTTTATCCCCAGAAAAAAAAATCCAAATACTAAAATGGTTATATCTCCTAAACTGGGCGTCTGCGGGGGTCATTTTATGCACCAAAAATCCAAAATACTAAAATGGCAGTATATCCTAAAATAGGCGTCTGCGGGGTTCATTTTATGCACCAGAAAAAAAAATTCAAAATACTAAAATGGCTATATCTCCTAAACTGGGCGTCTGCGGGAGTCATTTTATGCACCAGAAAAAAATTCAAAATACTAAAATGGCTATATCTCCTAAACTGGGCGTCTGCGGGAGTCAGTTTATGCACCAGAAAAAAAGAATTCAAAGCACAAAAATTTCTATATCTCCTAAACTTGGCGCCTGCGGGAGTCATTTAAAAAATAAAAATACTAAAATGGCTATATCCCCTAAACTAGGCCTCTGCGAGGGTCAGTTTATGCACCAGAAAAAAGTCAAAATACTAAAATGGCTATATCTCCTAAACTAGGCGTCTGCGAGGGTCATTTTATGCACTAGAAAAAAAAATTCTAAATATTAAAATGGTTGTATCTCCTAAACTAGGCGTCTGCGGGGGTCATTTTATGCACCAAAAATCCAAAATACTAAAATGGCTATATCTCCTACACTAGGGGTCTGCAGGGGTCATTTTATGCACCAGAAAAAAAAAATTCTAAATACAAAAATGGCTATATCTCCTAAACTGGGCGTCAGCGGGAGTCATTTTATGCACCAGAAAAAAAAATTAAAATATTCTTAAATGGCTATATCTCCTAAACTAGGCCTCTGCGAGGGTTATTTTATGCACCAGAAAAAAAAAATCAAAACACTTAAATGACTATATCTCCAAAACTAGTCGTCTGCGGGGGTCATTTAATGCACCAAAAATTATAAATACAAAAATGGCTATATCTCCTAAACTGTGCGTCAGTGCGAGTCATTTTATGCACCAGAAAAAAAAATAAAAAAATACTAAAATGGCTATATCTCCTAAACTAGGCCTCCGCGAGGGTCATTTTATGCTCCAGAAAAAAAAATCAAAACACTTAAATGGCTATATCTCCAAAACTAGTCGTCTGCGGGGGTCATTTTATGCACCAAAAATTATAAATACAAAAATGGCTATATCTCCTAAACTGGGCGTCAGCGCGAGTCATTTTATGCACCAGAAAAAAAAATAAAAAAATACTAAAATGGCTATATCTCCTAAACTAGGCCTCTGCGAGGGTCATTTTATGCACCAGAAAAAAAAAATTCAAAACACAAAAATGCCTATATCGCCAAAGCCAGGCGACTGCGGGGGACATTTTATGCACCAGAAAAAAAAATCAAAATAATAAAATGGCTATATCTAGTAAACTAGGCGTCCGCGGGGGTCATTTTATGCACCAAAAATCCAAAATACTAAAATGGCTACATCTCCTAAACTAGGCGTCTGCGGGGGTCATTTTATGCCCCAGAAAAAAAAAATTCAAAATACTAAAATGGCTAAATCTCCTAAGTTAGGCGTCTGCGGTGTCAAATTATGCACCAGAAAACAAAAATCAAAATACCAAAACGGATATATCTAAACTAGGGTCTGCGGGGTTCATTTTATGCACCAGAAAAAAAAATTCAAAATACTAAAATGGCTATATTACCTAAACTATGCGTCTGCGGGGGTCATTTTATACACCAAAAATCCAAAATACTAAAATGGCTATATCTCTTAAACTAGGTGTCTGCGAGGGTCATTTTATGCACTAGAAAAAAAAATCAAAATACTAAAACGGATATATCTCCAAAACTAGGGGTCTGCGGGGGTCGTTTTATGCACCAGGAAAAAAATTTCAAAATACTAAAATGGCTTTATCTCCTAAACTAGGCCTCTGCGGGTGTCATTTTATTCCCCAGAAAAAAAAATCCAAATACTAAAATGGTTATATCTCCTAAACTGGGCGTCTGCGGGGGTCATTTTATGCACCAAAAATCCAAAATACTAAAATGGCAGTATATCCTAAACTAGGCGTCTGCGGGGGTCAGTTTATGCACCAGAAAAAAAAAATTCCAAACACAAAAATGTCTATATCTCCTAAACTGGGCGTCTGCGGGAGTCATTTTATGCACCAGCAAAAAAAAGTAAAAATACTAAAATGGCTATATCTCCTAAACTAGGCGTCTGCGGCGGTCATTTGCCCCAGAAAAAAAAATAAAAATACTATAATGGCTATATCTAGTAAACTAGGCGCTCTCGGGGGTCATTTTATGCACCAAAAATCCAAAATACTAAAATGTCTATATCTCCTACACTAGGGGTCAGCAGCGGTCTTTTTATGCACCAGAAAAAAAAATTCAAAGCACTAAAATGGCAAAATCTCCTAAACTAGACGTCAGCGGGGTCAAACTATGTACCAGAAAAAAAAATTCTAAATACTAAAATGGCTATATTACCTAAACTATGCGTCTGCGGGGGTCATTTTATGCACCAAAAACCCAAAATACTAAAATGGCTATATCTCTTAAACTAGGTGTCTGCGAGGGTCATTTTATGCACCAGAAAAAAGTCAAAATACTAAAATGGCTAAATCTCCTAAACTAATCGTCTGCGGGGGTCATTTTATGCAAAAGAAAAAAAAATTCTAAATACTTAAATGGCGATATCACCTAAACTAGGCGTCTGCGAGGGTCATTTTATGCACTAGAAAAAAAAATTCTAAATATTAAAATGGTTGTATCTCCTAAACTAGGCGTCTGCGGGGGTCATTTTATGCACCAAAAATCCAAAATACTAAAATGGCTATATCTCCTACACTAGGGGTCTGCAGGGGTCATTTTATGCACCAGAAAAAAAAAATTCTAAATACAAAAATGGCTATATCTCCTAAACTGGGCGTCAGCGGGAGTCATTTTATGCACCAGAAAAAAAAATTAAAATATTCTTAAATGGCTATATCTCCTAAACTAGGCCTCTGCGAGGGTTATTTTATGCACCAGAAAAAAAAAATCAAAACACTTAAATGACTATATCTCCAAAACTAGTCGTCTGCGGGGGTCATTTTATGCACCAAAAATTATAAATACAAAAATGGCTATATCTCCTAACCTGTGCGTCAGTGCGAGTCATTTTATGCACCAGAAAAAAAAATAAAAAAATACTAAAATGGCTATATCTCCTAAACTAGGCCTCCGCGAGGGTCATTTTATGCTCCAGAAAAAAAAATCAAAACACTTAAATGGCTATATCTCCAAAACTAGTCGTCTGCGGGGGTCATTTTATGCACCAAAAATTATAAATACAAAAATGGCTATATCTCCTAAACTGGGCGTCAGCGCGAGTCATTTTATGCACCAGAAAAAAAAATAAAAAAATACTAAAATGGCTATTTATCCTAAACTAGGCCTAAACTGCGAGGGTCATTTTATGCACCAGAAAAAAAAAATTCAAAACACAAAAATGCCTATATCGCCAAAGCCAGGCGACTGCGGGGGACATTTTATGCACCAGAAAAAAAAATCAAAATAATAAAATGGCTATATCTAGTAAACTAGGCGTCCGCGGGGGTCATTTTATGCACCAAAAATCCAAAATACTAAACTGGCTATATCTAGTAAACTAGGCGTCCGCGGGGGTCATTTTATGCACCAAAAATCCAAAATACTAAAATGGCTACATCTCCTAAACTAGGCGTCTGCGGGGGTCATTTTATGCCCCAGAAAAAAAAAATTCAAAATACTAAAATGGCTAAATCTCCTAAGTTAGGCGTCTGCGGTGTCAAATTATGCACCAGAAAACAAAAATCAAAATACCAAAACGGATATATCTAAACTAGGGTCTGCGGGGTTCATTTTATGCACCAGAAAAAAAAATTCAAAATACTAAAATGGCTATATTACCTAAACTATGCGTCTGCGGGGGTCATTTTATACACCAAAAATCCAAAATACTAAAATGGCTATATCTCTTAAACTAGGTGTCTGCGAGGGTCATTTTATGCACTAGAAAAAAAAATCAAAATACTAAAACGGATATATCTCCAAAACTAGGGGTCTGCGGGGGTCGTTTTATGCACCAGGAAAAAAATTTCAAAATACTAAAATGGCTTTATCTCCTAAACTAGGCCTCTGCGGGTGTCATTTTATTACCCAGAAAAAAAAATCCAAATACTAAAATGGTTATATCTCCTAAACTGGGCGTCTGCGGGGGTCATTTTATGCACCAAAAATCCAAAATACTAAAATGGCAGTATATACTAAACTAGGCGTCTGCGGGGGTCAGTTTATGCACCAGAAAAAAAAAATTCCAAACACAAAAATGTCTATATCTCCTAAACTGGGCGTCTGCGGGAGTCATTTGATGCACCAGCAAAAAAAAATAAAAATACTAAAATGGCTATATCTCCTAAACTAGGCGTCTGCGGCGGTCATTTGCCCCAGAAAAAAAAATAAAAATACTATAATGGCTATATCTAGTAAACTAGGCGTCCGCGGGGGTCATTTTATGCACCAAAAATCCAAAATACTAAAATGGCTACATCTCCTAAACTAGGCGTCTGCGGGGGTCATTTTATGCCCCAAAAAAAAAAAATTCAAAATACTAAAATGGCTAAATCTCCTAAGTTAGGCGTCTGCGGTGTCAAATTATGCACCAGAAAACAAAAATCAAAATACCAAAACGGATATATCTAAACTAGGGTCTGCTTGGTTCATTTTATGCACCAGAAAAAAAAATTCAAAATACCAAAATGGCTATATTACCTAAACTATGAGTCTGCGGGGGTCATTTTATGCACCAAAAATCCAAAATACTAAAATGGCTATATCTCTTAAACTAGGTGTCTGCGAGGGTCATTTTATGCACTAGAAAAAAAAATCAAAATACTAAAACGGATATATCTCCAAAACTAGGGGTCTGCGGGGGTCGTTTTATGCACCAGGAAAAAAATTTCAAAATACTAAAATGGCTTTATCTCCTAAACTAGGCCTCTGCGGGTGTCATTTTATTCCCCAGAAAAAAAAATCCAAATACTAAAATGGTTATATCTACTAAACTGGGCGTCTGCGGGGGTCATTTTATGCACCAAAAATCCAAAATACTAAAATGGCAGTATATCCTAAACTAGGCGTCTGCGGGGGTCAGTTTATGCACCAGAAAAAAAAAATTCCAAACACAAAAATGTCTATATCTCCTAAACTGGGCGTCTGCGGGAGTCATTTTATGCACCAGCAAAAAAAAATAAAAATACTAAAATGGCTATATCTCCTAAACTAGGCGTCAGCGGCGGTCATTTGCCCCAGAAAAAAAAAAAAAATACTATAATGGCTATATCTAGTAAACTAGGCGTCCTCGGGGGTCATTTTATGCACCGAAAATCCAAAATACTAAAATGTCTATATCTCCTACACTAGGGGTCAGCAGCGGTCTTTTTATGCACCAGAAAAAAAAATTCAAAGCACTAAAATGGCAAAATCTCCTAAACTAGACGTCTGCGGGGTCAAACTATGTACCAGAAAAAAAAATTCTAAATACTAAAATGGCTATATTACCTAAACCATGCGTCTGCGGGGGTCATTTTATGCACCAAAAATCCAAAATACTAAAATGGCTATATCTCTTAAACTAGGTGTCTGCGAGGGTCATTTTATGCACCAGAAAAAAGTCAAAATACTAAAATGGCTAAATCTCCTAAACTAAGCGTCTGCTGGGGTTATTTTATGCAAAAGAAAAAAAAATTCTAAATACTTAAATGGCGATATCACCTAAACTAGGCGTCTGCGGCGGTCATTTGCCCCAGAAAAAAAAATCAAAACACTTAAATGGCTATATCTCCTAAACTAGGCCTCTGCGAGGGTCATTTTATGCACCAGAAAAAAAAAAAATCAAAACACTTAAATGGCTATATCTCCAAAACTAAGCGTCTGCGTTGGTCATTTTATGCACCAGAAAAAAAAATTCTAAATACTAAAATGGCTATATCTCCTAAACTAGGCGTCTGCGGGGTCATTTACCCCAGAAAAAAAAATCAAAACACTTAAATGGTTATATCTCCTAAGCTAGGCGTCTGCGGGGTCATTTTATGCACCAAAAATCCAAAATACTAAAATGGCTATATCTCCTACACTAGGGGTCTGCAGGGGTCATTTTATGCACCAGAAAAAAAAATTCTAAATTCAAAAATGGCTATATCTCCTAAACTGGGCGTCAGCGGGAGTCATTTTATGCACCAGAAAAAAAAATAAAAATATACTAAAATGGATATATCTCCTAAAATAGGCCTCTGCGAGG
Organism: Volucella zonaria; assembly: GCA_963966105.1. NCBI lineage: Eukaryota > Metazoa > Arthropoda > Insecta > Diptera > Syrphidae > Volucella > Volucella zonaria. The sequence continues at coordinate 7,886,201 of CAWYQB010000254.1, read as the reverse complement.
GTCATTTTATGCACCAGAAAAAAAAAATTCAAAACACAAAAATGCCTATAACGCCAAAACCAGTCGTCTGCGGGGGACATTTTATGCACCAGAAAAAAAAATCAAAATAATAAAATGGCTATATCTAGTAAACTAAGCGTCCGCGGGGGTCATTTTATGCACCAAAAATCCAAAATACTAAAATGGCTATATCTAGTAAACTAAGCGTCCGCGGGGGTCATTTTATGCACCAAAAATCCAAAATACTAAAATGGCTACATCTCCTAAACTAGGCGTCTGCGGGGGTCATTTTATGCCCCAGAAAAAAAAAATTCAAAATACTAAAATGGCTAAATCTCCTAAGTTAGGCGTCTGCGATATCATATTATGCACCAGAAAAAAAAATCAAAATACCAAAACGGATATATCTCCTAAACTAGGGTCAGCGGGGTTCATTTTATTCACCAGAAAAAAAAATTCAAAATACTAAAATGGCAATATATCCTAAATTAGGCGTCTGCGGGGGTCAGTTTATGCACCTGAAAAAAAAAATTCCAAACACAAAAATGTCTATATCTCCTAAACTAGGCCTCTGCGAGGGTCATTTTATGCAAAAGAAAAAAAAAATTCCAAATACTAAAATGGCTATATCTCCTAAACTAGGCGTCTGTGGGGGACATTTTATGCACCAGAAAAAAAAATCAAAATACTAAAATGGCTATATCTCCTAAACTAGGCGTCTGCGGGGGTTATTTTATACACCGGAAAAAAAAATTCTAAATACTAAAATGGTTATATCTCCTAAACTAGGCGTCTGCGGTAGTCCTTTTCCCCAGAAAAAAAAATCAAAACACTTAAATGGCTATATCTCCAAAACTAGGCGACTGCGGGGGTCATTTTATGCACCAGCAAAAAAAAATAAAAATTCTAAAATGGTTATATCTCCTAAACTAGGCCTCTGCGAGGGTCATTTTATGCAAAAGAAAAAAAAATTCTAAATACTTAAGTGGCGATATCTCCTAAACTAGGCGTCTGCGGCGGTCATTTGCCCCAGAAAAAAAAAATCAAAACACTTAAATGGCTATATCTCCAAAACTAGGCGACTGCGGGGGTCATTTTATGCATAAGAAAAAAAAATCTAAATACTAAAATGGCTACATCTCCTACACTAGGGGTCTGCAGGGGTCTTTTTATGAACCAGAAAAAAAAATTCAAAACACAAAAATGGCTATATCTCCTAAACTAGGCGTCTGCGGGGGTCATTTTATGCACCAGAATAAAAGAATTCTAAATACTAAAATGGCTATATCACCTAAACTAGTCGTCTGCGGGGATCATTTGCCTCAGAAAAAAAAATCAAAACACTTAAATGGCTATATCTCCTTAGATAGGCGTCTGCGGTGATCATTTTATGCACCAAAAACCCAAAATTCTAAAATGGCTATATTTCCTACACTAGGGGTCTGCAGGGGTCTTTTTTTGAAAAAAAAAATTCAAAATACTGAAATGGCTAAATCTCCTAAGTTAGGCGTCTGCGATGTCAAATTATGCACCAGAAAAAAAAAATCAAAATACCAAAACGATATATCTAAACTAGGGTCTGCGGGGTTCATTTTATGCACCAGAAAAAAAAATTCAAAATACTAAAATGGCAATATATCCTAAACTAGGCGTCTGCGGGGGTCAGTTTATGCACCAGAAAAAAAAAATTCCAAACACAAAAATGGCTATATCTCCTAAACTGGGCGTCTGCGGGAGTCATTTTATGCACCAGCAAAAAAAAAATAAAAATACTAAAATGGCTATATCTCCTAAACTAGGCCCCTGCGAGAGTCATTTTATGCAAAAGAAAAAAAAAATTCTAAATACTTAAGTGGCGATATCTCCTAAACTAGGTGTCTGCGGGGGACATTTTATGCACCAGAAAAAAAAATCAAAATACTAAAATGGCTATATCTCCTAAACTAGGCGTCTGCGAGGGTCATTTTATGCACCAGAAAAAAAAAATTCAAAACACAAAAATGGCTACACCGCCTAAACTAGGCGTCTGCGGGGGACATTTTATGCACCAGAAAAAAAAAATCAAAATACTAAAATGGCTATATCAATGGGTCATTTTATGCACTAGAAAAAAAAATTCTAAATACTAAAATGGCATTATTTCCAAAACTAGGCGTCTGCGGGGGTCCTTTTATGCACCAAAAATCAAAAATACTAAAATGGCTATATCTCCTACACTAGGGTCATTTTATGAACCAGAAAAAAAAATTCAAAGCACTAAAATGGCTAAATATCCTAAACTAGGCGTCTGCGGGGTCAAATTATGCACCAGAAAAAAAAATACAAAACACAAAAATGGCTATATCTCCTAAACTAGGCGTCTGCGCGGGATATTTTATACACCAGAAAAAAAAAATTCAAAACACAAAAATGTCTATATCTCTTAAACTAAGGGTCTGCGGGGGTCATTTTATGCACCACAAAAAAAAAATTCAAAATACTAAAATGGCAATATGTCCTAAACCATTCGTCTGCGGGGGTCATTTTACTCAACAAAAAAAAAATCTAAATACTAAAATCGCTAAATCTCCTAAACTCTGCGTCTGCGGGGGTCATTTTATGTCCCAGAAAAAAAAATTGAAAATAATAAAATGGTTATATCTCTTAAACTAGGCGTATGCGGTTATCATTTTATGCACCAGAAAAAAAAAATTCAAAACACAAAAATGGCTATATCTCCTAAACTAGGCGTCTGCGCGGGATATTTTATACACCAGAAAAAAAAAATTCAAAACACTAAAATGTCTATATCTCTTAAACTAAGGGTCTGGGGGGGTCATTTTATGCACCACAAAAAAAAAATCAAAATACCAAAACGGATATATCTCCTAAACTAGGGTCTGCGGGGTTCATTTTATGCACCAGAAAAAAAAATTCAAAATACTAAAATGGTTATATCTCCTAAACTGGGCGTCTGCGGGGGTCATTTTATGCACGAAAAATCCAAAATACTAAAATGGCTACATCCCCTAAACTAGGCGTCTGCGGGGGTCATTTTATGCAACAGAAAAAAAATCAAAATACCGAAACGGATATATCTCCTAAACTAGGGTCTGCGGGGATTATTTTATGCACCAGAAAAAAAAAATTCAAAATACTAAAATGGCTATATCTCCTAAACTAGGCGTCTGCGGGGGTTATTTTATACACCGGAAAAAAAAATTCTAAATACTAAAATGGTTATATCTCCTAAACTAGGCGTCTGCGGGGGTCATTTTCCCCAGAAAAAAAAATCAAAACACTTAAATGGCTATCTCTCCAGAACTAGGCGACTGCGGGGGTCATTTTATGCACCAGCAAAAAAAAATAAAAATACTAAAATGGCTATATCTTCTAAACTAGGCCTCTGCGAGGGTCATGTTATGCAAAAGAAAAAAAAAATTCTAAATATTTAAGTTTCGTTATCGCCTAAACTAGTCGTCTGCGGCGGTCATTTGAGAAAAAAAAAAAAATCAAAACACTTAAGTGGATATATCTCCAAAACTAGGCGACTGCGGGGGTCATTTTATGCACCAGAAAAAAAAATTCTAAATACTAAAATGGCTATATCTCCTACACTAGGGGTCTGCAGGGGTCTTTTTATGAACCAGAAAAAAAAATTCAAAACACAAAAATGGCTATATCTCCTAAACTAGGAGTCTGCGGGGTCATTTTATGCACCAGAATAAAAGAATTCTAAATACTAAAATGGCTATATCACCTAAACTAGTCGTCTGCGGGGATCATTTGCCTCAGAAAAAAAAATCAAAACACTTAAATGGCTATATCTCCTTAGATAGGCGTCTGCGGTGATCATTTTATGCACCAAAAATCCAAAATTTTAAAATGGCTATATTTCCTACACTAGGGGTCTGCAGGGGTCTTTTTATGAAAAAGAAAAAAAAATTCAAAACACAAAAATGGCTATATCTCCTAAATTAGGCGTCTGCGGGGGACATTTTATGCACCAGAAAAAAAAATCGAAATACTAAAATGGCTATATCTCCTAAACTAGGCGTCAGCGGGGGTTATTTTAAACACCGGAAAAAAAAAATTCTAAATACTAAAATGGTTATATCTCCTAAACTAGGCGTCTGCGGGGGTCATTTTCCCCAGAAAAAAAAATCAAAACACTTAAATGGCTATATCTCCAAAACTAGGCGACTGCGGGGGTCATTTTATGCACCAGCAAAAAAAAATAAAAATACTAAAATGGCTATATCTTCTAAACTAGGCCTCTGCGAGGGTCATTTTATGCAAAAGAAAAAAAAAATTCTAAATACTTAAGTGATGATATCGCCTAAACTAGTCGTCTGCGGCGGTCATTTGCCCCAAAAAAAAAAATCAAAACACTTAAATGGCTATATCTCCAAAACTAGGCGACTGCGGGGGTCATTTTATGCACCAGAAAAAAAAATCTAAATACTAAAATGGCTATATCTCCTACACTAGGGGTCTGCAGGGGTCTTTTTATGAACCAGAAAAAAAAATTCAGAACACAAAAATGGCTATATCTCCTAAACTATGCGTCTGCGGGTGTCATTTTATGCACCAGAATAAAAGAATTCTAAATACTAAAATGGCTATATCACCTAAACTAGTCGTCTGCGGGGATCATTTGCCTCAGAAAAAAAAATCAAAACACTTAAATGGCTATATCTCCTTAGATAGGCGTCTGCGGTGATCATTTTATGCACCAAAAACCCAAAATTTTAAAATGGCTATATTTCTTACACTAGGGGTCTGCAGGGGTCTTTTTTTGAACCAGAAAAAAAAAATCGAAATACTAAAATGGATATATCTCCTAAACTAGGCGCCTTCGGGGGTTATTTTATACACCGGAAAAAAAAAATTCTAAATACTAAAATGGTTATATCTCCTAACCTAGGCGTCTGCGGGGGTCATTTTATGCACCAAAAATCAAAAATGGCTATATCTCCTACACTAGGGGTCGGCAGTGGTCATTTTGTGAACCAGAAAAAAAACTTCAAAGCACTACAATGGCTAAATCTCCAAAACTAGGCGTCTGCGGGGTCAAATTATGCACCAGAAAAAAAAAATTCAAAACACAAAAATGGCTATATCTCCTAAACTAGGTGTCTGCGGGGGACATTTTACTCAACAAAAAAAAATCAAAATACTAAAATGGCTATATCTCCTAAACTAGGCGTCTGCGAGGGTCATTTTATGCACCAGAAAAAAAAAATTCAAAACACAAAATTGGCTACATCGCCTAAACTAGGCGTCTGCGGGGGACATTTTATGCACCAGAAAAAAAAAATCAAAATACTAAAATGGCTATATCTCCTAAACTAGGAGTCTGCGAGGGTCATTTTATGCACCAGAAAAAAAAATTCTAAATACTAAAATGGCAATATTTCCAAAACTAGGAGTCTGCGGGGGTCATTTTACGCACCAAAAATCAAAAATACTAAAATGGCTATATCTCCTACACTAGGGGTCTGCAGGGGTCATTTTATGAACCAGAAAAAAAAATTCAAAGCACTAAAATGGCTAAATCTCCTAAACTAGGCTTCTGCGGGGTCAAATTATGCACCCGAAAAAAAAAATTCAAAACGAACAATGGCTATATCTCCTAAACTAGGCGTCTGCGGGGGATATTTTATACACCAGAAAAAAAAAATTCAAAACACTAAAATGTCTATATCTCTTAAACTAAGGGTCTGCGGGGGTCATTTTATGCTCCAGAAAAAAAAAATTCTAAATACTAAAATGCCAATATTTCCAAAACTAGGCGTCTGCGGGGGTCATTTTATGCACCAAAAATCAAAAATACTAAAATGGCTATATCTCCTACACTAGGGGTCTGCAGGGGTCATTTTATGAACCAGAAAAAAAAATTCAAAGGACTAAAATGGCTAAATCTCCTAAACTAGGCGTCTGCGGGGTCAAATTATGCACCAGAAAAAAAAAATTCAAAACAAAAAATGGCTATATCTCCTAAACTAGGCGTCTGCGGGGGTCATTTTATGCACCACAAAAAAAATTCAAAATACTAAAATGGCAATATTTCCTAAACCAGGCGTCTGCGGGGGTCATTTTACTCAACAAAAAAAAAACTCTAAATACTAAAATCGCTAAATCTCCTAAACTCTGCGTCTGCGGGGGTCGTTTTGTGCATCAGAAAAAAGAAATCCAAAATACCAAAATGGCTATATCTCCTAAGCTAGGCGTCTGCGGGGGTCATTTTATGTCCCAGAAAAAAAAATTCAAAATAATAAAATGGTTATATCTCTTAAACTAGACGTATGCGGTTATCATTTTATGCACCAGAAAACAAAAATTCAAAATACTAAAATGGCCGTATTTCCTAAACTAGGCGTCTGCGGAGGTCATTTTATGCACCAGAAAAAACTTCGAAATACTAAAATGGCTATATCTCCTAAACTAGGCGTCTGCGGGGGTCATTTTATGAACCAGAAATGACATCAAAATACAAAAATGGCTATATCTCCTAAACTAGGCGTCAGCGGCAGTCATTTTAAGCACCAAAAAAGAAAAAATGCAAAACTCAAAAATGATTATATCTATTAAAGTAGGCGTCTGCGGGGGTCATTTTGTGCACCAGAAAAAAAATCCAAAATACTAAAATGCCTACATCTCCTAAACTAGGCGTCTGCGGATGTCATTTTATGAACCAGAAATGACATCAAAATACAAAAATGGCTATATCTCCTAAACTAGGCGTCAGCGGCAGTCATTTTATGCACCAGAAAAAAAAAATTCTAAGCACAAAATGGCTATATCTCCTAAACTAGGCGTCTGAGGGCGTCATTTTATGCACCAAAAAGAAAAAATGCAAAACTCAAAAATGGTTATATCTCCTAAAGTAGACGTCTGCAGGGGTCATTTTATGCACCAAAAATCAAAAATACTAAAATGGCTATATCTCTTATACTAGGGATCTGCGAGGGTCATTTTATGCACCAGAAAAAAAAAATTCTAAATACTAAAATGATTATATCTCCTAAACTAAGCGTCTGCGGGGTTCATTTTATGCACCAAAAATCAAAAATATTAAAATGGCTATATTTCCTAAACTAGGCGTCAGCGAGGGTCATTTTATGCACCAGAAAAAAAAATTCTAAATACTAAAATGGCTATATCTCCTACACTAGGGGTCTGCAGGGGTCTTTTTATGAACCAGAAAATAAAATTCAAAGCACTAAAATGGTTAAATCTCCTAAACTAGGCGTCTGCGGGGTCAAATTATGCACCAGAAAAAAAAAACTCAAAACACAAAAATGGTTATATCTCCTAAACTAGGCGTCTGCGGTGGACATTTTATGCACCAGAGAAAAAAAATTAAAATACTAAAATGGCTACGTCTCTTAAACTAGGCGTCTACGAGGGTCATTTTATGCACCAGAAAAAAAAAATTCTAAATACTAAAATAGCTATATCTCCTAAACTAGGCGGGTCATTTTGTGCACCAAAAATCCAAAATACTAAAATGTCTATATCTCCTAAACTAGGCGTCTTCGGGGTCATTTTATGCCCCAGAAAAAAAAAACAAAATACTAAAATGGCTAAATCTCTTAAACTAGGCGTCTGCGGGGTCAAATTATGCACCAGAAAAAAAAATCATAATACTAGAATGGCTATATCTCCTAAACTAGGCGTCTGCGGGGGTCATTTTATGCACCAAAAAAAACTTCAAAATACTAAAATGGCTATATCTCCTAACCTAGGAGTCTGCGGGGTTCATTTTATGTACCAGAAAAAAAAATGCAAAATACTGAAATGGCCATATTTCCTAAACTAGGCGTCTGCGGGGGTCATTTTATGCACCAAAAAAAACCTTCAAAATACTGAAATGGCTATATCTCCTACCCCAGGCGTCTGCGGTGGTCATTTTATGTACCAGAAAAAAAAATGCAAAATACGGAAATGGCCATATTTCCTAAACTAGGCGTCTGCGGGGGTCATTTTATGCACCAGAAAAGACTTCAAAACACAAAAATGGCTATATCTCCTAAACTAGGCGTCAGCGGCGGTCATTTTATGCACAAGAAAAAGAAATTCTAAGCACTAAAATAGCTATATTTCCTAAACTAGGCGTCTGCGGCGGTCATTTTATACACCAGAAAAGAAAAATTCAAAATACTAAAATGGCCATATCTCCTAAACTAGGCACCTGCGGGGGTCATTTTACTCACCAGAAAAAAAATCTAAATACTAAATTGGATAAATCTCCTAAACTAGGCGTCTGCGGGAGTCATTTTATGCACCAGAAAAGACTTCAAAACACAAAAATGGCTATATCTCCTAAACTAGGCGTCTGCGGGGGACATTTTATGCACCAGAAAAAAAAAATCAAAATACTAAAATTACTATATCTCCTAAACTAGGCGTCTGCGGGGGTTATTTTATACACCGGAAAAAAAAAATTCTAAATACTAAAATGGTTATATCTCCTAAACTAGGCGTCTGCGGCGGTCATTTTCCCCAGAAAAAAAAATCAAAACACTTAAATGGCTATATCTCCAAAACTAGGCGACTGCGGGGGTAATTCTATGCACCAGCAAAAAAAAATAAAAATACTAAAATGGCTATATCTCCTAAACTAGGCCTCTGCGAGGGTCAGAAAAAAAAAAATAAATACTAAAATGGCTATATCTCCTACACTAGGGGTCTGCAGGGGTCTTTTTATGAACCAGAAAAAAAAATTCAAAGCACTAAAATGCTTAAATCTCCTAAACTATGCGTCTGCGGGGTCAAATTATGCACCAGAAAAAAAAATTCAAAACACAAAAATGGCTATATCTCCTAAACTAGGCGTCTGCGGGGGACATTTTATGCACCAGAAAAAAAAATCAAAATACTAAAATGGCTATATCTCCTAAAATGGCTATATCTCCTAAAATGGCTATATCTCCTACACTAGGGGTCTGCAGGGGTCATTTTATGAACCAGAAAAAAAACTTCAAAGCACTACAATGGCTAAATCTCCAAAACTAGGCGTCTGCGGGGTCAAATTATACACCAGAAAAAAAAAATTCAAAACACAAAAATGGCTATATCTCCTAAACTAGGTGTCTGCGGGGGACATTTTATGCACCAGAAAAAAAAATCAAAATACTAAAATGGCTATATCTCCTAAACTAGGCGTCTGCGAGGGTCATTTTATGCACCAGAAAAAAATTTCAAAACACAAAAATGGGTACATTGCCTAAACTAGGCGTCTGCGGGGGACATTTTATGCACCAGAAAAAAAAAATCAAAATACTAAAATGGCTATATCTCCTAAACTAGGAGTCTGCGAGGGTCATTTTATGCACCAGAAAAAAAAATTCTAAATACTAAAATGGCTATATCTCCTACACTAGGGGTCTGCAGGGGTCTTTTTATGAACCAGAAAATAAAATTCAAAGCACTAAAATGGTTAAATCTCCTAAACTAGCCGTCTGCGGGGTCAAATTATGCACCAGAAAAAAAAAACTCAAAACACAAAAATGGCTATATCTCCTAAACTAGGCGTCTGCGGTGGACATTTTATGCACCAGAGAAAAAAAATTAAAATACTAAAATGGCTACGTCTCTTAAACTAGGCGTCTACGAGGGTCATTTTATGCACCAGAAAAAAAAAATTCTAAATACTAAAATAGCTATATCTGCTAAACTAGGCGGGTCATTTTATGCACCAAAAATCCAAAATACTAAAATGTCTATATCTCCTAAACTAGGCGTCTTCGGGGTCATTTTATGCCCCAGAAAAAAAAAACAAAATACTAAAATGGCTAAATCTCTTAAACTAGGCGTCTGCGGGGTCAAATTATGCACCAGAAAAAAAATCATAATACTGAATGGCTATATCTCCTAAACTAGGCGTCTGCGGGGGTCATTTTATGCACCAAAAAAAACTTCAAAATACTAAAATGGCTATATCTCCTAACCTAGGCGTCTGCGGGGTTCATTTTATGTACCAGAAAAAAAAATGCAAAATACTGAAATGGCCATATTTCCTAAACTAGGCGTCTGCGGGGGTCATTTTATGCACCAAAAAAACCTTCAAAATACTGAAATGGCTATATCTCCTACCCTAGGCGTCTGCGGTGGTCATTTTATGTACCAGAAAAAAAAATGCAAAATACGGAAATGGCCATATTTCCTAAACTAGGCGTCTGCGGGGGTCATTTTATGCACCAGAAAAGACTTCAAAACACAAAAATGGCTATATCACCTAAACTAGGCGTCAGCGGCGGTCATTTTATGCACAAGAAAAAGAAATTCTAAGCACTAAAATAGCTATATTTCCTAAACTAGGCGTCTGCGGCGGTCATTTTATACACCAGAAAAGAAAAATTCAAAATACTAAAATGGCCATATCTCCTAAACTAGGCGTCTGCGGGAGTCATTTTATGCAGCAGAAAAGACTTCAAAACACAAAAATGGCTATATCTCCTAAACTAGGCGTCTGCGGGGGACATTTTATGCACCAGAAAAAAAAAATCAAAATACTAAAATTACTATATCTCCTAAACTAGGCGTCTGCGGGGGTTATTTTATACACCGGAAAAAAAAAATTCTAAATACTAAAATGGTTATATCTCCTAAACTAGGCGTCTGCGGCGGTCATTTTCCCCAGAAAAAAAAATCAAAACACTTAAATGGCTATATCTCCAAAACTAGGCGACTGCAGGGGTCATTTTATGCACTAGCAAAAAAAAATAAAAATACTAAAATGGCTATATCTCCTAAACTAGGCCTCTGCGAGGGTCATTTTATGCAAAAGAAAAAAAAAATTCTAAATACTTAAGTGGCGATATCTCCTAAACTAGGCGTCTGCGGCGGTCATTTTATGCACCAGAAAAAAAAAATCTAAATACTAAAATGGCTATATCTCCTACACTAGGGGTCTGCAGGGGTCTTTTTATGAACCAGAAAAAAAAATTCAAAGCACTAAAATGCTTAAATCTCCTAAACTATGCGTCTGCGGGGTCAAATGATGCACCAGAAAAAAAAATTCAAAACACAAAAATGGCTATATCTCCTAAACTAGGCGTCTGCGGGGGTCATTTTATGCACCAGAATAAAAAAAATTCTAAATACTAAAATGACTATATCACCTAAACTAGTCGTCTGCGGGGATCATTTGCCTCAGAAAAAAAAATCAAAACACTTAAATGGCTATATCTCCTTAGATAGGCGTCTGCGGTGATCATTTTATGCACCAAAAACCCAAAATTTTAAAATGGCTATATTTCCTACACTAGGGGTCTGCAGGGGCCTTTTTATGAAATAGAAAAAAAAATTCAAAACACAAAAATGGCTATATCTCCTAAACTAGGTGTCTGCGGGGGACATTTTATGCACCAGAAAAAAAAATCAAAATACTAAAATGGCTATATTTCCTAAAATGGCTATATCTCCTACACTAGGGGTCTGCAGGGGTCATTTTATGAACCAGAAAAAAAAATTCAAAGCACTACAATGGCTAAATCTCCAAAACTAGGCGTCTGCGGGGTCAAATTATACACCAGAAAAAAAAAATTCAAAACACAAAAATGGCTATATCTCCTAAACTAGGTGTCTGCGGGGGACATTTTATGCACCAGAAAAAAAAATCAAAATACTAAAATGGCTATATCTCCTAAACTAGGCGTCTGCGAGGGTCATTTTATGCACCAGAAAAAAAAAATTCAAAACACAAAAATGGGTATATTGCCTAAACTAGGCGTCTGCGGGGGACATTTTATGCACCAGAAAAAAAAAATCAAAATACTAAAATGGCTATATCTCCTAAACTAGGAGTCTGCGAGGGTCATTTTATGCACCAGAAAAAAAAATTCTAAATACTAAAATGGCAATATTTCCTAAACTAGGCGTCTGCGGGGGTCATTTTATGCACCAAAAATCAAAAATACTAAAATGGCTATATCTCCTACACTGGGGTCTGCGGGGGATATTTTATACACCAGAAAAAAAAAATTCAAAACACTAAAATGTCTATATCTCTTAAACTAAGGGTCTGCGGGTATCATTTTATGCACCACAAAAAAAAAATTCAAAATACTAAAATGGCAATATTTCCTAAACTAGGCGTCTGCGGGGGTCATTTTACTCACCAAAAAAAAAATCTAAATACTAAAATCGCTAAATCTCCTAAACTATGCGTCTGCGGTGGTCGTTTTGTGCACCAGAAAAAATAAATCCAAAATACTAAAATGGCTATATCTCCTAAGCTAGGCGTCTGCGGGGGTCATTTTATGTCCCAGAAAAAAAAATTCTAAATAATAAAACGGTTATATCTCTTAAACTAGGCGTATGCGGTTATCATTTTTGCACCAGAAAAAAAAAATTCAAAATACTAAAATGGCTATATCTCCTAAACTAGGCGTCGGCATATGTCATTTTATGTACCAGAAAAAAAAAAATTCAAAATACTAAAATGGCCGTATTTCCTAAACTAGTCGTCTGCGGGGGTCATTGCACCAGAAAAAACTTCGATATACTAAAATGGCTATATCTCCTAAACTAGGCGTCTGCGGGGGTCATTTTATGAACCAGAAATGACATCAAAATACAAAAATGGCTATATCTCCTAAACTAGGCGTCAGCGGCAGTCATTTTATGCACCAAAAAAGAAAAAATGTAAAACTCAAAAATGGTTATATTTATTAAAGTAGGCGTCTGCGGGGGTCATTTTGTGCACCAAAAAAAAAAATTCCAAAATACTAAAATGCCTACATCTCCTAAACTAGGCGTCTGCGGGGGTCATTTTATGAACCAGAAATGACATCAAAATACAAAAATGGCTATATTTCCTAAACTAGGCGTCAGCGGCAGTCATTTTATGCACCAGAAAAAAAAAATTCTTAGCACAAAATGGCTATATCTCCTAAACTAGGCGTCTGCGGGGTTCATTTTATGCACCAAAAATCAAAAATATTAAAATGGCTATATTTCCTAAACTAGGCGTCAGCGAGGGTCATTTTATGCATCAGAAAAAAAAAATCTAAATACTAAAATGGCTATATCTCCTACACTAGGTGTCTGCAGGGGTCTTTTTATGAACCAGAAAATAAAATTCAAAGCAGTGAAATGGTTAAATCTCCTAAAGTAGGCGTCTGCGGGGTCAAATTATGCACCAGAAAAAAAAAATTCAAAACACAAAAATGGCTATATCTCCTAAACTAGGCGTCTGCGGTGGACATTTTATGCACCAGAGAAAAAAAATCACAATACTACAATGGCTATGTCTCTTAAACTAAGCGACTACGAGGGTCATTTTATGCACCAGAAAAAAAAAATTCTAAATACTAATATAGCTATAACTCCTAAACTAGGCGGGTCATTTTATGCACCAAAAATCCAAAATATTAAAATGGCTATATCTCCTAAACTAGGCGTCTGCGGGGGTCATTTTATGAACCAGAAATGACATCAAAATACAAAAATGGCTATATGTCCTAAACTATTCGTCAGCGGCAGTCATTTTATGCACCAAAAAAGAAAAAATGTAAAACTCAAAAATGGTTATATCTATTAAAGTAGGCGTCTGCGGGGGTCATTTTGTGCACCAAAAAAAAAAATTCCAAAATACTAAAATGCCTACATCTCCTAAACTAGGCGTCTGCGGGGGTCATTTTATGAACCAGAAATGACATCAAAATACAAAAATGGCTATATTTCCTAAACAAGGCGTCAGCGGCAGTCATTTTATGCACCAGAAAAAAAAAAATTCTAAGCACAAAATGGCTATATCTCCTAAACTAGGCGTCTGCGGGGTTCATTTTATGCACCAAAAATCAAAAATATTAAAATGGCTGTATTTCCTAAACTAGGCGTCAGCGAGGGTCATTTTATGCACCAGAAAAAAAAATTCTAAATACTAAAATGGCTATATCTCCTACACTAGGGGTCTGCAGGGGTCTTTTTATGAACCAGAAAATAAAATTCAAAGCAGTGAAATGGTTAAATCTCCTAAAGTAGGCGTCTGCGGGGTCAAATTACACACCAGAAAAAAAAAATTCAAAACACAAAAATGGCTATATCTCCTAAACTAGGTGGCTGCGGGGGATATTTTATACACCAGAAAAAAAAATCAAAATACTAAAATGGCTATATCTCCTAAACTAGGCGTCTGCGAGGGTCATTTTATGCACCAGAAAAAAAAAATTCAAAACACAAAAATGGGTACATTGCCTAAACTAGGCGTCTGCGGGGGACATTTTATGCACCAGAAAAAAAAAATCAAAATACTAAAATGGCTATATCTCCTAAACTAGGAGTCTGCGAGGGTCATTTTATTCACCAGAAAAAAAAATTCTAAATACTAAAATGGCAATATTTCCTAAACTAGGCGTCTGCGGGGGTCATTTTATGCACCAAAAATCAAAAATACTAAAATGGCTATATCTCCTACACTGGGGTCTGCGGGGGATATTTTATACACCAGAAAAAAAAAATTCAAAACACTAAAATGTCTATATCTCTTAAACTAAGGGTCTGCGGGGGTCATTTTATGCACCACAAAAAAAAAATTCAAAATACTAAAATGGCAATATTTCCTAAACTAGGCGTCTGCGGCGGTCATTTTACTCACCAAAAAAAAATCTAAATACTAAAATCGCTAAATCTCCTAAACTATGCGTCTGCGGTGGTCGTTTTGTGCACCAGAAAAAATAAATCCAAAATACTAAAATGGCTATATCTCCTAAGCTAGGCGTCTGCGGGGGTCATTTTATGTCAAAGAAAAAAAAATTCAAAATAATAAAATGGTTATATCTCTTAAACTAGGCGTATGCGGTTATCATTTTTGCACCAGAAAAAAAAAATTCAAAATACTAAAATGGATATATCTCCTAAGTTAGGCGTCTGCTGGGGTCATTCCATGCACCAGAAAAAAAAATTCAAAAAACCCAAAAATGACTATATCTCCTAAACCTGGCGTCGGCATATGTCATTTTATGTACCAGAAAAAAAAAACTTCGAAATACTAAAATGGCTATATCTCCTAAACTAGGCGTCTGCGGGGGTCATTTTATGAACCAGAAATGACATCAAAATACAAAAATGGCTATATCTCCTAAACTAGGCGTCAGCGGCAGTCATTTTATGCACCAAAAAAGAAAAAATGTAAAACTCAAAAATGGTTATATTTATTAAAGTAGGCGTCTGCGGGGGTCATTTTGCGCACCAAAAAAAAAATTCCAAAATACTAAAATGCCTACATATCCTAAACTAGGCGTCTGCGGGGGTCATTTTATGAACCAGAAATGACATCAAAATACAAAAATGGCTATATTTCCTAAACTAGGCATCAGCGGCAGTCATTTTATGCACCAGAAAAAAAAAAATTCTAAGCACAAAATGGCAATATCTCCTAAACTAGGCGTCTGCGGGGTTCATTTTATGCACCAAAAATCAAAAATATTAAAATGGCTGTATTTCCTAAACTAGGCGTCAGCGAGGGTCATTTTATGCACCAGAAAAAAAAATTCTGAATACTAAAATGGCTATATCTCCTACACTAGGGGTCTGCAAGGGTCTTTTTATGAAAAAGAAAATAAAATTCAAAGCAGTGAAATGGTTAAATCTCCTAAAGTAGGCGTCTGCGGGGTCAAATTATGCACCAGAAAAAAAAAATTCAAAACACAAAAATGGCTATATCTCCTAAACTAGGCGTCTGCTGTGGACATTTTATGCACCAGAGAAAAAAAATCACAATACTACAATGGCTATGTCTCTTAAACTAGGCGTCTACGAGGGTCATTTTATGCACCAGAAAAAAAAAATTCTAAATACTAAAATAGCTATAACTCCTAAACTAGGCGGGTCATTTTATGCACCAAAAATCCAAAATACTAAAATGCCTACATCTCCTAAACTAGGCGTCTGCGGGGGTCATTTTATGAACCAGAAATGACATCAAAATACAAAAATGGCTATATCTCCTAAACTAGGCGTCAGCGGCAGTCATTTTATGCACCAGAAAAAAAAAATTCTAAGCACAAAATGGCTATATCTCCTAAACTAGGCGTCTGCGGGGTTCATTTTATGCACCAAAAATCAAAAATATTAAAATGGCTATATTTCCTAAACTAGGCGTCAGCGAGGGTCATTTTATGCACCAGAAAAAAAAATTCTAAATACTAAAATGGCTATATCTCCTACACTAGGGGTCTGCAGGGTTCTTTTTATGAACCAGAAAATAAAATTCAAAGCACTAAAATGGTTAAATCTCCTAAACTAGGCGTCTGCGGGGTCAAATTATGCACCAGAAGAAAAAAAAAATTCAAAACACAAAAATGGCTATATCTCCTAAACTAGGCGTCTGCGGTGGACATTTTATGCACTAGAGAAAAAAATCACAATACTAAAATGGCTATGTCTCTTAAACTAGGCGTCTACGAGGGTCATTTTATGCACCAGAAAAAAAAATTCTAAATACTAAAATAGCTATATCTCCTAAACTAGGCGGGTCATTTTATGCACCAAAAATCCAAAATACTAAAATGGCTATATCTCCTAAACTAGGCGTCTGGGAGGGTCATTTTATGCACCAGAAAAAAAAATTCTAAATACTAAAATGGCAATATTTCCTAAACTAGGCGTCTGCGGGGGTCATTTTATGCACCAAAAATCAAAAATACTAAAATGGCTATATCTCCTACACTGGGGTCTGCGGGGGATATTTTATACACCAGAAAAAAAAAATTCAAAACACTAAAATGTCTATATCTCTTAAACTAAGGGTCTGCGGGGGTCATTATATGCACCACAAAAAAAAAATTCAAAATACTAAAATGGCAATATTTCCTAAACTAGGCGTCTGCGGGGGTCATTTTACTCACCAAAAAAAAAATCTAAATACTAAAATCGCTAAATCTCCTAAACTATGCGTCTGCGGTGGTCGTTTTGTGCACCAGAAAAAATAAATCCAAAATACTAAAATGGCTATATCTCCTAAGCTAGGCGTCTGCGGGGGTCATTTTATGTCCCAGAAAAAAAAATTCAAAATAATAAAATGGTTATATCTCTTAAACTAGGCGTATGCGGTTATCATTTTTGCACCAGAAAAAAAAATTCAAAATACTAAAGTGGCTATATCTCCTAAACTAGGCGCCTGCTGGGGTCATTCCATGCACCAGAAAAAAAAAATTCAAAAAACCCAAAAATGACTATATCTCCTAAACCTGGCGTCGGCATATGTCATTTTATGTACCAGAAAAAAAAAAATTCAAAATACTAAAATGGCCGTATTTCCTAAACTAGGCGTCTGCGGGGGTCATTGCACCAGAAAAAACTTCGAAATACTAAAATGGCTATATCTCCTAAACTAGGCGTCTGCGGGGGTCATTTTATGAACCAGAAATGACATCAAAATACAAAAATGGCTATATCTCCTAAACTAGGCGTCAGCGGCAGTCATTTTATGCACCAAAAAAGAAAAAATGTAAAACTCAAAAATGGTTACATTTATTAAAGTAGGCGTCTGCGGGGGTCATTTTGTGCACCAAAAAAAAAAATTCCAAAATACTAAAATGCCTACATCTCCTAAACTAGGTGTCTGCGGGGATCATTTTATGAACCAGAAATGACATCAAAATACAAAAATGGCTATATTTCCTAAACTAGGCGTCAGCGGCAGTCATTTTATGCACCAGAAAAAAAAAAATTCTAAGCACAAAATGGCTATATCTCCTAAACTAGGCGTATGCGGGGTTCATTTTATGCACCAAAAATCAAAAATATTAAAATGGCTATATTTCCTAAACTAGGCGTCTGCGAGGGTCATTTTATGCACCAGAAAAAAAAAATCTAAATACTAAAATGGCTATATCTCCTACACTAGGGGTCTGCAGGGGTCTTTTTATGAACCAGAAAATAAAATTCAAAGCAGTGAAATGGTTAAATCTCCTAAAGTAGGCGTCTGCGGGGTCAAATTATGCACCAGAAAAAAAAAATTCAAAACACAAAAATGGCTATATCTCCTAAACTAGGCGTCTGCGGTGGACATTTTGTGCACCAGAGAAAAAAAATCACAATACTACAATGGCTGTGTCTCTTAAACTAGGCGTCTACGAGGGTCATTTTATGCACCAGAAAAAAAAAATTCTAAATACTAAAATAGCTATAACTCCTAAACTAGGCGGGTCATTTTATGCACCAAAAATCCAAAATACTAAAATGGCTATATCTCCTAAACTAGGCGTCTGCGGGGGTCATTTTATGAACCAGAAATGACATCAAAATACAAAAATGGCTATATCTCCTAAACTAGGCGTCAGCGGCAGTCATTTTATGCACCAAAAAAGAAAAAATGTAAAACTCAAAAATGGTTATATCTATTAAAGTAGGCGTCTGCGGGGGTCATTTTGTGCACCAAAAAAAAAAATTCCAAAATACTAAAATGCCTACATCTCCTAAACTAGGCATCTGCAGGGGTCATTTTATGAACCAGAAATGACATCAAAATACAAAAATGGCTATATTTCCTAAACTAGGCGTCAGCGGCAGTCATTTTATGCACCAGAAAAAAAAAATTCTAAGCACAAAATGGCTATATCTCCTAAACTAGGCGTCTGCGGGGTTCACTTTATGCACCAAAAATCAAAAATATTAAAATGGCTGTATTTCCTAAACTAGGCGTCTGCGAGGGTCATTTTATGCACCAGAAAAAAAAAATCTAAATACTAAAATGGCTATATCTCCTACACTAGTGGTCTGCAGGGGTCTTTTTATGAACCAGAAAATAAAATTCAAAGCAGTGAAATGGTTAAATCTCCTAAAGTAGGCGTCTGCGGGGTCAAATTATGCACCAGAAAAAAAAAACTTCAAAACACAAAAATGGCTATCTCCTAAACTAGGCGTCTGCGGTGGACATTTTATGCACCAGAGAAAAAAAATCACAATACTACAATGGCTATGTCTCTTAAACTAGGCGTCTACGAGGGTCATTTTATGCACCAGAAAAAAAAAATTCTAAATTCTAAAATAGCTATAACTCCTAAACTAGGCGGGTCATTTTATGCACCAAAAATCCAAAATACTAAAATGCCTACATCTCCTAAACTAGGCGTCTGCGGGGGTCATTTTATGAACCAGAAATGACATCAAAATACAAAAATGGCTATATCTCCTAAACTAGGCGTCAGCGGCAGTCATTTTATGCACCAGAAAAAAAAAATTCTAAGCACAAAATGGCTATATCTCCTAAACTAGGCGTCTGAGCCCGTCACTTTGTGCACCAAAAAGAAAAAATGCAAAACTCAAAAATGGTTATATCTCCTAAAGTAGGCGTCTGCAGGGGTCATTTTATGCACCAAAAATCAAAAATACTAAAATGGCTATATCTCCTATACTAGGGATCTGCGAGGGTCATTTTATGCACCAGAAAAAAAAAAATTCCAAATACTAAAATGATTATGTCTCCTAAACTAGGCGTCTGCGGGGTTCACTTTATGCACCAAAAATCAAAAATATTAAAATGGCTATATTTCCTAAACTAGGCGTCAGCGAGGGTCATTTTATGCATCAGAAAAAAAAATTCTAAATACTAAAATGGCTATATTTCCTACACTAGGGGTCTGCATGGTTCTTTTTATGAACCAGAAAATAAAATTCAAAGCACTAAAATGGTTAAATCTCCTAAACTAGGCGTCTGCGGGGTCAAATTATGCACCAGAAAAAAAAAAAGTTCAAAACACAAAAATGGCTATATCTCCTAAACTAGGCGTCTGCGATGGACATTTTATGCACTAGAGAAAAAAATCACAATACTAAAATGGCTATGTCTCTTAAACTAGGCGTCTACGAGGGTCATTTTATGCACCAGAAAAAAAAATGCTAAGCACTAAAATAGCTATATTTCCTAAACAAGGCGTCTGCGGCGGTCATTTTATGCTCCAGAAAAAAAAAAATTCAAACACTAAAATGTCTATATCTCTCAAACTAAGGGTCTGCGCGAGGCATTAAATGCACCAGAAAAGACTTCAAAACACAAATATGGCTATACCTCCTAAGCTAGGCGGCTGCGGGGGTCATTTTGTGAACCAGAAAAAAAAAATCCAAAATACTAAAATGGCAATATTTCCTAAACTAGGCGTCAGCGGGGGACATTTTATGCACCAGAAAAAAAAAAGTTAAGATACTAAGATCGCTGCATCTCCTAAACTAGTGGTCTGCTTGGGTCGTTTTATGCGCCAGAAAAAAGAAATCCAAAATACTAAAATGGCGTTATCTCCTAAACTAGGCGTCTGCGGGGGTCATTTTATGCACCAGAAAAAAAATTTTCTAAATACTAAAATGGTTATATCTCCTGAACTAGGCGTCAGCGGCGGTCATTTTATGCACCAGAAAAAAAAACTCTAAATACTAAAATGGCAATATTTCCTAAACTAGGCGTCTGCGGGGGTCATTTTATGCACCAAAAATCAAAAATACTAAAATGGCTATATCTCCTACACTAGGGGTCTGCAGGGGTCATTTTATGAACCAGAAAAAAAAATTCAAAGCACTAAAAAAGCTATATCTCCTAAACTAGGCGTCTGCGGGGGTCATTTTATGAACCAGAAATGACATCAAAATACAAAAATGGCTATATCTCCTAAACTAGGCGTCAGCGGCAGTCATTTTATGCACCAGAAAAAAAAAATTCTAAGCACAAAATGGCTATATATCCTAAACTGGGAGTCTGAGGGCATCATTTTATGCACCAAAAAGAAAAAATGCAAAACTCAAAAATGGTTATATCTCCTAAAGTAGACGTCTGCAGGGGTCATTTTATGCACCAAAAAAAAATTCAAAACACAAAAATGGCTATATCTCCCAAAACTAGGCGTCTGCATTGGACATTTTATGCACCAGACAAAAAAATCAAAATACTAAAATGGCTATGTCTCTTAAACTAGGCGTCTACGAGGGTCATTTTAAGCACCAGAAAAAAAAATTCTAAATACTAAAATACCTATATCTCCTAAACTAGGCGGGTCATTTTATGCACCAAAAATCCAAAATACTAAAATGTCTATATCTCCTAAACTAGGCGTCTGCGGGTGTCATTTTATGTACCAGAAGAAAATATGCAGCATACTGAAATGGCCATATTTCCTAAACTAGGCGTCTGCGGGGGTCATTTTATGCACCAAAAAAAAACTTCAAAATACTAAAATGGCTATATCTCCTAACCTAGGCGTCTGCGGGGTTCATTTTATGTACCAGAAAAAAAAATGCAAAATACTGAAATGGCCATATTTCCTAAACTAGGCGTCTGCGGGGGTCATTTTATGCACCAGAAAAGACTTCAAAACACAAAAATGGCTATATCTCCTAAACTAGTCGTCAGCGGCGGTCATTTTATGCACCAGAAAAAAAAAATCTAAGCACTAAAATAGCTATATTTCCTAAACTAGGCGTCGGCGGCGGTCATTTTATATACCAGAAAAGAAAAATTCAAAATACTAAAATGGCTATATCTCCTAAACTAGGCGTCAGCGGCGGTCATTTTATGCTCCAGAAAAAAAAAATTCAAAACACTAAAATGTCTATATCTCTTAAACTAAGGGTCTGCACGAGTCATTAAATGCACCAGAAAAGACTTCAAAACACAAATATGGCTATATCTCCTAAGCCAGGCGGCTGCGGGGGTCATTTTGTGCACCAGAAAAAAAAAATCCAAAATACTAAAATGGCAATATTTCCTAAACTAGGTGTCAGCGGGGGACATTTTATGCACCAGAAAAAAAAAAGTTAAATACTGAAATGGCTATATCACCTAAACTAGGCGTCTGCGGGGGTCATTTGCCTCAGAAAAAAAATTCAAAACACTTAAATGGCTATATCTCCTTAACTAGGCGTCTGCGTGGGTCATTTTATGTACCAGAAAAAAAAATGCAAAATATTAAAATGGCCATATTTCCTAAACTAGGCGTCAGCGGCGGTCATTTTATGCACCAGAAAAAAAAATTCTAAGCACTAAAATGGCTATATTTCCTAAACTATGCGCTGCGGGGGTCATTTTACTCACTAAAAAAAAAATCTAAATACTAAAATGGCTAAATATCCTAAACTAGGCGTCTGCGGGGGTCATTTTATGCACCAAAAAAAACATAAAAATACTAAAATGGCTATATCTCCTAAACTAGGCGTCTGCGATGGTCATTTTATGCACCAGAAAGGACTTCAAAACACAAAAATGGCTATATCTCCTAAACTAGGCGTCAGCGGCGGTCATTTTATGCACCAGAAAAACAAATTGTAAGCACTAAAATGGCTACATCTCCTAAACTAGGCGTCTGCGGGGGTCATTTTGTGCACCAGAAAAGAAAAAATGCAAAACTCAAAAATGGTTATATCTCCTAAAGTAGGCGTCTGCGGGGGTCATATTGTGCACCAGAAAAAAAATCCATAATACTAAAATGCCTATATCTCCTAAACTAGGCGTCTGCGGGAGTCATTAAATGCACCAGAAAAGACTGCAAAACACAAATATGGCTATATCTCCTAAGCAAGGCTGCTGCGGGGGTCATTTTGAGCACCAGAAAAAAAAAATCCAAAATACTAAAATAGCCATATTTCCTAAACTAGGCGTCTGCGGGGGTCATTTTATGTACCAGAAAAAAAAATGAAAAATACGGAAATGGCCATATTTCCTAAACTAGGCGTCTGCGGGGGTCATTTTATGAACCAAAAAAAACTTCAAAATACTAAAACGGCTATATCTCCTAACCTAGGCGTCTGCGGGGGTCATTTTATGCACCAGAAAAAAAAATTTCTAAATACTAAAATGGATAAATCTCCTAAACTAGGCGTCTGCGGGGGTCATTTTATGCACCAAAAATCAAAAATACTAAAATGCCTATATCTCCTACACTAGCGGTCTGCTGGGTCATTTTATGCACCAGAAAAAAAAATTCTAAATACTAAAATGGATATATCTCCTACACTAGGGGTCAGCGGGGGTTATTTTATGCACCAGAAAAAAAAATTCTAAATACTAAAATGGCTATATCTCCTAACCTAGGCGTCTGCGGGGGTCATTTTATGTACCAGAAAAAAAAAATGAAAAATACGGAAATGGCCATATTTCCTAAACTAGGCGTCTGCGGGGGTCATTTTATGAACCAAAAAAAACTTCAAAATACTAAAACGGCTATATCTCCTAACCTAGGCGTCTGCGGGGGTCATTTTATGTACCAGAAAAAAAAATGAAAAATACGGAAATGGCCATATTTCCTAAACTAGGCGTCTGCGGGGGTCATTTTATGAACCAAAAAAAACTTCAAAATACTAAAACGGCTATATCTCCTAACCTAGGCGTCTGCGGGGGTCATTTTATGCACCAGAAAAAAAAATTTCTAAATACTAAAATGGATAAATCTCCTAAACTAGGCGTCTGCGGGGGTCATTTTATGCACCAGAAAAAAAAATTTCTAAATACTAAAATGGATAAATCTCCTAACCTAGGCGTCTGCGGGGGTCATTTTATGTACCAGAAAAAAAAAATGAAAAATACGGAAATGGCCATATTTCCTAAACTATTCGTCTGCGGGGGTCATTTTATGAACCAAAAAAAACTTCAAAATACTAAAACGGCTATATCTCCTAACCTAGGCGTCTGCGGGGGTCATTTTATGTACCAGAAAAAAAAATGAAAAATACGGAAATGGCCATATTTCCTAAACTAGGCGTCTGCGGGGGTCATTTTATGCACCAGAAAAGACTTCAAAACACAAAAATGGCTATATCTCCTAAACTAGGCGTCAGCGGCGGTCATTTTATGCTCCAGAAAAAAAAAAATTCAAACACTAAAATGTCTATATCTCTCAAACTAAGGGTCTGCGCGAGGCATTAAATGCACCAGAAAAGACTTCAAAACACAAATATGGCTATATCTCCTAAGCTAGGCGGCTGCGGGAGTCATTTTGTGAACCAGAAAAAAAAAATCCAAAATACTGAAATAGCATTATTTCCTAAACTAGGCGTTAGCGGAGGACATTTTATGCACCAGAAAAAAAAAAGTTAAAATACTAAGATCGCTGCATCTCCTAAACTAGTGGTCTGCTTGGGTCGTTTTATGCGCCAGAAAAAAGAAATCCTAAAATGGCGTTATCTCCTAAACTAGGCGTCTGCGGGGGTCATTTTATGCACCAGAAAAAAAATTTTCTAAATACTAAAATGGTTATATCTCCTAAACTAGGCGTCAGAGGCGGTCATTTTATGCACCAGAAAAAAAAATTCTAAATACTAAAATGGCAATATTTCCTAAACTAGGCGTCTGCGGGGGTCTTTTTATGCACCAAAAATCAAAAATACTAAAATGGCTATATCTCCTACACTAGGGGTCTGCAGGGGTCATTTTATGAACCAGAAAAAAAAATTCAAAGCACTAAAAAAGCTATATCTCCTAAACTAGGCGTCTGCGGGGGTCATTTTATGAACCAGAAATGACATCAAAATACAAAAATGGCTATATCTCCTAAACTAGGCGTCAGCGGCAGTCATTTTATTCACCAGAAAAAAAAAAATTCTAAGCACAAAATGGCTATATATCCTAAACTGGGCGTCTGAGGGCGTCATTTTATGCACCAAAAAGAAAAAATGCAAAACTCAAAAATGGTTATATCTCCTAAAGTAGGCGTCTGCAGGGGTCATTTTATGCACCAGAAAAAAAAATTCTAAGCACTAAAATGGCTATATTTCCTAAACTATGCGCTGCGGGGTCATTTTACTCACTAAAAAAAAAATCTAAATACTAAAATGGCTAAATATCCTAAACTAGGCGTCTGCGGGGGTCATTTTATGCACCAAAAAAAACTTAAAAATACTAAAATGGCTATATCTCCTAAACTAGGCGTCTGCGATGGTCATTTTATGCACCAGAAAGGACTTCAAAACACAAAAATGGCTATATCTCCTAAACTAGGCGTCTGCAGGGGTCATTTTGTGTACCAGAAAAAAAATCCATAATACTAAAATGCCTATATCTCCTAAACTAGGCGTCTGCGGGAGTCATTAAATGCACCAGAAAAGACTGCAAAACACAAATATGGCTATATCTCCTAAGCAAGGCTGCTGCGGGGGTCATTTTGAGCACCAGAAAAAAAAAATCCAAAATACTAAAATAGCCATATTTCCTAAACTAGGCGTCTGCGGGGGTCATTTTATGCACCAGAAAAAAAAATTTCTAAATACTAAAATGGATAAATCTCCTAAACTAGGCGTCTGCGGGGGTCATTTTATGCACCAAAAATCAAAAATACTAAAATGCCTATATCTCCTACACTAGCGGTCTGCTGGGTCATTTTATGCACCAGAAAAAAAAATTCTAAATACTAAAATGGATATATCTCCTACACTAGGGGTCAGCGGGGGTTATTTTATGCACCAGAAAAAAAAAATTCTAAATACTAAAATGGCTATATCTCCTAACCTAGGCGTCTGCGGTGGTCATTTTATGTACCAGAAAAAAAAAAATGAAAAATACGGAAATGGCCATATTTCCTAAACTAGGCGTCTGCGGGGGTCATTTTATGAACCAAAAAAAACTTCAAAATACTAAAACGGCTATATCTCCTAACCTAGGCGTCTGCGGGGGTCATTTTATGTACCAGAAAAAAAAATGAAAAATACGGAAATGGCCATATTTCCTAAACTAGGCGTCTGCGGGGGTCATTTTATGCACCAGAAAAGACTTCAAAACACAAAAATGGCTATATCTCCTAAACTAGGCGTCAGCGGCGGTCATTTTATGCTCCAGAAAAAAAAAAATTCAAACACTAAAATGTCTATATCTCTCAAACTAAGGGTCTGCGCGAGGCATTAAATGCACCAGAAAAGACTTCAAAACACAAATATGGCTATATCTCCTAAGCTAGGCGGCTGCGGGGGTCATTTTGTGAACCAGAAAAAAAAAATCCAAAATACTAAAATGGCAATATTTCCTAAACTAGGCGTCAGCGGGGGACATTTTATGCACCAGAAAAAAAAAAGTTAAAATACTAAGATCGCTGCATCTCCTAAACTAGTGGTCTGCTTGGGTCGTTTTATGCGCCAGAAAAAAGAAATCCTAAAATGGCGTTATCTCCCAAACTAGGCGTCTGCGGGGGTCATTTTATGCACCAGAAAAAAAATTTTCTAAATACTAAAATGGTTATATCTCCTAAACTAGGCGTCAGCGGCGGTCATTTTATGCACCAGAAAAAAAAATTCTAAATACTAAAATGGCAATATTTCCTAAACTAGGCGTCTGCGGGGGTCTTTTTATGCACCAAAAATCAAAAATACTAAAATGGCTATATCTCCTACACTAGGGGTCTGCAGGGGTCATTTTATGAACCAGAAAAAAAAATTCAAAGCACTAAAAAAGCTATATCTCCTAAACTAGGCGTCTGCGGGGGTCATTTTATGAACCAGAAATGACATCAAAATACAAAAATGGCTATATCTCCTAAACTAGGCGTCAGCGGCAGTCATTTTATTCACCAGAAAAAAAAAAATTCTAAGCACAAAATGGCTATATATCCTAAACTGGGCGTCTGAGGGCGTCATTTTATGCACCAAAAAGAAAAAATGCAAAACTCAAAAATGGTTGTATCTCCTAAAGTAGGCGTCTGCAGGGGTCATTTTATGCACCAAAAATCACAAATTCTAAAATTTCTATATCTCCTATACTAGGGATCTGCGAGGGTCATTTTATGCACCAGAAAAAAAAATTCTAAATACTAAAATGATTATATCTCCTAAACTTGGCGTCTGCGGGGGTCATTTTATGAACCAGAAAATAAAATTCAAAGCGCTAAAATGGTTAAATCTCCTAAACTAGGCGTCTGCGGGGTCAAATTATGCACCAACAAAAAAAATTCAAAACACAAAAATGGCTATAACTTCCAAAACTAGGCGTCTGCGGTGGACATTTTATGCACCAGAGAAAAAAAATCAAAATACTAAAATGGCTATGTCTCTTAAACTAGGCGTCTGCGGGGGTCATTTTATGAACCAGAAAATAAAATTCAAAGCACTAAAATGGTTAAATCTCCTAAACTAGGCGTCTGCGGGGTCAAATTATGCACCAAAAAAAAAAAATTCAAAACACAAAAATGGCTATATCTCCCAAAACTAGGCGTCTGCGGTGGACATTTTATGCACCAGAGAAAAAAAATCAAAATACTAAAATGGCTATGTCTCTTAAACTAGGCGTCTACGAGGGTCATTTTATGCACCAGAAAAAAAAAATTCTAAGCACTAAAATAGCTATATCTCCTAAACTAGGCGGGTCATTTTATGCACCAAAAATCCAAAATACTAAAATGGCTATATCTCCTAAACTATGCGTCTTCGGGGTCATTTTATGCCCCAGAAAAAAAAAATCAAAATACTAAAATGGCTAAATCTCTTAAACTAGGCGCCTGCGGGGTCAAATTATGCACCAGAAAAAAAAATCATAATACTAGAATGGCTTTATCTCCTAAACTAGGCGTCTGCGGGCGTCATTTTGTGTACCAGAAAAGACTTCCAAACACAAAAATGGCTATATCTCCTAAACTAGTCGTCAGCGGCGGTCATTTTGTGCACCAGAAAAAAAAATTATAAGCACTAAAATAGCTATATTTCCTAAACTAGGCGTCTGCGGCGGTCATTTTATATACCAGAAAAGAAAAATTCAAAATACTAAAATGGCTAAATCTCTTAAACTAGGCGTCTGCGGGGGTCATTTTATGCACCAAAAAAAACTTCAAAATACTAAAATGGCTATATCTCCTAAACTAGGCGTCAGCGGCGGTCATTTTATGCACCAGAAAAAAAAATTCTAAGCACTAAAATGGCTATATTTCCTAAACTATGCGCTGCGGGGGTCATTTTACTCACTAAAAAAAAAATCTAAATACTAAAATGGCTAAATATCCTAAACTAGGCGTCTGCGGGGGTCATTTTATGCACCAAAAAAAACTTCAAAATACTAAAATGGCTATATCTCCTAAACTAGGCGTCAGCGGCGGTCATTTTATGCACCAGAAAAACAAATTCTAAGCACTAAAATGGCTATATCTCCTAAACTAGGCGTCTGCGGGTGTCATTTCATGCACCAAAAAAGAAAAAATGCAAAACTCAAAAATAGTTATATCTCCTAAAGTAGGCGTCTGCGGGGTTCATTTTGTGCACCAGAAAAAAAACCATAATACTAAAATGCCTATATCTCCTAAACTAGGCGTCTGCGGGAGTCATTAAATGCACCAGAAAAGACTGCAAAAGACAAATATGGCTATATCTCCTAAGCGAGGCTGCTGCGGGGGTCATTTTGAGCACCAGAAAAAAAAATCCAAAATGCTAAAATAGCCATATTTCCTAAACTAGGCGTCTGCGGGGGTCATTTTATGCACCAGAAAAAAAAATTTCTAAATACTAAAATGGTTATATCTCCTAAACTAGGAGTCTGCAGGGGTCATTTTATGCACCAAAAATCAAAAATATTAACATGGCTATATCTCCTACACTAGGGGCCTGCGAGGGTCATTTTATGCACCAGAAAAAAAAAATCCAAAATACTAAAATTGCCATATTTCCTAAACTAGGCGTCTGCGGGGGTCATTTTATGCACCAGAAAAAAAAAAAATGCTAAAATGGATAAATCTCCTAAACTAGGCGTCTGCGGGGGTCATTTTATGCACCAAAAATCAAAAATACTAAAATGCCTATATCTCCTACACTAGCGGTCTGCTGGGTCATTTTATGCACCAGAAAAAAAAATTCTAAATACTAAAATGGATATATCTCCTACACTAGGGGTCTGCAGGGGTCTTTTTATGAACCAGAAAAAAAAATTCAAAGCTCTAAAATGTTTAAATCTCCTAAACTAGGCGTCTGCGTGGTCAAATTATGCACCCGAAAAAAAAATTCTAAGTACTAAAATGGCTATATCACCTAAACTAGTCGTCTGCGGGGATCATTTGCCTCAGAAAAAAAAAATCAAAACACTTAAATGGATATATCTCCTAAACTAGGCGTCAGCGGGGGTTATTTTATGCACCAGAAAAAAAAAATTGTAATACTAAAATGGTTATATCTCCTAAACTAGGCCTCTGCGGGGGTTATTTTATGCACCAAAAATCAAAAATGGCTATACTTCCTACACTAGGGGTCTGCAGGGGCCATTTTATGAACCAGAAAAAAAAAATCAAAGCACTAAAATGACTATATCTCCTAAACTATGCGTCTGCGGGTGTCATTTTATGCACCAAAAAAGAAAAAATGCAAAACTCAAAAATGGTTATATCTCCTAAAGTAGGCGTCTGCGGGGGTCATTTTGTGCACCAGAAAAAAAATCCATAATACTAAAATGCCTATATCTCCTAAACTAGGCGTCTGCGGGAGTCATTAAGTGCACCAGAAAAGACTTCAAAACACAAATATGGTTATATCTCCTAAGCGAGGCTGCTGCGGGGGTCATTTTGAGCACCAGAAAAAAAAATCCAAAATGCTAAAATAGCCATATTTCCTAAACTAGGCGTCTGCGGGGGTCATTTTATGCACCAGAAAAAAAAATTTCTAAATACTAAAATGGTTATATCTCCTAAACTAGGCGTCTGCAGGATTCATTTTATGCACCAAAAATCAAAAATATTAACATGGCTATATCTCCTACACTAGGGGCCTGCGAGGGTCATTTTATGCACCAAAAATCCAAAATATTAAAATGGCTACATTTCCTAAACTAGGCGTCTGCGAGGGTCATTTTATGCACCAGAAAAAAAAAATTCTAAATACTAAAATGATTATATCTCCTAAACTAGGCGTCTGCGGGGTTCATTTTATGCACCAAAAATCAAAAATATTAAAATGGCTATATTTCCTAAACTAGGCGTCTGCGAGGGTCATTTTATGCACCAGAAAAAAAAATTCTAAATACTAAAATAATTATATCTCCTAAACTAGGCGTCTGCGGGGTTCATTTTATGCACCAAAAATCAAAAATATTAAAATGGCTATATTTCCTAAACTAGGCGTCTGCGGGGGTCATTTCGCGCACCAGAAAAAAAAAATTCTAAATACTAAAATGGCTATATCTCATACACTAGGGGTCTGCAGGGGTCTTTTTATGAACCAGAAAAAAAAATTCAAAGCACTAAAATCTTTAAATCTCCTAAACTAGGCGTCTGCGGGGTCAAATTATGCACCCGAAAAAAAAAATTCGAAATACTACAATGGATATATCTCCTTAGATAGGCGTCTGCGGGGGTCATTTTATGCACCAAAAATCAAAAATATTAAAATGGCTATATTTCCTAAGCTAGCCGACTGCGAGGGTCATTTTATGCACCAGAAAAAAAAATTCTAAATACTAAAATGGCTATATCTCCTACACTAGGGATCTGCAGGGGTCTTTTTATGAACCAGAAAACAAAATTCAAAGCACTAAAATGGATAAATCTCCTAAACTAGGCGTCTGCTGGGTCAAATTATGCACCAGGAAAAAAAAATCAAAACACAAAAATGGCTATATCTCCTAAACTAGGCGTCTCCGGGGGACATTTTATGCACCAGAGAAAAAAAATCAAAATACTAGAATGGCTATATCTCCTAAACTAGGCGTCTGCGTGGGTCATTTTATGCACCAAAAATCAAAAATATTAAAATGGCTATATTTCCTAAACTAGGCGTCTGCGAGGGTCATTTTATGCACCAGAAAAAAAAATTCTAAATACTAAAATGATTATATCTCCTAAACTAGGCGTCTGCGGGGTCCATTTTATGCACCAAAAATCAAAAATATTAAAATGGCTATATTTCCTAAACTAGGCGTCTGCGGGGGTCATTTCGCGCACCAGAAAAAAAAATTCTAAATACTAAAATGGCTATATCTCCCACACTAGGGGTCTGCAGGGGTCTTTTTATGAACCAGAAAAAAAAATTCAAAGCACTAAAATGGTTAAATCTCCTAAACTAGGCGCCTGCGGGGTGAAATTATGCACCAGGAAAAAAAAATCACAACACAAAAATGGCTATATCTCCTAAACTAGGCGTCTGCGGGGGTCATTTTATGCACCAACTATTCGTCTGCGGGGGTCATTTTATTCACCAGAAAAAAAAATTCGAAATACTAAAATGGCTATATCACCTAAACAAGTCGTCTGCGGGGGTCATTTGCCCCAGAAAAAAAAATCAAAACACTTAAATGGCTATATCTCCTAAACTAGGCGTCTGCGGGGGTCATTTTATGCACCAAAGATCCAAAATCCTTAAATTTCTATTCCTCTTAAACTAGGCGTCTGCGAGAGTCATTTTATGCACCAGAAAAAAAAATTCTAAATACTATAAATGGGTCTGCAGGGGTCTTTTTATGAACCAGAAAAAAAAATTCAAAGTACTAAAATGGTTAAATCTACTAAGCTAGGCGTCTGCGGGGTCAAATTATGCACCAGAAAAAAAAAATTCAAAACACAAAAATGGCTATATCTCCTAAACTAGGCGTATTCTGGGGACATTTTATGCACCAGAGAAAAAAAATCAAAATACTAAAATGGCTATATCTCCTAAACTAGGCGTCTGCGTGGGTCATTTCATGCACCAGAAAAAAAAAATCTAAATACTAAAATGTCTATATCTCCTACACAAGTGGTCTGCAGGGGTCTTCTTATGAACCAGAAAAAGAAATTCAAAGCACTAAAATGGCTAACTCTCCTAAACTAGGCGTCTGGGGGGTCAAATTATGCACCAGGAAAAAAAAAAATCAAAACACAAAAATTACTATATCTCCTAAACTAGGCGTCTGCGGGGGTCATTTTATGCACCAACTATTCGTCTGCGGGGGTCATTTTATTCACCAGAAAAAAAAATTCGAAATACTAAAATGGCTATTTCACCTAAACTAGTCGTCTGCGGGGGTCATTTGCCCCAGAAAAAAAAATCAAAACACTTAAATGGCTATATCTCCTAAACTAGGCGTCTGCGGGGGTCTTTTTATGCACCAGAAAAAAAAAATTCTAAATACTAAAATGGCTATATCTCCTAAGCTAGGCGTCTGCGGGGTTATTGTAGGCACCAAAAATCCAAAAATATTAAATTGGCTATTTCTCGTAAACTAGGCGTCTGCGAGGGTCATTTTATGCACCAGAAAAAAAAATCATAATACTAGAATGGCTACATCTCCTAAACTAGGCGTTTGCGGGGGTCATTTTATGTACCAGAAAAAAAAAATGCAAAACACTGAGATGGCCATATTTCCTAAACTAGGCGTCTGCGGTGGTCATTTTATGCACCAAAAAAAGCTTCAAAATACTAAAATTTCTATATCTCCTAAACTAGGCGTCTGCGGGGGTCATTTTATGCACCAGAAAAGACTTCAAAACACAAAAATGGCTATATCTCCTAAACAAGGCGTCAGCGGCGGTCATTTTATGCACCAGAAAAAAAAATTCTAAGCACTAAGATGGCTATATTTCCTAAACTAGGCGTTTGCGGGGGTCATTATATGTACCAGAAAAAAAAAATCCGAATTACTGAAATGGCCATATTTCCTAAACTAGGCGTCTGCGGGGGTCATTTTATGCACCAGAAAAGACTTCAAAACACAAAAATGGCTATATCTCCTAAACAAGTCGTCAGCGGCGGTCATTTTATGCACCAGAAAAAAAAATTCTAAGCACTAAGATGGCTATTTTTCCTAAACTAGGCGCCTGCGGTTGTCATTTTACTCACCAGAAAAAAAATCTAAATACTAAATGGGATAATTATCCTAAACTAGGCGTCTGCGGGGGTCATTTTATGTACCAGAAAAAAAAGTGCAAAATACTGTAATAGCCATATTTCCTAAACTAGGCGTCTGCGGGGGTCATTTTATGCACCAAAAAAAACTTCAAAATACTAAAATGGCTATATCTTCTAACCTAGGCGTCTGCGGGGGTCATTTTATGCACCAGAAAAGACTTCAAAACACAAAAATGGCTATATCTCCTAAACTAGGCGTCAGCGGCGGTCATTTTATGCACCAGAAAAAAAAATTCTAAGCACTAATATAGATATATTTCCTAAACTATACGTCGGCGGCGGTCATTTTATACACCAGAAAAGAAAAATTCAAAATACTAAAATGGCTATATCTCCTAAACTAGGCGCCTGCGGGGGTCATTTTACTCACCAGAAAAAAAATCTAAATACTAAATTGGATAAATGTCCTAAACTAGGCGTCTGCGGGGGTCATCTTATGCACCAGAATAGACTTCAAAACACAAAAATGGCTATACCTCCTAAACAAGGCGTCAGCGGCGGTCATTTTATGCACCAGAAAGAAAAATTCTAAGCACTAAGATGGCTATTTTTCCTAAACTAGGCGCCTGCGGGAGTCATTTTACTCACCAGAAAAAAAGCTAAATATTAAATGGGATAATTATCCTAAACTAGGCGTCTGCGGGGTTCATTTTATGTACCAGAAAAAAAAATGCAAAATACTGAAATAGCCATATTTCCCTAACTAGGCGTCTGCGGGGGTCATTTTATGCACCAAAAAAAACTTCAAAATACTAAAATGGATATATCTCCTAACCTAGGCGTCTGCGGGGGTCATTTTATGCACCAGAAAAGACTTCAAAACACAAAAATGGCTATATCTCCTAAACTAGGCGTCAGCGGCGGTCGGCTTATGCACCAGAAAAAAAAATTCTAATCACTAAAATAGATATATTTCCTAAACTATACGTCTGCGGCGGTCATTTTGAACACCAGAAAAGAAAAATCCAAAATACTAAAATGGCAATATTTCCTAAACTAGGCGTCAGCGGGGGACATTTTATGCACCAGAAAAAAAAAGTTAAAATACAAAAATGGCTGCATCTCCTAAACTAGTGGTCTGCTTGGGTCGTTTTATGAGCCAGAAAAAAGAAATCCAAAATACTAAAATGGCGATATCTCATAAACTAGGCGTCTGTGGGAGTCATTTTATGCACCAAAAATCCAAAATACTAAAATGGCTATATCTCCTAAACTAGGCGTTTGCGGGGTCATTTTATGCCCCAGAAATAAAAAATCAAAATACTAAAATGGCTAAATCTCTTAAACTAGGCGTCTGCGGGGTCAAATTATGCACCAGAAAAAAAAAATTCTAAATTCTAAAATGGCTATATCTCCTACACTAGGGGTCTGCAGGGGTCCTTTTATGAACCAGAAAAAAAAAATTCAAAGCACTAAAATGGCTAAATCTCCTAAACTAGGCGTCTGCGGGTTCAAATTATGCACCAGAATAAAAATCATAATACTAGAATGGCTATATCTCCTAAACTAGGCGTCTGCGTGGGTCATTTTATGTACCAGAAAAAAAAATGCAAAATACTAAAATGGCTAAATCTCCTAAATTAGGCGTCTGCGGGGGTCATTTTATGCACCAGAAAAGACTTCAAAACACAAAAATGGCTATATCTTCTAAACTAGGCGTCGGCGGCGGTCATTTTATGGACCAGAAAAAAAAATTCTAAGCACTAAAATGGCTATATC
The DNA here is from genome assembly GCA_963966105.1 of Volucella zonaria. Lineage (NCBI taxonomy): Eukaryota > Metazoa > Arthropoda > Insecta > Diptera > Syrphidae > Volucella > Volucella zonaria. The sequence goes on along the minus strand of CAWYQB010000254.1, from coordinate 7,851,734 downwards.
TCCTAAACTAGGCCTCTGCGGGGGTCGTTTTGTGCACCAAAAATCAAAAATGGCTATACGTCCTACACTAGGGGTCTGCAGGGGCCATTTTATGAACCAGAAAAAAAAATTCAAAGCACTAAAATGGCTATATCTCCTAAACTAGGCGTCTGCGGGTGTCATTTTATGCACCAAAAAAGAAAAAAAGGCAAAACTCAAAAATGGTTATATCTCCTAAAGTAGGCGTCTGCGGGGGTCATTTTGTGCACCAGAAAAAAAATCCATAGTACTAAAATACCTATATCTCCTAAACTAGGCGTCTGCGGGAGTCATTAAATGCACCAGAAAAGACTTCAAAACACAAAAATGACTATATCTATTAAACTAGGCGTCAGCGGCGGTCATTTTATGCACCAGAAAAAAAAATTCTAAATACTAAAATGGCTATATCTCCTAAGCTAGGCGTCTGCGGGGGTCATTTTATACACCAGAAAAAAAAATTTCTAAATACTAAAATGGTTATATCTCCTAAACTAGGCGTCTGCAGGGGTCATTTTATGCACCAAAAATCAAAAATTCTAAAATGGCTATATCTCCTACACTAGGGGCCTGCGAGGGTCATTTTATGCACCAGAAAAAGAAAATTCTAAATACTAAAATGGCTATATCTCCTACACTAGGGGTCTGCAGGGGTCTTTTTATGAACCAGAAAAAAAAATTCAAAGCACTAAAATCTATAAATCTCCTAAACTAGGCGTCTGCGGGGTCAAATTATGCACCCGAAAAAAAAAATCGAAATACTAAAATGGATATATCTCCTTAGATAGGCGTCTGCGGGGGTCATTTTATTCACCAAAAATCCAAAATATTAAAATGGCTATATTTCCTAAACTAGGCGTCTGCGAGGGTCATTTTATGCACCAGAAACAAAAAATTCTAAATACTAAAATGATTATATCTCCTAAACTAGGCGTCTGCGTGGTTCATTTTATGCACCAAAAATCAAAAATATTAAAATGGCTATATTTCCTAAACTAGCCGTCTGCGAGGGTCATTTTATGCACCTGAAAAAAAAATTCTAAATACTAAAATGGCTATATCTCCTAAACTAGGCGTCTGCGTGGGTCATTTCATGCACCAGAAAAAAAAAAATTCTAAATACTAAAATGGCTATATCTCCTACACTAGGGGTCTGCAGGGGTCTTTTAATGAACCAGAAAAAAAAATTCGAAATACTAAAATGGCTATATCACCTAAACTAGTCGTCTGCGGGGGTCATTTGCCCCAGAAAAAAAAATCAAAACACTTAAATGGCTATATCTCCTAAGCTAGGCGTCTGCGGGGGCTTTTTATGCACCAGAAAAAAAAATTCTAAATACTAAAATGGCTATATCTCCTAAGCTAGGCGTCTGCGGGTTCAAATTATGCACCAGCAAAAAAAAGTCATAATACTAGAATGGCTATATCTCCTAAACTAGGCGTCTGCGGGGGTCATTTTTTGCACCAGAAAAGACTTCAAAACACAAAAATGGCTATATCTCCTAAACAAGGCGTCAGCGGCGGTCATTTTATGCACCAGAAAAAAAAATTCTAAGCACTAAGATGGCTATATTTCCTAAACTAGGCGTCTGCGGGGCTACTTTACTCACCAAAAAAAAAATCTAAATACTAAAATGGCTAAATCTCCTAAACTCTGCGTATGCGGCGATCATGTTACGCACCAGAAAAAAAAATTCAAAATACTAAAATGGCTATATTTCCTAAACTAGGCGTCAGCGGGGGACATTTTATGCACCAGAAAAAAAAAGTTAAAATACAAAAATGGCTGCATCTCCTAAACTAGTGGTCTGCTTGGGTCGTTTTATGAGCCAGAAAAAAGAAATCCAAAATACTAAAATGGCGATATCTCCTAAACTAGGCGTCTGTGGGAGTCATTTTATGCACCAAAAATCCAAAATACTAAAATGGCTATATCTCCTACACTAGGGGTCTGCAGGGGTCTTTTTATGAACCAGAAAAAAAAATTCAAAGCACTAAAATCTATAAATCTCCTAAACTAGGCGTCTGCGGGGTCAAATTATGCACCCGAAAAAAAAAATCGAAATACTAAAATGGATATATCTCCTTAGATAGGCGTCTGCGGGGGTCATTTTATTCACCAAAAATCCAAAATATTAAAATGGCTATATTTCCTAAACTAGGCGTCTGCGAGGGTCATTTTATGCACCAGAAACAAAAAATTCTAAATACTAAAATGATTATATCTCCTAAACTAGGCGTCTGCGGGGTTCATTTTATGCACCAAAAATCAAAAATATTATAATGGCTATATTTCCTAAACTAGCCGTCTGCGAGGGTCATTTTATGCACCTGAAAAAAAAATTCTAAATACTAAAATGGCTATATCTCCTAAACTAGGCGTCTGCGTGGGTCATTTCATGCACCAGAAAAAAAAAAATTCTAAATACTAAAATGGCTATATCTCCTACACTAGGGGTCTGCAGGGGTTTTTTAATGAACCAGAAAAAAAAATTCGAAATACTAAAATGGCTATATCACCTAAACTAGTCGTCTGCGGGGGTCATTTGCCCCAGAAAAAAAAATCAAAACACTTAAATGGCTATATCTCCTAAGCTAGGCGTCTGCGGGGGCTTTTTATGCACCAGAAAAAAAAATTCTAAATACTAAAATGGCTATATCTCCTAAGCTAGGCGTCTGCGGGTTCAAATTATGCACCAGCAAAAAAAAGTCATAATACTAGAATGGCTATATCTCCTAAACTAGGCGTCTGCGGGGGTCATTTTTTGCATCAGAAAAGACTTCAAAACACAAAAATTTCTAAATCTCCTAAACAAGGCGTCAGCGGCGGTCATTTTATGCACCAGAAAAAAAAATTCTAAGCACTAAGATGGCTATATTTCCTAAACTAGGCGTCTGCGGGGCTACTTTACTCACCAAAAAAAAAATCTAAATACTAAAATGGCTAAATCTCCTAAACTCTGCGTATGCGGCGATCATGTTACGCACCAGAAAAAAAAATTCAAAATACTAAAATGGCTATATCTCCTAAACTAGGCGTCTGCGGGGGTCATTTTTTGCACCAGAAAAGACTTCAAAACACAAAAATGGCTATATCTCCTAAACAAGGCGTCAGCGGCGGTCATTTTCTGCACCAGAAAAAAAAATTCTAAGCACTAAAATGGCTATATTTCCTAAACTATGCGCTGCGGGGGTCATTTTACTCACCAAAAAAAAAATCTAAATACTAAAATGGCTAAATGTCCTAAACTAGGCGTCTGCGGTGGTCATTTTATGCACCAAAAAAAACTTCAAAATACTAAAATGGCTATGTCTCCTAAACTAGGCGTCTGCGGGGGTCATTTTATGCACCAGAAAAGACTTCAAAACACAAAAATGGCTATATCTATTAAACTAGGCGTCAGCGGCGGTCATTTTATGCACCAGAAAAAAAAATTCTAAATACTAAAATGGCTATATCTCCTAAGCTAGGCGTCTGCGGGGGTCATTTTATACACCAGAAAAAAAAATTCAAAATACTAAAATGGCTATATTTCCTAAACTAGGCGTCTGCGAGGGTCATTTTATGCACCAGAAACAAAAAATTCTAAATACTAAAATGATTATATCTCCTAAACTAGGCGTCTGCGGGGTTCATTTTATGCACCAAAAATCAAAAATATTAAAATGGCTATATTTCCTAAACTAGGCGTCTGCGAGGGTCATTTTATGCACCAGAAACAAAAAATTCTAAATACTAAAATGATTAGATCTCCTAAACTAGGCGTCTGCGGGGTTCATTTTATGCACCAAAAATCAAAAATATTAAAATGGCTATATTTCCTAAACTAGCCGTCTGCGAGGGTCATTTTATGCACCAGAAAAAAAAATTCTAAATACTAAAATGGCTATATCTCCTAAACTAGGCGTCTGCGGGGTTCATTTTATGCACCAAAAATCAAAAATATTAAAATGGCTATATTTCCTAAACTAGCCGTCTGCGAGGGTCATTTTATGCACCAGAAAAAAAAATTCTAAATACTAAAATGGCTATATCTCCTACACTAGGGTTCTGCAGGGGTCTTTTTATGAACCAGAAAAAAAAATTCAAAGCACTAAAATCTTTAAATCTCCTAAACTAGGCGTCTGCGGGGTCAAATTATGCACCCGAAAAAAAAAATCGAAATACTAAAATGGATATATCTCCTAAACTAGGCGTCTGCGGGGGTCATTTTATGCACCAAAAATCCAAAATATTAAAATGGCTATATTTCCTAAACTAGGCGTCTGCGAGGGTCATTTTATGCACCAGAAACAAAAAATTCTAAATACTAAAATGATTATATCTCCTAAACTAGGCGTCTGCGGGGTTCATTTTATGCACCAAAAATCAAAAATATTAAAATGGCTATATTTCCTAAACTAGCCGTCTGCGAGGGTCATTTTATGCACCAGAAAAAAAAATTCTAAATACTAAAATGGCTATATCTCCTACACTAGGGTTCTGCAGGGGTCTTTTTATGAACCAGAAAAAAAAATTCAAAGCACTAAAATCTTTAAATCTCCTAAACTAGGCGTCTGCGGGGTCAAATTATGCACCCGAAAAAAAAAATCGAAATACTAAAATGGATATATCTCCTAAACTAGGCGTCTGCGGGGGTCATTTTATGCACCAAAAATCCAAAATATTAAAATGGCTATATTTCCTAAACTAGGCGTCTGCGAGGGTCATTTTATGCACCAGAAACAAAAAATTCTAAATACTAAAATGATTATATCTACTAAACTAGGCGTCTGCGGGGTTCATTTTATGCACCAAAAATCAAAAATATTAAAATGGCTATATTTCCTAAACTAGCCGTCTGCGAGGGTCATTTTATGCACCAGAAAAAAAAATTCTAAATACTAAAATGGTTATATCTCCTATACTAGGGGTCTGAAGGGGTCTTTTTATGAACCAGAAAAAAAAATTCAAAGCACTAAAATGGTTAACTCTACTAAACTAGGCGTCCGCGGTGTCAAATTATGCACCAGAAAAAAAAAATTCAAAACACAAAAATGGCTATATCTCCTATACTAGGCGTCTGCGGGGTCAAATTATGCACCAGAAAAAAAAATTCAAAACTCAAAAATGGCTATATCTCCTAAACTAGGGGTCTGCGGGGGACATTTTATGCACCAGAGAAAAAAAATCAAAATACTAAAATGGCTATATCTCCTAAACTAGGCGTCTGCGTGGGTCATTTCATGCACCAGAAAAAAAAAAATTCTAAATACTAAAATGGCTATATCTCCTACACTAGGGGTCTGCAGTGGTCTTTTTATGAACCAGAAAAAAAAATTCGAAATACTAAAATGGCTATATCACCTAAACTAGTCGTCTGCGGGGGTCATTTGCCCCGGAAAAAAAAAACAAAACACTTAAATAGCTATATCTCCTAAGCTAGGCGTATGCGGGGGTCTTTTTATGCACCAGAAAAAAAAATTCTAAATACTAAAATGGCTATATCTCCTAAGCTAGGCGTCTGCGGGGTCAAATTATGCACCAGCAAAAAAAAGTCATAATACTAGAATGGCTATATCTCCTAAACTAGGCGTTTGCGGGGGTCATTTTATGTACCAGAAAAAAAAAATGCAAAATACTGAAATGGCCATATTTCCTAAACTAGGCGTCTACGGGGGTCATTTTATGCACCAGAAAAAACTTCAAAATACTAAAATTTCTATATCTCCTAAACTAGGCGTCTGCGGGGGTCATTTTTTGCACCAGAAAAGACTTCAAAACACAAAAATGGCTATATCTCCTAAACAAGGCGTCAGCGGCGGTCATTTTATGCACCAGAAAAAAAAATTCTAAGCACTAAGATGGCTATATTTCCTAAACTAGGCGTCTGCGGGGCTATTTTACTCACCAAAAAAAAAATCTAATTACTAAAATGGCTAAATCTCCTAAACTCTGCGTATGCGGCGATCATGTTACGCATCAGAAAAACAAATTCAAAATACTAAAATGGCTATATCTCCTAAACTAGGCGTCTGCGGGGGTCATTTTTTGCACCAGAAAAGACTTCAAAACACAAAAATGGCTATATCTCCTAAACAAGGCGTCAGCGGCGGTCATTTTATGCACCAGAAAAAAAAATTCTAAGCACTAAAATTGCTATATTTCCTAAACTTTGCGCTGCGGGGGTCATTTTACTCACCAAAAAAAAACTCTAAATACTAAAATGGCTAAATCTCCTAAACTCTGCGTATGCGGCGATCATGTTACGCACCAGAAAAAAAAATTCAAAATACTAAAATGGCTATATCTCCTAAACTAGGCGTCTGCGGGGGTAATTTTTTGCACCAGAAACAAAAAATTCTAAATACTAAAATGATTATATCTCCTAAACTAGGCGTCTGCCGGGTTCATTTTATGCACCAAAAATCAAAAATATTAAAATGGCTATATTTCCTAAACTAGCCGTCTGCGAAGGTCATTTTATGCATCAGAAAAAAAAATTCTAAATACTAAAATGGTTATATCTCCTACACTAGGGGTCTGAAGGGGTATTTTTATGAACCAGAAAAAAAAATTCAAAGCACTAAAATGGTTAACTCTACTAAACTAGGCATCTGCGGTGTCAAATTATGCACCAGAAAAAAAAAATTCAAAACACAAAAATGGCTATATCTCCTAAACTAGGCGTCTGCGGGGTCAAATTATGCACCAGAAAAAAAAAATTCAAAAGACAAAAATGGCTATATCTCCTAAACTAGGCGTCTGCGGGGGACATTTTATGCACCAGAGAAAAAAAATCAAAATACTAAAATGGCTATATCTCCTAAACTAGGCGTCTGCGTGGGTCATTTCATGCACCAGAAAAAAAAAAAATTCTAAATACTAAAATGGCTATATCTCCTACACTATGGGTCTGCAGTGGTCTTTTTATGAACCAGAAAAAAAAATTCGAAATACTAAAATGGCTATATCACCTAAACTAGTCGTCTGCGGGGGTCATTTGCCCCAGAAAAAAAAATCAAAACACTTAAATAGCTATATCTCCTAAGCTAGGCGTCTGCGGGGGTCTTTTTATGCACCAGAAAAAAAAATTCTAAATACTAAAATGGCTATATCTCCTAAGCTAGGCGTCTGCGTGGTCAAATTATGCACCAGCAAAAAAAAGTCATAATACTAGAATGGCTATATCTCCTAAACTAGGCGTTTGCGGGGGTCATTTTATGTACCAGAAAAAAAAAATGCAAAATACTGAAATGGCCATATTTCCTAAACTAGGCGTCTACGGGGGTCATTTTATGCACCAGAAAAAACTTCAAAATACTAAAATTTCTATATCTCCTAAACTAGGCGTCTGCGGGGGTCATTTTTTGCACCAGAAAAGACTTCAAAACACAAAAATGGCTATATCTCCTAAACAAGGCGTCAGCGGCGATCATGTTACGCACCAGAAAAAAAAATTCAAAATACTTAAATGGCTAAATATCCTAAACTAGGCGTCTGCGGGGGTCATTTTATGCACCAAAAAAAACTTCAAAATACTAAAATGGCTATGTCTCCTAAACTAGGCGTCTGCGGGGGTCATTTTATGCACCAGAAAAGACTTCAAAACACAAAAATGGCTATATCTATTAAACTAGGCGTCAGCGGCGGTCATTTTATGCACCAGAAAAAAAAATTCTAAGTACTAAAATGGCTATATCTCCTAAGCTAGGCGTCTGCGGGGGTCATTTTATACACCAGAAAAAAAATTCAAAATACTAAAATGGCTATATCTCCTAAACTAGGTGCCTGCGGGGGTCTTTTTACTCACCAGAAAAAAAATCTAAATACTAAAATGGATAAATCTCCTAAACTAGGCGTCTGCGGGGGTCATTTTATGCTCCAGAAAAAAAAAATTCAAAACACTAAAATGTCTATATCTCTTAAGCTGCGCGTCTGCGGGAGTCATTAAACGCACCAGAAAAGACTTCAAAACACAAATATGGCTATATCACCTAAGCTAGGCGGCTGCGGGGGTCATTTTGTGCACCAGAAAAAAAAAATCCAAAATACTAAAATGGCCATATTTCCTAAACTAGGCGTCTGCGGGGGTCATTTTATGCACCAGAAAAAAAAAATTTTAAATACTAAAATGGCTGCATCTCCTAAACTAGTGGTCTGCGGGGGTCGTTTTATGCGCCAGAAAAAAGAAATCGAAAATACAAAAATGGTGATATCTCCTAAACTAGGCGTCTGCGCTGGTCATTCTATGCACCAAAAATCAAAAATACTAAAATGCTATATCTCCTATACTAGGGGTCTGCTGGGTCATTTTATGCACCAGAAAAAAAAATTCTCAATACTATAAATGGGTCTGCAGGGGTCTTTTTATGAACCAGAAAAAAAAATTCAAAGCACTAAAATGGTTAAATCTACTAAACTAGGCGTCTGCGGGGTCAAATTATGCACCAGAAAAAAAAATTCAAAACACCAAAATGGCTATATCTCCTAAACTAGGCGTCTGCGGGGGACATTTTATGCACCAGAAAAAAAAAATCAAAGTACTAAAATGGCTATATCTCCTAAACTAGGCGTCTGCGTGGGTCATTTCATGCACCAGAAAAAAAAAAATTCTAAATACTAAAATGGCTATATCTCCTACACTAGGGGTCTGCAGGGGTCTTTTTATGAACCAAAAAAAAAAATTCGAAATACTAAAATGGCTATATCACCTAAACTGGTCGTCTGCGGGGATCATTTGCCTCAGAAAAAAAAAATCAAAACACTTAAATGGCTATATCTCCTAAACTATACGTCTGCGGGGGTTATTTTATGCACCAGAAAAAAAAAATTCTAAATACTAAATTGGTTATATCTCCTAAACTAGGCCAATGCGGGGGTCATTTTGTGCACCAAAAATCAAAAATGGCTATACGTCCTACACTAGGGGTCTGCAGGGGCCATTTTATGAACCAGAAAAAAAAATTCAAAGCACTAAAATGGCTATATCTCCTAAACTAGGCGTCTGCGGGTGTCATTTTATGCACCAGAAAAAAAATCCATAATACCAAAATGCCTATATCTCCTAAAGTAGGCGTCTGCGGGGGTCATTTTGTGCACCAGAAAAAAAATCCATAATACTAAAATGCCTATATCTCCTAAACTAGGCGTCTGCGGGAGTCATTAAATGCAGCAGAAAAGACTTCAAAACACAAAAATGGCTATATCTCCTAAACAAGGCGTCAGCGGCGGTCATTTTATGCACCAGAAAAAAAAATTCTAAGCACTAAGATGGCTATATTTCCTAAACTACTCACCAAAAAAAAAATCTAATTACTAAAATGGCTAAATCTCCTAAACTCTGCGTATGCGGCGATCATGTTACGCACCAGAAAAAAAAATTCAAAATACTAAAATGGCTATATCTCCTAAACTAGGCGTCTGCGGGGGTCATTTTTTGCACCAGAAAAGACTTCAAAACACAAAAATGGCTATATCTCCTAAACAAGGCGTCAGCGGCGGTCATTTTATGCACCAGAAAAAAAAATTCTAAGCACTAAAATGGCTATATTTCCTAAACTATGCGCTGCGGGGGTCATTTTACTCACCAAAAAAAAAATCTAAATACTAAAATGGCTAAATCTCCTAAACTCTGCGTATGCGGCGATCATGTTACGCACCAGAAAAAAAAATTCAAAATACTAAAATGGCTATATCTCCTAAACTAGGCGTCTGCGGGGGTAATTTTTTGCACCAGAAACAAAAAATTCTAAATACTAAAATGATTATATCTCCTAAACTAGGCGTCTGCGGGGTTCATTTTATGCACCAAAAATCCAAAATATTAAAATGGCTATATTTCCTAAACTAGGCGTCTGCGAGGGTCATTTTATGCACCAGAAAAAAAAATTCTAAATACTAAAATGGTTATATCTCCTACACTAGGGGTCTGAAGGGGTCTTTTTATGAACCAGAAAAAAAAATCAAAGCACTAAAATGGTTAACTCTACTAAACTAGGCATCTGCGGTGTCAAATTATGCACCAGAAAAAAAAAATTCAAAACACAAAAATGGCTATATCTCCTAAACTAGGCGTCTGCGGGGTCAAATTATGCACCAGAAAAAAAAAATTCAAAACACAAAAATGGCTATATCTCCTAAACTAGGCGTCTGCGGGGGACATTTTATGCACCAGAGAAAAAAAATCAAAATACTAAAATGGCTATATCTCCTAAACTAGGCGTCTGCGTGGGTCATTTCATGCACCAGAAAAAAAAAATATTCTAAATACTAAAATGGCTATATCTCCTACACTAGGGGTCTGCAGTGGTCTTTTTATGAACCAGAAAAAAAAATTCGAAATACTAAAATGGCTATATCACCTAAACTAGTCGTCTGCGGGGGTCATTTGCCCCAGAAAAAAATATCAAAACACTTAAATAGCTATATCTCCTACGCTAGGCGTCTGCGGGGGTCTTTTTATGCACCAGAAAAAAAAATTCTAAATACTAAAATGGCTATATCTCCTAAGCTAGGCGTCTGCGGGTCAAATTATGCACCAGCAAAAAAAAGTCATAATACTAGAATGGCTATATCTCCTAAACTAGGCGTTTGCGGGGGTCATTTTATGTACCAGAAAAAAAAAATGCAAAATACTGAAATGGCCATATTTCCTAAACAAGGCGTCTACGGCGGTCATTTTATGCACCAAAAAAAACTTCAAAATACTAAAATTTCTATATCTCCTAAACTAGGCGTCTGCGGGGGTCATTTTTTGCACCAGAAAAGACTTCAAAACACAAAAATGGCTATATCTCCTAAACAAGGCGTCAGCGGCGGTCATTTTATGCACCAGAAAAAAAAATTCTAAGCACTAAGATGGTTATATTTCCTAAACTATGCGCTGCGGGGGTCATTTTACTCACCAAAAAAAAAATCTAAATACTAAAATGGCTAAATCTCCTAAACTCTGCGTATGCGGCGATCATGTTACGCACCAGAAAAAAAAATTCAAAATACTTAAATGGCTAAATATCCTAAACTAGGCGTCAGCGGCGGTCATTTTATGCACCAGAAAAAAAAATTCTAAGTACTAAAATGGCTATATCTCCTAAGCTAGGCGCCTGCGGGGGTCATTTTACTCACCAGAAAAAAAATCTAAATACTAAAATGGATAAATTTCCTAAACTAGGCGTCTGCGGGGGTCATTTTATGCACCAAAAATCAAAAATACTAAAATGGCTATATCTCCTACACTAGTGGCCTGCGAGGGTCATTTTATGCACCAGAAAAAAAAATTCTAAATACTAAAATGATTATATCTCCTAAACTAGGCGTCTGCGGGGGTCATTTTTTGCACCAGAAAAGACTTCAAAACACAAAAATGGCTATATCTCCTAAACAAGGCGTCAGCGGCGGTCATTTTATGCACCAGAAAAAAAAATTCTAAGCACTAAGATGGTTATATTTCCTAAACTAGGCGTCTGCGGGGCTATTTTACTCACCCAAAAAAAAATCTAAATACTAAAATGGCTAAATCTCCTAAACTCTGCGTATGCGGCGATCATGTTACGCACCAGAAAAAAAAATTCAAAATACTAAAATGGCTATATCTCCTAAACTAGGCGTCTGCGGGGGTCTTTTTTTGCACCAGAAAAGACTTCAAAACACTAAAATGGCTATATTTCCTAAACTATGCGCTGCGGGGGTCATTTTACTCACCAAAAAAAAAATCTAAATACTAAAATGGCTAAATCTCCTAAACTCTGCGTATGCGGCGATCATGTTACGCACCAGAAAAAAAAATTCAAAATACTTAAATGGCTAAATATCCTAAACTAGGCGTCAGCGGCGGTCATTTTATGCACCAGAAAAAAAAATTCTAAGTACTAAAATGGCTATATCTCCTAAGCTAGGCGTCTGCGGGGGTCATTTTATACACCAGAAAAAAAAATTCAAAATACTAAAATGGCTATATCTCCTAAACTAGGCGCCTGCGGGGGTCATTTTACTCACCAGAAAAAAAATCTAAATACTAAAATGGATAAATTTCCTAAACTAGGCGTCTGCGGGGGTCATTTTATGCACCAAAAATCAAAAATACTAAAATGGCTATATCTCCTACACTAGTGGCCTGCGAGGGTCATTTTATGCACCAGAAAAAAAAATTCTAAATACTAAAATGATTATATCTCCTAAACTAGGCGTCTGCGGGGTTCATTTTATGCACCAAAAATCAAAAATATTAAAATGGCTATATTTCCTAAACTAGGCGTCTGCGGGGGTCATTTCGCACACCAGAAAAAAAAATTCTAAATACTAAAATGGCTATATCTCCTACACAAGGGGTCTGCAGGGGTCTTTTTATGAACCAGAAAAAAAAATTCAAAGCACTAAAATCTTTAAATCTCCTAAACTAGGCGTCTGCGGGGTCAAATTATGCACCAGAAAAAAAAAATTCAAAACACAAAAATATCTATATCTCCTAAACTAGGCGTCTGCGGGGGACATTTTATGCACCAGAGAAAAAAAATCAAAATACTAAAATGGCTATATCTCATAAACTAGGCGTCTGCGGGGGTCTTTTTATGCACCAGAAAAAAAAATTCTAAATACTAAAATGGCTAAATCTCCTAAACTCTGCGTATGCGGCGATCATGTTACGCACCAGAAAAAAAAATTCAAAATACTAAAATGGCTATATCTCCTAAACTAGGCGTCTGCGGGGGTCATTTTTTGCACCAGAAAAGACTTCAAAACACAAAAATGGCTGTATCTCCTAAACAAGGCGTCAGCGGCGGTCATTATATGCACCAGAAAAAAAAATTATAAGCACTAAAATGGCTATATTTCCTAAACTATGCGCTGCGGGGGTCATTTTACTCACCAAAAAAAAAATCTAAATACTAAAATGGCTAAATAACCTAAACTCTTCGTCTGCGGGGGTCATTTTATGCACCAAAAAAAACTTCAAAATACCAAAATGGCTATGTCTCCTAAACTAGGCGTCTGCGGGGGTCATTTTATGCACCAGAAAAGACTTCAAAACACAAAAATGGCTGTATCTATTAAACTAGGCGTCAGCGGCGGTCATTTTATGCACCAGAAAAAAAATTCTAAATACTAAAATGGCTATATCTCCTAAGCTAGGCGTCTGCGGGGGTCATTTTATACACCAGAAAAAAAAATTCAAAATACTAAAATGGGTATATCTCCTAAACTAGGCGCCTGCGGGGGTCATTTTACTCACCACAAAAAAAATCTAAATAATAAAATGGATAAATCTCCAAAACTAGGCGTCTGCGGGGGTCATTTTATGCTCCAGAAAAAAAACATTCAAAACACTAAAATGTCTATATCTCTTAAGCTGCGGGTCTGCGGGAGTCATTAAATGCACCAGAAAAGACTTCAAAACACAAATATGGCTATATCACCTAAGCTAGGCGGCTGCGGGGGTCATTTTGTGCACCAGAAAAAAAAAATCCAAAATACTAAAATGGCCATATTTCCTAAACTAGGCGTCTGCGGGGGTCATTTTATGCACCAGAAAAAAAAAATTTTAAATACTAAAATGGCTGCATCTCCTAAACTAGTGGTCTGCGGGGGTCGTTTTATGCGCCAGAAAAAAGAAATCCAAAATACTAAAATGGCGATATCTCCTAAACTAGGCGTCTGCGCTGGTCATTTTATGCACCAAAAATCAAAAATACTAAAATGCTATATCTCCTACACTAGGGGTCTGCTGGGTCATTTTATGCACCAGAAAAAAAAATTCTAAATACTATAAATGGGTCTGCAGGGGTCTTTTTATGAACCAGAAAAAAAAATTCAAAGCACTAAAATGGTTAAATCTACTAAACTAGGCGTCTGCGGGGTCAAATTATGCACCAGAAAAAAAAAATTCAAAACACCAAAACGGCTATATCTCCTAAACTAGGCGTCTGCGGGGGACATTTTATGCACCAGAGAAAAAAAATCAAAATACTAAAATGGCTATATCTCCTAAACTAGTCGTCTGCGTGGGTCATTTCATGCACCAGAAAAAAAAAATTCTAAATACTAAAATGGCTATATCTCCTACACTAGGGGTCTGCATGGGTCTTTTTATGAACCAGAAAAAAAAATTCAAAGCACTAAAATGGCTAAATTTCCTAAACTAGGCATCTGCGGGGTCAAATCATGCACCAGGAAAAAAAAATCAAAACACAAAAATGGCTATATCTCCTAAACTAGGCGTCTGCGGGGGTCATTTTATGCACCAACTATTCGTCTGCGGGGGTCATTTTATTCACAAAAAAAAAAAATTCGAAATACTAAAATGGCTATATCACCTAAACTAGTCGTCTGCGGGGGTCATTTGCCTCAGAAAAAAAATCAAAACACTTAAATGGCTATATCTCCTAAACTAGGCGTCTGCGGGGGTCTTTTTATGCACCAGAAAAAAAAATTCTAAATACTAAAATGGCTATATCTCCTAAGCTAGGCGTCTGCGGGGGTCATTTTATGCACCAAAAATCCAAAATCCTAAAATGGCTATTTCTCTTAAACTAGGCGTCTGCGAGGGTCATTTTATGCACCAGAAAAAAAAATCAAAATACTAAAATGGCTAAATCTCTTAAACTAGGCGTCTGCGGGGTCAAATTATGCACCAGAAAAAAACTTCAAAATACTAAAATTTCTATATCTCCTAAACTAGGCGGCTGCGCGTGTCATTTTGTGCACCAGAAAAAAAAATTCCAAAATACTAAAATGGCTATATCACCTAAACTAGTCGTCTGCGGGGGTCATTTGCCTCAGAAAAAAAAATCAAAACACTTAAATGGCTATATCTCCTAAACTAGGGGTCTGCAGGGGTCTTTTTATGAACCAGAAAAAAAAATTCAAAGCACTAAAAGGGTTAAATCTCCTAAAGTAGGCGTCTGCGGGGTCAAATTATGCACCAGAAAAAAAAATTCTAAATACTAAAATGGCTATATCTCCTAAGCTAGGCGTCTGCGGGGGTCATTTTATGCACCAAAAATCCAAAATCCTAAAATGGCTATTTCTCTTAAACTAGGCGTCTGCGAGGGTCATTTTATGCACCAGAAAAAAAAATCAAAATACTAAAATGGCTAAATCTCTTAAACTAGGCGTCTGCGGGGTCAAATTATGCACCAGAAAAAAACTTCAAAATACTAAAATTTCTATATCTCCTAAACTAGGCGGCTGCGCGTTTCATTTTGTGCACCAGAAAAGAAAATTCCAAAATACTAAAATGGCTATATCACCTAAACTAGTCGTCTGCGGGGGTCATTTGCCTCAGAAAAAAAAATCAAAACACTTAAATGGCTATATCTCCTAAACTAGGGGTCTGCAGGGGTCTTTTTATGAACCAGAAAAAAAAATTCAAAGCACTAAAAGGGTTAAATCTCCTAAAGTAGGCGTCTGCGGGGTCATTTTATGCACCAGAAAAAAAAAACTTTCAAAACACTTAAATGGCTATATCTCCTAAACTAGAGGTCTGCTGGGGTCATATTATGCACCAGAAAAAAAAATTCAAATTGCTAAAATGGCCATATCTCCTAAACTAGGGGTCTGCTGGGGTCATATTATGCACCATAAAAAGAACATTCAAAACACTAAAATGGCTATATTTCCCAAACCGGGGTGTGCGGGGGTTATATTATGCACCAGAAAGAACATTCAAAGCACTAAAATGGCTATATCTCCTAAACTAGGGGTCTGCGGACGTCATTTTTTGCACCAGGAAAAAAACTTTCAAAACGCTAAAATGTCCATATCTCCTAAACTAGGGGTCTGCTGGGGTCCTATTATGCACCAGAAAAAGAACATTCAAAACACTAAAATTTCTATATATCTCCTAAACTAGCGTCTGCGGAGGTCATTTTATGCACCAGAAAAAAAAAACATTCAAAACACTAAAATGGCTATATTTCCTAAGCTGGGGGTTTGCGGGGGTCCTATTATGCACCAGAAAAAAACATTCAAAGCACTAAAATGGGTATATCTCCTAAACTAGGCGTCTGCGGGGGTCATTTTATGCACCAAAAATCCAAAATCCTAAAATGGCTATTTCTCTTAAACTAGGCGTCTGCGAGGGTCATTTTATGCACCAGAAAAAAAAATCAAAATACTAAAATGGCTAAATCTCTTAAACTAGGCGTCTGCGGGGTCAAATTATGCACCAGAAAAAAACTTCAAAATACTAAAATTTCTATATCTCCTAAACTAGGCGGCTGCGCGTGTCATTTTGTGCACCAGAAAAAAAAATTCCAAAATACTAAAATGGCTATATCACCTAAACTAGTCGTCTGCGGGGGTCATTTGCCTCAGAAAAAAAATCAAAACACTTAAATGGCTATATCTCCTAAACTAGGGGTCTGCAGGGGTCTTTTTATGAACCAGAAAAAAAAATTCAAAGCATTAAAAGGGTTAAATCTCCTAAAGTAGGCGTCTGCGGGGTAAAATTATGCACCAGAAAAAAAAATTGTAAATACTAAAATGGCTATATCACCTAAACTAGTCGTCTGCGGGGATCATTTGCCTCAGAAAAAAAAATCAGAAAAAAAAAATTCTAAATACTAAAATGGTTATATCTCCTAAACTAGGCCTCTGCGGGGGTCATTTTATGCACCAAAAATCAAAACTGGCTATACGTCCTACACTAGGAGTCTGCAGGGGCCATTTTATGAAGCAGAAAAAAAAATTCAAAGCACTAAAATGGCTATATCTCCTAAACTAGGCATCTGCGGGAGTCATTAAATGCACCAGAAAAGACTTCAAAACACAAATATGGCTATATCTCCTAAGCTAGGCGGCTGCGGGGGTTATTTTGAGCACCAGAAAAAAAAATCCAAAATACTAAAATTTCTATATCTCCTAAACTAGTCGTCTGCGGGGGTCATATTATGCACCAAAAATCAAAAATACTAAAATGGCAATATCTCCTACACTAGGGGCCTGCGAGGGTCATTTCATGCACCAGAAAAAAAAAATTCTAAATACTAAAATGATTATATCTCCTAAACTAGGCGTCTGCGGGGTTCATTTTATGCACCAAAAATCAAAAATATTAAAATGGCTATATTTCCTAAACTAGGCGTCTGCGGGGTTCATTTCGCGCACCAGAAAAAAAAATTCTAAATACTAAAATGGCTATATCTCCTACACTAGGGATCTGAAGGGGTCTTTTTATGAACCAGAAAAAAAAATTCAAAGCACTAAAATCTTTAAATCTCCTAAACTAGGCGTCTGCGGGGTCAAATTATGCACCAGAAAAAAAAAATTCAAAACACAAAAATGGCTATATCTCCTAAACTAGGCGTCTGCGGGGGTCATTTTATGCACCAACTATTCGCCTGCGGGGGTCATTTTATTCACCAGAAAAAAACATTCGAAATACTAAAATGGCTATATGACCTAAACTAGTCGTCTGCGGGGATCATTTGCCTCAGAAAAAAAAAATCAAAACACTTAAAAGGCTATATCTCCTAAACTAGGCGTCTGCGGGGGTCTTTTTGTGCACCAGAAAAAAAAAATTCTAAATACTAAAATGGCTATATCTCCTAAGCTAGGCGTCTGCGGGGGTCATTTTATGCATCCAAAATCCAAAATCCTAAAATGGCTATTTCTCTTAAACTAGGCGTCTGCGAGGGTCATTTTATGCACCAGAAAAAAAAAATTCTAAATACTAAAATGGCTATATCTCCTACACTAGGGGTCTGCAGGGGTCTTTTTATGAACCAGAAAAAAAAATTCAAAGCATTAAAATGGCTAAATCTCCTAAACTAGGCGTCTGCGGGGTCAAATTGTGCACCAGGAAAAAAAAAATCAAAACACAAAAATGGCTATATCTCCTAAACTAAGCGTCTGCGCGGGTCATTTTATGCACCAACTATTCGCCTGAGGGGGTCATTTTATTCACCAGAAAAAAACATTCGAAATACTAAAATGGCTATATCACCTAAACTAGTCGTCTGCGGGGGTCATTTGCCTCAGAAAAAAAAAATCAAAACACTTAAAAGGCTATATCTCCTAAACTAGGGGTCTGCAGGGGTCTTTGTATGAACCAGAAAAAAAAATTCAAAGCACTAAAAGGGTTAAATCTCCTAAAGTAGGCGTCTGCGGGGTAAAATTATGCACCAGAAAAAAAAATTGTAAATACTAAAATGGCTATATCACCTAAACTAGTCGTCTGCGGGGATCATTTGCCTCAGAAAAAAAAATCAGAAAAAAAAAATTCTAAATACTAAAATGGTTATATCTCCTAAACTAGGCCTCTGCGGGGGTCATTTGCCTCAGAAAAAAAATCAAAACACTTAAATGGCTATATCTCCTAAACTAGGGGTCTGCAGGGGTCTTTTTATGAACCAGAAAAAAAAATTCAAAGCACTAAAAGGGTTAAATCTCCTAAAGTAGGCGTCTGCGGGGTAAAATTATGCACCAGAAAAAAAAATTGTAAATACTAAAATGGCTATATCACCTAAACTAGTCGTCTGCGGGGATCATTTGCCTCAGAAAAAAAAATCAGAAAAAAAAAATTCTAAATACTAAAATGGTTATATCTCCTAAACTAGGCCTCTGCGGGGGTCATTTTATGCACCAAAAATCAAAACTGGCTATACGTCCTACACTAGGAGTCTGCAGGGGCCATTTTATGAAGCAGAAAAAAAAATTCAAAGCACTAAAATGGCTATATCTCCTAAACTAGGCATCTGCGGGAGTCATTAAATGCACCAGAAAAGACTTCAAAACACAAATATGGCTATATCTCCTAAGCTAGGCGGCTGCGGGGGTTATTTTGAGCACCAGAAAAAAAAATCCAAAATACTAAAATTTCTATATCTCCTAAACTAGTCGTCTGCGGGGGTCATATTATGCACCAAAAATCAAAAATACTAAAATGGCAATATCTCCTACACTAGGGGCCTGCGAGGGTCATTTCATGCACCAGAAAAAAAAAATTCTAAATACTAAAATGATTATATCTCCTAAACTAGGCGTCTGCGGGGTTCATTTTATGCACCAAAAATCAAAAATATTAAAATGGCTATATTTCCTAAACTAGGCGTCTGCGGGGGTCATTTCGCGCACCAGAAAAAAAAATTCTAAATACTAAAATGGCTATATCTCCTACACTAGGGATCTGAAGGGGTCTTTTTATGAACCAGAAAAAAAAATTCAAAGCACTAAAATCTTTAAATCTCCTAAACTAGGCGTCTGCGGGGTCAAATTATGCACCAGAAAAAAAAAATTCAAAACACAAAAATGGCTATATCTCCTAAACTAGGCGTCTGCGGGGGTCATTTTATGCACCAACTATTCGCCTGCGGGGGTCATTTTATTCACCAGAAAAAAACATTCGAAATACTAAAATGGCTATATCACCTAAACTAGTCGTCTGCGGGGATCATTTGCCTCAGAAAAAAAAAATCAAAACACTTAAAAGGCTATATCTCCTAAACTAGGCGTCTGCGGGGGTCTTTTTGTGCACCAGAAAAAAAAAATTCTAAATACTAAAATGGCTATATCTCCTAAGCTAGACGTCTGCGGGGGTCATTTTATGCATCAAAAATCCAAAATCCTAAAATGGCTATTTCTCTTAAACTAGGCGTCTGCGAGGGTCATTTTATGCACCAGAAAAAAAAAATCAAAATACTAAAATGGCTAAATCTCTTAAACTAGGCGTCTGCGGGGTCAAATTATGCACCAGAAAAAAAAATCATAATACTAGAATGGCTATATCTCCTAAACTAAGCGTTTGCGGGGGTCATTTTAAGTACCAGAAAAAAAAAATGCAAAATACTGAAATGGCCATATTTCCTAAACTGGGCGTCTGCGGGGGTCATTTTATTCACCAGAAAAGACTGCAAAACACAAAAATGGCTTATTCTCCTAAACAAGGCGTCAGCGGCGGTCATTTTATGCACCAGAAAAAAAAATTCTAAGCACTAAGATGGCTATATTTCCTAAACTAGGCGTCTGCGGGGTCATTTCACTCGCTAAAAAAAAAAATCTAAATACCAAAATGGCTAAATCTCCTAAACTCTGCGTCTGCGGCGATCGTTTTACGCACCAGAAAAAAAAATTCAAAATACTAAAATGGCTATATCTCCTAAACTAGGCGGCTGCGCGTGTCATTTCGTGCACCAGAAAAAAAAATTGCAAAATACTAAAGTGGCTATATTTCCTAAACTACCCGTCTGAGGCGGTCATTTTCTACACCAGAAAAAAAAAATTCAAAATACTAAAATGGCTATATCTCTTAAACTAGGCGCCTACGGGAGTCATTTTACTCACCAGAAAAAAAATCTAAATACTAAAATGGATAAATATCCTAAACTAGGCGTCTGCGGGCGTCATTTTATGCTCCAGAAAAAAAAAAATTCAAAACACTAAAATGTCTATATCTCTTAAACTAAGGGTCTGCGCGAGTCATTAAATGCACCAGAAAAGACCTCAAAACACAAATATGGCTATATCCCCTAAGCTAGGCGGCTGCGGGGGTCATTTTATGCACCAGAAAAAAAAATTTAAAATACTAAAACGGCTGCATCTCCTAAACTAGTGGTCTGCTTGGGTCGTTTTATGCGCCAGAAAAAAGAAATCCAAAATACTAAAATGGCGATATCCCCTAAACTAGGCGTCTGCGGGGGTCATTTTATGCACCAGAAAAAAAAATTTGTAAATACTAAAATGGTTATATCTCCTAAACTAGGCGTCTGCGGGGATCATTTTATGCACCAAAAATCAAAAATACTAAAATAGCTATATCTCCTACACTAGGGGTCTGCGGGGTCATTTGCCCCAGAAAAAAATTCAAAACACTTAAATCTCTATAACTCCTAAACTAGGCGTCTGCGCAGGTCTTTTTATGCACCCGAAAAAAAAAATTCGAAATACTTAAATGGATATATCTCCTTAGATAGGCGTCTGCGGGGGTCATTTTATGCACCAAAAATCCAAAATACTAAAATGGCTATTTCTCCTAAACTTGGGGTCTGCGGGGTCATTTTATGCCCCAGAAAAAAAAAATCAAAATACTAAAATGGCTAAATCTCTTAAACTAGGTGTCTGCGGCGTCAAACTATGCACCAGAAAAAAAAATCATAATACTAAAATGGCTATATCTCCTAAACTAGGCGTCTGCGGGGGTCATTTTATGCACCAGAAAAGAAAAAAACACAAAAATCTCTATGTCTCCTAAACTATTCGTCTTCAAAACTCAAAAATGGTTATATCTCCTAAAGTAGGCGTCTGCGGGGGTCATTTTGTGCACCAGAAAAAAAATCCATAATACTAAAATGCCTATATCTCCTAAACTAGGCGTCTGCGGGAGTCATTTTACTCACCAGAAAAAAAAAATTCTGAATACTAAAATTGTTATATCTCCTAAACTAGGCGTCTGCGGGGGTCATTTTATGCACCAGAAAAAAAAATTTGTAAATACTAAAATGGTTATATCTCCTAAACTAGGCGTCTGCAGGGTCATATTATGCACCAGAAAAAAAAATCATAATACTAGAATGGCTATATCTCCTAAACTAGGCGTCTGCGGGGGTCATTTTATGTACCAGAAAAAAAAAATGCAAAATTCTGAAATGGCCATATTTCCTAAACTTGGCGTCTGCGAGGGTCATTTTATGCACCAGAAAAAAAAATTCTAAATTCAAAGCACTAAAATCCTTAAATCTCCTAAACTAGTGGTCTGCTTGGGTCGTTTTATGCTCCAGAAAAAAGAAATCCAAAATACTAAAATGGCGATATCTCCTAAACTAGGCGTCTGCGGGGGTCATTTTATGCACCAGTAAAAAAAATTTGTAAATACTAAAATGGTTATATCTCCTAAACTAGGCGTCTGCGGGGTCAAATTATGCACCAGAAAAAAAAATCATAATACTAGAATGGCTATATCCCCTAAACTAGGCGTCTGCGGGGGTCAATTTATGTAGCAGAAAAAAAAATGCAAAATAATGAAATGGCCATATTTCCTAAACTAGGCGTCTGCGGGGGTCATTTTATGCACCAAAAAAAAACTTCAAAATACTAAAATAGCTATATCTCCTAAACTAGGCGTCTGCGAGGGTCATTTAATGCACCAGAAAAAAAAAATTCTAAGTACTAAAATGGCTATATCTCCTGCTTGGGGTCTGCAGGGGTATTTTCATGAACCAGAAAAAAAATTCAAAGCACTAAAATGGCTAAATCTCCTAAACTAGGCGTCTTCGGTGGTCATTTTATATACCAGAAAAAAAAATGCAAAATACTGAAATGGCCATATTTCCTAAACTATGCGTCTACGGGGGTCATTTTATGCACCAAAAAAAAACTTCAAAATACTAAAATAGCTATATCTCCTAAACTAGGCGTCTGCGAGGGTCATTTTATGCACCAGAAAAAAAAAATTCTAAATACTAAAATGGCTATATCTCCTACACTTGGGGTCTGCAAGTGTCTTTTTATGAACCAGAAAAAAAAATCAAAGCACTAAAATGGCTAAATCTCCTAAACTAGGCGTCTGCGGGGTCAAATTATGCACCAGAAAAAAAAAATTCAAAACACAAAAATGGCTATATCTCCTAAACTAGGCGTCTGCGGGGGTCATTTTAAGCACCAGAAAAAAAAAAAAACAAAAATCTCTATGTCTCCTAAACTAGTCGTCTGCGGGGGTCATTTTATTCACCAGAAAAAAAAATTCTAAAAACTAAAATGGCTATATCACCTAAACAAAGCGTCTGCGGGGGTCATTTGCCTCAGAAAAAAAAATCAAAACACTTAAATGGCTATATCTCCTAAACTAGGCGTCAGCGGGTGTCATTTTATGCACCAAAACAGAAAAAATGCAAAACTCAAAAATGGTTACATCTCCTAAAGTAGGCGTCTGCGGGGGTCATTTTGTGCACCAGAAAAAAAATCCATAATGCTAAAATGCCTATATCTCCTAAACTAGGCGTCTGCGGGAGTCATTAAATGCACCAGAAAAGACTTCAAAACACAAATATGGCTATATCTCCTTAGCTAGGCGGCTGCGGGGGTCATTTTGAGCACCAGAAAAAAAATTCCAAAATACTAAAATGGCCATATTTCCTAAACCAGGCGTCACCGGGGGTCATTTTATGCACCAGACAAAAAAATTTCTAAATACTAAAATGGTTAAATTTCCTAAACTAGGCGTTGACCAAAAATCAAAAATACTAACATGGCTATATCTCCTACACTAGGCGTCTGCGCAGGTCTTTTTATGCACCCGAAAAAAAAAATTCGAAATACTTAAATGGATATATCTCCTTAGATAGGCGTCTGCGGGGGTCATTTTATGCACCAAAAATCCAAAATACTAAAATGGCTATATCTCCTAAACTTGGGGTCTGCGGGGTCATTTTATGCCCCAGAAAAAAAAAATCAAAATACTAAAATGGCTAAATCTCTTAGACTAGGTGTCTGCGGGGTCAAATTATGCACCAGAAAAAAAAATCATAATATTAGAATGGCTATATCTCCTAAACTAGGCGTCTGCGGGGGTCATTTTAAGTACCAGAAAAAAAAAATGCAAAATACTGAAATGGCCATATTTCCTAAACCAGGCGTCTGCGGGGGTCATTTTATGCACCAAAAAAAAACTTCAAAATACTAAAATAGCTATATCTCCTAAACTAGTCGTCTGCGAAAGTCATTTTATACACCAGAAAAAAAAATTCTAAATACTAAAATGGCTATATCTCCTACACTAGGGGTCTGCAGGGGTCTTTTTATGAACCAGAAAAAAAATTCAAAGCACTAAAGTGGCTAAATCTCATAAACTAGGCGTCTGCGGGGTCAAATTATGCTCCAGAAAAAAAAAACTCAAAACACAAAAATGGCTATATCTCCTAAACTAGGCGTCTGCGGGGGTCATTTTATGCACCAGAAAAGAAAAAAACACAAAAATCTCTATGTCTCCTAAACTATTCGTCTTCAAAACTCAAAAATGGTTATATCTCCTAAAGTAGGCGTCTGCGGGGGTCATTTTGTGCACCAGAAAAAAAAATCCATAATACTAAAATGCCTATATCTCCTAAACTAGGCGTCTGCGGAAGTCATTTTACTTACCAGAAAAAAAAAATTCTGAATACTAAAATGGTTATATCTCCTAAACTAGGCGTCTGCGGGGGTCATTTTATGCACCAGAAAAAAAAATTTGTAAATACTAAAATGGTTATATCTCCTAAACTAGGCGTCTGCGGGGTCAAATTATGCACCAGAAAAAAAAATCATAATACTAGAATGGCTATATCTCCTAAACTAGGCGTCTGCGGGGGTCATTTTATGTACCAGAAAAAAAAAATGCAGAATACTGAAATGGCCATATTTCCTAAACTAGGCGTCTGCGAGGGTCATTTTATGCACCAGAAAAAAAAATTCAAAGCACTAAAATCCTTAAATCTCCCAAACTAGTGGTCTGCTTGGGTCGTTTTATGCGCCAGAAAAAAGAAATCCAAAATACTAAAATGGCGATATCTCCTAAACTAGGCGTCTGCGGGGGTCATTTTATGCACCAGTAAAAAAAATTTGTAAATACTAAAATGGTTATATCTCCTAAACTAGGCGTCTGCGGGGTCAAATTATGCACCAGAAAAAAAAAATCATAATACTAGAATGGCTATATCTCCTAAACTAGGCGTCTGCGGGGGTCATTTTATGTACCAGAAAAAAAAATGAAAAATACTGAAATGGCCATATTTCCTAAACTAGGCGTCTGCGGGGGTCATTTTACGCACCAAAAAAAAACTTCAAAATACTAAAATAGCTATATCTCCTAAACTAGGCGTCTGCGAGGGTCATTTTATGCACCAGAAAAAAAAATTCTGAATACTAAAATGGTTATATCTCCTAAACTAGGCGTCTGCGGGAGTCATTTATGCACCAGAAAAAAAAATTAGTAAATACTAAAATGGTTAAATCTCCTAAACTAGGCGTCTGCGGGGTCAAATTATACACCAGAAAAAAAAATTCAAAATACAAAAATGGCTATATCTCCTAAGCTAGGCGTCTGCGGGGGTCATTTTAAGTACCAGAAAAAAACAACACAAAAATCTCTATGTCTCCTAAACTATTCGCCTGCGGGGGTCATTTTATTCACCAGAAAAAAAAATTCTAAATACTTAAAAGGCTATATCACCTAAACAAGGCGTCTGCTGGGGTCATTTGCCTCAGAAAAAAAAATCAAGACACTTAAATGGCTATATCTCCTAAACTAGGCGTCAGCGGGTGTCGTTTTATGCACCAAAAAAGAAAAAATGCAAAACTCAAAAATGGTTATATCTCCTAAAGTAGGCGTCTGCGGGGGTCATTTTGTGCACCAGAAAAAAAACCCATAATACTAAAATGCCTATATCTCCTAAACTAGGCGTCTGCGGGAGTCATTTTACTCACCAGAAAAAAAAAATTCTGAATACTAAAATGGTTATATCTCCTAAACTAAGCGTCTGCGGGGGTCATTTTATGCACCAAAAAAAAAAATTTGTAAATACTAAAATGGTTAAATCTCCTAAACTAGGCGTCTGCGGGGTCAAATTATGCACCAGAAAAAAAAATCATAATACTAGAATGGCTATATCTCCTAAACTAGGCGTCTGCGGGGGTCATTTTATGTACCAGAAAAAAAAATGCAAAATACTGAAATGGCCATATTTCCTAAACTAGGCGTCTGCGAGTGTCATTTTATGCACCAGAAAAAAAAGTTCTAAATACTAAAATGGCTATATCTCCGACACTAGGGGCTGCAGGGGTCTTTTTATGAACCAGAAAAAAAAATTCAAAGCACTAAAATCCTTAAATCTCCTAAACTAGTGGTCTGCTTCGGTCGTTTTATGCGCCAGAAAAAAGAAATCCAAAATACTAAAATGGCGATATCTCCTAAACTAGGCGTCTGCGGGGGTCATTTTATGCACCAGTAAAAAATTTGTAAATACTAAAATGGTTATATCTCCTAAACTGGGCGTCTGCGGGGGTCATTTTAAGTACCAGAAAAAAACAACACAAAAATCTCTATGTCTCCTAAACTATTCGCCTGCGGGGGTCATTTTATTCACCAGAAAAAAAAATTCTAAATACTTAAAAGGCTATATCACCTAAACAAGGCGTCTGCTGGGGTCATTTGCCTCAGAAAAAAAAATCAAGACACTTAAATGGCTATATCTCCTAAACTAGGCGTCAGCGGGTGTCGTTTTATGCACCAAAAAAGAAAAAATGCAAAACTCAAAAATGGTTATATCTCCTAAAGTAGGCGTCTGCGGGGGTCATTTTGTGCACCAGAAAAAAAATCCATAATACTAAAATGCCTATATCTCCTAAACTAGGCGTCTGCGGGAGTCATTAAATGCACCAGAAAAGACTTCAAAACACAAATATGGCTATATATACCCTAGCTAGGCGGCTGCGGGGGTCATTTTGAGCACCAGAAAAAAAAAATCCAAAATACTAAAATGGCCATATTTCCTAAACCAGGCGTCACCGGGGGTCATTTTATGCACCAGACAAAAAAATTTCTAAATACTAAAATGGTTAAATTTCCTAAACTAGGCGTCTGCAGGGGTCATTTTATGCACCAAAAATCAAAAATACTAAAATGGCTATATCTCCTACACTAGGGGTCTGCGAGCGTCATTTTATGCACCAGAAAAAAAAAATTCTAAATACTAAAATGATTATATCTCTTAAACTAGGCGTCTGCGGGGTTCATTTTATGCACCAGAAAAAAAAATCATAATACTAGAATGGCTATATCTCCTAAACTAGGCGTGTGCGGGGGTCATTTTATGTACCAGAAAAAAAAAATGCAAAATACTGAAATGGACATATTTCCTAAACTAGGCGTCTGCGGGGGTCATTTTATGCACCAAAAAAAAACTTCAAAATACTGAAATAGCTATATCTCCTAAACTAGTCGTCTGCGAAGGTCATTTTATGCACCAGAAAAAAAACATTCTAAATACTAAAATGGCTATATCTCCTACACTAGGGGTCTGCAGGGGTCTTTTTATGAACCAGAAAAAAAATTCAAAGCACTAAAGTGGCTAAATCTCATAAACTAGGCGTCTGCGGGGTCAAATTATGCACCAGAAAAAAAAATTCAAAACACAAAAATGGCTATATCTCTTAAACTAGGCGTCTGCGGGGGTCATTTTATGCACCAGAAAAGAAAAAAACACAAAAATCTCTATGTCTCCTAAACTATTCGTCTTCAAAACTCAAAAATGGTTATATCTCCTAAAGTAGGCGTCTGCGGGGGACATTTTGTGCACCAGAAAAAAACCCATAATACTAAAATGCCTATATCTCCTAAACTAGGCGTCTGCGGGAGTCATTTTACTCACCAGAAAAAAAAAATTCTGAATACCAAAATGGTTATATCTCCTAAACTAAGCGTCAGCGGGGGTCATTTTATGTACCAGAAAAAAAAATGCAAAATACTGAAATGGCCATATTTCCTAAACTAGGCGTCTGCGAGGGTCATTTTATGCACCAGAAAAAAAAAATTCTAAATACTAAAATGGCTATATCTCCCACACTTGGGGTCTGCAGGGGTCTTTTTATGAACCAGAAAAAAAATTCAAAGCACTAAAATGGCTAAATCCCCTAAACTAGGCGTCTGCGGGTGTCATTTTATGTACCAGAAAAAAAAAATGCAAAATACTGAAATGGCCATATTTCCTAAACTAGGCGTCTGCGGGGGTCATTTTATGCACCAAAAAAAAACTTCAAAATACTAAAATAGCTATATCTCCTAAACTAGGCGTCTGCGAGGGTCATTTTATGCACCTGAAAAAAAAAATTCTAAATACTAAAATGGCTATATCTCCTACACTTGGGGTCTGCAGGGGTCTTTTTATGAACCACAAAAAAAATTCAAAGCACTAAAATGGCTAAATCTCCTAAACTAGGCGTCTGCGGGGTCAAATTATGCACCAGAAAAAAAAAATTCAAAACACAAAAATGATATCTCCTAAACTATTCGTCTGCGGGGGTCATTTTATTCACCAGAAAACAAAATTCTAAATACTAAAATGGCTATATCACCTAAACAAAGCGTCTGTGGGGGTCATTTGCCTCAGAAAAAAAAATCAAAACACTTAAATGGCTATATCTCCTAAACTAGGCGTCAGCGGGTGTGACATTATGCACGAAAAAAGAAAAAATGAAAAACTCAAAAATGATTATATCTCCTAAACTAGGCGTCTGCGGGGTTCATTTTATGCACCAAAAATCAAAAATACTAAAATGGCTATATCTCCTACACTAGGGGTCTGCGAGGGTCATTTTATGCACAAGAAAAAAAAAATTCTAAATACTAAAATGATTATATCTCCTAAACTGGAGTCTGCGGGGTCCATTTTATGCACCAAAAATCAAAAATATTAAAATTACTATATTTCCTAAACTAGGCGTCTGCGAGGGTCATTTTATGCACCAGAAAAAAAAATTATAAATACTAAAATGGCTATATCTCCTACACTAGGGGTCTGCAGGGGTCTTTTTGTGAACCAGAAAAAAAAATTCAAAGCACTAGGATGGTTAAATCTACTAAACTAGGCGTCTGCGGGGTCAAATTATGCACCAGGAAAAAAAAATCCAAACACAAAAATGGATATATCTCCTAAACTAGGCGTCCGCGGGGTCATTTTATGCACCAGAAAAAAAAAATTCAAAACTCAAAAATGGCTATATCTCCTAAACTAGGCGTCTGCGTGGGTCACTTCATGCACCAGAAAAAAAAAATTCTAAATACTAAAATGGCTATATCTCCTACGCTAGGGGTCTGCAGGGGACTTTTTATGAACCAGAAAAAAAAATCAAAGCACTAAAATGGCTAAATCTCCTAAACTAGGCGTCTGCGGGGTCAAATTATGCACCAGGAAAAAAAAATCAAAACACAAAAATGGCTATATCTCCTAAACTAGGAGTCTGCGGGGGTCATTTTATGCACCAACTATTCGTCTGCGGGGGTCATTTTATTCACCAGAAAAAAAAAATTCTAAATACTAAAATGGCTATGTCACCTAAACTAGTCGTCTGCGGGGGTCATTTGCTTCAGAAAAAAAAATCAAAACACTTAAATGGCTATATCTCCTAAACTAGGTGTCTGCGGGGGTCTTTTTATGTACCAGAAAAAAAAATTCTAAATACTAAAATGGCTATATCTCCTAAACTAGGCGTCTGCGGGGTCAAATTATACACCAGAAAAAAAAAATTCAAAACACAAAAATGGCTATATCTCCTAAACTAGGCATCTGCGGGGGTCATTTTATGCACCAGAAAAAAAAATCAAAATACTAAAATGGCTAAATCTCCTAAACTAGGCGTCTGCGGGGTCAAATTATACACCAGAAAAAAAAAAATTCAAAACACAAAAATGGCTATATCTCCTAAACTGGGCGTCTGCGGGGGTCATTTTAAGTACCAGAAAAAAAAAACACAAAAATCTCTATGTCTCCTAAACTATTCGTCTGCGGGGGTCATTTTATTCACCAGAAAAAAAAATTCTAAATACTAAAATGGCTATATCACCTAAACAAGGCGTCTGCGGGGGTCATTTGCCTCCGAAAAAAAAATCAAAACACTTAAATGGCTATATCTCCTAAACTAGGCGTCAGCGGGTGTCATTTTATGCACCAAAAAAGAAAAAATGCAAAACTCAAAAATGGTTATATCTCCTAAAGTAGACGTCTGCGGGGGTCATTTTGTGCACCAAAAATCAAAAATACTAAAATGGCTATATCTCCTACACTAGGGGTCTGCGAGGGTCATTTTATGCACCAGAAAAAAAAATTCTAAATACTAAAATGATTATATCTCCTAAACTAGGCGTCTGTGGGGTTCATTTTATGCACCAGAAAAAAAAGTCATAATACTAAAATGGCTATATCTCCTAAACTAGGCGTCTGCGGGGGTCATTTTATGCACCAAAAAAAACCTCAAAATACTAAAATAGCAATATCTCCTAAACTAGGCGTCTGCGAGGGTCATTTTATGCACCAGAAAAAAAAAATTCTAAATACTAAACTGGCTATATCTCCTACACTTGGGGTCTGCAGGGGTCTTTTTATGAACCAGAAAAAAAATTCAAAGCACAAAAATGGCTTAATCTCCTAAACTAGGCGTCTGCGGGGTCAAATTATGCACCAGAAAAAAAAAATTCAAAACACAAAAATGGCTATATCTCCTAAACTAGGCGTCTGCGGGGGTCATTTTAAGCACCAGAAAAAAAAAACACAAAAATCTCTATGTCTCCTAAACTATTCGTCTGCGGGGGTCATTTTATTCACCAGAAAAAAAAATTCTAAATACTAAAATGGCTATATCACCTCAGAAAAAAAATCAAAACACTTAAATGGCTATATCTCCTAAACTAGGCGTCGGCGAGGTTCATTTTATGCACCAGAAAAAAAAAAACACAAAAATCTCTATGTCTCCTAAACTATTCGTCTGCGGGGGTCATTTTATTCACCAGAAAAAAAAATTCTAAATACTAAAATGGCTATATCACCTAAACAAGGCGTCCGTGGGGGTCATTTGCCTCAGAAAAAAAAAATCAAAACACTTAAATGGCTATATCTCCTAAACTAGGCGTCAGCGGGTGTCATTTTATGCACCAAAAAAGAAAAAATGCAAAACTCAAAAATGCCTATATCTCCTAAACTAGGCGTCTGCGGGAGTCATTAAATGCACCAGAAAAGACTTCAAAACACAAATATGGCTATACCTCCTTAGCTAGGCGGCTGCAGGGGTCATTTTGAGCACCAGAAAAAAAAAATCCAAAATACTATAATGGCCACATTTCCTAAACCAGGCGTCTGCGGGGGTCATTTTGTGCACCAGAAAAAAAAATTTCTAAATAATAAAATGGTTATATCTCCTAAACTAGGCGTCTGCAGGGGTTTTTTTATGAACCAGAAAAAAAAATTCAAAGCACTAGGATGGTTAAATCTACTAAACTAGGCGTCTGCGGGGTCAAATTATGCACCAGGAAAAAAAAATCAAAACACAAAAATGGATATATCTCCTAAACTAGGCATCTGCGGGGGTCATTTTATGCACCAGAAAAAAAAATTCTAAATACTAGAATGGCTATATCTCCAAGCCAGGCGTCTGCGTGGGTCATTTTAAGCACCAAAAATCCAAAATCCTAAAATGGCTATTTCTCTTAAACTAGGCGTTTGCGAGGGTCATTTTATGCACCAGAAAAAAAAATCAAAATACTAAAATGGCTAAATCGCCTAAACTAGGCGTCTGCGGGGTCAAATTATGCACCAGAAAAAAAAATCATAATACTAGAATGGCTATATCTCCTAAACTAGGCGTCTGCGGTTGTCATTTTATGCACCAGAAAATTCTAAATACTATAATGGCTATATCTCCTACACTAGAGGTCTGCAGGGGTCTTTTTATGAACCAGAAAAAAAATTCAAAGCACTAAAATGGCTAAATCTCCTAAACTAGGCGTCTGCGGGGGTCATTTTGTGCACCAGAAAAAAAAATCCATAATACTAAAATGCCTATATCTCCTAAACTAGGCGTCTGCGGGAGTCATTAAATGTACCAGAAAAAACTTCAAAACACAAATATGGCTATATCTCCTAAGCTAGGCGGCTTCCGGGGTCATTTGAGCACCAGAAAAAAAAAATCCAAAATACCAAAATGGCCATATTTCCTAAATTAGGCGTCTGCGGGGGTCATTTTATGCACCAGAAAAAAAAATTTCTAAATACTAAAATGGTTATATCTCCTAAACTAGGCGTCTGCAGTGGTCATTTTGTGCACCAAAAATCAAAAATACTAAAATGGCTATATCTCCTACACTAGGGGTCTGCGAGGGTCGTTTTATGCACCAGAAAAAAAAAATTTTAAATACTAAAAGGATTATATCTCCTAGACTAGGCGTCTGCGGGGTTCACTTTATGCACCAAAAATCAAAAATACTAAAATGGCTTTATCTCCTAAACTAGGGGTCTGCGAGGGTCATTTTATGCACCAGAAAAAAAAAATTCTAAATACTAAAATGATTATATCTCCTAAACTAGGCGTCTGCGGGGTTCATTTTATGCACCAAAAATCAAAAATATTAAAACGGCTATATTTCCTAAACTAGGCGTCTGCGAGGGTAATTTTATGCACCAGAAAAAAAAATTCTAAATACTAAAATGGCTATATCTCCTACACTAGGGGTCTGCAGGGGTCTTTTTATGAACCAGAAAAAAAAATTCAAAGCACTAAAATCTTTAAATCTCCTAAACTAGGCGTCTACGGGGTCAAATTGTGCACCCGAAAAAAAAAATTCGAAATACTAAAATGGCTATATCTCCTTAGATAGGCGTCTGCGGGGGTCATTTTATGCACCAAAAATCCAAAATACTAAAATGGCTATATCTCCTAAACTAGGGGCCTGCGGGGTCATTTTATGCACCAGAAAAAAAAAATCAAAATACTAAAATGGCTAAATCTCTTAAACTAGGCGTCAGCGGGGTCAAATTATGCAATAGAAAAAAAAAATCATAATACTAGAATGGCTATATCTCCTAAACTAGGCGTCTGCGGGGGTCATTTTATGTACCAAAAAAAAAAATGCAAAATACTCAAAAAGCCATATTTCCTAAACTAGGTGTCTGCGGGGGTCATTTTATGCACCAAAAAAAAACTTCAAAATACTAAAATAGCTATATCTCCTAAACTAGGCGTCTGCGGGGGTCATTTTATGCACCAAAAAAATCTTCAAAATACTAAAATTTCTATATCTCCTAAACTAGGCGTCTGCGGGGGTCATTTTATGCATCAGGTGTCACTTCAAAACACAAAAATGGCTATATCTCCAAAACAAGCCGTCAGCGGCGGTCATTTTATGCACCAGAATAAAAAATTCTAAGCATTAGAATGGCTATATTTCCTAAACTAGGCGGCTGCGTGGGTCATTTTTGCACCAGGAAAAAAAAATCAAAAATACTAAAATGGCCATATTTCCTAAACTAGGCGTCTGCGGGGGTCATTTTATGCACCAGAAAAAAAAAATTTTAAATACTAAAATGGCTGCATCTCCTAAACTAGTGGTCTGCTTGTGTCGTTTTATGCGCCAGAAAAAAGAAATCCAAAATACTAAAATGGCGATATCTCCTAAACTAGGCGTCTGCGGGGGTCATTTTATGCACCAGAAAAAAAAAATTTAAAATACTAAAATGGCTGCATCTCCTAAACTAGTGGTCTGCTTGGGTTGTTTTATGTGCCAGAAAAACGAAATCCAAAATACTAAAATGGCGATATCTCCTAAATTAGGCGTTTGCGGGGGTCATTTTATGCACCACAAAAAAAAATTTGTAAATACTAAAATGTTTATATCTCCTAAACTAGGCGTCTGGGGGGGCATTTGCCCCAGAAAAAAAAATCAAAACACTTAAATGTCTATATCTCCTAAACTAGGCGTCTGCGCAGGTCTTTTTATGCACCCGAAAAAAAAAATTCGAAATACTAAAATGGCTATATCTCCTTAGATAGGCGTCTGCGGGGGTCATTTTATGCACCAAAAATCCAAAATACTAAAATGGCTATATCTTTTAAACTAGGGGCCTGCGGGGTCATTTTATGCCCCAGAAAAAAAAATCAAAATACTAAAATGGCTAAATCTCTTGAACTAGGCGTCTGTGGGGTCAAATTATGCACCAGAAAAAAAAATCATAATACTAGAATGGCTACATCTCCTAAACTAGACGTCTGCGGGGTTCATTTTATGTACCAAAAAAAAAAAAAATGCAAAATACTAAAATGGCCATATTTCCTAAACTATTCGTCTGCGGGGGACATTTTGTGCACCAGAAAAAAAAATTTAAAATACTAAAATGGCTGCATCTCCTAAACTAGTGGTCTGCTTGGGTCGTTTTATGCGCCAGAAAAAAGAAATCCAAAATACTGAAATGGCTATATCTCCTAAACTAGGCGTCTGCGGGGGTCATTTTAAAATACTAAAATGGCTGCATCTCCTAAACTAGTGGTCTGCTTGGGTCGTTTTATGCGCCAGAAAAAAGAAATCCAAAATACTAAAATGGCGATATCTCCTAAACTATTCGTCTGCGGGGGTCATTTTATTCAACAGAAAAAAAAATTCTAAATACTAAGATGGCTATATCACCTAAACAAGGCGTCTGCGGGGGTCATTTGCCTCAGAAAAAAAAAATCAAAACACTTAAATGGCTATATCTCCTAAACTAGGCGTCTGCGGGGGTCTTTTTATGCACCAGAAAAAAAAAATTCTAAATACTAAAATGGCTATATCTCATAAGCTAGGCGTCTGCGGGGGTCATTTTATGCACCAAAAATCCAAAATACTAAAATGCCTATGTCTCTTAAACTAGGCGTCTGCGAGGGTCATTTTATGCACCAGAAAAAAAAAATTCTAAATACTAAAATAGCTATATCTCTTAAACTAGGCGTCTGCGGGGTCAAATTATGCACCAGAAAAAAAATGATAATACTAGAATGGCTATATCTCCTAAACTATTCGTCTGCGTGGGACATTTTATGTACCAGAAAAAAAAATGCAAAATACTGAAATGGCCATATTTCCTAAACTAGGCGTCTGCGGGGGTCATTTTATGCACCAGAAAAGACTTCAAAACACAAAAATGGCTATATCTCCTAAACTAGGCGTCAGCAGCGGTCATTTTATGCACCAGAAAAAAACAATTCTAAGCACTAAAATGGCTATATTTCCTAAACTTTGCGCCTGTGGGGGTCATTTTACTCACCAAAAAAAAAAATCTAAATACTAAAATGGCTAAATCTCCTAAACTAGGCGTCTCCGGGGGTCATTTTATGCACCAAAACAAAACTTCAAAATACTAAAATAGCTATATCTACTAAACTGGGCGTCTGCGAGGGTCATTTTATGCGGGGGTCATTTGCCTCAGAAAAAAAAATCAAAACACTTAAATGGCTATATCTCCTAACCTAGGCGTCTGCGGGAGTCTTTTTATGCACCAGAAAAAAAAATTCTAAATACCAAAATGGCTATATCTCCTAAGCTAGGCGTCTGCGGGGGTCATTTTATGCACCAAAAATCCAAAATACTAAAATGGCTATGCCTCTTGAACTAGGCGTCTGCGAGAGTCATTTTATGCACCAGAAAAAAAAATTCTAAATACTAAAATAGCTATATCTCCTAAACTATTCGTCTGCGGGGGTCATTTTATGTACCAGAAAAAAAAAATGCAAAATACTGAAATGGCCATATTTCCTAAGCTAGGCGTCTGCGGGGGTCATTTTATGCACCAAAAAAAAATTTCAAAATACTAAAATAGCTATATCTCCTATACTAGGCGTCTGCGAGGGTCATTTTATGCACCAGAAAAAAAAAATTCTAAATACTAAAATGGCTATATCTCCTAAACCAGGCGTCTGCGGGGGACATTTTATGCACCAGAGAAAAAAAATCAAAATACTAAAATGGCTATATCTCCTAAACTAGGCGTCTGCGTGGGTCATTTCATGCACCAGAAAAAAAAATTCTAAATACTAAAATGGCTATATCTCCTACACTATGGGTCTGCAGGGGTCTTTTTATGAACCAGAAAAAAAAATTCAAAGCACTAAAATGGCTAAATCTCCTAAGCTAGGCGTCTGCGGGGTCAAATTATGCACCAGGAAAAAAAAATCAAAACACAAAAATGGCTATATCTCCTAAACTAGGCGTCTGCGAGGGTCATTTTATGCACCAATTATTCGTCTGCGGGGGTCATTTTATTCACCAGAAAAAAAAAATTCTAAATACTAAAATGGCTATATCACCTAAACTAGTCGTCTGCGGGGGTCATTTGCCTCAGAATAAAAAATCGAAACACTTAAATGGTTATATCACCTAAACTAGGCGTCTTCGGGGGTCTTTTTATGCACCAGAAAAAAAAAATTCTAAATACTAAAATGGCTATATCTCCTAAGATAGGTCTGCGGGGGTTATTTTATGCACCAAAAATCCAAAATCCTAAAATGGTTATTTCTCTTAAACTAGGCGTCTGCGAGGGTCATTTTATGCACCAGAAAAAAAAATCAAAGTACTAAAATGGCTAAATCTCTTAAACTAGGCGTCTGCGGGGTCAAATTATGCACAAGAAAAAAAAATCATAATACTAGAATGTCTATATCTCCTAAACTAAGCGTTTGCGGGGGTCATTTTATGTACCAGAAAAAAAAATTCTAAGCACTAAAATGGCTATATTTCCTAAACTAGGCGTCTGCGGGGGTCATTTTACTCACCAAAAAAAAAAATCTAAATACTAAAATGGCTAAATCTCCTAAACTATGCGTCGGCGGCGATCATTTTACGCACCAGAAAAAAAAATTCAAAATACTAAAATGGCTATATCTCCTAAACTAGGCGGCTGCGCGTGTCATTTTGTGCACCAGGAAAAAAAATTCCAAAATACTAAAACGGCTATATTTCCTAAACTACCCGTCTGCGGCGGTCATTTTATGCTCCAGAAAAAAAAAATTCAAAACACTAAAATGTCTATATCTCTTGAACTAAGGGTCTGCGCGAGTCATTAAATGCACCAGAAAAGACCTCAAAACACAAATATGGCTATATCTCCTAAGCTAGGCAGCTGCGGGGGTCATTTTTTGCACCAGAAAAAAAAATCAAAAATACTAAAATGGCCATATTTCCAAAACTAGGCGTCTGCGTTGGACATTTTATGCACCAGAAAAAAAAATTTAAAATACTAAAATGGCTGCATCTCCTAAACTAGTGGTCTGCTTGGGTCGTTTTATGCTCCCGAAAAAAGAAATCCAAACTACTAAAATGGCGATATCTCCTAAACTAGGCGTCAGCGGGGGTCATTTTATGCACCAGAAAAAAAAATTTGTAAATACTAAAATGGTTATATCTCATAAACTAGGCGTCTGCGGGGGTCATTTGCCCCAGAAAAAAAAATCAAAACACTTAAATCACTATATCTCCTAAACTAGGCGTCTGCGCAGGTCTTTTTATGCACCCGAAAAAAAAAATTCGAAATACTAAAATGGCTATATCTCCTTAGATAGGCGTCTGCAGGGTTCAATTTATGCACCAAAAATCCAAAATACTAAAATGGCTATATTTCCTAAACTACCCGTCTGCGGCGGTCATTTTCTACACCAGAAAAAAAAAATTCGAAATACTAAAATGGATATATCTCCTTAACTAGGCGCCTGCGGGGGTCATTTTACTCACCAGAAAAAAAATCTGCATAATAAAATGGATAAATATCCTAAACTAGGCGTCTGCGGGGGTCATTTTATGCGCCAGAAAAAAAAATTCAAAACACTAAAATGTCTATATCTCTTAAACTAAGGGTCTGCGCGAGTCATTAAATGCACCAGAAAAGACCTCAAAACACAAATATGGCTATATCTCCTAAGCTAGGCGGCTGCGGGGGTCATTTTTTGCACCAGAAAAAAAAAATCAAAAATACTAAAATGGCCATATTTCCTAAACTAGGCGTCTGCGGGGGTCATTTGCCCCAGAAAAAAAGATCAAAACACTTAAATCTCTATATCTCCTAAACTAGGCGTCTGCGCAGGTCTTTTTATGCACCCGAAAAAAAAAATTCGAAATACTAAAATGGCTATATCTCCTTAGATAGGCGTCTGCGGGGGTCATTTTATGCACCAAAAATCCAAAATACTAAAATGGCTATATCTCCTAAACTAGGGGTCTGCGGGGTCATTTTATGCCCCAGAAAAAAAAAATCAAAATACTAAAATTGCTAAATCGCTTAAACTAGGTGTCTGCGGGGTCAAATTATGCACCAGAAAAAAAAATCATAATACTAGAATGGCTATATCTCCTAAACTAGGCGTCTGCGGGGGTCATTTTATGTACCAGAAAAAAAAATGCAAAATACTGAAATGGCCACATTTCCTAAACTAGGCGTCTGCGGGGGTCATTTTATGCACCAAAAAAAAACTTCAAAATACTAAAATAGCTATATCTCCTAAACTAGGCGTCTGCGAGGGTCATTTTATGCACCAGAAAAAAAAAATTCTAAATACTATAATGGTTATATCTCCTACACTAGGGGTCTGCAGGGGTCTTTTTATGAACCAGAAAAAAAAATTCAAAGCACTAAAATGGCTAAATCTCCTAAACTAGGCGTCTGCGGGGTCAAATTATGCACCAAAAAAGAAAAAATGCAAAACTCAAAAATGGTTATATCTCCTAAAGTAGTCGTCTGCGGGGGTCATTTTATGCACCAGAAAAAAAAAATTTAAAATACTAAAATGGCTGAATCTCTTAAACTAGGTGTCTGCGGGGTCAAATTATGCAATAGAAAAAAAAATCATAATACTAGAATGGCTATATCTCCTAAACTAGGCGTCTGCGGGGCCATTTTATGCCCCAGAAAAAAAAATTCAAAATACTAAAATGGCTAAATCTCTTAAACTAGGTGTCTGCGGGGTCAAATTATGCACCAGAAAAAAAAATCATAATACTAGAATGGCTATATCTCCTAAACTAGGCGTCTGCGGGGGTCATTTTATGTACCAGAAAAAAAAATGCAATATACTGAAATGGCCATATTTCCTAAACTAGGCGTCTGCGGGGGTCATTTTATGCACCAAAAAAAAACTTCAAAATACTAAAATAGCTATATCTCCTAAACTAGGCGTCTGCGAGGGTCATTTTATGCACCAGAAAAAAAAAATTCTAAATACAATAATGGCTATATCTCCTACACTAGGGGTCGGCAGGGGTCTTTTTATGAACCAGAAAAAAAAATTCAAAGCACTAAAATGGCTAAATCTCCTAAACTAGGCGTCTGCGGGGTCAAATTGTGCACCAGAAAAAAAAAATTCAAAACACAAAAATGGTTATATCTCCTAAACTAGGCGTCAGCGGCGGTCATTTTATGCACCAGAAAAAAAAATTCTAGGCATTAAAATGGCTATATTTCCTAAACTAGGCGTCTGCGGGGGTCATTTTACTCACCAAAAAAAAAATCTAAATACTAAAATGGCTAAATCTCCTAAACTACGCGTCTGCGGCGATCATTTTACGCACCAGAAAAAAAAATTCAAAATACTAAAATGGCTTTATCTCGTAAACTAGGCGGCTGCGCATGTCATTTTGTGCACCAGAAAAAAAAATTCCAAAATACTAAAACGGCTATATTTCCTAAACTACCCGTCTGCGGCGGTCATTTTCTACACCAGAAAAAAAAAATTAAAAATACTAAAATGGCTATATCTCCTAAACTAGGCGCCTGCGGGGGTCATTTTATGCACCAGAAAAAAAAAATTTAAAATACTAAAATGGCTGCGTCTCCTAAACAAGTGGTCTGCTTGGGTCGTTTTATGCGCCAGAAAAAAGAAATCCAAAATACTAAAATGGCGATATCTCCTAAACTGGGCGTCTGCGGGGGTCATTTTATGCACCAGAAAAAAAAAATTTAAAATACTAAAATGGCTGCATCTCCTAAACTAGTGGTCTGCTTGGGTCGTTTTATGCGCCAGGAAAAAGAAATCCAAAATACTAAAATGGCGATATCTCCTAAACTAGGCGTCTGCGGGGGTCATTTTATGCACCAGAAAAAAAATTTGTATTTACTAAAATGGTTATATCTCCTAAAGTAGGCGTCTGCGGGGGTCATTTGCCCCAGAAAAAAAAATCAAAACACTTAAATCTCTATATCTACTAAACTAGGCGTCTGCGCAGGTCTTTTTATGCACCCGAAAAAAAAAATTCGAAATACTAAAATGGCTAAATCTCTTAAACTAGGCGTCTGCGGGGTCAAAATATGCACCAGAAAAAAAAATCATAATACTAGAATGGCTATATCTCCTAAACTAGGCGTCTGCGGGGGTCATTTTATGTACCAAAAAAAGAAAAAATGCAAAATACTAAAATAGCCATATTTCCTAAACTAGGCGTCTGCGGGGGTCATTTTATGCACCAAAAAAAAACTTCAAAATACTGAAATAGCTATATCTCCTAAACCAGGCGTCTGCGAGGGTCATTTTATGCACCAGAAAAAAAAACACAAAAATGTCTATGTCTCCTAAACTATTCGTCTTCGGGGGTCATTTTATTCACCAGAAAAAAAAATTCCAAATACTAAAATGGTTATATCACCTAAACAAGGCGTCTGCGGGGGTCATTTGCCTCAGAAAAAAAAAATCAAAACACTTAAATGGCTATATCTCCTAAACTAGGCGTCTGGCCGGGGTCTTTTTATGCACCAGAAAAAAAAAATTCTAAATACTAAAATGGCTATATCTCCTAAGCTAGGCGTCTGCGGGGGTCATTTTATGCACCAAAAATCCAAACTACTAAAATGGCTATGTCTCTTAAACTAGGCGTCTGCGAGGGTCATTTTATGCACCAGAAAAAAAAATTCTAAATACTAAAATAGCTATATCTCTTAAACTAGGCGTCTGCGGGGTCAAATTATGCAGCAGAAAAAAAATGATAATACTAGAATGGCTATATCTCCTAAACTATTCGTCTGCATTCATTT
Source organism: Volucella zonaria (assembly GCA_963966105.1). Lineage (NCBI taxonomy): Eukaryota > Metazoa > Arthropoda > Insecta > Diptera > Syrphidae > Volucella > Volucella zonaria. The sequence goes on along the minus strand of CAWYQB010000254.1, from coordinate 7,811,243 downwards.
CATTCATTCATTTTAAATGCATTTTTATTTCAGTTAATTCATTAATTCTTACATGCTAGACAAAAAAATGCTTAAAAATTAGCTTAAATAACTTACAGATAATCTTATTCTAACTTACTGGCCCCATGCGGCACTCTAAGTTAAACATAATACTTAATCTATGTCTTTCGACGAATCTTACGTTACATGTTTACACTATCTCTATTCATTATTAAAACTAAGAAAACATTTTTTAACAAAAACTTAGTAACATGACTTTTATTTTTTTACTTTATTATAAAACTTAAAAGTAACACTTACAAACTACCTAAGAATAAATCTTAATCTACTTAACCTACTTAAATCTAATACATAACATACACATATAAATATATATATATACATAATAAATATATACTTAACATATAAATATATGTTCATATATATACTTTTTTTTTTTACATTTTTATTTTTTATTTATTTTTTTGTTTTTATATTTTCTTTTTGTTTTACTTAAATCTAACTTAATCCTACCTAAAACTATGTAAGCCGGCCATGGCTAAAAGAACAAAAAAAAAAAAATAAAAATTTGGCTGACCGACTTTGCTTCACATGAAGCTACCTATTGCTGGCGGAATACGACGACGACGCATCCTCTCCTTCAACAAGCCACCAAAATTGCAGGTGCTGCTGAGCAACATCCCTCATGTCGCGACTCCCTACCGCCCTACTAAACCGGAGACGCTCCGCACTGCCGTGTGCGACGTCTCTGTCGTAGTTGAGTCGCCTGTCCGCAGCTGTTCGAGCAACGTGGAAGATTAGCGGCACCGCCAATCTGTCCTGGATCAGACCTTTGCTATCTAGGTAGAGGAACGCTTCTGGAGGGACAAAACCGTCGAAGCGAACTCTCTCATGATACATATAATTGGGGTAGTAAGCCCCGGAGATCAGGTTGTTTGACGAGGTCATTGCTCTTGCAATGTGCCTTCGAGTCAACTTAATAACAAAATTGTCCACTCTTATTAGGTTCGCCCTATTGTACAAGACCTCATTACGATAGAATTTTATGTACTCAGACTCTGGTGTTCTGTATAAGCGAAGACAAGTCCTAAGACAAGCCCTCTCAAACACCCGAATCTTTTCCAATAAACTTGCTCTCACGTTGAACCACACAGGACATCCAAATACAAGCATGGGCCTGATAAGGGCCATGTAGCAGATCACCTTCACCCTCGCATCGAGTTGGCTGTTATAAAACAGTCTCTTTGTAAGGGCAAAAGCACCTCTGGCTCTGGCCAGAGCAACATCTATATGTTTGTTAAAATATAGATATTGATCTAGCCAGATCCCAAGGTATCTGACTACATTTCGACAAGCAAGTGGCTGTCCATGTTGTCCGACGATAGAGAACTTCCGCCAATTCTTTCTGGTATCCCTAGAGGCCCCAGATAAAGGCGTCCTAAACAAAATGGTTTCCGATTTCTGAAAGTTGATTTTCAACTTCCAGTCGTCGCAATATCGCTTAATTTTGTCGAAGTCACATTGCAAAAGTGTATTAATGACCTCAATCTTTGGGCCTGATCTGTACGCGATTAAGTCGTCTGCGTACGCTATGGCATGGTGAAGTGAACCTATCAGATCACTTGTGTAAATGTTGAATAGGATCGGCGAATTTACCGCACCTTGTTGCAGACCGTTTTCAATGTTAAATGTTCCAGTAGAAGTCACATCGCCATTCTTCACGATGAACTGTCTACTGGAGAGCATATTAAAAAGAATATACAGCAGTGGTTTACTAATGCCTAACCTATTCAACTTGAAGAAAAGTCCTTCCAACCATACGGTATCGAAGGCCTTTTCCAAGTCAATCAGGCAGGCACCAGTACACTGTTTCTTGCCTTTGTTCCATTGGATATCAGAAACCAGTTTGGACGCAGCATGAATGATATCATGCCCCGCCTTAAAACCGAATTGATTATCCGGAACTATATGTTTGTCCTCAACCCACTCAGTCAGGGCTCTATTGATTACCTTCTCGAAAACCTTACTGATGTTTGGAAGAAGACTAATCGAGCGGAGATTCGCCGGATTGGAATTATCTTTGTCCCTTTTGGGAATGGGATGCACCACCGCAATTTTCCAATGCGCTGGATAATGGGCATTATTCATTGCATTATTAAACAGGGTGGTTAAATGTCTACCGCTTCTAGTGGGAGATGTCGAAGCACAATGTTCGGTATTTCATCGGTTCCCACTGACTTTTTACTTCTGAGTGATTCGAAGATAGTTTGGAGCTCTTCCTTCGAAATGAACGGTGGTAATACCCTTTCGTTGGTGATGACATTATTTGCCATATTCTCGTCACTGAACTGGGTGAAACCCGAGCTCTCGAATCGCCAATTCACAATTTCATTTCGAAGGTAGAAATTGTGCACAAGAACTCGACTCTCCAGGTCGTGGTTCGGGCCAATGATGACATTCGCCTTGTAGACTTCCTGGAAAGTCGCTCCTATAGCCTCTACCTTCTCCTGTGGATCCTCGATCACAAAGACGTTATCATCATCAACGGCCTCATTTGGATCGATACCTGCTGCTACAAGTATTTGTTCGTTGTTCGTCGTTCGGGCGATTTTGAGACATGGAAGGTCGTTTTGATTATTTCTCCGAAATATTTTATTTATTTGCGGGAACATATTCGGGTTGCTGGTGTTTACAGCCCGAATTTTATTGTTCCAATACAAACTTACAGAATTTCTGTAATTTTCTTTTATTAATATTTGGAGGTTTTTAATCGACGACTTCAACGTCATGATCTCCGGGTTATGTCGGTCAGTGAACTGTCTGTACAAGGTTTTTAGTCTTGACAGCAGTCTACTTTTTTGTCGGTGCAGTGCGTCAATAGTTGCGTTGCGGAATAAGTCTTCTTCGTCAGTGTGTTGATACCGAGGTATCGTTTTGTTCATTGTTCGTTTGATTGTATCGTCCATTAGTCTAAGATACCTGTCAATCTCCTCGTTTGACAGATTTCTGTTGGACGGTGGGTAGAGCGAATTCGAGGAGAGTGCTCTCGTTAGTGTTCTGGTGAAGTGTGTCCAACGCACCCTACTATAATTGTAAGAATGCCTTTGAACAAACTCATCCAATTCCGCAATCTCGTTGGGAACAGTTATTTCGGTGCTGAGACCGCAATGGTCACTGTCATACACGAAAGTGCGTAGACAGTTTGTAGTTTGTTGGTTAGTGCACGTCAGTTGTATTCGTGAATCGAACAGCAGGAGATCCAAATAGGACCCGTGTCTGGGAAACGACGGACTATCCGTCGCTTTGAGGCCTAGCCGATACATCACACTGTGCTGACCCCACCAATTGAATAGTAGGTTCCCTCTAGTATTTGGTATATTATTTCCCCAATCACTATGTTTGGCGTTGAAATCTCCGCCGATAATAAAAAAGTTCTCCTCCAATTCCAGCCTCAGGAATTGAAACAGTGTCTCGAGCTCTGAGATGAATAAGGTAGATTGAGTAGCCTCAGGTGCATAGACAGACACCATGTACAGCCGCTTTCCACTACGGAAAGGGATATACACGATGCATGCTTCCAGCACCTGGAACCTGCGTACTACACGACTGTATACTCTTTTAAAACGTATTCCTTTTCTTACAAAGATCGCAACGCCTCCTCCCCTAATGGAGTTGGGTCGGTTTCTCCGTACTATTTTGTATCTTCTGTGCCTCATTTTGTGCCTTTTGGTAAGCTTAGTTTCGCTAACCAAAAGCACCTCAGGGGCTTGGTCTTTAAGCAACTTAAATAGTGCGGCTCGTCGTTCGAGCCTAATCAATGAATTAACATTCACTGCAAGGACCTTCAGGGTTTGCCCCGCCACGTACGTACCCATTACGACATACGATGCGTTAGGCCAGGCAGCAGCGAGTATATTTGAAACACCCGCGCGGTCTGTTCAGTTAAATGACGTTGGAGCTGAGCCATCTGCCCCTGGATAGAGAGCAAGATAGCTAGCATGTCAGGTACTGGTTCCGGTGCTCTGGGCGCAGGGGCCTGAGAAGCAACCTTCGCTTGTTGTACCGTATTTCCCCTACCTGCCGCCATTTGGGCGTAGGTAACTTGGGGAGTAACGGCTGGTGTTTGTGCCTGCACGGGTGGACGTTTAACTTCCACTTTCTGCTGCCGAGCCAGATTTACTCTTTTGATGTATTGGAATTTGGGACAACCCCGATAATTTGCGGTGTGTCCCGTATTCCTACATAAAGCACAAGAGAGTTGGCTTTTTTCCGACGCTCCGTCCTTACCTAGAGCGCATTCCTCTGACTTGTGGTTCTTTCCACACTTCACGCATCGAGGCTGCATTTCGCAGTTCGACGCGGCGTGCCCGAACCTTTGGCAGCGAACACATTGTAAAATGTTGTCGCTTCGCTTTACTCTTTCCCATGACACAATCTGGTAGTCCAGGACTTTGATGCTCCTTAGACCATCCAGTTTGCTATTGGGAGTCAGCTGAACCAGGAAGAATGGTAGCTTCCGCTTCTCCCTTTTGGCTCTAGCTGTTACGAATGGCTTAACCCCCACGAATTTGAGCTCGGCGCACTCCTTCTCTTTGAGCAATGCGAGGAGCTTCTCCGGATCGGTAGACGGTTCTAACCCCCTCAGCAGCATAGTTTGCAGCTTTTCACCCTTCGGTGTGAAGGAGAAGAACTCCGTCGTCGTGTCCTTTAATATTTGTTTTATCTTATTATAGCGCTCCACTGAGTTGCAGTGAATCGCATGCCTATCTGTGCTTAATCTCTTAATAAAAAAATTATTGCCTATGGCCGACTTACATAGCTGTATTGTGTCTTTCAATTCCATCTTGAAGGTGTTGATTGGTGGCACCCTTTTTTTCTGTGTTTGTTGTTGTTGTTTTTGGTGTTGTTGTTGCTGTTTTTGTTGTTGTTGTTGCTGCTTTTGCTGTAGCTGTTTCTGCTGTTGTTGTTGCAATTGAGATTTAGGCTTAACCAGCAGTGGTTGTTGCTGTTTTTTGGATTGCTCCATTTGCCCGTGTTGTTGTTGGTAGGGATTTTGTTGTTCCCTCTCTCTCCTTGCCATTTGTTTGGCTTTTATATCTAATATTTGCTGTTGTAGCATTTTAATACTACTATGCAGGGACTCGACTTGTTCTTCTTCGTCGTCTGAATCTGAGGCTGCCAATGTGACGAAACTATTGCCTCCTCCCATGTAGCGATCCTCCCCCTCATCGGACACATATGGGCATTCGTTATCCGACCCACGTTTACGTTTAGCTGCTGTTGTAGCTCCTTTATTCACTTCAACCGGCATCTTTTCGGTTGACATAGATATCGTAGAGCGCTTTTCAGGGCTGGGAGTTCGTTTTAGCGTCCTCCTCCTCTTTGCTGTTACCCGTGCTTGTTTAGTTATAGGTGCTGTATTATCAGCCGATGACCTCACGTCATCCACTGTGCCCGTTTTTTGTCGAGCGGGTCGCTCGTTATTTTTCATCACGTGACACTTTACCGTATTTAATTGTTGTAAATTAAAGAAAACACAAAAAAAAAAAAAAAAAAAAAACGATTCGGGGATGTTGGGGTTCGAACCAACGACCTCTGATACCGTAACTGGGGAACACTTGCACTAGGCTAAGTGGAGCCTAATAAACGCTATGTCTGCGTACAAATGTAACCTTGAACTTTATTTCACAGTTAATTTTTCTTGATAGCTTTAGCACTTCTCTCGACAAAAGTCTGCGAACGACTGAACTATTCGTCTGCGTGGGTCATTTTATGTACCAGAAAAAAAAATGCAAAATACTGAAATGGCCATATTTCCCAAACTAGGCGTCTGCGGGGGTCATTTTATGCACCAGAAAAGACTTCAAAACACAAAAATGGCTATATCTCCTAAACTAGGCGTCAGCAGCGGTCATTTTATGCACCAGAAAAAAAAGATTCTAAGCACTAAAATGGCTATATTTCCTAAACTATGCGCCTGCGGGGGTCATTTTACTCACCAAAAAAAAAATCTAAATACTAAAATGGCTAAATCTCCTAAACTACGCGTCTGCGGGGGTCATTTGCCTCAGAAAAAAAAATCAAAACACTTAAATGGCTATATCACCTAAACTAGGCGTCTGCGGGAGCCTTTTTATGCACCAGAAAAAAAAAATTCTAAATACTAAAATGGCTATATCTCCTAAGCTAGGCGTCTGCGGGGGTCATTTTATGCACCAAAAATCCAAAATCCTAAAATGGTTATTTCTTTTAAACTAGGCGTCTGCGAGGGTCATTTTATGCACCAGAAAAAAAAAATCAAAGTACTAAAATGGCTAAATCTCTTAAACTAGGCGTCTGCGGGGTCAAATTATGCACCAGAAAAAAAAATCATAATACTAGAATGGCTATATCTCCTAAACTAGGCGTTTGCGGGGGTCATTTTATGTACCAGAAAAAAAAATGCAAAATATTGAAATGGCCATATTTCCTAAACTAGGCGTCTGCGGGAGTCATTTTATGCACCAAAAAAATCTTCAAAATACTAAAATTTCTATATCTCCTAAACTAGGCGTCTGCCGGGGTCATTTTATGCATCAGGAAAGACTTCAAAACACAAAAATGGCTATATCTCCAAAACTAGGCGTCAGCGGCGGTCATTTCATGCACCAGAAAAAAAAATTTTAAGCATTAAAATGGCTATATTTCCTAAACTAGGCGTCTGCGGAGGTCATTTTACTCACCAAAAAAAAAATCTAAATACTAAAATGGCTAAATCTCCTAAACTACGCGTCTGCGGCGATCATTTTACGCACCAGAAAAAAAAATTCAAAATACTAAAATGGCTATATCTCGTAAACTAGGCGGCTGCGCGTGTCATTTTGTGCACCAGAAAAAAAAAATTCCAAAATACTAAAACGGCTATATTTCCTAAACTACCCGTCTGCGGCGGTCATTTTCTACACCAGAAAAAAAAAAATTAAAAATACTAAAATGGCTATATCTCCTAAACTAGGCGCCTGCGGGGGTCATTTTATGCACCAGAAAAAAAAATTTAAAATACTAAAATGGCTGCATCTCCTAAACTAGTGGTCTGCTTGGGTGGTTTTATGCGCCAGAAAAAATAAATCCAAAATACTAAAATGGTGATATCTCCTAAACTAGGCGTCTGCGGGGGTCATTTTATGCACCAGAAAAAAAAAATTTAAAATACTAAAATGGCTGCATCTCCTAAACTAGTGGTCTGCTTGGGTCGTTTTACGCGCCAAAAAAAAAAAATCCAAAATACTAAAATGGCGATATCTCCTAAACTAGGCGTCTGCGGGGGTCATTTTATGCACCAGAAAAAAAAATTTGTATATACTAAAATGGTTATATCTCCTAAACTAGGCGTCTGCGGAGGTCATTTGCCCCAGAAAAAAAAATCAAAACACTTAAATCTCTATCTCCTAAACTAGGCGTCTGCGCAGGTCTTTTTATGCACAAGAAAAAAAAAATTCGAAATACTAAAATGGCTATATATCCTTAGATAGGCGTCTGCGGGGGTCATTTTATGCATCAAAAATCCAAAATACTAAAATGGCTATATCTCCTAAACTAGGGGCCTGCGGGGTCATTTTATGCCCCAGAAAAAAAAAATCAAAATACTAAAATGGCTAAATCTCTTAAACTAGGCGTCTGCGGGGTCATTTTATGCACCAGAAAAAAAAATTCTAAATACTAAAATTACTATATCTCCTACACTAGGGGTCTGCAGGGGTCTTTTTATGAACCAGAAAAAAAAATTCAAAACACAAAAATGGCTATATCTCCTAAACTAGGCGTCTGCGGGGGACATTTTATGCACCAGAGAAAAAAAATCAAAATACTAAAATGGCTATATCTCCTACACTAGGGGTCTGCAGGGGTCTTTTTATGAACCAGAAAAAAAAATTCGAAGCACTAAAATGGCTTAATCTCCTAAACTAGGCGTCTGCGGGGTCAAATTATGCACCAGGAAAAAAAACTCAAAACACAAAAATGGCTATATCTCCTAAACCAGGCGTCTGCGGAGGTCATTTTATGCACCAACTATTCGTCTGCGGGGGTCATTTTATTCACCAGAAAAAAAATTTCTAAATACTAAAATGGCTATATCACCTAAACTAGTCGTCTGCGGGGGTTATTTGCCTCAGAAAAAAAAATCAAAACACTTAAATGGCTATATCACCTAAACTAGGCGTCAGCGGGGGCCTTTCTATGCACCAGAAAAAAAAAATTCTGAATACTAAAATGGCTATATCTCCTAAGCTAGGCGTCTGCTGGGGTCATTTTATGCACCAAAAATCCAAAATCCTAAAATGGTTATTTCTCTTAAACTAGGCGTCTGCGAGGGTCATTTTATGCACCAGAAAAAAAAAATCAAAGTACTAAAATGGCTAAATCTCTTAAACTAGGCGTCTGCGGGGTCAAATTATGCACCAGAAAAAAAATCATAATACTAGAATGGCTATATCTCCTAAACTAGGCGTTTGCGGGGGTCATTTTATGTACCAGAAAAAAAAATGCAAAATTCTGAAATGGCCATATTTCCTAAACTAGGCGTCTGCGGGGGTCATTTTATGCACCAAAAAAATCTTCAAAATACTAAAATTTCTATATCTCCTAAACTAGGTCTGCGGGGGTCATTTTATGCATCAGGAAAGACTTCAAAACACAAAAATGGCTATATCTCCAAAACTAGGCGTCAGCGGCGGTCATTTTATGCACCAGAAAAAAAAATTCTAAGCATTAAAATGGCAATATTTCCTAAACTAGGCGTCTGCGGGTGTCATTTTACTCACCAAAAAAAAAAATCTAAATACTAAAATGGCTAAATCTCCTAAACCAGGCGTCTGCGGGGGTCATTTTATGCACCAAAAAAAAACTTCAAAATACTAAAATAGCTATATCTCCTAAACTAGGCGTCTGCCATGGTCATTTTATGCGGGGGTCATTTGCCTCAGAAAAAAAAATCAAAACACTTAAATGCCTATATCTCCTAAACTAACCAGAAAAAAAAAATTCTAAATACCAAAATGGCTATATCTCCTAAGCTAGGTGTCTGCGGGGGTCATTTTATGCACCAAAAATCCAAAATACTAAAATGGCTATGTCTCTTAAACTAGGCGTCTGCGAGAGTCATTTTATGCACCAGAAAAAAAAATTTCTAAATACTAAAATAGCTATATCTCTTAAACTAGGCGTCTGCGGGGTCAAATTATGCACCAGAAAAAAAATGATAATACTAGAATGGCTATATCTCCAAAACTATTCGTCTGCGGCGGTCATTTTATGTACCAGAAAAAAAAATGCAAAATACTGAAATGGCCATATTTCCTAAACTAGGCGTTTGCGGGAGTCCTTTTATGCACCAGAAAAAAAAAATTCTAAATACCAAAATGGCTATATCTCCTAAGCTAGGCTTCTGCGGGTGTCATTTTATGCACCAAAAATCCAAAATACTAAAATGGCTATATCTCTTAAACTAGGCGACTGCGAGAGTCATTTTATGCACCAGAAAAAAAAAATTCTAAATACTAAAATAGCTATATCTCCTAAACTAGGCGTCTGCGATGGTCATTTTATGCGGGGGTCATTTGCCTCAGAAAAAAAAACTCAAAACACTTAAATGGCTATATCTCCTAAACTAGGCGTCTGCGGGAGTCTTTTTATGCACCAGAAAAAAAAAACTTCAAAATACTAAAATAGCTATCTCTCCTAAACTAGGCGTCTGCGAGGGTCATTTTATGCACCAGAAAAAAAAATTCTAAATACTAAAATGGCTATATCTCCTAAACTAGGCGTTTGCGAGGGTCGTTTTATTCACCAGAAAAAAAAAATTCTAAATACTAAAATGGCTATATCACTTAAACTAGTCGTCTGCGGGGGTCATTTGCCTCAGAAAAAAAAATCGAAACACTTAAATGGCTATATCACCTAAACTAGGCGTCTGCGGGGGTCTTTTTATGCACCAGAAAAAAAAAATTCTAAATACTAAAATGGCTATATCTCCTAAGCTAGGCGTCTGCGGGGGTCATTTTATGCACCAAAAATCCAAAATCCTAAAATGGTTATTTCTCTTAAACTAGGCGTCTGCGAGGGTCATTTTATGCACCAGAAAAAAAAAATCAAAGTACTAAAATGGCTAAATCTCCTAAACTAGGCGTCTGCGGGGTCATTTTATGCACCAGAAAAAAAAATTCTAAATACTAAAATTACTATATCTCCTACACTAGGGGTCTGCAGGGGTCTTTTTATGAACCAGAAAAAAAAATTCAAAACACAAAAATGGCTATATCTCCTAAACTAGGCGTCTGCGGGGGACATTTTATGCACCAGAGAAAAAAAATCAAATTACTAAAATGGCTATATCTCCTACACTAGGGGTCTGCAGGGGTCTTTTTATGAACCAGAAAAAAAAATTCGAAGCACTTAAATGGCTTAATCTCCTAAACTAGGCGTCTGCGGGGTCAAATTATGCACCAGGAAAAAAAACTCAAAACACAAAAATGGCTATATCTCCTAAACCAGGCGTCTGCGGAGGTCATTTTATGCACCAACTATTCGTCTGCGGGGGTCATTTTATTCACCAGAAAAAAAATTTCTAAATACTAAAATGGCTATATCACCTAAACTAGTCGTCTGCGGGGGTTATTTGCCTCAGAAAAAAAAATCAAAACACTTAAATGGCTATATCACCTAAACTAGGCGTCAGCGGGGGCCTTTCTATGCACCAGAAAAAAAAAATTCTGAATACTAAAATGGCTATATCTCCTAAGCTAGGCGTCTGCTGGGGTCATTTTATGCACCAAAAATCCAAAATCCTAAAATGGTTATTTCTCTTAAACTAGGCGTCTGCGAGGGTCATTTTATGCACCAGAAAAAAAAAATCAAAGTACTAAAATGGCTAAATCTCTTAAACTAGGCGTCTGCGGGGTCAAATTATGCACCAGAAAAAAAATCATAATACTAGAATGGCTATATCTCCTAAACTAGGCGTTTGCGGGGGTCCTTTTATGTACCAGAAAAAAAAATGCAAAATTCTGAAATGGCCATATTTCCTAAACTAGGCGTCTGCGGGGGTCATTTTATGCACCAAAAAAATCTTCAAAATACTAAAATTTCTATATCTCCTAAACTAGGTCTGCGGGGGTCATTTTATGCATCAGGAAAGACTTCAAAACACAAAAATGGCTATATCTCCAAAACTAGGCGTCAGCGGCGGTCATTTTATGCACCAGAAAAAAAAATTCTAAGCATTAAAATGGCTATATTTCCTAAACTAGGCGTCTGCGGGTGTCATTTTACTCACCAAAAAAAAAATCTAAATACTAAAATGGCTAAATCTCCTAAACCAGGCGTCTGCGGGGGTCATTTTATGCACCAAAAAAAAACTTCAAAATACTAAAATAGCTATATCTCCTAAACTAGGCGTCTGCCATGGTCATTTTATGCGGGGGTCATTTGCCTCAGAAAAAAAAATCAAAACACTTAAATGCCTATATCTCCTAAACTAACCAGAAAAAAAAAATTCTAAATACCAAAATGGCTATATCTCCTAAGCTAGGTGTCTGCGGGGGTCATTTTATGCACCAAAAATCCAAAATACTAAAATGGCTATGTCTCTTAAACTAGGCGTCTGCGAGAGTCATTTTATGCACCAGAAAAAAAAATTTCTAAATACTAAAATAGCTATATCTCTTAAACTAGGCGTCTGCGGGGTCAAATTATGCACCAGAAAAAAAATGATAATACTAGAATGGCTATATCTCCAAAACTATTCGTCTGCGGCGGTCATTTTATGTACCAGAAAAAAAAATGCAAAATACTGAAATGGCCATATTTCCTAAACTAGGCGTTTGCGGGAGTCCTTTTATGCACCAGAAAAAAAAAATTCTAAACACCAAAATGGCTATATCTCCTAAGCTAGGCTTCTGCGGGTGTCATTTTATGCACCAAAAATCCAAAATACTAAAATGGCTATATCTCTTAAACTAGGCGACTGCGAGAGTCATTTTATGCACCAGAAAAAAAAAATTCTAAATACTAAAATAGCTATATCTCCTAAACTAGGCGTCTGCGATGGTCATTTTATGCGGGGGTCATTTGCCTCAGAAAAAAAAACTCAAAACACTTAAATGGCTATATCTCCTAAACTAGGCGTCTGCGGGAGTCTTTTTATGCACCAGAAAAAAAAAACTTCAAAATACTAAAATAGCTATCTCTCCTAAACTAGGCGTCTGCGAGGGTCATTTTATGCACCAGAAAAAAAAATTCTAAATACTAAAATGGCTATATCGCCTAAACTAGGCGTTTGCGATGGTCGTTTTATTCACCAGAAAAAAAAAATTCTAAATACTAAAATGGCTATATCACTTAAACTAGTCGTCTGCGGGGGTCTTTTTATGCACCAGAAAAAAAAAATTCTAAATACTAAAATGGCTATATCTCCTAAGCTAGGCGTCTGCGGGGGTCTTTTTATGCACCAGAAAAAAAAAATTCTAAATACTAAAATGGCTATATCTCCTAAGCTAGGCGTCTGCGGGGGTCATTTTATGCACCAAAAATCCAAAATCCTAAAATGGTTATTTCTCTTAAACTAGGCGTCTGCGAGGGTCATTTTATGCACCAGAAAAAAAAAATCAAAGTATTAAAATGGCTTAATCTCTTAAACTAGGCGTCTGCGGGATCAAATTATGCACCAGAAAAAAAAATCATATTACTAGAATGGCTGTATCTCCTAAACTAGGCGTCAGCGGCGGTCATTTTATGCACCAGAAAAAAAATTCTAAGCACTAAAATGGCTATATTTCCTAAACTAGGCGTCTGCGGGGGTCATTTTACTCACCAACAAAACAATCTAAATACTAAAATGTCTAAATCTCCTAAACTATGCGTCTGCGGCGATCATTTTACGCACCAGAAAAAAAAAATCAAAATACTAAAATGGCTATATCTCCTAAACTAGGCGCCTGCGGTGGTCATTTTACTCACCAGAAAAAAAATCTAAATACTAAAATGGATAAATATCCTAAACTAGGCGTCTGCGGCGATCATTTTACGCACCAGAAAAAAAAATTCAAAATACTAAAATGGCTATATCTCGTAAACTAGGCGGCTGCGCGTGTCATTTTGTGCACCAGAAAAAAAAAATTCCAAAATACTAAAACGGCTATATTTCCTAAACTACCCGTCTGCGGCGGTCATTTTCTACACCAGAAAAAAAAAAATTAAAAATACTAAAATGGCTATATCTCCTAAACTAGGCGCCTGCGGGGGTCATTTTATGCACCAGAAAAAAAAATTTAAAATACTAAAATGGCTGCATCTCCTAAACTAGTGGTCTGCTTGGGTGGTTTTATGCGCCAGAAAAAATAAATCCAAAATACTAAAATGGTGATATCTCCTAAACTAGGCGTCTGCGGGGGTCATTTTATGCACCAGAAAAAAAAAATTTAAAATACTAAAATGGCTGCATCTCCTAAACTAGTGGTCTGCTTGGGTCGTTTTATGCGCCAAAAAAAAGAAATCCAAAATACTAAAATGGCGATATCTCCTAAACTAGGCGTCTGCGGGGGTCATTTTATGCACCAGAAAAAAAAATTTGTATATACTAAAATGGTTATATCTCCTAAACTAGGCGTCTGCGGAGGTCATTTGCCCCAGAAAAAAAAATCAAAACACTTAAATCTCTATCTCCTAAACTAGGCGTCTGCGCAGGTCTTTTTATGCACAAGAAAAAAAAAATTCGAAATACTAAAATGGCTATATCTCCTTAGATAGGCGTCTGCGGGGGTCATTTTATGCATCAAAAATCCAAAATACTAAAATGGCTATATCTCCTAAACTAGGGGCCTGCGGGGTCATTTTATGCCCCAGAAAAAAAAAATCAAAATACTAAAATGGCTAAATCTCTTAAACTAGGCGTCTCCGGGGTCATTTTATGCACCAGAAAAAAAAATTCTAAATACTAAAATTACTATATATCCTACACTAGGGGTCTGCAGGGGTCTTTTTATGAACCAGAAAAAAAAATTCAAAACACAAAAATGGCTATATCTCCTAAACTAGGCGTCTGCGGGGGACATTTTATGCACCAGAGAAAAAAAATCAAAATACTAAAATGGCTATATCTCCTACACTAGGGGTCTGCAGGGGTCTTTTTATGAACCAGAAAAAAAAATTCGAAGCACTAAAATGGCTTAATCTCCTAAACTAGGCGTCTGCGGGGTCAAATTATGCACCAGGAAAAAAAACTCAAAACACAAAAATGGCTATATCTCCTAAACCAGGCGTCTGCGGAGGTCATTTTATGCACCAACTATTCGTCTGCGGGGGTCATTTTATTCACCAGAAAAAAAATTTCTAAATACTAAAATGGCTATATCACCTAAACTAGTCGTCTGCGGGGGTTATTTGCCTCAGAAAAAAAAATCAAAACACTTAAATGGCTATATCACCTAAACTAGGCGTCAGCGGGGGCCTTTCTATGCACCAGAAAAAAAAAATTCTGAATACTAAAATGGCTATATCTCCTAAGCTAGGCGTCTGCTGGGGTCATTTTATGCACCAAAAATCCAAAATCCTAAAATGGTTATTTCTCTTAAACTAGGCGTCTGCGAGGGTCATTTTATGCACCAGAAAAAAAAAATCAAAGTACTAAAATGGCTAAATCTCTTAAACTAGGCGTCTGCGGGGTCAAATTATGCACCAGAAAAAAAATCATAATACTAGAATGGCTATATCTCCTAAACTAGGCGTTTGCGGGGGTCATTTTATGTACCAGAAAAAAAAATGCAAAATTCTGAAATGGCCATATTTCCTAAACTAGGGGTCTGCGGGGGTCATTTTATGCACCAAAAAAATCTTCAAAATACTAAAATTTCTATATCTCCTAAACTAGGTCTGCGGGGGTCATTTTATGCATCAGGAAAGACTTCAAAACACAAAAATGGCTATATCTCCAAAACTAGGCGTCAGCGGCGGTCATTTTATGCACCAGAAAAAAAAATTCTAAGCATTAAAATGGCTATATTTCCTAAACTAGGCGTCTGCGGGTGTCGTTTTACTCACCAAAAAAAAAAATCTAAATACTAAAATGGCTAAATCTCCTAAACCAGGCGTCTGCGGGGGTCATTTTATGCACCAAAAAAAAACTTCAAAATACTAAAATAGCTATATCTCCTAAACTAGGCGTCTGCCATGGTCATTTTATGCGGGGGTCATTTGCCTCAGAAAAAAAAATCAAAACACTTAAATGCCTATATCTCCTAAACTAACCAGAAAAAAAAAATTCTAAATACCAAAATGGCTATATCTCCTAAGCTAGGTGTCTGCGGGGGTCATTTTATGCACCAAAAATCCAAAATACTAAAATGGCTATGTCTCTTAAACTAGGCGTCTGCGAGAGTCAATTTATGCACCAGAAAAAAAAATTTCTAAATACTAAAATAGCTATATCTCTTAAACTAGGCGTCTGCGGGGTCAAATTATGCACCAGAAAAAAAATGATAATACTAGAATGGCTATATCTCCAAAACTATTCGTCTGCGGCGGTCATTTTATGTACCAGAAAAAAAAATGCAAAATACTGAAATGGCCATATTTCCTAAACTAGGCGTTTGCGGGAGTCCTTTTATGCACCAGAAAAAAAAAATTCTAAATACCAAAATGGCTATATCTCCTAAGCTAGGCTTCTGCGGGTGTCATTTTATGCACCAAAAATCCAAAATACTAAAATGGCTATATCTCTTAAACTAGGCGACTGCGAGAGTCATTTTATGCACCAGAAAAAAAAAATTCTAAATACTAAAATAGCTATATCTCCTAAACTAGGCGTCTGCGATGGTCATTTTATGCGGGGGTCATTTGCCTCAGAAAAAAAACTCAAAACACTTAAATGGCTATATCTCCTAAACTAGGCGTCTGCGGGAGTCTTTTTATGCACCAGAAAAAAAAAACTTCAAAATACTAAAATAGCTATCTCTCCTAAACTAGGCGTCTGCGAGGGTCATTTTATGCACCAGAAAAAAAAATTCTAAATACTAAAATGGCTATATCTCCTAAACTAGGCGTTTGCGAGGGTCGTTTTATTCACCAGAAAAAAAAAATTCTAAATACTAAAATGGCTATATCACCTAAACTAGTCGTCTGCGGGGGTCATTTGCCTCAGAAAAAAAAATCGAAACACTTAAATGGCTATATCACCTAAACTAGGCGTCTGCGGGGGTCTTTTTATGCACCAGAAAAAAAAAAATTCTAAATACTAAAATGGCTATATCTCCTAAGCTAGGCGTCTGCGGGGGTCATTTTATGCACCAAAAATCCAAAATCCTAAAATGGTTATTTCTCTTAAACTAGGCGTCTGCGAGGGCCATTTTATGCACCAGAAAAAAAAAATCAAAGTATTAAAATGGCTTAATCTCTTAAACTAGGCGTCTGCGGGATCAAATTATGCACCAGAAAAAAAAATCATATTACTAGAATGGCTGTATCTCCTAAACTAGGCGTCAGCGGCGGTCATTTTATGCACCAGAAAAAAAATTCTAAGCACTAAAATGGCTATATTTCCTAAACTAGGCGTCTGCGGGGGTCATTTTACTCACCAAAAAAACAATCTAAATACTAAAATGTCTAAATCTCTTAAACTATGCGTCTGCGGCGATCATTTTACGCACCAGAAAAAAAAATTCAAAATACTAAAATGGCTATATCTCCTAAACTAGGCGCCTGCGGTGGTCATTTTACTCACCAGAAAAAAAATCTAAATACTAAAATGGATAAATATCCTAAACTAGGCGTCTGCGGGGGTCATTTAATGCTAACGAAAAAAAAAAATTCAAAACACTAAAATGTCTATATCTTTTAAACTAAGGGTCTGCGCGAGTCATTAAATGCACCAGAAAAGACCTCAAAATACAAATATGGCTATATCTCCTAAGCTAGGCGGCTGCGGGGGTCATTTTTTGCACCAGAAAAAAAAAATCAAAAATACTAAAATGCCCATATTTCCTAAACTAGGCGTCTGCGGGGGACATTTTATGCACCAGAAAAAAAAAATTTAAAATAATAAAATGGCTGCATCTCCTACACTAGTGGTCTGCTTGGGTCATTTTATGCGCCAGAAAAAATAAATCCAAAATACTAAAATGGCGGTATCTCCTAAACTAGGCGTCTGCGGGGGTCATTTTATGCACCAGAAAAAAAAAATTTAAAATACTAAAATGGCTGCATCTCCTAAACTAGTGGTCTGCTTGGGTCGTTTTATGCGCCAGAAAAAAGAAATCCAAAATACTAAAATGGCGATATCTCCTAAACTAGGCGTCTGCGGGGGTCATTTTATGTACCAGAAAAAAAAATTTGTATATACTAAAATGGTTATATCTCCTAAACTAGGCGTCTGCGGGGGTCATTTGCCTTAGAAAAAAAAAATCAAAACACTTAAATGGCTATATCTCCTAAACTAGGCGTATGCGGGGGTCTTTTTATGCACCAGAAAAAAAAAATTCTAAATACTAAAATGGCTATATCTCCTAAGCTAGGCGTCTGCGGGGGTTATTTTATGCACCAAAAATCCAAAATACTAAAATGGCCATATTTCCTAAACTAGGCGTCTGTGGGGGTCATTTTATGTACCAGAAAAAAAAATGCAAAATACTGAAATGGCCATATTTCCTAAGCTAGGCGTCTGCGTGGGTCGTTTTATGCGCCAGAAAAAAGAAATCCAAAATACTAAAATGGCGGTATCTCCTAAACTAGGCGTCTGCGGGGGTCATTTTATGCACCAGAAAAAAAAAATTTTAAATACCAAAATGGCTGCATCTCCTAAACTAGTGGTCTGCTTGGGTCGTTTTATGCGCCAGAAAAAAGAAATCCAAAATACTAAAATGGCGGTATCTCCTAAACTAGGCGTCTGCGGGGGTCATTTTATGCACCAGAAAAGACTTCAAAACACAAAAATGGCTATATCTCCTAAACTAGGCGTCAGCTGCGGTCATTTTATGCACCAGAAAAAAAAAATTCTAAGCACTAAAATGGCTATATTTCCTAAACTATGCGCCTGCGGGGGTCATTTTACTCACCAAAAAAAAAATCTAAATACTAAAATGGCTAAATCTCCTAAACCAGGCGTCTGCGGGGATCATTTTATGCACCAAAAAAAAACTTCAAAATACTAAAATAGCTATATCTCCTAAACTAGGCGTCTGCGATGGTCATTTTATGCGGGGGTCATTTGCCTCAGAAAAAAAAAATCAAAACACTTAAATGGCTATATCTCCTAAACTAGGCGTCTGCGGGAGTCTTTTTATGCACCAGAAAAAAAAAATTCTAAATACCAAAATGGCTATATCTCCTAAACTAGGCTTCTGCGGGGGTCATTTTATGCACCAGAAAAGACTTCAAAACAAAAAAATGGCAATACCTCCTAAGCTAGGCGTCAGCAGCGGTCATTTTATGCACCAGAAAAAAAAATTCTAAGCACTAAAATGGCTATATTTCCTAAACTATGCGCCTGCGGGAGTCAATTTACTCACCAAAAAAAAAATCTAAATACTAAAATGGCTAAATCTCCTAAACTAGGCGTCTGCGATGGTCATTTTATGCGGGGGTCATTTGCCTCAGAAAAAAAAATCAAAACACTTAAATGGCTAAATCTCCTAAACCAGGCGTCTGCGGGGGTCATTTTATGCACCAAAAAAAAACTTCAAAATACTAAAATAGCTATATCTCCTAAACTAGGCGTCTGCGATGGTCATTTTATGCGGGGGTCATTTGCCTCAGAAAAAAAAATCAAAAAACTTAAATGGCTATATCTACTAAACTAGGCGTCTGCGGGGGTCATTTTATGTACCAGAAAAAAAAATTCAAAATACTGAAATGGCCATATTTCCTAAGCTAGGCGTTTGCGGGGGTCATTTTATGCACCAAAAAAAAACACAAAAATCTCTATGTCTCCTAAACTATTCGTCTGCGGGGGTCATTTTATTCACCAGAAAAAAAAATTCTAAATACTAAAATGGCTATATCACCTAAACAAGGCGTCTGCTGGGGTCATTTGCCTCAGAAAAAAAAAATCAAAACACTTAAATGGCTATATCTCCTAAACTAGGCGTCTGCGGGGGTCTGCAAAATACTCAAATGGCCATATTTCCTAAGCTAGGCGTCTGCGGGTGTCATTTTATGCACCAAAAAAAAACTTCAAAATACTAAAATAGCTATATCTCCTAAACTAGGCGTCTGCGAGGGTCATGTTATGCACCAGAAAAAAAAACACAAAAATCTCTATGTCTCCTAAACTATTCGTCTGCGGGGGTCATTTTATTCACCAGAAAAAAAAAATTCTAAATACTAAAATGGCTATATCACCTAAACAAGGCGTCTGCGGGGGTCATTTGCCTCAGAAAAAAAAATCAAAACACTTAAATGGCTATATCTCCTAAAATAGGCGTCTGCGGGGGTCTTTTTATGCACCAGAAAAAAAAATTCTAAATACTAAAATGGCTATATCTCCTAAGCTAGGCGTCTGCGGGGGTCATTTTATGCACCAAAAAAAAAATCTAAATACTAAAATGGCTAAATCTCCTAAACCAGGCGTCTGCGGGGGTCATTTTATGCACCAAAAAAAAACTTCAAAATACTAAAATAGCTATATCTCCTAAACTAGGCGTCTGCGATGGTCATTTTATGCGGGGGTCATTTGCCTCAGAAAAAAAAATCAAAACACTTAAATGGCTATATCTCCTAAACTTGGCGTCTGCGGGGGTCATTTTATGTACCAGAAAAAAAAATGCAAAATACTGAAATGGCCATATTTCCTAAGCTAGGCGTCTGCGGGGGTCATTTTATGCACCAAAAAAAAACTTCGAAATACTAAAATAGCTATATCTCCTAAACTAGGCGTCTGCGAGGGTCATTTTATGCACCAGAAAAAAAAAATTCTAAATACTAAAATGGCTATATCTCCTAAACTAGGCGTCTGCGGGGGACATTTTATGCACCAGAGAAAAAAAATTAAAATACTAAAATGGCTATATCTCCTAAACTAGGCGTCTGCGTGGGTCATTTCATGCATCAGAAAAAAAAAATTCTAAATACTAAAATAGCTATATCTCTTAAACTAGGTGTCTGCGGGGTCAAATTATGCACCAGAAAAAAAATGATAATTCTAGAATGGCTATATCTCCTAAACTAGGCGTCTGCGGGGGTCATTTTATGTACCAAAAAAAAAAATGCAAAATACTCAAATGGCCATATTTCCTAAACTAGGCGTCTGCGGGGGTCATTTTATGAACCAAAAAAAAACTTCAAAATACTAAAATAGCTATATCTCCTAAACTAGGCGTCTGCGAGGGTCATTTTATGCACCAAATAAAAAAACACAAAAATCTCTATGTCTCCTAAACTATTCGTCTGCGGGGGTCATTTTATTCACCAGAAAAAAAAATTCTTAATACTAAAATGGCTATATCACCTAAACTAGGCGTCTGCGGGGGTCTTTTTATGCACCAAAAGTCCAAAATACTAAAATGGCTATGTCTCTTAAACTAGGCGTCTGTGAGGGTCATTTTATGCATCAGAAAAAAAAAATTCTAAATACTAAAATAGCTATATCTCTTAAACTAGGCGTCTGCGGGTTCAAATTATGTACCAGAAAAAAAATGATAATACTAGAATGGCTATATCTCCTAAACTATTCGTCTGCGTGGGTCATTTTATGTACCAGAAAAAAAAATGCAAAATACTGAAATGGCCATATTTCCTAAACTAGGCGTCTGCGGGGGTCATTTTATGCACCAGAAAAGACTTCAAAACACAAAAATGGCTATATCTCCTAAGCTAGGCGTCAGCAGCGGTCATTTTATGCACCAGAAAAAAAAAATTCTAAGCACTAAAATGGCTATATTTCTTAAACTATGCGCCTGCGGGGGTCATTTTACTCACCAAAAAAAAAATCCAAATACTAAAATGGCTAAATCTCCTAAACTAGGCGTCTGCTATGGTCATTTTATGCGGGGGTCATTTGCCTCAGAAAAAAAAATCAAAACACTTAAATGGCTATATATCCTAAACTAGGCGTCTGCGGGAGTCTTTTTATGCACCTGCGGGGGTCATTTTATGCACCAAAAAAAAACTTCAAAATACTAAAATAGCTATATCTCCTAAACTAGGCGTCTGCGAGGGTCATTTTATGCACCAGAAAAAAAAAATTCTAAATACTAAAATGGCTAAATCTCCTAAACTAGGCGTCTGCGAAGGTCATTTTATGCGGGGGTCATTTGCCTCAGAAAAAAAAATCAAAACACTTAAATGGCTATATCTCCTAAACTAGGCGTCTGCGGGAGTCTTTTAATGCACCAGAAAAAAAAAATTCTAAATACCAAAATGGCTATATCTCTTAAACTAGGCGTCTGCGGGGGTCATTTTATGTACCAAAAAAAAAAAATGCAAAATACTCAAATGGCCATATTTCCAAAACTAGGCGTCTGCGGGGGTCATTTTATGCACCAAAAAAAAAAATGCAAAATACTCAAATGGCTATACTTCCTAAAATATGCGCCTGCACTAAGCACTAAAATGGCTATATTTCTTAAACTATGCGCCTGCGGGGGTCATTTTACTCACCAAAAAAAAAATCTAAATACTAAAATGGCTAAATCTCCTAAACCAGGCGTCTGCGGGGGTCATTCTATGCACCAAAAAAAAACTTCAAAATACTAAGATAGCTATATCTCCTAAACTAGGCGTCTGCGAGGGTCATTTTGTGCACCAGAAAAAAAAACACAAAAACCTCTTTGTCTCCTAAACTATTCGTCTGCGGGGGTCATTTTAATCACCAGAAAAAAAAATTCTAAATACTAAAATGGCTATATCACCAAAACAAGGCGTCTGCGGGGGTCATTTTCCTCAGAAAAAAAAAATCAAAACACTTAAATGGCTATATCTCCTAAACTAGGCGTCTGCGGGGGTCTGCAAAATACTCAAATGGCCATATTTCCTAAACTAGGCGTCTGCGGGGGTCATTTTATGCACCAAAAAAAAACTTCAAAATACTAAAATAGCTATATCTCCTAAACTAGGCGTCTGCGGGGGTCATTTTATGCACCAAAAGTCCAAAATATTAAAATGGCTATGTCTCTTAAACTAGGCGTCTGCGAGGGTCATTTTATGCATCAGAAAAAAAAATTCTAAGCACTAAAATGGCTATATTTCCTAAACTATGAGCCTGCGGGTGTCATTTTACTCAACAAAAAAAAAAACTAAATACTAAAATGGCTAAATCTCCTAAACTAGGCGTCTGCGATGGTCATTTTATGCGGGGGTCATTTGCTCAGAAAAAAAAAATCAAAACACTTAAATGGCTATATCTCCTAAACTAGGCGTCTGCGGGAGTCTTTTAATGCACCAGAAAAAAAAAATTCTAAATACCAAAATGGCTATATCTCTTAAACTAGGCGTCTGCGGGGGTCATTTTATGTACCAAAAAAAAAACATGCAAAATACTCAAATGGCCATATTTCTAAAACTAGGCGTCTGCGGGGGTCATTTTATGCACCAAAAAAAAAAAATGCAAAATACTCAAATGGCCATATTTCCTAAACTAGGCGTCTGCGGGGGTCATTTTATGCACCAAAAAAAACTTCAAAACACTAAAATAGCTATATCTCCTAAACTAGGCGTCTGCGAGGGTCATTTTATGCACCAGAAAAAAAAATTCTAAGCACTAAAATGGCTATACTTCCTAAAGTGTGCGCCTGCGGGGGTCATTTTACTCACCAAAAAAAAAATCTAAATACTAAAATGGCTAAATCTCCTAAACCAGGCGTCTGCGGGGGTCATTTTATGCACCAAAAAAAAACTTCAAAATACTAAAATAGCTATATCTCCTAAACTAGGCGTCTGCGATGGTCATTTTATGCGGGGGTCATTTGCCTCAGAAAAAAAAATCAAAACACTTAAATGGTTATATCTCCTAAACTAGGCGTCTGTGGGGGTCATTTTATGTACCAGAAAAAAAAATGCAAAATACTGAAATGGCCATATTTCCTAAGCTAGGCGTCTGCGTGGGTCGTTTTATGCGCCAGGAAAAAGAAATCCAAAATACTAAAATGGCGGTATCTCCTAAACTAGGCGTCTGCGGGGGTCATTTTATGCACCAGAAAAGACTTCAAAACACAAAAATGGCTATATCTCCTAAACTAGGCGTCAGCTGCGGTCATTTTATGCACCAGAAAAAAAAAATTCTAAGCACTAAAATGGCTATATTTCCTAAACTATGCGCCTGCGGGGGTCATTTTACTCACCAAAAAAAAAATCTAAATACTAAAATGGCTAAATCTCCTAAACTAGGCGTCTGCGATGGTCATTTTATGCGGGGGTCATTTGCCTCAGAAAAAAAAATCAAAACACTTAAATGGCTAAATCTCCTAAACCAGGCGTCTGCGGGGGTCATTTTATGCACCAAAAAAAAACTTCAAAATACTAAAATAGCTATATCTCCTAAACTAGGCGTCTGCGATGGTCATTTTATGCGGGGGTCATTTGCCTCAGAAAAAAAAATCAAAAAAATTAAATGGCTATATCTCCTAAACTAGGCGTCTGCGGGGGTCATTTTATGTACCAGAAAAAAAAATGCAAAATACTGAAATGGCCATATTTCCTAAGCTAGGCGTCTGCGGGGGTCATTTTATGCACCAAAAAAAAACTTCAAAATACTAAAATAGCTATATCTCCTAAACTAGTCGTCTGCGAGGGTCATTTTATGCACCAAATAAAAAAACACAAAAATCTCTATGTCTCCTAAACTATTCGTCTGCGGGGGTCATTTTATTCACCAGAAAAAAAAATTCTAAATACTAAAATGGCTATATCACCTAAACAAGGCGTCTGCGGGGGTCATTTGCCTCAGAAAAAAAAAAATCAAAACACTTAAATGGCTATATCTCCTAAACTAGGCGTCTGCGGGGGTCTGCAAAATACTCAAATGGCCATATTTCCTAAGCTAGGCGTCTGCGGGTGTCATTTTATGCACCAAAAAAAAACTTCAAAATACTAAAATAGCTATATCTCCTAAACTAGGCGTCTGCGAGGGTCATTTTATGCACCAGAAAAAAAAACACAAAAATCTCTATGTCTCCTAAACTATTCTATTTTATTCACCAGAAAAAAAAAATTCTAAATACTAAAATGGCTATATCACCTAAACAAGGCGTCTGCGGGGGTCATTTGCCTCAGAAAAAAAAAAAAAAACACTTAAATGGCTATATCTCCTAAACTAGGCGTCTGCGGGGGTCTGCAAAATACTCAAATGGCCATATTTCCTAAACTAGGCGTCTGCGGGGGTCATTTTATGCACCAAAAAAAAACTTCAAAATACTAAAATAGCTATATCTCCTAAACTAGGCGTCTGCGGGGGTCATTTTATGCACCAAAAGTCCAAAATATTAAAATGGCTATGTCTCTTAAACTAGGCGTCTGCGAGGGTCATTTTATGCATCAGAAAAAAAAATTCTAAGCACTAAAATGGCTATATTTCCTAAACTATGAGCCTGCGGGGGTCATTTTACTCAACAAAAAAAAAAACTAAATACTAAAATGGCTAAATCTCCTAAACTAGGCGTCTGCGATGGTCATTTTATGCGGGGGTCATTTGGCTCAGAAAAAAAAATCAAAACACTTAAATGGCTATATCTCCTAAACTAGGCGTCTGCGGGAGTCTTTTAATGCACCAGAAAAAAAAATTCTAAATACCAAAATGGCTATATCTCTTAAACTAGGCGTCTGCGGGGGTCATTTTATGTACCAAAAAAAAAACATGCAAAATACTCAAATGGCCATATTTCCAAAACTAGGCGTCTGCGGGGGTCATTTTATGCACCAAAAAAAAACATGCAAAATACTCAAATGGCCATATTTCCTAAACTAGGCGTCTGCGGGGGTCATTTTATGCACCAAAAAAAACTTCAAAATACTAAAATAGCTATATCTCCTAAACTAGGCGTCTGCGAGGGTCATTTTATGCACCAGAAAAAAAAATTCTAAGCACTAAAATGGCTATACTTCCTAAAGTATGCGCCTGCGGGGGTCATTTTACTCACCAAAAAAAAAATCTAAATACTAAAATGGCTTAATCTCCTAAACCAGGCGTCTGCGGGGGTCATTTTATGCACCAAAAAAAAACTTCAAAATACTAAAATAGCTATATCTCCTAAACTAGGCGTCTGCGATGGTCATTTTATGCGGGGGTCATTTGCCTCAGAAAAAAAAATCAAAACACTTAAATGGTTATATCTCCTAAACTAGGCGTCTGTGGGGGTCATTTTATGTACCAGAAAAAAAAATGCAAAATACTGAAATGGCCATATTTCCTAAGCTAGGCGTCTGCGTGGGTCGTTTTATGCGCCAGAAAAAAGAAATCCAAAATACTAAAATGGCGGTATCTCCTAAACTAGGCGTCTGCGGGGGTCATTTTATGCACCAGAAAAGACTTCAAAACACAAAAATGGCTATATCTCCTAAACTAGGCGTCAGCTGCGGTCATTTTATGCACCAGAAAAAAAAAATTCTAAGCACTAAAATGGCTATATTTCCTAAACTATGCGCCTGCGGGGGTCATTTTACTCACCAAAAAAAAAATCTAAATACTAAAATGGCTAAATCTCCTAAACTAGGCGTCTGCGATGGTCATTTTATGCGGGGGTCATTTGCATCAGAAAAAAAAATCAAAACACTTAAATGGCTAAATCTCCTAAACCAGGCGTCTGCGGGGGTCATTTTATGCACCAAAAAAAAACTTCAAAATACTAAAATAGCTATATCTCCTAAACTAGGCGTCTGCGATTGTCATTTTATGCGGGGGTCATTTGCCTCAGAAAAAAAAATCAAAAAAATTAAATGGCTATATCTCCTAAACTAGGCGTCTGCGGGGGTCATTTTATGTACCAGAAAAAAAAATGCAAAATACTGAAATGGCCATATTTCCTAAGCTAGGCGTCTGCGGGGGTCATTTTATGCACCAAAAAAAAACTTCAAAATACTAAAATAGCTATATCTCCTAAACTAGGCGTCTGCGAGGGTCATTTTATGCACCAAATAAAAAAACACAAAAATCTCTATGTCTCCTAAACTATTCGTCTGCGGGGGTCATTTTATTCACCAGAAAAAAAAATTCTAAATACTAAAATGGCTATATCACCTAAACAAGGCGTCTGCGGGGGTCATTTGCCTCAGAAAAAAAAAATCAAAACACTTAAATGGCTATATCTCCTAAACTAGGCGTCTGCGGGGGTCTGCAAAATACTCAAATGGCCATATTTCCTAAGCTAGGCGTCTGCGGGTGTCATTTTATGCACCAAAAAAAAACTTCAAAATACTAAAATAGCTATATCTCCTAAACTAGGCGTCTGCGAAGGTCATTTTATGCACCAGAAAAAAAAACACAAAAATCTCTATGTCTCCTAAACTATTCTATTTTATTCACCAGAAAAAAAAAATTCTAAATACTAAAATGGCTATATCACCTAAACAAGGCGTCTGCGGGGGTCATTTGCCTCAGAAAAAAAAAATCAAAACACTTAAATGGCTATATCTCCTAAAATAGGCGTCTGCGGGGGTCTTTTTATGCACCAGAAAAAAAAATTCTAAATACTAAAATGGCTATATCTCCTAAGCTAGGCGTCTGCGGGGGTCATTTTATGCACCAAAAAAAAAATCTAAATACTAAAATGGCTAAATCTCCTAAACCAGGCGTCTGCGGGGGTCATTTTATGCACCAAAAAAAAACTTCAAAATACTAAAATAGCTATATCTCCTAAACTAGGCGTCTGCGATGGTCATTTTATGCGGGGGTCATTTGCCTCAGAAAAAAAAATCAAAACACTTAAATGGCTATATCTCCTAAACTAGGCGTCTGCGGGGGTCATTTTATGTACCAGAAAAAAAAAATGCAAAATACTGAAATGGCCATATTTCCTAAGCTAGGCGTCTGCGGGGGTCATTTTATGCACCAAAAAAAAACTTCAAAATACTAAAATAGCTATATCTCCTAAACTAGGCGTCTGCGAGGGTCATTTTATGCACCAGAAAAAAAAAATTCTAAATACTAAAATGGCTATATCTCCTAAACTAGGCGTCTGCGGGGGACATTTTATGCACCAGAGAAAAAAAATTTAAATACTAAAATGGCTATATCTCCTAAACTAGGCGTCTGCGTGGGTCATTTCATGCATCAGAAAAAAAAAATTCTAAATACTAAAATAGCTATATCTCTTAAACTAGGTGTCTGCGGGGTCAAATTATGCACCAGAAAAAAAATGATAATTCTAGAATGGCTATATCTCCTAAACTAGGCGTCTGCGGGGGTCATTTTATGTACCAAAAAAAAAAATGCAAAATACTCAAATGGCCATATTTCCTAAACTAGGCGTCTGCGGGGGTCATTTTATGAACCAAAAAAAAACTTCAAAATACTAAAATAGCTATATCTCCTAAACTAGGCGTCTGCGAGGGTCATTTTATGCACCAAATAAAAAAACACAAAAATCTCTATGTCTCCTAAACTATTCGTCTGCGGGGGTCATTTTATTCACCAGAAAAAAAAATTCTTAATACTAAAATGGCTATATCACCTAAACTAGGCGTCTGCGGGGGTCTTTTTATGCACCAGAAAAAAAAAATTCTAAATACTAAAATGGCTATATCTCCTAAGCTAGGCGTCTGTGGGGGTCATTTTATGCACCAAAAGTCCAAAATACTAAAATGGCTATGTCTCTTAAACTAGGCGTCTGTGAGGGTCATTTTATGCATCAAAAAAAAAAAATTCTAAATACTAAAATAGCTATATCTCTTAAACTAGGCGTCTGCGGGGTCAAATTATGCACCAGAAAAAAAATAATAATACTAGAATGGCTATATCTCCTAAACTATTCGTCTGCGTGGGTCATTTTAAGAACCAGAATAAAAAATGCAAAATACTGAAATGGCCATATTTCCTAAACTAGGCGTCTGCGGGGGTCATTTTACGCACCAGAAAAGACTTCAAAACACAATAATGGCTATATCTCCTAAGCTAGGCGTCTGCGATGGTCATTTTATGCGGGGGTCATTTGCCTCAGAAAAAAAAATCAAAACACTTAAATGGCTATATCTCCTAAACTAGGCGTCTGCGGGAGTCTTTTAATGCACCAGAAAAAAAAAATTCTAAATACCAAAATGGCTATATCTCTTAAACTAGGCGTCTGCGGGGGTCATTTTATGTACCAAAAAAAAAAAATGCAAAATACTCAAATGGCCATATTTCCAAAACTAGGCGTCTGCGGGGGTCATTTTATGCACCAAAAAAAAAAATGCAAAATACTCAAATGGCCATATTTCCTAAACTAGGCGTCTGCGGGGGTCATTTTATGCACCAAAAAAAAACTTCAAAATACTAAAATAGCTATATCTCCTAAACTAGGCGTCTGCGATGGTCATTTTATGCGGGGGTCATTTGCCTCAGAAAAAAAAATCAAAACACTTAAATGGCTATATCTCCTAAAATAGGCGTCTGCGAGGGTCATTTTATGCACCAGAAAAAAAAAACACAAAAATCTCTATGTCTCCTAAACTATTCTATTTTATTCACCAGAAAAAAAAAATTCTAAATACTAAAATGGCTATATCACCTAAACAAGGCGTCTGCGGGGGTCATTTGCCTCAGAAAAAAAAATCAAAACACTTAAATGGCTATATCTCCTAAAATAGGCGTCTGCGGGGGTCTTTTTATGCACCAGAAAAAAAAATTCTAAATACTAAAATGGCTATATCTCCTAAGCTAGGCGTCTGCGGGGGTCATTTTATGCACCAAAAAAAAAATCTAAATACTAAAATGGCTAAATCTCCTAAACCGGGCGTCTGCGGGGGTCATTTTATGCACCAAAAAAAAACTTCAAAATACTAAAATAGCTATATCTCCTAAACTAGGCGTCTGCGATGGTCATTTTATGCGGGGGTCATTTGCCTCAGAAAAAAAAATCAAAACACTTAAATGGCTATATCTCCTAAACT
The DNA here is from genome assembly GCA_963966105.1 of Volucella zonaria. Lineage (NCBI taxonomy): Eukaryota > Metazoa > Arthropoda > Insecta > Diptera > Syrphidae > Volucella > Volucella zonaria. The sequence goes on along the minus strand of CAWYQB010000254.1, from coordinate 7,782,203 downwards.
AGGCGTCTGCGGGGGTCATTTTATGTACCAGAAAAAAAAAATGCAAAATACTGAAATGGCCATATTTCCTAAGCTAGGCGTCTGCGGGGGTCATTTTATGCACCAAAAAAAAACTTCAAAATACTAAAATAGCTATATCTCCTAAACTAGGCGTCTGCGAGGGTCATTTTATGCACCAGAAAAAAAAAATTCTAAATACTAAAATGGCTATATCTCCTAAACTAGGCGTCTGCGGGGGACATTTTATGCACCAGAGAAAAAAAATTTAAATACTAAAATGGCTATATCTCCTAAACTAGGCGTCTGCGTGGGTCATTTCATGCATCAGAAAAAAAAAATTCTAAATACTAAAATAGCTATATCTCTTAAACTAGGTGTCTGCGGGGTCAAATTATGCACCAGAAAAAAAATGATAATTCTAGAATGGCTATATCTCCTAAACTAGGCGTCTGCGGGGGTCATTTTATGTACCAAAAAAAAAAATGCAAAATACTCAAATGGCCATATTTCCTAAACTAGGCGTCTGCGGGGGTCATTTTATGAACCAAAAAAAAACTTCAAAATACTAAAATAGCTATATCTCCTAAACTAGGCGTCTGCGAGGGTCATTTTATGCACCAAATAAAAAAACACAAAAATCTCTATGTCTCCTAAACTATTCGTCTGCGGGGGTCATTTTATTCACCAGAAAAAAAAATTCTTAATACTAAAATGGCTATATCACCTAAACTAGGCGTCTGCGGGGGTCTTTTTATGCACCAGAAAAAAAAAATTCTAAATACTAAAATGGCTATATCTCCTAAGCTAGGCGTCTGTGGGGGTCATTTTATGCACCAAAAGTCCAAAATACTAAAATGGCTATGTCTCTTAAACTAGGCGTCTGTGAGGGTCATTTTATGCACCAGAAAAAAAAAATTCTAAATACTAAAATAGCTATATCTCTTAAACTAGGCGTCTGCGGGGGACATTTTATGCACCAGAGAAAAAAAATTTAAATACCAAAATGGCTATATCTCTTAAACTAGGCGTCTGCGGGGGTCATTTTATGTACCAAAAAAAAAAAATGCAAAATACTCAAATGGCCATATTTCCAAAACTAGGCGTCTGCGGGGGTCATTTTATGCACCAAAAAAAAAAATGCAAAATACTCAAATGGCCATATTTCCTAAACTAGGCGTCTGCGGGGGTCATTTTATGCACCAAAAAAAAACTTCAAAATACTAAAATAGCTATATCTCCTAAACTAGGCGTCTGCGAGGGTCATTTTATGCACCAGAAAAAAAAAATTCTAAGCACTAAAATGGCTATACTTCCTAAAGTATGCGCCTGCGGGGGTCATTTTACTCACCAAAAAAAAAACTAAATACTAAAATGGCTAAATCTCCTAAACTAGGCGTCTGCGATGGTCATTTTATGCGGGGGTCATTTGCCTCAGAAAAAAAAATCAAAACACTTAAATGGCTATATCTCCTAAACTAGGCGTCTGGGGGAGTCTTTTAATGCACCAGAAAAAAAAAATTCTAAATACCAAAATGGCTATATCTCTTAAACTAGGCGTCTGCGGGGGTCATTTTATGTACCAAAAAAAAAAATGCAAAATACTCAAATGGCCATATTTCCAAAACTAGGCGTCTGCGGGGGTCATTTTATGCACCAAAAAAAAAAATGCAAAATACTCAAATGGCCATATTTCCTAAACTAGGCGTCTGCGGGGGTCATTTTATGCACCAAAAAAAAACTTCAAAATACTAAAATAGCTATATCTCCTAAACTAGGCGTCTGCGAGGGTCATTTTATGCACCAGAAAAAAAAATTCTAAGCACTAAAATGGCTATACTTCCTAAAGTATGCGCCTGCGGGGGTCATTTTACTCACCAAAAAAAAAATCTAAATACTAAAATGGCTAAATCTCCTAAACCAGGCGTCTGCGGGGGTCATTTTATGCACCAAAAAAAAACTTCAAAATACTAAAATAGCTATATCTCCTAAACTAGGCGTCTGCGATGGTCATTTTATGCGGGGGTCATTTGCCTCAGAAAAAAAAATCAAAACACTTAAATGGCTATATCTCCTAAACTAGGCGTCTGTGGGGGTCATTTTATGTACCAGAAAAAAAAATGCAAAATACTGAAATGGCCATATTTCCTAAGCTAGGCGTCTGCGTGGGTCATTTTATGCGCCAGAAAAAAGAAATCCAAAATACTAAAATGGCGGTATCTCCTAAACTAGGCGTCTGCGGGGGTCATTTTATGCACCAGAAAAAAAAAATTTTAAATACCAAAATGGCTGCATCTCCTAAACTAGTGGTCTGCTTGGGTCGTTTTATGCGCCAGAAAAAAGAATTCCAAAATACTAAAATGGCGGTATCTCCTAAACTAGGCGTCTGCGGGGGTCATTTTATGCACCAGAAAAGACTTCAAAACACAAAAATGGCTATATCTCCTAAACTAGGCGTCAGCTGCGGTCATTTTATGCACCAGAAAAAAAAAATTCTAGGCACTAAAATGGCTATATTTCCTAAACTATGCGCCTGCGGGGGTCATTTTACTCACCAAAAAAAAAATCTAAATACTAAAATGGCTAAATCTCCTAAACTAGGCGTCTGCGATGGTCATTTTATGCGGGGGTCATTTGCCTCAGAAAAAAAAATCAAAACACTTAAATGGCTAAATCTCCTAAACCAGGCGTCTGCGGGGGTCATTTTATGCACCAAAAAAAAACTTCAAAATACTAAAATAGCTATATCTCCTAAACTAGGCGTCTGCGATGGTCATTTTATGCGGGGGTCATTTGCCTCAGAAAAAAAAATCAAAAAACTTAAATGGCTATATCTCCTAAACTAGGCGTCTGCGGGGGTCATTTTATGTACCAGAAAAAAAAATGCAAAATACTAAAATGGCTATATCACCTAAACTAGGCGTCTGCGATGGTCATTTTATGCGGGGGTCATTTGCCTCAGAAAAAAAAATCAAAAAACTTAAATGGCTATATCTCCTAAACTAGGCGTCTGCGGGGGTCATTTTATGTACCAGAAAAAAAAATGCAAAATACTAAAATGGCTATATCACCTAAACAAGGCGTCTGCGGGGGTCATTTGCCTCAGAAAAAAAAAATCAAAACACTTAAATGGCTATATCTCCTAAACTAGGCGTCTGCGGGGGTCTGCAAAATACTCAAATGGCCATATTTCCTAAGCTAGGCGTCTGCGGGTGTCATTTTATGCACCAAAAAAAAACTTCAAAATACTAAAATAGCCATATTTCCTAAGCTAGGCGTCTGCGGGGGTCATTTTATGCGGGGGTCATTTGCCTCAGAAAAAAAAATCAAAACACTTAAATGGCTATATCTCCTAAACAAGGCGTCTGCGGGGGTCATTTTATGTACCAGAAAAAAAAATGCAAAATACTGAAATGGCCATATTTCCTAAGCTAGGCGTCTGCGGGGGTCATTTTATGCACCAAAAAAAAACTTCAAAATACTAAAATAGCTATATCTCCTAAACTAGGCGTCTGCGAGGGTCATTTTATGCACCAAATAAAAAAACACAAAAATCTCTATGTCTCCTAAACTATTCGTCTGCGGAGGTCATTTTATTCACCAGAAAAAAAAATTCTTAATACTAAAATTGCTATATCACCTAAACTAGGCGTCTGCGGGGGTCTTTTTATGCACCAGAAAAAAAAAATTCTAAATACTAAAATGGCTATATCTCCTAAGCTAGGCGTCTGCGGGGGTCATTTTATGCACCAAAAGTCCAAAATACTAAAATGGCTATGTCTCTTAAACTAGGCGTCTGTGAGGGTCATTTTATGCATCAAAAAAAAAAAATTCTAAATACTAAAATAGCTATATCTCTTAAACTAGGCGTCTGCGGGGTCAAATTATGCACCAGAAAAAAAATAATAATACTAGAATGGCTATATCTCCTAAACTATTCGTCTGCGTGGGTCATTTTAAGAACCAGAATAAAAAATGCAAAATACTGAAATGGCCATATTTCCTAAACTAGGCGTTTGCGGGGGTCATTTTACGCACCAGAAAAGACTTCAAAACACAAAAATGGCTATATCTCCTAAGCTAGGCGTCAGCAGCGGTCATTTTATGCACCAGAAAAAAAAAATTCTAAGCACTAAAATGGCTATATTTCCTAAACTATGCCCCTGCGGGGGTCATTTTACTCACCAAAAAAAAAATCTAAATACTAAAATGGCTAAATCTCCTAAACTAGGCGTCTGCGATGGTCATTTTATGCGGGGGTCATTTGCCTCAGAAAAAAAAATCAAAACACTTACATGGCTATATCTCCTAAACTAGGCGTCTGCGGGAGACTTTTTATGCACCTGCGGGGGTCATTTTATGCACCAAAAAAAAACTTCAATATACTAAAATAGCTATATCTCCTAAACTAGGCGTCCGCGAGGGTCATTTTATGCACCAGAAAAAAAAAATTCTAAATACTAAAATGGCTATATCTCCTAAACTAGGCGTCTGCGGGGGACATTTTATGCACCAGAGAAAAAAAATTAAAATACTAAAATGGCTATATCTCATAAACTAGGAGTCTGCGTGGGTCATTTCATGCACCAGAAAAAAAAAATTCTAAATACTAAAATGGCTATATCTCCTAAGCTAGGCGTCTGCGGGGGTCATTTTATGCACCAAAAGTCCAAAAGTCCAAAATACTAAAATGGCTATGTCTCTTAAACTAGGCGTCTGTGAGGGTCATTTTATGCATCAGAAAAAAAAAATTCTAAATACTAAAATAGCTATATCTCTTAAACTAGGCGTCTGCGGGTTCAAATTATGTACCAGAAAAAAAATGATAATACTAGAATGGCTATATCTCCTAAACTATTCGTCTGCGTGGGTCATTTTATTTACCAGAAAAAAAAATGCAAAATACTGAAATGGCCATATTTCCTAAACTAGGCGTCTGCGGGGGTCATTTTATGCACCAGAAAAGACTTCAAAACACAAAAATGGCTATATCTCCTAAGCTAGGCGTCAGCAGCGGTCATTTTATGCACCAGAAAAAAAAAATTCTAAGCACTAAAATGGCTATATTTCTTAAACTATGCGCCTGCGGGGGTCATTTTACTCACCAAAAAAAAAAATCTAAATACTAAAATGGCTAAATCTCCTAAACTAGGCGTCTGCTATGGTCATTTTATGCGGGGGTCATTTGCCTCAGAAAAAAAAATCAAAACACTTAAATGGCTATATATCCTAAACTAGGCGTCTGCGGGAGTCTTTTTATGCACCTGCGGGGGTCATTTTATGCACCAAAAAAAAACTTCAAAATACTAAAATAGCTATATCTCCTAAACTAGGCGTCTGCGAGGGTCATTTTATGCACCAGAAAAAAAAAATTCTAAATACTAAAATGGTTAAATCTCCTAAACTAGGCGTCTGCGAAGGTCATTTTATGCGGGGGTCATTTGCCTCAGAAAAAAAAATCAAAACACTTAAATGGCTATATCTCCTAAACTAGGCGTCTGCGGGAGTCTTTTAATGCACCAGAAAAAAAAAATTCTAAATACCAAAATGGCTATATCTCTTAAACTAGGCGTCTGCGGGGGTCATTTTATGTACCAAAAAAAAAAAATGCAAAATACTCAAATGGCCATATTTCCAAAACTAGGCGTCTGCGGGGGTCATTTTATGCACCAAAAAAAAAATTCAAAATACTAAAATAGCTATATCTCCTAAACTAGGCGTCTGCGAGGGTCATTTTATGCACCAGAAAAAAAAATTCTAAGCACTAAAATGGCTATACTTCCTAAAGTATGCGCCTGCGGGGGTCATTTTACTCACCAAAAAAAAAATCTAAATACTAAAATGGCTAAATCTCCGAAACCAGGCGTCTGCGGGGGTCATTTTATGCACCAAAAAAAAACTTCAAAATACTAAAATAGCTATATCTCCTAAACTAGGCGTCTGCGATGGTCATTTTATGCGGGGGTCATTTGCCTCAGAAAAAAAAAATCAAAACACTTAAATGGCTATATCTCCTAAACTAGGCGTCTGCGGGGGTCATTTTATGTACCAGAAAAAAAAAATGCAAAATCCTGAAATGGCCATATTTCCTAAGCTAGGCGTCTGCGGGGGTCATTTTATGCACCAAAAAAAAACTTCAAAATACTAAGATAGCTATATCTCCTAAACTAGGCGTCTGCGAGGCTCATTTTGTGCACCAGAAAAAAAAACACAAAAATCTCTTTGTCTCCTAAACTATTCGTCTGCGGGGTCATTTTATTCACCAGAAAAAAAAATTCTAAATACTAAAATGGCTATATCACCAAAACAAGGCGTCTGCGGGGGTCATTTTCCTCAGAAAAAAAAAATCAAAACACTTAAATGGCTATATCTCCTAAACTAGGCGTCTGCGGGGGTCTGCAAAATACTCAAATGGCCATATTTCCTAAACTAGGCGTCTGCGGAGGTCATTTTATGCACCAAAAAAACACTTCAAAATACTAAAATAGCTATATCTCCTAAACTAGGCGTCTGCGGGGGTCATTTTATGCACCAAAAGTCCAAAATATTAAAATGGCTATGTCTCTTAAACTAGGCGTCTGCGAGGGTCATTTTATGCATCAGAAAAAAAAATTCTAAGCACTAAAATGGCTATATTTCCTAAACTATGCGCCTGCGGGGGTCATTTTACTCACCAAAAAAAAAAACTAAATACTAAAATGGCTAAATCTCCCAAACTAGGCGTCTGCGATGGTCATTTTATGCGGGGGTCATTTGCCTCAGAAAAAAAAATCAAAACACTTAAATGGCTATATCTCCTGCAGGAGTCTTTTTATGCACCAGAAAAAAAAAAATCTAAATACCAAAATGGCAATATATCTCTTAAACTAGGCGTCTGCGGGGTAAAATTATGCACCAGAAAAAAAAATCATAATACTAGAATGGCTATATCTCCTAAACTAGGCGTCTGCGGGGATCATTTTATGTACCAAAAAAAAAAATGCAAAATACTCAAATGGCCATATTTCCTAAACTAGGCGTCTGCGGGGGTCATTTTATGCACCAAAAAAAATCTTCAAAATACTAAAATAGCTATATCTCCTAAACTAGGCGTCTGCGAGGGTCTTTTTATGCACCAGAAAAAAAAACACAAAAATCTCTATGTCTCCTAAGCTATTCGTCTGCGGGGGTCATTTTATTCACCAGAAAAAAAAACTCTAAATACTAAAATGGCTATATCACCTAAACTAGGCGTCTGCGATGGTCTTTTTATGCACCAGAAAAAAAAAATTCTAAATACTAAACTGGCTAAATCTCCTAAGCTATGCGTCTGCGGGGGTCATTTTATGCACCAAAAGTCTAAAATACTAAAATGGCTATGTCTCTTAAACTAGGCGTCTGCGGGGTCAAATTATGCACCAGAAAAAAAATGATAATACTAGAATGGCTATATCTCCTAAACTATTCGTCTGCGTGGGTCATTTTATGTACCAGAAAAAAAAATGCAAAATACTGAAATGGCCATCTTTCCTAAACTAAGCGTGTGCGGGGGTCATTTTATTCACCAGAAAAGACTTCAAAACACAAAAATGGCTATATTTCCTAAGCTAGGCGTCAGCAGCGGTCATTTTATGCATCAGAAAAAAAAAATTCTAAATACTAAAATGGCTATATCTCCTAAGCTATGCGTCTGCGGGGGTCATTTTATACACCAAAAGTCTAAAATACTAAAATGGCTATGTCTCTTAAACTAGGCGTCTGCGGGGTCAAATTATGCACCAGAAAAAAAATGATAATACTAGAATGGCTAAATCTGCTAAACTATTCGTCTGCGTGGGTCATTCTATGTACCAGAAAAAAAAATGCAAAATACTAAAATGGCCATATTTCCTAAACTATGCGCCTGCGGGGGTCATTTTACTCACCAAAAAAAAAATCTAAATACTAAAATGGCTAAATCTCCTAAACTAGGCGTCTGCGATGGTCATTTTATGCGGGGTCATTTGCCTCAGAAAAAAAAATCAAAACACTTAAATGGCTATATCTCCTAAACTAGGCGTCTGCGGGAGTCTTTTTATGCACCAGAAAAAAAAAATTCTAAATACCAAAATGACTATATCTCATAAACTAGGCGTCTGCGGGGGTCATTTTATGTACCAAAAAAAAAAATGCAAAATTCTCAAATGGCCATATTTCCTAAACTAGGCGTCTGCGGGGGTCATTTTATGCACCAAAAAAAAAAATGCAAAATACTCAAATGGCCATATTTCCTAAACTAGGCGTCTGCGGGGGTCATTTTATGCACAAAAAAAAACTTCAAAATACTAAAATAACTATATCTCCTAAATTAGGCGTCTGCGAGGGTTATTTTATGCACCAGAAAAAAAAACACAAAAATCTCTATGTCTCCTAAACTATTCGTCTGCGGGGGTCATTTTATTCACCAGAAAAAAAAATTCTAAATACTAAAATGGCTATATCACCTAAACAAGGCGTCTGCGGGGGTCATTGCCTCAGAAAAAAGAAATCAAAACACTTAAATGGCTATATCTCCTAAACTAGGCGTCTGCGGGGGTCTTTTTATGCACCAGAAAAAAAAAATCTAAATACTAAAATGGCTAAATCTCCTAAACCAGGCGTCTGCGGGGGTCATTTTATGCACCAAAAAAAAACTTCAAAATACTAAAATAGCTATATCTCCTACCTAAACTAGGCGTCTGCGATGGTCATTTTATGCGGGGGTCATTTGCCTCAGAAAAAAAAATCAAAACACTTAAATGGCTATATCTCCTAAACTAGGCGTCTGCGGGGGTCTTTTGATGCACCAGAAAAAAAAAATCTAAATACTAAAATGGCTAAATCTCCTAAACCAGGCGTCTGCGGGGGTCATTTTATGCACCAAAAAAAAACTTCAAAATACTAAAATAGCTATATCTCCGACCTAAACTAGGCGTCTGCGATGGTCATTTTATGCGGGGGTCATTTGCCTCAGAAAAAAAAATCAAAACACTTAAATGGCTATATCTCCTAAACTAGGCGTCTGCGGGAGTCTTTTTATGCACCAGAAAAGAAAAATTCTAAATACCAAAATGGCTATATCTCTTAAACTAGGCGTCTGTGGGGTCAAATTATTCACCAGAAAAAAAAATCATAATACTAGAATGGCTATATCTCCTAAACTAGGCGTCTGCGGGGGTCATTTTATGTACCAAAAAAAAAAAAATGCAAAATACTCAAATGGCCATATTTCCTAAACTAGGCGTCTGCGGGGGTCATTTTATGCACCAAAAAAAAACTTCAAAATACTAAAATAGCTATATCTCTTAAACTAGGCGTCTGCGAGGGTCATTTTATGCACCAGAAAAAAAAAACACAAAAATCTCTATGTCTCCTAAACTATTCGTCTGCGGGGGTCATTTTATTCACCAGAAAAAAAAATTCTAAATACTAAAATGGCTATATCACCTAAACAAGGCGTCTGCGGGGGTCATTTGCCTCAGAAAAAAAAAATCAAAACACTTAAATGGCTATATCTCCTAAACTAGGCGTCTGCGGGGGTCTTTTTATGCACCAGAAAAAAAAAATATAAATACTAAAATGGCTGTATCTCCTAAGCTAGTCGTCTGCGGGGGTCATTTTAAGCACCAAAAATCCAAAATACTAAAATGGCTATGTCTATTAAACTAGGCGTCTTCCAGGGTCATTTTATGCACCAGAAAAAAAAATGATAATACTAGAATGGCTATATCTCCTAAACTATTCGTCTGCGTGGGTAATTTTATGTACCAGAAAAAAAAATGCAAAATACTGAAATGGCCATATTTCCCAACCTAGGCGTCTGCGAGGGTCATTTTATGCACCAGAAAAGACTTTAAAACACAAAAATGGCTATATCCCCTAAACTAGGCATCAGCAGCGGTCATTTTATGCACCAGAAAAAAAAAATTCTAAGCACTTAAATGGCTATATTTCCTAAACTATGCGCCTGCGGGGGTCATTTTACTCATCAAAAAAAAAATCTAAATACTAAAATGGCTAAATCTCCTAAACCAGGCGTCTGCGGGGGTCATTTTATGCACCAAAAAAAAACTTCAAAATACTAAAATAGCTATATCTCCTAAACTAGGCGTCTGCGATGGTCATTTTATGCGGGGGTCATTTGCCTCAGAAAAAAAAATCAAAACACTTAAATGGCTATATCTCTTAAACTAGGCGTCTGCGGGGTCAAATTATGCACCAGAAAAAAAAATCATAATACTAGAATGGCTATAGCTCCTAAACTAGGCGTCTGCGGGGGTCATTTTATGTACCAAAAAAAAATAAATGCAAAATACTCAAATGGCCATATTTCCTAAACTAGGCGTCAGCGGGGGTCATTTTATGCACCAAAAAAAAAATTCAAAATACTAAAATAGCTATATCTCCTAAACTAGGCGTCTGCGAGGGTCATTTTAAGCACCAGAAAAAAAAACACAAAAATCTCTATGTCTCCTAAACTATTCGTCTGCGGGGGTCATTTTATTCACCAGAAAAAAAAATTCTAAATACTAATATGGCTATATCACCTAAACAAGGCGTCTGCGGGGGTCATTTGCCTCAGAAAAAAAAATCAAAACACTTAAATGGCTATATCTCCTAAACTAGGCGTCTGCGGGGGTCTTTTTATGCACCAGAAAAAAAAATTCTAAATACTAAAATGGCTATATCTCCTAAGCTAGGCGTCTGCGGGGGTCATTTTATGCACCAAAAACCCAAAATACTAAAATGGCTATGTCTCTTAAACTAGGCGTCTGCGAGGGTCATTTTATGCACCAGAAAAAAAAAATTCTAAATACTAAAATAGCTATATCTCTTAAACTAGGCGTCTGCGGGGTCAAATTATGCACCAGAAAAAAAATGATAATACTAGAATGGCCGTCTGCGTGGGTCATTTTATGTACCAGAAAAAAAAAAATGCAAAATACTGAAATGGCCATATTTCCTAAACTAGGCGTCTGCGGGGGTCATTTTATGCACCAGAAAAGACTTTAAAACACAAAAATGGCTATATCTCCTAAACTAGGCGTCAGCAGCGGTCATTTTATGCACCAGAAAAAAAAAATTCTAAGCACTAAAATGGCTATATTTCCTAAACTATGCGCCTGCGGGGGTCATTTTACTCACCAAAAAAAAAATCTAAATACTAAAATGGCTAAATCTCCTAAACCAGGCGTCTGCGGGGGTCATTTTATGCACCAAAAAAAAACTTCAAAATACTAAAATAGCTATATCTCCTAAACTAGGCGTCTGCGATGGTCATTTTATGCGGGGGTCATTTGCCTCAGAAAAAAAAATCAAAACACTTAAATGGCTATATCCCCTAAACTAGGCGTCTGCGGGGGTCATTTTATGTACCAGAAAAAAAAAATGCAAAGTACTGAAATGGCCATATTTCCTAAGCTTGGCGTCTGCGGGGGTCATTTTATGCACCAAAAAAAAAACTTCAAAATACTAAAATAGCTATATCTCCTAAACTAGGCGTCTGCGAGGGTCATTTTATGCACCAGAAAAAAAAATTTCTAAATACTAAAATGGCTATATCTCCTAAACTAGGCGTCTGCGGGGGACATTTTATGCACCAGAGAAATAAAATCAAAATACTAAAATGGCTATATCTCCTAAACTAGGCGTCTGCGTGGGTCATTTTATGCACCAGAAAAAAAAACACAAAAATCTCTATGTCTCCTAAATTATTCGTCTGCGGGGGTCATTTTATTCACAAGAAAAAAAAATTCTAAATACTAAAAGGGCTATATCACCTAAACAAGGCGTCTGCGGGGTCATTTGCCTCAGAAAAAAAAAATCAAAACACTTAAATGGCTATATCTCCTAAACTAGGCGTCTGCGGGGGTCTTTTTATGCACCAGAAAAAAAAAATTCTAAATACTAAAATGGCTATATCTCCTAAGCTAGACGTCTGCTGGGGCCATTTTATGCACCAAAAGTCCAAAATACTAAAATGGCTATGTCTCTTAAACTAGGCGTCTGCGAGGGTCATTTTATGCATCAGAAAAAAAAAATTCTAAATACTAAAATAGCTATATCTCTTAAACTAGGCGTCTGCGGGGTCAAATTATGCACCAGAAAAAAAATGATAATACTAGAATGGCTATATCTCCTAAACTATTCGTCTGCGTGGGTCATTTTATGTACCAGAAAAAAAAATGCAAAATACTGAAATGGCCATATTTCCTAAACTAGGCGTCTGCGGGGGTCATTTTATGCACCAGGAAAGACTTCAAAACACAAAAATGGCTATATCTCCTAAACTAGGCGTCAGCAGCGATCATTTTTTGCACCAGAAAAAAAAATTCTAAGCACTAAAATGGCTATATTTCCTAAACTATGCGCCTGCGGGGGTCATTTTACTCACCAAAAAAAAAATCTAAATACTAAAATGGCAAAATCTCCTAAACTAGGCGTCTGCGATGGCCATTTTATGTACCAAAAAAAAAAAATGCAAAATACTCAAATGGCCATATTTCCTAAACTAGGCGTCTGCGGGGGTCATTTTATGCAGCAAAAAAAAACTTCAAAATAATAAAATAGCTATATCTCCTAAACTAGGTGTCTGCTAGGGTCATTTTATGCACCAGAAAAAAAAACACAAAAATCTCTATGTCTCCTAAACTATTCGTCTGCGGGGGTCATTTTATTCACCAGAAAAAAAAATTCTAAATACTAAAACGGCTATATCACCTAAACAAGGCGTCTGCGGGGGTCATTTGCCTCAGAAAAAAAAATCAAAACTCTTAAATGGCTATATCTCCTAAACTAGGCGTCTGCGGGGGTCTTTTTATGCACCAGAAAAAAAAAATCTAAATACTAAAATGGCTAAATCTCCTAAACCAGGCGTCTGCGGGGGTCATTTTATGCACCAAAAAAAAACTTCAAAATACTAAAATAGCTAAATCTCCTTAACTAGGCGTCTGCGATGGTCATTTTATGCGGGGGTCATTTGCCTCAGAAAAAAAAATCAAAACACTTAAATGGCTATATCTCCTAAACTAGGCGACTGCGGGAGTCTTTTTATGCACCAGAAAAAAAAAATTCTAAATACTAAAATGGCTATATCACCTAAACAAGGCGTCTGCGGGGGTCATTTGCCTCAGAAAAAAAAATCAAAACACTTAAATGGCTATATCTCTTAAACTAGGCGTCTGCGGGGTCAAATTATGCACCAGAAAAAAAAATCATAATACTAGAATGGCTATATCTCCTAAACTAGGCGTCTGCGGGGGTCATTTTATGTACCAAAAAAAAAAAATGCGAAATACTCAAATGGCCATATTTCCTAAACTAGGCGTCTGCGGGGTTCATTTTATGCACCAAAAAAAAAATTCAAAATACTAAAATAGCTATATCTCCTAAACTAGGCGTCTGCGAGGGTCATTTTATGCACCAGAAAAAAAAACACAAAAATCTCTATGTCTCCTAAACTATTCGTCTGCGGGGGTCATTTTATTCACCAGAAAAAAAAATTCTAAATACTAAAATGGCTATATCACCTAAACAAGGCGTCTGCGGGGGTCATTTGCCTCAGAAAAAAAAATCAAAACACTTAAATGGCTATATCTCCTAAACTAGGCGTCTGCGGGGATCTTTTTATGCACCAGAAAAAAAAATCTAAATACTAAAATGGCTAAATCTCCTAAACCAGTCGTCTGCGGGGGTCATTTTATGCACCAAAAAAAAACTTCAAAATACTAAAATAGCTATATCTCCTAAACTAGGCGTCTGCGATGGTCATTTTATGTACCAGAAAAAAAAATGCAAAATACTGAAACGGCCATATTTCCTAAGCTTGGCGTCTGCGGGGATCATTTTATGCATCAAAAAAAAACTTCAAAATACTAAAATAGCAATATCTCCTAAACTAGGCGTCTGCGAGGGTCATTTTATGCACCAGAAAAAAAAAATTCTAAATACTAAAATGGCTATATCTCTTAAACTAGGCGCCTGCGGGGTCAAATTATGCACCAGAAAAAAAATGATAATACTAGAATGGCTATATCTCCTAAACTATTCGTCTGCGTGGGTCATTTTATGTACCAGAAAAAAAAATGCAAAATACTGAAATGGCCATATTTCCTAAACTAGGCGTCTGCGGTTGTCATTTTATGCACCAAAAAAAAAAATTCTAAGCACTAAAATGGCTATATTTCCTAAACTATGCGCCTGCGGGGGTCATTTTACTCACCAAAAAAAAAATCTAAATACTAAAATGGCTAAATCTCCTAAACCAGGCGTCTGCGGGGGTCATTTTATGCACCAAAAAAAAACTTCAAAATACTAAAATAGCTATATCTCCTAAACTAGGCGTCTGCGATGGTCATTTTATGCGGGGGTCATTTGCCTCAGAAAAAAAAATCAAAACACTTAAATGGCTATATCTCCTAAACTAGGCGTCTGCGGGGGTCATTTTATGTACCAGAAAAAAAAAATGCAAAATACTGAAATGGCCTTATTTCCTAAGCTTGGCGTCTGCGGGGGTCATTTTATGCACCAAAAAAAAACTTCAAAATACTAAAATAGCTATATCTCCTAAACTAGGCGTCTGCGAGGGTCATTTTATGCACCAGAAAAAAAAAATTCTAAATACTAAAATGGCTATATCTCCTAAACTAAGCGTCTGCGGGTGACATTTTATGCACAAGAGAAATAAAATCAAAATACTAAAATGGCTATATCTCCTAAACTAGGCGTCTGCGAGGGTCATATTATGCACCAGAAAAAAAAACACAAAAATCTCTATGTCTCCTAAACTATTCGTCTGCGGGGGTCATTTTATTCACCAGAAAAAAAAATTCTAAATACTAAAATGGCTATATCACCTAAACAAGGCGTCTGCGGGGGTCATTTGCCTCAGAAAAAAAAATCAAAACACTTAAATGGCTATATCTCCTAAACTAGGCGTCTGCGGGGGTCTTTTTATGCACCAGAATAAAAAAATTCTAAATACTAAAATGGCTATATCTCATAAGCTAGGCGTCTGCGGGGGTCATTTTATGCACCAAAAGTCCAAAATACTAAAATGGCTATGTCTCTTAAACTAGGCGTCTGCGAGGGTCATTTTATGCATCAGAAAAAAAAGTTCTAAATACTAAAATAGCTATATCTCTTAAACTAGGCGTCTGCGGGGTCAAATTATGCACCAGAAAAAAAATGATAATACTAGAATGGCTATATCTCCTTAACTATTCGTCTGCGTGGGTCATTTTATGTACCAGAAAAAAAAATGCAAAATACTGAAATGGCCATATTTCCAAAACTAGGCGTCTGCGGGGTCAAATTATGCACCAGAAAAAAAAATCATAATACTAGAATGGCTATATCTCCTAAACAAGGCGTCTGCGGGGGTCATTTTATGTACCACAAAAAAAAAAATGCTAAATACTCAAATGGCCATATTTCCTAAACTAGGCGTCTGCGGGGGTCATTTTATGCACCAAAAAAAAACTTCAAAATACTAAAATAGCTATATCTCCTAAACTAGGCGTCTGCGAGGGTCAATTTATGCACCAGAAAAAAAAACACAAAAATCTCTATGTCTCCTAAACTATTCGTCTGCGGGGGTCATTTTATTCACCAGAAAAAAAAATTCTAAATACTAAAATAGCTATATCACCTAAACAAGGCGTCTGCGGGGGTTCATTTGCCTCAGAAAAAAAAAATCAAAACACTTAAATGGCTATATCTCCTAAACTAGGCGCCTGCGGGGGTCTTTTTATGCACCAGAAAAAAAAAATTCTAAATACTAAAATGGCTATATCTCCTAAGCTAGGCGTCTGCGGGGGTCATTTTATGCACCAAAAGTCCAAAATACTAAAATGGCTATGTCTCTTAAACTAGGCGTCTGCGAGGGTCATTTTATGCATCAGAAAAAAAAAATTCTAAATACTAAAATAGCTATATCTCTTAAACTAGGCGTCAGCGGGGTCAAATTATGCACCAGAAAAAAAATGATAATACTAGAATGGCCATATTTCCTAACCTAGGCGTCTGCGGGGGTCATTTTATGCACCAGAAAAGACTTCAAAACACAAGAATGGCTATATCTCCTAAACTGGGCGTCAGCAGCGGTCATTTTATGCACCAGAAAAAAAAAATTCTAAGCACTAAAATGGCTATATTTCCTAAACTATGCGCCTGCGGGGTCATTTTACTCACCAAAAAAAAAATCTAAATACTAAAATGGCTAAATCTCCTTAACTAGGCGTCTGCGATGGTCATTTTATGCGGGGGTCATTTGCCTCAGAAAAAAAAAATTAAAACACTTAAATGGCTATATCTCCTAAACTAGGCGTCTGCGGGAGTCTTTTTATGCACCAGAAAAAAAAAATTCTAAATACCAAAATGGCTATATCTCTTAAACTAGGCGTCTGCGGGGTCAAATTATGTACCAGAAAAAAAAATCATAATACTAGAATGGCTATATCTCCTAAACCAGGCGTCTGCGGGGGTTATTTTATGTACAAAAAAAAAAAATACAAAATACTCAAATGGCCATATTTCCTAGACTAGGCGTCTGCGGGGGTCTTTTTATGCACCAGAAAAAAAAAATCTAAATACTAAAATGGCTAAATCTCCTAAACCAGGCGGCTGCGAGGGTCATTTTATGCACCAAAAAAAAACTTCAAAATACTAAAATAGCTATATCTCCTAAACTAGGCGTCTGCGATGGTCATTTTATGCACCAGAAAAAAAAACTTCTAAGCACTAAAATGGCTATGTTTCCTAAACTATGCGCCTGCGGGGTCATTTTACTCACCAAAAAAAAAAATCTAAATACTAAAATGGCTAAATCTCCTAAACTAGGCGTCTGCGATGGTCATTTTATGCGGGGGTCATTTGCCTCAGAAAAAAAAATCAAAACACTTAAATGGCTATATCTCCTAAACTAGGCGCCTGCGGGGGTCTTTTTATGCACCAGAAAAAAAAATTCTAAATACTAAAATGGCTATATCTCCTAAGCTAGGCGTCTGCGGGGGTCATTTTATGCACCAAAAGTCCAAAATACTAAAATGGCTATGTCTCTTAAACTAGGCGTCTGCGAGGGTCATTTTATGCATCAGAAAAAAAAAATTCTAAATACTAAAATAGCTATATCTCTTAAACTAGGCGTCTGCGGGGTCAAATTATGCACCAGAAAAAAAATTATAATACTAGAATGGCTATATCTCCTAAACTATTCGTCTGCGTGGGTCATTTTATGTACCAGAAAAAAAATGCAAAATACTGAAATGGCCATATTTCCTAAGCTAGGCGTCTGCGGGGGTCATTTTATGCACCAGAAAAGACTTCAAAACACAAGAATGGCTATATCTCCTAAACTAGGCGTCAGCAGCGGTCATTTTATGCACCAGAAAAAAAAAATTCTAAGCACTAAAATGGCTATATTTCCTAAACTATGCGCCAGCGGGGTCATTTTACTCACCAAAAAAAAAATCTAAATACTAAAATGGCTAAATCTCCTTAACTAGGCGTCTGCGGTGGTCATTTTATGCGGGGGTCATTTGCCTCAGAAAAAAAAATCAAAACACTTAAATGGCTATATCTCCTAAACTGGGCGTCCGCGGGAGTCTTTTTATGCACCAGAAAAAAAAAATTCTAAATTCCAAAATGGCTATATCTCTTAAACTAGGCGTCTGCGGGGTCAAATTATGCACCAGAAAAAAAAATCATAATACTAGAATGGCTATATCTCCTAAACCAGGCGTCTGCGGGGGTTATTTTATGTACAAAAAAAAAAAAAACAAAATACTCAAATGGCCATATTTCCTAAACTAGGCGTCTGCGGGGGTCTTTTTATGCACCAGAAAAAAAAAATTTAAATACTAAAATGGCTAAATCTCCTAAACCAGGCGTCTGCGAGGGTCATTTTATGCACCAAAAAAAAACTTCAAAATACTAAAATAGCTATATCTCCTAAACTAGGCGTCTGCGATGGTCATTTTATGCACCAGAAAAAAAAATTCTAAGCACTAAAATGGCTATATTTCCTAAACTATGCGCCTGCGGGGTCATTTTACTCACCAAAAAAAAATTTAAATACTAAAATGGCTAAATCTCCTAAACTATTCGTCTGCGGGGGTTATTTTATTCACCAGAAAAAAAAATTCTAAATACTAAAATAGCTATATCACCTAAACAAGGCGTCTGCGGGGGTTCATTTGCCTCAGAAAAAAAAAATCAAAACACTTAAATGGCTATATCTCCTAAACTAGGCGCCTGCGGGGGTCTTTTTATGCACCAGAAAAAAAAAATTCTAAATACTAAAATGGCTATATCTCCTAAGCTAGGCGTCTGCGGGGGTCATTTTATGCACCAAAAGTCCAAAATACTAAAATGGCTATGTCTCTTAAACTAGGCGTCTGCGAGGGTCATTTTATGCATCAGAAAAAAAAAATTCTAAATACTAAAATAGCTATATCTCTTAAACTAGGCGTCTGCGGGGTCAAATTATGCACCAGAAAAAAAAAGATAATACTAGAATGGCTATATCTCCTAAACAAGGCGTCTGCGGGGGTCATTTTATGTACCACAAAAAAAAAAATGCTAAATACTCAAATGGCCATATTTCCTAAACTAGGCGTCTGCGGGGGTCATTTTATGCACCAAAAAAAAACTTCAAAATACTAAAATAGCTATGTCTCCTAAACTAGGCGTCTGCGAGGGTCATTTTATGCACCAGAAAAAAAACACAAAAATCTCTATGTCTCCTAAACTATTCGTCTGCGGGGGTCATTTTATTCACCAGAAAAAAAAATTCTAAATACTAAAATAGCTATATCACCTAAACAAGGCGTCTGCGGGGGTTCATTTGCCTCAGAAAAAAAAAATCAAAACACTTAAATGGCTATATCTCCTAAACTAGGCGCCTGCGGGGGTCTTTTTATGCACCAGAAAAAAAAAATTCTAAATACTAAAATGGCTATATCTCCTAAGCTAGGCGTCTGCGGGGGTCATTTTATGCACCAAAAGTCCAAAATACTAAAATGGCTATGTCTCTTAAACTAGGCGTCTGCGAGGGTCATTTTATGCATCAGAAAAAAAAAATTCTAAATACTAAAATAGCTATATCTCTTAAACTAGGCGTCTGCGGGGTCAAATTATGCACCAGAAAAAAAATGATAATACTAGAATGGCTATATCTCCTAAACTATTCGTCTGCGTGGGTCATTTTATGTACCAGAAAAAAAAATGCAAAATACTGAAATGGCCATATTTCCTAAACTAGGCGTCTGCGGGGGTCATTTTATGCACCAGAAAAGACTTCAAAACACAAGAATGGCTATATCTCCTAAACCAGGCGTCAGCAGCGGTCATTTTATGCACCAGAAAAAAAAAATTCTAAGCACTAAAATGGCTATATTTCCTAAACTATGCGCCTGCGGGGTCATTTTACTCACCAAAAAAAAAATCTAAATACTAAAATGGCTAAATCTCCTTAACTAGGCGTCTGCGATGGTCATTTTATGCGGGGTCATTTGCCTCAGAAAAAAAGATCAAAACACTTAAATGGTTATATCTCCTAAACTAGGCGTCTGCGGGAGTCTTTTTATGCACCAGAAAAAAAAAATTCTAAATACCAAAATGGCTATATCTCTTAAACTAGGCGTCTGCGGGGTCAAATTATGCACCAGAAAAAAAAATCATAATACTAGAATGGCTATATCTCCTAAACCAGGCGTTTGCGGGGGTTATTTTATGTACAAAAAAAAAAATACAAAATACTCAAATGGCCATATTTCCTAAACTAGGCGTCTGCGGGGGTCTTTTTATGCACCAGAAAAAAAAAATCTAAATACTAAAATGGCTAAATCTCCTAAACCAGGCGTCTGCGAGGGTCATTTTATGCACCAAAAAAAAACTTCAAAATACTAAAATAGCTATATCTCCTAAACTAGGCGTCTGCGATGGTCATTTTATGCACCAGAAAAAAAAAATTCTAAGCACTAAAATGGCTATATTTCCTAAACTATGCGCCTGCGGGGTCATTTTACTCACCAAAAAAAAAATCTAAATACTAAAATGGCTAAATCTCCTAAACTAGGCGTCTGCGATGGTCATTTTATGCGGGGGTCATTTGCCTCAGAAAAAAAAATCAAAACACTTAAATGGCTATATCTCCTAAACTAGGCGTCTGCGGGAGTCTTTTTATGCACCAGAAAAAAAAAATTCTAAATACCAAAATGGCTATATCTCTTAAACTAGGCGTCTGCGGGGTCAAATTATGCACCAGAAAAAAAAATCATAATACTAGAATGGCTATATCTCCTAAACCAGGCGTCTGCGGGGGTTATTTTATGTACAAAAAAAAACTACAAAATACTCAAATGGCCATATTTCCTAAACTAGGCGTCTGCGGGGGTCTTTTTATGCACCAGAAAAAAAAAATCTAAATACTAAAATGGCTAAATCTCCTAAACCAGGCGTGTGCGAGGGTCATTTTATGCACCAAAAAAAAACTTCAAAATACTAAAATAGCTATATCTCCTAAACTAGGCGTCTGCGATGGTCATTTTATGCGGGGGTCATTTGCCTCAGAAAAAAAAATCAAAACACTTAAATGGCTATATCTCCTAAACTAGGCGTCTGCGGGAGTCTTTTTATGCACCAGAAAAAAAAAATTCTAAATACCAAAATGGCTATATCTCTTAAACTAGGCGTCTGCGGGGTCAAATTATGCACCAGAAAAAAAAATCATAATACTAGAATGGCTATATCTCCTAAACTAGGCGTCTGCGGGGGTTATTTTATGTACAAAAAAAAAAAATACAAAATACTCAAATGGCCATATTTCCTAAACTAGGCGTCTGCGGGGGTCATTTTATGCACAAAAAAAAAAACTTCAAAATACTAAAATAGCTATATCTCCTAAACTAGGCGTCTGCGAGGGTCATTTTATGCACCAGAAAAAAAAACACAAAAATCTCTATGTCTCCTAAACTATTCGTCTGCGGGGGTCATTTTATTCACTAGAAAAAAAAATTCTAAATACTAAAATGGCTATATCTCTTAAACTAGGCGCCTGCGGGGTCAAATTATGCACCAGAAAAAAAATGATAATACTAGAATGGCTATATCTCCTAAACTATTCGTCTGCGTGGGTCATTTTATGTACCAAAAAAAAAAAACCTGCAAAATACTCAAATGGCCATATTTCCTAAACTAGGCGTCTGCGGGGGTCATTTTATGCACCAAAAAAAAACTTCAAAATACTAAAATAGCTATATCTCCTAAACTAGGCGTCTGCGAGGGTCATTGTATGCACCAGAAAAAAAAACACAAAAATCTCTATGTCTCCTAAACTATTCGTCTGCGGGGGTCATTTTATTCACCAGAAAAAAAAATTCTAAATACTAAAATGGCTATAAAACCTAAACAAGGCGTCTGCGGGGGTCATTTGCCTCAGAAAAAAAAAATCAAAACACTTAAATGGCTATATCTCCTAAACTAGGCGTCTGCGGGGGTCTTTTTATGCACCAGAAAAAAAAAATTCTAAATACTAAAATAGCTATATCTCTTAAACTAGGCGTCTGCGGGGCCATATTATGCACCAGCAAAAAAATTATAATACTAGAATGGCTATATCTCCTAAACTATTCGTCTGCGTGGATCATTTTATGTACCAGAAAAAAAAATGCAAAATACTGAAATGGCCATATTTCCTAAACTAGGCGTCTGCGGGGGTCATTTTATGCACCAGAAAAGACTTCAAAACACAAAAATGGCTATATCTCCTAAACTAGGCGTCAGCAGCTGTCATTTTATGCACCAGAAAAAAAAAATTCTAAGCACTAAAATGGCTATATTTCCTAAACTATGCGCCTGCGGGGGTCATTGTACTCACCAAAAAAAAAATCTAAATACTAAAATGGCTAAATCTCCTAAACTAGGCGTCTGTAAGGGTCATTTTATGCACCAAAAAAAAGCTGCAAAATACTAAAATAGCTATATCTTCTAAACTAGGCGTCTGCGGGGGTCATTTTATGTACCAGAAAAAAAAAAATGCTAAATACTGAAATGGCCATATTTCCTAAGCTAGGCGTCTGCGGGGGTCATTTTATGCACCAAAAAAAAACTTCAAAATACTAAAATAGCTATATCTCCTAAACTAGGCGTCTGCGAGGGTCATTTTATGCACCAGAAAAAAAAATTCTAAATACTAAAATTGCTATATCTCCTAAACTAGGCGTCTGCGGGGGACATTTTATGCAACAGAGAAAAAAAATCAAAATACTAAAATGGCTATATCTCCTAAACTAGGCGTCGGCGTGGGTCATTTCATGCACCAGAAAAACAAATTCTAAATACTAAAATGGCTATATCTCCTACACTAGGGGTCTGCTTGGGTCGTTTTATGCGACAGAAAAAAGAAATCCAAAATACTAAAATGGCGATATCTCCTAAACTAGGCGTCTGCGGGGGTCTTTTTATGCACCAAAATCTCTATATCACCTAAACTAGGCGTCTGCGGTTGTCATTTTATGCACCAACAATCCAAAATACTAAAATGACTATGTCTCTTAAACTAGGCGTCTGCGAGGGTCATTTTATGCACCAGAAAAAAAAAAATTCTAAATACTAAATTAGCTATATCTCTTAAACTAGGCGTCTGCGGGGTCAAATTATGCACCAGAAAAAAAATGATAATACTAGAATGGTTATATCTCCTAAACTATTCGTCTGCGGGGGTCATTTTATGCACCAGAAAAGACTTCAAAACACAAAAATGGCTATATCTCCTAAACTAGGCGTCAGCAGCTGTCATTTTATGCACCAGAAAAAAAAAATTCTAAGCACTAAAATGGCTATATTTCCTAAACTATGCGCCTGCGGGGGTCATTGTACTCACCAAAAAAAAAATCTAAATACTAAAATGGCTAAATCTCCTAAACTAGGCGTCTGTGAGGGTCATTTCATGCACCAAAAAAAAACTGCAAAATACTAAAATAGCTATATCTCCTAAACTAGGCGTCTGCGGGGGTCATTTTATGTACCAGAAAAAAAAAATGCAAAATACTGAAATGGCCATATTTCCTAAGCTAGGCGTCTGTGGGGGTCATTTTATGCACCAAAAAAAAACTTCAAAATACTAAAATAGCTATATCTCCTAAACCAAGCGTCTGCGAGGGTCATTTTATGCACCAGAAAAAAAAATTCTAAATACTAAAATGGCTATATCTCCTAAACTAGGCGTCTGCGGGGGACATTTTATGCACCAGAGAAAAAAAATCAAAATACTAAAATGGCTATATCTCCTAAACTAGGCGTCGGCGAGGGTCATTTCATGCACCAGAAAAACAAATTCTAAATACTAAAATGGCTATATCTCCTACACTAGGGGTCTGCTTGGGTCGTTTTATGCGACAGAAAAAAGAAATCCAAAATACTAAAATGGCGATATCTCCTAAACTAGGCGTCTGCGGGGGTCTTTTTATGCACCAAAATCTCTATATCTCCTAAACTAGGCGTCTGCGGTTGTCATTTTATGCACCAACAATCCAAAATACTAAAATGACTATGTCTCTTAAACTAGGCGTCTGCGAGGGTCATTTTATGCACCAGAAAAAAAAAATTCTAAATACTAAATTAGCTATATCTCTTAAACTATGCGTCTGCGGGGTCAAATTATGCACCAGAAAAAAAATGATAATACTAGAATGGTTATATCTCCTAAACTATTCGTCTGCGGGGGTCATTTTATGCACCAGAAAAGACTTCAAAACACAAAAATGGCTATATCTCCTAAACTAGGCTTCAGCAGCTGTCATTTTATGCACCAGAAAAAAAAAATTCTAAGCACTAAAATGGCTATATTTCCTAAACTATGCGCCTGCGGGGGTCATTGTACTCACCAAAAAAAAAATCTAAATACTAAAATGGCTAAATCTCCTAAACTAGGCGTCTGTGAGGGTCATTTTATGCACCAAAAAAAAACTGCAAAATACTAAAATAGCTATATCTCCTAAACTAGGCGTCTGCGGGGGTCATTTTATGTACCAGAAAAAAAAAATGCAAAATACTGAAATGGCCATATTTCCTAAGCTAGGCGTCTGTGGGGGTCATTTTATGCACCAAAAAAAAACTTCAAAATACTAAAATAGCTATATCTCCTAAACCAAGCGTCTGCGAGGGTCATTTTATGCACCAGAAAAAAAAATTCTAAATACTAAAATGGCTATATCTCCTAAACTAGGCGTCTGGGGACATTTTATGCACCAGAGAAAAAAAATCAAAATACTAAAATGGCTATATCTCCTAAACTAGGCGTCTGCGTGGGTCATTTCATGCACCAGAAAAAAAAATTCTAAATACTAAAATGGCTATATCTCCTACACTAGGGGTCTGCAGGGGTCAAATTAAGCACCAGAAAAAAAAATCATAATACTAGAATGGCTATATCTCCTAAACTAGTCGTTAACGGCGGTCATTTTATGCACCAGAAAAAAAAATTCTAAGCACTAAAATGGCTATATTTCCTAAACTAGGCGTCTGCGGGGGTCATTTTACTCACCAAAAAAATAATCCAAATACTAAAATGGCTAAATCTCCTAAACTATGCGTCTGCGGCGATCATTTTACGCACCACAAAAAAAAATTCAAAATACTAAAATGGCTATATCTCCTAAACTAGGCGGCTGCGCGTGTCACTTTGTGCACCAGAAAAAAAAATTCCAAGATACTAAAACGGCTATATTTCCTAAACTACCGTCTGCGGCGGTCATATTAAAAAAAATTAAGAATACTAAAATGGCTATATCTCCTTAACTAGGCGCCTGCGGGGGTCATTTTACTCACCAGAAAAAAATCTAAATACTAAAATGGATAAATATTCTAAACTAGGCGTCTGCGGGGGTCATTTTTTGCTCCCAAAAAAAAAATTCAAAACACTAAAATGTCTATATCTCTTAAACTAAGGGTCTGCGCGAGTCATTAAATGCACCAGAAAAGACCTCAAAACACAAATATGGCTATATCTCCTAAGCTAGGCGGCTGCGGGGGTCAGTTTTTGCACCAGAAAAAAAAATCAAAAATACTAAAATGGCCATATTTCCTAAACTAGGCATCTGCGGGGGACATTTTATGCACCAGAAAAAAAATTTAAAATACAAAAATGGCTGCATCTCCTAAACTAGTGGTCTGCTTGGGTCGTTTTATGCGCCAGAAAAAAGAAATCCAAAATACTAAAATGGCGATATCTCCTAAACTAGGCGTCTGCGGGGGTCATTTTATGCACCAAAATCTCTATATCTCCTAAACTAGGCGTCTGCGGGGGTCATTTTATGCACCAAAAATCCAAAATACTAAAATGACTATGTCTCTTAAACTAGGCGTCTGCGAGGGTCATTTTATGCACCAGAAAAAAAAAATTCTAAATACTAAAATAGCTATATCTCTTAAACTAGGCGTCTGCGGGGTCAAATTATGCACCAGAAAAAAAATGATAATACTAGAATGGTGATATCTCCTAAACTATTCGTCTGCGGGGGTCATTTTATGTACCAGAAAAGACTTCAAAACACAAAAATGGCTATATCTCCTAAACTAGGCGTCAGCAGCTGTCATTTTATGCACCAGAAAAAAAAAATTCTAAGCACTAAAATGGCTATATTTCCTAAACTATGCGCCTGCGGGGGTCATTGTACTCACCAAAAAAAAAATCTAAATACTAAAATGGCTAAATCTCCTAAACTAGGCGTCTGTGAGGGTCATTTTATGCACCAAAAAAAAACTGCAAAATACTAAAATAGCTATATCTCCTAAACTAGGCGTCTGCGGGGGTCATTTTATGTACCAGAAAAAAAAAATGCAAAATACTGAAATGGCCATATTTCCTAAGCTAGGCGTCTGTGGGGGTCATTTTATGCACCAAAAAAAAACTTCAAAATACTAAAATAGCTATATCTCCTAAACCAAGCGTCTGCGAGGGTCATTTTATGCACCAGAAAAAAAAATTCTAAATACTAAAATGGCTATATCTCCTAAACTAGGCGTCTGCGGGGGACATTTTATGCACCAGAGAAAAAAAATCAAAATACTAAAATGGCTATATCTCCTAAACTAGGCGTCTGCGTGGGTCATTTCATGCACCAGAAAAAAAAATTCTAAATACTAAAATGGCTATATCTCCTACACTAGGGGTCTGCAGGGGTCAAATTAAGCACCAGAAAAAAAAATCATAATACTAGAATGGCTATATCTCCTAAACTAGTCGTTAACGGCGGTCATTTTATGCACCAGAAAAAAAAATTCTAAGCACTAAAATGGCTATATTTCCTAAACTAGGCGTCTGCGGGGGTCATTTTACTCACCAAAAAAATAATCCAAATACTAAAATGGCTAAATCTCCTAAACTATGCGTCTTCGGCGATCATTTTACGCACCACAAAAAAAAATTCAAAATACTAAAATGGCTATATCTCCTAAACTAGGCGGCTGCGCGTGTCACTTTGTGCACCAGAAAAAAAAATTCCAAGATACTAAAACGGCTATATTTCCTAAACTACCGTCTGCGGCGGTCATATTATAAAAAATTAAAAATACTAAAATGGCTATATCTCCTAAACTAGGCGCCTGCGGGGGTCATTTTACTCACCAGAAAAAAATCAAAATACTAAAATGGATAAATATCCTAAACTAGGCGTCAGCGGGGGTCATTTTATGCTCCCAAAAAAAAAATTCAAAACACTAAAATGTCTATATCTCTTAAACTAAGGGTCTGCGCGAGTCATTAAATGCACCAGAAAAGACCTCAAAACACAAATATGGCTATATCTCCTAAGCTAGGCGGCTGCGGGGGTCAGTTTTTGCACCAGAAAAAAAAATCAAAAATACTAAAATGGCCATATTTCCTAAACTAGGCATCTGCGGGGGACATTTTATGCACCAGAAAAAAAAATTTAAAATACAAAAATGGCTGCATCTCCTAAACTAGTGGTCTGCTTGGGTCGTTTTATGCGCCAGAAAAAAGAAATCCAAAATACTAAAATGGCGATATCTCCTAAACTAGGCGTCTGCGGGGGTCATTTTATGCACCAAAATCTCTATATCTCCTAAACTAGGCGTCTGCGGGGGTCATTTTATGCACCAAAAATCCAAAATACTAAAATGACTATGTCTCTTAAACTAGGCGTCTGCGAGGGTCATTTTATGCACCAGAAAAAAAAAATTCTAAATACTAAAATAGCTATATCTCTTAAACTAGGCGTCTGCGGGGTCAAATTATGCACCAGAAAAAAAATGATAACACTAGAATGGTTATATCTCCTAAACTATTCGTCTGCGGGGGTCATTTTATGTACCAGAAAAAAAAATGCAAAATACTGAAGTGGCCATATTTCCTAAACTAGGCGTCTGCGGGGGTCATTTTATGCACCAGAAAAGACTTCAAAACACAAAAATGGCTGTATCTCCTAAACTAGGCGTCAGCAGCGGTCATTTTATGGACCAGAAAAAAAAAATTCTAAGCACTAAAATGGCTATATTTCCTAAACTATGCGCCTGCGGGGGTCATTTTACTCACCAAAAAAAAAATCTAAATACTAAAATGGCTAAATCTCCTAAACTAGGCTTCTGCGGGGGTCCTTTTATGCACCATAAAAAAAAAATTCTAAATAATAAAATGGCTATATCCCCTAAGCTAGGCGTCTGCGGGGGTCATTTTATGCACCAAAAATCAAAAACACTAAAATGGTTTTGTCTCTTAAACTAGGCGTCTGCGAGGGTCATTTTATGCAGCAGAAAAAAAAATTCTAAATACTAAAATAGCTATATCTCTTAAACTAGGCGTCTGCGGGGTCAAATTAAGCACCAGAAAAAAAATGATAATACTAGAATGGCTATATCTCCTAAACTATTCGTCTGCGGGGATCATTTTATGTACCAGAAAAAAAATCAAAATACTAAAATGGATATATCTCCAAAACTAGGCGTCTGCGGGGGTCATTTTGCGCACCAGAAAAAAAAATTCTAAATACTAAAATTGCTATATCTCCTAAACTAGGCGTCCGCGCGGGTCATTTTATGCACCAGAAAAGACTTCAAAACACAAAAATGGCTATATCTCCTAAACTACGCGTCAGCGGCGGTCATTTTATGCACCAGAAAAAAAAATTCAAAACATAAAAATGGCTATATCTCCTAAATTAGGCGGCTGCGCGGGTCATTTTATGCACCTGAAAAAAAAATCCAAAATACTAAAATGGCTATATTTCCTAAGCTACCCGTCTGCGGGGTTCATTTTATACAACAGAAAGAAAAAATTAAAAAATACTAAAATGGCTATATCTCCTAAACTAGGCGTCTGCGGGGGACATTTTATGCCCCAGAAAAAAAAATTGTAAATATTAAAATGGCTGCATCTCCTAAATTAGTGGTCTGCGGGGGTCGTTTTATGCGCCAGAAAAAAGAAATCCAAAATACTAAAATGGCGATATCTCCTAAACTAGGCGTCTGCGGGGGTCATTTTGTGCACCAAAAATCCAAAATACTAAAACGGCTATATCTCTTAAACTAGGCGTCTGCGAGGGTCCTTTTAAGCACCAGAAAAAAAAAAATTTCTAAATAGTAAAATAGCTATATCTCCTAAACTATGCGTCCGCGGGGGTCATTTTATGCACCAAAAATCCAAAATACTAAAATGGCTATATCTCCTAAACTAAGCGTCTGCGGGGGTCATTTTATGCACCAGAAAAAAAATCAAAATACTAAAATGGATATATCTCCAAAACTAGGCGTCTGCGGGGGTCCTTTTGCGCACCAGAAAAAAAAATTCTAAATACTAAAATTGCTATATCTCCTAAACTAGGCGTCCGCGCGGGTCATTTTATGCACCAGAAAAGACTTCAAAACACAAAAATGGCTATATCTCCTAAACTAGGCGGCTGCGGGGGTCATTTTGAGCACCAGAAAAAAAAAATCCAAAATACTAAAATGGCCATATTTCCTAAACTAGGCGTCTGCGGGGGACATTTTATGGCCCAGAAAAAAAAATTTTAAATATTAAAATGGCTGCATCTCCTAAACTAGTGGTCTGCGGGGGTCGTTTTATGCGCCAGAAAAAAGAAATCCAAAATACTAAAATGGCGATATCTCCTAAACCAGGCGTCTGCGGGGGTGATTTTATGCACCAAAAATCCAAAATACTAAAATGGCTAAATCTCCTAAACTAAGCGTCTGCGGAGGTCATTTTATGCACCAGAAAAAAAAAATTCCAAATACTAAAATAGCTATATCTCTTAAACTAGGCATCTGCGGGGTCAAATTAAGCACCAGAAAAAAAATGATAATACTAGAATGGCTATATCTCCTAAACTATTCGTCTGCGGGGGTCATTTTATGTACCAGAAAAAAAAATGCAAAATACTGAAGTGGCCATATTTCCTAAACTAGGCGTCTGCGGGGGTCATTTTATGCACCAGAAAAGACTTCAAAACACAAAAATGGCTATATCTCCTAAACTAGGCGTCAGCAGCGGTCATTTTATGCACCAGAAAAAAAAAATTCTAAGCACTAAAATGGCTATATTTCCTAAACTATGCGCCTGCGGGGGACATTTTACTCACCAAAAAAAAAATCTAAATACTAAAATGGCTAAATCTCCTAAACTAGGCTTCTGCGGGGGTCTTTTTATGCACCAGAAAAAAAAATTCTAAATACTAAAATGGCTATATCCCCTAAGCTAGGCGTCTGCGGGGGTCATTTTATGCACCAAAAATCAAAAATACTAAAATGGCTATGTCTCTTAAACTAGGCGTCTGCGAGGGTCATTTTATGCACCAGAAAAAAAAAATTCTAAATACTAAAATAGCTATATCTCTTAAACTAGGCATCTGCGGGGTCAAATTAAGCACCAGAAAAAAAATGATAATACTAGAATGGCTATATCTCCTAAACTATTCGTCTGCGGGGGTCATTTTATGCACCAGAAAAGACTTCAAAACACAGAAATGGCTATATCTCCAAAACTAGGCGTCTGCGGGGGTCATTTTGCGCACCAGAAAAAAAAAATTCTAAATACTAAAATTGCTATATCTCCTAAACTAGGCGTCCGCGCGGGTCATTTTATGCACCAGAAAAGACTTCAAAACACAAAAATGGCTATATCTCCTAAACTATGCGCCTGCGGGGGTCATTTTACTCACCAAAAAAAAAATCTAAATACTAAAATGGCTAAATCTCCTAAACTAGGCGTCTGCGGGGGTCATTTTATGCACCAGAAAAAAAAAACACAAAAATCTCTATGTCTCCTAAACTATTCGTCTGCGGGGGTCATTTTATTCACCAAAAAAAAAATTCTAAATACTAAAATGGCTATATCACCTAAACAAGGCGTCTGCGGGGGTCGTTTGCCTCAGAAAAAATAAATCAAAACACTTAAAGGCAATATCTCCTAAACTAGGCGTCTGCGGGTGTCTTTTTATGCACCAGAAAAAAAAAATTCTAAATACTAAAATGGCTATATCTCCTAAGCTAGGCGTCTGCGGGGGTCATTTTATGCACCAAAAATCCAAAATACTAAAATGGCTATGTCTCTTAAACTAGGCGTCTGCGAGGGTCATTTTATGCACCAGAAAAAAAAAATTCTAAATACTAAAATAGCCATATCTCTTAAACTAGGCGTCTGCGGGGTCAAATTATGCACCAGAAAAAAAATGATAATACTAGAATGGCTATATCTCCTAAACTATTCGTCTGCGGGGGTCATTTTATGCACCAGAAAGACTTCAAAACACAAAAATGGCTATATCTCCTAAACTAGGCGTCTACGGGGTCATTTTGTGCACCAG
This sequence comes from Volucella zonaria, assembly GCA_963966105.1. Classification (NCBI taxonomy): domain Eukaryota; kingdom Metazoa; phylum Arthropoda; class Insecta; order Diptera; family Syrphidae; genus Volucella; species Volucella zonaria. Next base: position 7,751,391 of record CAWYQB010000254.1, on the reverse strand, counting down.
AAAAAAAAATTCCAAAATACTAAAATGGCTATATTTGCTAAACTACCCGTCTGCGGGGGTCATTTTATACACCAGAAAAAAAAAATTCAAAATACCAAAATGGCTATATCTCCTAAACTAGGCGCCTGCGGGGGTCATTTTACTCACCAGAAAAAAAACCTAAATACTAGAATGGATAAATCTCCTAAACTAGGCGTCTGCGGGGGTCATTTTATGCACCAAAAATCAAAAATATTAAAATGGCTATATTTCCTAAACTATTCGTCTGCGAGGGTCATTTTATGCACCAGAAAAAAAAATTCTAAATACTAAAATGGCTATATCTCCTACACTAGGGGTCTGCAGGGGTCTTTTTATGAACCAGAAAAAAAAATTCAAAACACAAAAATGGCTATATCTCCTAAACTAGGCGTCTCCGGGGGACATTTTATGCACCAGAGAAAAAAAATCAAAATACTAAAATGGCTATATCTCCTTCACTAGGGGTCTGCAGGGGTCTTTTTATGAACCAGAAAAAAGAATTCGAAGCACTAAAATGGCTTAATCTCCTAAACTAGGCGTTTGCGGGGGTCATTTTATGTACCAGAAAAAAAAATGCAAAATACTGAAATGGCCATATTTCCTAAACTGGGCGTCTGCGGGGGTCATTTTATGCACCAAAAAAATCTTCAAAATACTAAAATTTCTATTTCTCCTAAACTAGGCGTCTGCGGGGGTCATTTTATGCATCAGGAAAGACTTCAAAACACAAAAATGGCTATATCTCCAAAACTAGGCGTCAGCGGCGGTCATTTTATGCACCAGAAAAAAAAATTCTAAGCATTAAAATGGCTATATTTCCTAAACTAGGCGTCTGCGGGGGTCATTTTACTCACCAAAAAAAAACTCTAAATACTAAAATGGCTAAATCTCCTAAACTACGCGTCTGCGGCGATCATTTTATGTACCAGAAAAAAAAAATGCAAAATACTGAAATGGCCATATTTCCTAAACTAGGCGTCTGCGGGAGTCTTTTTATGCACCAGAAAAAAAAAATTCTAAATACCAAAATGGTTATATCTCCTAAGCTAGGCGTCTGCGGGGGTCATTTTATGCACCAAAAATCCAAAATACTAAAATGGCTATGTCTCTTAAACTAGGGGTCTGCGGGGTCATTTTATGCTGGGGTCATTTGCCTCAGAAAAAAAAATCAAAACACTTAAATGGCTATATCTCCTAAACTAGGCGTCTGCGGGAGTCTTTTTATGCACCAGAAAAAAAAACTTCGAAATACTAAAATAGCTATATCTCCTAAACTAGGCGTCTGCGAGGGTCATTTTATGCACCAGAAAAAAAAATTCTAAATACTAAAATGGCTATATCTCCTAAACTAGGCGTCTGCGGGGGATATTTTATGCACCAGAGAAAAAAAATCAAAATACTAAAATGGCTGTATCTCCTAAACTAGGCGTCTGCGGGGGTCATTTTACTCACCAAAAAAAACTCTAAATACTAAAATGGCTAAATCTCCTAAACTACGCTTCTGCGGCGATCATTTTATGTACCAGAAAAAAAAAATGCAAAATACTGAAATGGCCATATTTCCTAAACTAGGCGTCTGCGGGAGTCTTTTTATGCACCAGAAAAAAAAAATTCTAAATACCAAAATGGCTATATCTCCTAAGCTAGGCGTCTGCGGGGGTCATTTTATGCACCAAAAATCCAAAATACTAAAATGGCTATGTCTCTGAAACTAGGGGTCTGCGGGGTCATTTTATGCGGGGGTCATTTGCCTCAGAAAAAAAAATCAAAACACTTAAATGGCTATATCTCCTAAACTAGGCGTCTGCGGGAGTCTTTTTATGCACCAGAAAAAAAAACTTCGAAATACTAAAATAGCTATATCTCCTAAACTAGGCGTCTGCGAGGGTCATTTTATGCACCAGAAAAAAAAATTCTAAATACTAAAATGGCTATATCTCCTAATCCAACGTACTCACACACATAAACGACTCTATCAATCTTCTCCGTACTGATCTCGACTGGCTTTTTCAATCATCCTCCAAAACAATACATCCCACCCCGCATCCATCAGACTCTACGCTCGATGACTTAACCCTAAAAATAATAGACGTCAGCGAGGAACTCATAGCAACTCGTTTGACCGTTGCCGAAATCGGTAAAGAAGTGAGATTGGCTTCCCACAAAATCGATGGAATCCCCGATCAAATTCAACTTCAAGCTAGTTCCCCGTACAATGTCTCAATTCATAATGAATTAGTAGACATGGAGTCATTTTCAAATACTCCTCCAGCCGCCCTAACAACGGAAACCGAAACCGCGCCGCCTATCCCGCCCGCCCCCGCCCCACGAAAACTGCTCAAACAATTCGGAACTTCATGGACCCCCTCCGAATGGAAAAGCCGACTCGAAAAGTTGAAAGAGGGAAACCATACAGCATTCTACGTTGAAGGGGCTCCTCAACACGCTGATGTTAGTTGGGTGCGGAATTTCTTTCACCGAAATTATGCCATCACCATTAGCGAGTGCGAGATGATTTCCCCTGCTGACTCCAATAGTTCCTGCAGCTTCAAAATCAGCATCCCAACCAAATATTCATGGTTATTCCCCACTTCCCCTGCTAAGGCCACTAAACCTGGGAAGATAAGTATCACCAAATGCTCTGAGGAACGAGAAAACCCACGTGTCGACGACAACCAAAATTTTAAAAATAAACGTAACGATAAGCTTAAAAAAAGACCGCTCCCAAACCCCGCTCCAACTAAAAAGCACGCTAATAAAAAACGAAGCTCTAATCCCGATCCCAACTGGAGCTTCAAAACGAATTTGTTCCCCGATTTTAGTCCCCCCTCCTCACTTATCCGACACAAAGCCCTTACACACCAATCCTCTAATCCGCTAATTTCCAATGTTCCACCCAAGCCCCCGCGCCAACGCGTCTCTTTCAACTTAACCCCAACCACCCATATTATCCCTTCTCAATCTTCTACGCCACCGATCCCAGCAAACAACTCATTTCCTAACTTCGACCTACAAACTGGGGCTAAGTACCCTAATTTTATTAACTCCCATACCCTAAACCCAACATCTCATCCGGCGCCTAACTCCATATCCAACCACGAATCTCCATCTCTCTCCTCCACTGCCCCTATTCTTGATCCTCTTTTTCCCCCCACAGTTAAACTAACCCAGCAAACCAATGGAACTACAGAAAGTCGCTATGCACTCTCTAGGCTTAGAGAGAGAAAGATATATGAAAACATTCGTCTCTTTCTCGCCTATCTACACGACAAATCGGACTCGGTCTGCTACGAAGGGAAGACCAAAACCAGCGTCATGGTATCCATCCAGCAGGAAGGCCTCCCTACCGACCCTATCAGTCTCAGGAACCTTTATGTCAGGTACCACGAGATTTTTAGCATGTCCCCTCAGAAAGTAGCAGACGACCTTGCTGCTTTCGGCCACTACGTTCACTCTAAACGAGTCTCACACCTACAGCGAAGCCGAGCTGACCACGATAAATTTTTTCGTCCATAACGTGCCTTCCTTGTCAGCACTTAAACCATCCCGCCATACATCTCCACCCCACAACATCCCTCTTACATTTTACTACCAGAATGTAAGAGGTCTTCGTTCTAAAACCAATGCTGTCCTACGTCAATCGCATTCTCTTCCCTTTGATATTTACGCCTTGACCGAAACCAATTTGATTCCCGACATAAAGAACCAGGAATTGTTCCCCCCTACTTTTAATGTTTTTCGCGACGACGATCCTACCCGCCCACATGATGATTCCCCCTGTCGAGGCGTCCTACTGGCGATCCACAACAGCCTTAACTCTTCCCCCATTACCATCTCTTCATCCTCTAAAGTCGACTTTGTCGCTATAAAAATATCACTCCCCTTCAAGTCCCTTTACGTTTTATGTTGCTACATCCTGCCAGCTCAACCTACCGAATCTTACCAACTTGTTGTCGATGCGATCGACTATTTAATTGACCTGTCTGACTCTACTGACGATATCTTTGTTTTCGGCGACTTTAATCTTCCTCAGCTACAGTAGATTCCATCAGACGATCAATCGTTCTTCATCGCTTCAAATGCCAACTCAGCTAAGGATTGTCTCTTCTTAGATCGCTTAACAGACTCAAGTCTATGCCAAGTCAGTGGTGTATCCAACTATATGGGCAGGCAATTGGACCTTACTTTCACAGCAGATTCAATCAACTCCTCAGTCTCACTTTGTCCCCTATCTCTCTCCACAATCGACAACTACCACCCCCCCCTTCTACTTTCATTTTTTCATAACTCTTCTCTCCAGTCCACTCCTCCCACAACTCTCTCATCCTATGACTTCCACAAAGCAAACTTTCACAAAATCAGTGACTATCTTAGCAGATCCCCCTTTAACTTTCACAACCTAAGCGTAAATGATGCCTTATCCATTTTTTATAAAGAAATATTTAATTCTTTCAGCCTTTACGTTCCGTTTTCCCGCCTTAAAACATCATCTACTAGTCCTCCCTGGTATAATCGCAAGCTTCGTTCCTTACGAAACAAGAGAAACAAGTTATGGGCTGTTTTCCTGCGTACCAGATCCTTGTCCGACTATTCCAACTATCTTGGTGCTTATCTTCATTTCACCGAAATTTACGATTCCCTTTACCAGCGTTACCTTAACAATGCGCAAGTCAACCTTATAAATGACCCTAAGTCCTTTTACCAATTTGTTAACTACAAAAGAAAGTCCGATGGTTACCCTCCTTCCCTCTCTTTCAACAACAAGTCATCAACCGATCCACTCACGATTGCCAACCTATTTGCCAGCTTCTTTAAACAATCCTTTACCAACGACTCCTTTGTACCAGATCCATCCTATTTTCGTTACCTACTGAACTTCTCCAACGGCCCACTTCTCTCTCACATCTTGGATCCCTCCTATATCGAATATAAATTACACCAACTCAATGATGAATTTACATCCGGTCCAGATGGCCTCCCTGCCATATTTCTTAAAAAATGTTCTTCGTCTCTTTCCCTTGCCCTTTCTGATCTCTTTCGTCTATCCCTTTCACAAGGAGAATTTCCTCAGGTTTGGAAAACCTCCTTTATAACCCCAATCCACAAAAAGGGATCAAAGAACGAAATAACAAACTATCGTCCAATCGCTAAACTCTCCCATATACCCAAACTCCTCGAAAGTATTTTGTATGAAGCTCTAAGCTTCCAATGCAAATCACTTATTTCCCCTAGACAACACGGCTTCCTAAAGGGTAGGTCAACCACCACAAATCTCGTTGAATTCGTATCCTTTGCCATCTCTGCCCTAGAGAACGGCAACGAAGTCGATGTAGTTGCAACCGATTTTAGCAAAGCCTTCGATAAAATCTCTCATCGATTAATAATCTTCAAATTGTCTGCCCTCGGCTTTGAACCCATACTGTTAAAATGGATATCGTCTTACCTCGAAAACCGTTTTTACAGTGTTCGTTTTAGGTCAGCCCACTCCGCTCCATTTTTGGCCACCTCTGGAGTTCCTCAAGGTAGCCATCTCGGTCCTCTTCTCTTTATATTAACCATAAATGATCTCGATAGGATCATCAAATACTCGTCCGTCTCCCTTTACGCCGACGATACCAAATTTTTCAAAACCATTTCCTCTCCCCATGACTCCTTCCTTCTTCAACAAGACCTTGATAGTTTTTCGATCTGGTGCCTCAAAAATTGTTTGGAACTTAATATCACCAAATGCCAATCCATCACCTTTTCACATAAGCGGCTCAAATCTCCTCCCCGACTCTACCTTCTCCACAACCAACCTATCTCCTCCGTTGAATCTCTTCGCGACCTCGGCATTTTGTGTGATAGGGAGCTCAACTTCCGTTTGCATATGGATGGGATAATCCTTAAAGCCAACTCTGCACTAGGTTTTGTAAAACGATGGTCCAAAGAATTCACCAACCCATACGTGACCAGGTAACTCTATATTACCTTTGTTCGTCCCCTCCTAGAGTACGCCAGTCAAGTATGGTCCCCATATCATCGCGTTCATATCTCGAGAATCGAAAGCATCCAGCGCCGTTTTCTTCGATTTGCTCTTCGAGGTTTGCCCTGGGATGATTCTTTTACTCTGCCCCCCTATCAAAACCGTCTCAACCTTATTAACCTAAACACCCTTGAGGAACGCAGAGATGCAGCCGACTTTCTCTTCATTCATCGACTTCTTTCAGGTCAGGTTGAATGCACGTCCCTTCACAATTCTATTTTCCTCAACTCTAACCCTCGTAATCTACGTACCCCTCGTCTCTTCTATCTCCCAACCCACCACACCACCTATGGCGCGAACGAACCAATCTCCCGCATGCTACGAAAAACTAATTCAAACCCTAGCGTCTTTGACTTCCACCGCACCACTTCCTACCTCAAATCGGTTCTCCTTCACCAGAATAACCAGCCTTAGTTATAAGTTTTAGTTTAAGTTTAATTTTAAGTTATAGCTTGTATTAAGCCGAATAAATGGGGGCTTTCGCCCCCACCAAAATCACCAAAATTAAACTAGGCGTCTGCGGGGGACATTTTATGCACCAGAAAAAAAAAATCAAAATACTAAAATGGCTGTATCTCCTAAACTAGGCGTCTGCGGGAGTCATTTTATGCACCAGAAAGACTTCAAAACACACAAATGGCTATATCTCCTAAACTAGGCGTCTGCGAGGGTGATTTTATGCACCAGAAAAAAAAATTCTAAATACTAAAATGGCTATATCTCCTACACTAGGGGTCTGCAGGGGTCTTTTAATGAACCAGAAAAAAAATTCAAAACACAAAAATGGCTATATCTCCTAAACTAGGCGTCTGCGGGGGACATTTTATGCACCAGAGAAAAAAAATCAAAATACTAAAATGGCTATATCTCCTACACTAGGGGTCTGCAGGGGTCTTTTTATGAACCAGAAAAAAAAATTCGAAGCACTAAAATGGCTTAATCTCCTAAACTAGGCGTCTGCGGTGTCAAATTATGCACCAACTATTCGTCTGCGGGGGTCATTTTATTCACCAGAAAAAAAAAATTCTAAATACTAAAATGGCTATATCACCTAAACTAGTCGTCTGCGGGGGTCATTTGCCTCAGAAAAAAAAATCAAAACACTTAAATGGCTATATCACCTAAACTAGGCGTCTGCGGGGGTCTTTTTATGCAGCAGAAAAAAAAAATTCTAAATACTAAAATGGCTAAATCTCTTAAACTGGGCGTCTGCGGGGTCAAATTATGCACCAGAAAAAAAAATCATAATACTAGAATGGCTATATCTCCTAAACTAGGCGTTTGCGGGGGTCATTTTATGTACCAGAAAAAAAAATGCAAAATACTGAAATGGCCATATTTCCTAAACTGGGCGTCTGCGGGGGTCATTTTATGCACCAAAAAAATCTTCAAAATACTAAAATTTCTATATCTCCTAAACTAGGCGTCTGCGGGGGTCATTTTATGCATCAGGAAAGACTTCAAAACACAAAAATGGCTATATCTCCAAAACTAGGCGTCAGCGGCGGTCATTTTATACACCAGAAAAAAAAATTCTAAGCATTAAAATGGCTATATTTCCTAAACTAGGCGTCTGCGGGGGTCATTTTACTCACCAAACAAAAACTCTAAATACTAAAATGGCTAAATCTCCTAAACTACGCGTCTGCGGCGATCATTTTATGTACCAGAAAAAAAAAATGCAAAACACTGAAATGGCCATATTTCCTAAACTAGGCGTCTGCGGGAGTCTTTTTATGCACCAGAAAAAAAAAATTCTAAATACCAAAATGGCTATATCTCCTAAGCTAGGCGTCTGCGGGGGTCATTTTATGCACCAAAAATCCAAAATACTAAAATGGCTATGTCTCTAAATCAAAACACTTAAATGGCTATATCTCCTAAACTAGGCGTCTGCGGGAGTCTTTTTATGCACCAGAAAAAAAAACTTCGAAATACTAAAATAGCTATATCTCCTAAACTAGGCGCCTGCGAGGGTCATTTTATGCACCAGAAAAAAAAATTCAAAATACTAAAATGGCTATATCTCCTAAACTAGGCGTCTGCGGGGGACATTTAATGCACCAGAGAAAAAAAACCAAAATACTAAAATGGCTGTATCTCCTAAATTAGGCGTCTGCGTGGGTCATTTCATGCACCAGAAAAAAAAATTCTAAATACTAAAATGGCGATATCTCCTAAGATAGGCGTCTGCGGGGGTCATTTTATGCACCAAAAATCCAAAATCCTAAAATGGTTATTTCTGTTAAACTAGGCGTCTGCGAGGGTCATTTTATGCACCAGAAAAAAAAATTCAAAATACTAAAATGGCTATATCTCCTAAACTAGGCGTCTGCGGGGGTCATTTTATGCTCCCGAAAAAAAAAATTCAAAATACTAAAATTTCTATATCTCCTAAACTAGGCGTCTGCGGGGGTCATTTTATGCTCCCGAAAAAAAAAAATTCAAAACAATAAAATGTCTATATCTTTTAAACTAAGGGTCTGCGCGAGTCATTAAATGCACCAGAAAAGACCTCAAAACACAAATATGGCTATATCTCCTAAGCTAGGCGGCTGCGGGGGTCATTTTTTGCACGAGAAAAAAAAAATCAAAATACTAAAATGGCTATATCTCCTACACTAGGGGTCTGCAGGTTTCTTTTTATGAACCAGAAAAAAAAATTCAAAGCACTAAAATGGCTAAATCTCCTAAACTAGGCGTCTGAGGCGTCAAATTATGCACCAGGAAAAAAAATCAATACACAAAAATGGCTATATCTCCTAAACTAGGCGTCTGCGGGGGTCATTTTATGCACCAATTATTCGTCTGCGGGGGTCATTTTATTCACCAGAAAAAAAAAATTCTAAATACTAAAATGGCTATATCACCTAAACTAGTCGTCTGCGGGGGTCATTTGCCTCAGAAAAAAAAATCGAAAGACTTAAATGGCTATATCACCTAAACTAGGCGTCTGCGGGGGTCTTTTTATGCACCAGAAAAAAAAAATTCTAAGCACTAAAATGGCTATATTTCCTAAACTAGGCGTGTGCGGGGGTCATTTTACTCACCAAAAAAATAATCTAAATACTAAAATGGCTAAATCTCCTAAACTATGCGTCTGCGGCTATCATTTTACGCACCAGAAAAACAAATTCAAAATACTAAAATGGCTATATCTCCTAAACTAGGCGGCTGCGCGTGTCATTTTGTGCACCAGAAAAAAAAATTCCAAAATACTAAAACGGCTATATTTCCTAAACTACCCGTCTGCGGCGGTCATATTAAAAAAAATTAAAAATACTAAAATGGCTATATCTCCTAAACTAGGCCCCTGCGGGAGTCATTTTACTCACCAGAAAAAAAATCTAAATACTAAAATGGATAAATATCCTAAACTAGGCGTCTGCGGGGGTCATTTTATGCTCCCGAAAAAAAAAAATCCAAAACACTAAAATGTCTATATCTTTTAAACTAAGGGTCTGCGCGAGTCATTAAATGCACCAGAAAAGACCTCAAAACACAAATATGGCTATATCTCCTAAGCTAGGCGGCTGCGGGGGTCATTTTTTGCACGAGAAAAAAAAAATCAAAAATACTAAAATGGCCATATTTCCTAAACTAGGCGTCTGCGAGGGTCATTTTATGCACCAGAAAAAAAAAATGTAAAATACTAAAATGGCTGCATCTCCTAAACTAGTGGTCTGCTTGGGTCGTTTTATGCGCCAGAAAAAAGAAATCCAAAATACTAAAATGGCGATATCTCTTAAACTAGGCGTCTGCGGGGGTCATTTTATGCACCAGAAAAAAAAAATTTAAAATACTAAAATGGCTGCATCTCCTAAACTAGTGGTCTGCTTGGGTCGTTTTATGCGCCAGAAAAAAAAAATCAAAATACTAAAATGGCTAAATCTCTTAAACTAGGCGTCTGCGGGGTCAAATTATGCACCAGAAAAAAAAATCATAATACTAGAATGGCTATATCTCCTAAACTAGGCGTCTGCGGGGGTCATTTTATGTACCAAAAAAAAAATGCAAAATACTCAAATGGCCATACTTCCTAAACTAGGCGTCTGCGTGGGTCATTTTATGCACCAAAAAAAAACTTCAAAATACTAAAACAGCTATATCTCCTAAACTAGGCGCCTGCGAGGGTCATTTTATGCACCAGAAAAAAAAACACAAAAATCTCTAAGTCTCCTAAACTATTCGTCTGCGGGGGTCATTTTATTCACCAGAAAAAAAAATTCTAAATACTGAAATGGCTATATCTCCTAAGCTATGCGTCAGCGGGGGTCATTTTTTTCACCAAAAATCCAAAATACTAAAATGGCTATGTCTCTTAAACTAGGCGTCTGCGCGGGTCATTTTATGCACCAGAAAAAAAAAATTCTAAATACTAAAATAGCTATATCTCTTAAACTAGGCGTCTGCGGGGTCAAATTATGCACCAGAAAAAAAATGATAATACTAGAATGGCTATATCTCCTAAACTATTCGTCTGCGTGGGTCATTTTATGTACCAGAAAAAAAAATGCAAAATACTGAAATGGCCATATTTCCTAAACTAGGCGTCTGCGGGGGTCATTTTATGCACCAGAAAAGACTTCAAAACACAAAAATGGCTATATCTCCTAAACTAGGCGTCAGCAGCGGTCATTTTATGCACCAGAAAAAAAAAATTCTAAGCACTAAAATTGCTATATTTCCTAAACTATGCGCCTGCGGGGGTCATTTTACTCACCAAAAAAAAATCTAAATACTAAAATGGCTAAATCTCCTAAACCAGGCGTCTGCGGGGGTCATTTTATGCACCAAAAAAAAACTTCAAAATACTAAAATAGTTATATCTCCTAAACTAGGCGTCTGCGATGGTCATTTTATGCGGGGGTCATTTGCCTCAGAAAAAAAAATTAAAACACTTAAATGGCTATATCTCCTAAACTATGCGTCTGCGAGGGTCATTTTATGCACCAGAAAAAAAAATTCTAAATACTAAAATGGCTATATCTCCTACACTAGGGGTCTGCAGGGGTCTTTTAATGAACCAGAAAAAAAAATTCAAAACACAAAAATGGCTATATCTCCTAAACTAGGCGTCTGCGGGGGACATTTTATGCACCAGAGAAAAAAAATCAAAATACTAAAATGGCTATATCTCCTACACTAGGGGTCTGCAGGGGTCTTTTTATGAACCAGAAAAAAAAATTCGAAGCACTAAAATGGCTTAATCTCCTAAACTAGGCGTCTGCGGGGTCAAATTATGCACCAACTATTCGTCTGCGGGGGTCATTTTATTCACCAGAAAAAAAAAATTCTAAATACTAAAATGGCTATATCACCTAAACTAGTCGTCTGCGGGGGTCATTTGCCTCAGAAAAAAAAATCAAAACACTTAAATGGCTATATCACCTAAACTAGGCGTCTGCGGGGGTCTTTTTATGCAGCAGAAAAAAAAAATTCTAAATACTAAAATGGCTAAATCTCTTAAACTAGGCGTCTGCGGGGTCAAATTATGCACCGGAAAAAAAAATCATAATACTAGAATGGCTATATCTCCTAAACTAGGCGTTTGCGGGGGTCATTTTATGTACCAGAAAAAAAATGCAAAATACTGAAATGGCCATATTTCCTAAACTGGGCGTCTGCGGGGGTCATTTTATGCACCAAAAAAATCTTCAAAATACTAAAATTTCTATATCTCCTAAACTAGGCGTCTGCGGGGGTCATTTTATGCATCAGGAAAGACTTCAAAACACAAAAATGGCTATATCTCCAAAACTAGGCGTCAGCGGCGGTCATTTTATGCACCAGAAAAAAAAATTCTAAGCATTAAAATGGCTATATTTCCTAAACTAGGCGTCTGCGGGGGTCATTTTACTCACCAAAAAAAAACTCTAAATACTAAAAAGGCTAAATCTCCTAAACTACGCGTCAGCGGCGATCATTTTATGTACCAGAAAAAAAAAATGCAAAACACTGAAATGGCCATATTTCCTAAACTAGGCGTCTGCGGGAGTCTTTTTATGCACCAGAAAAAAAAATTCTAAATACAAAAATGGCTATATCTCCTAAGCTAGGCGTCTGCGGGGGTCATTTTATGCACCAAAAATCCAAAATACTAAAATGGCTATGTCTCTTAAACTAGGGGTCTGCGGGGTCATTTTATGCGGGGGTCATTTGCCTCAGAAAAAAAAATCAAAACACTTAAATGGCTATATCTCCTAAACTAGGCGTCTGCGGGAGTCTTTTTATGCACCAGAAAAAAAAACTTCGAAATACTAAAATAGCTATATCTCCTAAACTAGGCGCCTGCGAGGGTCATTTTATGCACCAGAAAAAAAAATTCTAAATACTAAAATGGCTATATCTCCTAAACTAGGCGTCTGCGGGGGACATTTTATGCACCAGAGAAAAAAAATCAAAATACTAAAATGGCTGTATCTCCTAAATTAGGCGTCTGCGTGGGTCATTTCATGCACCAGAAAAAAAAATTCTAAATACTAAAATGGCGATATCTTCTAAGATTGGCGTCTGCGGGGGTCATTTTATGCACCAAAAATCCAAAATCCTAAAATGGTTATTTCTGTTAAACTAGGCGTCTGCGAGGGTCATTTTATGCACCAGAAAAAAAAATTCTAAGCACTAAAATGGCTATATTTCCTAAACTAGGCGTGTGAGGGGGTCATTTTACTCACCAAAGAAATAATCTAAATACTAAAATGGCTAAATCTCCTAAACTATGCGTCTGCGGCGATCATTTTACGCACCAGAAAAAAAAATTCAAAATACTAAAATGGCTATATCTCCTAAACTAGGCGTCTGCGGGGGTCATTTTATGCTTACGAAAAAAAAAAATTCAAAACACTAAAATGTCTATATCTTTTAAACTAAGGGTCTGCGCGAGTCATTAAATGCACCAGAAAAGACCTCAAAACACAAATATGGCTATATCTCCTAAGCTAGGCGGCTGCGGGGGTCATTTTTTGCACGAGAAAAAAAAATCAAAATACTAAAATGGCTATATCTCCTACACTAGGGGTCTGCGAGGGTCATTTTATGCACCAGAAAAAAAAAATGTAAAATACTAAAATGGCTGCATCTCCTAAACTAGTGGTCTGCTTGGGTCGTTTTATGCGCCAGAAAAAAGAAATCCAAAATACTAAAATGGCGATATCTCTTAAACTAGGCGTCTGCGGGGGTCATTTTATGCACCAGAAAAAAAAAATGTAAAATACTAAAATGGCTGCATCTCCTAAACTAGTGGTCTGCTTGGGTCGTTTTATGCGCCAGAAAAAAAAAATCAAAATACTAAAATGGCTAAATCTCTTAAACCAGGCGTCTGCGGGGTCAAATTATGCACCAGAAAAAAAAATCATAATACTAGAATGGCTATATCTCCTAAACTAGGCGTCTGCGGGGGTCATTTTAAGTACCAAAAAAAAAATGCAAAATACTCAGATGGCCATACTTCCTAAACTAGGCGTCTGCGTGGGTCATTTTATGCACCAAAAAAAAACTTCAAAATACTAAAACAGCTATATCTCCTAAACTAGGCGCCTGCGAGGGTCATTTTATGCACCAGAAAAAAAAACACAAAAATCTCTATGTCTCCTAAACTATTCGTCTGCGGGGGTCATTTTATTCACCAGAAAAAAAAAATTCTAAATACTGAAATGGCTATATCTCCTAAGCTATGCGTCAGCGGGGGTCATTTTATGCACCAAAAATCCAAAATACTAAAATGGCTATGTCTCTTAAACTAGGCGTCTGCGCGGGTCATTTTATGCACCAGAAAAAAAAAATTCTAAATACTAAAATAGCTATATCTCTTAAACTAGGCGTCTGCGGGGTCAAATTATGCACCAGAAAAAAAATGATAATACTAGAATGGCTATATCTCCTAAACTATTCGTCTGCGTGGGTCATTTTATGTACCAGAAAAAAAAATGCAAAATACTGAAATGAAATGAAAATACTAAAACGGCTATATTTCCTAAACTACCCGTCTGCGGCGGTCATATTAAAAAAAATTAAAAATACTAAAATGGCTATATCTCCTAAACTAGGCGCCTGCGGGGGTCATTTTACTCACCAGAAAAAAGTCTAAATACTAAAATGGATAAATATCCTAAACTAGGCGTCTGCGGGGGTCATTTTATGCTCCCGAAAAAAAAAATTCAAAACACTAAAATGTCTATATCTTTTAAACTAAGGGTCTGCGCGAGTCATTAAATGCACCAGAAAAGACCTCAAAACACAAATATGGCTATATCTCCTAAGCTAGGCGGCTGCGGGGGTCATTTTTTGCACGAGAAAAAAAAAATCAAAAATACTAAAATGGCCATATTTCCTAAACTAGGCGTCTGCGGGGGACATTTTATGCACCAAAAAAAAACTTCAAAATACTAAAATAGCTACATCTCCTAAACTAGGCGTCTGCGAGGGTCATTTTATGCACCAGAAAAAAAAAACACAAAAATCTCTATGTCTCCTAAACTATTCGTCTGCGGGGGTCACTTTATTCACCAGAAAAAAAAATTCTAAATACTAAAATGGCTATATCACCTAAACTATTCGTCTGCGGGGGTCATTTTATGCACCAAAAAAAAAAAATTCTAAATACTAAAATAGCTATATCTCTTAAACTAGGCGTCTGCGAAGGTCATTTTATGCACCAGAAAAAAAAAATTCTAAATACTAAAATAGCTATATCTCTTAAACTAGGCGTCTGCGGGGTCAAATTATGCACCAGAAAAAAAAAATTCTAAATACTAAAATAGTTATATCTCTTAAACTAGGCGTCTGCGGGGTCAAATTATGCACCAGAAAAAAATGATAATACTAGAATGGCTATATCTCCTAAACTATTCGTCTGCGTGGGTCATTTTATGTACCAGAAAAAAAATGCAAAATACTGAAATGGCCATATTTCCTAAACTAGGCGTCTGCGGGGGTCATTTTATGCACCAGAAAAGACTTCAAAACACAAAAATGGCTATATCTCCTAAACTAGGCGTCAGCAGCAGTCATTTTATGCACCAGAAAAAAAAAATTCTAAGCACTAAAATGGCTATATTTCCTAAACTAAGCGCCTGCGGGAGTCATTTTACTCACCAAAAAAAAAATCTGAATACTAAAATGGTTAAATCTCCTAAACCAGGCGTCTGCGGGGGTCATTTTATGCACCAAAAAAAAACTTCAAAATACTAAAATAGCTATATCTCCTAAACTAGGCGTCTGCGATGGTCATTTTATGCGGGGGTCATTTGCCTCAGAAAAAAAAATCAAAACACTTAAATGGCTATATCTCCTAAACTAGGCGTCTGCGGGAGTCTTTTTATGCACCAGAAAAAAAAAATTCTAAATACCAAAATGGCTATATCTCCTAAGCTAGGCGTCTGCGGGGGTCATTTTATGCACCAAAAATCCAAAATACTAAAATGGCTATGTCTCTTAAACTAGGCGTCTGCGAGAGTCATTCTATGCACCAGAAAAAAAAATTCTAAATACTAAAATAGCTATATCTCATAAACTAGGCGTCTGCGGGGTCAAATTATGCACCAGAAAAAAAATGATAATACTAGAATGGCTATATCTTCTAAACTATTCGTCTGTGGGGGTCATTTTACTCACCAAAAAAAAAATCTAAATACTAAAATGGCAAAATCTTCTAAACTATGCGTCTGCGGCGATCATTTTACGCACCAGAAAAAAAAATTCAAAATACTAAAATGGCTATATCTCCTAAACTAGGCGGCTGCGTGTGTCATTTTGTGCACCAGAAAAAAAAATTCCAAAATACTAAAACGGCTTTATTTCCTAAACTACCCGTCTGCGGCGGTCATATTAAAAAAAATTAAAAATACTAAAATGGCTATATCTCCTAAACTAGGCGCCTGCGGGGGTCATTTTACTCACCAGAAAAAAAATCTAAATACTAAAATGGATAAATATCCTAAACTAGGTGTCTGCGGGGGTCATTTTAAGCTCCCGAAAAAAAAAAATTCAAAACACTAAAATGTCTATATCTTTTAAACTAAGGGTCTGCGCAAGTCATTAAATGCACCAGAAAAGACCTCAAAACACAAATATGGCTATATCTCCTAAGCTAGGCGGCTGCGGGGGTCATTTTTTGCATGAGAAAAAAAAATCAAAAATACTAAAATGGCCATATTTCCTAAACTAGGCGTCTGCGGGGGACATTTTATGCACCAGAAAAAAAAAATTTAAAATACTAAAACTAGTGGTCTGCTTGGGTCGTTTTATGCGCCAGAAAAAAGAAATCCAAAATACTAAAATGGCGATATCTCCTAAACTAGGCGTCTGCGGGGGTCATTTTATTCACCAGAAAAAAAAAATTCTAAATACTAAAATGGCTATATCACCTAAACTAGTCGTCTACGGGGGTCATTTGCCTCAGAAAAAAAAAATCGAAACACTTAAATGGCTATATCACCTAAACTAGGGGTCTGCGGGGGTCTTTTCATGCACCAGAAAAAAAAAATTCTAAATACTAAAATGGCTATATCTCCTAAGCTAGGCGTCTGCGGGGGTCATTTTATGCACCAAAAATCCAAAATCCTAAAATGGTTATTTCTCTTAAACTAGGCGTCTGCGAGGGTCATTTTATGCACCAGAAAAAAAAAATCAAAATACTAAAATGGCTTAATCTCTTAAACTAGGCGTCTACGGGGTCAAATTATGCACTAGAAAAAAAAATCATAATTCTAGAATGGCTATATATCCTAAACTAGGCGTCTGTGGCGGTCATTTTATGCACCAGAAAAAAAATTTCTAAGCACTAAAATAGCCTTATTTCCTAAACTAGGCCTCTGTGGGGGTCATTTTATGTACCAAAAAAAAAAAATGCAAAATACTGAAATGGCCATATTTCCTAAGCTAGGCGTCTGCGGGGGTCATTTTATGCACTAAAAAAAACTTCAAAATACTAAAATAGCTATATCTCCTAAACTAGGCGTCTGCGAGGGTCATTTTATGCACCAGAAAAAAAAAATTCTAAATACTAAAATGGCAATATCTCCTAAACTAGGGGTCTGCGGGGGACATTTTATGCACCAGAGAAAAAAAATCAAAATACTAAAATGGCTTAATCTCTTAAACTAGGCGTCTACGGGGTCAAATTATGCACCAGAAAAAAAAATCATAATACTAGAATGGCTATATATCCTAAACTAGGCGTCAGCGGCGGTCATTTTATGCACCAGAAAAAAAAATTCTAAGCACTAAAATGGCCTTATTTCCTAAACTAGGCGTCTGTGGGGGTCATTTTATGTACCAGAAAAAAAAATGCAAAATACTGAAATGGCCATATTTCCTAAGCTAGGCGTCTGCGGGGGTCATTTTATGCACTAAAAAAAACTTCAAAATACTAAAATAGCTATATCTCCTAAACTAGGCGTCTGCGAGGGTCATTTTATGCACCAGAAAAAAAAAATTCTAAATACTAAAATGGCTATATCTCCTAAACTAGGCGTCTGCGGGGACATTTTATGCACCAGAGAAAAAAAATCAAAATACTAAAATGGCTTAATCTCTTAAACTAGGCGTCTACGGGGTCAAATTATGCACCAGAAAAAAAATCATAATACTAGAATGGCTATATCTCCTAAACTAGGCGTCAGCGGCGGTCATTTTAGGCACCAGAAAAAAAAATTCTAAGCACTAAAATGGCCTTATTTCCTAAACTAGGCGTCTGTATGGGTCATTTTATGTACCAGAAAAAAAAAATGCAAAATACTGAAATGGCCATATTTCCTAAGCTAGGCGTCTGCGGGGGTCATTTTATGCACTAAAAAAAACTTCAAAATACTAAAATAGCTATATCTCCTAAACTAGGCGTCTGCGAGGGTCATTTCATGCACCAGAAAAAAAAATTCTAAATACTCGTACTAAAATGGCTATATCTCCTACACTAGGGGTCTGCAGGGGTCTTTTTATGAACCAGAAAAAAAAATTCAAATCACTAAAATGGCTAAATCTCCTAAACTAGGCGTCTGCGGGGTCAAATTATGCACCAGGAAAAAAAACTCAAAACACAAAAATGGCTATATCTCCTAAACTAGGCGTCAGCGGCGGTCATTTTATGCACCAGAAAAAAAAATTCTAAGCACTAAAATGGCCTTATTTCCTAAACTAGGCGTCTGCGGGGGTCTTTTCATGCACCAGAAAAAAAAAATGCAAAATACTGAAATGGCCATATTTCCTAAGTTAGGCGTCTGCGGGGATCATTTTATGCACTAAAAAAAACTTCAAAATACTAAAATAGCTATATCTCCTAAACTAGGCGTCTGCGAGGGTCATTTTATGCACCAGAAAAAAAAAATTCTAAATACTAAAATGGCTATATCTCCTAAACTAGGCGTCAGCGGCGGTCATTTTATGCACCAGAAAAAAAAATTCTAAGCACTAAAATGGCCTTATTTCCTAAACTAGGCGTCTGCGGGGGTCTTTTCATGCACCAGAAAAAAAAAATGCAAAATACTGAAATTGCCATATTTCCTAAGTTAGGCGTCTGCGGGGATCATTTTATGCACTAAAAAAAACTTCAAAATACTAAAATAGCTATATCTCCTAAACTAGGCGTCTGCGAGGGTCATTTTATGCAACAGAAAAAAAAAATTCAAATCACGAAAATGGCTATATCTCCTAAACTAGGCGTCTGCGGGGGACATTTTATGCACCAGAGAAAAAAAATCAAAATACTAAAATGGCTATATCTCCTAAACTAGGCGTCTGCGTGGGTCATTTCATGCACCAGAAAAAAAAATTCTAAATACTCGTACTAAAATGGCTATATCTCCTACACTAGGGGCCTGCAGGGGTCTTTTTATGAACCAGAAAAAAAAATTCAAAGCACTAAAATGGCTAAATCTCCTAAACTAGGCGTCTGCGGGGTCAAATTATTCACCAGAAAAAAAAAATTCTAAATACTAAAATGGCTATATCACCTAAACTAGTCGTCTGCGGGGGTCATTTGCCTCAGAAAAAAAAAATCGAAAAACTTAAATGGCTATATCACCTAAACTAGGCGTCTGCGGGGGTCTTTTCATGCACCAGAAAAAAAAAATTCTAAATACTAAAATGTCTATATCTCCTAAGCTAGGCGTCTGCGAGGGTCATTTTATGCACCAGAAAAAAAAAATCAAAGTACTAAAATGGCTTAATCTCCTAAACTAGGCGTCTACGAGGTCAAATTATGCACCTGAAAAAAAAATCATAATACTAGAATGGCTATATCTCCTAAACTAGGCGTCAGCGGCGGTCATTTTATGCACCAGAAAAAAAAAATTCTAAGCACTAAAATTTTTTTTTTTTTTTTTTTTTTTTTCGGCGAGGGCAGGTGAAAATCTTCCATCAGACACTATGAGGATCAGAAGCGCGTGCTCATAGTAGTGTGAGATTCTTACTCACTAAAAACACCTCCCTTCATTGTTGATTTTAATACCGCAACTAAGTAGAACTTATCAAGCAGTTTTTATTTCATAAGTTAGTCACGATTGGTAGGACACTTTCCAATGGGAGACCCTACATATTCCGCTTTCTTAATGCGGTTTCAATTTATCGCGCAAGGTCCAACGGTTTAGTTCGTTGAAGACGGCGTAGTATGTTTCGTTCGTCCAAGACTTCTAGGACTGTATTGTTGATATGGCCGCTTAACCGGACTTTATGTTTTCGTGCGCAGTTCCTGACTTCATCTTCCACGAAAGGAACTCCGAGGTCTCGATGCAGGTCATTATTTCTTATAAAACATGGGGCACGCACAAATTGTCGTAGCACTTTATTTTCAAAAGTTTGTATTATATTTACATTTGATTTCTTAGTACAACCCCAGAGTTGTATACCATAGGTCCACACCGGC
This sequence comes from Volucella zonaria, assembly GCA_963966105.1. Taxonomy (NCBI): domain Eukaryota; kingdom Metazoa; phylum Arthropoda; class Insecta; order Diptera; family Syrphidae; genus Volucella; species Volucella zonaria. The sequence continues at coordinate 7,731,484 of CAWYQB010000254.1, read as the reverse complement.
TTTAGCACTTGCTTATAAAGAAGCAGCTTGTTTTCTAAGCTTAGCTTGGAATATTTACCAAGTAGCCAGTACATTTCTCTGTATTTGGCCTCTAGTTCTTTCGTTTCTTTCTAACATGCGTTTTCCATTTAAGCTTCGCGTCAAGTGTCATTCCCAAATACTTAGCCTCGTTTGCAAAGGGGATACACACCGAGTTTATAGAAATGGGCAAGTGATTTATCTTTCTGTAGGTGAAGTCAACATGTACAGATTTTGTCTCATTAAGGGTAATTCGCCAGATCTTTGTCCACTCGTAGACTTTGTTTAAAGCAGTCTGAAGTTTCGCCGTTGGGTCTTCTATTGATTCTCCAACCGCTAAGATAGCGGTGTCGTCAGCAAAAGTAGCGAGAACAGTATCCTCGACGTGTGGTATATCTCTTGTATATAAAAGGTACAAAAGTGGGCCCAGTACGCTTCCCTGCGGTACTCCGGCTAGGATAGCTTTAAATTTCGAAACATCATTTCCGTATCGAACGCGAAAAATTCTATTTTCAAAATAGCTTGTCAATATATTATAAAGCTTTAATGGCAAAATTCGTCGCAGTTTGAACTTCAAACCTTCATGCCATACTTTGTCAAAAGCTTGTGAGACGTCAAGAAATACGCTCGAACAAATCTTTTTTTCTTCCAGGGATCTTTCAATTACATCAGTAATTCTATGCACCTGATCAATTGTTGAATGCGTAGTCCGAAATCCAAATTGATGGCTGGGAATAAGATTTTGGTTTTCGATAATTGGGAGAAGACGTTTTAGCAAAATCCTCTCAAAGATTTTCGACAGGATCGGTAGAAGAGAAATGGGTCTGTATGATTTTTTATCGTTTGGAGGTTTTCCTGGTTTTAGTACCATAATGACTTCTGCAACTTTCCACTGGCTTGGCACGTATTCAAGCCTCAGAGCCGCGTTAATAATGTGTAAGAGCTTTATAAGTGCTTTTTGAGGTAGCATTTTCAGAACTTCTCCGGTAATAAGGTCATACCCCGGAGCCTTCTTTGGTTTTAATTTCCTTATTACAGTTTTGATTTCAGCAAGAGTTGCATTTGTCATTACAAAATTACTATATGCTATTTCTAAAGAACTGGTGCCGGGTGCCAGGTCGGGCCGTCGGAGGGCTTGAAAATTTCTTCAAGATAGTCGGCAAAAACCTCCGCTTTTTCCTTATCCCCCTTAGCCCATTCGTTATTGCCGACCATGATTGGTGGCGCGGGGATTTTGGGCCTTTTTAAGCATTTTAAAGCTTTCCAAAGCGAGTAATTTGTTTCTTTTCCTGCCGTCAGGTTTTGAACATATGTATTTACTTCGGAATTTCTGTAACTTTTAAGAGTCTCCTTGAGCAGATTACAGAGCCTGTTTAAGCGTGTTTTATCCTGCGGCGCTCGAGTTGTTTGCCATCTTTTGCGAGCTTTTCTTTTTTCTCTTATCATATCTTTTACCTCAGGCGGGTAGTTTAAGTTACGTTTAGCCGTGTTTTTTCGTTCACAAGGTGTATTGTTCCACGCAGCACATTGGACTATTTCAACGAAAGAATCCACTTCGATTTCGAGTTCAAGTGCTGCTTTTAGTGAAACGTCTAGTTCTAGGTTATTATTAATCTCATTTCTGAATCCTTCCCAATTAGTATTTCGTCCAATTAGTCTTAATGGTCCTTGTTTTTTAATAAACGTGTCGTTCATTGTCAGTATGACTGGAGAATGATCGGAGGAAAGATCGAAGCTTTCATCAACGTTTATATCCGAGTTACGAATTCCTTTAACAACGAAGAAATCGACAAGATCGGGTATTTTCGTTGTGTCTGTTGGCCCATAAGTCGGCTTGCCCGTTGAATAGAAGTCACAATTGTGTTCCATACATGCTTTATGGAGTATTTTACCCTTTTGGGAGACACATCTTGATCCCCAAAAAGTGTGTTTGGCATTGAAATCACCGCCAATCATAAAAGCCGATCCAAGAGAATTGAATATGTTTTTAAATATATGTTTTGAAGGCGTAAATCGTGGAGGACAGTAGATGGCTGAAATAGAAAAGGAGTTCCGTACCAATTTTACGCGCACCGCAATTAGTTGTACAGACTCGAGCTCTACTTTTATATCTTCGTTGTGCTCAAGAGACTCTTTAATGTATACAGAGGATCCGCCTCTTGCGTTTCCCGAAGGGTGATGCGCGTAGTAATCTTTAAAACCTCTAATTTTTGCAGATGACCCATTTTTCAAGTGGGTTTCGGAAACCAAACAAACGTCAATGTCGTTTTTCCTTAGGAATAACTCAAGTTCATAAAGTTTTTCTAAGATTCCGTTTGCATTCCAGGTGAGTACGTTTAATTTTTCCCTTTTCATTTTTTAGGCGAAGGACGTTTTTTATTGAACCTATTTTCAAACTTCTTTAGCTTATCTAAAATAAGTTCATTGATTTTGTTTTGCTGCTCAAGCTGCGCGAGAATAACGGAAAATACTTGGGAAGCAGGATCTCCGGAATCTTTTGCCTTTAGCTTGGTAGCTTCAGCGTATGTAAGTTTTTCCGATGCTTTCTTTTCAACACTGGAATCAATCACTTTCGCCTTGGCGTTTTTAACGATATTTTGAGCAGATCCCGATGTTTTTTCTTTAGTTTTGCGATTCTTTTCTTAAACAACTTGTCACGTCTGTTTTGCAACTCCTTTGCTACTTCACAGCCACGGAAATTTGCTACGTGTTTACCTCTGCAGTTGACACAAGTCGGAGGGGTTTGTTTCGACGCTTAACTTGCGAGAAAGAATGCGATAGTTGTCAGCGTCCTTGACGTTGACTTTCCATACATTATTATTGCGCGATGTTACTATATAGTCCGATCTCGGCAGGGTCATCAATATGTTTTGGAGTTTCTTGTAATCTGAAACTCCAGCGACATTGATTGGCGGGGGTGTTCGTTGTTTTTCCGCTTTGATTTTTTCAGGACTCATGTTATTGTTGACATTTTTCTTCGATTCATCTCACTTTGCTTCACGTTGAGAGACGATTTTGGGAGAAGACGCAGCTTTACGCTTTTTTCCGGGACGTTTTTGCAAGATCCAGTCGGTTTCTCGACCTAGCTCCTCTTCATCTGTTTCGTAGATATTTTTAACAGATTCAATAGACATAACGTCGCTGTTTGACTTTTCCTTGGTTTTCAGTTTTTCCAGTTCTTTTTTAAGACCTTCGCATGTCGCTTCCATTTTGGTTAGCCTAGTACGAAGTTCGGTATTTTCGTCTTTCAGGCTATTTATTTTCGCTGAGGTCCATTCTTCGCAAGACGACGTTTTTGGTGTCGTTGGACTTCTTTTGTTATCTTCTTGTTTTGGAGATCTAGGTGGTGGAGATCTCGAAACCCGTGAAAAGCACTAAAATGGCTATATTTCCTAAACTAGGCGTCTGCGGGGGTCATTTTACTCACCAAAAAAAAAATCTAAATACTAAAATGGCTAAATCTCCTAAACTATGCGTCTGCGGCGATCATTTTACGCACCAGAAAAAAAAATTCTAAATACTAAAATGGCTATATCTCCTACACTAGGGGTCTGCAGGGGTCTTTTTATGGACCAGAAAAAAAAATTCAAAGCACTAAAATGGCTAAATCTCCTAAACTAGGCGTCTGCGGGGTCAAATTATGCACCAGGAAAAAAAATCAAAACACAAAAATGGCTATATCTCCTAAACTAGGCGTCTGCGGGGGTCATTTTATGCACCAGAAACAAAAAAATTCAAAATACTAAAATGGCTATATATCTAAAACTAAGCGTCTGCGGGGGTCATTTTATGCACCAGAAACAAAAAAATTCAAGATACTAAAATGGCTATATTTCCTAAACTAGGCCTCTGCGAGTGTCATTTTATGCACCAGAAAAAGAATTCAAAATACTAAAATGGCTATATCTCCTAAACTAGGCGTCTGCGGGGGTTATTTTATGCACCAGAAAAAAAGATTCGAAATACTAAAATGGCTATATCTCTTAAACTAGGCGTGTGCGTAGGTCATTTTATGCACCAGAAAAAAAAGTCAAAATACTTAAATGGCTATATCTTCTAAACTAGGCGTCTATGCACCAGAAAAAAAAAATCAAAACACACAAATGGCTATATCTCCTAAACTAGGAATCTGTGGGGGTCATTTTATGCTCCAGAAAGAAAAAAATTCGAAAAACTATAATTTGTATATCTCCTAAACTGGGCACCTGCGGGGGTCATGTTAAGCAGCAGAAAAAAAAATTGAAAATATTAAAATGGCTATATTTCCTAATCTAAGCGTCTGCGGGGGTCATTTCATGCACCAGAAACAAAAAAATTCAAAATACTAAAATGGCTATATTTCCTAAGCTAGGCGTCTGCGGGGTCATTTTATGCACCAGAAAAAAAAAGTTCAAAATACTAAAATGGCTATATCTCTTAAACTAGGCCTCTGTGGGGGTCATTTTATGCACCTGAAAACGAAATTCAAAATACTAAAATGGCTATTTCTCCTAACCTAGGCGTCTGCGTGGGTCATTTCATGCACCAGAAAAAAAAATTCTAAATACTAAAATGGCTATATCTCCTACACTAGGGGTCTGCAGGGGTCTTTTTATGAACCAGAAAAAAAAATTCAAAGCACTAAAATGGCTAAATCTCCTAAACTAGGCGTCTGCGGGGTCAAATTATGCACCAGGAAAAAAAAATCAAAACACAAAAATGGCTATATCTCCTAAACTAGGCGTCTGCGGGGTCATTTTATGCACCAGAAACAAAAAAATTCAAAATACTAAAATGGCTATATTTCTAAAACTAAGCGTCTGCGGGGGTCATTTTATGCACCAGAAACAAAAAAATTCAAGATTCTAAAATGGCTATATTTCCTAAACTAGGCCTCTGCGAGTGTCATTTTATGCACCAGAAAAAGAATTCAAAATACTAAAATGGCTATATCTCCTAAACTAGGCGTCTGCGGGGGATATTTTATGCACCAGAAAAAAAGATTCGAAATACTAAAATGGCTATATCTCTTAAACTAGGCGTGTGCGTAGGTCATTTTATGCACCAGAAAAAAAAGTCAAAATACTTAAATGGCTATATCTTCTAAACTAGGCGTCTATGCACCAGAAAAAAAAAATCAAAACACACAAATGGCTATATCTCCTAAACTAGGAATCTGTGGGAGTCATTTTATGCTCCAGAAAGAAAAAAATTCGAAAAACTATAATTTGTATATCTCCTAAACTGGGCGTCTGCGGGGGTTATTTTATGCACTAGAAAAAAAAAATTCAAGATACCAAAATGGCTATATTTCCTAAACTAGGCGTCTGCGGGGGTCATTTTATGCACCAGAAAAAAAGAATCAAAACACAAAAATGGCTATATCTCCTAAACTAGGGGTCTGCGGGGGTCATTTTATGCACCAGAAAAAAAAAATTCAATATACTAAAATGGCTATATCTCCTAAACTAGGGGACTGCGGGGGTCCTTTTACACACTAGAAAAAATAAATTCTAAATACTAAAATGGCTATATCTCCTAAACTAGGCCTCTGCGGGGGACATTTTATGCACCAGAAAAAAAAATTTAAAATACTAAAATGGCTGCATCTCCTAAACTAGTGGTCTGCTTGGGTCGTTTTATGCGCCAGAAAAAAGAAATCCAAAATACTAAAATGGCGATATCTCCTAAACTAGGCGTCTGCGGGAGTCATTTTAGGCACCAGAAAAAAAAAATTTAAAATACTAAAATGGCTGCATCTCCTAAACTAGTGGTCTGCTTGGGTCGTTTTATGCGCCAGAAAAAAGAAATCCAAAATACTAAAATGGCGATATCTCCTAAACTAGGCGTCTGCGGGGGTCATTTTACGCACCAGAAAAAAAAAATTTAAAATACTAAAATGGCTATATCTCCTAAACTAGGGGCCTGCGGGGTCATTTTATGCCCCAGAAAAAAAAATCAAAATACTAAAATGGCTAAATCTCTTAAACTAGGCGTCTGCGGGGTCAAATTATGCACCAGAAAAAAAAATCATAATACTAGAATGGCTATATTTCCTAAACTAGGCGTCTGCGGGGGTCATTTTATGTACCAAAAAAAAAAAAGCAAAATACTAAAATGGCCATATTTCTTAAACTAGGCGTCTGCGGGGGTCATTTTATGCACCAAAAAAAAAATTCAAAATACTAAAATAGCTATACCTCCTAAACTAGGCGTCTGCGAGGGTCGTTTTATGCACCAGAAAAAAAAACACAAAAATCTCTATGTCTCCTAAACTATTCGTCTGCGGGGGTCATTTTATTCACCAGAAAAAAAAATTTTAAATACTAAAATGGCTATATCACCTAAACAAGGCGTCTGCGGGGGTCATTTGCCTCAGAAAAAAAAAATCAAAACACTTAAATGGCTATATCACCTAAACTAGGCGTCTGCGGGGGTCTTTTTATGCACCAGAAAAAAAAATTCTAAATACTAAAATGGCTATATATCCTAAGCTAGGCGTCTGCGGGGGTCATTTTATGCACCAAAAATCCAAAATACTAAAATGGCTATGTCTCTTAAACTAGGCGTCTGCGAGGGTCATTTTATGCCCCAGAAAAAAAAATCAAAATACTAAAATGGCTAAATCTCTTAAACTAGGCGTCTGCGGGGTCAAATTATGCACCAGAAAAAAAAATCATAATACTAGAATGGCTATATCTCCTAAACTAGGCGTCTGCGGGGGTCATTTTATGTACCAAAAAAAAAAATGCAAAATACTAAAATGGCCATATTTCCTAAACTAGGCGTCTGCGGGGGTCATTTTATGCACCAAAAAAAAAAATTCAAAATACTAAAATAGCTATATCTCCTAAACTAGGCGTCTGCGAGGGTCATTTTATGCACCAGAAAAAAAAACACAAAAATCTCTATGTCTCCTAAACTATTCGTCTGCGGGGGTCATTTTATTCACCAGAAAAAAAAATTCTAAATACTAAAATGGCTATATCACCTAAACAAGGCGTCTGCCGGGGTCATTTGCCTCAGAAAAAAAAAAATCAAAACACTTAAATGGCTATATCTCCTAAACTAGGCGTCTGCGGGGATCTTTTTATGCACCAGAAAAAAAAATTCTAAATACTAAAATGGCTATATATCCTAAGCTAGGCGTCTGCCGGGGTCATTTTATGCACCAAAAATCCAAAATACTAAAATGGCTATGTCTCTTAAACTAGGCGTCTGCGGGGGTCATTTTATGCACTAAAAAAAACTCCAAAATACTAAAATAGCTATATCTCCTAAACTAGGCGTCTGCGAGGGTCATTTTACGCACCAGAAAAAAAAATTCTAAATACTAAAATGGCTATATCTCCTAAACTAGGCGTCTGCGGGGGACATTTCATGCACCAGAGAAAAAAAATCAAAATACTAAAATGGCTATTTCTCCTAAACTAGGCGTCTGCGTGGGTCATTTCATGCACCAGAAAAAAAAATTCTAAATACTAAAATGGCTATATCTCCTACACTAGGGGACTGCAGGGGTCTTTTTATGAACCAGAAAAAAAAATTCAAAGCACTAAAATGGCTAAATCTCCTACACTAGGCGTCTGCGGGGTCAAATTATGCACCAGGAAAAAAAAATCAAAACACAAAAATGGCTATATCTCCTAAACTTGGCGTCTGCGGGGGTCGTTTTATGCAGCAATTATTCGTCTGCGGTGGTCATTTTATTCACCAGAAAAAAACAATTCTAAATACTAAAATGGCTATATCACCTAAACTAGTCGTCTGCGGGGGTCATTTGCCTCAGAAAAAAAAATCGAAACACTTAAATGGCTATATCACCTAAACTAGGCGTCTGCGGGGATCTTTTCATGCACCAGAAAAAAAAAATTCTAAATACTAAAATGGCTATATGTCCTAAGCTAGGCGTCTGCGGGGGTCATTTTATGCACCAAAAATCCAAAATCCTAAAATGGTTATTTCTCTTAAACTAGGCGTCTGCGAGTGTCATTTTATGCACCAGAAAAAAAAATCAAAGTACTAAAATGGCTTAATCTCTTAAACTAGGCGTCTACGGGGTCAAATTATGCACCAGAAAAAAAAATCATAATACTAGAATGGCTATATCTCCTAAACTAGGCGTCAGCGGCGGTCATTTTATGCACCAGAAAAAAAAATTCTAAGCACTAAAATGGCTATATTTCCTAAACTGCGAGTGTCATTTTGTGCACCAGAAAAAAAAATTCAAAAGTACTAAAATGGCTGCATCTCCTAAACTAGTGGTCTGCTTGGGTCGTTTTATGCGCCAGAAAAAAGAAATCCAAAATACTAAAATTGCGATATCTCCTAAACTAGGCGTCTGCGTGGGTCATTTCATGCACCAGAAAAAAAAATTCTAAATACTAAAATGGCTATATCTCCTACACTAGGGGTCTGCAGGGGTCTTTTTATGAACCAGAAAAAAAAATTCAAAGCACTAAAAAAAAAAATTCAAAACACAAAAATGGCTATATCACCTAAACTAGTCGTCTGCGGGGGTCATTTGCCTCAGAAAAAAAAATCGAAACACTTAAATGGCTATATCACCTAAACTAGGCGTCTGCGGGGGTCTTTTCATGCACCAGAAAAAAAAAATTCTAAATACTAAAATGGCTATATCTCCTAAACTAGGCGTCTGCGGTTGACATTTTATGCACCAGAGAAAAAAAATCAAAATACTAAAATGGTTATATCTCCTAAACTAGGCGTCTGCGTGGGTCATTTCATGCACCAGAAAAAAAAATTCTAAATACTCGTACTAAAATGGCTATATCTCCTACACTAGGGGTCTGCAGGGGTCTTTTTATGAACCAGAAAAAAAAATTCAAAGCACTAAAATGGCTAAATCTCCTAAACTAGGCGTCTGCGGGGTCAAATTATGCACCAGGAAAAAAAAATCAAAACACAAAAATGGCTATATCTCCTAAACTTGGCGTCTGCGGGGGTCATTTTATGCACCAATTATTCGTCTGCGGGGGTCATTTTATTCACCAGAAAAAAAAAATTCTAAATACTAAAATGGCTATATCACCTAAACTAGGCGTCTGCGGGGTCTTTTCATGCACCAGAAAAAAAAATTCTAAATACAAAAATGGCTATATCTCCTAAGCTAGGCGTCTGCGGGGGTCATTTTAGGCACCAAAAATCCAAAATCCTAAAACGGTTATTTCTCTTAAACTAGGCGTCTGCGAGGGTCATTTTATGCACCAGAAAAAAAAAATCAAAGTACTAAAATGACTTAATCTCTTAAACTAGGCGTCTACGGGGTCAAATTATGCACCAGAAAAAAAAATCATAATACTAGAATGGCTATATCTCCTAAACTAGGCGTCTGCGAGGGTCATTTTATGCACCAGAAAAAAAAACACAAAAATCTCTATGTCTCCTAAACTATTCATCTGCGGGGGTCATTTTATGTACCCAAAAAAAAAATGCAAAATACTAAAATGGCCATATTTCCTAAACTAGGCGTCTGCGGGGGTCATTTTATGCACCAAAAAAAAACTTCAAAATACCAAAATGGCTATATCTCCTAAACTAGGCGTCTGCGTGGGTCATTTCATGCACCAGAAAAAAAAGTTCTAAATACTAAAATGGCTATATCTCCTTCACTAGGGGTCTGCAGGTGTCTTTTTAAGCACCAAAAATCCAAAATACTAAAATGGCTATATCTCCTAAACTAGGGGCCTGCGGGGTCATTTTATGCCCCAGAAAAAAAAAATCAAAATACTAAAATGGCTAAATCTCTTAAACTAGGCGTCTGCGGGGTCAAATTATGCACCAGAAAAAAAAATCATAATACTAGAATGGCTATATCTCCTAAACTAGGCGTCTGCGGGGGTCATTTTATGTACCAAAAAAAAATGCAAAATACTAAAATGGCCATATTTCCTAAACTAGTCGTTTGCGGGGGTCATTTTATGCACCAAAAAAAAACTTCAAAATACCAAAATGGCTATATCTCCTAAACTAGGCGTCTGCGTGGGTCATTTCATGCACCAGAAAAAAAAATTCTAAATACTAAAATGGCTATATCTCCTACACTAGGCGTCTGCGGGGTCAAATTTTGCACCAGGAAAAAAAAATCAAAACACAAAAATGGCTATATCTCCTAAACTTGGCGTCTGCGGGTGTCAGTTTATGCACCAATTATTCGTCTGCGGGGGTCATTTTATTCACCAGAAAAAAAAAATTCTAAATACTAAAATGGCTATATCACCTAAACTAGTCGTCTGCGGGGGTCATTTGCCTCAGAAAAAAAAATCGAAACACTTAAATGGCTATATCATCTAAACTAGGCGTCTGCGCGGGTCATTTTACTGACCAAAAAAAAAATCTAAATACTAAAATGGCTAAATCTCCTAAACTATGCGTCTGCGGCGATCATTTTACGCACCAGAAAAAAAAATTCTAAATACTAAAATGGCTATATTTCCTAAACTACCCGTCTGCGGCGGTCATATTAAAAAAAATTAAAAATACTAAAATGGCTATATCTCCTAAACTAGGCGCCTGCGGGGGTCATTTTACTCACCAGAAAAAAAATCTAAATACTAAAATGAATAAATATCCTAAACTAGGCGTCTGCGGGGTTCATTTTATGCTCCAGAAAAAAAAAATTCAAAACACTTAAATCTCTATATCTCCTAAACTAGGCGTCTGCGCAGGTCTTTTTATGCACCAGAAAAAAAAATTTGTAAATACTAAAATGGTTATATCTCCTAAACTTGGCGTCTGCGGGGGTCATTTTATGCACCAGAAACCAAAAATACTAAAATGGCTATATCTCCTAAACTAGGGGTCTGCGGGGTCATTTTATGCCCCAGAAAAAAAAAATCAAAATACTAAATTGGCTAAATCTCTTAAACTAGGTGTCTGCGGGGTCAAATTATGCACCAGAAAAAAAAATCATAATACTAGAATGGCTATATCTCCTAAACTAGGCGTCTGCGGGGGTCATTTTATGTACCAGAAAAAAAAATGCAAAATACTGAAATGGCCATATTTCCTAAACTAGGCGTCTGCGGGGGTCATTTTATGCACCAAAAAAAAACTTCAAAATACTAAAATTGCTATATCTCCTAAACTAGGCGTCTGCGAGGGCCATTTTATGCACCAGAAAAAAAAAAATTCTAAATACTCTAATGGCTATATCTCCTACACTAGGGGTCTGCAGGGGTCTTTTTATGAACCAGAAAAAAAATTCAAAGCACTAAAATGGCTAAATCTCCTATACTAGGCGTCTGCGGGGTCAAATTATGCACCAGAAAAAAAAAATTCAAAACACAAAAATGGCTATATCTCCTAAACAAGGCGTCAGCCGGTGTCATTTTATGCACCAAAAAAGAAAAAATGCAAAACTCAAAAATGGTTATATCTCCCAAAGTAGGCGTCTGCGGGGGTCATTTTGTGCACCAGAAAAAAAATCCATAATACTAAAATGCCTATATCTCCTAAACTAGGCGTCTGCGGGAGTCATTAAACAGAAAAAACTTCAAAACACAAATATGGCTATATCTCCTAAGCTAGGCGGCTGCCGGGGTCATTTTGAGCACCAGAAAAAAAAAATTAAAAATACTAAAATGGCCATATTTCCTAAACTAGGCGTCTACGGGTGACATTTTAAGCACCAGAAAAAAAAAAATTTTAAATACTAAAATGGCTGAATCTCCTAAACTAGTGGTCTGCTTGGGTCGTTTTATGCGCCAGAAAAAGAAATCCAAAATACTAAAATGGCGATATCTCCTAAACTAGGAGTCTGCGGGGGTCATTTTATGCACCAGAAAAAAAAATTTGTAAATACTAAAATGGTTATATCTCCTAAACTAGGCGTCTGCGGGGGTCATTTTATGCACCAAAAACCAAAAATACTAAAATGGCTATATCTCCTACACTAGGAGTCTGCGGTGTCATTTGCCCCAGAAAAAAAAAATCATAACACTTAAATCTATATATCTGCTAAACTAGGCGTCTGCGCAGGTCTTTTTATGCACCCGAAAAAAAAAATTCGAAATACTTAAATGGCTATATCTCCTTAGATAGGCGTCTGCGGGGGTCATTTTATGCACCAAAAATCCAAAATGCTAAAATGGCTATACCTCCTAAACTAGGGGCCTGCGGGGTCATTTTATGCCCCAGAAAAAAAAAATCAAAATACTAAAATGGCTAAATCTCTTAAACTAGGCGTCTGCGGTGTCAAATTATGCACCAGAAAAAAAATCATAATACTAGAATGGCTATGTCTCCTAAACTAGGCGTCTGCGGGGGTCATTTTATGTACCAAAAAAAAAAAATGCAAAATACTCAAATGGCCATATTTCCTAAACTAGGCGTCTGCGGGGGTCATTTTATGCACCAAAAAAAAACTTCAAAATACAAAAATAGCTATATCTCCTAAACTAGGCGTCTGCGAGGGTCATTTTATGCACCAGCAAAAAAAACACAAAAATCTCTATGTCTCCTAAACTATTCGTCTGCGGGGGTCATTTTATTCACCAGAAAAAAAAATTCTAAATACTAAAATGGCTATATCACCTAAACAAGGCGTCCGCGGGGGTCATTTGCCTCAGAAAAAAAAAATCAAAACACTTAAATGGCCTTATCTCCTAAACTAGGCGTCTGCGGGGGTCTTTTTATGCACCAGAAAAAAAAAATTCTAAATACTAAAATGGCTATATCTCCTAAGCTAGGCGTCTGCGGGGGTCATTTTATGCACCAAAAGTCCAAAACACTAAAATGGCTATGTCTCTTAAACTAGGCGTCTGCGAGGGTCATTTCATGCATAAGAAAAAAAAAATTCTAAATTCTAAAATAGCTATATCTCTTAAACTAGGCGTCTGCGGGGTCAAATTATGCACCAGAAAAAAAAATTATAATACTAGAATGGCTATATCTCCTAAACTATTCGTCTGCGTGGTTCATTTTATGTACCAGAAAAAAAAATGCAAAATACTGAAATGGCCATATTTCCTAAACTAGGCGTCTGCGTGGGTCATTTTATGCACCAGAAAAGACTTCAAAACACAAAAATTTCTATATCTCCTAAACTAGGCGTCAGCAGCGGTCATTTTATGCACCAGAAAAAAAAAATTCTAAGCACTAAAATGGCTATATTTCCTAAACTATGCGCCTGCGGGGGTCATTTTACTCACCAAAAAAAAAATCTAAATACTAAAATGGCTAAATCTCCTAAACCAGGCGTCTGCGGGGGTCATTTTATGCACCAAAAAAAAATTCAAAATACTAAAATAGCTATATCTCCTAAACTAGGCGTCAGCGATGGTCATTTTATGCGGGGGTCATTTGCCTCAGAAAAAAAAATCAAAACACTTAAATGGCTACATCTCCTAAACTAGGCGTCCGCGGGAGTCTTTTTATGCACCAGAAAAAAAAAAAATTCTAAATACTAAAATGGCTATATCTCCTAAGCTAGGCGTCTCCGGGGGTCATTTTATGCACCAAAAATCCAAAATACTAAAATGGCTATGTCTCTTAAACTAGGCGTCTGCGAGGGTCATTTTATGCACCAGAAAAGACTTCAAAACACAAAAATGGCTATATCTCCTAAACTAGGCGTCAGCAGCGGTCATTTTATGCACCAGAAAAAAAAAATTCTAAGCACTAAAATGGCTATATTTCCTAAACTATGCGCCTGCGGGGGTCATTTTACTCACCAAAAAAAAAATCTAAATACTAAAATGGCTAAATCTCCTAAACCAGGCGTCTGCGGGGGTCATTTTATGCACCAAAAAAAAACTTCAAAATAATAAAATAGCTATATCTCCTAAACTAGGCGTCTGCGATGGTCATTTTATGCGGGGGTCATTTGCCTCAGAAAAAAAAATCAAAACACTTAAATGGCTATATCTCCTAAACTAGGTGTCTGCGAGGGTCATTTTATGCACCAGAAAAAAAAAATTCTAAATACTAAAATGGCTATATCTCCTAAACTAGGCGTCTGCGGGGGACATTTTATGCACCAGAGAAAAAAAATCAAAATACTAAAATGGCTATACCTCCTAAACTAGGCGTCTGCGTGGGTCATTTCATGCACCAGAAAAAAAATTCTAAATACTAAAATGGCTATATCTCCTACACTAGGGGTCTGCAGGGGTCATTTTACTCACCAGAAAAAAAATCTAAATACTAAAATGGATAAATATCCTAAATCAGGCGTCTGCGGGGGTCATTTTATGCTCCCGAAAAAAAAAATTAAACACTAAAATGTCTATATCTCTTAAACCAAGGGTCTGCGCGAGTCATTAAATGCACCAGAAAAGACCTCAAAACACAAATATGGCTATATCTCCTAAGCTAGGCGGCTGCGGGGGTCATTTTTTGCACCAGAAAAAAAAAAATCGAAAATACTAAAATGGCCATATTTCCTAAACTAGGCGTCTGCGGGGGACATTTTATGCACCAGAACAAAAAAATTGAAAATACTAAAATGGCTGCATCTCCTAAACTAGTGGTCTGCTTGGGTCGTTTTATGCGCCAGAAAAAAGAAATCCAAAATACTAAAATGGCGATATCTCCTAAACTAGGAATCTGCGGGGGTCATTTTATGCACCAGAAAAAAAATTTGTAAATACTAAAATGGTTATATCTCCTAAGCTAGGCGTCTGCGGGGGTCATTTGCCCCAGAAAAAAAAATCAAAACACTTAAATCTCTATATCTCCTAAGCTTGGCGTCTGCGGGGGTCATTTTATGCACCAAAAATCCAAAATACTAAAATGGCTATGTCTCTTAAACTAGGCGTCTGCGAGGGTCATTTTATGCACCAGAAAAAAAAAATTCTAAATACTAAAATAGCCATATCTCTTAAACTAGGCGTCTGCGGGGTCAAATTATGCACCAGAAAAAAAATGATAATACTAGAATGGCTATATCTCCTAAACTATTCGTCTGCGGGGGTCATTTTATGCACCAGAAAGACTTCAAAACACAAAAATGGCTATATCTCCTAAACTAGGCGTCTACGGGGTCATTTTGTGCACCAGAAAAAAAAAATTCCAAAATACTAAAATGGCTATATTTGCTAAACTACCCGTCTGCGGGGGTCATTTTATACACCAGAAAAAAAAAATTCAAAATGCTAGAATGGCTATATCTCCTAAACTAAGCGCCTGCGGGGGTCATTTTACTCACCAGAAAAAAAAATCTAAATACTAGAATGGATAAATCTCCTAAACTAGGCGTCTGCGGGGGTCATTTTATTCACCAGAAAAAAAAAGTTCTAATTACTAAAATGGCTATGTCTCCTAAGCTAGGCGTCAGCGGGGGTCATTTTATGCACCAAAAATCCAAAATACTAAAATGGCTATGTCTCTTAAACTAGGCGTCTGCGAGGGTCATTTTAAATACTAAAATGGCTATAAAACCTAAACAAGGCGTCTGCGGGGGTCATTTGCCTCAGAAAAAAAAATTAAAACACTTAAACGGCTAAATCTCCTAAACTAGGCGTCTGCGGGGGTCATTTTATGCACCAGAAAAAAAAATGCAAAATACTGAAATGGCCATATTTCCTAAACTAGGCGTCTGCGGGGGTCATTTTATGCACCAAAAAAAAACTTCAAAATACTAAAATTGCTATATCTCCTAAACTAGGCGTCTGCGAGGGCCATTTTATGCACCAGAAAAAAAAAAATTCTAAATACTCTAATGGCTATATCTCCTACACTAGGGGTCTGCAGGGGTCTTTTTATGAACCAGAAAAAAAATTCAAAGCACTAAAATGGCTAAATCTCCTATACTAGGCGTCTGCGGGGTCAAATTATGCACCAGAAAAAAAAAATTCAAAACACAAAAATGGCTATATCTCCTAAACAAGGCGTCAGCCGGTGTCATTTTATGCACCAAAAAAGAAAAAATGCAAAACTCAAAAATGGTTATATCTCCCAAAGTAGGCGTCTGCGGGGGTCATTTTGTGCACCAGAAAAAAAATCCATAATACTAAAATGCCTATATCTCCTAAACTAGGCGTCTGCGGGAGTCATTAAACAGAAAAAACTTCAAAACACAAATATGGCTATATCTCCTAAGCTAGGCGGCTGCCGGGGTCATTTTGAGCACCAGAAAAAAAAAATTAAAAATACTAAAATGGCCATATTTCCTAAACTAGGCGTCTACGGGGGACATTTTAAGCACCAGAAAAAAAAAATTTTAAATACTAAAATGGCTGAATCTCCTAAACTAGTGGTCTGCTTGGGTCGTTTTATGCGCCAGAAAAAGAAATCCAAAATACTAAAATGGCGATATCTCCTAAACTAGGAGTCTGCGGGGGTCATTTTATGCACCAGAAAAAAAAATTTGTAAATACTAAAATGGTTATATCTCCTAAACTAGGCGTCTGCGGGGGTCATTTTATGCACCAAAAACCAAAAATACTAAAATGGCTATATCTCCTACACTAGGAGTCTGCGGTGTCATTTGCCCCAGAAAAAAAAAATCATAACACTTAAATCTCTATATCTGCTAAACTAGGCGTCTGCGCAGGTCTTTTTATGCACCCGAAAAAAAAAATTCGAAATACTAAAATGGCTATATCTCCTTAGATAGGCGTCTGCGGGGGTCATTTTATGCACCAAAAATCCAAAATGCTAAAATGGCTATACCTCCTAAACTAGGGGCCTGCGGGGTCATTTTATGCCCCAGAAAAAAAAAATCAAAATACTAAAATGGCTAAATCTCTTAAACTAGGCGTCTGCGGTGTCAAATTATGCACCAGAAAAAAAATCATAATACTAGAATGGCTATGTCTCCTAAACTAGGCGTCTGCGGGGGTCATTTTATGTACCAAAAAAAAAAAATGCAAAATACTCAAATGGCCATATTTCCTAAACTAGGCGTCTGCGGGGGTCATTTTATGCACCAAAAAAAAACTTCAAAATACAAAAATAGCTATATCTCCTAAACTAGGCGTCTGCGAGGGTCATTTTATGCACCAGCAAAAAAAACACAAAAATCTCTATGTCTCCTAAACTATTCGTCTGCGGGGGTCATTTTATTCACCAGAAAAAAAAATTCTAAATACTAAAATGGCTATATCACCTAAACAAGGCGTCCGCGGGGGTCATTTGCCTCAGAAAAAAAAAATCAAAACACTTAAATGGCCTTATCTCCTAAACTAGGCGTCTGCGGGGGTCTTTTTATGCACCAGAAAAAAAAAATTCTAAATACTAAAATGGCTATATCTCCTAAGCTAGGCGTCTGCGGGGGTCATTTTATGCACCAAAAGTCCAAAACACTAAAATGGCTATGTCTCTTAAACTAGGCGTCTGCGAGGGTCATTTCATGCATAAGAAAAAAAAAATTCTAAATTCTAAAATAGCTATATCTCTTAAACTAGGCGTCTGCGGGGTCAAATTATGCACCAGAAAAAAAAATTATAATACTAGAATGGCTATATCTCCTAAACTATTCGTCTGCGTGGTTCATTTTATGTACCAGAAAAAAAAATGCAAAATACTGAAATGGCCATATTTCCTAAACTAGGCGTCTGCGTGGGTCATTTTATGCACCAGAAAAGACTTCAAAACACAAAAATTTCTATATCTCCTAAACTAGGCGTCAGCAGCGGTCATTTTATGCACCAGAAAAAAAAAATTCTAAGCACTAAAATGGCTATATTTCCTAAACTATGCGCCTGCGGGGGTCATTTTACTCACCAAAAAAAAAATCTAAATACTAAAATGGCTAAATCTCCTAAACCAGGCGTCTGCGGGGGTCATTTTATGCACCAAAAAAAAATTCAAAATACTAAAATAGCTATATCTCCTAAACTAGGCGTCAGCGATGGTCATTTTATGCGGGGGTCATTTGCCTCAGAAAAAAAAATCAAAACACTTAAATGGCTACATCTCCTAAACTAGGCGTCCGCGGGAGTCTTTTTATGCACCAGAAAAAAAAAAAATTCTAAATACTAAAATGGCTATATCTCCTAAGCTAGGCGTCTCCGGGGGTCATTTTATGCACCAAAAATCCAAAATACTAAAATGGCTATGTCTCTTAAACTAGGCGTCTGCGAGGGTCATTTTATGCACCAGAAAAGACTTCAAAACACAAAAATGGCTATATCTCCTAAACTAGGCGTCAGCAGCGGTCATTTTATGCACCAGAAAAAAAAAATTCTAAGCACTAAAATGGCTATATTTCCTAAACTATGCGCCTGCGGGGGTCATTTTACTCACCAAAAAAAAAATCTAAATACTAAAATGGCTAAATCTCCTAAACCAGGCGTCTGCGGGGGTCATTTTATGCACCAAAAAAAAACTTCAAAATAATAAAATAGCTATATCTCCTAAACTAGGCGTCTGCGATGGTCATTTTATGCGGGGGTCATTTGCCTCAGAAAAAAAAATCAAAACACTTAAATGGCTATATCTCCTAAACTAGGTGTCTGCGAGGGTCATTTTATGCACCAGAAAAAAAAAATTCTAAATACTAAAATGGCTATATTTCCTAAACTAGGCGTCTGCGGGGGACATTTTATGCACCAGAGAAAAAAAATCAAAATACTAAAATGGCTATACCTCCTAAACTAGGCGTCTGCGTGGGTCATTTCATGCACCAGAAAAAAAATTCTAAATACTAAAATGGCTATATCTCCTACACTAGGGGTCTGCAGGGGTCATTTTACTCACCAGAAAAAAAATCTAAATACTAAAATGGATAAATATCCTAAATCAGGCGTCTGCGGGGGTCATTTTATGCTCCCGAAAAAAAAAATTAAACACTAAAATGTCTATATCTCTTAAACCAAGGGTCTGCGCGAGTCATTAAATGCACCAGAAAAGACCTCAAAACACAAATATGGCTATATCTCCTAAGCTAGGCGGCTGCGGGGGTCATTTTTTGCACCAGAAAAAAAAAAATCGAAAATACTAAAATGGCCATATTTCCTAAACTAGGCGTCTGCGGGGGACATTTTATGCACCAGAACAAAAAAATTGAAAATACTAAAATGGCTGCATCTCCTAAACTAGTGGTCTGCTTGGGTCGTTTTATGCG
The DNA here is from genome assembly GCA_963966105.1 of Volucella zonaria. Taxonomy (NCBI): domain Eukaryota; kingdom Metazoa; phylum Arthropoda; class Insecta; order Diptera; family Syrphidae; genus Volucella; species Volucella zonaria. The sequence continues at coordinate 7,712,457 of CAWYQB010000254.1, read as the reverse complement.
CCAGAAAAAAGAAATCCAAAATACTAAAATGGCGATATCTCCTAAACTAGGAATCTGCGGGGGTCATTTTATGCACCAGAAAAAAAATTTGTAAATACTAAAATGGTTATATCTCCTAAGCTAGGCGTCTGCGGGGGTCATTTGCCCCAGAAAAAAAAATCAAAACACTTAAATCTCTAAATCTCCTAAGCTTGGCGTCTGCGGGGGTCATTTTATGCACCAAAAATCCAAAATACTAAAATGGCTATGTCTCTTAAACTAGGCGTCTGCGAGGGTCATTTTATGCACCAGAAAAAAAAAATTCTAAATACTAAAATAGCCATATCTCTTAAACTAGGCGTCTGCGGGGTCAAATTATGCACCAGAAAAAAAATGATAATACTAGAATGGCTATATCTCCTAAACTCTTCGTCTGCGGGGGTCATTTTATGCACCAGAAAGACTTCAAAACACAAAAATGGCTATATCTCCTAAACTAGGCGTCTACGGGGTCATTTTGTGCACCAGAAAAAAAAAATTCCAAAATACTAAAATTTCTATATTTGCTAAACTACCCGTCTGCGGGGGTCATTTTATACACCAGAAAAAAAAAATTCAAAATGCTAGAATGGCTATATCTCCTAAACTAAGCGCCTGCGGGGGTCATTTTACTCACCAGAAAAAAAAATCTAAATACTAGAATGGATAAATCTCCTAAACTAGGCGTCTGCGGGGGTCATTTTATTCACCAGAAAAAAAAAGTTCTAATTACTAAAATGGCTATGTCTCCTAAGCTAGGCGTCAGCGGGGGTCATTTTATGCACCAAAAATCCAAAATACTAAAATGGCTATGTCTCTTAAACTAGGCGTCTGCGAGGGTCATTTTAAATACTAAAATGGCTATAAAACCTAAACAAGGCGTCTGCGGGGGTCATTTGCCTCAGAAAAAAAAATTAAAACACTTAAACGGCTAAATCTCCTAAACTAGGCGTCTGCGGGGGTCATTTTATGCACCAGAAAAAAAAAATTCGAAATACTAAAATAGCTATATCTCTTAAAATAGGCGTCTGCGGGGTCAAATTATGCACCAGAAAAAAAATGATAATACTAGAATGGCTATATCTCCTAAACTATTCGTCTGCGGGGGTCATTTTATGCACCGGAAAAGACTTCAAAACACAAAAATGGCTATATCTCCTAAACTGGGCGTCAACGGGGTCATTTTTTGCACCAGAAAAAAAAAATTCCAAAATACTAAAATGGCTATATTTGCTAAACTACCCGTCTGCGCGGGTCATTTTACGCACCAGAAAAAAAAAATCAAAACACTAAAATGGCTATATCTCCTAAACTAAGCGCCTGCGGGGGTAATTTTATGCACCAGAAAAAAAAATCAAAATACTAAAATGGCTATATCTCCTAAACTAGGCGTCTGCGGGGGTAATTTTATGCCCAAGAAAAAAAAATTCAAAATAATAAAATGGTTATATCTCTTAAACTAGGCGTATGCGGTTATCATTTTATGCACCAGAAAAAAAAAATTCAAAATACTAAAGTGGCTATATCTCCTAAACTAGGCGCCTGCGGGGGTCATTTTATGCACCAGAAAAAACTTCGAAATACTAAAATGGCTATATCTCCTAAACTAGGCGTCTGCGGGGGTCATTTTATGCACCAGAAATGACTTCAAAATACAAAAATGGCTATATCTCGTAAACTAGGCGTATGCGGTTATCATTTTATGCACCAGAAAAAAAAATTCAAAATGCTAAAATGGCTATATCTCCTAAACTAGGCGTCTGCGGCTTTCATTTTATGCACCAGAAAAAATACTAAAATGGCTATATCTCCAAAACTAGGCGTCTGCGGGGGTCAATTTGTGCACCAGAAAAAAAAATTCTAAATACTAAAATTGCTATATCTCCTAAACTAAGCGTCCGCGCGGGTCATTTTATGCACCAGAAAAGACTTCAAAACACAAAAATGGCTATATCTCCTAAACTAGGCGTCAGCGGCAGTCATTTTATGCACCAAAAGTCCAAAACACTAAAATGGCTATGTCTCTTAAACTAGGCGTCTGCGAGGGTCATTTCATGCATAAGAAAAAAAAAATTCTAAATTCTAAAATAGCTATATCTCTTAAACTAGGCGTCTGCGGGGTCAAATTATGCACCAGAAAAAAAATTATAATACTAGAATGGCTATATCTCCTAAACTATTCGTCTGCGTGGTTCATTTTATGTACCAGAAAAAAAAATGCAAAATACTGAAATGGCCATATTTCCTAAACTAGGCGTCTGCGTGGGTCATTTTATGCACCAGAAAAGACTTCAAAACACAGAAATTTCTATATCTCCTAAACTAGGCGTCAGCAGCGGTCATTTTATGCACCAGAAAAAAAAAATTCTAAGCACTAAAATGGCTATATTTCCTAAACTATGCGCCTGCGGGGGTCATTTTACTCACCAAAAAAAAATCTAAATACTAAAATGGCTAAATCTCCTAAACCAGGCGTCTGCGGGGGTCATTTTATGCACCAAAAAAAAATTCAAAATACTAAAATAGCTATATCTCCTAAACTAGGCGTCAGCGATGGTCATTTTATGCGGGGGTCATTTGCCTCAGAAAAAAAAATCAAAACACTTAAATGGCTACATCTCCTAAACTAGGGGTCCGCGGGAGTCTTTTTATGCACCAGAAAAAAAAAATTCTAAATACTAAAATGGCTATATCTCCTAAGCTAGGCGTCTCCGGGGGTCATTTTATGCACCAAAAATCCAAAATACTAAAATGGCTATGTCTCTTAAACTAGGCGTCTGCGAGGGTCATTTTATGCACCAGAAAAGACTTCAAAACACAAAAATGGCTATATCTCCTAAACTAGGCGTCAGCAGCGGTCATTTTATGCACCAGAAAAAAAAAATTCTAAGCACTAAAATGGCTATATTTCCTAAACTATGCGCCTGCGGGGGTCATTTTACTCACCAAAAAAAAAATCTAAATACTAAAATGGCTAAATCTCCTAAACCAGGCGTCTGCGGGGGTCATTTTATGCACCAAAAAAAAACTTCAAAATAATAAAATAGCTATATCTCCTAAACTAGGCGTCTGCGATGGTCATTTTATGCGGGGGTCATTTGCCTCAGAAAAAAAAATCAAAACACTTAAATGGCTATATCTCCTAAACTAGGCGTCTGCGAGGGTCATTTTATGCACCAGAAAAAAAAAATTCTAAATACTAAAATGGCTATATCTCCTAAACTAGGCGTCTGCGGGGGACATTTTATGCACCAGAGAAAAAAAATCAAAATACTAAAATGGCTATATCTCCTAAACTAGGCGTCTGCGTGGGTCATTTCATGCACCAGAAAAAAAATTCTAAATACTAAAATGGCTATATCTCCTACACTAGGGGTCTGCAGGGGTCATTTTACTCACCAGAAAAAAAATCTAAATACTAAAATGGATAAATATCCTAAATCAGGCGTCTGCGGGGGTCATTTTATGCTCCCGAAAAAAAAAATTAAACACTAAAATGTCTATATCTCTTAAACCAAGGGTCTGCGCGAGTCATTAAATGCACCAGAAAAGACCTCAAAACACAAATATGGCTATATCTCCTAAGCTAGGCGGCTGCGGGGGTCATTTTTTGCACCAGAAAAAAAAAAAATCGAAAATACTAAAATGGCCATATTTCCTAAACTAGGCGTCTGCGGGGGACATTTTATGCACCAGAACAAAAAAATTGAAAATACTAAAATGGCTGCATCTCCTAAACTAGTGGTCTGCTTGGGTCGTTTTATGCGCCAGAAAAAAGAAATCCAAAATACTAAAATGGCGATATCTCCTAAACTAGGAATCTGCGGGGGTCATTTTATGCACCAGAAAAAAAATTTGTAAATACTAAAATGGTTATATCTCCTAAGCTAGGCGTCTGCGGGGGTCATTTGCCCCAGAAAAAAAAATCAAAACACTTAAATCTCTATATCTCCTAAGCTTGGCGTCTGCGGGGGTCATTTTATGCACCAAAAATCCAAAATACTAAAATGGCTATGTCTCTTAAACTAGGCGTCTGCGAGGGTCATTTTAAATACTAAAATGGCTACAAAACCTAAACAAGGCGTCTGCGGGGGTCATTTGCCTCAGAAAAAAAAATTAAAACACTTAAACGGCTATATCTCCTAAACTAGGCGTCTGCGGGGGTCATTTTATGCACCAGAAAAAAAAAATTCGAAATACTAAAATAGCTATATCTCTTAAAATAGGCGTCTGCGGGGTCAAATTATGCACCAGAAAAAAAATGATAATACTAGAATGGCTATATCTCCTAAACTATTCGTCTGCGGGGGTCATTTTATGCACCGGAAAAGACTTCAAAACACAAAAATGGCTATATCTCCTAAACTGGGCGTCAACGGGGTCATTTTTTGCACCAGAAAAAAAAAATTCCAAAATACTAAAATGGCTATATTTGCTAAACTACCCGTCTGCGCGGGTCATTTTACGCACCAGAAAAAAAAAATCAAAACACTAAAATGGCTATATCTCCTAAACTAAGCGCCTGCGGGGGTAATTTTATGCACCAGAAAAAAAAATCAAAATACTAAAATGGCTATATCTCCTAAACTAGGCGTCTGCGGGGGTAATTTTATGCCCAAGAAAAAAAAATTCAAAATAATAAAATGGTTATATCTCTTAAACTAGGCGTATGCGGTTATCATTTTATGCACCAGAAAAAAAAAATTCAAAATACTAAAGTGGCTATATCTCCTAAACTAGGCGCCTGCGGGGGTCATTTTATGCACCAGAAAAAACTTCGAAATACTAAAATGGCTATATCTCCTAAACTAGGCGTCTGCGGGGGTCATTTTATGCACCAAAAATGACTTCAAAATACAAAAATGGCTATATCTCCTAAACTAGGCGTATGCGGTTATCATTTTATGCACCAGAAAAAAAAAATTCTAAACACAAAAATGGCTATATCTCGTAAACTAGGCGTATGCGGTTATCATTTTATGCACCAGAAAAAAAAAATTCAAAATGCTAAAATGGCTATATCTCCTAAACTAGGCGTCTGCGGCTTTCATTTTATGCACCAGAAAAAATACTAAAATGGCTATATCTCCAAAACTAGGCGTCTGCGGGGGTCAATTTGTGCACCAGAAAAAAAAATTCTAAATACTAAAATTGCTATATCTCCTAAACTAAGCGTCCGCGCGGGTCATTTTATGCACCAGAAAAGACTTCAAAACACAAAAATGGCTATATCTCCTAAACTAGGCGTCAGCGGCAGTCATTTTATGCACCAGAAAAAAAAAATTCTAAGCACAAAAATGGTTATATTTCCTAAACCATATTTTATGCACCAGAAAAAAAAAATTTTAAATACAAAAATGGCTGCATTTCCTAAACTAGTGGTCTGCGTTGGTCGTTTTATGCGCCAGAAAAAAGTAATCCAAAATACTAAAATGGCGATATCTCCTAAACTAGGCGTCTCCGGGAGTCATTTTATGCTCCAGAAAAAAAAATTCAAAACACTAAAATGGCTATATCTCCTAAACTAATCGTCTGCGGGGGTCATTTTATGCACCGGAAAAAAAAATCCAAAATACTAAAATGGCTATATCTCCTAAACTAGGCGTCTGCGGGGGTAATTTTATGCCCCAGAAAAAAAAATTCAAAATATTAAAATGGTTATATCTCTTAAACTAGGCGTATGCGGTTATCATTTTATGCACCAGAAAAAAAAAATTCAAGATACTAAAATGGCTATATCTCCTAAACCTGGCGTCGGCGTGGGTCATTTTATGTACCAGAAAAAAAAAAATCAAAATACTAAATTGGCCGTATTTCCTATACTAGGCGTCTGCGGGGGTCATTTTGTGCACCAGAAAAAAAATCCAAAATACTAAAATGCCTATATCTCCTAAACCAGGCGTCTACGGGGGTCATTTTATGCACCAAAAAAAAACTTCAAAATAATAAAATAGCTATATCTCCTAAACTAGGCGTCTGCGATGGTCATTTTATGCGGGGGTCATTTGCTTCAGAAAAAAAAATCAAAACACTTAAATGGCTATATCTCCTAAACTAGGCGTCTGCGAGGGTCATTTTATGCACCAGAAAAAAAAAATTCTAAATACTAAAATGGCTATATCTCCTAAACTAGGCGTCTGCGGGGGACATTTTATGCACCAGAGAAAAAAAATCAAAATACTAAAATGGCTATATCTCCTAAACTAGGCGTCTGCGTGGGTCATTTCATGCACCAGAAAAAAAATTCTAAATACTAAAATGGCTATATCTCCTACACTAGGGGTCTGCAGGGGTCATTTTACTCACCAGAAAAAAAATCTAAATACTAAAATGGATAAATATCCTAAATCAGGCGTCTGCGGGGGTCATTTCATGCTCCCGAAAAAAAAAATTAAACACTAAAATGTCTATATCTCTTAAACCAAGGGTCTGCGCGAGTCATTAAATGCACCAGAAAAGACCTCAAAACACAAATATGGCTATATCTCCTAAGCTAGGCGGCTGCGGGGGTCATTTTTTGCACCAGAAAAAAAAAAATCGAAAATACTAAAATGGCCATATTTCCTAAACTAGGCGTCTGCGGGGGACATTTTATGCACCAGAACAAAAAAATTTAAAATACTAAAATGGCTGCATCTCCTAAACTAGTGGTCTGCTTGGGTCGTTTTATGCGCCAGAAAAAAGAAATCCAAAATACTAAAATGGCGATATCTCCTAAACTGGGAATCTGCGGGGGTCATTTTATGCACCAGAAAAAAAATTTGTAAATACTAAAATGGTTATATCTCCTAAGCTAGGCGTCTGCGGGGGTCATTTGCCCCAGAAAAAAAAATCAAAACACTTAAATCTCTATATCTCCTAAGCTTGGCGTCTGCGGGGGTCATTTTATGCACCAAAAATCCAAAATACTAAAATGGCTATGTCTCTTAAACTAGGCGTCTGCGAGGGTCATTTTAAATACTAAAATGGCTATAAAACCTAAACAAGGCGTCTGCGGGGGTCATTTGCCTCAGAAAAAAAAATTAAAACACTTAAACGGCTATATCTCCTAAACTAGGCGTCTGCGGGGGTCATTTTATGCACCAGAAAAAAAAAATTCGAAATACTAAAATAGCTATATCTCTTAAAATAGGCGTCTGCGGGGTCAAATTATGCACCAGAAAAAAAATGATAATACTAGAATGGCTATATCTCCTAAACTATTCGTCTGCGGGGGTCATTTTATGCACCGGAAAAGACTTCAAAACACAAAAATGGCTATATCTCCTAAACTGGGCGTCAACGGGGTCATTTTTTGCACCAGAAAAAAAAAATTCCAAAATACTAAAATGGCTATATTTGCTAAACTACCCGTCTGCGCGGGTCATTTTACGCACCAGAAAAAAAAAATCAAAACACTAAAATGGCTATATCTCCTAAACTAAGCGCCTGCGGGGGTAATTTTATGCACCAGAAAAAAAAATCAAAATACTAAAATGGCTATATCTCCTAAACTAGGCGTCTGCGGGGGTAATTTTATGCCCAAGAAAAAAAAATTCAAAATAATAAAATGGTTATATCTCTTAAACTAGGCGTATGCGGTTATCATTTTATGCACCAGAAAAAAAAAATTCAAAATACTAAAGTGGCTATATCTCCTAAACTAGGCGCCTGCGGGGGTCATTTTATGCACCAGAAAAAACTTCGAAATACTAAAATGGCTATATCTCCTAAACTAGGCGTCTGCGGGGGTCATTTTATGCACCAAAAATGACTTCAAAATACAAAAATGGCTATATCTCCTAAACTAGGCGTATGCGGTTATCATTTTATGCACCAGAAAAAAAAAATTCTAAACACAAAAATGGCTATATCTCGTAAACTAGGCGTATGCGGTTATCATTTTATGCACCAGAAAAAAAAAATTCAAAATGCTAAAATGGCTATATCTCCTAAACTAGGCGTCTGCGGCTTTCATTTTATGCACCAGAAAAAATACTAAAATGGCTATATCTCCAAAACTAGGCGTCTGCGGGGGTCAATTTGTGCACCAGAAAAAAAAATTCTAAATACTAAAATTGCTATATCTCCTAAACTAAGCGTCCGCGCGGGTCATTTTATGCACCAGAAAAGACTTCAAAACACAAAAATGGCTATATCTCCTAAACTAGGCGTCAGCGGCAGTCATTTTATGCACCAGAAAAAAAAAATTCTAAGCACAAAAATGGTTATATTTCCTAAACCATATTTTATGCACCAGAAAAAAAAAATTTTAAATACAAAAATGGCTGCATTTCCTAAACTAGTGGTCTGCGTTGGTCGTTTTATGCGCCAGAAAAAAGTAATCCAAAATACTAAAATGGCGATATCTCCTAAACTAGGCGTCTCCGGGAGTCATTTTATGCTCCAGAAAAAAAAATTCAAAACACTAAAATGGCTATATCTCCTAAACTAATCGTCTGCGGGGGTCATTTTATGCACCGGAAAAAAAAATCCAAAATACTAAAATGGCTATATCTCCTAAACTAGGCGTCTGCGGGGGTAATTTTATGCCCCAGAAAAAAAAATTCAAAATATTAAAATGGTTATATCTCTTAAACTAGGCGTATGCGGTTATCATTTTATGCACCAGAAAAAAAAAATTCAAGATACTAAAATGGCTATATCTCCTAAACCTGGCGTCGGCGTGGGTCATTTTATGTACCAGAAAAAAAAAAATCAAAATACTAAATTGGCCGTATTTCCTATACTAGGCGTCTGCGGGGGTCATTTTGTGCACCAGAAAAAAAATCCAAAATACTAAAATGCCTATATCTCCTAAACTAGGCGTCTACGGGAGTCATTAAATGCACCAGAAAAGACTTCAAAACACAAAACTGGCTATATCTCCTAAACTAGGCGTCAGCGGCGGTCATTTTATGCACCAGAAAAAAAAATCAAAATACTAAAATGGCTATATCTCCTAAATTACGCGTCTGCGGGTGTCATTTTATGCACCAGAAAAAAAAATTCAAAACATTAAAATGGCTATATCTCCTAAGCTAGGCGTCTGCGCGGGTCATTTAGTGCACCAGAAAAAAAAATCCAAAATACTAAAATGGCTATATCTCCTAAACTAGGCGTCTGCGGGGGACATTTTATGCACCAGAGAAAAAAAATCAAAATACTAAAATGGCTATATCTCCTAAACTTGGCGTCTGCGTGGGTCATTTCATGCACCAGAAAAAAAAATCCAAAATACTAAAATGGCTATATCTCCTAAAATAGGCGTCTGCGGGGACATTTTATGCACCAGAAAAAAAGAATCAAAATACTGAAATGGCTATATCTCCTAAACTAGGCGTCTGCGAGGGTCATTTTGTGCACCAGAAAAAAAAAATTCAAAACACAAAAATGGCTATATCTCGTAAACTAGGCGTCTGCGGGGGTCATTTTATGAACCAGAAAAAAAAAATTCAAAGCACAAAAATGGCTAAATCTCCTAAACTAGCCGTCTGCGGCGGTCATTTGCCTCAGAGAAAAAAATCAAAACACTTAAATGGCCATATCTCCAAAACTAGGCGTCTGCGGGGGTCTTTTTATGCACCAAAAAAAAACTTCAAAATAATAAAATAGCTATATCTCCTAAACTAGGCGTCTGCGATGGTCATTTTATGCGGGGGTCATTTGCCTCAGAAAAAAAAATCAAAACACTTAAATGGCTATATCTCCTAAACTAGGCGTCTGCGAGGGTCATTTTATGCACCAGAAAAAAAAAATTCTAAATACTAAAATGGCTATATCTCCTAAACTAGGCGTCTGCGGGGGACATTTTATGCACCAGAGAAAAAAAATCAAAATACTAAAATGGCTATATCTCCTAAACTAGGCGTCTGCGTGGGTCATTTCATGCACCAGAAAAAAAAATTCTAAATACTAAAATGGCTATATCTCCTACACTAGGGGTCTGCAGGGGTCAAATTATGCACCAGAAAAAAAAATCATAATACTAGAATGGCTATATCTCCTAAACTAGGCGTTAACGGCGGTCATTTTATGCACCAGAAAAAAAAATTCTAATCACTAAAATGACTATATTTCCTAAACTAGGCGTCTGCGGGGGTCATTTTATTCACCAAAAAAAAAATCTAAATACTAAAATGGCTATATCTCCTAAACGAGGCGGCTGCGCGTGTCATTTTGTGCACCAGAAAAAAAAATTCCAAAATACTAAAACGGCTATATTTCCTAAACTACCCGTCTGCGGCGGTCATATTAAAAAAAATTAAAAATACTAAAATGGCTATATCTCCTAAACTAGGCGCCTGCGGGGGTCATTTTACTCACCAGAAAAAAAATCTAAATACTAAAATGGATAAATATCCTAAATCAGGCGTCTGCGGGGGTCATTTTATGCTCCCGAAAAAAAAAATTAAACACTAAAATGTCTATATCTCTTAAACCAAGGGTCTGCGCGAGTCATTAAATGCACCAGAAAAGACCTCAAAACACAAATATGGCTATATCTCCTAAGCTAGGCGGCTGCGGGGGTCATTTTTTGCACCAGAAAAAAAAAAATCGAAAATACTAAAATGGCCATATTTCCTAAACTAGGCGTCTGCGGGGGACATTTTATGCACCAGAAAAAAAAAATTGAAAATACTAAAATGGCTGCATCTCCTAAACTAGTGGTCTGCTTGGGTCGTTTTATGCGCCAGAAAAAAGAAATCCAAAATACTAAAATGGCGATATCTCCTAAACTAGGAATCTGCGGGGGTCATTTTATGCACCAGAAAAAAAATTTGTAAATACTAAAATGGTTATATCTCCTAAGCTAGGCGTCTGCGGGGGTCATTTGCCCCAGAAAAAAAAATCAAAACACTTAAATCTCTATATCTCCTAAGCTTGTCGTCTGCGGGGGTCATTTTATGCACCAAAAATCCAAAATACTAAAATAGCCATATCTCTTAAACTAAGCGTCTGCGGGGTCAAATTATGCACCAGAAAAAAAATGATAATACTAGAATGGCTATATCTCCTAAACTATTCGTCTGCGGAGGTCATTTTATGCACCAGAAAGACTTCAAAACACAAAAATGGCTATATCTCCTAAACTAGGCGTCTACGGGGTCATTTTGTGCACCAGAAAAAAAAAATTCCAAAATACTAAAATGGCTATATTTGCTAAACTACCCGTCTGCGGGGGTCATTTTATACACCAGAAAAAAAAAATTCAAAATGCTAGAATGGCTATATCTCCTAAACTAAGCGCCTGCGGCGGTCATTTTACTCACCAGAAAAAAAAATCTAAATACTAGAATGGATAAATCTCCTAAACTAGGCGTCTGCGGGGGTCATTTTATTCACCAGAAAAAAAAAGTTCTATTTACTAAAATGGCTATGTCTCCTAAGCTAGGCGTCTGCGGGGGTCATTTTATGCACCAAAAATCCAAAATACTAAAATGGCTATGTCTCTTAAACTAGGCGTCTGCGAGGGTCATTTTAAATACTAAAATGGCTATAAAACCTAAACAAGGCGTCTGCGGGGGTCATTTGCCTCAGAAAAAAAAATTAAAACACTTAAACGGCTATATCTCCTAAACTAGGCGTCTGCGGGGGTCATTTTATGCACCAGAAAAAAAAAATTCGAAATACTAAAATAGCTATATCTCTTAAAATAGGCGTCTGCGGGGTCAAATTATGCACCAGAAACAAAATGATAATACTAGAATGGCTATATCTCCTAAACTATTCGTCTGCGGGGGTCATTTTATGCACCGGAAAAGACTTCAAAACACAAAAATGGCTATATCTCCTAAACTGGGCGTCAACGGGGTCATTTTTTGCACCAGAAAAAAAAAATTCCAAAATACTATAATGGCTATATTTGCTAAACTACCCGTCTGCGCGGGTCATTTTACGCACCAGAAAAAAAAAATCAAAACACTAAAATGGCTATATCTCCTAAACTAAGCGCCTGCGGGGGTAATTTTATGCACCAGAAAAAAAAATCAAAATACTAAAATGGCTATATCTCCTAAACTAGGCGTCTGCGGGGGTAATTTTATGCCCAAGAAAAAAAAATTCAAAATGATAAAATGGTTATATCTCTTAAACTAGGCGTATGCGGTTATCATTTTATGCACCAGAAAAAAAAAATTCAAAATACTAAAGTGGCTATATCTCCTAAACTAGGCGTCTGCGGGGGTCATTTTATGCACCAGAAAAAACTTCGAAATACTAAAATGGCTATATCTCCTAAACTAGGCGTCTGCGGGGGTCATTTTATGCACCAGAAATGACTTCAAAATTCAAAAATGGCTATATCTCCTAAACTAGGCGTATGCGGTTATCATTTTATGCACCAGAAAAAAAAAATTCTAAACACAAAAATGGCTATATCTCGTAAACTAGGCGTATGCGGTTATCATTTTATGCACCAGAAAAAAAAAATTCAAAATGCTAAAATGGCTATATCTCCTAAACTAGGCGTCTGCGGCTTTCATTTTATGCACCAGAAAAAATACTAAAATGGCTATATCTCCAAAACTAGGCGTCTGCGGGGGTCAATTTGTGCACCAGAAAAAAAAATTCTAAATACTAAAATTGCTATATCTCCTAAACTAAGCGTCCGCGCGGGTCATTTTATGCACCAGAAAAGACTTCAAAACACAAAAATGGCTATATCTCCTAAACTAGGCGTCAGCGGCAGTCATTTTATGCACCAGAAAAAAAAATTCTAAGCACAAAAATGGTTATATTTCCTAAACTAGGCGTCTGCGGGGGTCATTTTATGCACCAAAAAAAACTTCGAAATAGTAAAATGGCTATATCTCCTAAACTAGGCGCCTGCGGGTGTCATTTTATGCACCAAAAAAGAAAAAATGTAAAACACAAAAATGGTTATATCTCCTAAAGTAGGCATCTGCGGGAGTCATTAAATGCACCAGAAAAGACTTCAAAACACAAGTATGGCTATATCTCCTAAGCTAGGCGGCTGCGGGGGTCATTTTTGCACCAGAAAAAAAAATCCAAAATACTAAAATGGCCATATTTCCTAAACTAGGCGTCTGCGGGGGATATTTTATGCACCAGAAAAAAAAAATTTTAAATACAAAAATGGCTGCATTTCCTAAACTAGTGGTCTGCGTTGGTCGTTTTATGCGCCAGAAAAAAGTAATCCAAAATACTAAAATGGCGATATCTCCTAAACTAGGCGTCTGCGGGGGTAATTTTATGCCCCAGAAAAAAAAATTCAAAATATTAAAATGGTTATATCTCTTAAACTAGGCGTATGCGGTTATCATTTTATGCACCAGAAAAAAAAAATTCAAGATACTAAAATGGCTATATCTCCTAAACCTGGCGTCGGCGTGGGTCATTTTATGTACCAGAAAAAAAAAATCAAAATACTAAATTGGCCGTATTTCCTAAACTAGGCGTCTGCGGGGGTCATTTTGTGCACCAGAAAAAAAATCCAAAATACTAAAATGCCTATATCTCCTAAACTAGGCGTCTACGGGAGTCATTAAATGCACCAGAAAAGACTTCAAAACACAAAACTGGCTATATCTCCTAAACTAGGCGTCAGCGGCGGTCATTTTATTCACCAGAAAAAAAAAATCAAAATACTAAATTGGCCATATTTCCTAAACTAGGCGTCTGCGGGGGTCATTTTGTGCACCAGAAAAAAAATCCAAAATACTAAAATGCCTATATCTCCTAAACTAGGCGTCTACGGGAGTCATTAAATGCACCAGAAAAGACTTCAAAACACAAAACTGGCTATATCTCCTAAACTAGGCGTCAGCGGCGGTCATTTTATTCACCAGAAAAAAAAAATCAAAATACTAAATTGGCCATATTTCCTAAACTAGGCGTCTGCGGGGGTCATTTTGTGCACCAGAAAAAAAAATCCAAAATACTAAAATGCCTATATCTCCTAAACTAGGCGTCTACGGGAGTCATTAAATGCACCAGAAAAGACTTCAAAACACAAAAATGGCTATATCTCCTAAACTAGGCGTCAGCGGCGGTCATTTTATGCACCAGAAAAAAAAATCAAAATACTAAAATGGCTATATCTCCTAAACTACGCGTCTGCGGGTGTCATTTTAAGCACCAGAAAAAAAAATTCAAAACATAGAAATGGCTATATCTCCTAAACTAGGCGGCTGCGCGGGTCATTTTGTGCACCAGAAAAAAAAATCCAAAATACTAAAATGGCTATATCTCCTAAAATAGGCGTCTGCAGGGACATTTTATGCACCAGAAAAAAAGAATCAAAATACTGAAATGGCTATATCTCCTAAACTAGGCGTCTGCGAGGGTCATTTTATGCACCAGAAAAAAAAAATTCAAAACACAAAAATGGCTATATCTCGTAAACTAGGCGTCTGCGGGGGTCATTTTATGAACCAGAAAAAAAAATTCAAAGCACAAAATTGGCTAAATCTCCTAAACTAGCCGTCTGCGGCTGTCATTTGCCTCAGAGAAAAAAATCAAAACACTTAAATGGCCATATCTCCAAAACTAGGCGTCTGCGGGGGTCTTTTTATGCACCAGAGAAAAAAAATCTAAATACTAAAATGGTTATATCTCCTAAACTAGGCGTCTGCGAGGGTCATTTTATGCACCAAAAAAAAAAAACAACTCAAAAATCTCTATGTCTCCTAAACTATTCGTCTGCGGCGGTCATTTGCATCAGAAAAAAAAATCAAAACAGTTAAATGGCTATTTCTCCTAAACTACGCATCTGCGGGGGTCTTTTTATGCACCAGAAAAAAAAAATTCTAAATACTAAAATGGCTATAGCTCCTAAGCTAGGCGTCTGCGTGGTAATTTTATGCACCAAAAATCCAAAATACCAAAATGGCAATATCTCCTAAACTAGGCGTCTACGGGAGCCGTTAAATGCACCAGAAAAGACTTCGAAACACAAAAATGGCTATATCTCCTAAACTAGACGTCAGCGGCGGTCATTTTATGCACCAGAAAAAAAAAATCAAAATACTAAATTGGCCATATCTCCTAAACTACGCGTCTGCGGGTGTCATTTTATGCACCAGAAAAAAAAATTTAAAATACTAAAATGGCTGCATCTCCTAAACTAGTGGTCTGCTTGGGTCGTTTTATGCGCCAGAAAAAAGATATCCAAAATACTAAAATGGCGATATCTCCTAAACTAGGCGTCTGCGGGGGTCATTTTATGTACCAAAAAAAAAAAAATGCAAAATACTCAAATGGCCATATTTCCTAAACTAGGCGTCTGCGGGGGTCATTTTATGCACCAAAAAAAAACTTCAAAATAATAAAATAGCTATATCTCCTAAACTAGGCGTCTGCGAGGGTCATTTTATGCACCAGCGAAAAAAACACAAAAATCTCTATGTCTCCTAAACTATTCGTCTGCGGGGGTCATTTTATTCACCAGAAAAAAAAATTCTAAATACTAAAATGGCTATATCACCTAAACAAGGCGTCCGCGGGGGTCATTTGCCACAGAAAAAAAAAATCAAAACACTTAAATGGCTATATCTCCTAAGCTAGGCGTCTGCGGGGGTCATTTTATGCACCAAAAGTCCAAAACACTAAAATGGCTATGTCTCTTAAACTAGGCGTCTGCGAGGGTCATTTCATGCATCAGAAAAAAAAAATTCTAAATACTAAAATAGCTATATCTCTTAAACTAGGCGTCTGCGGGGTCAAATTATACACCAGAAAAAAAATTATAATACTAGAATGGCTATATCTCCTAAACTATTCGTCTGCGTGGGTCATTTTATGTACCAGAAAAAAAAATGCAAAATACTGAAATGGCCATATTTCCTAAACTAGGCGTCTGCGTGGGTCATTTTATGCACCAGAAAAAAAAAATTCTAAATACCAAAATGGCTATATCTCTTAAACTAGGCGTCTGCGGGGTCAAATTATGCACCAGAAAAAAAAATCATAATACTAGAATGGCTATATCTCCTAAACTAGGCGTCTGCGGGGGTCATTTTATGTACCAAAAAAAAAAAAATGCAAAATACTCAGAAGGCCATATTTCCTAAACTAGGCGTCTGCGGGGGTCATTTTATGCACCAAAAAGAAACTTCAAAATACTAAAATAGCTATATCTCTTAAACTAGGCGTCTGCGAGGGTCATTTTATGCACCAGAAAAAAAAACACAAAAATCTCTATGTCTCCTAAACTATTCGTCTGCGGGGGTCATTTTATTCACCAGAAAAAAAATTCTAAATACTAAAATGGCTATATCACCTAAACAAGGCGTCTGCGGGGGTCATTTGCCTCAGAAAAAAAAAATCAAAACACTTAAATGGCTATATCTCCTAAACTAGGCGTCTGCGGGGGTCTTTTTATGCACCAGAAAAAAAAATTCTAAATACTAAAATGGCTATATCTCCTAAGCTAGGCGTCTCCGGGGGTCATTTTATGCACCAAAAATCCAAAATACTAAAATGGCTATGTCTCTTAAACTAGGCGTCTGCGAGGGTCATTTTATGCACCAGAAAAGACTTCAAAACACAAAAATGGCTATATCTCCTAAACTAGGCGTCAGCAGCGGTCATTTTATGCACCAGAAAAAAAAAATTCTAAGCACTAAAATGGCTATATTTCCTAAACTATGCGCCTGCGGGGGTCATTTTACTCACCAAAAAAAAAATCTAAATACTAAAATGGCTAAATCTCCTAAACCAGGCGTCTGCGGGGGTCATTTTATGCACCAAAAAAAAACTTCAAAATAATAAAATAGCTATATCTCCTAAACTAGGCGTCTGCGAGGGTCATTTTATGCACCAACGAAAAAAACACAAAAATCTCTATGTCTCCTAAACTATTCGTCTGCGGGGGTCATTTTATTCACCAGAAAAAAAAATTCTAAATACTAAAATGGCTATATCACCTAAACAAGGCGTCCGCGGGGGTCATTTGCCACAGAAAAAAAACATCAAAACACTTAAATGGCTATATCTCCTAAGCTAGGCGTCTGCGGGGGTCATTTTATGCACCAAAAGTCCAAAACACTAAAATGGCTATGTCTCTTAAACTAGGCGTCTGCGAGGGTCATTTCATGCATCAGAAAAAAAAAATTCTAAATACTAAAATAGCTATATCTCTTAAACTAGGCGTCTGCGGGGTCAAATTATGCACCAGAAAAAAAATTATAATACTAGAATGGCTATATCTCCTAAACTATTCGTCTGCGTGAGTCATTTTATGTACCAGAAAAAAAAATGCAAAATACTGAAATGGCCATATATCCTAAACTAGGCGTCTGCGTGGGTCATTTTATGCACCAGAAAAGACTTCAAAACACAAAACTTTCTATATCTCCTAAACTAGGCATCAGCAGCGGTCATTTTATGAACCAGAAAAAAAAAATTCTAAGCACTAAAATGGCTATATTTCCTAAACTATGCGCCTGCGGGGGTCATTTTACTCACAAAAAAAAAAATCTAAACACTAAAATGGCTAAATCTCCTAAACCAGGCGTCTGCGGGGGTCATTTTATGCACCAAAAAAAAAATTCAAAATACTAAAATAGCTATATCTCCTAAACTAGGCGTCTGCGATGGTCATTTTATGCGGGGGTCATTTGCCTCAGAAAAGAAAATCAAAACACGTAAATGGCTATATCTCCTAAACTAGGCGTCCGCGGGAGTCTTTTTATGCACCAGAAAAAAAAAATTCTAAATACCAAAATGGCTATATCTCTTAAACTAGGCGTCTGCGGGGTCAAATTATGCACCAGAAAAAAAAATCATAATACTAGAATGGCTATATCTCCTAAACTAGGCGTCTGCGGGGGTCATTTTATGTACCAAAAAAAAAAAAATGCAAAATACTCAGAAGGCCATATTTCCTAAACTAGGCGTCTGCGGGGGTCATTTTATGCACCAAAAAGAAACTTCAAAATACTAAAATAGCTATATCTCTTAAACTAGGCGTCTGCGAGGGTCATTTTATGCACCAGAAAAAAAAACACAAAAATCTCTATGTCTCCTAAACTATTCGTCTGCGGGGGTCCTTTTATTCACCAGAAAAAAAATTCTAAATACTAAAATGGCTATATCACCTAAACAAGGCGTCTGCGGGGGTCATTTGCCTCAGAAAAAAAAAATCAAAACACTTAAATGGCTATATCTCCTAAACTAGGCGTCTGCGGGGGTCTTTTTATGCACCAGAAAAAAAAATTCTAAATACTAAAATGGCTATATCTCCTAAGCTAGGCGTCTCCGGGGGTCATTTTATGCACCAAAAATCCAAAATACTAAAATGGCTATGTCTCTTAAACTAGGCGTCTGCGAGGGTCATTTTATGCACCAGAAAAGACTTCAAAACACAAAAATGGCTATATCTCCTAAACTAGGCGTCAGCAGCGGTCATTTCATGCACCAGAAAAAAAAAATTCTAAGCACTAAAATGGCTATATTTCCTAAACTATGCGCCTGCGGGGGTCATTTTACTCACCAAAAAAAAAATCTAAATACTAAAATGGCTAAATCTCCTAAACCAGGCGTCTGCGGGGGTCATTTTATGCACCAAAAAAAAACTTCAAAATAATAAAATAGCTATATCTCCTAAACCAGGCGTCTGCGATGGTCATTTTATGCGGGGGTCATTTGCCTCAGAAAAAAAAATCAAAACACTTAAATGGCTATATCTCCTAAACTAGGCGTCTGCGGGGGTCATTTAATGTACCAGAAAAAAAAATGCAAAATACTGAAGTGGCCATATTTCCTAAGCTAGACGTCTGCGGGGGTCATTTTATGCACCAGAAAAAAAAATTTGTAAATACTAAACTGGTTATATCTCCTAAGCTAGGCGTCTGCGGGGGTCATTTTATGCACCAAAAATCCAAAATACTAAAATGGTTATGTCTCTTAAACTAGGCGTCTGCGAGGGTCATTTTATGCACCAGAAAAAAAAAATTCTAAATACTACAATAGCCATATCTCTTAAACTAGGCGTCTGCGGGGTCAAATTATGCACCAGAAAAAAAATGATAATACTAGAATGGCTATATCTCCTAAACTAGGCGTTAACGGCGGTCATTTTATGCACCAGAAAAAAAAATTCTAATCACTAAAATGGCTATATTTCCTAAACTAGGCGTCTGTGGGGGTTATTTTACTCACCAAAAAAAAAATCTAAATACTAAAATGGCTATATCTCCTAAACTAGGCGGCTGCGCGTGTCATTTTGTGCACCAGAAAAAAAAATTCCAAAATACTAAAACGGCTATATTTCCTAAACTACCCGTCTGTGGCGGTCATATTAAAAAAAATTAAAAATACTAAAATGGCTATATCTCCTAAACTAGGCGCCTGCGGGGGTCATTTTACTCACCAGAAAAAAAATCTAAATACTAAAATGGATAAATATCCTAAACCAGGCGTCTGCGGGGGTCATTTTATGCTCCCGAAAAAAAAAATTCAAAACACTAAAATGTCTATATCTCTTAAACTAAGGGTCTGCGCGAGTCATTAAATGCACCAGAAAAGACCTCAAAACACAAATATGGCTATATCTCCTAAGCTAGGCGGCTGCGGGGGTCATTTTTTGCACCAGAAAAAAAAAATCAAAAATACTAAAATGGCCACATTTAATAAACTAGGCGTCTGCGGGGGACATTTTATGCACCAGAAAAAAAAAATTTAAAATACTGAAATGGCTGCATCTCCTAAACTAGTGGTCTGCTTGGGTCGTTTTATGCGCCAGAAAAAAGAAATCCAAAATACTAAAATGGCGATATCTCCTAAACTAGGCATCTGCGGGGGTCATTTTATGCACCAGAAAAAAAAATTTGTAAATACTAAACTGGTTATATCTCCTAAGCTAGGCGTCTGCGGGGGTCATTTTATGCACCAAAAATCCAAAATACTAAAATGGTTATGTCTCTTAAACTAGGCGTCTGCGAGGGTCATTTTATGCACCAGAAAAAAAAAATTCTAAATACTACAATAGCCATATCTCTTAAACTAGGCGTCTGCGGGGTCAAATTATGCACCAGAAAAAAAATGATAATACTAGAATGGCTATATCTCCTAAACTATTCGTCTGCGGGAGTCATTTTATGCACCAGAAAGACTTCAAAACACAAAAATGGCTATATCTCCTAAACTAGGCGTCTACGGGGTCATTTTGTGCACCAGAAAAAAAAAAATCCAAAATACTTAAATGGCTATATTTGCTAAACTACCCGTCTGCGGGGGTCATTTTATACACCAGAAAAAAACAATTCAAAATACTAAAATGCCTATATCTCCTAAACTAAGCGCCTGCGGGGGTCATTTCACTCACCAGAAAAAAAATCTAAATACTAGAATGGATAAATCTCCTAAACTAGGCGTCTGCGGGGGTTATTTTATTCACCAGAAAAAAAAAGTTCTAATTACTAAAATGGCTATGTCTCCTAAGCTAGGCGTCTGCGGGGGTCATTTTATGCACTAAAAATCCAAAATACTAAAATGGCTATGTCTCTTAAACTAGGCGTCTGCGAGGGTCATTTTAAATACTAAAATGGCTATAAAACCTAAACAAGGCGTCTGCGGGGGCCATTTGCCTCAGAAAAAAAATTAAAACACTTAAACGGCTATATCTCCTAAACTAGGCGTCTGCGGGGGTCATTTTATGCACCAGAAAAAAAAAATTCGAAATACTAAAATAGCTATATCTCTTAAACTAGGCGTCTGCGGGGTCAAATTATGCACCAGAAAAAAAATGATAATACTAGAATGGCTATATCTCCTAAACTATTCGTCTGCGGGAGTCATTTTATGCACCAGAAAGACTTCAAAACACAAAAATGGCTATATCTCCTAAACTAGGCGTCTACGGGGTCATTTTGTGCACCAGAAAAAAAAAATTCCAAAATACTAAAATGGCTATATTTGCTAAACTACGCGTCTGCTCGGGTAATTTTATGCACCAGAAAAAAAAAATCAAAATACTAAAATGGCTATATCTCCTAAACTAGGCGTCTGCGGGGGTAATTTTATGCCACAGAAAAAAAAATTCAAAATAATAAAATGGTTATATCTCTTAAACTAGGCGTATGCGGTTATCATTTTATGCACCAGAAAAAAAAAATTCAAAATACTAAAGTGGCTCTATCTCCTAAACCTGGCGTCGGCGTGGGTCATTTTATGTACCAGAAAAAAAAAATCAAAATACTAAAATGGCTATATCTCCTAAACTAGGCGTCTGCGGGGGTAATTTTATGCCCCAGAAAAAAAAATTCAAAATAATAAAATGGTTATATCTCTTAAACTAGGCGTATGCGGCTATCATTTTATGCACCAGAAAAAAAAAATTCAAAATACTAAAGTGGCTATATCTCCTAAACTAGGCGTCTGCGGGGGTCATTTTATGCACCAGAAAAAACTTCGAAATACTAAAATGGCTATATCTCCTAAACTAGGCGTCTGCGGGGGTCATTTTATGCACCAGAAATGACTTCAAAATACAAAAATGGCTATATCTCCTAAACTAGGCGTCAGCGGCAGTCATGTTATGCACCAGAAAAAAAAATTCTAAGCACTAAAATGGCTATATCTCCTAAACTAGGCGTCTGCGGGTGTCATTTTATGCACCAAAAAAGAAAAAATGCAAAACACAAAAATGCTTATATCTCCTAAAGTAGGCGTCTGCGAGGGTCATTTTATGCAGCAGAAAAAAAAAATTCAAAACACAAAAATGGCTATATCTCGTAAACTAGGCGTATGCGGTTATCATTTTATGCACCAGAAAAAAAAAATTCAAAACACAAAAATGGCTATATCTCGTAAACTAGGCGTGTGCGGTTATCATTTTATGCACCAGAAAAAAAAAATTCAAAATGCTAAAATGGCTATATCTCCTAAACTAGGCGTATGCGGTTATCATTTTATGCACCAGAAAAAAAAATCAAAATACTAAAATGGCTATATCTCCAAAACTAGGCGTCTGCGGGGGTCATTTTGTGCACCAGAAAAAAAAATTCTAAATACTATAATTGCTATATCTCCTAAACTAAGCGTCCGCGCGGGTCATTTTATGCACCAGAAAAGACTTCAAAACACAAAAATGGCTATATCTCCTAAACTAGGCGTCAGCGGCAGTCATTTTATGCATCAGAAAAAAAAATTCTAAGCACAAAAATGGTTATATTTCCTAAACTAGGCGTCTGCGGGGGTCATTTTATGCACCAGAAAAAACTTCGAAATAGTAAAATGGCTATATCTCCTAAACTACTCGTCTGCGGGTGTCATTTTATGCACCAAAAAAGAAAAAATGCAAAACCCAAAAATGGTTATATCTCCTAAAGTAGGCATCTGCGGGAGTCATTAAATGCACCAGAAAAGACTTCAAAACACAAATATGGCTATATCTCCTAAGCTTGGCGGCTGCGGGGGTCATTTTTGCACCAGAAAAAAAAAATCCAAAATACTAAAATGGCCATATTTCCTAAACTAGGCGTCTGCGGGGGACATTTTATGCACCAGAAAAAAAAAAATTTAAAATACAAAAATGGCTGCAGTTCCTAAACTAGTGGTATGCGTTGGTCGTTTTATGCGCCAGAAAAAAGTAATCCAAAATACTAAAATGGCGTTATCTCTTAAACTAGGCGTATGCGGTTATCATTTTATGCACCAGAAAAAAAATATTCAAGATACTAAATGGCTATATCTCCTAAACCTGGCGTCGGCGTGGGTCATTTTGTGCACCAGAAAAAAAATCCAAAATACTAAAATGCCTGTATCTCCTAAACTAGGCGTCTACGGGAGTCATTAAATGCACCAGAAAAGACTTCAAAACACAAAAATGGCTATATCTCCTAAACTAGGCGTCAGCGGCGGTCATTTGCCTCAGAGAAAAAAATCAAAACACTTAAATGGCCATATCTCCAAAACTAGGCGTCTGCGAAGGTCTTTTTATGAACCAGAAAAAAAAAATCAAAATACTAAAATGGCAATATCTCCTAAACTAGGCGTCTGCGAGGGTCATTTTATGCACCAAAAAAAAAAATCAACACAAAAATCTCTATGTCTCCTAAACTATTCGTCTGCGGCGGTCATTTGAATCAGAAAAAAAAATCAGAACACTTAAATGGCTATTTCTCCTAAACTACGCATCTGCGGGGGTCTTTTTATGCACCAGAAAAAAAAAATTCTGAATACTAAAATGGCTATAGCTCCTAAGCTAGGCGTCTGCGTGGTCATTTTATGCACCAAAAATCCAAAATACCAAAATGGCTATATCTCTTAAACTAGGCGTATGCGGTTATCATTTTATGCACCAGAAAAAAAAAATTCAAGATACTAAAATGGCTATATCTCCTAAACCTGGCGTCGGCGTGGGTCATTTTATGTACCAGAAAAAAAAATCAAAATACTAAATTGGCCGTATTTCCTAAACTAGGCGTCTGCGGGGGTCATTTTGTGCACCAGAAAAAAAATCCAAAATACTAAAATGCCTATATCTCCTAAACTAGGCGTCTACGGGAGTCATTAAATGCACCAGAAAAGACTTCAAAACACAAAAATGGCTATATCTCCTAAACTAGGCGTCAGCGGCGGTCATTTTATGCACCAGAAAAAAAATCAAAATACTAAAATGGCTATATCTCCTAAACTACGCGTCTGCGGGTGTCATTTTATGCACCAGAAAAAAAAATTCAAAACATAAAAATGGCTATATCTCCTAAACTAGGCGGCTGCGCGGGTCATTTTGTGCACCAGAAAAAAAAATCCAAAATACTAAAATGGCTATATCTCCTAAAATAGGCGTCTGCGGGGACATTTTATGCACCAGAAAAAAAGAATCAAAATACTGAAATGGCTATATCTCCTAAACTAGGCGTCCGCGAGGGTCATTTTATGCACCAGAAAAAAAAAATTCAAAACACAAAAATGGCTATATCTCGTAAACTAGGCGTCTGCGGGGGT
Source organism: Volucella zonaria (assembly GCA_963966105.1). NCBI lineage: Eukaryota > Metazoa > Arthropoda > Insecta > Diptera > Syrphidae > Volucella > Volucella zonaria. Next base: position 7,688,544 of record CAWYQB010000254.1, on the reverse strand, counting down.
CATTTTATGAATCAGAAAAAAAAAATTCAAAGCACAAAAATGGCTAAATCTCCTAAACTAGCCGTCTGCGGCGGTCATTTGCCTCAGAGAAAAAAATCAAAACACTTAAATGGCCATATCTCCAAAACTAGGCGTCTGCGGGGGTCTTTTTATGCACCAGAAAAAAAAAACAAAATACTAAAATGGCTATATCTCCTAAACTAGGCGTCTGCGAGGGTCATTTTATGCACCAAAAAAAAAAACAACACAAAAATCTCTATGTCTCCTAAACTATTCGTCTGCGGCGGTCATTTGCCTCAGAAAAAAAAATCAAAACACTTAAATGGCTATTTCTCCTAAACTACGCATCTGCGGGGGTCTTTTTATGCACCAGAAAAAAAAAATTCTAAATACGAAAATGGCTATAGCTCCTAAGCTAGGCGTCTGCGTGGTCATTTTATGCACCAAAAATCCAAAATACCAAAATGGCTATATCTCTTAAACTAGGCGTATGCGGTTATCATTTTATGCACCAGAAAAAAAAAATTCAAGATACTAAAATGGCTATATCTCCTAAACCTGGCGTCGGCGTGGGTCATTTTATGTACCAAAAAAAAAATCAAAATACTAAATTGGCCGTATTTCCTAAACTAGGCGTCTGCGGGGGTCATTTTGTGCACCAGAAAAAAAATCCAAAATACTAAAATGCCTATATCTCCTAAACTAGGCGTCTACGGGAGTCATTAAATGCACCAGAAAAGACTTCAAAACACAAAAATGGCTATATCTCCTAAACTAGGCGTCAGCGGCGGTCATTTTATGCACCAGAAAAAAAAATCAAAATACTAAAATGGCTATATCTCCTAAACTACGCGTCTGCGGGTGTCATTTTATGCACCAGAAAAAAAAATTCAAAACATAAAAATGGCTATATCTCCTAAACTAGGCGGCTGCGCGGGTCATTTTGTGCACCAGAAAAAAAAATCCAAAATACTAAAATGGCTATATCTCCTAAAATAGGCGTCTGCGGGGACATTTTATACACCAGAAAAAAAGAATCAAAATACTGAAATGGCTATATCTCCTAAACTAGGCGTCTGCGAGGGTCATTTTATGCACCAGAAAAAAAAAATTCAAAACACAAAAATGGCTATATCTCGTAAACTAGCCGTCTGCGGCGGTCATTTGCCTCAGAGAAAAAAATCAAAACACTTAAATGGCCATATCTCCAAAACTAGGCGTCTGCGGGGGTCTTTTTATGAACCAGAAAAAAAAAATCAAAATACTAAAATGGCTATATCTCCTAAACTACTCGTCTGCGAGGGTCATTTTATGCACCAAAAAAAAAAACAACACAAAAATCTCTATGTCTCCTAAACTATTCGTCTGCGGCGGTCATTTGCCTCAGAAAAAAAAATCAAAACACTTAAATGGCTATTTCTCCTAAACTACGCATCGGCGGAGGTCTTTTTATGCACCAGAAAAAAAAAATTCAAAGCACAAAAATGGCTAAATCTCCTAAACTAGCCGTCTGCGGCGGTCATTTGCCTCAGAGAAAAAAATCAAAACACTTGAATGGCCATATCTCCAAAACTAGGCGTCTGCGGGGGTCTTTTTATGAACCAGAAAAAAAAATCAAAATACTAAAATGGCTATATCTCCTAAACTAGGCGTCTGCGAGGGTCATTTTATGCACCAAAAAAAAAACAACACAAAAATCTCTATGTCTCCTAAACTATTCGTCTGCAGCGGTCATTTGCCTCAGAAAAAAAAATCAAAACACTTAAATGGCTATTTCTCCTAAACTACGCATCTGCGGGGGTCTTTTTATGCACCAGAAAAAAAAAATTCTAAATGCTAAAATGGCTATAGCTCCTAAGCTAGGCGTCTGCGTAGTCATTTTATGCACCAAAAATCCAAAATACCAAAATGGCTATATCTCCTAAACTAGGCGTCTACGGGAGTCATTAAATGCACCAGAAAAGACTTCAAAACACAAAAATGGCTATATCTCCTAAACTAGGCGTCAGCGGCGGTCATTTTATGCACCAGAAAAAAAAAATCAAAATACTAAATTGGCCATATTTCCTAAACTAGGCGTCTGCGGGGGTCATTTTGTGCACCAGAAAAAAAATCCAAAATACTAAAATGCCTATATCTCCTAAACTAGGCGTCTACGGGAGTCATTAAATGCACCAGAAAAGACTTCAAAACACAAAAATGGCTATATCTCCTAAACTAGGCGTCAGCGGCGGTCATTTTATGCACCAGAAAAAAAAATCAAAATACTAAAATGGCTATATCTCCTAAACTACGCGTCTGCGGGTGTCATTTTATGCACCAGAAAAAAAAATTCAAAACATAAAAATGGCTATATCTCCTAAACTAGGCGGCTGCGCGGGTCATTTTGTGCACCAGAAAAAAAAAATCCAAAATACTAAAATGGCTATATCTCCTAAAATAGGCGTCTGCGGGGACATTTTATGCACCAGAAAAAAAGAATCAAAATACTGAAATGGCTATATCTCCTAAACTAGGCGTCTGCGAGGGTCATTTTATGCACCAGAAAAAAAAAATTCAAAACACAAAAATGGCTATATCTCGTAAACTAGGCGTCTGCGGGGGTCATTTTATGGACCAGAAAAAAAAAATTCAAAGCACAAAAATGGCTAAATCTCCTAAACTAGCCGTCTGCGGCGGTCATTTGCCTCAGAGAAAAAAATCAAAACACTTAAATGGCCATATCTCCAAAACAAGGCGTCTGCGGGGGTCTTTTTATGCACCAGAAAAAAAAAATCAAAATACTAAAATGGCTATATCTCCTAAACTAGGCGTCTGCGAGGGTCATTTTATGCACCAAAAAAAAAAACAACACAAAAATCTCTATGTCTCCTAAACTATTCGTCTGCGGCGGTCATTTGCCTCAGAAAAAAAAATCAAAACACTTAAATGGCTATTTCTCCTAAACTACGCATCTGCGGGGGTCTTTTTATGCACCAGGAAAAAAAAATTCTAAATACTAAAATGGCTATAGCTCCTAAGCTAGACGTCTGCGTGGTCATTTTATGCACCAAAAATCCAAAATACCAAAATGGCTATATCTCCTAAACTAGGCGTCTACGGGAGTCATTAAATGCACCTGAAAAGAATTCAAAACACAAAAATGGCTATATCTCCTAAACTAGGCGTCAGCGGCGGTCATTTTATGCACCAGAAAAAAAAATCAAAATACTAAAATGGCTATATCTCCTAAACTACGCGTCTGCGGGTGTCATTTTATGCACCCGAAAAAAAAATTCAAAACATAAAAATGGCTATATCTCCCAAACAAGACGTCTGCGGGGGTCATTTTATGCACCAAAAGAAAAACATTCAAAACACTAAAATGGCTATATCTCCTAAACTAGTCGTCTGCGGGGGTCATATTATGCACCAGAAAAAAATATTCAAAACACTTAAATGGCAATATCTCATAAACTAGGGGTCTGCGGGGGTCATTTTATGCACCAGAAAAAAAAATCAAAACACTAAATTGGCTGTATCTCCTGAACTAGGGGTCTGCGGGGGTCATTTTTTGCACCAGAAAAACAAATCAAAACACTAAAATGGCTGTGTCTCTTAAACTAGTGGTCTGCGGGGGTCATTTTATGCACCTGAAAAAAAAATTTCAAAATCAGAAAGAAAAAAATCCAACCACTAAAATGGCTATATCTCCTTAGCTAGGCGTCTGCGGGGGTCATTTTATGCACCAGTAAAAAAACATTCAAAACACTAAAAGGGCTATATCTCCTAAATTGCTGGTCATTTTATGCATCAGGAAAAAAAACTCAAAACACTAAAATGGCCATATCCCCTAAACTAGTGGTCTGCGGGGGTCATTTTATGCACCTGAAAAAAAAATTTCAAAATCAGAAAGAAAAAAATCCAACCACTAAAATGGCTATATCTCCTTAGCTAGGCGTCTGCGGGGGTCATTTTATGCACCAGTAAAAAAACATTCAAAACACTAAAAGGGCTATATCTCCTAAATTGCTGGTCATTTTATGCATCAGGAAAAAAAACTCAAAACACTAAAATGGCCATATCCCCTAAACTAGGCGTCTGCGGGAGTCATTTTGTGCACCAGAAAAAAAACATTCAAAACACTAAAATGGCTGTATCGCCTCAACTAGGGGTCTGCTGGGGTCATATTATGCACCAGAAAAAAAACATTCAGAACACTAAAATGGCTACATCTCCTCAACTAGGGGTCTGCGGAGGTCAATTTATGCACCACAAAAAAAAAATTGACAACACTAAATGGGCTATATTTCCTAGCCATTTTAGTGTTTTGAATGTTTTTTTTCTGGTGCTTAAAATGACCCCCGCAGACGTCGAGTTTAGGAGATATAGACATTTTAGTGTTTTGAATTTTTTTTTCTGGTGCATAATATGACCCCCGCAGACCCCTAGTTAAGGAGACATAACCATTTAAGTGTTTTGAATATTTTTTTCTGCTGCATAATATGACTCCCGCTGACGTCTAGTTAAGGAGATATAGTCATTTTAGTGTCTTGATTGTTTTTTTTTCTGGTGCATAAAATGGCCCCCGCAGACGCCTAGTTTAGGAGATGTAGCCATTTTAGTGTTTTGAATATTTTTCTTCTGGTGCATAAAATGACCGCCACAGACGTCTAGTTTCGGAGATATAGACATTTTAGTGTTTTGAATTTTTTTTTCTGGTGCATAATATGACCCCCGCAGACGACTAGTTTAGGAGATGTAGATATATTAGTGTTTTGAATATTTTTTCTAAGCATAAAATTACCCACGCAAACCTCTAGTTTAGGAGATATAGCCATTTTAGTGTTTTGATTGTTTTTTTTTTTCTGGTGCATAAAAAGACTGCCGCAGGCCACTAGTTTAGGAGATATGGCCATTTTAGTGTTTTGACTTTTTTTTTTCTGGCGCATAATATGACACCAGCAGACCACTAGTTGAGGAGATATAGCCATTTTAGTGTTTTGATTGTTTTTTTTCTGGTGCATCAAATGACCCCCGCAGACCACTAGTTTAGGAGATGCAGCCATTTTAGTGTTTTGATTTTTTTTTCTGGTGCATAAAATGACCCCCGCAGACGCCTAGTTTAGGAGATATAGCCATTTTAGTGTTTTGAATGTTTTTTTTCTGGTGCTTAAAATGACCCCCGCAGACGTCGAGTTTAGGAGATATAGACATTTTAGTGTTTTGAATTTTTTTTTCTGGTGCATAATATGACCCCCGCAGACCCCTAGTTTAGGAGATATAGCCATTTTAGTGTTTTGAATATTTTTTTCTGGTGCGTAATATGACCCCCGCAGACGACTAGTTTAGGAGATATAGCCATTTTAGTGTTTTGAATGTTTTTTTTCTAAGCATAAAATGACCCCCGCAGACGCCTAGTTTAGGAGATGTAGCCATTTTAGTGTTTTGAATATTTTTCTTCTGGTGCATAAAATGACCGCCACAGACGTCTAGTTTCGGAGATATAGACATTTTAGTGTTTTGAATTTTTTTTTCTGGTGCATAATATGACCCCCGCAGACGACTAGTTTAGGAGATGTAGATATATTAGTGTTTTGAATTTTTTTTCTAAGCATAAAATTACCCACGCAAACCTCTAGTTTAGGAGATATGGCCATTTTAGTGTTTTGACTTTTTTTTTTCTGGCGCATAATATGACACCAGCAGACCACTAGTTGAGGAGATATAGCCATTTTAGTGTTTTGATTGTTTTTTTTCTAAGCATAAAATGACCCCCGCAGACCCCTGGTTTAGGAGATATAGCCATTTAGTGTTTTGAATATTTTTTTCTGGTGCATAATATGACCCCCGCAGACGACTAGTTTAGGAGATATAGCCATTTTAGTGTTTTGAATGTTTTTCTTCTGGTGCATAACATGACCCCCGCAGACCACTAGGTTAGGTGATACAGCCATTTTAGTGTTTAGATTTTTTTTTCTGGTGCATAAAATGACCCCCGCAAACCCCTAGTTTATGAGATATAGCCATTTAAGTGTTTTGAATATTTTTTTCTGGTGCGTAATATGACCCCCGCAGACGACTAGTTTAGGAGATATAGCCATTTTAGTGTTTTGAATGTTTTTTTCTGGTGCATAATATGACACCAGCAGACCCCTAGTTGAGGAGATATAGCCATTTTAGTGTTTTTTTGATTGTTTTTTTTCTGGTGCATAAAATGACCCCCGCAGACCACTAGTTTAGGAGATACAGGCATTTTAGTGTTTTGATTTTTTTTCTGGTGCGTAAGATGACCCCCGCAGACGCCTAGTTTAGGAGATATAGCCATTTTAGTGTTTTGAATGTTTTTTTCTGGTGCATAATATGACACCAGCAGACCCCTAGTTGAGGAGATATAGCCATTTTAATGTTTTGATTGTTTTTTTTCTGATGCATAAAATGACCCCCGCAGACCCCTAGTTTAGGAGATACAGCCATTTTAGTGTTTTGATTTTTTTTTTTGGTGCATAATATGACCCCCGCAGACGACTAGTTTAGGAGATGTAGATATATTAGTGTTTTGAATTTTTTTTGCTAAGCATAAAATTGCCCACGCAAACCTCGAGTTTAGGAGATATAGCCATTTTAGTGTTTTGATTGTTTTTTTTCTGGTGCATAAAAGGACTGCCGCAGACCACTAGTTTAGGAGATATAGCCAATTTAGTGTTTTGATTTTTTTTTTCTGGTGCATAATATGACCCCCGCAGACCCCGAGTTTAGGAGATATAGCCATTTAAGTGTTTTGAATATTTTTTTCTGGTGCATAATATGACCCCCGCAGACGACTAGTTTAGGAGATATAGCCATTTCAGTGTTTTGAATGTTTTTTTTCTGGTGCATAAAATGACCCCCGCAGAAGCCTAATTTAGGAGATATAGCCATTTAAGTGTTTTAATTTTTTTTTCTGGTGCATAAAATGACCCCCGCAGACGCCTAGTTTAGGAGATGTAGCCATTTTGGTGTTTTGAATTTTTTTTTCCTGCTGCATTAAATGACCCCCGCAGACGCCTAGTTTAGGAGATATCGCCATTTTAGTGTTTTGAGTTTTTTTTTCTGGTGCATAATATGACTCCAGCAGACCCCTAGTTGGGGAGATATAGCCATTTTACTGTTTTGATTGTTTTTTTTTCTGGTGCATAAAATGACCCCCGCAGACCACTAGTTTAGGAGATACAGCCATTTTAGTGTTTTGATTTTTTTTTCTGGTGCATAAAATGACCCCCGCAGACGCCTAGTTTAGGAGATATAGCCATCCCAATAGCGGGGTCAGCAGATGGCATGATGTCATCTGATGATCAAACCGTTAAGCCAGTACACTCGAAACCTATAACAACAACAACAACAGACTCTGGCACAAAGAGGAGGAGGAAGTTGGAGCCGACTCCAAGTATCGTTACGCGCTCGCATTCAGCTTCGTTAGAAATGCTGCATGGGAGAGTGCGGGGGAGGGCTGCGAGGATAGCAACAAGCGCAGCAGAAAATAAAAGGAGACAAGAGTCGGATAATAACGACTGTCCATTTATATCCGACGGAGGTGAAGGCCACTACATGGGAGCAGACAACAGCTTTGCCTCACTCGCTGCATCAGAGTCAGATGACGAAGAGGAGGAGGTCGAGGCTCTGTACAGTAGCATCAAACAGCTACAAAAAAAAGTGCTATCCATAAAAGCAAAGTAAGTGGCAAGGAGGGAGATGGAGAAACAGCAACTACTCCAGAAACCTCAGGGACAACCAAACATAAACGTGGAGCTTTCACAACAACAACAACAACAACAACATAAACAACCACTGGTAAAACAAAAAACACAGAAACCTGCAGAAGAATTGATAAAAACAGTTGTACAAGCACAGCAAAAACATAAACAATAAAAAGTACTGAAGAATAAGCCGCAACAACAACAGCAGCAACATCAACAGCAACAACAACAACAACAACAGCATCAACACCAACGTAAGCAAAAGCAACAGCAGCAGAGACAACAACAAAAGCAAGAGCAGAAAGCCACCAAACAAAAAGTGCCACCAATTAACACCTTTAAATTGGAGTTAAAGGACACTATCGAACTCTGTAAGTCGGCCATAGGCTGTAATTTTTTTATTAAAAGACTAAGTGAAGATAGGCATGCGATCCACTGTAACACAGTGGAGCGCTACCACAAAATCAAAAGTTTATTGAAGGATTCGACGACGGAGTTCTTCTCCTACACCCCTAAGGGTGAAAAGCTGCAAACAATGCTGCTGAGGGGATTGGAACCGTCGACTGATCCGGAGGAGCTCCTTGCACTGCTCAAAGAGAAGGAGTGCGAAGGACTCAAATTTGTAGGGGTTAAGCCGTTTGTCACGGCTAGAGCTAAAAGGGAGAAGCGGAAACTACCGTTCTTCCTGGTTCAGCTAAGTCCCAACAGCAAACTGGATGGTCTAAGGAGCATCAAAGTCCTAGACTACCAGGTTGTACACTGGGAAAAATTAAAGAGGAGCGAAAACATTTTACAATGTGTTCGCTGCCAAAGGTTCGAGCACGCCGCGTCGAACTGCGAAATGCCTCGATGCGTGAAGTGTGGAAAGGACCACAAGTCAGAGGAATGCGCTCTAGGTAAGGACGGAGCGTCGGAAAAAAGCCAACTCTCTTGTGCCTTATGTAGGAACACGGGTCAAACCGCAAATTATCGGGGTTGTCCTAAATTCCAATACATAAAAAGAGTAAATCTGGCTCGGCAGCAGAAGGTGGAAGTTAAACGTCCACCCGTGCAAACACAAACACCAGCCGTTACTCCCCAAGTTACCTACCCAGGTAGGGGAAATACGGTACAACAGGCAAAGGTAGCCTCTCAGGCCCCAGCGCCTCGAGCACCAGAACCTGTACCTGACATGCTGGCTATCTTGCTCTCTATTCAGGGGCAGATGGCTCAGCTTCAGCGTCAAATACAGGAACAGGCTACACGGGTGGATCAAATATACTCGCTGCTGCCGGGCCTAACGCACCTTCAGTCGTAATGGGTACGTACATGGTGGAGCAAACTTTGAAGGTCCTTGCGGTGAATGTTAATTCACTGATTAGGATCGAACGAAGAGCCGCGATGTTTAAATTACTACAAGACCAAACTCCTGATGTGCTTTTCGCTAGCGAAACCAAGCTAACCGATAAGCACAAACTGGAGTACAATAATTATATTGTTAGAAGAAGAAACCGGCCCCGATCCAAATGTGGGGGCGGGGTCGCGATCTTCATTAAACAAGGTATAAAATTTCACAGAGTGTACAAGGGAGTGTTGCGTAGGTTCCGGGTGTTGGAGGCAGTCGTCATTTACATTCCGCTCCGCAGTGGAAAGCGGCTGTACTTGGCCTCTGTTTATGCACCTGAAACTTCACAATCCACTTTATTTATTACAGAGCTTGATACGCTTTTTCGACTTCTGAGGCTGGAATCGGGGGAGAATTATTTTGTAATCGGCGGGGATTTCAACGCTAAACACAGAGATTGGGGAAATAATTTGCCAAATACTAGAGGGAACCTACTACTCGATTGGTGGGGTCAGCACGATGTCATGTACAGACTCGGTCTTAAAGCGACGGATAACCCGTCGTTTCCCAGAGGCGGGTCTTATTTGGATCTACTGCTGTACGACGAACGTATACGACTGACAGGTACGAATTTACAAACGCTAAACTGTCTGCGCACATTCGTGTATGACAGTGACCATTGCGGTTTTAGCACCGAAATTACAGTTCCCAACGAAATTGCGGAATTGGAGGAGTTTGTCCAAAGATATTCTTACAACTACAGTAAGACTCGATGGACACGCTTCTCCGCAACCATGACACGTGCGCTCTCCTCGAATACGCTCCACCCACCGTCCAATAGGAATTTGTCAAACGAGGAGATCGACAATTACCTAAAACAGATGGACGAGACAATTAAACAAACTATGGACGTTACAATACCGCGATATCGACATACGACTAACGAAGACCTGTTCCGCAATCCTACTATTGATGCACTGCACCGACAGAAAAGTAGACTTCTGACAAGACTCAAAAACTTGTACAGACAGTTTACTGACAGACAAGACCCGGAGATTAGGACACTGAAGTCGTCGATTAAAAATATTCAAACGTTAATAAAAGAGAATTACAGAACTTCTGTAAGTTCATATTGGAACAACAGGGTTCGGGCTGTAAACACCAGCAACCCGAATATGTTCCCTCAAATAAACAAACTATTTCGGAGAAAAAATCAAAACGACCTTCAGTGTCTTAAAATAGCGCGGACAACAGACAACGAACGGTTACTGACAATAGCAGGTATTGATCCAAATGAGGCCGCTGATGATGACGACTTCTTTGTGATCGAGGATCCACAGGAGAAGGTTGAAGCCATAGGGGCGACTTTCCAGGAAATATACAAAGCCACTGATACCATTGGTCCTAATTATGACCTGGACAATCGCGTCTTGGTGCACGGCCTCTACATTCGAAATGAAGTAGAGAACTGGCGATCCGAGGGCTCTGGTTTCACCCGGTTCAACGAAGCAAATATGGCAAATAATGTCATTACCAGAGAGAGTGACCTACCTCCGTTCATTTCGAAGGAAGAGCTCCATGAGATCTTCGACACAATCAGGGCTAAGAAATCAGTGGGGACCGATGGTATTCCGAACATCGTGCTGGACATTTACACCACCCTGTTTAATAATGCAATGAATAATGCACATTATCCAGCGCATTGGAAAACGGCGGTGGTTCAACCTATCCCCAAGAAGGGAAAGGATATATCCAATCTGGCGAATCTCCGGTCGATAAGTCTCCTTCCGAATATCAGTAAGGTGTTTGAAAAAGTAATCAATAGAGCTCTGTCTAGGTGGGTTGAGGACAAACATATAGTTCCGGATAATCAATTCGGTTTTAAGGCGGGACATGATATCTCACATGCCGCGTCTAAACTGGTGTCCGATATCCAATGGAATAAAGGCAAAAACCAATGCGCTGGTGCCTGCCTTGTTGACTTGGAGAAGGCCTTCGACACCGTATGGTTAGAGGGTCTTTTCTATAAGCTGACTAGGCTGGGGATCAGTAAACCACTCTTGTACATTCTTTATAATATGCTAACCAACAGACAGTTCATCGTGAAAAATGGCGATGTGACTTCTGTTGGAATATTTCAAATTAAAAATGGTCTTCAGCAAGGCGCGGTCAATTCGCCGATCCTATTCAGCATTTATACAAGCGATCTGATAGGTTCACTTCCCCATACAATTGCGTACGCAGACGATTTGATAGCGTACAGAACAGGTCCAAGAATCGAGGTCATTAATACTCTCTTGCAGCGTGACTTCGATAAGATAAGACGATTTTGCGATGACTGGAAGTTGAAAATCAACTTTCAGAAGTCGGAAACCATTCTCTTTAGGACGCCGTTGTCTGGAGCCTCTAGGGATACCAGACAAAATTGTCGAAAGTTCTCGATCATTGGACAACACGGACAGCCTCTTGCCTGTCGAAATGTAGTCAGGTACCTTGGGATCTGGCTAGATCAGTTTCTGTATTTTGACAAAAATGTAGATGCTGCTCTGGCCAGAGCCAAAGGAGCTTTTGCCCTTACAAAGAGACTGTTTTATAGCAGCCAACTCGATGCGAGGGTAAAGGTAATCTGCTACATGGCCCTTATCAGGCCCATGCTGGTATTTGGTTGTCCCGTGTGGTTCAATGTGCGAGCAAGCTTAATGGAAAAGATTCGGGTGTTTGAGGGGGCTTGCCTTAGGGTTTGCCTTCGCTTGTACAGAACACCAGAGTCGGAATACAAAATATTTTATCGTAATGAGGTCCTTTACAACAGGGCGAACCTAATACGAGTGGACAACTTCGTAATTAAGCTGACTCGAAGGCACATTGCAAGAGCAATGACCTCGACGAATAACCTGATATTTGGGGCTTACTACCCCAACTACCTTTACCACGAGAGTGTGCGCTCTGACGGCTTCGTTCCACCGGAAGCATTCCTCTACCTAGATCAGATAGGGTTGATCCAGGATAGATCAGCGGCCCCGTTAATCTTCCATGTCGCTCGAAAAGCTGGGGACAGGCGACTCAACTACAACAGAGACGTCGCACACGGCAGTGTGGATCGTCTCAGGTTCAGTAGGGCGGTGGGGAATCGCGATAAGAGGGATGTCGTTCAGCAGCACCAGCATTTCTGGTGGTTGAATGATGGAGAAGATGTTACGTCGTCGTTTCCGTCAATTACAGACCAGCCTCACTAATGAGGCAGAGCTGACCAGTCTATTTGTTCTGTAAATAGCGATGGCCAGCTTGCATAGGTTTAGGTTAGCATTTAAGGAATACATATATATATTAGTATATATAAAGGTATATACTAGTATATGTATGTATTGTGTATAATGTCTATATGTGTGTATTGTGTAGATAGGTTAGGTAGACTAAGGTTTATTTTAAGTTAGATATTAAGTTTTTATAAGAAATAAAAAATTATGTCCATATGCTAAGTTTTTTGTTAAATTTTTTCTTAGCCTTAAGCATAGAAAATAAGTATTAATAAATAAAATGTAATCAAAGTCGAAAGACATATATATATAAGAGTTTAGAGTAGCTTAGAGTGCCTGTGTGGGGCCAGTAAGTTAGTATAAGTTTGTTAAGTAATTTTAAGCTAGCATTTAAGCATTTTTTGTTAGTATGTAAGAGTTAATGATTTAGAAAATAAAAATGCGTTTAAAACTAAAACTAAACTAGGAATAAAGATACTTCCAATCCGTCGAATCTCCGCTCGATAAGTCTTCTTCCAAACATCAGTAAGGTTTTCGAGAAGGTAATCAAACATATAGTTCCGGATAATCAATTCGGTTTCAAGGCGGGGCATGATATCATTCATGCTGCGTCTAAACTGGTTTCTGATATCCAATGGAACAAAGGCAAGAAACAGTGCACTGGTGCCTGCCTGATTGACTTGGAAAAGGCATTCGATACCGTATGGTTAGAAGGACTCTTTTTCAAGTTGGAAAGGTTGGGCATTAGTAAACCACTGCTGTATATTCTTTTTGATATGCTCTCCAGTAGACAGTTCATCGTGAAGAATGGCGATGTGACTTCTGCTGGAACATTTAACATTAAAAACGGTCTGCAACAAGGTGCGGTAAATTCGCCGATCCTATTCAACATTTTCACAAGTGATCTGATAGGTTCACTTCACCATGCCATAGCGTACGCAGACGACTTAATCGCGTACAGATCAGGTCCAAAGGTTGAGGTCATTAATACACTTTTGCAACGTGACTTCGACAAAATTAAACGATATTGCGATGACTGGAAGTTGAAAATCAACTTTCAGAAGTCGGAAACCATTCTGTTTAGAACGCCTTTGTCTGGGGCCTCTAGGGATACCAGAAAGAATTAGCGAAAGTTCTCTATCGTCGGACAACATGGACAGCCACTTGCTTGTCGAAATGTAGTCAGATACCTTGGGATCTGGCTAGATCAATATCTGTATTTTAACAATCATATAGATGTTGCTCTGGCCAGAGCCAGAGGTGCTTCTGCCCTTACAAGGAGACTGTTTTACAATAGCCAACTCGATGCGAGGGTGAAGGTGATCTGCTACATGGCCCTTATCCGGCCTATGCTAGTATTTGGATGTCCCGTGTGGTTCAACGTGAGAGCAAGTTTATTGAAAAAGATTCGGGTGTTTGAGAGGGCTTGCCTTAGGGCTTGTCTTCGGTTATACAGAACACAAGAGTCTGAGTACATAAAATTCTATCGCAATGAGGTCTTGTACAATAGGGCGAACCTAATAAGAGTGGACAATTTTGTTATTAAGTTGACTCGAAGGCACATTGCAAGAGCAATGACATCGTCGAACAACCTGATATCTGGGGCTTACTACCCTAATTATATGTATCATGAGAGAGTTCGCTTTGACGGCTATGTTCCTCCAGAAGCATTCCTCTACCTTGATAGCAAAGGTCTGATCCAGGACAGATTGGCTGTGCCGCTAATCTTCCACGTTGCTCGAACAGCTGCGGACAGGCGACTCAACTACGACAGAGACGTCGCACACGGCAGTGCGGAGCGTCTCCGGTTCAGTTGGGCGGTAGGAAGTCGCGACAGGAGGGATGTTGCTCAGCAGCATCAGCAATTTTGGTGGCTTGTTGAAGGAGAGGATGCGTCGTCGTCGAATTCCTCCAGCAATAGGTAGCTTCATGTGAAGCAAAGTCGGTTAGCCTAATTTTTTGTTTTTTAGCCATGGCCGGCTTACATAATTTTAGGTAGGATTAAGTTAGATTTAAGTATAAAAAAAAAAATAAAAAATAAAAAAATAAAAAAAATAAAAAAATAAAAAAAAAATACAAAAAAACAGAAGTATAAATATGTGCATATATTTATATATTAAGTATATATAATCATGTATATATATATATTTGTATGTGTATGTTATGTATTAGATGTAAGTAGATTAGATCTTAGGTAGTTTGTAAGTGTTAGTTTTAAGTTTTATAATAAAGTAAAAAAAACAGTCAGGTTACTAAGTTTTTGTTAAAAAATGTTTTCTTAGTTTTAATAATGAATAGAGATAGTATAAACATATAACGTAAGATTCGTCGAAAGACATAGCTTAAGTGTTAGGTTTAACTTAGAGTGCCCGCATGGGGCCAGTAAGTTAGAATAAGATAATTTTAAGTTAATTAAGTTAATTAAGCTAATTTTTAAGCGTTTTTTTGTCTAGCATGTAAGAATTAATTAATGAATGAAAATAAATATGCATACAAACTGAAAAAAAAACTGACTGCAGACCCCTAGTTTAGGAGATATAGCCATTTAAGTGTTTTGAATTTTTTTTTCTGGTGCAAAATATGACCCCCGCAGACGACTAGTTTAGGAGATATAGCCATTTTAGTGTTTTGAATTTTTTTTTCTGGTGCATAATATGACCCCCGCAGACGACTAGTTTAGGAGATGTACATATTTTAGTGTTTTGAATTTTTTTTCTTGTGCATGACTCCCGCAGACGCCTAGTTTAGGAGATATAGACATTTTTGTGTTTTGAATGTTTTTTTTCCTGCTGCATTAAATGACCCCCGCAGACGCCTAGTTTAGGAGATATAGATATTTTAGTGTTTTGAATTTTTTTTTTCTAAGCATAAAATGACCCCCACAGACCCCTATTTTAGGAGATATAGCCATTTTAGTGTTTTGAATTTTTTTTTCTGGTGCATAATATGACCCCCGCAAACCCCTAGTTTAGGAGATATAGTCATTTCAGTGTTTTGAATATTTTTTTCTGGTGCATAATATGACCCCCGCAGACGCCTAATTTAGGAGATATAGCCATTTTTATGTTTTGAATGTTTTTTTTCCTGCTGCATTAAATGACCCCCGCAGACGCCTAGTTTAGGAGATATAGACATTTTAGTGTTTTGAATTTTTTTTTCTGGTGCATAATATGACCCCCGCAGACCCCTAGTTTAGGAGATATAGCCATTTAAGTGTTTTGAATATTTTTTTCTGGTGCATAATATGACCCCCGCAGACGACTAGTTTAGGAGATGTAGATATTTTAGTGTTTTTGATTTTTTTTTTCTGGTGTACAATATGACTTTCGCAGCCGCTTAGTTTAGGGGATATAGACATTTTAGTGTGTTGAATGTTTATTTTCTGGTGCATAATATAACCCCAGCAGACCCCTAGTTGATTAGATATAGCCATTTTAGTGTTTTGATTTTTTTTTCTGGTGCATAAAATGACCCCCGCAGACGCTTAGTTTAGGAGATATAGCCATTTTAGAGTTTTGAATTTTTTTTTTTGGTGCATAATATGACACCAGCAGACCCCTAGTTGAGGAGATATAGCCATTTTAATGTTTTGATTGTTTTTTTTCTGGTGCATAAAATGTCCCCCGCAGACCACTAGGTTAGGAGATACAGCCATTTTAGTGTTTTGATTTTTTTTTTCTGGTGCATAAAATGACCCCCACAGACCCCTTGTTTAGGAGATACAGCCATTTTAGTGTTTTGATTTTTTTTTTCTGGTGCATAAAATGACCCCCGCAGACGCTTAGTTTAGGAGATATAGCCATTTTAGAGTTTTGAATTTTTTTTTTGGTGCATAATATGACACCAGCAGACCCCTAGTTGAGGAGATATAGCCATTTTAATGTTTTGATTGTTTTTTTTCTGGTGCATAAAATGACCCCCGCAAACCCCTAGTTTATGAGATATAGCCATTTAAGTGTTTTGAATATTTTTTTCTGGTGCGTAATATGACATCAGCAGACGACTAGTTTAGGAGATATAGCCATTTTAGTGTTTTGAATGTTTTTTTCTGGTGCATAATCAACACCAACGTAAGCAAAAGCAACAGCAGCAGAGACAACAACAAAAGCAAGAGCAGAAAGCCACCAAACAAAAAGTGCCACCAATTAACACCTTTAAATTGGAGTTAAAGGACACTATCGAACTCTGTAAGTCGGCCATAGGCTGTAGTTTTTTTATTAAAAGACTAAGTGAAGATAGGCATGCGATCCTCTGTAATACAGTGGAGCGCTACCACAAAATCAAAAGTTTATTGAAGGATTCGACGACGGAGTTCTTCTCCTACACCCCTAAGGGTGAAAAGCTGCAAACAATGCTGCTGAGGGGATTGGACCGTCGACTGATCCGGAGGAGCTCCTTGCACTGCTCAAAGAGAAGGAGTGCGAAGGGCTCAAATTTGTAGGGGTTAAGCCGTTGGTCACGGCTAGAGCTAAAAGGGAGAAGCGGAAACTACCGTTCTTCCTGGTTCAGCTAAGTCCCAACAGCAAAGTGGATGGTCTAAGGAGCATCAAAGTCCTAGACTACCAGGTTGTACACTGGGAAAAATTAAAGAGGAGCGAAAACATTTTACAATGTGTTCGCTGCCAAAGGTTCGGGCACGCCGCGTCGAACTGCGAAATGCAGCTTCGATGCGTGAAGTGTGGAAAGGACCACAAGTCAGAGGAATGCGCTCTAGGTAAGGACGGAGCGTCGGAAAAAAGCCAACTCTCTTGTGCCTTATGTAGGAACACGGGTCATACCGCAAATTATCGGGGTTGTCCTAAATTCCAATACATAAAAAGAGTAAATCTGGCTCGGCAGCAAAAGGTGGAAGTTAAACGTCCACCCGTGCAAACACAAACACCAGCCGTTACTCCCCAAGTTACCTACGCCCAAATGGCGGCAGGTAGGGGAAATACGGTACAACAGGCAAAGGTAGCTTCTCAGGCCCCAGCGCCTCGAGCACCAGAACCTGTACCTGACATGCTGGCTATCTTGCTCTCTATTCAGGGGCAGATGGCTCAGCTTCAGCGTCAAATACAGGAACAGGCTACACGGGTGGATCAAATATACTCGCTGCTGCCGGGCCTAACGCACCTTCAGTCGTAATGGGTACGTACATGGCGGAGCAAACCCTGAAGGTCCTTGCAGTGAATGTGAATTCATTGATTAGGTTCGAACGACGAGCCACACTGTTTAAGTTGCTTAAAGACCAAGCCCCTGATGTGCTTTTGGTTAGCGAAACTAAGCTTACCAAAAGACACAAAATGAGACACAGAAGATATGAAATATTACGAAGAAACCGACCAAATTCCATTCAAGGAGGAGGTGTTGCGATCTTTGTAAGAAAGGGACTGCGTTTCAAAAGAGTATACAGTCGTGTGGTACGTAGGTTTCAGGTGCTGGAAGCATGCATCATGTACATCCCTCTCCGTAGTGGAAAGCGGTTATACATGGTGTCTGTCTATGCACCTAAGGCTACTCAATCCACCTTATTCATCTCAGAGCTCGAGACACTTTTTCGATTTCTGAGGCTGGAATTGGAAGACAACTATTTTATTATCGGCGGAGATTTCAACGCCAAACATAGAGATTGGGGAAACTATACACGAAATACCAGAGGGAACCTACTATTCAATTGGTGGGGTCAGCACAGTGTGATGTATCGACTCGGCCTCAAAGCGACGGATAGTCCGTCGTTTCCCAGACACGGGTCCTATTTGGATCTCCTGCTGTTCGACTCACGAATACAACTGACGTGCACTAACCAACAAACTAAAAACTGTCTACAAACTTTCGTGTATGACAGTGACCATTGCGGTCTTAGCACCGAAATAACTGTTCCCAACGAAACTGCGGAATTGGAAGAGTTTGAGCAAAGGTATTCCTACAATTATAGTAGAGTGCGTTGGACACACTTCTCAAGAATAGTGACGAGAGCACTCTCCTCGAATTCGCTCTACCCACCGTCCAATAGAAATCTGTCAAACGAGGAGATTGACAGGTATCTAAAACTAATGGACGAGACAATTAAACGAACAATGGACAAAACGATACCTCGGTATCAACATACTGACAACGAAGACTTATTCCTCAACGCAACTATTGACGCACTGCACCGACACAAAAGTGGACTGCTGTCAAGACCAAAAACCTTGTAGAGACAGTTCACTGACAGACATAACCCGGAGATCATGACATTGAAGTCGTCGATTAAAAACCTCCAAACATTAATAAAGGAAAATTACAGAAACTCTGTAAGTTTGTATTGGAACAACAAAATTCGGGCTGTAAACACCAGCAACCCGAATATGTTCCCGCAAATAAATAAAATATTTCGGAGAAATAATCAGAACGACCTTCCATGTCTTAGAATCGGCCGAACGACGAACAACGAACAAATACTTGTGGCAGCAGGCATTGATCCAAATGAGGCAGTTGATGATGACAACTTCTTTGTGATCGAGGATCCGCAGGAGAAGGTAGAGGCTATAGGCGCGACTTTCCAGGAAGTGTACAAGGCGAATGACATCATTGGGCCGAACCACGTCCTGGAGAGTCGAGTCCTTGTGCACAATTCCTGCCTTCGAAATGAAATTGCGAATTGGCGATTCGAGAGTTCGGGTTTCACCCAGTTTAGTGACGAGAATATGGCAAATAATGTCATCACCAACGAAAGGGTATTACCACCGTTCATTTCGAAGGAAGAGCTCCAAACGATCTTCGAATCACTTAGAAGTAAGAAATCAGTGGGAACCGATGAAATACCGAACATTGTGCTTCGACATCTCCCACTAGAAGCGGTGAACATTTATACCACCCTGTTTAATAATGCAATGAATAATGCACATTATCCAGCGCATTGGAAAACTGCGGTGGTACATCCCATTCCCAAAAGGAATAAAGATACTTCCAATCCGTCGAATCTCCGCTCGATAAGTCTTCTTCCAAACATCAGTAAGGTTTTCGAGAAGGTAATCAATAGAGTCCTGACTAAGTGGGTTGAGGACAAATATATAGTTCCGGATAATCAATTCGGTTTCAAGGCGGGGCATGATATCATTCATGCTGCGTCTAAACTGGTTTCTGATATCCAATGGAACAAAGGCAAGAAACAGTGCACTGGTGCCTGCCTGATTGACTTGGAAAAGGCATTCGATACCGTATGGTTAGAAGGACTCTTTTTCAAGTTGGAAAGGTTGGGCATTAGTAAACCACTGCTGTATATTCTTTTTGATATGCTCTCCAGTAGACAGTTCATCGTGAAGAATGGCGATGTGACTTCTGCTGGAACATTTAACATTAAAAACGGTCTGCAACAAGGTGCGGTAAATTCGCCGATCCTATTCAACATTTTCACAAGTGATCTGATAGGTTCACTTCACCATGCCATAGCGTACGCAGACGACTTAATCGCGTACAGATCAGGTCCAAAGGTTGAGGTCATTAATACACTTTTGCAACGTGACTTCGACAAAATTAAACGATATTGCGATGACTGGAAGTTGAAAATCAACTTTCAGAAGTCGGAAACCATTCTGTTTAGAACGCCTTTGTCTGGGGCCTCTAGGGATACCAGAAAGAATTAGCGAAAGTTCTCTATCGTCGGACAACATGGACAGCCACTTGCTTGTCGAAATGTAGTCAGATACCTTGGGATCTGGCTAGATCAATATCTGTATTTTAACAATCATATAGATGTTGCTCTGGCCAGAGCCAGAGGTGCTTCTGCCCTTACAAGGAGACTGTTTTACAATAGCCAACTCGATGCGAGGGTGAAGGTGATCTGCAACATGGCCCTTATCCGGCCTATGCTAGTATTTGGATGTCCCGTGTGGTTCAACGTGAGAGCAAGTTTATTGGAAAAGATTCGGGTGTTTGAGAGGGCTTGCCTTAGGGCTTGTCTTCGGTTATACAGAACACAAGAGTCTGAGTACATAAAATTCTATCGCAATGAGGTCTTGTACAATAGGGCGAACCTAATAAGAGTGGACAATTTTGTTATTAAGTTGACTCGAAGGCACATTGCAAGAGCAATGACATCGTCGAACAACCTGATATCTGGGGCTTACTTCCCTAATTATATGTATCATGAGAGAGTTCGCTTTGACGGCTATGTTCCTCCAGAAGCATTCCTCTACCTTGATAGCAAAGGTCTGATCCAGGACAGATTGGCTGTGCCGCTAATCTTCCACGTTGCTCGAACAGCTGCGGACAGGCGACTCAACTACGACAGAGACGTCGCACACGGCAGTGCGGAGCGTCTCCGGTTCAGTTGGGCGGTAGGAAGTCGCGACAGGAGGGATGTTGCTCAGCAGCACCAGCAATTTTGGTGGCTTGTTGAAGGAGAGGATGCGTCGTCGTCGAATTCCTCCAGCAATAGGTAGCTTCATGTGAAGCAAAGTCGGTTAGCCTAATTTTTTGTTTTTTAGCCATGGCCGGCTTACATAATTTTAGGTAGGATTAAGTTAGATTTAAGTATAAAAAAAAATAAAAAATAAAAAAATAAAAAAAATACAAAAATTAAAAAAAAAATACAAAAAAACAGAAGTATAAATATGTGCATATATTTATATATTAAGTATATATAATCATGTATATATATATATTTGTATGTGTATGTTATGTATTAGATGTAAGTAGATTAGATCTTAGGTAGTTTGTAAGTGTTAGTTTTAAGTTTTATAATAAAGTAAAAAAAACAGTCAGGTTACTAAGTTTTTGTTAAAAAATGTTTTCTTAGTTTTAATAATGAATAGAGATAGTATAAACATATAACGTAAGATTCGTCGAAAGACATAGCTTAAGTGTTAGGTTTAACTTAGAGTGCCCGCATGGGGCCAGTAAGTTAGAATAAGATAATTTTAAGTTAATTAAGTTAATTAAGCTAATTTTTAAGCGTTTTTTTGTCTAGCATGTAAGAATTAATTAATGAATGAAAATAAATATGCATACAAACTGAAAAAAAAACTGACTGCAGACCCCTAGTTTAGGAGATATAGCCATTTAAGTGTTTTGAATATTTTTTTCTGGTGCATAATATGACCCCCGCAGACGACTAGTTTAGGAGATGTAGATAGTTTAGTGTTTTGAATTTTTTTTTCTGGTGCATAATATGACCCCCGCAGACCCCTAGTTTAGGGGATATAACCATTTTAGTGTTTTGAATTTTTTTTTTCTGGTGCATAATATGACCCCCGCAGACCCCTAGTTTAGGAGATATAGCCATTTCAGTGTTTTGAATATTTTTTTCTGGTGCATAATATGACCCCCGCAGACGACTAGTTTAGGAGATATATCCATTTTAGTGTTTTGAATTTTTTTTTCTGGTGCATAATATGACCCCCGCAGACGACTAGTTTAGGAGATTTAGATATTTTAGTGTTTTTAATTTTTTTTTCTAAGCATAAAATGCCCCCGCAGACGCCTAGTTTAGGAGATATAGCCATTTTAGTGTTTTGATTGTTTTTTTTCTGGTGCATAAAATAACCC
Organism: Volucella zonaria; assembly: GCA_963966105.1. Classification (NCBI taxonomy): domain Eukaryota; kingdom Metazoa; phylum Arthropoda; class Insecta; order Diptera; family Syrphidae; genus Volucella; species Volucella zonaria. The sequence continues at coordinate 7,666,738 of CAWYQB010000254.1, read as the reverse complement.
CCGCAGACCACTAGTTTAGGAGATACAGCCATTTTAGTGTTTTGATTTTTTTTTCTTGTGCACAAAATGACCCCCGCAGACGGGGGAGATATAGCCATTTTGGAGTTTTGAATTTTTTTTTTGCTGCATTATATGGCCCACGCAGACGCCTAGTTTAGGAGATATAGCCATTTTAGTGTTTTGAATTTTTTTTTCTGGTGCATAAAAAGACCCCCGCAGACGCCTAATTTAGGAGATATAGCCATTTTAGTGTTTTGAAAATTTTTTTTCTGGTGCATAAAATGACCCCCGCAGACCAATAGTTAGGAGATATAGCCATTTTAGTGTTTTGAATGTTTTTTTCTGGTGCATAATATGACACCAGCAGACCCCTAGTTGAGGAGATATAGCCATTTTAGTGTTTTGATTGTTTTTTTTCTGGTGCATAAAATGACCCCCGCAGACCACTAGTTTAGGAGATACAGCCATTTTAGTGTTTTGACTTTTTTTTCTGGTGCATAAAATGACCCCCGCAGACAACTAGTTTAGGAGATACAGCCATTTTAGTGTTTTGATTTTTTTTTTCTGGTGCATAAAATGACCCCAGCAGACCCCTAGCTTAGGAGATATAGCCATTTAAGTGTTTTGAATATTTTTTTCTGGTGCATAATATGACCCCCGCAGACGACTAGTTTAGGAGATGTAGATATTTTAGTGTTTTGAATTTTTTTTTCTAAGCATAAAATGACCCCCGCAGACGACTAGTTTAGGAGATATAGCCATTTTAGAGTTTTGAATTTTTTTTTCTGCTGCATAATATGACTCCCGCAGACCCCTAGCTTAGGAGATATAGCCATTTAAGTGTTTTGAATATTTTTTTCTGGTGCATAATATGACCCCCACAGACGACTAGTTTAGGAGATGTAGATAGTTTAGTGTTTTGAATTTTTTTTTTCTAAGCATAAAATGACCCCCGCAGACGACTAGTTAAGGAGATGTAGATATTTTAGTGTTTTTAATATTTTTTTTCTAAGCATAAAATGACCCACGCAGACCCCCAGTTTATCAGATATAGCCATTTTAGTGTTTTGAATGTTTTTTTTCTGGTGCTTTACATGGCCAACAGACGCTTAGCTAAGGAGATATAGCCATTTTAGTGTTTGGATTTTTTTCTTTCTGATTTTGGAACTTTTTTTTCGGGTGGATAAAATGACCCCCGCAGACTCCTAGTTTAGGGGATACAGCCATTTTAGTGTTTTGATTTTTTTTTCTGGTGCATAAAATGACCCCCGCAGACGCCTAGTTTAGGAGATATAGCCATTTTTTTTGTTTTGAATTTTTTTTCCTGCTGCATTAAATAACCCCCGCAGACCACTAGTTTAGGAGATACAGCCATTTTAGTGTTTTGATTTTTTTTTCTTGTGCACAAAATGACCCCCGCAGACGGGGGAGATATAGCCATTTTGGTGTTTTGAATTTTTTTTTTGCTGCATTATATGGCCCACGCAGACGCCTAGTTTAGGAGATATAGCCATTTTAGTGTTTTGAATTTTTTTTTCTGGTGCATAAAAAGACCCCCGCAGACGCCTAATTTAGGAGATATAGCCATTTTAGTGTTTTGAAAATTTTTTTTCTGGTGCATAAAATGACCCCCGCAGACCAATAGTTAGGAGATATAGCCATTTTAGTGTTTTGAATGTTTTTTTCTGGTGCATAATATGACACCAGCAGACCCCTAGTTGAGGAGATATAGCCATTTTAGTGTTTTGATTGTTTTTTTTCTGGTGCATAAAATGACCCCCGCAGACCACTAGTTTAGGAGATACAGCCATTTTAGTGTTTTGATTTTTTTTTCTGGTGCATAAAATGACCCCCGCAGACAACTAGTTTAGGAGATACAGCCATTTTAGTGTTTTGATTTTTTTTTTCTGGTGCATAAAATGACCCCAGCAGACCCCTAGTTTAGGAGATATAGCCATTTAAGTGTTTTGAATATTTTTTTCTGGTGCATAATATGACCCCCGCAGACGACTAGTTTAGGAGATGTAGATATTTTAGTGTTTTGAATTTTTTTTTCTAAGCATAAAATGACCCCCGCAGACGCCTAGTTTAGGAGATATAGCCATTTTAGTGTTTTGAATTTTTTTTTCTGGTGCATAAAAAGACCCCCGCAGACGCCTAATTTAGGAGATATAGCCATTTTAGTGTTTTGAATGTTTTTTTCTGGTGCATAATATGACACCAGCAGACCCCTAGTTGAGGAGATATAGCCATTTTAGTGTTTTGATTGTTTTTTTTCTGGTGCATAAAATGACCCCCGCAGACCACTAGTTTAGGAGATACAGCCATTTTAGTGTTTTGATTTTTTTTTCTGGTGCATAAAATGACCCCCGCAGACAACTAGTTTAGGAGATACAGCCATTTAGTGTTTTGATTTTTTTGTTCTGGTGCATAAAATGACCCCAGCAGACCCCTAGCTTAGGAGATATAGCCATTTAAGTGTTTTGAATATTTTTTTCTGGTGCATAATATGACCCCCGCAGACGACTAGTTTAGGAGATGTAGATATTTTAGTGTTTTGAATTTTTTTTTCTAAGCATAAAATGACCCCCGCAGACGACTAGTTTAGGAGATATAGCCATTTTAGAGTTTTGAATTTTTTTTTCTGCTGCATAATATGACTCCCGCAGACCCCTAGCTTAGGAGATATAGCCATTTAAGTGTTTTGAATATTTTTTTCTGGTGCATAATATGACCCCCGCAAACGACTAGTTTAGGAGATGTAGATAGTTTAGTGTTTTGAATTTTTTTTTTCTAAGCATAAAATGACCCCCGCAGACGACTAGTTAAGGAGATGTAGATATTTTAGTGTTTTTAATATTTTTTTTCTAAGCATAAAATGACCCACGCAGACCCCCAGTTTATCAGATATAGCCATTTTAGTGTTTTGAATGTTTTTTTTCTGGTGCTTTACATGGCCAACAGACGCTTAGCTAAGGAGATATAGCCATTTTAGTGTTTGGATTTTTTTCTTTCTGATTTTGGAACTTTTTTTTCGGGTGGATAAAATGACCCCCGCAGACTCCTAGTTTAGGGGATACAGCCATTTTAGTGTTTTGATTTTTTTTTCTGGTGCATAAAATGACCCCCGCAGACGCCTAGTTTAGGAGATATAGCCATTTTTTTTGTTTTGAATTTTTTTTTCCTGCTGCATTAAATAACCCCCGCAGACCACTAGTTTAGGAGATACAGCTATTTTAGTGTTTTGATTTTTTTTTCTTGTGCACAAAATGACCCCCGCAGACGGGGGAGATATAGCCATTTTGGTGTTTTGAATTTTTTTTTTTCTGCATTATATGGCCCACGCAGACGCCTAGTTTAGGAGATATAGCCATTTTAGTGTTTTGAATTTTTTTTTCTGGTGCATAAAAAGACCCCCGCAGACGCCTAATTTAGGAGATATAGCCATTTTAGTGTTTTGGAAATTTTTTTTCTGGTGCATAAAATGACCCCCGCAGACCAATAGTTAGGAGATATAGCCATTTTAGTGTTTTGAATGTTTTTTTCTGGTGCATAATATGACACCAGCAGACCCCTAGTTGAGGAGATATAGCCATTTTAGTGGTTTGATTGTTTTTTTTCTGGTGCATAAAATGACCCCCGCAGACCACTAGTTTAGGAGATACAGCCATTTTAGTGTTTTGATTTTTTTTTCTGGTGCATAAAATGACCCCCGCAGACAACTAGTTTAGGAGATACAGTCATTTTAGTGTTTTGATTTTTTTTTTCTGGTGCATAAAATGACCCCAGCAGACCCCTAGCTTAGGAGATATAGCCATTTAAGTGTTTTGAATATTTTTTTCTGGTGCATAATATGACCCCCGCAGACGACTAGTTTAGGAGATGTAGATATTTTAGTGTTTTGAATTTTTTTTTCTAAGCATAAAATGACCCCCGCAGACGACTAGTTTAGGAGATATAGCCATTTTAGAGTTTTGAATTTTTTTTTCTGCTGCATAATATGACTCCCGCAGACCCCTAGCTTAGGAGATATAGCCATTTAAGTGTTTTGAATATTTTTTTCTGGTGCATAATATGACCCCCGCAGACGACTAGTTTAGGAGATGTAGATAGTTTAGTGTTTTGAATTTTTTTTTTCTAAGCATAAAATGACCCCCGCAGACGACTAGTTAAGGAGATGTAGATATTTTAGTGTTTTTAATATTTTTTTTCTAAGCATAAAATGACCCACGCAGACCCCCAGTTTATCAGATATAGCCATTTTAGTGTTTTGAATGTTTTTTTTCTGGTGCTTTACATGGCCAACAGACGCTTAGCTAACGAGATATAGCCATTTTAGTGTTTGGATTTTTTTCTTTCTGATTTTGGAACTTTTTTTTCAGGTGGATAAAATGACCCCCGCAGACTCCTAGTTTAGGGGATACAGCCATTTTAGTGTTTTGATTTTTTTTTCTGGTGCATAAAATGACCCCCGCAGACGCCTAGTTTAGGAGATATAGCCATTTTTTTTGTTTTGAATTTTTTTTTCCTGCTGCATTAAATAACCCCCGCAGACCACTAGTTTAGGAGATACAGCCATTTTAGTGTTTTGATTTTTTTTTCTTGTGCACAAAATGACCCCCGCAGACGGGGGAGATATAGCCATTTTGGTGTTTTGAATTTTTTTTTTGCTGCATTATATGGCCCACGCAGACGCCTAGTTTAGGAGATATAGCCATTTTAGTGTTTTGAATTTTTTTTTCTGGTGCATAAAAAGACCCCCGCAGACGCCTAATTTAGGAGATATAGCCATTTTAGTGTTTTGAAAATTTTTTTTCTGGTGCATAAAATGACCCCCGCAGACCAATAGTTAGGAGATATAGCCATTTTAGTGTTTTGAATGTTTTTTTCTGGTGAATAATATGACACCGGCAGACCCCTAGTTGAGGAGATATAGCCATTTTAGTGTTTTGATTGTTTTTTTTCTGGTGCATAAAATGACCCCCGCAGACCACTAGTTTAGGAGATACAGCCATTTTAGTGTTTTGATTTTTTTTTCTGGTGCATAAAATGACCCCCGCAGACAACTAGTTTAGGAGATACAGCCATTTTAGTGTTTTGATTTTTTTTTTCTGGTGCATAAAATGACCCCAGCAGACCCCTAGCTTAGGAGATATAGCCATTTAAGTGTTTTGAATATTTTTTTCTGGTGCATAATATGACCCCCGCAGACGACTAGTTTAGGAGATGTAGATATTTAAGTGTTTTGAATTTTTTTTTCTAAGCATAAAATGACCCCCGCAGACGACTAGTTTAGGAGATATAGCCATTTTAGAGTTTTGAATTTTTTTTTCTGCTGCATAATATGACTCCCGCAGACCCCTAGCTTAGGAGATATAGCCATTTAAGTGTTTTGAATATTTTTTTCTGGTGCATAATATGACCCCCGCAGACGACTAGTTTAGGAGATGTAGATAGTTTAGTGTTTTGAATTTTTTTTTTCTAAGCATAAAATGACCCCCGCAGACGACTAGTTAAGGAGATGTAGATATTTTAGTGTTTTTAATATTTTTTTTCTAAGCATAAAATGACCCACGCAGACCCCCAGTTTATCAGATATAGCCATTTTAGTGTTTTGAATGTTTTTTTTCTGGTGCTTTACATGGCCAACAGACGCTTAGCTAAGGAGATATAGCCATTTTAGTGTTTGGATTTTTTTCTTTCTGATTTTGGAACTTTTTTTTCGGGTGGATAAAATGACCCCCGCAGACTCCTAGTTTAGGGGATACAGCCATTTTAGTGTTTTGATTTTTTTTTCTTTTGCATAAAATGACCCCCGCAGACGCCTAGTTTAGGAGATATAGCCATTTTTTTTGTTTTGAATTTTTTTTTCCTGCTGCATTAAATAACCCCCGCAGACCACTAGTTTAGGAGATACAGCCATTTTAGTGTTTTGATTTTTTTTTCTTGTGCACAAAATGACCCCCGCAGACGGGGGAGATATAGCCATTTTGGTGTTTTGAATTTTTTTTTTGCTGCATTATATGGCCCACGCAGACGCCTAGTTTAGGAGATATAGTCATTTTATTGTTTTGAATTTTTTTTTCTGGTGCATAAAAAGACCCCCGCAGACGCCTAATTTAGGAGATATAGCCATTTTAGTGTTTTGAAAATTTTTTTTCTGGTGCATAAAATGACCCCCGCAGACCACTATTTTTGGAGATATAGCCATTTTGCTGTTTTGAATTTTTTTTTGCTGCATTATATGGCCCACGCAGACGCCTAGTTTAGGAGATATAGCCATTTTATTGTTTTGAATGCTTTTTTTCTGGTGCATTCTATGGCCCTTGCAGACGCCTAGTTTAGAAGATATAGCCATTTTAGTGTTTTGAATTTTTTTTTCTGGTGCATAAAATGACCCCCGCAGACGACTAGTTTAGGAGATATAGCCATTTTAGAGTTTTGAATTTTTTTTTCTGCTGCATAATATGACTCCCGCAGACCCCTAGCTTAGGAGATATAGCCATTTAAGTGTTTTGAATATTTTTTTCTGGTGCATAATATGACCCCCGCAGACGACTAGTTTAGGAGATGTAGATAGTTTAGTGTTTTGAATTTTTTTTTTCTAAGCATAAAATGACCCCCGCAGACGACTAGTTAAGGAGATGTAGATATTTTAGTGTTTTTAATATTTTTTTTCTAAGCATAAAATGACCCACGCAGACCCCCAGTTTATCAGATATAGCCATTTTAGTGTTTTGAATGTTTTTTTTCTGGTGCTTTACATGGCCAACAGACGCTTAGCTAACGAGATATAGCCATTTTAGTGTTTGGATTTTTTTCTTTCTGATTTTGGAACTTTTTTTTCGGGTGGATAAAATGACCCCCGCAGACTCCTAGTTTAGGGGATACAGCCATTTTAGTGTTTTGATTTTTTTTTCTGGTGCATAAAATGACCCCCGCAGACGCCTAGTTTAGGAGATATAGCCATTTTTTTTGTTTTGAATTTTTTTTTCCTGCTGCATTAAATAACCCCCGCAGACCACTAGTTTAGGAGATACAGCCATTTTAGTGTTTTGATTTTTTTTTCTTGTGCACAAAATGACCCCCGCAGACGGGGGAGATATAGCCATTTTGGTGTTTTGAATTTTTTTTTTGCTGCATTATATGGCCCACGCAGACGCCTAGTTTAGGAGATATAGCCATTTTAGTGTTTTGAATTTTTTTTTCTGGTGCATAAAAAGACCCCCGCAGACGCCTAATTTAGGAGATATAGCCATTTTAGTGTTTTGAAAATTTTTTTTCTGGTGCATAAAATGACCCCCGCAGACCAATAGTTAGGAGATATAGCCATTTTAGTGTTTTGAATGTTTTTTTCTGGTGAATAATATGACACCAGCAGACCCCTAGTTGAGGAGATATAGCCATTTTAGTGTTTTGATTGTTTTTTTTCTGGTGCATAAAATGACCCCCGCAGACCACTAGTTTAGGAGATACAGCCATTTTAGTGTTTTGATTTTTTTTTCTGGTGCATAAAATGACCCCCGCAGACAACTAGTTTAGGAGATACAGCCATTTTAGTGTTTTGATTTTTTTTTTCTGGTGCATAAAATGACCCCAGCAGACCCCTAGCTTAGGAGATATAGCCATTTAAGTGTTTTGAATATTTTTTTCTGGTGCATAATATGACCCCCGCAGACGACTAGTTTAGGAGATGTAGATATTTAAGTGTTTTGAATTTTTTTTTCTAAGCATAAAATGACCCCCGCAGACGACTAGTTTAGGAGATATAGCCATTTTAGAGTTTTGAATTTTTTTTTCTGCTGCATAATATGACTCCCGCAGACCCCTAGCTTAGGAGATATAGCCATTTAAGTGTTTTGAATATTTTTTTCTGGTGCATAATATGACCCCCGCAGACGACTAGTTTAGGAGATGTAGATAGTTTAGTGTTTTGAATTTTTTTTTTCTAAGCATAAAATGACCCCCGCAGACGACTAGTTAAGGAGATGTAGATATTTTAGTGTTTTTAATATTTTTTTTCTAAGCATAAAATGACCCACGCAGACCCCCAGTTTATCAGATATAGCCATTTTAGTGTTTTGAATGTTTTTTTTCTGGTGCTTTACATGGCCAACAGACGCTTAGCTAAGGAGATATAGCCATTTTAGTGTTTGGATTTTTTTCTTTCTGATTTTGGAACTTTTTTTTCGGGTGGATAAAATGACCCCCGCAGACTCCTAGTTTAGGGGATACAGCCATTTTAGTGTTTTGATTTTTTTTTCTTTTGCATAAAATGACCCCCGCAGACGCCTAGTTTAGGAGATATAGCCATTTTTTTTGTTTTGAATTTTTTTTTCCTGCTGCATTAAATAACCCCCGCAGACCACTAGTTTAGGAGATACAGCCATTTTAGTGTTTTGATTTTTTTTTCTTGTGCACAAAATGACCCCCGCAGACGGGGGAGATATAGCCATTTTGGTGTTTTGAATTTTTTTTTTGCTGCAATATATGGCCCACGCAGACGCCTAGTTTAGGAGATATAGTCATTTTATTGTTTTGAATTTTTTTTTCTGGTGCATAAAAAGACCCCCGCAGACGCCTAATTTAGGAGATATAGCCATTTTAGTGTTTTGAAAATTTTTTTTCTGGTGCATAAAATGACCCCCGCAGACCACTATTTTTGGAGATATAGCCATTTTGGTGTTTTGAATTTTTTTTTTGCTGCATTATATGGCCCACGCAGACGCCTAGTTTAGGAGATATAGCCATTTTATTGTTTTGAATGCTTTTTTTCTGGTGCATTCTATGGCCCTTGCAGACGCCTAGTTTAGAAGATATAGCCATTTTAGTGTTTTGAATTTTTTGTTCTGGTGCATAAAATGACCCCCGCAGACCAATAGTTTATCAGATATAGCCATTTTAGTGTTTTGAATGTTTTTTTTCTGGTGCATTACATGGCCAACAGACGCTTAGCTAAGGAGATATAGCCATTTTAGTGTTTGGATTTTTTTCTTTCTGATTTTGGAATTTTTTTTTTCTCGTGCATAATATGACACCCGCAGACCCCTAGTTTAGGAGATATTGCCATTTTAGTGTTTTGAATTTTTTTTTCTGGTGCATAAAAAGACCCCCGCAGACGCCTAATTTAGGAGATATAGCCATTTTAGTGTTTTGAAATTTTTTTTTCTGGTGCATAAAATGACCCCCGCAGACCAATAGTTAGGAGATATAGCCATTTTAGTGTTTTGAATGTTTTTTTCTGGTGAATAATATGACACCAGCAGACCCCTAGTTGAGGAGATATAGCCATTTTAGTGTTTTGATTGTTTTTTTTCTGGTGCATAAAATGACCCCCGCAGACCACTAGTTTAGGAGATACAGCCATTTTAGTGTTTTGATTTTTTTTTCTGGTGCATAAAATGACCCCCGCAGACAACTAGTTTAGGAGATACAGCCATTTTAGTGTTTTGATTTTTTTTTTCTGGTGCATAAAATGACCCCAGCAGACCCCTAGCTTAGGAGATATAGCCATTTAAGTGTTTTGAATATTTTTTTCTGGTGCATAATATGACCCCCGCAGACGACTAGTTTAGGAGATGTAGATATTTTAGTGTTTTGAATTTTTTTGTCTAAGCATAAAATGACCCCCGCAGACGACTAGTTTAGGAGATATAGCCATTTTAGAGTTTTGAATTTTTTTTTCTGCTGCATAATATGACTCCCGCAGACCCCTAGCTTAGGAGATATAGCCATTTAAGTGTTTTGAATATTTTTTTCTGGTGCACAATATGACCCCCGCAGACGACTAGTTTAGGAGATGTAGATAGTTTAGTGTTTTGAATTTTTTTTTTCTAAGCATAAAATGACCCCCGCAGACGACTAGTTAAGGAGATGTAGATATTTTAGTGTTTTTAATATTTTTTTTCTAAGCATAAAATGACCCACGCAGACCCCCAGTTTATCAGATATAGCCATTTTAGTGTTTTGAATGTTTTTTTTCTGGTGCTTTACATGGCCAACAGACGCTTAGCTAAGGAGATATAGCCATTTTAGTGTTTGGATTTTTTTCTTTCTGATTTTGGAACTTTTTTTTCGGGTGGATAAAATGACCCCCGCAGACTCCTAGTTTAGGGGATACAGCCATTTTAGTGTTTTGATTTTTTTTTCTTTTGCATAAAATGACCCCCGCAGACGCCTAGTTTAGGAGATATAGCCATTTTTTTTGTTTTGAATTTTTTTTTCCTGCTGCATTAAATAACCCCCGCAGACCACTAGTTTAGGAGATACAGCCATTTTAGTGTTTTGATTTTTTTTTCTTGTGCACAAAATGACCCCCGCAGACGGGGGAGATATAGCCATTTTGGTGTTTTGAATTTTTTTTTTGCTGCATTATATGGCCCACGCAGACGCCTAGTTTAGGAGATATAGCCATTTTATTGTTTTGAATGCTTTTTTTCTGGTGCATTCTATGGCCCTTGCAGACGCCTAGTTTAGAAGATATAGCCATTTTAGTGTTTTGAATTTTTTTTTCTGGTGCATAAAATGACCCCCGCAGACCAATAGTTTATCAGATATAGCCATTTTAGTGTTTTGAATGTTTTTTTTCTGGTGCATTACATGGCCAACAGACGCTTAGCTAAGGAGATATAGCCATTTTAGTGTTTGGATTTTTTTCTTTCTGATTTTGGAATTTTTTTTTTCTCGTGCATAATATGACACCCGCAGACCCCTAGTTTAGGAGATATTGCCATTTTAGTGTTTTGAATATTTTTTTCTGGAGCATAATATGACCCCCGCAGATGACTAGTTTAGGAGATGTAGATATTTTCGTGTTTTGAATTTTTTTTTTCTAAGCATAAAATGACCCACGCAGACCCCTAGTTTAGGAGATATAGCCATTTTAGTGTTTTGATTGTTTTTTTTCTGGAGCATAATATGACCCCCGCAGATGACTAGTTTAGGAGATGTAGACATTTTAGTGTTTTGAATTTTTTTTTCTTGTGCATTAAATGACCCCCGCAGACGCCTAGTTTAGGAGATATAGATATTTTAGTGTTTTGAATTTTTTTTTTCTTAGCATAAAATGACCCCCACAGACCCCTAGTTTAGGAGATATAGCCATTTTAGTGTTTTGAATTTTTTTTTCTGGTGCATAATATGACCCCCGCAGACCCCCAGTTTAGGAGGTATAGCCATTTAAATGTTTTGAATATTTTTTTCTGGTGCTTAATATGACCCCCGCAGACGACTAGTTTAGGAGATATAGCCATTTTAGTGTTTTGAATGTTTTTTTTCTGGTGCATAAAATGACCTCCGCAGACGCTTAGTTTAGGAGATATAGCCATTTTATTGTTTTGAATGCTTTTTTTCTGGTGCATTCTATGGCCCTTGCAGACGCCTAGTTTAGAAGATATAGCCATTTTAGTGTTTTGAATTTTTTTTTCTGGTGCATAAAATGACCCCCGCAGACCAATAGTTTATCAGATATAGCCATTTTAGTGTTTTGAATGTTTTTTTTCTGGTGCATTACATGGCCAACAGACGCTTAGCTAAGGAGATATAGCCAATTTAGTGTTTGGATTTTTTTCTTTCTGATTTTGGAATTTTTTTTTTCTCGTGCATAATATGACACCCGCAGACCCCTAGTTTAGGAGATATTGCCATTTTAGTGTTTTGAATATTTTTTTCTGGAGCATAATATGACCCCCGCAGATGACTAGTTTAGGAGATGTAGATATTTTAGTGTTTTGAATTTTTTTTTTCTAAGCATAAAATGACCCACGCAGACCCCTAGTTTAGGAGATATAGTCATTTTAGTGTTTTGATTGTTTTTTTTCTGGAGCATAATATGACCCCCGCAGATGACTAGTTTAGGAGATGTAGATATTTTAGTGTTTTGAATTTTTTTTTCTTGTGCATTAAATGACCCCCGCAGACGCCTAGTTTAGGAGATATAGATATTTTAGTGTTTTGAATTTTTTTTTTCTTAGCATAAAATGACCCCCGCAGACCCCTAGTTTAGGAGGTATAGCCATTTTAGTGTTTTGAATATTTTTTTCTGGAGCATAATATAACCCCCGCACATGACTAGTTTAGGAGATGTAGATATTTTATTGTTTTGAATTTTTTTTTCTAAGCATAAAATTACCCCCGCAGACCACTAGTTTAGGAGATACAGCCATTTTAGTGTTTTGAATTTTTTTTACTGGTGCGTAATATGACCCCCGTAGACCCCTAGTTTAGGAGATATAGCCATTTTAGTGTTTTGAATTTTTTTTTTCTGGTGCATAAAATGACCCCCGCAGACCACTAGTTTAGGAGATATAGCCATGTTAGTGTTTTGATTGTTTTTTTTCTAGTGCATAAAATAACTCCCGCAGACGCCTAGTTCAGGAGACATAACCATTTAAGTGTTTTGAATATTTTTTTCTGGTGCATAATATGACCCCCGCACACGACTAGTTTAGGAGATATAGCCATTTTAGTGTTTTGAATGTTTTTTTTCTGGAGCATAATATGACACCCGCAGACCCCTAGTTTAGGAGATATTGCCATTTTAGTGTTTTGAATATTTTTTTCTGGAGCATAATATGACCCCCGCAGATGACTAGTTTAGGAGATGTAGATATTTTAGTGTTTTGAATTTTTTTTTTCTAAGCATAAAATGACCCACGCAGACCCCTAGTTTAGGAGATATAGCCATTTTAGTGTTTTGATTGTTTTTTTTCTGGAGCATAATATGACCCCCGCAGATGACTAGTTTAGGAGATGTAGATATTTTAGTGTTTTGAATTTTTTTTTCTTGTGCATTAAATGACCCCCGCAGACGCCTAGTTTAGGAGATATAGATATTTTAGTGTTTTGAATTTTTTTTTTCTTAGCATAAAATGACCCCCGCAGACCCCTAGTTTAGGAGGTATAGCCATTTTAGTGTTTTGAATATTTTTTTCTGGAGCATAATATAACCCCCGCACATGACTAGTTTAGGAGATGTAGATATTTTAGTGATTTGAATTTTTTTTTCTAAGCATAAAATTACCCCCGCAGACCACTAGTTTAGGAGATACAGCCATTTTAGTGTTTTGAATTTTTTTTACTGGTGCGTAATATGACCCCCGTAGACCCCTAGTTTAGGAGATATAGCCATTTTAGTGTTTTGAATTTTTTTTTCCTGCTGCATTAAATGACCCCCGCAGACCACTATTTTAGGAGATATAGCCATTTTAGTGTTATGATTTTTTTTTTCTGGCGCATAATATGACCCCCGCAGACCCCGAGTTTAGGAGATATAGCCATTTAAGTGTTTTGAATATTTTTTTCTGGTGCATAATATGACCCCCGCACACGACTAGTTTAGGAGATATAGCCATTTTAGTGTTTTGAATGTTTTTTTTCTGGTGCATTACATGGCCAACAGACGCCTAGCTAAGGAGATATAGCCATTTTAGTGTTCGGATTTTTTTCTTTCTGATTTTGAAATTTTTTTTTTCTGGTGCATAAAATGACCTCCGCAGACGCCTAGTTTAGGAGATATAGACATTTTAGTGTTTTGAATTTTTTTTTTCTGGTGCATAATATAACACCCGCAGACGCCTAGTTTAGGAGATATAACCATTTAAGTGTTTTGAATATTTTTTTCTGGTGCATAATATGACCCCCGTAGACGCCTAGTTTAGGAGATATAGCCATTTTAGTGTTTTGAATTTTTTTTTTCTGGTGCATAAAATGACCCCCGCAGACCACTAGTTTAGGAGATATAGCCATGTTAGTGTTTTGATTGTTTTTTTTCTAGTGCATAAAATAACTCCCGCAGACGCCTAGTTCAGGAGACATAACCATTTAAGTGTTTTGAATATTTTTTTCTGGTGCATAATATGACCCTCGTAGACGCCTAGTTTAGGAGATATAGCCATTTTAGTGTTTTGAATTTTTTTTTTCTGGTGCATAAAATGACCCCCGCAGACGCCTAGTTTAAGAGATATAGCCATTTAAGTGTTTTGAATATTTTTTTCTGGTGCATAATATGACCCCCGTAGACGCCTAGTTTAGGAGATATAGCCATTTTAGTGTTTTGATTTTTTTTTTCTGGTGCATAAAATGACCCCCGCAGACGCCTAGCTAAGGAGATATAGCCATTTTAGTGTTTGGATTTTTTTCTTTCTGATTTTGAAATTTGTTTTTTCGGGTGCATAAATTGACCCCCGCAGACCACTAGTTTAGGAAATACAGCCATTTTAGTGTTTTGATTTTTTTTTGTGGTGCATAAAATGACCCCCGCAGACGCCTAGTTTAGGAAATACAGCCATTTTGGTGTTTTGAATTTTTTTTTCCTGCTGCATTAAATGACCCCCGCAGACCACTATTTTAGGAGATATAGCCATTTTAGTGTTATGATTTTTTTTTTCTGGCGCATAATATGACCCCCGCAGACCCCGAGTTTAGGAGATATAGCCATTTAAGTGTTTTGAATATTTTTTTCTGGTGCATAATATGACCCCCGCAGACGCCTAGTTTAGGTGATGTAGCCATTTTAGTGTTTTGATTGTTTTTTTTCTGGTGCATAAAATGACCCCCGCAGACCACTAGTTTAGGAGATATAGCCATGTTAGTGTTTTGATTGTTTTTTTTCTAGTGCATAAAATAACTCCCGCAGACGCCTAGTTCAGGAGACATAACCATTTAAGTGTTTTGAATATTTTTTTCTGGTGCATAATATGACCCTCGTAGACGCCTAGTTTAGGAGATATAGCCATTTTAGTGTTTTGAATTTTTTTTTTCTGGTGCATAAAATGACCCCCGCAGACGCCTAGTTTAAGAGATATAACCATTTAAGTGTTTTGAATATTTTTTTCTGGTGCATAATATGACCCCCGTAGACGCCTAGTTTAGGAGATATAGCCATTTTAGTGTTTTGATTTTTTTTTTCTGGTGCATAAAATGACCCCCGCAGACGCCTAGCTAAGGAGATATAGCCATTTTAGTGTTTTGAATTTTTTTTTCTGGTGCATAAAATGACCCCCGCAGACGCCTAGTTTAGGAGATATAACCATTTAAGTGTTTTGAATATTTTTTTCTGGTGCATAATATGACCCCCGTAGACGCCTAATTTAGGAGATATAGCCATTTTAGTGTTTTGATTTTTTTTTCTGGTGCATAAAATGACCCCCGGAGACGCATAGTTTAGGAGATATAGCCATTTTGGTGTTTTGAATTTTTTTTTCCTGCTGCATTAAATGACCCCCGCAGACCACTATTTTAGGAGATATAGCCATTTTAGTGTTTTGATTTTTTTTTTCTGGCGCATAATATGACCCCCGCAGATCCCGAGTTTAGGAGATATAGCCATTTAAGTGTTTTGAATATTTTTTTCTGGTGCATAAAATGACCCCCGCAGACGACTAGTTTAGGAGATATAGCCATTTTAGTGTTTTGAATATTTTTTTCTGGTGCATAATATGACCCCCGCAGACGACAAGTTTAGGAGATGTAGATATTTTAGTGTTTTGAATTTTTTTTTCTTGTGCATAAAATGACCCCCGCAGACGCCTAGTTTAGGAGATCTAGCCATTTTTGTGTTTTGAATGTTTTTTTTCCTGCTGTATTAAATGACCCCCGCAGACGCCTAGTTTAGGAGATATAGATATTTTAGTGTTTTGAATTTTTTTTTTCTAAGCATAAAATGACCCCCGCAGACCCCTAGTTAAGGAAATTTTTTTTTTTTTTTTTTTATAATTTACGCGCGCCTAAGGGGTTGTGAATACCCTTACTCTGTCGCCAGGGCGCGGGCGGAAAAGTAGAAGGAGGAGAAAGGAAAGTTTGTGATGTAGTGGTTTGAAACTCGGGTGTTTTTGGTTTCGATATTGACTCTCCAGGGGTGGGAGTCCGAATAGGACGGAGAGATTTTCTTCACTAGGAATGGTGAGGTTGTGAATTTTGACGGTTGTGTTTGTGTTTGAAAACCCTACAACAGCCAAATCTACATGTCAGTGTTATGCCTTCACACGCAGATTTTTCTGACTGAGTTCCAATTACACAAATGAAACCTTGTTGTGGCTAGGATTCGAACCTTGACCTTCCGAGTGAGAAGCGATAGCTAGTACCACTACACCACGGCCACCCCATTTTAGTGTTTTGAATTTTTTTTTCTGGTGCATAATATGACCCCCGCAGACCCCTAGTTTAGGAGATATGGCCATTTCAGTGTTTTGAATATTTTTTTCTGGTGCATAAAATGACCCCCGCAGACGACTAGTTTAGGAGATATAGCCATTTAAGGGTTTTGAATTTTTTTTTCTGGTGCATAATATGACCCCCGCAGATGACTAGTTTAGGAGATACAGCCACTTTAGTGTTTTAATTTTTTTTTTCTGGTGCAAAAAATGACCCCCGCAGACCCCTAGTTTAGGAGGTATAGCCATTTAAATGTTTTGAATATTTTTTTCTGGTGCTTAATATGACCCCCGCAGACGACTAGTTTAGGAGATATAGCCATTTTAGTGTTTTGAATGTTTTTTTTCTGGTGCATAAAATGACCTCCGCAGACGCCTAGTTTAGGAGATATAGCCATTTTAGTGTTTTGATTGTTTTTTTACTGGTGCATAAAATGACCCCCGCAGACCACTAGTTTAGGAGATATAGCCATTTTAGTGTTTTGATTGTTTTTTTTCTGGTGCATAATATGACACCAGCAGACCCCTAGTTGAGGAGATATAGCCATTTTTGTGTTTTGATTGTTTTTTTTCTGGTGCATAAAATGACCCCCGAAGACCCCTAGTTTAGGAGATACAGCCATTTTGGTGTTTTGATTTTTTTTTTCTGGTGCATAAAATGACCCCACAGACCCCTAGTTTAGGAGATATAGCCATTTCAGTGTTTTTTGGCGCATTATATGGCCCACGCAGACGCCTAGTTTAGGAGATATAGCCATTTTAGTGTTTTGAAAATTTTTTTTCTGATGCATAAAATGACCCCCGCAGACCAATAGTTTAGGAGATATATCCATTTTATTGTTTTGAATGTTTTTTTTCTGGTGCATTATATGGCCCTTGCAGACGCCTAGTTTAGAAGATATAGCCATTTTAGTGTTTTGAATTTTTTTTTCGGGTGCATAAAATGACCCCCGCAGACCAATAGTTTAGAAGATACAGCCATTTTAGTGTTTTGATATTTTTTTCTGGTGCATAAAATGACCCCACAGACCCCTAGTTTAGGAGATATAGCCATTTCAGTGTTTTTTGGCGCATTATATGGCCCACGCAGACGCCTAGTTTATGAGATATAGCCATTTTAGTGTTTTGATTTTTTTTTTCTGGTGCATAAAATGACCCCCGCAGACCCCCGGTTCAGGAGATATAGCCATTTTAGTGTTTTAAATGTTTTTTTCTGGTGCATAATATGACTCCCGCAGACCCCTAGTTTAGGAGATATAGCCATTTCAGTGTTTTGAATATTTTTTTCTGGTGCATAAAATGACCCCCGCAGACGACTAGTTTAGGAGATATAGCCATTTTAGTGTTTTGAATTTTTTTTTCTGGTGCATAATATGACCCCCGCAGATGACTAGTTTAGGAGATACAGCCATTTTAGTGTTTTAATTTTTTTTTTCTGGTGCAAAAAATGACCCCCGCAGACCAATAGTTTAGGAGATACAGCCATTTTGGTGTTTTGATATTTTTTTCTGGTGCATAAAATAACCCACAGACCCCTAGTTTAGGAGATATAGCCATTTCAGAGTTTTTTTTTTCGCATTATATGGCCCACGCAGACGCCTAGTTTATGAGATATAGCCATTTTAGTGTTTTGTTTTTTTTTTTTCTGGTGCATAAAATGACAGCCGCAGACCCCCGGTTCAGGAGATATAGCCATTTTAGTGTTTTAAATGTTTTTTTCTGGTGCATCATATGGCCCCTGCAAACCCCTAGTTTAGGTGATATTGCCATTTTGGTGTTTTGAATGTTTTTTTCTGGTGCATAATATGACCCCTGCAGATGACTAGTTTAGGAGATATAGCCAGTTTAGTGATTTGAATGTTTTTTTTCTGGTGCATAATATAACCCCAGCAGACCCCTAGTTGAGGAGATATAGCCATTTTAGTGTTTTGAATTTTTTTTTCTGGTGCATAATATGACCCCCGCAGACCCCTAGTTTAGGAGATATAGCCATTTCAGTGTTTTGAATATTTTTTTGCATAAAATGACCCCCGCAGACGACTAGATTAGGAGATATAGCCATTTTAGTGTTTTGAATTTTTTTTTCTGGTGCATAATATGACCCCCGCAGACGACTAGTTTAGGAGATATAGCCATTTTAGTGTTTTGAATGTTTTTTTTCTGGTGCATAAAATAACCTCCGCAGACACCTGGTTTAGGAGATATAGCCATTTTGGTGTTTTGAATTTTTTTTTCGCTGCATAAAATGACCCCCGCAGACGCCTAGTTTAGGAGATATAGCCATTTTGGTGTTTTGAATTTTTTTTTTTGCTGCATTATATGGCCCACGCAGACGCCTAGTTTAGGAGATATAGCCATTTCAGTGTTTTGAAAATTTTTTTTCTGATGCATAAAATGACCCCCGCAGACCAATAGTTTAGGAGATATATCCATTTTATTGTTTTGAATGTTTTTTTTCTGGTGCATTATATGGCCCTTGCAGACGCCTTGTTTAGGAGATATAGCCATTTTAGTGTTTTGAATGTTTTTTTTCTGGTGCATAAAATAACCTCCGCAGACACCTGGTTTAGGAGATATAGCCATTTTGGTGTTTTGAATTTTTTTTTCGCTGCATAAAATGACCCCCGCAGACGCCTAGTTTAGGAGATACAGCCATTTTAGTGTTTTGATTGTTTTTTTTGCTGGTGCATAATATGACACCAGCAGACCCTTAGTTTAGGAGCTATAGCCATTTTGGTGTTTTGAATTTTTTTTTTTGCTGCAAAAAATGACCCCCGCAGACGCCTAGTTTAGGAGATATAGCCATTTTGGTGTTTTGAATTAATTTTTTTGCTGCATTATATGGCCCACGCAGACGCCTAGTTTAGGAGATATAGCCATTTTAGTGTTTTGAAAATTTTTTTTCTGATGCATAAAATGACACCCCGAGGACCAATAGTTTAGGAGATATATCCATTTTATTGTTTTGAATGTTTTTTTTCTGGTGCATTATATGGCCCTTGCAGACGCCTAGTTTAGAAGATATAGCCATTTTAGTGTTTTGAATTTTTTTTTCTGGTGCATAATATGACCCACGCAGATGACTAGTTTAGATGATGTAAATATTTTAGTGTTTTGAATTTTTTTTTCTAAGCATAAAATGACCCACGCAGACCCCTAGTTTAGGAGATATAGCCATTTTGGTGTTTTGAATTTTTTTTTTGCTGCATTATATGACCCCCGCAGACGACTAGTTTAGGAGATATAGCCATTTTAGTGTTTTGAATGTTTTTTTTCTGGTGCATAAAATGACCTCCGCAGACCAATAGTTTAGGAGATACAGCCATTTTAGTGTTTTTATTGTTTTTTTTCTGGTGCATAATATGACGAACGCAGACGATTAGTTTAGGAGATATAGCCATTTTAGTGTTTGGATTTTTTTCTTTCTGATTTTGAAAATTTTTTTTTCGGGTGAATAAAATGACCCCCGCAGACTACTAGTTTAGGAGATACAGCCATTTTAGTGTTCTGATTTTTTTTTCTGGTGCATAAAATGACCCCGCAGCCGCCTACTTTATGAGATATTGCCATTTTGGTGTTTTGAATTTTTTTTTCTGGTGCATAATATGACCCCCGCAGATGACTAGTTTAATAGATGTAGATATTTTAGTGTTTTGAATTTTTTTTTTCTAAGCATAAAATGACCCACGCAGACCCCTAGTTTAGGAGATACAGCCATTTTAGTGTTTTGATATTTTTTTCGGGTGCATAAAATAACCTCCGCAGACACCTAGTTTAGGAGGTATAGCCATTTTAGTGTTTTGATATTTTTTTCGGGTGCATAAAATAACCCCCGCAGACCACTAGTTTAAGAAATACAGCCATTGTAGTGTTTTGATATTTTTTTCGGGTGCATAAAATAACCTCCGCAGACACCTAGTTTAGGAGATATAGCCATTTTGGTGTTTTGAATTTTTTTTTTGCTGCATAAAATAATCCCCGCAGACGCCTAGTTTAGGAGATATAGCCATTTTGGTGTTTTGATTTTTTTTTTTTGCTGCATTATAAGGCCCACGCAGACGCCTAGTTTAGGAGATATAGCCATTTTAGTGATTTTAATGTTTTTTTTCTGGTGCATAATACGACGAACGCAGACGATTAGTTTAGGAGATATAGCCATTTTAGTGTTTTGAATTTTTTTTCTGGTGCATAAAATGACCGCCGCAGACGCCTAGCTAAGGAGATATGGCCATTTTAGTGTTTGAATTTTTTTCTTTCTGATTTTGACATTTTTTTTTTCGGGTGCATAAAATGACCCCCGCAGACTACTAGTTTAGGAGATACAGCCATTTTAGTGTTTTGATTTTTTTTTTCTGGTGCATAAAATGACCCCGCAGACGCCTAGTTTAGGAGATATTGCCACTTTGGTGTTTTGAATTTTTTTTTCCTGCTGCATTAAATGACCCCCGCAGACGCCTAGTTTAGGTGATACAGCCATTTTAGTGTTTTAATTGTTTTTTTTGTGGTGCATAAAATGACCCCCGCAGACCCCTAGATTAGGAGATACAGCCATTTTAGTGTTGTGATTTTTTTTTTCTGGTGCAAAAAATGACCCCCGCAGACCACTAGCTTAGGAGATACAGCCATTTTAGTGTTTTGATTTTTTTTTTCTGGTGCATAAAATGACTCCCGCAGACCCCTAGATTAGAAGATACAGCCTTTTTAGTGTTGTGATTTTTTTTTCCTGCTGCATTAAATGACCCCCGCAGACGCCTAGTTTAGGTGATACAGCCATTTTAGTGTTTTAATTGTTTTTTTTGTGGTGCATAATATGACACCAGCAGACCCCTAGTTGAGGAGATATAGCCATTTTAGTGTTTTGATTGTTTTTTTCTGGTGCATAAAATGACCCCCGCAGACCACTAGCTTAGGAGATACAGCCATTTTAGTGTTTTGATTTTTTTTTCTGGTGCATAAAATGACCCCCGCAGACCCCTAGATTAGGAGATACAGCCATTTTAGTGTTGTGATTTTTTTTTCTGGTGCAAAAAATGACCCCCGCAGACCACTAGCTTAGGAGATACAGCCATTTTAGTGTTTTGATTTTTTTTGCTGGTGCATAAAATGACTCCCGCAGACCCCTAGATTAGAAGATACAGCCATTTTAGTGTTGTGATTTTTTTTTCCTGCTGCATTAAATGACCCCCGCAGACGCCTAGTTTAGGTGATACAGCCATTTTAGTGTTTTAATTGTTTTTTTTGTGGTGCATAATATGACACCAGCAGACCCCTAGTTGGGGAGATATAGCCATTTTTGTGTTTTGATTGTTTTTTTTCTGGTGCATAAAATGACCCCCGCATACCCCTAGTTTAGGAGATACAGCCATTTTAGTGTTTTGAATTTTTTTTTCTGGTGCATAAAATGACCCCCGCAGACCCCTAGATTAGGAGATACAGCCATTTTAGTGTTGTGATTTTTTTTTTCTGGTGCAAAAAATTACCCCCGCAGACCACTAGCTTAGGAGATACAGCCATTTTAGTGTTTTGATTTTTTTTTTCTGGTGCATAAAATGACTCCCGCAGACCCCTAGATTAGAAGATACAGCCATTTTAGTGTTCTGATTTTTTTTTCCTGCTGCATTAAATGACCCCCGCAGACGCCTAGTTTAGGTGATACAGCCATTTTAGTGTTTTAATTGTTTTTTTTGTGGTGCATAATATGACACCAGCAGACCCCTAGTTGAGGAGATATAGCCATTTTTGTGTTTTGATTGTTTTTTTTCTGGTGCATAATATGACCCCCGCAGATGACTAGTTTAGGAGATGTAATATTTTAGTGTTTTGAATTTTTTTTTTCTAAGCATAAAATGACCCACGCAGACCCCTAGTTTAGGAGATACAGCCATTTCTGTGTTTTGATATTTTTTTCGGGTGCATAAAATAACCTCCGCAGACACCTAGTTTAGGAGATATAGCCATTTTAGTGTTTTGATATTTTTTTCGGGTGCATAAAATAACCCCCGCAGACCACTAGTTTAAGAAATACAGCCATTTTAGTGTTTTGATAATTTTTTCGGGTGCATAAAATAACCTCCGCAGACACCCAGTTTAGGAGATATAGCCATTTTGGTGTTTTGAATTTTTTTTTTTGCTGCATAAAATGACCCCCGCAGACGCCTAGTTTAGGAGATATAGCCATTTTGGTGTTTTGAATTTTTTTTTTTGCTGCACTATATGGCCCACGCAGACGCCTAGTTTAGGAGATATAGCCATTTTAGTGTTTTGAAAATTTTTTTTCTGATGCATAAAATGACCCCCGCAGACCAATAGTTTAGGAGATATATTCATTTTATTGTTTTGAATGTTTTTTTTCTGGTGCATTATATGGCCCTTGCAGACGCCTAGTTTAGTAGATATAGCCATTTTAGTGTTTTGAATTCTTTTTTTTCTGGTGCATAAAATGACCCCCGCAGACCAATAGTTTAGGAGATATAGCCATTTTAGTGATTTTAATGTTTTTTTTCTGGTGCATAATACGACGAACGCAGACGATTAGTTTAGGAGATATAGCCATTTTAGTGTGTTGAATGTTTTTTTTTCTGGTGCATAAAATGACCGCCGCAGACGCCTAGCTAAGGAGATATAGCCATTTTAGTGTTTGGATTTTTTTCTTTCTGATTTTGACATTTTTTTTTTCGGATGCATAAAATGACCCCCGCAGACTACTAGTTTAGGAGATACAGCCATTTTAGTGTTTTGATTTTTTTTTTCTGGTGCATAAAATGACCCCGCGGACGCCTAGTTTAGGAGATATTGCCACTTTGGTGTTTTGAATTTTTTTTTCCTGCTGCATTAAATGACCCCCGCAGACGCCTAGTTTAGGTGATACAGCCATTTTAGTGTTTTAATTGTTTTTTTTGTGGTGCATAATATGACACCAGCAGACCCCTAGTTGAGGAGTTATAGCCATTTTAGTGTTTTGATTGTTTTTTTTCTGGTGCATAAAATGACCACCGCAGACCACTAGCTTAGGAGATACAGCCATTTTAGTGTTTTGATTTTTTTTTCTGGTGCATAAAATGACACCCGCAGACCCCTAGATTAGGAGATACAGCCATTTTAGTGTTGTGAATTTTTTTTTCTGGTGCAAAAAATGACCCCCGCAGACCACTAGCTTAGGAGATACAGCCATTTTAGTGTTTTGATTTTTTTTTTCTGGTGCATAAAATGACTCCCGCAGACCCCTAGATTAGGAGATACAGCCATTTTAGTGTTGTGATTTTTTTTTCCTGCTGCATTAAATGACCCCCGCAGACGCCTAGTTTAGGTGATACAGCCATTTTAGTGTTTTAATTGTTTTTTTTGTGGTGCATAATATGACACCAGCAGACCCCTAGTTGAGGAGATATAGCCATTTTAGTGTTTTGATTGTTTTTTTTCTGGTGCAAAAAATGACCCCCGCAGATCACTAGCTTAGGAGATACAGCCATTTTAGTGTTTTGATTTTTTTTTCTGGTGCATAAAATGACCCCCGCAGACCCCTAGATTAGGAGATATAGCCATTTTGGTGTTTTGAATTTTTTTTTTTTGCTGCAGATTCCTAGTTTAGGAGATATAGCCATTTTAGTGTTTTGAATTTTTTTTTCTGGTGCTTAATATGACGCCCGCAGACGCCTAGTTTATGAGATATAGCCATTTTAGAGTTTTGATTTTTTTTTTTCTGGTGCATAAAATGACCCCAGCAGACCCCCGGTTCAGGAGATATAGCCATTTTAGAGTTTTAAATGTTTTTTTCTGGTGCATCATATGGCCCCTGCAAACCCCTAGTTTAGGTGATATTGCCATTTTGGTGTTTTGAAGGTTTTTTTCTGGTGCATAATATGACCCCTGCAGATGACTAGTTTAGGAGATATAGCCAGTTTAGTGTTTTGAATGTTTTTTTTCTGGTGCATAATATAACCACGGCAGACCCCTAGTTGAGGAGATATAGCCATTTTAGTGTTTTCAATGTTTTTTTCTTGTGCATAATATGACCCTCGCAGACCACTAGTTTAGGAGATACGAGTATATCCATTTTAGTGTTTTGAATGTTTTTTTCTGGTGTATAATATGACCACCGCAGGCACCTAGTTTAGGAGATATAGCGATTTTAGTGTTTTGAATGTTTTTTGTCTGGTGCATAATATAACCCCAGCAGACCCCTAGTTGAAGAGATATAGCCATTTTAGTGTTTTGAATGCTTTTTGTGGTGCATAATATGGCCCTCGCAGACCACTAGTTTAGGAGATATATCCATTTTAGTGTTTTGAATGATTTTTTCTGGTGCATAATATGACTCCCGCAGACCCCTAGTTTAGGAGATATATCTATTTTAGTGTTTTGAATGTTTTTTTCTGGTGCATAATATAACCCCAGCAGACCCCTAGTTGGAGAGATATAGCCATTTTAGTGTTTTGAATGCTTTTTCTTGTGCATAATATGACCCTCGCAGACCACTAGTTTAGGAGATACAGCCATTTTAGTGTTTGGAATATTTTTTTCTGGTGCATAATATGACCCTCGCAGACGACTAATTTAGGAGATATAGCCATTTTTGTGTTTTGAATGTTTTTTTTCCTGCTGCATTAAGTGACCCCCGCAGACGCCAAGTTTAGGAGATATAGCCATTTTAGTGCTTTGAATTTTTTTTTCTGGCGCATAATATGACCCCGCAGGCCCCTAGCTTAGGAGATATAGCCATTTTAGTGTTTTTAGTGTTTTGGATGTTTTTTTCTGGTGCATAATATTACCCCCGCAGACGACTAGTTTAGGAGATATAGATATTTTAGTGTTTTGAATTTTTTTTTTCTAAGCATAAAATGACCCCCGCAGACCCCTAGTTTAGGAGATATAGCCATTTTAGTGTTTTTACAGTTTTGAATGTTTTTTTCTGGTGCAACATATGACCCCTGCAAACCCCTAGTTTAGGTGATATAGCCATTTTGGTGTCTTGAATGTTTTTTTCTGGTGCATAAAATGACCCCCGCAGACGCCTAGTTTAGGAGATATAGCCATTTTAGTGTTTTGAATTTTATTTTCTCGTGCATAATATGACCCCCGCAGACGACTAGTTCAGGAGATATAGCGATTTTCGTGTTTTGAATGTTTTTTTTCCTGCTGCATAAAATGACCCCCGCAGAAGCCTAGTTTAGGAGAAATAACCATTTTAGTGTTTGTATTTTTTTTTTGCTGGTGCATAATATGACCCCAGCAGACCCCTAGTTGAGGAGATATAGCCATTTTAGTGTTTTGAATGTTTTTTTCTTGTGCATAATATGACGCTCGCAGACCACTACTTTAGGAGATACAGCCATTTTAGTGTTTTGAATATTTTTTTCCGGTGCATAATATGACCCTCGCAGACGACTAGTTTAGGAGATATAGATATTTTAGTGTTTTGATTTTTTTTTTCTGGTGTACAATAGGACTCCCACAGACGCCCAGTTTAGGGGATACAGCCATTTTAGTGTTTTGATTGTTTTTTTTCTGGTGCATAAAAGGACTGCCGCAGACCACTAGTTTAGGAGATATAGCCATTTTAGTGTTTTGATTTTTTTTTTCTGGCGCATAATATGACCCCCGCAGACCCCGAGATTAGGAGATATAGCCATTTAAGTGGTTTTTTGAATATTTTTTTCTGGTGCATAATATGACCCTCGCAGACGCCTTGTTTAGGGGATATAGCCATTTTAGTGTTTTGAATGTTTTTTTCTGGTGCATAATATGACCCTCGCAGACGACTAGTTTAGGAGATATAGCCATTTTTGTGTTTTGAATATTTTTTTTTGGTGAATAATATGACGACCGCTGACGATTAGTTTAGGAGATATAGCCATTTTTGTGTTTTGAATATTTTTTTTTGGTGCATAATATGACGACCGCAGACGATAAGTTTAGGGGATATAGCCATTTTAGTGTTCTGAATTTTTTTTTTCTTGCGCATAAAATGACCCCCGCAGATGCCTAGCTTAGTAGATATAGCCATTTTGTGTTTGGTTTTTTTTCTTTCTGATTTTTAATTTTTTTTTTTCGGGTGCATAAAATGACCCCCGCAGACCGCTAACTTAGGAGATATAGCCATTTTAGTGTTTTGAATGTTTTTTTCTGGTGCATAAAATGACCCCCGCAGACGCCTAGTTTAGGAGATATAGCTATTTTAGTGTTTTGAATTTTTTTTTTCTGGTGCATAAAATGACCCCCGCAGACGCCTAGCTTAGGAGAAATAGCCATTTTAGTGTTTGGATTTTTTTTTCTTTTGCATAAAATGACCCCCACAGACGCCTAGCTTATTAGATATAGCCATTTTATGTTTGGATTTTTTTCTTTCTGATTTTGAATTTTTTTTTTCGGTTGCATAATATGACCCCAGCAGACCCCTAGTTGAGGAGTTGTAGCCATTTTAGTGTTTCGAATGTTTTTTTCTGGTGCATAAAATGACCCCCGCAGACGCCTAGTTTAGGAGATATAGCCATTTTAGTGTTTTGAATTTTATTTTCTCGTGCATAATATGACCCCCGCAGACGAGTAGTTCAGGAGATATAGCGATTTTCGTGTTTTGAATGTTTTTTTACCTGCTGCATAAAATGACCCCCGCAGACCACTAGTTTAGGAGATATAGCCATTTTAGTGTTTTGATTTTTTTTTTCTGGTGCATAAAATGACTCCCGCAGACGCCTAGCTTATTAGATATAGCCATTTTATGTTTGGATTTTTTTCTTTCTGATTTTGAATTTTTTTTTTCGGGTGCATAATATGACCCCAGCAGACCCCTAGTTGAGGAGTTGTAGCCATTTTAGTGTTTCGAATGTTTTTTTCTGGTGCATAAAATGACCCCCGCAGACGACTAGTTTAGGAGATATAGCTATTTTAGTGTTTTGAATTTTTTTTTTCTGGTGCATAAAATGACCCCCGCAGACGCCTAGCTTAGGAGAAATAGCCATTTTAGTGTTTGGATTTTTTTTTCTTTTGCATAAAATGACCCCCACAGACGCCTAGCTTATTAGATATAGCCATTTTATGTTTGGATTTTTTTCTTTCTGATTTTGAATTTTTTTTTTCGGGTGCATAATATGACCCCAGCAGACCCCTAGTTGAGGAGTTGTAGCCATTTTAGTGTTTCGAATGTTTGTTTTTGGTGCATAATATGACGACCGCAGACGATTAGTTTAGGAGATATAGCCATTTTAGTGTTTTGAATTTTATTTTCTCGTGCATAATATGACCCCCGCAGACGAGTAGTTCAGGAGATATAGCGATTTTCGTGTTTTGAATGTTTTTTTACCTGCTGCATAAAATGACCCCCGCAGACCACTAGTTTAGGAGATATAGCCATTTTAGTGTTTTGATTTTTTTTTTCTGGTGCATAAAATGACTCCCGCAGACCCCCAGTGCAGGACATATAACCATTTTAGTGTTTTAAATGTTTTTTTCCTGGTGCTTCATATGACCCCCGCAGACCACTATTTTAGGAGATATAGCCATTTTAGTGTTATGATTTTTTTTTTCTGGTGCATAAAATGACCCCCGCAGACCCCCAGTTCAGGACATATAGCCATTTTGGTGTTTTGAATGTTTTTTTCTGGTGCATAATATGACCCTTGCAGACGACTAGTTTAGGAGATATAGCCATTTTTGGGTTTTGAATATTTTTTTTGGTGCATAATATGACGACCGCAGTCGATTAGTTTAGGAGATATAGCCATTTTAGTGTTTTGAATTTTATTTTCTCGTGCATAATATGACCCCCGCGGACGACTAGTTCAGGACATATAGCGATTTTCGTGTTTTGAATGATTTTTTTCCTGCTGCATAAAATGACCATCGCAGACCCCTAGTTTAGGAGATATAGCCATTTTAGGGTTTTGAATTTTTTTTTCTGGGACATAATATGACCCCCGCAGACCCCTAGTTTAGGAGATATAGCCATTTTTGTGTTTTGAATGTTTTTTTTCCTGCTGCATAAAATGACCCCCGCAGACGCCTAGCTTAGGAGAAATAGCCATTTTAGTGTTTGGATTTTTTTTTTCTGGTGCATAATATGACGACCTCAGACGATTAGTTTAGGAGATATAGCCATTTTAGTGTTTTGAATTTTATTTTCTCGTGCATAATATGACCCCCGCGGACGACTAGCTTAGGAGAAATAGCCATTTTAGTGTTGTGATTTTTTTTTTCTGGTGCAAAAAATTACCCCCGCAGACCACTAGCTTAGGAGATACAGCCATTTTAGTGTTTTGATTTTTTTTTCTGGTGCATAAAATGACTCCCGCAGACCCCTAGATTAGAAGATACAGCCATTTTAGTGTTGTGATTTTTTTTTCCTGCTGCATTAAATGACCCCCGCAGACGCCTAGTTTAGGTGATACAGCCATTTTAGTGTTTTAATTGTTTTTTTTGTGGTGCATAATATGACACCAGCAGACCCCTAGTTGAGGAGATATAGCCATTTTTGTGTTTTGATTGTTTTTTTTCTGGTGCATAAAATGACCCCCGCAAACCCCTAGTTTAGGAGATACAGCCATTTTAGTGTTTTGAATTTTTTTTTCTGGTGCATAAAATGACCCCCGCAGACCCATAGATTAGGAGATACAGCCATTTTAGTGTTGTGATTTTTTTTTTCTGGTGCAAAAAATGACCCCCGCAGACCACTAGCTTAGGAGATACAGCCATTTTAGTGTTTTGATTTTTTTTTTCTGGTGCATAAAATGACTCCCGCAGACCCCTAGATTAGAAGATACAGCCATCTTAGTGTTCTGATTTTTTTTTCCTGCTGCATTAAATGACCCCCGCAGACGCCTAGTTTAGGTGATACAGCCATTTTAGTGTTTTAATTGTTTTTTTTGTGGTGCATAATATGACACCAGCAGACCCCTAGTTGAGGAGATATAGCCATTTTTGTGTTTTGATTGTTTTTTTTCTGGTGCATAATATGACCCCCGCAGATGACTAGTTTAGGAGATGTAGATATTTTAGTGTTTTGAATTTTTTTTTCTAAGCATAAAATGACCCACGCAGACCCCTAGTTTAGGAGATACAGCCATTTTAGTGTTTTGATATTTTTTTCGGGTGCATAAAATAACCTCCGCAGACACCTAGTTTAGGAGATATAGCCATTTTAGTGTTTTGATATTTTTTTCGGGAGCATAAAATAACCCCCGCAGACCACTAGTTTAAGAAATACAGCCATTTTAGTGGTTTGATAATTTTTTCGGGTGCATAAAATAACCTCCGCAGACACCTAGTTTAGGAGATATAGCCATTTTGGTGTTTTGAATTTTTTTTTCGCTGCATAAAATGACCCCCGCAGACGCCTAGTTTAGGAGATATAGCCATTTTGGTGTTTTGAATTTTTTTTTCGCTGCATAAAATGACCCACGCAGACCCCTAGTTTAGGAGATACAGCCATTTTAGTGTTTTGATATTTTTTTCGGGTGCATAAAATAACCTCCGCAGACACCTAGTTTAGGAGATATAGCCATTTTGGTGTTTTGAATTTTTTTTTCGCTGCATAAAATGACCCCCGCAGACGCCTAGTTTAGGAGATATAGCCATTTTGGTGTTTTGAATTTTTTTTTTTGCTGCATTATATGGCCCACGCAGACGCCTAGTTTAGGAGATATAGCCATTTTAGTGTTTTGAAAATTTTTTTTCTGATGCATAACATGACCCCCGCAGACCAATAGTTTAGGAGATATATTCATTTTATTGTTTTGAATGTTTTTTTTCTGGTGCATTATATGGCCCTTGCAGACGCCTAGTTTAGTAGATGTAGCCACTTTAGTGTTTTGAATTCTTTTTTTTCTGGTGCATAAAATGACCCCCGCAGACCAATAGTTTAGGAGATATAGCCATTTTAGTGATTTTAATGTTTTTTTTCTGGTGCATAATACGACGAACGCAGACGATTAGTTTAGGAGATATAGCCATTTTAGTGTTTTGAATGTTTTTTTTTCTGGTGCATAAAATGACCGCCGCAGACGCCTAGCTAAGGAGATATAGCCATTTTAGTGTTTGGATTTTTTTCTTTCTGATTTTGACATTTTTTTTTTCGGGTGCATAAAATGACCCCGCAGACTACTAGTTTAGGAGATACAGCCATTTTAGTGTTTTGATTTTTTTTTTCTGGTGCATAAAATGACCCCGCAGACGCCTAGTTTAGGAGATATTGCCACTTTGGTGTTTTGAATTTTTTTTTCCTGCTGCATTAAATGACCCCCGCAGACGCCTAGTTTAGGTGATACAGCCATTTTAGTGTTTTAATTGTTTTTTTTGTGGTGCATAATATGACACCAGCAGACCTCTAGTTGAGGAGATATAGCCATTTTAGTGTTTTTATTGTTTTTTTTCTGGTGCATAAAATGACCCCCGCAGACCACTAGCTTAGGAGATACAGCCATTTTAGTGTTTTGATTTTTTTTTTCTGGTGCATAAAATGACCCCCGCAGACCCCTAGATTAGGAGATACAGCCATTTTAGTGTTGTGATTTTTTTTTCCTGCTGCATTAAATGACCCCCGCAGACGCCTAGTTTAGGTGATACAGCCATTTTAGTGTTTTAATTGTTTTTTTTGTGGTGCATAATATGACACCAGCAGACCCCTAGTTGAGGAGATATAGCCATTTTAGTGTTTTGATTGTTTTTTTTCTGGTGCAAAAAATGACCCCCGCAGATCACTAGCTTAGGAGATACAGCCATTTTAGTGTTTTGATTTTTTTTTTCTGGTGCATAAAATGACCCCCGCAGACCCCTAGATTAGGAGATATAGCCATTTTGGTGTTTTGAATTTTTTTTTCCTGCTGCAGATTCCTAGTTTAGGAGATATAGCCATTTTAGTGTTTTGAATTTTTTTTTCTGGTGCTTAATATGACGCCCGCAGACGCCTAGTTTATGAGATATAGCCATTTTAGTGTTTTGATTTTTTTTTTTCTGGTGCATAAAATGACCCCCGCAGACCCCCGGTTCAGGAGATATAGCCATTTTAGTGTTTTAAATGTTTTTTTCTGGTGCATCATATGACCCCTGCAAACCCCTAGTTTAGGTGATATTGCCATTTTGGTGTTTTGAAGGTTTTTTTCTGGTGCATAATGTGACCCCTGCAGATGACTAGTTTAGGAGATATAGCCAGTTTAGTGTTTTGAATGTTTTTTTTCTGGTGCATAATATAACCCCAGCAGACCCCTAGTTGAGGAGATATAGCCATTTCAGTGTTTTCAATGTTTTTTTCTTGTGCGTAATATGACCCTCGCAGACCACTAGTTTAGGAGATACGAGTATATCCATTTTAGTGTTTTGAATGTTTTTTTCTGGTGTATAATATGACCACCGCAGGCACCTAGTTTAGGAGATATAGCCATTTTAGTGTTTTGAATGTTTTTTGTCTGGTGCATAATATAACCCCAGCAGACCCCTAGTTGAAGAGATATAGCCATTTTAGTGTTTTGAATGCTTTTTGTGGTGCATAATATGGCCCTCGCAGACCACTAGTTTAGGAGATATATCCATTTTATTGTTTTGAATGATTTTTTCTGGTGCATAATATGACTCCCGCAGACCCCTAGTTTAGGAGATATATCTATTTTAGTGTTTTGAATGTTTTTTTCTGGTGCATAATATAACCCCAGCAGACCCCTAGTTGAAGAGATATAGCCATTTTAGTGTTTTGAATGCTTTTTCTTGTGCATAATATGTCCCTCGCAGACCACTAGTTTAGGAGATACAGCCATTTTAGTGTTTGGAATATTTTTTTCTGGTGCATAATATGACCCTCGCAGACGACTAATTTAGGAGATATAGACATTTTTGTGTTTTGAATGTTTTTTTTCCTGCTGCATTAAGTGACCCCCGCAGACGCCTAGTTTAGGAGATATAGCCATTTTAGTGCTTTGAATTTTTTTTTCTGGCGCATAATATGACCCCGCAGACCCCTAGCTTAGGAGATATAGCCATTTTAGTGTTTTTAGTGTTTTGAATGTTTTTTTCTGGTGCATAATATTACCCCCGCAGACGACTAGTTTAGGAGATATAGATATTTTAGTGTTTTGAATTTTTTTTTTCTAAGCATAAAATGACCCCCGCAGACCCCTAGTTTAGGAGATATAGCCATTTTAGTGTTTTTACAGTTTTGAATGTTTTTTTCTGGTGCAACATATGACCCCTGCAAACCCCTAGTTTAGGTGATATAGCCATTTTGGTGTCTTGAATGTTTTTTTCTGGTGCATAAAATGACCCCCGCAGACGCCTAGTTTAGGAGATATAGCCATTTTAGTGTTTTGAATTTTATTTTCTCGTGCATAATATGACCCCCGCAGACGACTAGTTCAGGAGATATAGCGATTTTCGTGTTTTGAATGTTTTTTTTCCTGCTGCATAAAATGACCCCCGCAGAAGCATAGTTTAGGAGAAATAGCCATTTTAGTGTTTGGATTTTTTTTTTCTGGTGCATAATATGACCCCAGCAGACCCCTAGTTGAGGAGATATAGCCATTTTAGTGTTTTGAATGTTTTTTTCTTGTGCATAATATGACGCTCGCAGACCACTAGTTTAGGAGATACAGCCATTTTAGTGTTTTGAATATTTTTTTCCGGTGCATAATATGACCCTCGCAGACGACTAGTTTAGGAGATATAGATATTTTAGTGTTTTGATTTTTTTTTTCTGGTGTACAATAGGACTCCCACAGACGCCCAGTTTAGAGGATACAGCCATTTTAGTGTTTTGATTGTTTTTTTTCTGGTGCATAAAAGGACTGCCGCAGACCACTAGTTTAGGAGATATAGCCATTTTAGTGTTTTGATTTTTTTTTTCTGGCGAATAATATGACCCCCGCAGACCCCGAGATTAGGAGATATAGCCATTTAAGTGGTTTTTTGAATATTTTTTTCTGGTGCATAATATGACCCTCGCAGACGCCTTGTTTAGGGGATATAGCCATTTTAGTGTTTTGAATGTTTTTTTCTGGTGCATAATATGACCCTCGCAGACGACTAGTTTAGGAGATATAGCCATTTTTGTGTTTTGAATATTTTTTTTTGGTGAATAATATGACGACCGCTGACGATTAGTTTAGGAGATATAGCCATTTATGTGTTTTGAATATTTTTTTTTGGTGCATAATATGACGACCGCAGACGATAAGTTTAGGGGATATAGCCATTTTAGTGTTCTGAATTTTTTTTTTCTGGTGCATAAAATGACCCCCGCAGACGCCTAGCTTAGTAGATATAGCCATTTTGTGTTTGGTTTTTTTTCTTTCTGATTTTTAATTTTTTTTTTCGGGTGCATTAAATGACCCCCGCAGACCGCTAACTTGGGAGATATATCCATTTTAGTGTTTTGAATGTTTTTTTCTGGTGCATAAAATGACGCCCGCAGACGCCTAGTTTAGGAGATATAGCAATTTTAGTGTTTTGAATGTTTTTTTTCTGGTGCATAATATGACCCAAGCAGACCCCTAGTTGAGGAATTGTAGCCATTTTAGTGTTTCGAATGTTTTTTTCTGGTGCATAAAATGACCCCCGCAGACGACTAGTTTAGGAGATATAGCTATTTTAGTGTTTTGAATTTTTTTTTTCTGGTGCATAAAATGACCCCCGCAGACGCCCAGCTTAGGAGAAATAGCCATTTTAGTGTTTGGATTTTTTTTTCTTTTGCATAAAATGACCCCCACAGACGCCTAGCTTATTAGATATAGCCATTTTATGTTTGGATTTTTTTCTTTCTGATTTTGAATTTTTTTTTTCGGGTGCATAATATGACCCCAGCAGACCCCTAGTTGAGGAGTTGTAGCCATTTTAGTGTTTCGAATGTTTGTTTTTGGTGCATAATATGACGACCGCAGACGATTAGTTTAGGAGATATAGCCATTTTAGTGTTTTGAATTTTATTTTCTCGTGCATAATATGACCCCCGCAGACGAGTAGTTCAGGAGATATAGCGATTTTCGTGTTTTGAATGTTTTTTTACCTGCTGCATAAAATGACCCCCGCAGACCACTAGTTTAGGAGATATAGCCATTTTAGTGTTTTGATTTTTTTTTTCTGGTGCATAAAATGACTCCCGCGGACCCCCAGTGCAGGACATATAACCATTTTAGTGTTTTAAATGTTTTTTTCCTGGTGCTTCATATGACCCCCGCAGACCACTATTTTAGGAGATATAGCCATTTTAGTGTTTTGATTTTTTTTTTCTGGTGCATAAAATGACCCCCGCAGACCCCCAGTTCAGGACATATAGCCATTTTGATGTTTTGTATGTTTTTTTCTGGTGCATAATATGACCCTTGCAGACGACTAGTTTAGGAGATATAGCCATTTTTGGGTTTTGAATATTTTTTTTGGTGCATAATATGACGACCGCAGTCGATTAGTTTAGGAGATATAGCCATTTTAGTGTTTTGAATTTTATTTTCTCGTGCATAATATGACCCCCGCGGACGACTAGTTCAGGACATATAGCGATTTTCGTGTTTTGAATGATTTTTTTCCTGCTGCATAAAATGACCATCGCAGACCCCTAGTTTAGGAGATATAGCCATTTTAGGGTTTTGAATTTTTTTTTCTGGTACATAATATGACCCCCGCAGATCCCCAGTTTAGGAGATATAGCCATTTTTGTGTTTTGAATGTTTTTTTTCCTGCTGCATAAAATGACCCCCGCAGACGCCTAGCTTAGGAGAAATAGCCATTTTAGTGTTTGGATTTTTTTTTTCTGGTGCATAATATGACGACCTCAGACGATTAGTTTAGGAGATATATCCATTTTAGTGTTTTGAATTTTATTTTCTCGTGCATAATATGACCCCCGCGGACGACTAGTTCAGGACATATAGCGATTTTCGTGTTTTGAATGATTTTTTTCCTGCTGCATAAAATGACCATCGCAGAACCCTAGTTTAGGAGATATAGCCATTTTAGGGTTTTGAATATTTTTTTCTGGTGCATAATATGACCCTCGCAGACGCCTTGTTTAGGGGATATAGCCATTTTGGTGTTTTGAATGTTTTTTTCTGGTGCATAATATGACCCTTGCAGACGACTAACTTAGGAGATATAGCCATTTTTGTGTTTTGAATATTTTTTTTGGTGCATAATATGACGACCGCAGACGATTAGTTTAGGAGATATAGCCATTTTAGTGTTTTGAATTTTATTTTCTCGTGCATAATATGACCCCCGCGGACGACTAGTTCAGGACATATAGCGATTTTCGTGTTTTGAATGATTTTTTTCCTGCTGCATAAAATGACCATCGCAGACCCCTAGTTTAGGAGATATAGCCATTTTAGGGTTTTGAATATTTTTTTCTGGTGCATAATATGACCCTCGCAGACGCCTTGTTTAGGGGATATAGCCATTTTGGTGTTTTGAATGTTTTTTTCTGGTGCATAATATGACCCTTGCAGACTACAAGTTTAGGAGATATAGCCATTTTTGTGTTTTGAATATTTTTTTTGGTGCATAATATGACGACCGCAGACGATTAGTTTAGGAGATATAGCCATTTTAGTGTTTTGAATTTTATTTTCTCGTGCATAATATGACCCCCGCAGACGACTAGTTCAGGGGATATAGCGATTTTCTTGTTTTGAATGTTTTTTTTCCTGCTGCATAAAATGACCCCCGGAGACCCCTAGTTTAGGAGATATAGCCATTTTAGTGTTTTGATTTTTTTTTTCTGGTGCATAAAATGACCCCCGCAGACCTCCAGTGCAGGACATATAACCATTTTAGTGTTTTAAATGTTTTTTTCCTGGTGCTTCATATGACCCCCGCAGACCACTATTTTAGGAGATATAGCCATTTTAGTGTTTTGATTTTTTTTTTCTGGTGCATAAAATGACCCCCGCAGACCCCCAGTTCAGGACATATAGCCATTTTGGTGTTTTGAATGTTTTTTTCTGGTGCATAATATGACCCTTGCAGACGACTAGTTTAGGAGATATAGCCATTTTTGGGTTTTGAATATTTTTTTTGGTGCATAATATGACGACAGCAGTCGATTAGTTTAGGAGATATAGCCATTTTAGTGTTTTGAATTTTATTTTCTCGTGCATAATATGACCCCCGCGGACGACTATTTCAGGACATATAGCGATTTTCGTGTTTTGGATGATTTTTTTCCTGCTGCATAAAATGACCATCGCAGACGCCAAGTTTAGGAGATATAGCCATTTTAGGGTTTTGAATTTTTTTTTCTGGTACATAATATGACCCCCGCAGACCCCTAGTTTAGGAGATATAGCCATTTTTGTGTTTTGAATGTTTTTTTTCCTGCTGCATAAAATGACCCCCGCAGACGCCTAGCTTAGGAGAAATAGCCATTTTAGTGTTTGGATTTTTTTTTTCTGGTGCATAATATGACGACCTCAGACGATAAGTTTAGGAGATAAAGCCATTTTAGTGTTCTGATTTTTTTTTTCTGGTGCATAAAATGACCTCCGCAGACGCCTAGCTTATTAGATATAGACATTTTGTGTTTGGATTTTTTTCTTTCTGATTTTGAATTTTTGTTTTTGGGGGCATAAAATGACCCCCGCAGACCGCTAGTTAAGGAGATATAGCCATTTTAGTGTTTTGAATGTTTTTTTCTGGTGCATAAAATGACCCCCGCAGACGCCTAGTTCAGGAGATATAGCAATTTTAGTGTTTTGAATTTTTTTTTTTCTGATGCAGAATATGACCCCAGCAGACGCCTAGTTGAGGAGTTGTAGCCATTTTAGTGTTTCGAATGTTTTTTTCTGGTGCATAATATGACGACCGCAGACGATTAGTTTAGGAGATATAGCCATTTTTGTGTTTTGAATGTTTTTTTTTCCTGCTGCATAAAATGAGCCCCGTAGACGCCTAGCTTATTAGATATAGCCATTTTGTGTTTGGATTTTTTTCTTTCTGATTTTGAATTTTTTTTGTCGGGTGCATAAAATGACCCAAGCAGACCGCTAGTTTAGGAGAAATAGCCATTTTAGTGTTTTTAATGTTTTTTCCTGGTGCATAAAATGACCCCCGCAGACGCCTAGTTCAGGAGCTATAGCAATTTTAGTGTTTTGAATGTTTTTTTTCTTGTGCATAATATGACCGCAGCAGACGCCTAGTTGAGGAGTTGTAGCCATTTTAGTGTTTCGAATGTTTTTTTCTGGTGCATAATATGACCCTTGCAGACGATTAGTTTAGGAGATTTAGCCATTTTAGTGTTTTGAATTTTATTTTCTCGTGCATAATATGACCCCCGCAGACGACTAGTTCAGGAGATATAGCGATTTTCGTGTTTTGAATGTTTTTTTCTGGTGCATAATATGACCCCCGCGGACGACTAGTTTAGGAGATATAGCCATTTTTGTGTTTTGAATGTTTTTTTTTCCTGGTGCATAAAATGACCCCCGCAGACGCCTAGCTTATTAGATATAGCCATTTTGTGTTTGGATTTTTTTCTTTCTGATTTTGAATTTTTTTTTCGGGTGCATAAAATGACCCAAGCAGACCGCTAGTTTAGGAGATATAGCCATTTTAGTGTTTTGAATGTTTTTTTCTGGTGCATAAAATGACCCCCGCAGACGCCTAGTTTAGGAGATATAGCAATTTTAGTGTTTTGAATGTTTTTTTTCTGGTGCATAATATGACTCCTGCAGACTCTTAGTTGAGGAGTTGTAGCCATTTTAGTGTTTCGAATGTTTTTTTCTGGTGCATAATATGACGACCGCAGACGATAAGTTTAGGAGATGTAGCCATTTTAGTGTTCTGAATTTTTTTTTTCTGGTGCATAAGATGACCCCCGCAGACGCCTAGCTTATTAGATATAGCCATTTTGTCTTTGGATTTTTTTCTTTCTGATTTTGAATTTTTTTTTCGGGTGCATAAAATGACCCAAGCAGACCGCTAGTTTAGGAGATGTAGCCATTTTAGTGTTTTGAATGTTTTTTTTCTGGTGCATAATATGACCCCAGCAGACCCCTAGTTGAGGAGTTGTAGCCATCTTAGTGTTTCGAATGTTTTTTTCTGGTGCATAATATGACGAACGCAGACGATTAGTTTAGGAGATATAGCTATTTTAGAATTTTGAATTTTTTTTTTCTGGTGCTTAAAATGACCTCCCCTGACGATTAGTTTAAGAGATATAGCCATTTTAGTGTTTTGGTTTTTTTTTCTGGTGCATAAAATGACCCCCGCAGACCACCAGTTCAGGACATATAACCATTTTAGTGTTTTAAATGTTTTTTTTCTGGTGCATCAAATGACCCCTGCAGATGACTAGTTTAGGAGAAATAGCCATTTTAGTGTTTTGAATGTTTTTTTCTGGTACATAATATGACCCCGGCAGACTCCTAGTTTAGGAGATATAGCCATTTTAGTGTTTTAAATATTTTTTTCTGATGCATAATATGACACCCGCAGACGACTAGTTTAGGAGATATAGCCATTTTATTGTTTTGAATTTTTTTTTCTTTTGCTTAATATGAGCCCCGCAGACGACTAGTTTAGGAGATATAGCCATTTTAGGGTTTTATTGTTTTTTTTTTCTAAGCATAATATGACCCCCGCAGACGACTAGTTTAGGAGATATAGCCATTTTTGTGTTTTGAGTGTGTTTTTTTCCTGCTGCATAAAATGAACCCCGCAGACGCCTAGATTAGGAGAAATAGCCGGTTTAGTGTTTGGATTTTTTTTTTCTGGTGCATAAAATGACACCCGCAGACGCCTAGCTTATTAGATATAGCCATTTAGTGTTTGGATTTTTTTTTTTCTGATTTTGAATTTTTTTTTTCGGGTGCATAAAATTACCCAAGCAGACCGCTAGTTTAGGAGATATAGCCATTTTAGTGTCTTGAATGTTTTTTTTCTGGTGCATAATATGACCAAAGCAGACCCCTAGTTGAGGAGTTTTAGCCATTTTAGTGTTTCGAATGTTTTTTTCTGGTGCATAATATGACACCCGCAGACGACTAGTTTAGGAGATATAGCCATTTTAGTGTTTTAAATTTTTTTTTCTTTTGCATAATATGAGCCCCGCAGACGACTAGTTTAGGAGATATAGATATTTTAGTGTTTTGAATTTTGTTTTCTGGTGCATAAAATGACCCCCGCAGACCACCAGTTCAGGACATAACCATTTTAGTGTTTTAAATGTTTTTTTCTGGTGCATCGAATGACCCCTGCAAACCCCTAGTTTAGGTGATATAGCCATTTTAGTGTTTTGAATGTTTTTTTCTGGTGCATAAAATGACCCCCGCAGACGCCTAGTTTAGGAGATATAGCAATTTTAGTGTTTTGAGTGGTTTTTTTTTTGGTGCATAATATGACCCCTGCAAACCCCTAGTTGAGGAGTTGTAGCCATTTTAGTGTTTCGAATGTTTTTTTCTGGTGCATAATATGACGACCGCAGACGATAAGTTTAGGAGATATAGCCATTTTAGTGTTCTGATTTTTTTTTCTCGTGCATAAAATGACCCGCGCAGACGCCTAGCTTAAGAGAAATAGCCATTTTAGTGTTTGGATTTTTTTTTTCTCGTTCATAAAATGACCTCCGCTGACGATTAGTTTAAGAGATATAGCCATTTTAGTGTTTTGGTTTTTTTTTCTGGTGCATAAAATGACCCCCGCAGACCACCAGTTCAGGACATATAACCATTTTAGTGTTTTAAATGTTTTTTCTCTGGTGCATCATATGACCCCTGCAAACCCCTAGTTTAGGTGATATAGCCATTTTGGTATTTTGAATGTTTTTTTCTGGTGCATAATATGACCCTTGCAGATGACTAGTTTAGGAGAAATAGCCATTTTATTGTTTTGAATTTTTTTTTCTTTTGCATAATATGACCCCCGCAGACGACTAGTTTAGGAGATATAGCCATTTTTGTGTTTTGAGTGTTTTTTTTTCCTGCTGCATAAAATGAACCCCGCAGACGCCTAAATTAGGAGAAATAGCCGGTTTAGTGTTTGGATTTTTTTTTCTGGTGCATAAAATGACCCCCGCAGACGCCTAGCTTATTAGATATAGTCATTTTGTGTTTGGATTTTTTTCTTTCTGATTTTGAATTTTTTTTTTCGGGTGCATAAAATTACCCAAGCAGACCGCTAGTTTAGGAGAAATAGCCGGTTTAGTGTTTGGATTTTTTTTTCTGGTGCATAAAATGACCCCCGCAGACGCCTAGCTTATTAGATATAGTCATTTTGTGTTTGGATTTTTTTCTTTCTGATTTTGAATTTTTTTTTTCGGGTGCATAAAATTACCCAAGCAGACCGCTAGTTTAGGAGATATAGCCATTTTAGTGTCTTGAATGTTTTTTTTCTGGTA
Source organism: Volucella zonaria (assembly GCA_963966105.1). NCBI lineage: Eukaryota > Metazoa > Arthropoda > Insecta > Diptera > Syrphidae > Volucella > Volucella zonaria. The sequence continues at coordinate 7,626,283 of CAWYQB010000254.1, read as the reverse complement.
CATAATATGACCCCAGCAGACCCCTAGTTGAGGAGTTTTAGCCATTTTAGTGTTTCGAATGTTTTTTTCTGGTGCATAATATGACGACCGCAGACGATAAGTTTAGGAGATATAGCCATTTTAGTGTTTGGATTTTTTTTTTCTGGTGCATAAAATGACCCCCGCAGACGCCTTGCTTATTAGACATAGCCATTTTGTGTTTGGATTTTTTTCTTTCTGAATTTGAATGTTTTTTTCTGGTTCATAAAATTACCCCGGCAGACGCCTAGTTTAGGAGATATAGCAATTTTAGTGTTTTGAATGTTTTTTTTCTGATGCATAATATGACCCCAGCAGACCCCTAGTTGAGGAGTTGTAGCCATTTTAGTGTTTCGAATGTTTTTTTCTGGTGCATAATATGACGACCGCAGACGATTAGTTTAGGAGATATAGCCATTTTAGTGTTTTGAATTTTTTTTTCTGGTTCATAAAATGACCCCCGCAGACGCCTAGCTTAGGAGAAATAGCCATTTTAGTGTTTGGATTTTTTTTTTCTGGTCGGTGAAATGACCTCCGCTGACGATTAGTTTAGGAGATATAGCCATTTTAGTGTTTTGATTTTTTTTTCTGGTACATAAAATGACCCCTGCAGACCCCCAGTTCAGGACATATAACCATTTTAGTGTTTTAAAAGTTTTTTTCCTGGTGCATCATATGACCCCTGCAAACCCCTAGTTTAGGTGATATAGCCATTTTGGTGTTTTGAATGTTTTTTTTTGGTGCATAATATGACCCTTGCAAATGACTAGTTTAGGAGATATAGGCATTTTAGTGTTTTGAATGTTTTTTTCTGGTACATAATATGACCCCCGCAGACTCCTAGTTTAGGAGATATAGCCATTCTAGTGTTTTGAATATTTTTTTCTGGTGCATAATATGACCCCCGCAGACTCCTAGTTTAGGAGACATAGCCATTTTAGTGTTTTGAGTGTTTTTTTTCTGGTGCATAATATGACCCCAGCAGACCCCTAGTTGAGGAGTTGTAGCCATTTTAGTGTTTTGAATGTTTTTTTCAGGAGCATAATATGACGACCGCAAACGATTAGTTTAGGAGATATAGCCATTTTAGTGTTTTGAATTTTTTTTTCTGGTGCATAAAATGACCCCCGCAGACGCCTAGCTTAGGAGGAATAGCCATTTTAGTGTTTGGTTTTTTTTTTTTCTGGTCCATAAAATGACCCCCGCAGACCCCTGGTTGAGGAGTTGTAGCCATTTTAGTGTTTTGAATGTTTTTTTTCTGGTGCATAATATGACCCCAGCAGACGCCTAGTTGAGGAGTTGTAGCCATTTTAGTGTTTCGAATGTTTTTTTCTGGTGCATAATATGACGACCACAGACGATTAGTTTAGGAGATATAGCTATTTTAGTGTTTTGAATTTTTTTTCTGGTGCATAAAATGACCCCCGCAGACGCCTAGCTTAGGAGGAATAGCCATTTTAGTGTTTGGATTTTTTTTTTTCTGGTGCATAAAATGACCCCCGCAGACCCCCAGTTCAGGACATATAACCATTTTAGTGTTTTAAATGGTTTTTTCCTGGTGCTTCATATGACCCGTGCAAACCGCTAGTTTAGGTGATATAGCCATTTTGGTGTTTTGAATGTTTTTTTTTGGTGCATAATATGACCCTTGCAGAGGACTAGTTTAGGAGATATAGCCATTTTTGTGTTTTGAATATTTTTTTTGGTGCATAATATGACGACCGCGGACGATTAGTTTAGGAGATATAGCCATTTTAGTGTTTTGAATGTTTTTTTTCTGGTGCATAAAATGACCCCCGCAGACGACTAGTTCAGGAGATATAGCGATTTTCGTGTTTTGAATGTTTTTTTTCCTGCTGCATAAAATGACCCCCGCAGACGACTAGTTCAGGAGATATAGCCATTTTAGTGTTTTGAATGTTTTTTTTCTGGTGCATAAAATGACCCCCGCAGACGACTAGTTCAGGAGATATAGCGATTTTCGTGTTTCGAATGTTTTTTTTCTGGTGCATAATATGACCCCAGCAGACGCCTAGTTGAGGAGTTGTAGCCATTTTAGTGTTTTGAATTTTATTTTCTCGTGCGTAATATGACCCCCGCAGACTACTAGTTCAGGGGATATAGCGATTTTCGTGTTTTGAATGTTTTTTTTCCCGCTGCATAAAATGACCATCGCAGACCCCTAGTTTAGGAGATATAGCCATTTTAGTGTTTTCATTTTTTTTTCTGGGGCATAAAATGACCCCCGCAGACCCCCGGTTCAGGAGATATAGCCATTTTAGTGTTTTAAATGTTTTTTTCTGGTGCATCACATGACCCCCGCAGACCCATAGTTTAGGAGATATAGCCATTTTAGTGTTTTGAATATTTTTTTTTTGTTGCATAATATGACCCCGGCAGACAACAAGTTTAGGAGATAAAGCCATTTTAGTGTTTTGAAATTTTTTTTCTGGTGCATAATATGACCCCCGCAGACGACTAGTTTAGGAGATATAGATATTTTAGGGTTTTATTGTTTTTTTTTCTAAGCATAAAATGACCCCCGCAGACCCCTAGTTAAGGAGATATAGCCATTTTTGTGTTTTGAATGTTTTTTTTCCTGCTGCACAAAATGACCCCTGCAGACGCCTAGCTTATTAGATATAGCCATTTTGTGTTTGGATTTTTTTCTTTCTGATTTTGAATTTTTTTTTTTCGGGGGCATAAAATGACCCCCGCAGACCGCTAGTTTAGGAGATATAACCATTTTAGTGTTTTGAATGTTTTTTTTCTGGTGCATAATATGACCCCCGCAGACACCTAGGTAAGGAAATGTAGCCATTTAAGTGTTTTGAATATTTTTTTCTGGTGCATAATATGACCCCCGCAGACGACTAGTTTAGGAGATATAGCCCTTTTAGTGTTTTGAATTTTTTTTTCTGGTGCATAATATGACCCCCGCAGACGACTAGTTTAGGAGATATAGCCAATTAGCCAATTTAGTCTTTTGCTATCTTTTCTTCTGCTGCATAATATGACCCCCGCAGACCCCTAGTTTAGGAAATATAGCCATTTTTGTGTTTTGAATGCTTTTGTTTTTTTGCTGCATAAAATGACCCCCGCAGGCGCCTAGTTTAGGAGGTATAGCCACTTAAGTGTATTGGATTTTTTTGTGGTGCATAAAATGACCCCCGCAGACGCCTAGCCTAGGAGAAATAGCCATTTTAATGTTTGGATTTTTTTTTTGTGGTGCATAAAATTACCTCCGCTGACGATTAGTTTAGGAGATATAGCCATTTTAGTGTTTTGAATGTTTTTTTCTGGTGCATAAAATGACCCCCGCAGACGCCTAGTTTAGGAGATATAGCAATTTTAGTGTTTTGAATGTTTTTTTTTCTGGTGCATAATATGACCCCAGCAGACCCCTAGTTGAGGAGTTCTAGCCATTTTAGCGTTTCGAATGTTTTTTTCTGGTGCATAATATGACGACCGCAAACGATTAGTTTAGGAGATATAGCCATTTTAGTGTTTTGATTTTTTTTTTTCTGGTGCATAAAATGACCCCCGCAGACCCCCAGTTCAGGACATATAACCATTTTAGTGTTTTAAATGTTTTTTTCCTGGTGCTTCATATGACCCCTGCAAACCGCTAGTTTAGGTGATATAGCCATTTTGGTGTTTTGAATGTTTTTTTTTGGTGCATAATATGACCCTTTCAGACGACTAGTTTAGGAGATATAGCCATTTTTGTGTTTTGAATATTTTTTTTGGTGCATAATATGACGACCGCGGACGATTAGTTTAGGAGATATAGCCATTTTAGTGTTTTGAAGGTTTTTTTTCTTGTGCATAAAATGACCCCCGCAGACGACTAGTTCAGGAGATATAGCGATTTTCGTGTTTTGAATGTTTTTTTTCCTGCTGCATAAAATGACCTCCGCAGACCCCTAGTTTAGGAGATATAGCCATTTTAGTGTTTTGATTTTTTTTTCTGGTGCTTAAAATGACCCCCGCAGACCCTCAGTTCAGGACATATAACCACTTTAGTGTTTTAAATGTTTTTTCCTGGTGCTTCATATGACCCCTGCAAACCGCTAGTCTAGGTGATATAGCCATTTTGGTGTTTTGAATGTTTTTTTCTGGTGCATAATATGACCCTTGCAGACGACTAGTTTAGGAGATATAGCCATTTTTGTGTTTTGAATATTTTTTTTGGTGCATAATATGACGACCGCAGACGATTAGTTTAGGAGATATAGCCATTTTAGTGTTTTGAATTTTATTTTCTCGTGCATAATATGACCCCCGCAGACGACTAGTTCAGGAGATATAGCGATTTTCGTGTTTTGAATGTTTTTTTTCCTGCTGCATAAAATGACCATCGCAGACCCCTAGTTAAGGAGATATAGCCATTTTAGTGTTTTGATTTTTTTTTTTCTGGTGCATAAAATGACCCCCGCAGACCCCCGGTTCAGGAGATATAGCCATTTTAGTGTTTTAAATGTTTTTTTCTGGTGCATCATATGACCCCCGCAGACCCATAGTTTAGGAGATATAGCCCTTTTAGTCTTTTGAATATTTTTTTTTTGTTGCATAATATGACCCTGGCAGACAACAAGTTTAGGAGATAAAGCCATTTTAGTGTTTTGAATTTTTTTTCTGGTGCATAATATGACCCCCGCAGACGACTAGTTTAGGAGATATAGATATTTTAGGGTTTTATTGTTTTTTTTTTCTAAGCATAAAATGACCCGGGCAGACCCCTAGTTTAGGAGATATAGCCATTTTTGTGTTTTGAATGTTTTTTTTCCTGCTGCACAAAATGACCCCCGCAGACGCCTAGCTTAGGAGAAATAGCCATTTTGTGTTTGGATTTTTTTCTTTCTGATTTTGAATTTTTTTTTTTCGGGGGCATAAAATGACCCCCGCAGACCGCTAGTTTAGGAGATATAACCATTTTAGTGTTTCGAATGTTTTTTTCTGGTGCTTAATATGACGACCGCAGACGATTAGTTTAGGAGATATAGCCATTTTGATGTTTTGAATGTTTTTTTCTGGTGCATAATATGACCCTTGCAGACGACTAGTTTAGGAGATATAGCCATTTTTGTGTTTTGAATATTTTTTTTGGTGCATATTATGACGACCGCAGACGATTAGTTTAGGAGATATAGCCATTTTAGTGTTTTGAATTTTATTTTCTCGTGCATAATATGACCCCCGCAGACGACTAGTTCAGGAGATATAGGTGCATAATATGACGACCGCAGACGATTAGTTTAGGAGATATAGCTATTTTAGTGTTTTGAATTTTTTTTTCTGGTGCATAAAATGACCCCCGCAGACCACCAGTTCAGGACATATAACCATTTTAGTGTTTTAAATGTTTTTTTCCTGGTGCTTCATATGACCCCTGCAAACCGCTAGTTTAGGTGATATAGCCATTCTGGTGTTTTGAATGTTTTTTTCTGGTGCATAATATGACCCTTGCAGACGACTAGTTTAGGAGATATAGCCATTTTTGTGTTTCGAATATTTTTTTTGGTGCATAATATGACGACCGCAGACGATTAGTTTAGGAGATATAGCCATTTTAGTGTTTTGAATTTTATTTTCTCTAGGCGTCTAGCTTAGGAGAAATAGCCATTTTAGTGTTTGGATTTTTGTTTTTGTGGTGCATAAAATTACCTCCGCTGACGATTAGTGTAGGAGATATAGCAATTTAAGTGTTTTGAATTTTATTTTCTCGTGCATAATATGATGCCCGCAGACGACTAGTTCAGGAGATATAGCGATTTTCGTGTTTTGAATGTTTCTTTTCCTGCTGCATAAAATGGCCATCGCAGACCCCTTGTTTAGGAAATATAGCCATTTTAGTGTTTTGATTTTTTTTTCTGGTGCATAAAATGACCCCCGCAGACCACCAGTTCAGGACATATAACCATTTTAGTGTTTTAAATGTTTTTTTCCTGGTGCTTCATATGACCCCTGCAAACCGCTAGTTTAGGTGATATAGCCATTTTGGTGTTTTGAATGTTTTTTTCTGGTGCATAATATGACCCTTGCAGACGACTAGTTTAGGAGATATAGCCATTTTTGTGTTTCGAATATTTTTTTTGGTGCATAATATGACGACCGCAGACGATTAGTTTAGGAGATATAGCCATTTTAGTGTTTTGAATTTTATTTTCTCGTGCATAATATGACCCCCGCAGACGACTAGTTCAGGAGATATAGCGATTTTCGTGTTTTGAATGTTTTTTTTCCTGCTGCATAAAATGACCATCGCAGACCCCTAGTTTAGGAGATATAGCCATTTTAGTGTTTTGATTTTTTTTTTCTGGTGCATAAAATGACCCCCGCAGACCCCCGGTTCAGGAGATATAGCCATTTTAGTGTTTTAAATGTTTTTTTCTGGTGCATCATATGACCCCCGCAGACCCATAGTTTAGGAGATATAGCCATTTTAGTGTTTTGAATATTTTTTTTTTGTTGCATAATATGACCCCGGCAGACAACAAGTTTAGGAGATAAAGCCATTTTAGTGTTTTGAATTTTTTTTCTGGTGCATAATATGACCCCCGCTGACGACTAGTTTAGGAGAAATAGATATTTTAGGGTTTTATTGTTTTTTTTTCTAAGCATAAAATGACCCGGGCAGACCCCTAGTTTAGGAGATATAGCCATTTTTGTGTTTTGAATGTTTTTTTTCCTGCTGCACAAAATGACCCCCGCAGACGCCTAGCTTAGGAGAAATAGCCATTTTGTGTTTGGATTTTTTTCTTTCTGATTTTGAATTTTTTTTTTTCGGGGGCATAAAATGACCCCCGCAGACCGCTAGTTTAGGAGATATAACCATTTTAGTGTTTTGAATGTTTTTTTCTGGTGCATAAAATGACCCCCGCAGACCCCCGGTTCAGGAGATATAGCCATTTTAGTGTTTTAAATGTTTTTTTCTGGTGCATCATATGACCCCCGCAGACGCCTAGCTTAGGAGAAATAGCCATTTTGTGTTTGGATTTTTTTCTTTCTGATTTTGAATTTTTTTTTTTTCGGGAGCATAAAATGACCCCCGCAGACCGCTAGTTTAGGAGATATAACCATTTTAGTGTTTTGAATGTTTTTTTCTGGTGCATAATATGACCCTTGCAGACGAATAGTTTGGGAGATATAGCCATTTTTGTGTTTTGAATATTTTTTTTTTGTTGCATAATATGACAACGGCAGACAACAAGTTTAGGAGATAAAGCCATTTTAGTGTTTTGAATTTTTTTTCTGGTGCATAATATGACCCCCGCAGACGACTAGTTTAGGAGAAATAGATATTTTAGGGTTTTATTGTTTTTTTTTCTAAGCATAAAATGACCCGGGCAGACCCCTAGTTTAGGAGATATAGCCATTTTTGTGCTTTGAATGTTTTTTTTCCTGCTGCACAAAATGACCCCCGCAGACGCCTAGCTTAGGAGAAATAGCCATTTTAGTGTTTGGATTTTTTTTTTGTGGTGCATAAAATTACCTCCGCTGACGATTAGTTTAGGAGATATAGCCATTTTAGTGTTTTAAATGTTTTTTTCTGGTGCATAAAATGACCCCCGCCGACGCCTAGTTTAGTAGATATAGCAATTTTAGTGTTTTGAATGTTTTTTTTTCTGGTGCATAATATGACCCCAGCAGACCCCTAGTTGAGGAGTTCTAGCCATTTTAGTGTTTCGAATGTTTTTTTCTGGTGCATAATATGACAACCGCAAACGATTAGTTTAGGAGATATAGCCATTTTAGTGTTTTGAATTTTTTTTTCTGGTGCATAAAATGACCCCCGCAGACGCCTAGCTTAGGAGGAATAGCCATTTTAGTGTTTGGATTTCTTTTTTTTCTGGTGCATAAAATGACCCCCGCAGACCACCAGTTCAGGACATATAACCATTTTAGTGTTTTAAATGCTTTTTTCCTGGTGCTTCATATGACCCCTGCAAACCGCTAGTTTAGGTGATATAGCCATTTTGGTGTTTTGAATGTTTTCTTTTGGTGCATAATATGACCCTTGCAGACGACTAGTTTAGGAGATATAGCCATTTTTGTCTTTTGAATATTTTTTTTGGTGCATAATATGACGACCGCGGACGATTAGTTTAGGAGATATAGCCATTTTAGTGTTTTGAATGTTTTTTTTCTGGTGCATAAAATGACCCCCGCAGACGACTAGTTCAGGAGATATAGCGATTTTCGTGTTTTGAATGTTTTTTTTCCTGCGGCATAAAATGACCTCCGCAGACCCCTAGTTTAGGAGATATAGCCATTTTAGTGTTTTGATTTTTTTTTCTGGTGCATAAAATGACCCCCGCAGACCCCCAGTTCAGGACATATAACCACTTTAGTGTTTTAAATGTTTTTTTCCTGGTGCTTCATATGACCCCTGCAAACCGCTAGTTTAGGTGATATAGCCATTTTGGTGTTTTGAATGTTTTTTTCTAGTGCATGTTATGACCCTTGCAGACGACTAGTTTGGGAGATATAGCGATTTTCGTGTTTTGAATGTTTTTTTTCCTGATGCATAAAATGACCCCCGCCGACCCCCGGTTCAGGAGATATAGCCATTTTAGTGTTTTAAATGTTTTTTTCTGGTGCATAATATGACCCCCGCAGACGACTAGTTTAGGAGAAATAGATATTTTAGGGTTTTATGGTTTTTTTTTCTAAGCATAAAATGACCCGGGCAGACCCCTAGTTTAGGTGATATAGCCATTTTTGTGTTTTGAATATTTTTTTTGGTGCATAATATGACGACCGCAGACGATTAGTTTAGGAGATATAGCCATTTTAGTGTTTTGAATTTTATTTTCTCGTGCATAATATGACACCCGCAGACGACTAGTTCAGGAGATATAGCGATTTTCGTGTTTTGAATGTTTTTTTTCCTGGTGCATAAAATTACCCCCGCCGACCCCCGGTTCAGGAGATATAGCCATTTTAGTGTTTTAAATGTTTTTTTCTGGTGCATCATATGACCCCCGCAGACCCATAGTTTAGGAGATATAGCCATTTTAGTGTTTTGAATATTTTTTTTTTGTTGCATAATATGACCCCGGCAGACAACAAGTTTAGGAGATAAAGCCATTTTAGTGTTTTGAATTTTTTTTCTGGTGCATAATATGACCCCCGCAGACGACTAGTTTAGGAGAAATAGATATTTTAGGGTTTTATTGTTTTTTTTTCTAAGCATAAAATGACCCGGGCAGACCCCTAGTTTAGGAGATATAGCCAGTTTTGTGTTTTGAATGTTTTTTTTCCTGCTGCACAAAATGACCCCCGCAGACGCCTAGCTTAGGAGAAATAGCCATTTTAGTGTTTGGATTTTTTTTTTGTGGTGCATAAAATTACCTCCGCTGACGATTAGTTTAGGAGATATAGCCATTTTAGTGTTTTAAATGTTTTTTTCTGGTGCATAAAATGACCCCCTCAGACGCCTAGTTTAGGAGATATAGCAATTTTAGTGTTTTGAATGTTTTTTTTTCTGGTGCATAATATGACCCCAGCAGACCCCTAGTTGAGGAGTTCTAGCCATTTCAGTGTTTCGAATGTTTTTTTCTGGTGCATAATATGACGACCGCAAACGATTAGTTTAGGTGATATAGCCATTTTGGTGTTTTGAATGTTTTCTTTTGGTGCATAATATGACCCTTGCAGACGACTAGTTTAGGAGATATAGCCATTTTTGTCTTTTGAATATTTTTTTTGGTGCATAATATGACGACCGCGGACGATTAGTTTAGGAGCTATAGCCATTTTAGTGTTTTGAATGTTTTTTTTCTGGTGCATAAAATGACCCCCGCAGACGACTAGTTCAGGAGATATAGCCATTTTTGTCTTTTGAATATTTTTTTTGGTGCATAATATGACGACCGCGGACGATTAGTTTAGGAGATATAGCCATTTTAGTGTTTTGAATGTTTTTTTTCTGGTGCATAAAATGACCCCCGCAGACGACTAGTTCAGGAGATATAGCGATTTTCGTGTTTTGAATGTTTTTTTTCCTGCGGCATAAAATGACCTCCGCAGACCCCTAGTTTAGGAGATATAGCCATTTTAGTGTTTTGATTTTTTTTTCTGGTGCATAAAATGACCCCCGCAGACCCCCAGTTCAGGACATATAACCACTTTAGTGTTTTAAATGTTTTTTTCCTGGTGCTTCATATGACCCCTGCAAACCGCTAGTTTAGGTGATATAGCCATTTTGGTGTTTTGAATGTTTTTTTCTAGTGCATGTTATGACCCTTGCAGACGACTAGTTTGGGAGATATAGCGATTTTCGTGTTTTGAATGTTTTTTTTCCTGATGCATAAAATGACCCCCGCCGACCCCCGGTTCAGGAGATATAGCCATTTTAGTGTTTTAAATGTTTTTTTCTGGTGCATAATATGACCCCCGCAGACGACTAGTTTAGGAGAAATAGATATTTTAGGGTTTTATGGTTTTTTTTTCTAAGCATAAAATGACCCGGGCAGACCCCTAGTTTAGGTGATATAGCCATTTTTGTGTTTTGAATATTTTTTTTGGTGCATAATATGACGACCGCAGACGATTAGTTTAGGAGATATAGCCATTTTAGTGTTTTGAATTTTATTTTCTCGTGCATAATATGACACCCGCAGACGACTAGTTCAGGAGATATAGCGATTTTCGTGTTTTGAATGTTTTTTTTCCTGGTGCATAAAATTACCCCCGCCGACCCCCGGTTCAGGAGATATAGCCATTTTAGTGTTTTAAATGTTTTTTTCTGGTGCATCATATGACCCCCGCAGACCCATAGTTTAGGAGATATAGCCATTTTAGTGTTTTGAATATTTTTTTTTTGTTGCATAATATGACCCCGGCAGACAACAAGTTTAGGAGATAAAGCCATTTTAGTGTTTTGAATTTTTTTTCTGGTGCATAATATGACCCCCGCAGACGACTAGTTTAGGAGAAATAGATATTTTAGGGTTTTATTGTTTTTTTTTCTAAGCATAAAATGACCCGGGCAGACCCCTAGTTTAGGAGATATAGCCAGTTTTGTGTTTTGAATGTTTTTTTTCCTGCTGCACAAAATGACCCCCGCAGACGCCTAGCTTAGGAGAAATAGCCATTTTAGTGTTTGGATTTTTTTTTTGTGGTGCATAAAATTACCTCCGCTGACGATTAGTTTAGGAGATATAGCCATTTTAGTGTTTTAAATGTTTTTTTCTGGTGCATAAAATGACCCCCTCAGACGCCTAGTTTAGGAGATATAGCAATTTTAGTGTTTTGAATGTTTTTTTTTCTGGTGCATAATATGACCCCAGCAGACCCCTAGTTGAGGAGTTCTAGCCATTTCAGTGTTTCGAATGTTTTTTTCTGGTGCATAATATGACGACCGCAAACGATTAGTTTAGGTGATATAGCCATTTTGGTGTTTTGAATGTTTTCTTTTGGTGCATAATATGACCCTTGCAGACGACTAGTTTAGGAGATATAGCCATTTTTGTCTTTTGAATATTTTTTTTGGTGCATAATATGACGACCGCGGACGATTAGTTTAGGAGCTATAGCCATTTTAGTGTTTTGAATGTTTTTTTTCTGGTGCATAAAATGACCCCCGCAGACGACTAGTTCAGGAGATATAGCGATTTTCGTGTTTTGAATGTTTTTTTTCCTGCGGCATAAAATGACCTCCGCAGACCCCTAGTTTAGGAGATATAGCCATTTTAGTGTTTTGATTTTTTTTTCTGGTGCATAAAATGACCCCCGCAGACCCCCAGTTCAGGACATATAACCACTTTAGTGTTTTAAATGTTTTTTTCCTGGTGCTTCATATGACCACTGCAAACCGCTAGTTTAGGTGATATAGCCATTTTGGTGTTTTGAATGTTTTTTTCTGGTGCATAATATGACCCTTGCAGACGACTAGTTTGGGAGATATAGCCATTTTTGTGTTTTGAATATTTTTTTTGGTGCATAATATGACGACCGCAGACGATTAGTTTAGGAGATATAGCCATTTTAGTGTTTTGAATTTTATTTTCTCGTGCATAATATGACACCCGCAGACGACTAGTTCAGGAGATATAGCGATTTTCGTGTTTTGAATTTTTTTTTTCCTGGTGCATAAAATGACCCGCGCCGACCCCCGGTTCAGGAGATATAGCCATTTCAGTGTTTTAAATGTTTTTTTCTGGTGCATCATATGACCCACGCAGACCCATAGTTTAGGAGATATAGCCATTTTAGTGTTTTGAATGTTTTTTTTCTGGTGCATAAAATGACCCCCGCAGACGCCTAGCTTAGGAGAAATAGCCATTTTAGTGTTTGGATTTTTTTTTTGTGGTGCATAAAATTACCTCCGCTGACGATTAGTTTAGGAGATATAGCCATTTTAGTGTTTTCAATGTTTTTTTCTGGTGCATAAAATGACCCCCGCAGACGCCTAGTTTAGGAGATATAGCAATTTTAGTGTTTTGAATGTTTTTTTTCTAATGCATAATATGACCCCAGCAGACCCCTAGTTGAGGAGTTGTAGCCATTTTAGTGTTTCGAATGTTTTTTTCTGGTGCATAATATGACCCCCGCAGACGACTAGTTTAGGAGATATAGCCATTTTTGTGTTTTAAATGTTTTTTTTTCCTGCTGCATAAAATGACCCCCGCAGACGCCTAGCTTAGGAGAAATAGCCATTTTGTGTTTGGATTTTTTTCTTTCTGATTTTGAATTTTTTTTTTCGGGGGCATGAAATGACCCCCGCAGACCGCTAGTTTAGGAGATATAACCATTTTAGTGTTTTGAATGTTTTTTTCTGGTGCATAAAATGACCCCCGCAGACGCCTAGTTCAGGAGATATAGCAATTTTAGTGTTTTGAATGTTTTTTTTCTGGTGCATAATATGACCCCAGCAGACGCCAAGTTGAGAGTTGTAGCCATTTTAGTGTTTCGAATGTTTTTTTCTGGTGCATAAAATGACCCACGCAGGCGCCTAGCTTAGGAGAAATAGCCATTTTAGTGTTTGTATTTTTTTTTTGTGGTGCATAAAATTACCTCCGCTGACGATTAGTTTAGGAGATATAGCCATTTTAGTGTTTTGAATGTTTTTTTCTGGTGCATAAAATGACCCCCGCAGACGCCTAGTTCAGGAGATATAGCAATTTTAGTGTTTTGAATGTTTTTTTTCTGGTGCATAATATGACCCCAGCAGACGCCAAGTTGAGGAGTTGTAGCCATTTTAGTGTTTCGAATGTTTTTTTCTGGTGCATAAAATGACCCACGCAGACGCCTAGCTTAGGAGAAATAGCTATTTTAGTGTTTGGATTTTTTTTTGTGGTGCATAAAATTACCTCCGCTGACGATTAGTTTAATAGATATAGCCATTTTAGTGTTTTAAATGTTTTTTTCTGGTGCATCATATGACCCACGCAGACCCATAGTTTAGGAGATATAGCCATTTTAGTGTTTTGAATGTTTTTTTTCTGGTGCATAAAATGACCCCCGCAGACGCCTAGTTTAGGAGAAATAGCCATTTTAGTGTTTGGATTTTTTTTTTTGTGGTGCATAAAATTACCTCCGCTGACGATTAGTTTAGGAGATATAGCCATTTTAGTGTTTTGAATGTTTTTTTCTGGTGCATGAAATGACCCCCGCAGACGCCTAGTTTAGGAGATATAGCAATTTTAGTGTTTTGAATGTTTTTTTTTCTGGTGCATAATATGACCCCAGCAGACCCCTAGTTGAGGAGTTGTAGCCATTTTAGTGTTTCGAATGTTTTTTTCTGGTGCATAATATGACGACCGCAAACGATTAGTTTAGGATATATAGCCATTTTAGTGTTTTGAATTTTTTTTTTCTGGTGCTTAAAATGACCCCCGCAGACGCCTAGCTTAGGAGGAATAACCATTTTAGTGTTTTGATTTTTGTTTCTGGTGCATAAAATGACCCCCGCAGACCCTCAGTTCAGGACATATAACCACTTTAGTGTTTTAAATGTTTTTTTCCTGGTGCTTCATATGACCCCTGCAAACCGCTAGTTTAGGTGATATTGCCATTTTGGTGTTTTGAATGTTTTTTTCTGGTGCATAATATGACCCTTGCAGACGACTAGTTTGGGAGATATTGCCATTTTTGTGTTTTGAATATTTTTTTTTGGTGCATAATATGACGACCGCAGACGATTAGTTTAGGAGATATAGCCATTTTAATGTTTTGAATTTTATTTTCTCGTGCATAATATGACCCCCGCAGACGCCTAGCTTAGGAGGAATAACCATTTTAGTGTTTTGAATGTTTTTTTCTGGTGCATTAAATGACCCCCGCAGACGCCTAGTTCAGGAGATATAGCAATTTTAGTGTTTTGAATGTTTTTTTTCTGGTGCATAATATGACCCCAGCAGACGCCAAGTTGAGGAGTTGTAGCCATTTTAGTGTTTCGAATGTTTTTTTCTGGTGCATAAAATGACCCACGCAGGCGCCTAGCTTAGGAGAAATAGCCATTTTAGTGTTTGGATTTTTTTTTTGTGGTGCATAAAATTACCTCCGCTGACGATTAGTTTAGGAGATATAGCCATTTTAGTGTTTTGAATGTTTTTTTCTGGTGCATAAAATGACCCCCGCAGACGCCTAGCTTAGGAGAAATAGCCATTTTTTGTTTGGATTTTTTTCTTTCTGATTTTGAATTTTTTTTTTTCGGGGGCAAAAAATGACCCCCGCAGACCGCTAGTTTAGGAGATATAGCCATTTTAGTGTTTTGAATGTTTTTTTCTGGTGCATAAAATGACCCCCGCAGACGCCTAGTTTAGGAGATATAGCAATTTTAGTGTTTTGAATGTTTTTTTTCTAATGCATAATATGACCCCAGCAGACCCCTAGTTGAGGAGTTGTAGCCATTTTAGTGTTTCGAATGTTTTTTTCTGGTGCATAATATGACCCCCGCAGACGACTAGTTTAGGAGATATAGCCATTTTTGTGTTTTAAATGTTTTTTTTTCCTGCTGCATAAAATGACCCCCGCAGACGCCTAGCTTAGGAGAAATAGCCATTTTGTGTTTGGATTTTTTTCTTTCTGATTTTGAATTTTTTTTTTTCGGGGGCATGAAATGACCCCCGCAGACCGCTAGTTTAGGAGATATAACCATTTTAGTGTTTTGAATGTTTTTTTCTGGTGCATAAAATGACCCCCGCAGACGCCTAGTTCAGGAGATATAGCAATTTTAGTGTTTTGAATGTTTTTTTTCTGGTGCATAATATGACCCCAGCAGACGCCAAGTTGAGAGTTGTAGCCATTTTAGTGTTTCGAATGTTTTTTTCTGGTGCATAAAATGACCCACGCAGGCGCCTAGCTTAGGAGAAATAGCCATTTTAGTGTTTGGATTTTTTTTTTGTGGTGCATAAAATTACCTCCGCTGACGATTAGTTTAGGAGATATAGCCATTTTAGTGTTTTGAATGTTTTTTTCTGGTGCATAAAATGACCCCCGCAGACGCCTAGTTCAGGAGATATAGCAATTTTAGTGTTTTGAATGTTTTTTTTCTGGTGCATAATATGACCCCAGCAGACGCCAAGTTGAGGAGTTGTAGCCATTTTAGTGTTTCGAATGTTTTTTTCTGGTGCATAAAATGACCCACGCAGACGCCTAGCTTAGGAGAAATAGCTATTTTAGTGTTTGGATTTTTTTTTTGTGGTGCATAAAATTACCTCCGCTGACGATTAGTTTAATAGATATAGCCATTTTAGTGTTTTAAATGTTTTTTTCTGGTGCATCATATGACCCACGCAGACCCATAGTTTAGGAGATATAGCCATTTTAGTGTTTTGAATGTTTTTTTTCTGGTGCATAAAATGACCCCCGCAGACGCCTAGTTTAGGAGAAATAGCCATTTTAGTGTTTGGATTTTTTTTTTTGTGGTGCATAAAATTACCTCCGCTGACGATTAGTTTAGGAGATATAGCCATTTTAGTGTTTTGAATGTTTTTTTCTGGTGCATGAAATGACCCCCGCAGACGCCTAGTTTAGGAGATATAGCTATTTTAGTGTTTGGATTTTTTTTTTGTGGTGCATAAAATTACCTCCGCTGACGATTAGTTTAATAGATATAGCCATTTTAGTGTTTTAAATGTTTTTTTCTGGTGCATCATATGACCCACGCAGACCCATAGTTTAGGAGATATAACCATTTTAGTGTTTTGAATGTTTTTTTCTGGTGCATAAAATGACCCCCGCAGACGCCTAGTTCAGGAGATATAGCAATTTTAGTGTTTTGAATGTTTTTTTTTCTGGTGCATAATATGACCCCAGCAGACCCCTAGTTGAGGAGTTGTAGCCATTTTAGTGTTTCGAATGTTTTTTTCTGGTGCATAATATGACGACCGCAAACGATTAGTTTAGGATATATAGCCATTTTAGTGTTTTGAATTTTTTTTTTCTGGTGCTTAAAATGACCCCCGCAGACGCCTAGCTTAGGAGGAATAACCATTTTAGTGTTTTGATTTTTTTTTCTGGTGCATAAAATGACCCCCGCAGACCCTCAGTTCAGGACATATAACCACTTTAGTGTTTTAAATGTTTTTTTCCTGGTGCTTCATACGACCCCTGCAAACCGCTAGTTTAGGTGATATTGCCATTTTGGTGTTTTGAATGTTTTTTTCTGGTGCATAATATGACCCTTGCAGACGACTAGTTTGGGAGATATTGCCATTTTTGTGTTTTGAATATTTTTTTTTGGTGCATAATATGACGACCGCAGACGATTAATTTAGGAGATATAGCCATTTTAGTGTTTTGAATTTTATTTTCTCGTGCATAATATGACCCCCGCAGACGCCTAGCTTAGGAGGAATAACCATTTTAGTGTTTTGATTTTTTTTTCTGGTGCATAAAATGACCCCCGCAGACCCTCAGTTCAGGACATATAACCACTTTAGTGTTTTAAATGTTTTTTTCCTGGTGCTTCATATGACCCCTGCAAACCGCTAGTTTAGGTGATATTGCCATTTAGGTGTTTTGAATGTTTTTTTCTGGTGCATAATATGACCCTTGCAGACGACTAGTTTGGGAGATATAGCGATTTTCGTGTTTTGAATGGTTTTTTGCCTGCTGCATAAAATGACCTCCGCAGACCCCTAGTTTAGGAGATATAGCCATTTTAGTATTTTGATTTTTTTTTCTGGTGCATAAAATGACCCCCGCCGACCCCCGGTTCGGGAGATATAGCCATTTTAGTGTTTTAAATGTTTTTTTCTGGTGCATCATATGACCCCCGCAGACCCATAGTTTAGGAGATATAGCCATTTTAGTGTTTTGAATGTTTTTTTTCTGGTGCATAAAATGACCCCCGCAGACGACTAGTTTAGGAGATATAGATATTTTAGGGTTTTATTGTTTTTTTTTTCTAAGCATAAAATGACCCCCGCAGACCCGTAGTTTACGAGATATAGCCATTTTTGTGTTTTGAATGTTTTTTTTCCTGCTGCACAAAATGACCCCCGCAGACGTCTAGCATAGGAGAAATAGCCATTTTTTGTTTGGATTTTTTTCTTTCTGATTTTGAATTTTTCTTTTTTCGGGGGCAAAAAATGACCCCCGCAGACCGCTAGTTTAGGAGATATAGCCATTTTAGTGTTTTGAATGTTTTTTTCTGGTCCATAAAATGACCCCCGCAGACGCCTAGTTTAGGAGATATAGCAATTTTAGTGTTTTGAATGTTTTTTTTCTGGTGCATAATATGACCCCAGCAGACCCCTAGTTGAGGAGTTGTAGCCATTTTAGTGTTTCGAATGTTTTTTTCTGGTGCATAATATGACCCCCGCAGACGACTAGTTTAGGAGATATAGCCATTTTTGTGTTTTAAATGTTTTTTTTTCCTGCTGCATAAAATGACCCCCGCAGACGCCTAGCTTAGGAGAAATAGCCATTTTGTGTTTGGATTTTTTTCTTTCTGATTTTGAATTTTTTTTTTCGGGGGCATGAAATGACCCCCGCAGACCGCTAGTTTTGGAGATATAACCATTTTAGTGTTTTGAATGTTTTTTTCTGCTGCATAAAATGACCCCCGCAGACGCCTAGTTCAGGAGATATAGCAATTTTAGTGTTTTGAATGTTTTTTTTCTGGTGCATAAAATGACCCACGCAGACGCCTAGCTTAGGAGAAATAGCCATTTTAGTGTTTGGATTTTTTTTTGTGTTGCATAAAATTACCTCCGCTGACGATTAGTTTGGGAGATATAGCCATTTTAGTGTTTTGAATGTTTTTTTCTGGTGCATAAAATGACCCCCGCAGACGCCTAGTTTAATAGATATAGCAATTTTAGTGTTTGAATGTTTTTTTCTGGTGCATAATATGACCCCAGCAGACCCCTAGTTGAGGAGTTGTAGCCATTTTAGTGTTTCGAATGTTTTTTTCTGGTGCATAATATGACCCCCGCAGACGAATAGTTTAGGAGATACAGCCATTTTTGTGTTTTGAATGTTTTTTTTTCCTGCTGCATAAAATGACCCCCGCAGACGCCTAGCTTAGGAGAAATAGCCATTTTGTGTTTGGATTTTTTTCTTTCTGATTTTGAATTTTTTTTTTCGGGTGCATAAAATGACCCAAGCAGACCGCTAGTTTAGGAGATATAGCCATTTAAGTGTTTTGAATGTTTTTTTCTGGTGCATAAAATGAGCCCCGCAGACGCCTAGTTTAGGAGATATAGCAATTTTAGTGTTTTGAATGTTTTTTTTCTGGTGCATAATATGACCCCAGCAGACTCCTAGTTCAGGAGTTGTAGCCATTTTAGTGTTTCGAATGTTTTTTCCTGGTGCATAATATGACGACCGCAGACGATAAGTTTAGGAGATGTAGCCATTTTAGTGTTCTGAATTTTTTTTTTCTGGTGCATAAAATGACCCCCGCAGACGCCTAGCTTATTAGATATAGCCATTTTTTGTTTGGATTTTTTTCTTTCTGATTTTGAATTTTTTTTTTCGCTTGCATAAAATGACCCAAGCAGACCGCTAGTTTAGGAGATATAGCCATTTTAGTGTTTTGAATGTTTTTTTTCTGGTGCATAATATGACCCCAGCAGACCCCTAGTTGAGGAGTTGTAGCCATTTTAGTGTTTCGAATGTTTTTTTCTGGTGCATAATATGACGACCGCAGACGATTAGTTTAGGAGATATAGCTATTTTAGTGTTCTGAATTTTTTTTTTCTGTTGCTTAAAATGACCCCCGCAGACGCCTAGCTTAGGAGAAATAGCCATTTTAGTGTAAGGATTTTTTTTTCTGGTGCGTAAAATTACCTCCGCTAACGATTAGTTTAGGAGATATAGCCATTTTAGTGTTTTGAATGTTTTTTCTGGTGCATAAAATGACCCCCGCAGACGCCTAGTTTAGGAGATATAGCAATTTTAGTGTTTTGAATGTTTTTTTTCTGGTGCATAATATCACCCCAGCAGACCCCTAGTTGAGGGGTTGTAGCCATTTTAGTGTTTCGAATGTTTTTTTCTGGTGCATAACATGACCCCCGCAGACGACTAGCTTAGGAGAAATAGCCATTTTAGTGTTTGAATTTTTTTTTCTGGTGCATAAAATGACCCCCCTGACGCCTAGCTTATTAGATATAGCCATTTTGTGTTTGGATTTTTTTCTTTCTGATTTAGAATTTTTTTTTTCGGGTGCATAAAATTACCCAAGCAGACCGCTAGTTTAGGAGATATAACCATTTTAGTGTTTTAAATGTTTTTTTTCTGGTGCATAAAATGACCCCCGCAGACGCCTAGTTTAGGAGATATAGCAATTTTAGTGTTTTGAATGTTTTTTTTCTATTGCATAATATGACGACCGCAGACGATAAGTTTAGGAGATATAGCCATTTTAGTGTTCTGAATTTTTTTTTTCTGGTGCATAAAATGACCTCCGCAGACCACCAGTTCAGGACATATAACCATTTTAGTGTTTTAAAAGTTTTTTTTCTGGTGCTTCATATGACCCCTGCAAACCCCTAGTTTAGGTGATATAGCCATTTTGGTGTTTTGAATGTTTGTTTCTGGTGCATAAAATGACCCCCGCAGACGCCTAGTTTAGGAGATATAGCAATTTTAGTGTTTTGAATGTTTTTTTTTCTGGTGCATAATAGGACCCCAGCAGACTCCTAGTTGAGGAGTTGTAGCCATTTTGGTGTTTCGAATGTTTTTTTCTGGTGCATAATATGACGACCGCAGACGATAAGTTTAGGAGATATAGCCATTTTAGTGGTCTGAATTTTTTTTTTCTGGTGCATAAAATGACCTCCGCTGACGATTAGTTTAAGAGATATAGCCATTTTAGTGTTTTGGTTTTTTTTTCTGGTGCATAAAATGACCCCCGCAGACCACCAGTTCAGGACATATAACCATTTTAGTGTTTTAAATGTTTTTTTCTGGTGCTTCATATGACCCCTGCAAACCCCTAGTTTAGGTGTTTTGAATGTTTTTTTCTGGTGCATAATATGACCCTTGCAGATGACTAGTTTAGGAGAAATAGCCATTTTAGTGTTTTGAATGTTTTTTTCTGGTACATAATATGACCCCGGCAGACTCCTAGTTTAGGAGATATAGCCATTTTAGTGTTTTGAATTTTTTTTTTCTGGTGCACAAAATGACCCCCGCAGACCACCAGTTCAGGACATATTAGTGTTTTAAATGTTTTTCTCTGGTGCATCATATGACCCCTGCAAACCCCTAGTTTTGGTGATATAGCCATTTTAGTGTTTTGAATGTTTTTTTCTGGTGCATAATATGACCACCGCAGACACCTAGTTTAAGAGATATAGCCATTTTAGTGTTTCGAATGTTTTTTTCTGGTGCATAACATGATGACCGCAGACAATAAGTTTAGGAGATATAGCCATTTTAGTGTTTTGAATTTTTTTTTCTGGTGCATAAAATGACCCCCGCAGACGCATAGTTTAGGAGATATAGCAATGTTAGTGTTTTGAATGTTTTTCTTTCTGATTTAGAATTTTTTTTTCGGGTGTATAAAATTACCCAAGCTGACCGCTAGTTTAGGAGATATAACCATTTTAGTGTTTTAAATGTTTTTTTTCTGGTGCATAATATGACCCCAGCAGACCCCTAGTTGAGGAGTTGTAGCCATTTTAGTGTTTCGAATGTTTTTTTCTGGTGCATAATATGACGACCGCAAACGATTAGTTTAGGATATATAGCCATTTTAGTGTTTTGAATATTTTTTTTTTTTTGGGGCTTAAAATGACCCCCGCAGACGCCTAGCTTAGGAGGAATAACCATTTTAGTGTTTTGATTTTTTTTTCTGGTGCATAAAATGACCCCCGCAGACCCTCAGTTCAGGACATATAACCACTTTAGTGTTTTAAATGTTTTTTTCCTGGTGCTTCATATGACCCCTGCAAACCGCTAGTTTAGGTGATATTGCCATTTTGGTGTTTTGAAAGTTTTTTTCTGGTGCATAATATGACCCTTGCAGACGACTAGTTTGGGAGATATTGCCATTTTTGTGTTTTGAATATTTTTTTTTGGTGCATAATATGACGACCGTAGACGATTAGTTTAGGAGATATAGCCATTTTAGTGTTTTGAATTTTATTTTCTCGTGCATAAAATGACCCCCGCCGACCCCCGGTTCGGGAGATATAGCCGTTTTAAATGTTTTTTTCTGGTGCATCATATGACCCCCGCAGACCCATAGTTTAGGAGATATAGCCATTTTAGTGTTTTGAATGTTTTTTTTCTGGTGCATAAAATGACCCCCGCAGACGACTAGTTTAGGAGATATAGATATTTTAGGGTTTTATTGTTTTTTTTTCTAAGCATAAAATGACCCCCGCAGACCCGTAGTTTACGAGATATAGCCATTTTTGTGTTTTGAATGTTTTTTTTCCTGCTGCACAAAATGACCCCCGCAGACGTCTAGCTTAGGAGAAATAGCCATTTTTTGTTTGGATTTTTTTCTTTCTGATTTTGAATTTTTCTTTTTTCGGGGGCAAAAAATGACCCCCGCAGACCGCTAGTTTAGGAGATATAGCCATTTTAGTGTTTTGAATGTTTTTTTCTGGTCCATAAAATGACCCCCGCAGACGCCTAGTTTAGGAGATATAGCAATTTTAGTGTTTTGAATGTTTTTTTTCTGGTGCATAATATGACCCCAGCAGACCCCTAGTTGAGGAGTTGTAGCCATTTTAGTGTTTCGAATGTTTTTTTCTGGTGCATAATATAACCCCCGCAGACGACTAGTTTAGGAGATATAGCCATTTTTGTGTTTTAAATGTTTTTTTTTCCTGCTGCATAAAATGACCCCCGCAGACGCCTAGCTTAGGAGAAATAGCCATTTTGTGTTTGGATTTTTTTCTTTCTGATTTTGAATTTTTTTTTTCGGGGGCATGAAATGACCCCCGCAGACCGCTAGTTTAGGAGATATAACCATTTTAGTGTTTTGAATGTTTTTTTCTGCTGCATAAAATGACCCCCGCAGACGCCTAGTTCAGGAGATATAGCAATTTTAGTGTTTTGAATGTTTTTTTTCTGGTGCATAATATGACCCCAGCAGACGCCAAGTTGAGGAGTTGTAGCCATTTTAGTGTTTCGAATGTTTTTTTTTGGTGCATAAAATGACCCACGCAGACGCCTAGCTTAGGAGAAATAGCCATTTTAGTGTTTGGATTTTTTTTTGTGGTGCATAAAATTACCTCCGCTGACGATTAGTTTAGGAGATATAGCCATTTTAGTGTTTTGAATGTTTTTTTCTGGTGCATAAAATGACCCCCGCAGACGCCTAGTTTAATAGATATAGCAATTTTAGTGTTTGAATGTTTTTTTCTGGTGCATAATATGACCCCAGCAGACCCCTAGTTGAGGAGTTGTAGCCATTTTAGTGTTTCGAATGTTTTTTTCTGGTGCATAATATGACCCCCGCAGACGAATAGTTTAGGAGATACAGCCATTTTTGTGTTTTGAATGTTTTTTTTTCCTGCTGCATAAAATGACCCCCGCAGACGACTAGTTTAGGAGAAATAGCCATTTTGTGTTTGGATTTTTTTCTTTCTGATTTTGAATTTTTTTTTTCGGGTGCATAAAATGACCCAAGCAGACCGCTAGTTTAGGAGATATAGCCATTTAAGTGTTTTGAATGTTTTTTTCTGGTGCATAAAATGAGCCCCGCAGACGCCTAGTTTAGGAGATATAGCAATTTTAGTGTTTTGAATGATTTTTTTCTGGTGCATAATATGACCCCAGCAGACTCCTAGTTCAGGAGTTGTAGCCATTTTAGTGTTTCGAATGTTTTTTCCTGGTGCATAATATGACGACCGCAGACGATAAGTTTAGGAGATGTAGCCATTTTAGTGTTCTGAATTTTTTTTTTCTGGTGCATAAAATGACCCCCGCAGACGCCTAGCTTATTAGATATAGCCATTTTTTGTTTGGATTTTTTTCTTTCTGATTTTGAATTTTTTTTTTTCGCTTGCATAAAATGACCCAAGCAGACCGCTAGTTTAGGAGATATAGCCATTTTAGTGTTTTGAATGTTTTTTTTCTGGTGCATAATATGACCCCAGCAGACCCCTAGTTGAGGAGTTGTAGCCATTTTAGTGTTTCGAATGTTTTTTTCTGGTGCATAATATGACGACCGCAGACGATTAGTTTAGGAGATATAGCTATTTTAGTGTTCTGAATTTTTTTTTTCTGTTGCTTAAAATGACCCCCGCAGACGCCTAGCTTAGGAGAAATAGCCATTTTAGTGTAAGGATTTTTTTTTCTGGTGCATAAAATTACCTCCGCTAACGATTAGTTTAGGAGATATAGCCATTTTAGTGTTTTGAATGTTTTTTCTGGTGCATAAAATGACCCCCGCAGACGCCTAGTTTAGGAGATATAGCAATTTTAGTGTTTTGAATGTTTTTTTTCTGGTGCATAATATCACCCCAGCAGACCCCTAGTTGAGGGGTTGTAGCCATTTTAGTGTTTCGAATGTTTTTTTCTGGTGCATAACATGACCCCCGCAGACGACTAGTTTAGGAGATATAGCCATTTTTGTGTTTTGAATGTTTTTTTTTCCTGCTGCATAAAATGAGCCCCGCAGACGCCTAGCTTAGGAGAAATAGCCATTTTAGTGTTTGAATTTTTTTTTCTGGTGCATAAAATGACCCCCCTGACGCCTAGCTTATTAGATATAGATATTTTGTGTTTGGATTTTTTTCTTTCTGATTTAGAATTTTTTTTTTCGGGTGCATAAAATTACCCAAGCAGACCGCTAGTTTAGGAGATATAACCATTTTAGTGTTTTAAATGTTTTTTGTCTGGTGCATCATATGACCCCTGCAAACCCCTAGTTTAGGTGATATAGCCATTTTAGTGTTTTGAATGTTTTTTCTGGTGCATAAAATGACCCCCGCAGACGCCTAGTTTAGGAGATATAGCAATTTTAGTGTTTTGAATGTTTTTTTTCTATTGCATAATATGACGACCGCAGACGATAAGTTTAGGAGATATAGCCATTTTAGTGTTCTGAATTTTTTTTTTCTGGTGCATTAAATGACCTCCGCAGACCACCAGTTCAGGACATATAACCATTTTAGTGTTTTAAAAGTTTTTTTTCTGGTGCTTCATATGACCCCTGCAAACCCCTAGTTTAGGTGATATAGCCATTTTGGTGTTTTGAATGTTTGTTTCTGGTGCATAAAATGACCCCCGCAGACGCCTAGTTTAGGAGATATAGCAATTTTAGTGTTTTGAATGTTTTTTTTTCTGGTGCATAATAGGACCCCAGCAGACTCCTAGTTGAGGAGTTGTAGCCATTTTGGTGTTTCGTATGTTTTTTTCTGGTGCATAATATGACGACCGCAGACGATAAGTTTAGGAGATATAGCCATTTTAGTGTTCTGAATTTTTTTTTTCTGGTGCATAAAATGACCTCCGCTGACGATTAGTTTAAGAGATATAGCCATTTTAGTGTTTTGGTTTTTTTTTCTGGTGCATAAAATGACCCCCGCAGACCACCAGTTCAGGACATATAACCATTTTAGTGTTTTAAATGTTTTTTTCTGGTGCTTCATATGACCCCTGCAAACCCCTAGTTTAGGTGTTTTGAATGTTTTTTTCTGGTGCATAATATGAGCCTTGCAGATGACTAGTTTAGGAGATATAGCCATTTTAGTGTTTTGAATGTTTTTTTCTGGTACATAATATGACCCCGGCAGACTCCTAGTTTAGGAGATATAGCCATTTTAGTGTTTTGAATTTTTTTTTCTGGTGCACAAAATGACCCCCGCAGACCACCAGTTCAGGACATATTAGTGTTTTAAATGTTTTTTTCTGGTGCATCATATGACCCCTGCAAACCCCTAGTTTAGGTGATATAGCCATTTTAGTGTTTTGAATGTTTTTTTCTGGTGCATAATATGACCACCGCAGACACCTAGTTTAAGAGATATAGCCATTTTAGTGTTTCGAATGTTTTTTTCTGGTGCATAACATGACGACCGCAGACAATAAGTTTAGGAGATATAGCCATTTTAGTGTTTTGAATTTTTTTTTCTGGTGCATAAAATGACCCCCGCAGACGCATAGTTTAGGAGATATAGCAATGTTAGTGTTTTGAATGTTTTTTTTTCTGGTGCATAATATGACGACCGCAGACGATAAGTTTAGGAGATATAGCCATTTTTGTGTTTTGAATGTTTTTTTTTCCTGCTGCATAAAATGACCCCCGCAGACGCCTAGCTTAGGAGAAATATCCATTTTAGTGTTTGGATTTTTTTTTTCTGGAGCATAAAATGACCCCCCAGACGCCTAGCTTATTAGATATAGCCATTGTGTGTTTGGATTTTTTTCTTTCTGATTTAGAATTTTTTTTTCGGGTGTATAAAATTACCCAAGCTGACCGCTAGTTTAGGAGATATAACCATTTTAGTGTTTTAAATGTTTTTTTTCTGGTGCATCATATGACCCCTGCAAACCCCTAGTTTAGGTGATATAGCCATTTTAGTGTTTTGAATGTTTTTTTCTGGTGCATAAAATGACCCCCGCAGACGCCTAGTTTAGGAGATATAGCCATTTTAGTGTTTTGAATGTTTGTTTCTGGTGCATAAAATGACCCACGCAGACGCCTAGTTTAGGAGATATAGCAATTTTAGGGTTTTGAATGTTTTTTTTTCTGGTGCATAATATGACCCCAGCAGACTCCTAGTTGAGGAGTTGTAGCCATTTTAGTGTTTCGAATGTTTTTTTTCTGCTGCATAATATGACGACCGCAGACGATAAGTTTAGGAGATATAGCCATTTTAGTGTTTTGAATTTTTTTTTTCTGGTGCATAAAATGACCTCCGCTGACGATTAGTTTAAGAGATATAGCCATTTTAGTGTTTTGGTTTTTTTTTTTTGGTTCATAAAATGACCCCCGCAGACGCCTAGCTTACTAGATATAGCCATTTTGTGTTTGGATTTTTTTCTTTCTGATTTAGAATTTTTTTTTTCGGGTGCATAAAATGACCCAAGCAGACCGTTAGTTTAGGAGATATAGCCATTTTAGTGTTTTGAATGTTTTTTTCTGGTGCATAAAATGACCCCCGCAGACGCCTAGTTTAGGAGATATAGCAATTTTAGTGTTTTGAATGTTTTTTCTTCTGGTGCATAGTATGACCCCAGCAGACTCCTAGTTCAGGAGTTGTAGCCATTTTAGTGTTTCGAATGTTTTTTTCTGTTGCATAATATGACGACCGCAGACGATAAGTTTAGGAGATGTAGCCATTTTAGTGGTCTGAATTTTTTTTTTCTGGTGCATAAAATGACCCCCGCAGACGCCTAGCTTATTAGATATAGCCATTTTGTGTTTGGATTTTTTCCTTTCTGATTTTGAATTTTTTTTTTCGCTTGCATAAAATGACCCAAGCAGACCGCTAGTTTAGGAGATATAGCCATTTTAGTGTTTTGAATGTTTTTTTTCTGGTGCATAATATGACCCCAGCAGACCCCTAGTTGAGGAGTTGTAGCCATTTTAGTGTTTCGAGTGTTTTTTTCTGGTGCATAATATGACGACCGCAGACGATTAGTTTAGGAGATATAGCCATTTTAGTGTTTTGAATGTTTTTTTCTGGTGCATAAAATGACCCCCGCAGACGCCTAGTTTAGGAGATATAGCAATTTTAGTGTTTTGAATGTTTTTTCTTCTGGTGCATAGTATGACCCCAGCAGACTCCTAGTTCAGGAGTTGTAGCCATTTTAGTGTTTCGAATGTTTTTTTCTGTTGCATAATATGACGACCGCAGACGATAAGTTTAGGAGATGTAGCCATTTTAGTGGTCTGAATTTTTTTTTTCTGGTGCATAAAATGACCCCCGCAGACGCCTAGCTTATTAGATATAGCCATTTTGTGTTTGGATTTTTTCCTTTCTGATTTTGAATTTTTTTTTTCGCTTGCATAAAATGACCCAAGCAGACCGCTAGTTTAGGAGATATAGCCATTTTAGTGTTTTGAATGTTTTTTTTCTGGTGCATAAAATGACCCCCGCAGACCACCAGTTCAGGACATATAACCATTTTAGTGTTTTAAATGTTTTTTTCTGGTGCTTCATATGACCCCTGCAAACCCCTAGTTTAGGTGTTTTGAATGTTTTTTTCTGGTGCATAATATGAGCCTTGCAGATGACTAGTTTAGGAGATATAGCCATTTTAGTGTTTTGAATGTTTTTTTCTGGTACATAATATGACCCCGGCAGACTCCTAGTTTAGGAGATATAGCCATTTTAGTGTTTTGAATTTTTTTTTCTGGTGCACAAAATGACCCCCGCAGACCACCAGTTCAGGACATATTAGTGTTTTAAATGTTTTTTTCTGGTGCATCATATGACCCCTGCAAACCCCTAGTTTAGGTGATATAGCCATTTTAGTGTTTTGAATGTTTTTTTCTGGTGCATAATATGACCACCGCAGACACCTAGTTTAAGAGATATAGCCATTTTAGTGTTTCGAATGTTTTTTTCTGGTGCATAACATGACGACCGCAGACAATAAGTTTAGGAGATATAGCCATTTTAGTGTTTTGAATTTTTTTTTCTGGTGCATAAAATGACCCCCGCAGACGCATAGTTTAGGAGATATAGCAATGTTAGTGTTTTGAATGTTTTTTTTTCTGGTGCATAATATGACGACCGCAGACGATAAGTTTAGGAGATATAGCCATTTTTGTGTTTTGAATGTTTTTTTTTCCTGCTGCATAAAATGACCCCCGCAGACGCCTAGCTTAGGAGAAATATCCATTTTAGTGTTTGGATTTTTTTTTTCTGGAGCATAAAATGACCCCCCAGACGCCTAGCTTATTAGATATAGCCATTGTGTGTTTGGATTTTTTTCTTTCTGATTTAGAATTTTTTTTTCGGGTGTATAAAATTACCCAAGCTGACCGCTAGTTTAGGAGATATAACCATTTTAGTGTTTTAAATGTTTTTTTTCTGGTGCATCATATGACCCCTGCAAACCCCTAGTTTAGGTGATATAGCCATTTTAGTGTTTTGAATGTTTTTTTCTGGTGCATAAAATGACCCCCGCAGACGCCTAGTTTAGGAGATATAGCCATTTTAGTGTTTTGAATGTTTGTTTCTGGTGCATAAAATGACCCACGCAGACGCCTAGTTTAGGAGATATAGCAATTTTAGGGTTTTGAATGTTTTTTTTTCTGGTGCATAATATGACCCCAGCAGACTCCTAGTTGAGGAGTTGTAGCCATTTTAGTGTTTCGAATGTTTTTTTTCTGCTGCATAATATGACGACCGCAGACGATAAGTTTAGGAGATATAGCCATTTTAGTGTTTTGAATTTTTTTTTTCTGGTGCATAAAATGACCTCCGCTGACGATTAGTTTAAGAGATATAGCCATTTTAGTGTTTTGGTTTTTTTTTTTTTGGTTCATAAAATGACCCCCGCAGACGCCTAGCTTACTAGATATAGCCATTTTGTGTTTGGATTTTTTTCTTTCTGATTTTGAATTTTTTTTTTCGGGTGCATAAAATGACCCAAGCAGACCGTTAGTTTAGGAGATATAGCCATTTTAGTGTTTTGAATGTTTTTTTCTGGTGCATAAAATGACCCCCGCAGACGCCTAGTTTAGGAGATATAGCAATTTTAGTGTTTTGAATGTTTTTTCTTCTGGTGCATAGTATGACCCCAGCAGACTCCTAGTTCAGGAGTTGTAGCCATTTTAGTGTTTCGAATGTTTTTTTCTGTTGCATAATATGACGACCGCAGACGATAAGTTTAGGAGATGTAGCCATTTTAGTGGTCTGAATTTTTTTTTTCTGGTGCATAAAATGACCCCCGCAGACGCCTAGCTTATTAGATATAGCCATTTTGTGTTTGGATTTTTTCCTTTCTGATTTTGAATTTTTTTTTTCGCTTGCATAAAATGACCCAAGCAGACCGCTAGTTTAGGAGATATAGCCATTTTAGTGTTTTGAATGTTTTTTTTCTGGTGCATAATATGACCCCAGCAGACCCCTAGTTGAGGAGTTGTAGCCATTTTAGTGTTTCGAGTGTTTTTTTCTGGTGCATAATATGACGACCGCAGACGATTAGTTTAGCAGATATAGCTATTTTAGTGTTTTGAATTTTTTTTTCTGGTGCTTAAAATGACCCCCGCAGACGCCGAGCTTAGGAGAAATAGCCATTTTAGTGTATGGATTTTTTTTTTCTGGTGCATAAAATTACCTCCGCTGACGATTAGTTTAGGAGATATAGCCATTTTAGTGTTTTGAATGTTTTTTCTGGTGCATAAAATGACCACCGCAGACGCCTAGTTTAGGAGATATAGCAATTTTAGTGTTTTGAATGTTTTTTTTCTGGTGCATAATATGACCCCAGCAGACCCCTAGTTGAGGAGTTGTAGCCATTTTAGTGTTTCGAATGTTTTTTTCTGGTGCATAACATGACCCCCGCAGACGACTAGTTTAGGAGATATAGCCATTTTTGTGTTTTGAATGTTTTTTTTTCCTGCTGCATAAAATGACCCCCGCAGACGCCTAGCTTAGGAGAAATAGCCATTTTAGAATTTGGATTTTTTTTTCTGGTGCATAAAATGACCCCCGCAGACGCCTAGCTTATTAGATATAGCCATTTTGTGTTTGGATTTTTTTCTTTCTAATTTTGAATTTTTTTTTTCGGGTGCATAAAATGACTCAAGCAGACCGTTAGTTTAGGAGATATAGCCATTTTAGTGTTTTGAATGTTTTTTTTCTGGTGCATAAAATGACCCCCGCAGACGCCTAGTTTAGGAGATATAGCAATTTTAGTATTTTGAATGTTTTTTTTTCTGGTGCATAATATGACCCCAGCAAACTCCTAGTTCAGGAGTTGTAGCCATTTTAGTGTTTCGAATGTTTTTTTCTGGTGCATAATATGACGACCGCAGACGATAAGTTTAGGAGATGTAGCCATTTTAGTGTTTGGATTTTTTTTTTCTGGTGCATAAAATGACCCCCCAGACGCCTAGCTTATTAGATATAGCCATTTTGTGTTTGGATTTTTTTCTTTCTGATTTAGAATTTTTTTTTTCGGGTGCATAAAATTACCCAAGCAGACCGCAAGTTTAGGAGATATAACCATTTTAGTGTTTTAAAAGTTTTTTTTTCTGGTGCATCATATGACCCCTGCAAACCCCTAGTTTAGGTGATATAGCCATTTTAGTGTTTTGAATGTTTTTTTCTGGTGCATAAAATGACTCCCGCAGACGCCTAGTTTAGGAGATATAGCCAATTTAGTGTTTCGAATGTTTGTTTCTGGTGCATAAAATGACCCCCGCAGACGCCTAGTTTAGGAGATATAGCAATTTTAGTGTTTTGAATGTTTTTTTTTCTGGTGCATAATATGACCCCAGCAGACTCCTAGTTGAGGAGTTGTAGCCATTTTAGTGTTTCGAATGTTTTTTTCTGGTGCATAATATGACGACCGCAGACGATAAGTTTAGGAGATATTGCCATTTTAGTGTATTGGTTTTTTTTTCTGGTGCATAAAATGACCCCCGCAGACCACTAGTTCAGGACATATAACCATTTTAGTGTTTTAAATGTTTTTTTTCTGGTGCATCATATGACCCCTGCAAACCCCTAGTTTAGGTGATATAGCCATTTTGGTGTTTTGAATGTTTTTTTCTGGTGCATAATATGACCCTTGCAGATGACTAGTTTAGGAGATATAGCCATTTTAGTGTTTTGAATGTTTTTTTCTGGTACATAGTGTTTTGAATGTTTTTTTCTGGTACATAATATGACCCCGGCAGACTCCTAGTTTAAGAGATATAGCCATTTTAGTGTTTTGAATATTTTTTTCTGGTGCACAAAATGACCCCCGCAGACCACCAGTTCAGGACATATAACCATTTTAGAGTTTTAAATGTTTTTTTCTGGTGCATCATATGACCCCTGCAAACCCCTAGTTTAGGTGATATAGCCGGTTTAGTGTTTAGATTTTTTTTTTCTGGTGCATAAAATGATCTCCGCTGACGATTAGTTTAAGAGAAATAGCCATTTTAGTGTTTTGATTTTTTTTTTCTGGTGCATAAAATGACCCCCGCAGACCCCCAGTTCAGGATATATAACCATTTTAGTGTTTTAAATATTTTTTTTCTGGTGCATCATATGACCCCTGCAAACCCCTAGTTTAGGAGATATAGCCATTTTGGTGTTTTGAATGTTTTTTTCTGGTGCATCATATGACCCCTGCAAACCCCTAGTTTAGGTGATATAGCCATTTTGGTGTTTTGAATGTTTTTTTCTGGTGCATAATATGACCCTTGCAGATGACTAGTTTAGGAGATATAGCCATTTTAGTGTTTTGAATGTTTTTTTCTGGTACATAGTGTTTTGAATGTTTTTTTCTGGTACATAATATGACCCCGGCAGACTCCTAGTTTAAGAGATATAGCCATTTTAGTGTTTTGAATATTTTTTTCTGGTGCACAAAATGACCCCCGCAGACCACCAGTTCAGGACATATGACCATTTTAGAGTTTTAAATGTTTTTTTCTGGTGCATCATATGACCCCTGCAAACCCCTAGTTTAGGAGATATAGCAATTTTAGTGTTTCGAATGTTTTTTTTCTGGTGCATCATATGACCCCTGCAAACCCCTAGTTTAGGAGATATAGCAATTTTAGTGTTTTGAATGTTTTTTTTCTGGTGCATAATATGACGACCGCAGACGATAAGTTTAGGAGATATAGCCATTTTAGTGTTCTGAATTTTTTTTTTCTGGTGCATAAAATGACCTCCGCTGACGATTAGTTTAAGAGATATAGCCATTTTAGTGTTTTGGTTTTTTTTTCTGGTGCATAAAATGACCCCCGCAGACCACCAGTTCGGGACATATAACCATTTTAGTGTTTTAAAAGTTTTTTTTCTGGTGCTTCATATGACCCCTGCAATCCCTTAGTTTAGGTGATATAGCCATTTTGGTGTTTTGAATGTTTGTTTCTGGTGCATAAAATGACCCCCGCAGACGCCTAGCTTATTAGATATAGCCATTTTGTGTTTGGATTTTTTTCTTTCTAATTTTGAATTTTTTTTTTCGGGTGCATAAAATGACCCAAGCAGACCGTTAGTTTAGGATATATAGCCATTTTAGTGTTTTGAATGTTTTTTTCTGGTGCATAAAATGACCCCCGCAGACGCCTAGTTTAGGAGATATAGCAATTTTAGTATTTTGAATGTTTTTTTTTCTGGTGCATAAAATGACCTCCGCAGACGCCTAGCTTAGGAGAAATAGCCATTTTAGAATTTGGATTTTTTTTTCTGGTGCATAAAATGACCCCCGCAGACGCCTAGCTTATTAGATATAGCCATTTTGTGTTTGGATTTTTTTCTTTCTAATTTTGAATTTTTTTTTTCGGGTGCATAAAATGACCCAAGCAGACCGTTAGTTTAGGAGATATAGCCATTTTAGTGTTTTGAATGTTTTTTTCTGGTGCATAAAATGACCCCCGCAGACGCCTAGTTTAGGAGATATAGCAATTTTAGTATTTTGAATGTTTTTTTTTCTGGTGCATAATATGACCCCAGCAGACTCCTAGTTCAGGAGTTGTAGCCATTTTAGTGTTTCGAATGTTTTTTTCTGGTGCATAATATGACGACCGCAGACGATAAGTTTAGGAGATGTAGACATTTTAGTGCTTGGATTTTTTTTTTCTGGTGCATAAAATGACCCCCCAGACGCCTAGCTTATTAGATATAGCCATTTTGTGTTTGGATTTTTTTCTTTCTGATTTAGAATTTTTTTTTTCGGGTGCATAAAATTACCCAAGCAGACCGCTAGTTTAGGAGATATAACCATTTTAGTGTTTTAAATGTTTTTTTTTCTGGTGCATCATATGACCCCTGCAAACCCCTAGTTTAGGTGATATAGCCATTTTAGTGTTTTGAATGTTTTTTTCTGGTGCATAAAATGACCCCCGCAGACGCCTAGTTTAGGAGATATAGCCAATTTAGTGTTTTGAATGTTTGTTTCTGGTGCATAAAATGACCCCCGCAGACGCCTAGTTTAGGAGATATAGCAATTTTAGTGTTTTGAATGTTTTTTTTTCTGGTGCATAATATGACCCCAGCAGACTCCTAGTTGAGGAGTTGTAGCCATTTTAGTGTTTCGAATGTTTTTTTCTGGTGCATAATATGACGACCGCAGACGATAAGTTTAGGAGATATAGCCATTTTAGTGTTTTGGTTTTTTTTTCTGGTGCATAAAATGACCCCCGCAGACCACCAGTTCAGGACATATAACCATTTTAGTGTTTTAAATGTTTTTTTTCTGGTGCATCATATGACCCCTGCAAACCGCTAGTTTATGTGATATAGCCATTTTGGTGTTTTGAATGTTTTTTTCTGGTGCATAATATGACCCTTGCAGATGACTAGTTTAGGAGATATAGCCATTTTAGTGTTTTGAATGTTTTTTTCTGGTACATAGTGTTTTGAATGTTTTTTTCTGGTACATAATATGACCCCGGCAGACTCCTAGTTTAAGAGATATAGCCATTTTAGTGTTTTGAATATTTTTTTCTGGTGCACAAAATGACACCCGCAGACCACCAGTTCAAGACATATAACCATTTTAGAGTTTTAAATGTTTTTTTCTGGTGCATCATATGACCCCTGCAAACCCCTAGTTTAGGTGATATAGCCGGTTTAGTGTTTGGATTTTTTTTTTCTGGTGCATAAAATGACCTCCGCTGACGATTAGTTTAAGAGATATAGCCATTTTAGTGTTTTGATTTTTTTTTTCTGGTGCATAAAATGACCCCCGCAGACCCACAGTTCAGGATATATAACCATTTTAGTGTTTTAAATATTTTTTTTCTGGTGCATCATATGACCCCTGCAAACCCCTAGTTTAGGAGATATAGCCATTTTGGTGTTTTGAATGCTTTTTTCTGGTGCATAATATAACCCTTGCAGATGACTAGTTTAGGAGATAAAGCCATTTTAGTGTTTTGAATGTTTTTTTCTGGTGCATAATATGACCCCCGCAGACGACTAGTTTATTAGATATAGATATTTTAGTGTTTTGAATTTTTTTTTCTGGTGCACAAAATGACCCCCGCAGACCACCAGTTCAGGACATATAACCATTTTAGTGTTTTAAATGTTTTTTTCTGGTGCATCATATGACCCCTGCAAACCCCTAGTTTAGGTGATATAGCCATTTTAGTATTTTGAATGTTTTTTTCTGGTGCATAATATGACCACCGCAGACGCCTAGTTTAAGAGATATTGCCATTTTAGTGTTTCGAATATTCTTTTCTGGTGCATAATATGACCCCCGCAGACGATTAGTTTAGGTGATAAAGCCATTTTAGGGTTTTATTGTTTTTTTTTCCTAAGCATAAAATGACCCCAGCAGACCCCTAGTTGAGGAGTTGTAGCCATTTTAGTGTTTCGAATATTTTTTTCTGGTGCATAATATGACCCCCGCAGACGACTAGTTTAGGAGATATAGCCATTTTTGTGTTTTGAGTGTTTTTTTTTCCTGCTGCATAAAATGACCCCCGCAGACGCCTAGATTAGGAGAAATAGCCATTTTAGTGTTTTGATTTTTTTTTTCTGGCGCATAAAATGACCCCCGCAGACCCCCAGTTCAGGACATATAACCATTTTAGTGTTTTAAATGTTTTTTTTCTGGTGCATCATATGACCCCTGCAAACCCCTAGTTTAGGAGATATAGCCATTTTGGTGTTTTGAATGTTTTTTTCTGGTGCATAATATAACCCTTGCAGATGACTAGTTTAGGAGATATAGCCATTTTAGTGTTTTGAATGTTTTTTTCTGGTACATAATATGACCCCGGCAGACTCCTAGTTTAGGAGATATAGCCATTTTAGTGTTTTGAATATTTTTTTCTGGTGCATAATATGACCCCCGCAGACGACTAGTTTAGGGGATATAGATATTTTAGTGTTTTGAATTTTTTTTTCTGGTGCATAAAATGACCCCCGCAGACCACCAGTTCAGGACATATAACCATTTTAGTGTTTTAAATGTTTTTTTCTGGTGCATCATATGACCCCTGCAAACCCCTAGTTTAGGTGATATAGCCATTTTAGTGTTTTGAATGTTTTTTTCTGGTGCATAATATGACCACCGCAGACGCCTAGTTTAAGAGATATAGCCATTTTAGTGTTTCGAATGTTTTTTTCTGGTGCATAACATGACGACCGCAGACAATAAGTTTAGGAGATATAGCCATTTTAGTGTTTTGAATTTTTTTTTTCTGGTGCATAATATGACCCCAGCAGACCCCTAGTTGAGGAGTTGTAGCCATTTTAGTGTTTCGAATATTTTTTTCTGGTGCATAATATGACCCCCGCAGACGACTAGTTTAGGAGATATAGCAATTTTTATGTTTTGAGTGTTTTTTTTTCCTGCTGCATAAAATGACCCCCGCAGACGCCTAGATTAGGAGAAATAGCCGGTTTAGTGTTTGGATTTTTTTTTTCTGGTGCATAAAATGACCTCCGCTGACGATTAGTTTAAGAGATATAGCCATTTTAGTGTTTTGATTTTTTTTTTCTGGTGCATAAAATGACCCCCGCAGACCCCCAGTTCAGGATATAGAACCATTTTAGTGTTTTAAATATTTTTTTTCTGGTGCATCATATGACCCCTGCAAACCCCTAGTTTAGAAGATATAGCCATTTTGTGTTTTGAATGTTTTTTTCTGGTGCATAATATAACCCTTGCAGATGACTAGTTTAGGAGATATAGCCATTTTAGTGTTTTGAATGTTTTTTTCTGGTGCATAATATGACCCCCGCAGACGACTAGTTTAGGAGATATAGATATTTTAGTGTTTTGAATTTTTTTTTCTGGTGCATAAAATGACCCCCGCAGACCACCAGTTCAGGACATATAACCATTTTAGTGTTTTAAATGTTTTTTTCTGGTGCATCATATGACCCCTGCAAACCCCTAGTTTAGGTGATATAGCCATTTTAGTATTTTGAATGTTTTTTTCTGGTGCATAATATGACCACCGCAGACGCCTAGTTTAAGATATATTGTCATTTTAGTGTTTCGAATATTCTTTTCTGGTGCATAATATGACCCCCGCAGACGATTAGTTTAGGTGATAAAGCCATTTTAGGGTTTTATTGTTTTTTTTTCCTAAGCATAAAATGACCCCAGCAGACCCCTAGTTGAGGAGTTGTAGCCATTTTAGTGTTTCGAATATTTTTTTCTGGTGCATAATATGACCCCCGCAGACGACTAGTTTAGGAGATATAGCCATTTTTGTGTTTTGAGTGTTTTTTTTTCCTGCTGCATAAAATGACCCCCGCAGACGCCTAGATTAGGAGAAATAGCCATTTTAGTGTTTTGATTTTTTTTTTCTGGCGCATAAAATGACCCCCGCAGACCCCCAGTTCAGGACATATAACCATTTTAGTGTTTTAAATGTTTTTTTTCTGGTGCATCATATGACCCCTGCAAACCCCTAGTTTAGGAGATATAGCCATTTTGGTGTTTTGAATGTTTTTTTCTGGTGCATAATATAACCCTTGCAGATGACTAGTTTATGAGATATAGCCATTTTAGTGTTTTGAATGTTTTTTTTTGGTACATAATATGACCCCGGCAGACTCCTAGTTTAGGAGATATAGCCATTTTAGTGTTTTGAATATTTTTTTCTGGTGCATAATATGACCACCGCAGACGACTAGTTTAGGAGATATAGATATTTTAGTGTTTTGAATTTTTTTTTCTGGTGCATAAAATGACCCCCGCAGACCACCAGTTCAGGACATATAACCATTTTAGTGTTTTAAATGTTTTTATCTGGTGCATCATATGACCCCAGCAAACCGATAGTTTAGGTGATATAGCCATTTTAGTATGTTGAATATTTTTTTCTGGTGCATAATATGACCACCGCAGACGCCTAGTTTAAGAGATATAGCCATTTTAGTGTTTCGAATATTTTTTTCTGGTGCATAATATGACCCCCGCAGACGACTAGTTTAGGAGATATAGCCATTTTTGTGTTTTGAGTGTTTTTTTTTCCTGCTGCATGAAATGACCCCCGCAGACGCCTAGCTTAGGAGAAATAGCCAGTTTAGTGTTTGGATTTTTTTTTCTGGTGCATAAAATGACCCCCGCAGACGCCTAGCTTATTAGATATAGCCGTTTTGTGTTTGGATTTTTTTCTTTCTGATTTTGAATGTTTTTTCCTGTTCATAAAATGACCCACGCAGACGCTTAGTTTAGGAGACATAGCAATTTTAGTGTTTTGAATGCTTTTTTTCTGGTGCATAATATGACCCCAGCAGACCCCTAGTTGAGGAGTTGTAGCCATTTTAGTGTTTCGAATGTTTTTTTCTGGTGCATAATATGACGACCGCAGACGATTAGTTTAGGAGATATAGCCATTTTAGTGTTTCGAATATTTTTTTCTGGTGCATAATATGACCCCCGCAGACTCCTAGTTTAGGAGATATAGCCATTTTAGGGTTTTAATGTTTTTTTTCTAAGCATAAAATGACCCCAGCAGACCCCTAGTTGAGGAGTTGGAGCCATTTTAGTGTTTCGAATGTTTTTTTGTGGTGCATAAAATGACCCCCGCAGACGTCTAGCTTATTGGATATCGCCATTTTGTGTTTGGATTTTTTTCTTTCTGATTTTGAATTTTTTTTTTCCGGTGCTTAAAATGACCCCCGCATACGCCTAATTTAGGAGATATAGCAATTTTAGTGTTTTGAATGTTTTTTTTCTGGTGCATAATATGACCCCAGCAGACCCCTAGTTGAGGAGTTGTAGCCATTTTTTGTTTCGAATGTTTTTTTCTGGTGCA
This sequence comes from Volucella zonaria, assembly GCA_963966105.1. Classification (NCBI taxonomy): domain Eukaryota; kingdom Metazoa; phylum Arthropoda; class Insecta; order Diptera; family Syrphidae; genus Volucella; species Volucella zonaria. Next base: position 7,587,984 of record CAWYQB010000254.1, on the reverse strand, counting down.
TAATATGACGACCGCAGACGATTAGTTTAGGAGATATAGCCATTTTAGTGTTCTGAATTTTTTTTTTCACGTGCATAAAATGACCCCCGCAGACGCCTAGCTTATTAGATATAGCCGTTTTGTGTTTGGATTTTTTTCTTTCTGATTTTGAATGTTTTTTCTTGTTCATAAAATGACCCACGCAGACGCTTAGTTTAGGAGATATAGCAATTTTAGTGTTTTGAATGCTTTTTTTCTGGTGCATAATACGACCCCTGCAGACCCCTAGTTGAGGAGTTGTAGCCATTTTAGTGTTTCGAATGTTTTTTTCTGGTGCATAATATGACCCCCGCAGACTCCTAGTTTAGGAGATATAGCCATTTTAGGGTTTTATTGTTTTTTTTCTAAGCATAAAATGACCCCAGCAGACCCCTAGTTGAGGAGTTGTAGCCATTTTAGTGTTTCGAATGTTTTTTTCTGGTGCATAATATGACGACCGCAGACGATTAGTTTAGGAGATATAGCCATTTTAGTGTTTTGAATTTTTTTTTCTGGTGCATAAAATGACCCACGCAGACGACTAGCTTAAGAGAAATAGCCATTTTAGAGTTTTGATTTTTTTTTCTGGTGCATCATATGACCCCTGCAAACCCCTAGTTTAGGTGATATAGCCATTTTGGTGTTTTGAATGTTTTTTTCTGGTGCATAATATAACCCTTGCAGATGACTAGTTTAGGAGATATAGATATTTTAGTGTTTTGAATTTTTTTTTTCTGGTGCATAATATGACCCCCGCAGACTCCTAGTTTAGGAGATATAGCCATTTTAGGGTTTTATTGTTTTTTTTTCTAAGCATAAAATGACCCCAGCAGACCCCTAGTTGAGGAGTTGTAGCCATTTTAGTGTTTCGAATGTTTTTTTTTGGTGCATAATATGACGACCGCAGACGATTAGTTTAGGTGATATAGCCATTTTAGTATTTTGAATGTTTTTTTTTGGTGCATAATATGACCCCCGCAGACGACTAGTTTAGGAGATATAGCCATTTTTGTGTTTTGAGTGTTTTTTTTTCCTGCTGCATAAAATGACCCCCGCAGACGCCTAGATTAGGAGAAATAGCCGGTTTAGTGTTTGGATTTTTTTTTCTGATGCATAAAATGACCCCCGCAGACGCCTAGCTTATTAGATATAGCCGTTTTGTGTTTGGATTTTTTTCTTTCTGATTTTGAATGTTTTTTCCTGTTCATAAAATGACCCACGCAGACGCTTAGTTTAGGAGATATAGCAATTTTAGTGTTTTGAATGCTTTTTCTCTGGTGCATAATATGACCCCAGCAGACCCCTAGTTGAGGAGTTGTAGCCATTTTAGTGTTTCGAATGTTTTTTTCTGGTGCATAATATGACGACCGCAGACGATTAGTTTAGGAGATATAGCCATTTTAGTGTTTCGAATATTTTTTTCTGGTGTATAATATGACCCCCGCAGACTCCTAGTTTAGGAGATATAGCCATTTTAGGGTTTTATTGTTTTTTTTTCTAAGCATAAAATGACCCCAGCAGACCCCTAGTTGAGGAGTTGTAGCCATTTTAGTGTTTCGAATGTTTTTTTCTGGTGCATAATATTACCCCCGCAGACGACTAGTTTAGGAGATATAGCCATTTTTGTGTTTTGAGTGTTTTTTTTTCCTGCTGCATAAAATGACCCCCGCAGACGCCTAGCTTAGGAGAAATAGCCAGTTTAGTGTTTGGATTTTTTTTTCTGGTGCATAAAATGACCCCCGCAGACGTCTAGCTTATTAGATATCGCCATTTTGTATTTGGATTTTTTTCTTTCTGATTTTGAATTTTTTTTTTCCGGTGCATAAAATGACCCCCGCAGACGCCTAATTTAGGAGATATAGCAATTTTAGTGTTTTGAATGTTTTTTTTCTGGTGCATAATATGACCCCAGCAGACCCCTAGTTGAGGAGTTGTAGCCATTTTAGTGTTTCGAATGTTTTTTTCTGGTGCATAATATGACGACCGCAGACGACTAGTTTAGGAGATATAGCCATTTTAGTGTTTCGAATATTTTTTTCTGGTGCATAATATGACCCCCGCAGACTCCTAGTTTAGGAGATATAGCCATTTTAGGGTTTTATTGTTTTTTTTTCTAAGCATAAAATGACCCCAGCAGACCCCTAGTTGAGGAGTTGTAGCTATTTTAGTGTTTCGAATGTTTTTTTCTGGTGCATAATATTACCCCCGCAGACGACTAGTTTAGGAGATATAGCCATTTTTGTGTTTTGAGTGTTTTTTTTCCTGCTGCATAAAATGACCCCCGCAGACGCCTAGCTTAGGAGAAATAGCCAGTTTAGTGTTTGGATTTTTTTTTCTGGTGCATAAAATGACCCCCGCAGACGTCTAGCTTATTAGATATCGCCATTTTGTGTTTGGATTTTTTTCTTTCTGATTTTGAATGTTTTTTTTCCTGCTGCATAAAATGACCCCCGCAGACGCCTAGCTTAGGAGAAATAGCCAGTTTAGTGTTTGGATTTTTTTTTCTGGTGCATAAAATGACCCCCGCAGACGTCTAGCTTATTAGATATCGCCATTTTGTGTTTGGATTTTTTTCTTTCTGATTTTGAATTTTTTTTTTCTGGTGCATAACATGACGACCGCAAACCGCTAATTTAGGGCAGATAGCCATTTTATTGTTTTGAATGTTTTTTTTCTGGTGCGTAAAATGACCCCCACAGACGATTAGTTTAGGAGATATAGCCATTTTAGTGTTTTGAATTTTTTTTTTCTGGTGCATAAAATGTCCCCCGCAGACCGCTAGTTTAGGGGATATAGGCATTTTAGTGTTTTGAATGTTTTTTTTCTGGTGCATAAAATGTCTCCCGCAGACGCCTAGTTTAGGAGATGTATCCATTTTAATGTTTTGAATTTTTTTTTGCTGGTGCATAATATGACCCCCGCAGACGACTAGTTCATGAGATATAGAAATTTTTGTGTTTTGAATGTTTTTTTTCCTGCTGCATTAAATGACCCCCGCAAACGCCTAGTTTAGGAGATATAGCCATTTTAGTGTTTTGAATGTTTTTTCTGGTGCATAATATGACACCATCAGACCCCTAGTTGAGGACATATAGCCATTTTAGTGTTTTGAATTTTTTTTCTGGTGCATAATATGACCCCCGCAGACACCTAGTTCAGGAGATATAGCCATTTTAGTGTTATGAATATTTTTTTCTGGTGCATAATATGACCCCCGCAGACGACGAGTTTAGGAGTTATAGCCATTTGTGTGTTTTGAATGTTTTTTTTTCCTGCTGCATAAAATGACCCCCGCAGACGACTAGCTTAGGAGAAATAGCCATTTTAGTGTTTGGATTTTTTTTTTCTGGTGCATAATATGGCACCAGCAGACCCCTAGTTGAGGAGATATAGCCATTTTAGTGTTTTGATTGTTTTTTTTCTGGTGCATAAAATAACCCCCGCAGACCCCTAGTTTATGAGATACAGCCATTTTAGTGTTTTGATTTTTTTTTTCTGGTGCATAATATGACAACCGCAGACGACTAGTTTAGGAGATACCACTAATTTTGTGTTTTGAATGTTTTTTTTCTGGTGCATAAAATGACCCCCGCAGACGTCTAACTTAGGATATATATCCATTTTAGTGTATGAATTTTTTTCTTTCTGATTTTGAAATTTTTTTTTCGTGTGCATAAAATGACCCCCGCAGACCGCTAATTTAGGGCAGATAGCCATTTTATTGTTTCGAATGTTTTTTTTCTGGTGCGTAAAATGACCCCCACAGACGATTAGTTTAGGAGATATAGCCATTTTAGTGTTTTGAATTTTTTTTTTGCTGGTGCATAAAATGACCCCCGCAGACCACTAGTTTAGGGGATATAGCCACTTTAGTGTTTTGAATGTTTTTTTCTGGTGCATAATGTGACCCCCGCAGACGCCTAGCTTAGGAGACATGGCTATTTTAGCGTTTTGAATGATTTTTTGTGGTGCATAATATGGCACCAGCAGACACCTAGTTCAGGAGATATAGCCATTTTAGTGTTTTGATTGTTTTTCTTCTGGTGCATAAAATGACCCCCGCAGACCTCTAATTTAGGGGATATAGCCACTTTAGTGTTTTGAATGTTTTTTTTCTGGTGCATAAAATGACCCCCGCAGACGCCTAGTTTAGGAGTTATGGATATTTTAGCGTTTTGAATGTTTTTTTCTGGTGCATAATATGGCACCAGCAGACCCCTAGTTGAGGAGATATAGCCATTTTAGTGTTTTGATTGTTTTTTTTCTGGTGCATAAAATGACCCCCGCAGACCCCTAGTTTAGGAGATACAGCCATTTTAGTGTTCTGAATTTTTTTTTTCTGGTGCATAAAATGACCCCCGCAGACGCCTAGCCTATTAGATATAGCCAGTTTGTGTTTGGAGTTTTTTCTTTCTGATTTTGAGTTTTTCTTTTCGGGTGCATAAAATGACCTCCGCAGGCCGCTAGTTTAGGAGAGATAACCATTTTAATGTTTTGTATGTTTTTTTCTGGTGCATAAAATGACCCCCGCAGACGCCTAGCTAAGGATAAATAGCCATTTAAATGTTTGGATTTTTTTTTTCTGGTGCATAATATGACGACCGCAGACGATTAGTTTATGAGATATAGCCATTTCAGTGTTTTCAATTTTTTTTTCTGGTGCATAAAATGACCCCCGCAGACGCCTAGCTTAGGAGAAATAGCCATTTTAGTGTTTGGATTTTTTTTTTCTGGTGCATAAAATGACCTCCGCTGACGATTAATTTAGGAGATATAGAAATTTTAGTGTCCTGAGTGTTTTTTTGCTGGTGCATAAAATGACCCCCGCAGACGCCTAGCTTAGGAGAAATAGCCATTTAAGTGTTTGGATTTTTTTTTTCTGGTGCATAATATGACGACCGCAGACTATTAGTTTAGGAGATATAGCCATTTCAGTGTTTTGAATTTTTTTTTCTGGTGCATAAAATGACCCCCGCAGACGCCTAGCTTAGGAGAAATAGCCATTTTAGTGTTTGGATTTTTTTTTTCTGGTGCATAAAATGACCTCCGCTGACGATTAATTTAGGAGATGTAGCCATTTTAGTGTGTTGAATGTTTTTTTCTGGTGCATAATATGACGAACGCAGACGATTAGTTTAGGAGATATAGCCATTTTAGTGTTTTGAATTTTCTTTTTCTGGTGCATAAAATGACCCCCGCAGACGCCTAGCTTAGGAGATATAGCCATTTTAATGTTTGGATTTTTTTCTTTCTGATTTTGAAATTTTTTTTTCGGGTGCATAAAATGACCCCGCAGACCGCTAGTTTAGGGGATATAGCCATTTTAGTGTGTTGAATGTTTTTTTCTGGTGCATAATATGACGAACGCAGACGATTAGTTTAGGAGATATAGCCATTTTAGTGTTTTGAATTTTCTTTTTTTGGTGCATAATATGACCCCCGCAGACGTCTAGTTCAGGAGATATAGCTATTTTTGTGTTTTGAAAGTTTTTTTTCCTGCTGCATTAAATGACCCCCGCAGACGCCTAGTTTAGGAAATAGAGCCATTTTAGTGTTTTGAATGTGTTTTTCTGGTGCATAATATGACAACAGCAGACCCCTAGTTGAGGAGATATAGCCATTTTAGTGTTTTGGTTTTTTTTTTTTTCTGGTGCATAAAATGACCCCTGCAGACGTCTACCTTAGGAGATATAGCCATTTTAGTGTATGAATTTTTTTCTTTCTGATTTTGAAATTTTTTTTTCGTGTGCATAAAATGATCCCCGCAGACCGCTAATTTAGGGCAGATAGCCATTTTATTGTTTTTTTTCTGGTGCGTAAAATGACCCCTGCAGACCCCTAGTTTAGGAGATACAGCCATTTTAGTGTTTTGAATGTTTTTTTTCTGGTGCATAAAATGACCCCCGCAGACCGCTAGTTTAGGGGATATAGCCATTTTAGTGTTTTGATTGTTTTTTTTCTGGTGCATAAAATGACCCCCGCAGACCCATAGTTTAGGAGATACAGCCATTTTAGTGTTTTGATTTTTTTTTTCCGGTGCTTTTTCGTGTGCATAAAATGACCCCCGCAAACCGCTAATTTAGGGCAGATAGCCATTTTATTGTTTTGAATGTTTTTTTTCTGGTGCGTAAAATGACTCCCGCAGACGCCTAGTTTAGGAGATGTATCCATTTTAATGTTTTGAATTTTTTTTTGCTGGTGCATAATATGACCCCCGCAGACGACTAGTTCATGAGATATAACCATTTTTGTGTTTTGAATGTTTTTTTTCCTGCTGCATTAAATGACCCCCGCAAACGCCTAGTTTAGGAGATATAGCCATTTTAGTGTTTTGAATGTTTTTTTCTGGTGCATAATATGACACCATCAGACCCCTAGTTGAGGACATATGCCATTTTAGTGTTTTGAATGTTTTTTTTCTGGTGCGTAAAATGACCCCCACAGACGATTAGTTTAGGAGATATAGCCATTTTAGTGTTTTGAATTTTTTTTTTCTGGTGCATAAAATGACCCCCGCAGACCGCTAGTTTAGGGGATATAGGCATTTTAGTGTTTTGAATGTTTTTTTTCTGGTGCATAAAATGACTCCCGCAGACGCCTAGTTTAGGAGTTGTATCCATTTTAATGTTTTGAATTTTTTTTTGCTGGTGCATAATATGACCCCCGCAGACGACTAGTTCATGAGATATAGAAATTTTTGTGTTTTGATTGTTTTTTTTCCTGCTGCACTAAATGACCCCCGCAAACGCCTAGTTTAGGAGATATAGCCATTTTAGTGTTTTGAATGTTTTTTTCTGGTGCATAATATGACACCATCAGACCCCTAGTTGAGGACATATAGCCATTTTAGTGTTTTGAATTTTTTTTTCTGGTGCATAATATGACCCCCGCAGACACCTAGTTCAGGAGATATAACCATTTTAGTGTTATGAATATTTTTTTCTGGTGCATAATATAACCCCCGCAGACGACGAGTTTAGGAGTTATAGCCATTTGTGTGTTTTGAATGTTTTTTTTTCCTGCTGCATAAAATGACCCCCGCAGACGACTAGCTTAGGAGAAATAGCCATTTTAGTGTTTGGATTTTTTTTTTCTGGTGCATAATATGGCACCAGCAGACCCCTAGTTGAGGAGATATAGCCATTTTAGTGTTTTGATTGTTTTTTTTCTGGTGCATAAAATGACCCCCGCAAACCCCTAGTTTATGAGATACAGCCATTTTAGTGTTTTGATTTTTTTTTTCTGGTGCATAATATGACAACCGCAGACGACTAGTTTAGGATATACCACTAATTTTGTGTTTTGAATGTTTTTTTTTTGGTGCATAAAATGACCCCCGCAGACGTCTAACTTAGGATATATATCCATTTTAGTGTATGAATTTTTTTCTTTCTGATTTTGAAATTTTTTTTTCGTGTGCATAAAATGACTCCCGCAGACCGCTAATTTAGGGCAGATAGCCATTTTATTGTTTTGAATGTTTTTTTTCTGGTGCGTTAAATGACCCCCACAGACGATTAGTTTAGGAGATATAGCCATTTTAGTGTTTTGAATTTTTTTTTTCTGGTGCATAAAATGACCCCCGCAGACCTCTAGTTTAGGGGATATAGCCACTTTAGTGTTTTGAATGTTTTTTTTCTGGTGCATAAAATGACCCCCGCAGACGCCTAGTTTAGGAGATATGGTTATTTTAGCGTTTTGAATGTTTTTTTCTGGTGCATAATATGGCACCAGCAGACCCCTAGTTGAGGAGATATAGCCATTTTAGTGTTTTGATTGTTTTTTTTCTGGTGCATAAAATGACCCCCGCAGACCTCTAGTTTAGGGGATATAGAAACTTTAGTGTTTTGAATGTTTCTTTCTGGTGCATAAAATGACAACCGCAGACGCCTAGTTTAGGAGATATGGCTATTTTAGCGTTTTGAATGTTTTTTTCTGGTGCATAATATGGCACCAGCAGACCCCTAGTTGAGGAGATATAGCCATTTTAGTGTTTTGATTGTTTTTTTTCTGGTGCATAAAATGACCCCCGCAGGCCCCTAGTTTAGGAGATACAGCCATTTTAGTGTTTTGATTGTTTTTTTTCTGGTGCATAAAATGACCCCCGCAGACCTCTAGTTTAGGGGATATAGCCACTTTAGTGTTTTGAATGTTTTTTTCTGGTGCATAAAATGACCCAAGCAGACGCCTAGTTTAGGAGATATGGCTATTTTAGCGTTTTGAATGTTTTTTTCTGGTGCATAATATGGCACCAGCAGACCCCTAGTTGAGGAGATATAGCCATTTTAGTGTTTTGATTGTTTTTTTTCTGGTGCATAAAATGACCCCCGCAGACCCCTAGTTTAGGAGATACAGCCATTTTAGTGTTCTGAATTTTTTTTCTCTGGTGCATAAAATGACCCCCGCAGACGCCTAGCTTAGGAGATATAGCCATTTTAATGTTTGGATTTTTTTCTTTCTGATTTTGAAATTTTTTTTTCGATTGCATAAAATGACCCCGCAGACCGCTAGTTTAGGGGATATAGCCATTTTAGTGTTTTGAATGTCTTTTTTCTGGTGCATAAAATGACCCCCGCAGAGGCCTAGTTTATTAGATATAGCCATTTTAGTGTTTTGAATTTTCTTTCCTGGTGCATAATATGACCCCCGCAGACGTCTAGTTCAGGAGATATAGCTATTTTTGTGTTTTGAAAGTTTTTTTTCCTGCTGCATTAAATGACCCCCGCAGACGCCTTGTTTAGGAAATACAGCCATTTTAGTGTTTTGAATGTGTTTTTCTGGTGCATAATATGACAACAGCAGACCCCTAGTGGAGGAGATATAGCCATTTTAGTGTTTTGGGTTTTTTTTTTTTTCTGGTGCATAAAATGACCCCTGCAGACGTCGACCTTAGGAGATATAGTCATTTTAGTGTATGAATTTTTTCCTTTCTGATTTTGAAATTTTTTTTTCGTGTGCATAAAATGATCCCCGCAGACCGCTAATTTAGGGCAGATAGCCATTTTATTGTTTTTTTTCTGGTGCGTAAAATGACCCCTGCAGACTCCTAGTTTAGGAGATACAGCCATTTTAGTGTTTTGAATGTTTTTTTTCTGGTGCATAAAATGACCCCCGCAGACCTCTAGTTTAGGGGATATAGCCACTTTAGTGTTTTGAATGTTTTTTCTGGTGCATAAAATGACCCCCGGAGACGCCTAGTTTAGGAGATATGGCTATTTTAGCGTTTTGAATGTTTTTTTCTGGTGCATAATATGGCACCAGCAGACCACTAGTTGAGGAGATATAGCCATTTTAGTGTTTTGATTGTTTTTTTTCTGGTGCATAAAATGACCCCCGCAGACCCCTAGTTTAGGAGATACAGCCATTTTAGTGTTTTGATTGTTTTTTTTCTGGTGCATAAAATGACCCCCGCAGACCTCTAGTTTAGGGGATATAGCGACTTTAGTGTTTTGAATGTTTTTTCTGGTGCATAAAATGACCCCCGCAGACGCCTAGTTTAGGAGATATGGCTATTTTAGCGTTTTGAATGTTTTTTTCTGGTGCATAATATGGCACCAGCAGACCACTAGTTGAGGAGATATAGCCATTTTAGTGTTTTGATTGTTTTTTTTCTGGTGCATAAAATGACCCCCGCAGACCCCTAGTTTAGGAGATACAGCCATTTTAGTGTTCTGAATTTTTTTTCTCTGGTGCATAAAATGACCCCCGCAGACGCCTAGCTTATTAGATATAGCCAGTTTGTGTTTGGAGTTTTTTCTTTCTGATTTTGAGTTTTTCTTTTCGGGTGCATAAAATGACCTCCGCAGACCGCTAGTTTAGGAGATATAACCATTTTAATGTTTTGTATGTTTTTTTCTGTTGCATAAAATGACCCCCCCGGAGACGCCTAGCTAAGGAGAAATAGCCATTTAAATGTTTGGATTTTTTTTTTCTGGTGCATAATATGACGACCGCAGACGATTAGTTTAGGAGATATAGCCATTTCAGTGTTTTGAATTTTTTTTTCTGGTGCACAAAATGACCCCCGCAGACGCCTAGCTTAGGAGAAATAGCCATTTTAGTGTTTGGATTTTTTTTTTCTGGTGCATAAAATGACCTCCGCTGACGATTAATTTAGGAGATATAGCCATTTTAGTGTGTTGAATGTGTTTTTCTGGTGCATAATATGACAACAGCAGACCCCTAGTGGAGGAGATATAGCCATTTTAGTGTTTTGGGTTTTTTTTTTTTTCTGGTGCATAAAATGACCCCTGCAGACGTCGACCTTAGGAGATATAGTCATTTTAGTGTATGAATTTTTTTCTTTCTGATTTTGAAATTTTTTTTTCGTGTGCATAAAATGATCCCCGCAGACCGCTAATTTAGGGCAGATAGCCATTTTATTGTTTTTTTTCTGGTGCGTAAAATGACCCCTGCAGACCCCTAGTTTAGGAGATACAGCCATTTTAGTGTTTTGAATGTTTTTTTTCTGGTGCATAAAATGACCGCCGCAGACCGCTAGTTTAGGGGATATAGCCATTTTAGTGTTTTGAATGTTTTTTTTCTGGTGCATAAAATGACTCCCGCAGACGCTTAGTTTAGGAGATATAGCCATTTTTGTGTTTTGAATGTTTTTTTTCCTGCTGCATTAAATGACCCCCGCAGACGCCTAATTTAGGAGATATGGCCATTTTAGTGTTTTGAATGTTTTTTTCTGGTGCATGATATGGCACCAGCAGACCCCTAGTTGAGGAGATATTGCCATTTTAGTGTTTTGATTGTTTTTTTTCTGGTGCATAAAATGACTCCCGCAGACCCCCAGTTTAGGAGATACAGCCATTTTAGTGTTTTGATTTTTTTTTTTCTGGTGCATAATATGACCCCCGCAGACGACTAGTTTAAGAGATACCACTAATTTAGTGTTTTGAATGTTTTTTTTCTGGTGCATAAAATGACCCCCGAAAACCGCTAATTTAGGGCAGATAGCCATTTTATTGTTTTGAATGTTTTTTTTCTGGTGCGTAAAATGACCCCCACAGACGATTAGTTTAGGAGATATAGCCATTTTAGTGTTTTGAATTTTTTTTTTCTGGTGCATAAAATAACCCCCGCAGACCGCTAGTTTAGGGGATATAGGCATTTTAGTGTTTTGAATGTTTTTTTTCTGGTGCATAAAATGACTCCCGCAGACGCCTAGTTTAGGAGATGTATCCATTTTAATGTTTTGAATTTTTTTTTGCTGGTGCATAATATGACCCCCGCAGACGACTAGTTCATGAGATATAACCATTTTTGTGTTTTGAATGTTTTTTTTCCTGCTGCATTAAATGACCCCCGCAAACGCCTAGTTTAGGAGATATAGTCATTTTAGTGTTTTGAATGTTTTTTTCTGGTGCATAATATGACACCATCAGACCCCTAGTTGAGGACATATAGCCATTTCAGTGTTTTGAATGTTTTTTTTCTGGTGCGTAAAATGACCCCCACAGACGATTAGTTTAGGAGATATAGCCATTTTAGTGTTTTGAATTTTTTTTTTCTGGAGCATAAAATGACCCCCGCAGACCGCTAGTTTAGGGGATATAGGCATTTTAGTGTTTTGAATGTTTTTTTTCTGGTGCATAAAATGACTCCCGCAGACGCCTAGTTTAGGAGATGTATCCATTTTTTTGTTTTGAATTTTTTTTTGCTGGTGCATAATATGACCCCCGCAGACGACTAGTTCATGAGATATAGCCATTTTTGTGTTTTGAATTTTTTTTTTCCTGCTGCATTAAATGACCCCCGCAAACGCCTAGTTTAGGAGATATAGCCATTTTAGTGTTTTGAATGTTTTTTTCTGGTGCATAATATGACACCATCAGACCCCTAGTTGAGGACATATAGCCATTTTAGTGTTTTGAATTTTTTTTTCTGGTGCATAATATGACCCCCGCAGACACCTAGTTCAGGAGATATAGCCATTTTAGTGTGATGAATATTTTTTTCTGGTGCATAATATGACCCCCGCAGACGACGAGTTTAGGAGTTATAGCCATTTTTGTGTTTTGAATGTTTTTTTTTCCTGCTGCATAAAATGACCCCCGCAGACGACTAGCTTAGGAGAAATATCCATTTTAGTGTTTGGATTTTTTTTTTCTGGTGCATAATATGGCACCAGCAGACCCCTAGTTGAGGAGATATAGCCATTTTAGTGTTTTGATTGTTTTTTTTCTGGTGCATAAAATGACCCCCGCAGACCCCTAGTTTATGAGATACAGAAATTTTAGTGTTTTGATTTTTTTTTTCTGGTGCATAATATGACAACCGCAGACGACTAGTTTAGGATATACCACTAATTTTGTGTTTTGAATGTTTTTTTTCTGGTGCATAAAATGACCGCCGCAGACCGCTAGTTTAGGGGATATAGCCATTTTAGTGTTTTGAATGTTTTTTTTCTGGTGCATAAAATGACTCCCGCAGACGCTTAGTTTAGGAGATATAGCCATTTTTGTGTTTTGAATGTTTTTTTTCCTGCTGCATTAAATGACCCCCGCAGACGCCTAATTTAGGAGATATGGCCATTTTAGTGTTTTGAATGTTTTTTTCTGGTGCATGATATGGCACCAGCAGACCCCTAGTTGAGGAGATATTGCCATTTTAGTGTTTTGATTGTTTTTTTTCTGGTGCATAAAATGACTCCCGCAGACCCCCAGTTTAGGAGATACAGCCATTTTAGTGTTTTGATTTTTTTTTTTCTGGTGCATAATATGACCCCCGCAGACGACTAGTTTAAGAGATACCACTAATTTAGTGTTTTGAATGTTTTTTTTCTGGTGCATAAAATGACCCCCGAAAACCGCTAATTTAGGGCAGATAGCCATTTTATTGTTTTGAATGTTTTTTTTCTGGTGCGTAAAATGACCCCCACAGACGATTAGTTTAGGAGATATAGCCATTTTAGTGTTTTGAATTTTTTTTTTCTGGTGCATAAAATAACCCCCGCAGACCGCTAGTTTAGGGGATATAGGCATTTTAGTGTTTTGAATGTTTTTTTTCTGGTGCATAAAATGACTCCCGCAGACGCCTAGTTTAGGAGATGTATCCATTTTAATGTTTTGAATTTTTTTTTGCTGGTGCATAATATGACCCCCGCAGACGACTAGTTCATGAGATATAACCATTTTTGTGTTTTGAATGTTTTTTTTCCTGCTGCATTAAATGACCCCCGCAAACGCCTAGTTTAGGAGATATAGTCATTTTAGTGTTTTGAATGTTTTTTTCTGGTGCATAATATGACACCATCAGACCCCTAGTTGAGGACATATAGCCATTTCAGTGTTTTGAATGTTTTTTTTCTGGTGCGTAAAATGACCCCCACAGACGATTAGTTTAGGAGATATAGCCATTTTAGTGTTTTGAATTTTTTTTTTCTGGAGCATAAAATGACCCCCGCAGACCGCTAGTTTAGGGGATATAGGCATTTTAGTGTTTTGAATGTTTTTTTTCTGGTGCATAAAATGACTCCCGCAGACGCCTAGTTTAGGAGATGTATCCATTTTAATGTTTTGAATTTTTTTTTGCTGGTGCATAATATGACCCCCGCAGACGACTAGTTCATGAGATATAGCCATTTTTGTGTTTTGAATTTTTTTTTTCCTGCTGCATTAAATGACCCCCGCAAACGCCTAGTTTAGGAGATATAGCCATTTTAGTGTTTTGAATGTTTTTTTCTGGTGCATAATATGACACCATCAGACCCCTAGTTGAGGACATATAGCCATTTTAGTGTTTTGAATTTTTTTTTCTGGTGCATAATATGACCCCCGCAGACACCTAGTTCAGGAGATATAGCCATTTTAGTGTGATGAATATTTTTTTCTGGTGCATAATATGACCCCCGCAGACGACGAGTTTAGGAGTTATAGCCATTTTTGTGTTTTGAATGTTTTTTTTTCCTGCTGCATAAAATGACCCCCGCAGACGACTAGCTTAGGAGAAATATCCATTTTAGTGTTTGGATTTTTTTTTTCTGGTGCATAATATGGCACCAGCAGACCCCTAGTTGAGGAGATATAGCCATTTTAGTGTTTTGATTGTTTTTTTTCTGGTGCATAAAATGACCCCCGCAGACCCCTAGTTTATGAGATACAGAAATTTTAGTGTTTTGATTTTTTTTTTCTGGTGCATAATATGACAACCGCAGACGACTAGTTTAGGATATACCACTAATTTTGTGTTTTGAGTGTTTTTTTTCTGGTGCATAAAATGACCCCCGCAGACGTCTAACTTAGGATATATATCCATTTTAGTGTATGAATTTTTTTCTTTCTGATTTTGAAATTTTTTTTTCGTGTGCATAAAATGACCCCCGCAGACCGCTAATTTAGGGCAGATAGCCATTTTGTTGTTTTGAATGTTTTTTTTCCTGCTGCATTAAATGACCCCCGCAAACGCCTAGTTTAGGAGATATAGCCATTTTAGTGTTTTGAATGTTTTTTTCTGGTGCATAATATGACACCATCAGACCCCTAGTTGAGGACATATAGCCATTTTAGTGTTTTGAATTTTTTTTTCTGGTGCATAATATGACCCCCGCAGACGACTAGTTCATGAGATATAACCATTTTTGTGTTTTGAATGTTTTTTTTCCTGCTGCATTAAATGACCCCCGCAGACACCTAGTTCAGGAGATATAGCCATTTTAGTGTGATGAATATTTTTTTCTGGTGCATAATATGACCCCCGCAGACGACGAGTTTAGGAGTTATAGCCATTTTTGTGTTTTGAATGTTTTTTTTTCCTGCTGCATAAAATGACCCCCGCAGACGACTAGCTTAGGAGAAATATCCATTTTAGTGTTTGGATTTTTTTTTTCTGGTGCATAATATGACGACCGCAGACGATTAGTTTAGGAGATATAGCCATTTCAGTGTTTTGAATTTTTTTTTTCTGGTGCATAAAATGACCCCCGCAGACGCCTAGCTTAGGAGAAGTAGCCATTTTAGTGTTTGGATTTTTTTTTTCTGATGCATAAAATGACCTCCGCAGACGATTAGTTTAGGAGATGTAGCAATTTTAGTGTTTTGAATGTTTTTTTCTGGTGCATAATATGACGACCGCAGACGATTAGTTTAGGAGATAGAGCCATTTTAGTGTTTTGAATTTTCTTTTTCTGGTGCATAAAATGACCCCCGCAGACGCCTAGCTTAGGAGATATTGCCATTTTAGTGTTTGGATTTTTTTCTTTCTGATTTTGAAATTTTTTTTTTGGGTGCATAAAATGACCCCCGCAGAAGCCTATTTTATTAGATATAGCCATTTTAGTGTTTTGAATTTTCTTTCCTGGTGCATAATACGACCCCCGCAGACGTCTAGTTCAGGAGATATAGCTATTTTTGTGTTTTGAAAGTTTTTTTTCCTGCTGCATTAAATGACCCCCGCAGACGCCTAGTTTAGGAAATACAGCCATTTTAGTGTTTTGAATGTGTTTTTCTGGTGCATAATATGACAACAGCAGACCCCTAGTGGAGGAGATATAGCCATTTTAGTGTTTTGGGTTTTTTTTTTTTTCTGGTGCATAAAATGACCCCTGCAGACGTCTACCTTAGGAGATATAGTCATTTTAGTGAATGAATTTTTTTCTTTCTGATTTTGAAATTTTTTTTTCGTGTGCATAAAATGATCCCCGCAGACCGCTAATTTAGGGCAGATAGCCATTTTATTGTTTTTTTTCTGGTGCGTAAAATGACCCCTGCAGACCCCTAGTTTAGGAGATACAGCCATTTTAGTGTTTTGAATGTTTTTTTTCTGGTGCATAAAATGACCGCCGCAGACCGCTAGTTTAGGGGATATAGCCATTTTAGTGTTTTGAATGTTTTTTTTCTGGTGCATAAAATGACTCCCGCAGACGCTTAGTTTAGGAGATATAGCCATTTTTGTGTTTTGAATGTTTTTTTTCCTGCTGCATTAAATGACCCCCGCAGACGCCTAGTTTAGGAGATATGGCCATTTTAGTGTTTTGAATGTTTTTTTCTGGTGCATGATATGGCACCAGCAGACCCCTAGTTGAGAAGATATTGCCATTTTAGTGTTTTGATTGTTTTTTTTCTGGTGCATAATATGACCCCCGCAGACGACTAGTTTAAGAGATACCACTAATTTTGTGTTTTGAATGTTTTTTTTCTGGTGCATAAAATGACCCCCGAAAACCGCTAATTTAGAGCAGATAGCCATTTTATTGTTTTGAATGTTTTTTTTCTGGTGCGTAAAATGACCCCCACAGACGATTAGTTTAGGAGATATAGCCATTTTAGTGTTTTGAATTTTTTTTTTCTGGTGCATAAAATAACCCCCGCAGACCGCTAGTTTAGGGGATATAGGCATTTTAGTGTTTTGAATGTTTTTTTTCTGGTGCATAAAATGACTCCCGCAGACGCCTAGTTTAGGAGATGTATCCATTTTAATGTTTTGAATTTTTTTTTGCTGGTGCATAATATGACCCCCGCAGACGACTAGTTCATGAGATATAACCATTATTGTGTTTTGAATGTTTTTTTTCCTGCTGCATTAAATGACCCCCGCAAACGCCTAGTTTAGGAGATATAGTCATTTTAGTGTTTTGAATGTTTTTTTCTGGTGCATAATATGACACCATCAGACCCCTAGCTGAGGACATATAGCCATTTCAGTGTTTTGAATGTTTTTTTTCTGGTGCGTAAAATGACCCCCCACAGACGATTAGTTTAGGAGATATAGCCATTTTAGTGTTTTGAATTTTTTTTTTCTGGAGCATAAAATGACCCCCGCAGACCGCTAGTTTAGGGGATATAGGCATTTTAGTGTTTTGAATGTTTTTTTTCTGGTGCATAAAATGACTCCCGCAGACGCCTAGTTTAGGAGATGTATCCATTTTAATGTTTTGAATTTTTTTTTGCTGGTGCATAATATGACCCCCGCAGACGACTAGTTCATGAGATATAGCCATTTTTGTGTTTTGAATTTTTTTTTTCCTGCTGCATTAAATGACCCCCGCAAACGCCTAGTTTAGGAGATATAGCCATTTTAGTGTTTTGAATGTTTTTTTCTGGTGCATAATATGACACCATCAGACCCCTAGTTGAGGACATATAGCCATTTTAGTGTTTTGAATTTTTTTTTCTGGTGCATAATATGACCCCCGCAGACACCTAGTTCAGGAGATATAGCCATTTTAGTGTGATGAATATTTTTTTCTGGTGCATAATATGACCCCCGCAGACGACGAGTTTAGGATATACCACTAATTTTGTGTTTTGAATGTTTTTTTTCTGGTGCATAAAATGACCCCCGCAGACGACTAGCTTAGGAGAAATATCCATTTTAGTGTTTGGATTTTTTTTTTCTGGTGCATAATATGGCACCAGCAGACCCCTGGTTGAGGAGATATAGCCATTTTAGTGTTTTGATTGTTTTTTTTCTGGTGCATAAAATGACCCCCGCAGACCCCTAGTTTATGAGATACAGCCATTTTAGTGTTTTGATTTTTTTTTTCTGGTGCATAATATGACAACCGCAGACGACTAGTTTAGGATATACCACTAATTTTGTGTTTTGAATGTTTTTTTTCTGGTGCATAAAATGACCCCCGCAGACGTCTAACTTAGGATATATATCCATTTTAGTGTATGAATTTTTTTCTTTCTGATTTTGAAATTTTTTTTTCGTGTGCATAAAATGACCCCTGCAGACCGCTAATTTAGGGCAGATAGCCATTTTATTGTTTTGAATGTTTTTTTTCTGGTGCGTAAAATGACCCCCACAGACGATTAGTTTAGGAGATATAGCCATTTTAGTGTTTTGAATTTTTTTTTTCTGGTGCATAAAATGACCTCCGCAGACCTCTAGTTTAGGGGATATTGCCACTTTAGTGTTTTGAATGTTTTTTTTCTGGTGCATAAAATGACCCCCGCAGACGCCTAGTTTAGGCGATATGGTTATTTTAGCGTTTTGAATGTTTTTTTCTGGTGCATAATATGGCACCAGCAGACCCCTAGTTGAGGAGATATAGCCATTTTAGTGTTTTGATTGTTTTTTTTCTGGTGCATAAAATGACCCCCGCAGACGGCTAGCTTAGGAGAAATAGCCATTTTAGTGTTTGGATTTTTTTTTTTCTGGTGCATAATATGACGACCGCAGACGATTAGTTTAGGAGATATAGCCATTTCAGTGTTTTGAATTTTTTTTTTCTGGTGCATAAAATGACCCCCGCAGACGCCTAGCTTAGGAGAAGTAGCCATTTTAGTGTTTGGATTTTTTTTTTCTGATGCATAAAATGACCTCCGCAGACGATTAGTTTAGGAGATGTAGCAATTTTAGTGTTTTGAATGTTTTTTTCTGGTGCATAATATGACGACCGCAGACGATTAGTTTAGGAGATAGAGCCATTTTAGTGTTTGGATTTTTTTCTTTCTGATTTTGAAATTTTTTTTTCGGGTGCATAAAATGACCCCCGCAGAAGCCTATTTTATTAGATATAGCCATTTTAGTGTTTTGAATTCTCTTTCCTGGTGCATAATATGACCCCCGCAGACGTCTAGTTCAGGAGATATAGCTATTTTTATGTTTTGAATGTTTTATTTCCTGCTGCATTAAATGACCCCCGCAGACGCCTAATTTAGGAGATATAGCCATTTTAGTGTTTTGAATGTTTTTTTCTGGTGCATAGTATGACACCAGCAGACCCCTAGTTGAGGAGATATAGCCATTTTAGTGTTTTGATTGTTTTTTTTCTGGTGCATAAAATGACCCCCGTAGACCCCTAGTTTAGGAGATACAGCCATTTTAGTGTTTTGATCTTTTTTTCTGGTGCATAATATGACCCCCGCAGACCCCAGTTCAGGAGATATAGCTATTTTAGTGTTATGAATATTTTTTTCTGGTGCATAATATGACCCCCGCAGACGAAGAGTTTAGGAGTTATAGCCATTTTTGTGTTTTGAATGTTTTTTTTTCCTGCTGCATAAAATGACCGCCGCAGACGCCTAGCTTAGGAGAAATAGCCATTTTAGTGTGTGGATTTTTTTTTTCTGGTGCATAATATGACGACCGCAGACGATAAGTTTAGGAGATATAGCCATTTTAGTGTTCTGAATTTTTTTTTTCTGGTGCATAAAATAACCCCCGCAGACGCCTAGCTTATTAGATATAGCCATTTTGCGTTGGGAGTTTCTTCTTTCTGATTTTGAGTTTTTTTTTTCGGGTGCATAAAATGACCCCCGCAGACCACCAGTTTAGGAGATATAGCCATTTTAATGTTTTGAATGTTTTTTTCTGGTGCATAAAATGACCCCCGCTGACGCCTTCTTTAGGAGATATAGCAATTTTAGTGTTTTGAATGTTTTTTTCTGGTGCATAATATGACACAAGCGGACCCCTAGTTGAGGAGATATAGCCATTTTAGTGTTTTGATTGTTTTTTTTCTGGTGCATTAAATGACCCCCGCAGACCCCTAGTTTAGGAGATACAGCCATTTAAGTGTTTTGAATTTTTTTTTCGGGTGCATAATATGACCCCCGCAGAAGCCTATTTTATTAGATATAGCCATTTTAGTGTTTTGAATTCACTTTCCTGGTGCATAATATGACCCCTGCAGACGTCTAGTTCAGGAGATATAGCTAGTTTTGTGTTTTGAATGTTTTTTTTCCTGCTGCATTAAATGATCCCCGCAGACGACTAGTTTAGGAGATATAGCCATTTTAGTGTTTTGATTGTTTTTTTTCTGGTGCATAAAATGATCCCCGAAGACCCCTAGTTTAGGAGATACAGCCATTTTAGTTTTTGATTTTTTTTTTCTGGTGCATAATTTGACCCCCGCAGACGACTAGTTTAGGAGATACCACTAATTTGGTGTTTTGAATGTTTTTTTTCTGGTGCATAAAATGACCCCCGCAGACATCTAACTTAGGATATATATCCATTTTAGTGTATGAATTTTTTTCTTTCTGATTTTGAAATTTTTTTTTCGTGTGCATAAAATGACCCCCGCAGACCGCTAATTTAGGGCAGATAGCCATTTTATTGTTTTGAATGTTTTTTTTCTGGTGCGTAAAATGACCCCCACAGACGATTAGTTTAGGAGTTATAGCCATTTTAGTGTTTTGAATTTTTTTTTTCTGGTGCATAAAATGACCCCCGCAGACCGCTAGTTTAGGGGATATAGGCATTTTAGTGTTTTGAATGTTTTTTTTCTGGTGCATAAAATGACTCCCGCAGACGCCTAGTTTAGGAGATATATCCATTTTAATGTTTTGAATTTTTTTTATGGTGCATAAAATGACCCCCGCAGGCGACTAGTTCATGAGATATAGCCATTTTAGTGTTATGAATATTTTTTTCTGGTGCATAAAATGACTCCCGCAGACGCCTAGTTTAGGAGATATATCCATTTTAATGTTTTGAATTTTTTTTATGGTGCATAATATGACCCCTGCAGACGTCTAGTTCAGGAGATATAGCTATTTTTATGTTTTGAATGTTCTTTTTCCTGCTGCATTAAATGACCCCCGCAGACGCCTAGTTTAGGAGATATAGCCATTTTAGTGTTTTGAATGTTTTTTTCTGGTGCATAATATGACCCCCGCAGACGACGAGTTTAGGAGTTATAGCCATTTTTGTGTTTTGAATGTTTTTTTTTCCTGAAGCATAAAATGACCCCCGCAGACGCCTAGCTTAGGAGAAATAGCCATTTTAGTGTTTGGATTTTTTTCTTTCTGACTTTGAAATTTTTTTTTCGGGTGCATAAAATGACCCCCGCAGAAGCCTATTTTATTAGATATAGCCATTTTAGTGTTTTGAATTCTCTTTCCTGGTGCATAATATGACCCCCGCGGACGTCTAGTTCAGGAGATATAGCCATTTTAATGTTTTGAATGTTTTTTTCTGGTGCATAAAATGACCCCCGCTGACGCCTTCTTTAGGAGATATAGCAATTTTAGTGTTCTGAATGTTTTTTTCTGGTGCATAATATGACACAAGCGGACCCCTAGTTGAGGAGATATAGCCATTTTAGTGTTTTGATTGTTTTTTTTCTGGTGCATTAAATGACCCCCGCAGACCCCTAGTTTAGGAGATACAGCCATTTAAGTGTTTTGATTTTTTTTTTCTGGTGCATAAAATGACCTCCGCAGACCCCTAGTTTAGGAGATATAATCATTTTAGTGTTTTGAATTTTTTTTTCGGGTGCATAATATGACCCCCGCAGAAGCCTATTTTATTAGATATAGCCATTTTAGTGTTTTGAATTCACTTTCCTGGTGCATAATATGACCCCTGCAGACGTCTAGTTCAGGAGATATAGCTAGTTTTGTGTTTTGAATGTTTTTTTTCCTGCTGCATTAAATGAGCCCCGCAGACGCCTAGTTTAGGAGATATAGCCATTTTAGTGTTTTGATTGTTTTTTTTCTGGTGCATAAAATGATCCCCGCACACCCCTAGTTTAGGAGATACAGCCATTTTAGTTTTTGATTTTTTTTTTCTGGTGCATAATATGACCCCCGCAGACGACTAGTTTAGGAGATACCACTAATTTTGTGTTTTGAATGTTTTTTTTCTGGTGCATAAAATGACCCCCGCAGACATCTAACTTAGGATATATATCCATTTTAGTGTAAGAATTTTTTTCTTTCTGATTTTGAAATTTTTTTTTCGTGTGCATAAAATGACCCCCGCAGACCGCTAATTTAGGGCAGATAGCCATTTTATTGTTTTGAATGTTTTTTTTCTGGTGCGTAAAATGACCCCCACAGACGATTAGTTTAGGGGATATAACCATTTTAGTGTTTTGAATTTTTTTTTTCTGGTGCATAAAATGACCCCCGCAGACCGCTAGTTTAGGGGATATAGGCATTTTAGTGTTTTGAATGTTTTTTTTCTGGTGCATAAAATGACTCCCGCAGACCCCTAGTTGAGGAGATATAGAAATTTTAGTGTTTTGCATTTTTTTTTATGGTGCATAATATGACCCCCGCAGGCGACTAGTTCATGAGATATAGCCATTTTAGTGTTATGAATATTTTTTCCTGGTGCATAATATGACCCCTGCAGACGTCTAGTTCAGGAGATATAGCTATTTTTATGTTTTGAATGTTTTTTTTCCTGCTGCATTAAATGACCCCCGCAGACGCCTAGTTTAGGAGATATAGCCATTTTAGTGTTTTGAATGTTTTTTTCTGGTGCATAATATGACGACCGCAGACGATTAGTTTAGGAGATATAGCCATTTTAGTGTTTTGAATTTTCTTTTTCTGGTGCAAAAAATGACCCCCGCAGACGCCTAGCTTAGGAGATATAGCCATTTTAGTGTTTGGATTTTTTTCTTTCTGACTTTGAAATTTTTTTTTCGGGTGCATAAAATGACCCCCGCAGAAGCCTATTTTATTAGATATAGCCATTTTAGTGTTTTGAATTCTCTTTCCTGGTGCATAATATGACCCCCGCAGACGTCTAGTTCAGGAGATATAGCTATTTTTGTGTTTTGAAGGTTTTTTTTCTGGTGCATAAAATGACCGCCGTAGACCCCTAGTTTAAGAGGTACAGCCATTTTAGTGTTTTGATTTTTTTTTTCTGGTGCATAATATGACCCCCGCAGACCCCTAGTTCAGGAGATATAGCTATTTTTGTGTTTTGAATGTTTTTTTTCCTGCTGCATTAAATGACCCCCGCAGACGCCTAATTTAGGAGATATAGCCATTTTAGTGTTTTGAATGTTTTTTTCTGGTGCATAATATGACACCAGCAGACCCCTAGGTGAGGAGATATAGCCATTTTAGTGTTTTGATTGTTTTTTTTCTGGTGCATAAAATGACCGCCGTAGACCCCTAGTTTAAGAGATACAGCCATTTTAGTGTTTTGATTTTTTTTTTCTGGTGCATAATATGACCCCCGCAGACCCCTAGTTCAAGAGATATAGCTATATTTGTGTTTTGAATGTTTTTTTTCCTACTGCATTAAATGACCCCCGCAGACGCCTAATTTAGGAGATATAGCCATTTTAGTGTTTTGAATGTTTTTTTCTGGTGCATAATATGACACCAGCAGACCCCTAGTTGAGGAGATATAGCAATTTTAGTGTTCTGAATGTTTTTTTTCAGGTGCATAAAATGACCCCCGCAGACGCCTAGCTTAGGAGATATAGCCATTTTAGTGTTTGGATTTTTTTCTTTCTGATTTTGAAATTTTTTTTTTCGGGTGCAAAATTTGACCCCCGCAGAAGCCTAGTTTATTAGATATAGCCATTTTAGTGTTTTGAATTTTCTTTCCTGGTGCATAATATGCCCCCGCAAACGTCTAGTTCAGGAGATATAGCTATTTGCCATTTTAGTGTTTTGAATGTTTTTTTCTGGTGCATAATATGACACAAGCAGACCCCTAGTTGAGGAGATATAGGCATTTTAGTGTTTTGATTGTTTTTTTTCTGGTGCATAAAATGATCCCCGCAGACCCCTAGTTTAGGAGATACAGCCATTTACGTGTTTTGATTTTTTTTTCTGGTGCATAAAATGACCCCCGCAGACCCCTAGTTTAGGAGATATAACCATTTTAGTGTTTTGAATTTTTTTTTTCGGGTGCATAAAATGACCCCCGCAGAAGCCTATTTTATTAGATATAGACATTTTAGTGTTTTGAATTCTCTTTCCTGGTGCATAATATGACCCATGCAGACGTCTAGTTCAGGAGATATAGCTATTTTTGTGTTTTGAATGTTTTTTTTCCTGCTGCATTAAATGACCCCCGCAGACGCCTAGTTTAGGAGATATAGCCATTTTAGTGTTTTGAATGTTTTTTTCTGGTGCATAATATGACACCAGCAGACCCCTAGTTGAGGAGATATAGCCATTTTAGTGTTTTGATTGTTTTTTTTCTGGTGCATAAAATGACCCCCGTAGAATCCTAGTTTAGGAGATACAGTCATTTTAGTGTTTTGATTTTTTTTTTCTGGTGCATAATATGACCCCCGCAGACCCCTAGTTCAGGAGATATAGCCATTTTAGTGTTATGAATATTTTTTTCTGGTGCATAATATGACCCCCGCAGACGACGAGTTTAGGAGTTAAAGCCATTCTTGTGTTTTGAAGGTTTTTTTTTTCCTGCTGCATAAAATGACCCCCGCAGACGGCTAGCTTAGGAGAAATAGCCATTTTAGTGTTTGGATTTTTTTTTTCTGGTGCATAATATGACGACCGCAGACGATAAGATTAGGAGATATAGCCATTTTAGTGTTCTGAATTTTTTTTTTCTGGTGCATAAAATTACCCCCGCAGACGCCTAGCTTATTAGATATATCCATTTTGAGTTGGGAGTTTTTTCTTTCTGATTTTGAGTTTTTTTTTTCGGGTGCATAAAATGACTCCCGCAGACCGCTGTTTAGGATATATAGCCATTTTAATGTTTTGAATGTTTTTTTCTGGTGCATAAAATGACCCCCGCAGACGCCTACTTTAGGAGATATAGCAATTTTAGTGTTCTGAATGTTTTTTTTCTGGTGCATAAAATGACCCCCGCAGACGCCACGCTTAGGAGAAATAGCCATTTTAGTGTTTGGATTTTTTTTTTTTGGTGCATAATATGACGACCGCAGACGATTAGTTTAGGAGAAATGGAGAAATAGCCATTTTAGTGTTTGGATTTTTTTTTTCTGGTGCATAATATGACGACCGCAGACGATAAGTTTAGGAGATATAGCCATTTTAGTGTTCTGAATTTTTTTTTTCTGGTGCATAAAATAACCCCCGCAGACGCCTAGCTTATTAGATATAGCCATTTTGTGTTGGGAGTTTTTTCTTGCTGATTTTGAGTTTTTTTTTTCGGGTGCATAAAATGACCCCCGCAGACCGCTAGTTTAGGAGATATAGCCATTTTAATGTTTTGAATGTTTTTTTCTGGTGCATGAAATAACCCCCGCAGACGCTTAGCTTACGAGAAATAGCCATTTTAGTGTTTGGATTTTTTTTTTTGGTGCATAATATGACGACCGCAGACGATTAGTTTAGGAGATATAGCCATTTTAGTGTTTTGAATTTTCTTTTTCTGGTGCATAAAATGACCCCCGCAGACGCCTAGCTTAGGAGATATAGCCATTCTAGTGTTTGGATTTTTTTCTTTCTGATTTTGAAATTTTTTTTTCGGGTGCATAAAATGACCCCCGCAGAAGCCTAGTTTATTAGATATAGCCATTTCAGTGTTTTGAATTTTCTTTCCTGGTGCATAATATGCCCCCGCAGACGTCTAGTTCAGGAGATATAGCTATTTTTGTGTTTTGAAAGTTTTTTTTCCTGCTGCATTAAATGACCCCCGCAGACGCCTAGTTTAGGAGATATAGCCATTTTAGTGTTTTGAATGTTTTTTTCTGGTGCATAATATGACACAAGCAGACCCCTAGTTGAGGAGATATAGCCATTTTAGTGTTTTGATTGTTTTTTTTCTGGTGCATAAAATGACCCCCCAGACCCCTAGTTTAGGAGATACAGCCATTTAAGTGGTTTGATTTTTTTTTTCTGGTGCATAAAATGACCCCCGCAGACCCCTAGTTTAGGAGATATAACCATTTTAGTGTTTTGAATTTTTTTTTTCGGGTGCATAAAATGACCCCCGCAGAAGCCTATTTTATTAGATATAGACATTTTAGTGTTTTGAATTCTCTTTCCTGGTGCATAATATGACCCCTGCAGACGTCTAGTTCAGGAGATATAGCTATTTTTGTGTTTTGAATGTTTTTTTTCCTGCTGCATTAAATGACCCCTGCAGACGCCTAGTTTAGGAGATATAGCCATTTTAGTGTTTTGATTTTTTTTTTCTGGTGCATAAAATAACCCCCGCTGACGATTAGTTTAGGAGATGTAGCCATTTTAGTGTTTTGAATTTTCTTTTTCTGGTGCATAAAATGACCC
The DNA here is from genome assembly GCA_963966105.1 of Volucella zonaria. Lineage (NCBI taxonomy): Eukaryota > Metazoa > Arthropoda > Insecta > Diptera > Syrphidae > Volucella > Volucella zonaria. The sequence goes on along the minus strand of CAWYQB010000254.1, from coordinate 7,562,083 downwards.
CCGCAGACGCCTAGCTTAGGAGATATAGCCATTTTAGTGTTTGGATTTTTTTCTTTCTGATTTTGAAATTTTTTTTTCGGGTGCATAAAATGACCCCCGCAGAAGCCTAGTTTATTAGATATATCCATTTTAGTGTTTTGAATTTTCTTTCCTGGTGCATAATATGACCCCCGCAGACGTCTAGTTCAGGAGATATAGCTATTTTTGTGTTTTGAATGTTTTTTTTCCTGCTGCATTAAACGACCCCCGCAGACGACTAGTTTGGGAGATATAGCCATTTTAGTGTTTTGAATGTTTTTTTCTGGTGCATAATATGACACCAGCAGACCCCTAGTTGAGGAAATATAGCCATTTTAGTGTTTTGATTGTTTTTTTGCTGGTGCATAAAATGACCCCCGCAGACCGCTAGTTTAGGAGATACAGCCATTTTAGTGTTTTGATTTTTTTTTTCTGGTGCATGAAATGACCCCCGCAGACCCCTACTTTAGGAAATATAACCATTTTAGTGTTTTGAGTTTTTTTTTTCTGGTACATAATATGACCCCCGCAGACCCCTAGTTTAGGAGATATAGCCATTTTAGTGTTTTGAATTTTTTTTTCTGGTGCATAATATGACCCCCGCAGACCACTAGTTCAGGAGATATAGCCATTTTTGTGTTTTGATTTTTTTTTCTGGTGCATAAAATGACCCCGCAGACCCCTAGTTTAGGAGATACCCAATTTAGGGTTTTGAATATTTTTTCTGGTGCATAATATGACCCCCGCAGACGACTAGTTTAGAAGATATAGCCATTTTAGTGTTTTGAATGTTTTTTTCTGGTGCATAATATGACCCCCGCAGACCACTAGTTCAGGAGATATAGCCATTTTTGTGTTTTGATTTTTTTTTCTAGTGCATAAAATGACCCCGCAGACCCCTAGTTTAGGAGATACCCAATTTAGGGTTTTGAATATTTTTTCTGGTGCATAATATGACCCCCGCAGACCCCTAGTTTAGGAGATATAACCATTTTAGTGTTTTGAATTTTTTTTTTCGGGTGCATAAAATGACCCCCGCAGAAGCCTATTTTATTAGATATAGACATTTTAGTGTTTTGAATTCTCTTTCCTGGTGCATAATATGACCCATGCAGACGTCTAGTTCAGGAGATATAGCTATTTTTGTGTTTTGAATGTTTTTTTTCCTGCTGCATTAAATGACCCCCGCAGACGCCTAGTTTAGGAGATATAGCCATTTTAGTGTTTTGAATGTTTTTTTCTGGTGCATAATATAACACCAGCAGACCCCTAGTTGAGGAGATATAGCCATTTTAGTGTTTTGATTGTTTTTTTTCTGGTGCATAAAATGACCCCCGTAGAATCCTAGTTTAGGAGATACAGTCATTTTAGTGTTTTGATTTTTTTTTCTGGTGCATAATATGACCCCCGCAGACCCCTAGTTCAGGAGATATAGCCATTTTAGTGTTATGAATATTTTTTTCTGGTGCATAATATGACCCCCGCAGACGACGAGTTTAGGAGTTATAGCCATTTTTGTGTTTTGAAGGTTTTTTTTTTCCTGCTGCATAAAATGACCCCCGCAGACGGCTAGCTTAGGAGAAATAGCCATTTTAGTGTTTGGATTTTTTTTTTCTGGTGCATAATATGACGACCGCAGACGATAAGATTAGGAGATATAGCCATTTTAGTGTTCTGAATTTTTTTTTCTGGTGCATAAAATTACCCCCGCAGACGCCTAGCTTATTAGATATATCCATTTTGAGTTGGTAGTTTTTTCTTTCTGATTTTGAGTTTTTTTTTTCGGGTGCATAAAATGACTCCCGCAGACCGCTGTTTAGGAGATATAGCCATTTTAATGTTTTGAATGTTTTTTTCTGGTGCAAAAAATGACCCCCGCAGACGCCTACTTTAGGAGATATAGCAATTTTAGTGTTCTGAATGTTTTTTTTCTGGTGCATAAAATGACCCCCGCAGACGCCACGCTTAGGAGAAATAGCCATTTTAGTGTTTGGATTTTTTTTTTTTGGTGCATAATATGACGACCGCAGACGATTAGTTTAGGAGAAATGGAGAAATAGCCATTTTAGTGTTTGGATTTTTTTTTTCTGGTGCATAATATGACGGACGCAGACGATAAGTTTAGGAGATATAGCCATTTTAGTGTTCTGAATTTTTTTTTTCTGGTGCATAAAATAACCCCCGCAGACGCCTAGCTTATTAGATATAGCCATTTTATGTTGGGAGTTTTTTCTTGCTGATTTTGAGTTTTTTTTTTCGGGTGCATAAAATGACCCCCGCAGACCGCTAGTTTAGGAGATATAGCCATTTTAATGTTTTGAATGTTTTTTTCTGGTGCATGAAATAACCCCCGCAGACGCCTAGCTTAGGAGATATAGCCATTTTAGTGTTTGGATTTTTTTCTTTCTGATTTTGAAATTTTTTTTTCGGGTGCATAAAATGACCCCCGCAGAAGCCTAGTTTATTAGATATAGCCATTTCAGTGTTTTGAATTTTCTTTCCTGGTGCATAATATGCCCCCGCAGACGTCAAGTTCAGGAGATATAGCTATTTTTGTGTTTTGAAAGTTTTTTTTCCTGCTGCATTAAATGACCCCCGCAGACGCCTAGTTTAGGAGATATAGCCATTTTAGTGTTTTGAATGTTTTTTTCTGGTGCATAATATGACAACAGCAGACCCCTAGTGGAGGAGATATAGCCATTTTAGTGTTTTGATTGTTTTTTTTCTGGTGCATAAAATGACCCCCGCAGACCCCTAGTTTAGGAGATACAGCCATTTAAGTGGTTTGATTTTTTTTTTCTGGTGCATAAAATGACCCCCGCAGACCCCTAGTTTAGGAGATATAACCATTTTAGTGGTTTGAATTTTTTTTTTCGGGTGCATAAAATGACCCCCGCAGAAGCCTATTTTATTAGATATAGACATTTTAGTGTTTTGAATTCTCTTTCCTGGTGCATAATATGACACCTGCAGACGTCTAGTTCAGGAGATATAGCTATTTTTGTGTTTTGAATGTTTTTTTTCCTGCTGCATTAAATGACCCCTGCAGACGCCTAGTTTAGGAGATATAGCCATTTTAGTGTTTTGATTTTTTTTTTCTGGTGCATAAAATAACCTCCGCTGACGATTAGTTTAGGAGATGTAGCCATTTTAGTGTTTTGAATTTTCTTTTTCTGGTGCATAAAATGACCCCCGCAGACGCCTAGCTTAGGAGATATAGCCATTTTAGTGTTTGGATTTGTTTCTTTCTGATTTTGAAATTTTTTTTTCGGGTGCATAAAATGACCCCCGCAGAAGCCTAGTTTATTAGATATATCCATTTTAGTGTTTTGAATTTTCTTTCCTGGTGCATAATATGACCCCCGCAGACGTCTAGTTCAGGAGATATAGCTATTTTTGTGTTTTGAATGTTTTTTTTCCTGCTGCATTAAACGACCCCCGCAGACGACTAGTTTAGGAGATATAGCCATTTTAGTGTTTTGAATGTTTTTTTCTGGTGCATAATATGACACCAGCAGACCCCTAGTTGAGGAGATATAGCCATTTTAGTGTTTTGATTGTTTTTTTGCTGGTGCATAAAATGACCCCCGCAGACCGCTAGTTTAGGAGATACAGCCATTTTAGTGTTTTGATTTTTTTTTTCTGGTGCATGAAATGACCCCCGCAGACCCCTACTTTAGGAAATATAACCATTTTAGTGTTTTGAGTTTTTTTTTCTGGTACATAATATGACCCCCGCAGACCCCTAGTTTAGGAGATATAGCCATTTTAGTGTTTTGATTGTTTTTTTGCTGGTGCATAAAATGACCCCCGCAGACCGCTAGTTTAGGAGATACAGCCATTTTAGTGTTTTGATTTTTTTTTTCTGGTGCATGAAATGACCCCCGCAGACCCCTACTTTAGGAAATATAACCATTTTAGTGTTTTGAATTTTTTTTTCTGGTGCATAATATGACCCCCGCAGACCACTAGTTCAGGAGATATAGCCATTTTTGTGTTTTGATTTTTTTTCTGGTGCATAAAATGACCCCGCAGACCCCTAGTTTAGGAGATACCCAATTTAGGGTTTTGAATATTTTTTCTGGTGCATAATATGACCCCCGCAGACGACTAGTTTAGAAGATATAGCCATTTTAGTGTTTTGAATGTTTTTTTCTGGTGCATAATATGACCCCCGCAGACGACTCGTTCAGGAGATATAGCCATTTTTGTGTTTTGATTTTTTTTTTCTGGTGCATAAAATGACTTTCGCAGACCCCTAGTTTAGGAGATATAGCCATTTTAGGGTTTTGAATATTTTTTTCTGGTGCATAAAATTACCCCCGCAGACGCCTAGCTTATTAGATATATCCATTTTGAGTTGGGAGTTTTTTCTTTCTGATTTTGAGTTTTTTTTTTCGGGTGCATAAAATGACTCCCGCAGACCGCTGTTTAGGAGATATAGCCATTTTAATGTTTTGAATGTTTTTTTCTGGTGCATAAAATGACCCCCGCAGACGCCTACTTTAGGAGATATAGCAATTTTAGTGTTCTGAATGTTTTTTTTCTGGTGCATAAAATGACCCCCGCAGACGCCACGCTTAGGAGAAATAGCCATTTTAGTGTTTGGATTTATTTTTTTTGGTGCATAATATGACGACCGCAGACGATAAGATTAGGAGATATAGCCATTTTAGTGTTCTGAATTTTTTTTTTCTGGTGCATAAAATTACCCCCGCAGACGCCTAGCTTATTAGATATATCCATTTTGAGTTGGGAGTTTTTTCTTTCTGATTTTGAGTTTTTTTTTTCGGGTGCATAAAATGACTCCCGCAGACCGCTGTTTAGGAGATATAGCCATTTTAATGTTTTGAATGTTTTTTTCTGGTGCATAAAATGACCCCCGCAGACGCCTACTTTAGGAGATATAGCAATTTTAGTGTTCTGAATGTTTTTTTTCTGGTGCATAAAATGACCCCCGCAGACGCCACGCTTAGGAGAAATAGCCATTTTAGTGTTTGGATTTTTTTTTTTTGGTGCATAATATGACGACCGCAGACGATTAGTTTAGGAGAAATGGAGAAATAGCCATTTTAGTGTTTGGATTTTTTTTTTCTGGTGCATAATATGACGGCCGCAGACGATAAGTTTAGGAGATATAGCCATTTTAGTGTTCTGAATTTTTTTTTTCTGGTGCATAAAATAACCCCCGCAGACGCCTAGCTTATTAGATATAGCCATTTTGTGTTGGGAGTTTTTTCTTGCTGATTTTGAGTTTTTTTTTTCGGGTGCATAAAATGACCCCCGCAGACCGCTAGTTTAGGAGATATAGCCATTTTAATGTTTTGAATGTTTTTTTCTGGTGCATGAAATAACCCCCGCAGACGCTTAGCTTAGGAGAAATAGCCATTTTAGTGTTTGGATTTTTTTTTTTGGTGCATAATATGACGACCGCAGACGATTAGTTTAGGAGATATAGCCATTTTAGTGTTTTGAATGTTTTTTTTCCTGCTGCATTAAATGACCCCCGCAGACGCCTAGTTTAGGAGATATAGCCATTTTAGTGTTTTGAATGTTTTTTTCTGGTGCATAATATAACACCAGCAGACCCCTAGTTGAGGAGATATAGCCATTTTAGTGTTTTGAATGTTTTTTTTCCTGCTGCATTAAATGACCCCCGCAGACGCCTAGCTTAGGAGATATAGCCATTTTAGTGTTTGGATTTTTTTCTTTCTGATTTTGAAATTTTTTTTTCGGGTGCATAAAATGACCCCCGCAGAAGCCTAGTTTATTAGATATAGCCATTTCAGTGTTTTGAATTTTCTTTCCTGGTGCATAATATGCCCCCGCAGACGTCTAGTTCAGGAGATATAGCTATTTTTGTGTTTTGAATGTTTTTTTTCCTGCTGCATTAAATGACCCCCGCAGACGCCTAGTTTAGGAGATATAGCCATTTTAGTGTTTTGAATGTTTTTTTCTGGTGCATAATATAACACCAGCAGACCCCTAGTTGAGGAGATATAGCCATTTTAGTGTTTTGATTGTTTTTTTTCTGGTGCATAAAATGACCCCCGTAGAATCCTAGTTTAGGAGATACAGTCATTTTAGTGTTTTGATTTTTTTTTCTGGTGCATAATATGACCCCCGCAGACCCCTAGTTCAGGAGATATAGCCATTTTAGTGTTATGAATATTTTTTTCTGGTGCATAATATGACCCCCGCAGACGACGAGTTTAGGAGTTATAGCCATTTTTGTGTTTTGAAGGTTTTTTTTTTCCTGCTGCATAAAATGACCCCCGCAGACGGCTAGCTTAGGAGAAATAGCCATTTTAGTGTTTGGATTTTTTTTTTCTGGTGCATAATATGACGACCGCAGACGATAAGATTAGGAGATATAGCCATTTTAGTGTTCTGAATTTTTTTTTCTGGTGCATAAAATTACCCCCGCAGACGCCTAGCTTATTAGATATATCCATTTTGAGTTGGTAGTTTTTTCTTTCTGATTTTGAGTTTTTTTTTTCGGGTGCATAAAATGACTCCCGCAGACCGCTGTTTAGGAGATATAGCCATTTTAATGTTTTGAATGTTTTTTTCTGGTGCAAAAAATGACCCCCGCAGACGCCTACTTTAGGAGATATAGCAATTTTAGTGTTCTGAATGTTTTTTTTCTGGTGCATAAAATGACCCCCGCAGACGCCACGCTTAGGAGAAATAGCCATTTTAGTGTTTGGATTTTTTTTTTTTGGTGCATAATATGACGACCGCAGACGATTAGTTTAGGAGAAATGGAGAAATAGCCATTTTAGTGTTTGGATTTTTTTTTTCTGGTGCATAATATGACGGACGCAGACGATAAGTTTAGGAGATATAGCCATTTTAGTGTTCTGAATTTTTTTTTTCTGGTGCATAAAATAACCCCCGCAGACGCCTAGCTTATTAGATATAGCCATTTTATGTTGGGAGTTTTTTCTTGCTGATTTTGAGTTTTTTTTTTCGGGTGCATAAAATGACCCCCGCAGACCGCTAGTTTAGGAGATATAGCCATTTTAATGTTTTGAATGTTTTTTTCTGGTGCATGAAATAACCCCCGCAGACGCCTAGCTTAGGAGATATAGCCATTTTAGTGTTTGGATTTTTTTCTTTCTGATTTTGAAATTTTTTTTTCGGGTGCATAAAATGACCCCCGCAGAAGCCTAGTTTATTAGATATAGCCATTTCAGTGTTTTGAATTTTCTTTCCTGGTGCATAATATGCCCCCGCAGACGTCAAGTTCAGGAGATATAGCTATTTTTGTGTTTTGAAAGTTTTTTTTCCTGCTGCATTAAATGACCCCCGCAGACGCCTAGTTTAGGAGATATAGCCATTTTAGTGTTTTGAATGTTTTTTTCTGGTGCATAATATGACAACAGCAGACCCCTAGTGGAGGAGATATAGCCATTTTAGTGTTTTGATTGTTTTTTTTCTGGTGCATAAAATGACCCCCGCAGACCCCTAGTTTAGGAGATACAGCCATTTAAGTGGTTTGATTTTTTTTTTCTGGTGCATAAAATGACCCCCGCAGACCCCTAGTGTAGGAGATATAACCATTTTAGTGGTTTGAATTTTTTTTTTCGGGTGCATAAAATGACCCCCGCAGAAGCCTATTTTATTAGATATAGACATTTTAGTGTTTTGAATTCTCTTTCCTGGTGCATAATATGACACCTGCAGACGTCTAGTTCAGGAGATATAGCTATTTTTGTGTTTTGAATGTTTTTTTTCCTGCTGCATTAAATGACCCCTGCAGACGCCTAGTTTAGGAGATATAGCCATTTTAGTGTTTTGATTTTTTTTTTCTGGTGCATAAAATAACCTCCGCTGACGATTAGTTTAGGAGATGTAGCCATTTTAGTGTTTTGAATTTTCTTTTTCTGGTGCATAAAATGACCCCCGCAGACGCCTAGCTTAGGAGATATAGCCATTTTAGTGTTTGGATTTGTTTCTTTCTGATTTTGAAATTTTTTTTTCGGGTGCATAAAATGACCCCCGCAGAAGCCTAGTTTATTAGATATATCCATTTTAGTGTTTTGAATTTTCTTTCCTGGTGCATAATATGACCCCCGCAGACGTCTAGTTCAGGAGATATAGCTATTTTTGTGTTTTGAATGTTTTTTTTCCTGCTGCATTAAACGACCCCCGCAGACGACTAGTTTAGGAGATATAGCCATTTTAGTGTTTTGAATGTTTTTTTCTGGTGCATAATATGACACCAGCAGACCCCTAGTTGAGGAGATATAGCCATTTTAGTGTTTTGATTGTTTTTTTGCTGGTGCATAAAATGACCCCCGCAGACCGCTAGTTTAGGAGATACAGCCATTTTAGTGTTTTGATTTTTTTTTTCTGGTGCATGAAATGACCCCCGCAGACCCCTACTTTAGGAAATATAACCATTTTAGTGTTTTGAGTTTTTTTTTCTGGTACATAATATGACCCCCGCAGACCCCTAGTTTAGGAGATATAGCCATTTTAGTGTTTTGATTGTTTTTTTGCTGGTGCATAAAATGACCCCCGCAGACCGCTAGTTTAGGAGATACAGCCATTTTAGTGTTTTGATTTTTTTTTTCTGGTGCATGAAATGACCCCCGCAGACCCCTACTTTAGGAAATATAACCATTTTAGTGTTTTGAATTTTTTTTTCTGGTGCATAATATGACCCCCGCAGACCACTAGTTCAGGAGATATAGCCATTTTTGTGTTTTGATTTTTTTTCTGGTGCATAAAATGACCCCGCAGACCCCTAGTTTAGGAGATACCCAATTTAGGGTTTTGAATATTTTTTCTGGTGCATAATATGACCCCCGCAGACGACTAGTTTAGAAGATATAGCCATTTTAGTGTTTTGAATGTTTTTTTCTGGTGCATAATATGACCCCCGCAGACGACTCGTTCAGGAGATATAGCCATTTTTGTGTTTTGATTTTTTTTTTCTGGTGCATAAAATGACTTTCGCAGACCCCTAGTTTAGGAGATATAGCCATTTTAGGGTTTTGAATATTTTTTTCTGGTGCATAAAATTACCCCCGCAGACGCCTAGCTTATTAGATATATCCATTTTGAGTTGGGAGTTTTTTCTTTCTGATTTTGAGTTTTTTTTTTCGGGTGCATAAAATGACTCCCGCAGACCGCTGTTTAGGAGATATAGCCATTTTAATGTTTTGAATGTTTTTTTCTGGTGCATAAAATGACCCCCGCAGACGCCTACTTTAGGAGATATAGCAATTTTAGTGTTCTGAATGTTTTTTTTCTGGTGCATAAAATGACCCCCGCAGACGCCACGCTTAGGAGAAATAGCCATTTTAGTGTTTGGATTTATTTTTTTTGGTGCATAATATGACGACCGCAGACGATAAGATTAGGAGATATAGCCATTTTAGTGTTCTGAATTTTTTTTTTCTGGTGCATAAAATTACCCCCGCAGACGCCTAGCTTATTAGATATATCCATTTTGAGTTGGGAGTTTTTTCTTTCTGATTTTGAGTTTTTTTTTTCGGGTGCATAAAATGACTCCCGCAGACCGCTGTTTAGGAGATATAGCCATTTTAATGTTTTGAATGTTTTTTTCTGGTGCATAAAATGACCCCCGCAGACGCCTACTTTAGGAGATATAGCAATTTTAGTGTTCTGAATGTTTTTTTTCTGGTGCATAAAATGACCCCCGCAGACGCCACGCTTAGGAGAAATAGCCATTTTAGTGTTTGGATTTTTTTTTTTTGGTGCATAATATGACGACCGCAGACGATTAGTTTAGGAGAAATGGAGAAATAGCCATTTTAGTGTTTGGATTTTTTTTTTCTGGTGCATAATATGACGGCCGCAGACGATAAGTTTAGGAGATATAGCCATTTTAGTGTTCTGAATTTTTTTTTTCTGGTGCATAAAATAACCCCCGCAGACGCCTAGCTTATTAGATATAGCCATTTTGTGTTGGGAGTTTTTTCTTGCTGATTTTGAGTTTTTTTTTTCGGGTGCATAAAATGACCCCCGCAGACCGCTAGTTTAGGAGATATAGCCATTTTAATGTTTTGAATGTTTTTTTCTGGTGCATGAAATAACCCCCGCAGACGCTTAGCTTAGGAGAAATAGCCATTTTAGTGTTTGGATTTTTTTTTTTGGTGCATAATATGACGACCGCAGACGATTAGTTTAGGAGATATAGCCATTTTAGTGTTTTGAATTTTCTTTTTCTGGTGCATAAAATGACCCCCGCAGACGCCTAGCTTAGGAGATATAGCCATTTTAGTGTTTGGATTTTTTTCTTTCTGATTTTGAAATTTTTTTTTCGGGTGCATAAAATGACCCCCGCAGAAGCCTAGTTTATTAGATATAGCCATTTCAGTGTTTTGAATTTTCTTTCCTGGTGCATAATATGCCCCCGCAGACGTCTAGTTCAGGAGATATAGCTATTTTTGTGTTTTGAAAGTTTTTTTTCCTGCTGCATTAAATGACCCCCGCAGACGCCTAGTTTAGGAGATATAGCCATTTTAGTGTTTTGAATGTTTTTTTCTGGTGCATAATATGACACAAGCAGACCCCTAGTTGAGGAGATATAGCCATTTTAGTGTTTTGATTGTTTTTTTTCTGGTGCAAAAAATGACCCCCGCAGACCCCTAGTTTAGGAGATACAGAAATTTAAGTGTTTTGATTTTTTTTTCTGGTGCATAAAATGACCCCCGCAGACCCCTAGTTTAGGAGATATAACCATTTTAGTGGTTTGAATTTTTTTTTTCGGGTGCATAAAATGACCCCCGCAGAAGCCTATTTTATTAGATATAGCCATTTTAGTGTTTTGAATTCTCTTTCCTGGTGCATAATATGACCCCTGCAGACGTCTAGTTCAGGAGATATAGCTATTTTTGTGTTTTGAATGTTTTTTTTCCTGCTGCATTAAATGACCCCTGCAGACGCCTAGTTTAGGAGATATAGCCATTTTAGTGTTTTGATTTTTTTTTTCTGGTGCATAAAATAACCTCCGCTGACGATTAGTTTAGGAGATGTAGCCATTTTAGTGTTTTGAATTTTCTTTTTCTGGTGCATAAAATGACCCCCGCAGACGCCTAGCTTAGGAGATATAGCCATTTTAGTGTTTGGATTTTTTTCTTTCTGATTTTGAAATTTTTTTTTCGGGTGCATAAAATGACCCCCGCAGAAGCCTAGTTTATTAGATATATCCATTTTAGTGTTTTGAATTTACTTTCCTGGTGCATAATATGACCCCCGCAGACGTCTAGTTCAGGAGATATAGCTATTTTTGTGTTTTGAATGTTTTTTTTCCTGCTGCATTAAACGACCCCCGCAGACGACTAGTTTAGGAGATATAGCCATTTTAGTGTTTTGAATGTTTTTTTCTGGTGCATAATATGACACCAGCAGACCCCTAGTTGAGGAGATATAGCCATTTTAGTGTTTTGATTGTTTTTTTGCTGGTGCATAAAATGACCCCCGCAGACCGCTAGTTTAGGAGATACAGCCATTTTAGTGTTTTGATTTTTTTTTTCTGGTGCATAAAATGACCCCCGCAGACCCATAGTTTAGGAAATATAACCATTTTAGTGTTTTGAGTTTTTTTTTTCTGGTACATAATATGACCCCCGCAGACCCCTAGTTTAGGAGATATAGCCATTTTAGTGTTTTGAATTTTTTTTTCTGGTGCATAATATGACCCCCGCAGACCACTAGTTCAGGAGATATAGCCATTTTTGTGTTTTGATTTTTTTTTCTGGTGCATAAAATGACCCCGCAGACCCCTAGTTTAGGAGATACCCAATTTAGGGTTTTGAATATTTTTTCTGGTGCATAATATGACCCCCGCAGACGACTAGTTTAGAAGATATAGCCATTTTAGTGTTTTGAATGTTTTTTTCTGGTGCATAATATGACCCCCGCAGACGACTCGTTCAGGAGATATAGCCATTTTTGTGTTTTGATTTTTTTTTTCTGGTGCATAAAATGACTTTCGCAGACCCCTAGTTTAGGAGATATAGCCATTTTAGGGTTTTGAATATTTTTTTCTGGTGCATAATATGACCCCCGCAGACGACTAGTTCAGGAGATATAGCCATTTTTGTGTTTTGATTTTTTTTTCTGGTGCATAAAATGACCCCCGCAGACCCTTAGTTTAGGAGATAGCCATTTTAGGGTTTTGAATATTTTTTCTGGTGCATAATATGACCCCCGCAGACGACTAGTTTAGGAGGTATAGCCATTTGAGTGTTTTGAATGTTTTTTTCTGGTGCATAATATGACCCCCGCAGACGACTCGTTCAGGAGATATAGCCATTTTTGTGTTTTGATTTTTTTTTTCTGGTGCATAAAATGACTTTCGCAGACCCCTAGTTTAGGAGATATAGCCATTTTAGGGTTTTGAATATTTTTTTCTGGTGCATAATATGACCCCCGCAGACGACTAGTTCAGGAGATATAGCCATTTTTGTGTTTTGATTTTGTTTTTCTGGTGCATAGAATGACCTCCGCAGACCCCTAGTTTAGGAGATATAGCCATTTTAGGGTTTTGGATGTTTTTTTTCTGGTGCATAAAATGACCCCCGCAGACGTCTAGCTTAGGATATATATCCATTTTAGTGTATGAATTTTTTTCTTTCTGATTTTGAAATTTTTTTTTCGTGTGCATAAAATGACCCCCGCAGACCGCTTATTTAGGGCAGATAGCCATTTAATTGTTTTGAATGTTTTTTTTCTGGTGCATAAAATGACCCCCACAGACGATTAGTTCATGAGATATAGCCATTTTTGGGTTTTGAATGTTGTTTTTCTGGTGCATAAAATGACTCCCGTAGACGCCTAGTTTAGGAGATATATCCATTTTAATGTTTTGAATTTTTTTTTCTGGTGCATAACATAACCCCCGCAGACGACTAGTTCATGAGATATAGCCATTTTTGTGTTTTGAATGTTTTTTTTCCTGGTGCATTAAATGACCCCCGCAGTCGCTTAGTTTAGGAGATATAGCCATTTTAGTGTTTTGAATGTTTTTTTCTGGTGCATAAAATGACACCAGCAGACCCCTAGTTGAGGAGATATAGCCATTTTAGAGTTTTGAATTTTTTTTTGTGGTGCAGAATATGACCCCCGCAGACGACTAGCTTAGGAGAAATAGCCATTTTAGTGTTTGGATTTTTTTTTTCTGGTGCATAATATGACAACGGCAGACGATTAGTTTAGGAGATATAGTCATTTCAGTGTTTTGAATTTTTTTTTTCTGGTGCATAAAATGACCCCCGCAGACCGCTAGTTTAGGTGATATAGGCATTTTAGTGTTTTGAATGTTTTTTTCTGGTGCATAAAATGACTCCCGCAGACGCCTAGTTTAGGAGATATATCCATTTTAATGTTTTGATTTTTTTTTTCTGGTGCATAATATGACCCCCGCAGACGACTAGTTCATGAGATATAGCCATTTTTGTGTTTTGAATGTTTTTTTTCCTGCTGCATTAAATGACCCCCGCAGACGCCTAGTTTAAGAGATATAGCCATTTTAGTGTTTTGAATGTTTTTTTCTGGTGCATAATATGACACCAGCAGACCCCTAGTTGAGGAGATATAGCCATTTTAGTGTTTTGAATTTTTTTTTCTGGTGAATAATATGACCCCCGCAGACACCTAGTTCAGGAGATATAGCCATTTTAGTGTTATGAATATTTTTTGCTGTTGCATAATATGACCCCCGCAGACGACGAGTTTAGGAGTTATAGCCATTTTTGTGTTTTGAATGTTTTTTTTTCCTGATGCATAAAATGACCCCCGCAGACGCCTAGCTTAGGAGAAATAGCCATTTTAGTGTTTGGATTTTTTTTTTCTGGTGCATAAAATGACCTCCGCTGACGATTAGTTTATGAGATATAGCCATTTTAGTGTTTGGAATGTTTTTTTCTGGTGCATAATATGACGACCGCAGACGATTAGTTTAGGAGATATAGCCATTTTAGTGTTTTGAATTTTCTTTTTCTGTTGCATAAAATGACCCCCGCAGACGCCTAGCTTAGGACATATAGCCATTTTAGTGTTTGGATTTTTTTCTTTCTGATTTTGAAATTTTTTTTTCGGGTGCATAAAATGACCCCCGCAGAAGCCTAGTTTATTAGATATAGCCATTTCAGTGTTTTGAATTTTCTTTCCTGGTGCATAATATGCCCCCGCAGACGTCTAGTTCAGGAGATATAGCTATTTTTGTGTTTTGAAAGTTTTTTTTCCTGCTGCATTAAATGACCCCCGCAGACGCCTAGTTTAGGAGATATAGCCATTTTAGTGTTTTGAATGTTTTTTTCTGGTGCATAATATGACACAAGCAGACCCCTAGTTGAGGAGATATAGCCATTTTAGTGTTTTGATTGTTTTTTTTCTGGTGCATAAAATGACCCCCGCAGACCCCTAGTTTAGGAGATACAGCCATTTAAGTGTTTTGATTTTTTTTTTCTGGTGCATAAAATGACCCCCGCAGACCCCTAGTTTAGGAGATATAACCATTTTAGTGTTTTGAATTTTTTTTTTCGGGTGCATAAAATGACCCCCGCAGAAGCCTATTTTATTAGATATAGCCATTTTAGTGTTTTGAATTCTCTTTCCTGGTGCATAATATGACCCCTGCAGACGTCTAGTTCAGGAGATATAGCTATTTTTGTGTTTTGAATGTTTTTTTTCCTGCTGCATTAAATGACCTATGCAGACGCCTAGTTTAGGAGATATAGCCATTTTAGTGTTTTGATTTTTTTTTTCTGGTGCATAAAATAACCTCCGCTGACGATTAGTTTAGGAGATGTAGCCATTTTAGTGTTTTGAATTTTCTTTTTCTGGTGCATAAAATGACCCCCGCAGACGCCTAGCTTAGGAGATATAGCCATTTTAGTGTTTGGATTTTTTTCTTTCTGATTTTGAAATTTTTTTTTCGGGTGCATAAAATGACCCCCGCAGAAGCCTAGTTTATTAGATATATCCATTTTAGTGTTTTGAATTTTCTTTCCTGGTGCATAATATGACCCCCGCAAACGTCTAGTTCAGGAGATATAGCTATTTTTTTGTTTTGAATGTTTTTTTTCCTGCTGCATTAAACGACCCCCGCAGACGACTAGTTTAGGAGATATAGCCATTTTAGTGTTTTGAATGTTTTTTTCTGGTGCATAATATGACACCAGCAGACCCCTAGTTGAGGAGATATAGCCATTTTAGTGTTTTGATTGTTTTTTTGCTGGTGCATAAAATGACCCCCGCAGACCGCTAGTTTAGGAGATACAGCCATTTTAGTGTTTTGATTTTTTTTTTCTGGTGCATAAAATGACCCCCGCAGACCCCTAGTTTAGGAAATATAACCATTTTAGTGTTTTGAGTTTTTTTTTTCTGGTACATAATATGACCCCCGCAGACCCCTAGTTTAGGAGATATAGCCATTTTAGTGTTTTGAATTTTTTTTTCTGGTGCATAATATGACCCCCGCAGACCACTAGTTCAGGAGATAAAGCCATTTTTGTGTTTTGATTTTTTTTTCTGGTGCATAAAATGACCCCGCAGACCCCTAGTTTAGGAGATACCCAATTTAGGGTTTTGAATATTTTTTCTGGTGCATAATATGACCCCCGCAGACGACTAGTTCAGGAGATATAGCCATTTTTGTGTTTTGATTTTTTTTTTCTGGTGCATAAAATGACCCCCGCAGACGACTCGTTCAGGAGATATAGCCATTTTTGTGTTTTGATTTTTTTTTTCTGGTGCATAATATGACCCCCGCAGACGACTCGTTCAGGAGATATAGCCATTTTTGTGTTTTGATTTTTTTTTTCTGGTGCATAAAATGACTTTCGCAGACCCCTAGTTTAGGAGATATAGCCATTTTAGGGTTTTGAATATTTTTTTCTGGTGCATAATATGACCCCCGCAGACGACTAGTTCAGGAGATATAGCCATTTTTGTGTTTTGATTTTTTTTTCTGGTGCATAAAATGACTTTCGCAGACCCCTAGTTTAGGAGATATAGCCATTTTAGGGTTTTGAATATTTTTTCTGGTGCATAATATGACCCCCGCAGACGACTAGTTTAGGAGGTATAGCCATTTTAGTGTTTTGAATGTTTTTTTCTGGTGCATAATATGACCCCCGCAGACGACTAGTTCAGGAGATGTAGCCATTTTTGTGTTTTGATTTTTTTTTTCTGGTACATAGAATGACCTCCGGAGACCCCTAGTTTAGGAGATATAGCCATTTTAGGGTTTTGAATGTTTTTTTTCTGGTGCATAAAATGACCCCCGCAGACGTCTAGCTTAGGATATATATCCATTTTAGTGTATGAATTTTTTTCTTTCTGATTTTGAAATTTTTTTTTCGTGTGCATAAAATGACCCCCGCAGACCCCTAATTTAGGGCAGATAGCCATTTAATTGTTTTGAATGTTTTTTTTCTGGTGCGTAAAATGACCCCCACAGACGATTAGTTCATGAGATATAGCCATTTTTGGGTTTTGAAAGTTTTTTTTCTGGTGCATAAAATGACTCCCGTAGACGCCTAGTTTAGGAGATATATCCATTTTAATGTTTTGAATTTTTTTTTCTGGTGCATAACATAACCCCCGCCAACAACTAGTTCATGAGATATAGCCATTTTTGTGTTTTGAATGTTTTTTTTCCTGGTGCATTAAATGACCCCCGCAGTCGCCTAGTTTAGGAGATATAGCCATTTTAGTGTTTTGAATGTTTTTTTCTGGTGCATAATATGACACCAGCAGACCCCTAGTTGAGGAGATATAGCCATTTTAGAGTTTTGAATTTTTTTTTGTGGTGCAGAATATGACCCCCGCAGACGACTAGCTTAGGAGAAATAGCCATTTTAGTGTTTGGATTTTTTTTTTCTGGTGCATAATATGACGACGGCAGACGATTAGTTTAGGAGATATAGTCATTTCAGTGTTTTGAATTTTTTTTTTCTGGTGCATAAAATGACCCCCGCAGACCGCTAGTTTAGGGGATATAGCCATTTTAGTGTTTTGAATGTTTTTTTTCTGGTGCATAAAATGACTCCCCCAGACGCCTAGTTTAGGAGATATATCCATTTTAATGTTTTGAATTTTTTTTTCTAGTGCATAATATGACGCCCGCAGACGACTAGTTCAGGAGATATAGCCATTTTTGTGTTTTGAATGTTTTTTTTCCTGCTGCATTAAATGACCTCCGCAGAAGCCTAGTTTAGGAGATATGGCAATTTTAGTGTTTTGAATGTTTTTCTCTGGTGCATAATATGGCACCAGCAGACGCCTAGTTTAGGAGATATATCCATTTTAATGTTTTGATTTTTTTTTTCTGGTGCATAATATGACCCCCGCAGACGACTAGTTCATGAGATATAGCCATTTTAGTGATTTGAATGTTTTTTTCTGGTGCATAATATGACCCCCGCAGACGATTAGTTTAGGAGATGTAGCCATTTTAGTGTTTTGAATGTTTTTTTCTGGTGCATAATATGACGACCGCAGACGATTAGTTTAGGAGATATAGCCATTTTAGTGTTTTGAATTTTCTTTTTCTGTTGCATAAAATGACCCCCGCAGACGCCTAGCTTAGGACATATAGCCATTTTAGTGTTTGGATTTTTTTCTTTCTGATTTTGAAATTTTTTTTTCGGGTGCATAAAATGACCCCCGCAGAAGCCTATTTTATTAGATATAGCCATTTTAGTGTTTTGAATTATCTTTCCTGGTGCATAATATGACCCCCGCAGACGTCTAGTTCAGGAGATATAGCTATTTTTGTGTTTTGAATGTTTTTTTCCCTGCTGCATTAACTGACCCCCGCAGACACCTAGTTCAGGAGATATAGCCATTTTAGTGTTATGAATATTTTTTGCTGGTGCATAATATGACCCCCGCAGACGACGAGTTTAGGAGTTATACCCATTTTTGTGTTTTGAATGTTTTGTTTTCCTGCTGCATAAAATGACCCCCGCAGACGACTAGCTTAGGAGAAATAGCCATTTTAGTGTTTGGATTTTTTTTTCTGGTGCATAATATGACGACCGCATACGATAAGTTTAGGAGATATAGCCATTTTAGTGTTCTGAATTTTTTTTTTCTGGTGCATAAAATGACCCCCGCAGACGCCTAGCTTATTAGATATAGCCATTTTTTGTTGGGAGTTTTTTCTTTCTGATTTTAGTTTTTTTTTTCGGGTGCATAAAATGACCCCCGCAGCCCGCTAGTTTAGGAGATATAGCCATTTTAATGTTTTGAATGTTTTTTTCTGGTGCATAAAATGACCCCCGCAGACGCCTACTTTAGGAGATATAGCAATTTTAGAGTTCTGAATGTTTTTTTTCTGGTGCATAAAATGACCCCCGTAGACGCCTAGCTTAGGAGAAATAGCCATTTTAGTGTTTGGATTTTTTTTTTTGGTGCATAATATGACGACCGCAGACGATTAGTTTAGGAGATATAGCCATTTTAGTGTTTTGAATTTCCTTTTTCTGGTGCATAAAATGACCCCCGCAGACGCCTAGCTAGGAGATATAGCCATTTTAGTGTTTGGATTTTTTTCTTTCTGATTTTGAAATTTTTTTTTCGGGTGCACAAAATGACCCCCGCAGGCCGCTAGTTTAGGAGATATAGTCATTTTAATGTTTTGAATGTTTTTTTCTGGTGCATAAAATGACCCCCGCAGACGCCTACTTTAGGAGATATAGCAATTTTAGTGTTCTGAATGTTTTTTGTCTGGTGCATAAAATGACCCCCGCTGACGACTAGCTTAGGAGAAATAGCCATTTTAGTGTTTGGATTTTTTTTTCTGGTGCATAATATGACGACCTCAGACGATAAGTTTAGGAGATATAGCCATTTTAGTGTTCTGAATTTTTTTTTTCTGGTGCATGAAATGACCCCCGCAGACGCCTAGCTTATTAGATATAGCCATTTTGTGTTGGGAGTTTTTTCTTTCTGATTTTGAGTTTTTTTTTCGGGTGCATAAAATGACCCCCGCAGACCGCTAGTTTAGGAGATATAGCCATTTTAGTGTTTTGAATTTTCTTTTTCTGGTGCATAAAATGACCCCCGCAGACGCCTAGCTTATTAGATATAGCCATTTTGTGTTGGGAGTTTTTTCTTTCTGATTTTGGGTTTTTTGTTTCGGGTGCATAAAATGACCCCCGCAGGCCGCTAGTTTAGGAGATATAGCCATTTTAATGTTTTGAATGTTTTTTTCTGGTGCATAAAATGACCCCCGCAGACGCCTACTTTAGGAGATATAGCAATTTTAGAGTTCTGAATGTTTTTTTTCTGGTGCATAAAATGACCCCCGTAGACGCCTAGCTTAGGAGATATAGCCATTTTAGTGTTTGGATTTTTTTCTTTCTGATTTTGAAATTTTTTTTTCGGGTGCATAAAATGACCCCCGCAGAAGCCTATTTTATTAGATATAGCCATTTTAGTGTTTTGATTTCTCTTTCCTGGTGCATAATATGACCCCCGCAGACGTCTAGTTCAGGAGATATAGCTATTTTTGTGTTTTGAATGTTTTTTTTCCTGCTGCATTAAATGACCCCCGCAGTCGCCTAGTTTAGGAGAAATAGCCATTTTAGTGTTTTGAGTTTTCTTTGCTGGTGCATAATATGACCCCCGCAGACGCCTAGCTTAGGAGAAATAGCCATTTTAGTGTTTGGATTTTTTTTTTTGGTGCATAATATGACGACCGCAGACGATTAGTTTAGGAGATATAGCCATTTTAGTGTTTTGAATTTTCTTTTTCTGGTGCATAAAATGACCCCCGCAGACGCCTAGCTTAAGAGATATAGCCATTTTAGTGTTTGGATTTTTTTCGTTCTGATTTTGAAATTTTTTTTTCTTGTGCATAAAATGACCTCCGCAGGCCGCTAGTTTAGGAGATATAGCCATTTTAATGTTTTGAAAGTTTTTTTCTGGTGCATAAAATGACCCCCGCAGACGGCTACTTTAGAAGAGATAGCAATTTTAGTGTTCTGAATGTTTTTTTTCTGGTGCATAAAATGACCCCCGCAGACGCCTAGCTTAGTAGAAATAGCCATTTTAGTGTTTGGATTTTTTTTTCTGGTGCATAATATGACCCCCGCAGACGACGAGTTTAGGAGTTATAGCCATTTTTGTGCTTTGAATGTTTTTTTTTTCCTGCTGCATAAAATGACCCCCGCAGACGCCTAGCTTAGTAGAAATAGCCATTTTAGTGTTTGGATTTTTTTTTCTGGTGCATTATATGACGACCGCAGACGATAAGTTTAGGAGATATAGCCATTTTAGGGTTCTGAATTTTTTTTTTCTGGTGCATAAAATGACCCCCGCAGACGCCTAGCTTATTAGATATAGCCATTTTGTGTTGGGAGTTTTTTCTTTCTGATTTTGAGTTTTTTTTTCGGGTGCATAAAATGACCCCCGCAGGCCGCTAGTTTAGGAGATATAGCCATTTTAATGTTTTGAAAGTTTTTTTCTGGTGCATAAAATGACCCCCGCAGACGCCTACTTTAGAAGAGATAGCAATTTTAGTGTTCTGAATGTTTTTTTTCTGGTGCATAAAATGACCCCCGCAGACGCCTAGGTTAGGAGAAATAGCCATTTTAGTGTTTGGATTTTTTTTTTGGTGCATAATATGACGACCGCAGACGATTAGTTTAGGAGATATAGCCATTTTAGTGTTTTGAATTTTCTTTTTCTGGTGCATAATATGACCCCGCAGACGCATAGCTTAGGAGATATAGCCATTTTAGTGTTTGGATTTTTTTCTTTCTGATTTTGAAATTTTTTTTTCGGGTGCATAAAATGACCCCCGCAGGCCGCTAGTTTAGGAGATATAGCCATTTTAATGTTTTGAAAGTTTTTTTCTGGTGCATAAAATGACCCCCGCAGACGCCTACTTTAGAAGAGATAGCAATTTTAGTGTTCTGAATGTTTTTTTTCTGGTGCATAAAATGACCGCCGCAGACGCCTAGCTTCGTAGAAATAGCCATTTTAGTGTTTGGATTTTTTTTTCTGGTGCATTATATGACGACCGCAGACGATAAGTTTAGGAGATATAGCCATTTTAGGGTTCTGAATTTTTTTTTTCTGGTGCATAAAATGACCCCCGCAGACGCCTAGCTTATTAGATATAGCCATTTTGTGTTTTGAGTTTTTTCTTTCTGATTTTGAGTTTTTTTTTCGGGTGCATAAAATGACCCCCGCAGGCCGCTAGTTTAGGAGATATAGTCATTTTAATGTTTTGAATGTTTTTTTCTGGTGCATAAAATGACCCCCGCAGACGCCTACTTTAGGAGATATAGCAATTTTAGTGTTCTGAATGTTTTTTGTCTGGTGCATAAAATGACCCCCGCTGACGCCTAGCTTAGGAGAAATAGCCATTTTAGTGTTTGGATTTTTTTTTCTGGTGCATAATATGACGACCTCAGAGGATAAGTTTAGGAGATATAGCCATTTTAGTGTTCTGAATTTTTTTTTTCTGGTGCATGAAATGACCCCCGCAGACGCCTAGCTTATTAGATATAGCCATTTTGTGTTGGGAGTTTTTTCTTTCTGATTTTGAGTTTTTTTTTCGGGTGCATAAAATGACCCCCGCAGACCGCTAGTTTAGGAGATATAGCCATTTTAGTGTTTTGAATTTTCTTTTTCTGGTGCATAAAATGACCCCCGCAGACGCCTAGCTTATTAGATATAGCCATTTTGTGTTGGGAGTTTTTTCTTTCTGATTTTGGGTTTTTTTTTTCGGGTGCATAAAATGACCTCCGCAGGCCGCTAGTTTAGGAGATATAGCCATTTTAATGTTTTGAATGTTTTTTTCTGGTGCATAAAATGACCCCCGCAGACGCCTACTTTAGGAGATATAGCAATTTTAGAGTTCTGAATGTTTTTTTTCTGGTGCATAAAATGACCCCCGTAGACGCCTAGCTTAGGAGATATAGCCATTTTAGTGTTTGGATTTTTTTCTTTCTGATTTTGAATTTTTTTTTTCGGGTGCATAAAATGACCCCCGCAGAAGCCTATTTTATTAGATATAGCCATTTTAGTGTTTTGAATTCTCTTTCCTGGTGCATAATATGACCCCCGCAGACGTGTAGTTCAGGAGATATAGCTATTTTTGTGTTTTGAATGTTTTTTTTCCTGCTGCATTAAATGACCCCCGCAGTCGCCTAGTTTAGGAGAAATAGCCATTTTAGTGTTTTGAGTTTTCTTTGCTGGTGCATAATATGACCCCCGCAGACGCCTAGCTTAGGAGAAATAGCCATTTTAGTGTTTGGATTTTTTTTTTTGGTGCATAATATGACGACCGCAGACGATTAGTTTAGGAGATATAGCCATTTTAGTGTTTTGAATTTTCTTTTTCTGGTGCATAAAATGACCCCCGCAGACGCCTAGCTTAAGAGATATAGCCATTTTAGTGTTTGGATTTTTTTCTTTCTGATTTTGAAATTTTTTTTTCGGGTGCATAAAATGACCCCCGCAGGCCGCTAGTTTAGGAGATATAGCCATTTTAATGTTTTGAAAGTTTTTTTCTGGTGCATAAAATGACCCCCGCAGACGGCTACTTTAGAAGAGATAGCAATTTTAGTGTTCTGAATGTTTTTTTTCTGGTGCATAAAATGACCCCCGCAGACGCCTAGCTTAGTAGAAATAGCAATTTTAGTGTTTGGATTTTTTTTTCTGGTGCATAATATGACCCCCGCAGACGACGAGTTTAGGAGTTATAGCCATTTTTGTGTTTTGAATGTTTTTTTTTTCCTGCTGCATAAAATGACCCCCGCAGACGCCTAGCTTAGTAGAAATAGCCATTTTAGTGTTTGGATTTTTTTTTCTGGTGCATTAGATGACGACCGCAGACGATAAGTTTAGGAGATATAGCCATTTTAAGGTTCTGAATTTTTTTTTCTGGTGCATAAAATGACCCCCGCAGACGCCTAGCTTATTAGATATAGCCATTTTGTGTTGGGAGTTTTTTCTTTCTGATTTTGAGTTTTTTTTTCGGGTGCATAAAATGACCCCCGCAGGCCGCTAGTTTAGGAGATATAGCCATTTTAATGTTTTGAAAGTTTTTTTCTGGTGCATAAAATTACCCCCGCAGACGCCTACTTTAGAAGAGATAGCAATTTTAGTGTTCTGAATGTTTTTTTTCTGGTGCATAAAATGACCCCCGCAGACGCCTAGGTTAGGAGAAATAGCCATTTTAGTGTTTGGATTTTTTTTTTGGTGCATAATATGACGACCGCAGACGATTAGTTTAGGAGATATAGCCATTTTAGTGTTTTGAATTTTCTTTTTCTGGTGCATAATATGACCCCGCAGACGCATAGCTTAGGAGATATAGCCATTTTAGTGTTTGGATTTTTTTTTCTGGTGCATTATATGACGACCGCAGACGATAAGTTTAGGAGATATAGCCATTTTAGGGTTCTGAATTTTTTTTTTCTGGTGCATAAAATGACCCCCGCAGACGCCTAGCTTATTAGATATAGCCATTTTGTGTTTTGAGTTTTTTCTTTCTGATTTTGAGTTTTTTTTTCGGGTGCATAAAATGACCCCCGCAGGCCGCTAGTTTAGGAGATATAGCCATTTTAATGTTTTGAATGTTTTTTTCTGGTGCATAAAATGACCCCCGCAGACGCCTACTTTAGGAGATATAGCAATTTTAGAGTTCTGAATGTTTTTTTTCTGGTGCATAAAATGACCCCCGTAGACGCCTAGCTTAGGAGAAATAGCCATTTTAGTGTTTGGATTTTTTTTTTTGGTGCATAATATGACGACCGCAGACGATTAGTTTAGGAGATATAGCCATTTTAGTGTTTAGAATTTTCTTTTTCTGGTGCATAAAATGACCCCCGCAGACGCCTAGCTTAAGAGATATAGCCATTTTAGTGTTTGGATTTTTTTCTTTCTGATTTTGAAATTTTTTTTTCGGGTGCATAAAATGACCCCCGCAGGCCGCTAGTTTAGGAGATATAGCCATTTTAATGTTTTGAAAGTTTTTTTCTGGTGCATAAAATGACCCCCGCAGACGCCTACTTTAGAAGAGATAGCAATTTTAGTGTTCTGAATGTTTTTTTTCTGGTGCATAAAATGACCCCCGCAGACGCCTAGCTTAGTAGAAATAGCCATTTTAGTGTTTGGATTTTTTTTTCTGGTGCATAATATGACCCCCGCAGACGACGAGTTTAGGAGTTATAGCCATTTTTGTGTTTTGAATGTTTTTTTTTCCTGCTGCATAAAATGACCCCCGCAGACGCCTAGCTTAGTAGAAATAGCCATTTTAGTGTTTGGATTTTTTTTTCTGGTGCATTATATGACGACCGCAGACGATTAGTTTAGGAGATATAGCCATTTTAGTGTTTTGAATTTTCTTTTTCTGGTGCATAAAATGACCCCCGCAGACGCCTAGCTTATTAGATATAGCCATTTTAGTGTTTGGATTTTTTTCTTTCTGATTTTGAAATTTTTTTTTCGTGTTCATAAAATGACCCCCGCAGAAGCCTATTTTATTAGATATAGCAATTTTAGTGTTTTGAATTCTCTTTCCTGGTGCATAATATGACCCCGCAGACGTCTAGTTCAGGAGATATAGCTATTTTTGTGTTTTGAATGTTTTTTTTCCTGCTGCATTAAATGACCCCCGCAGTCGCCTAGTTTAGGAGATATAGCCATTTTAGTGTTTTGAATGTTTTTTTCTGGTGCATAATATGACACCAGCAGACCCCTAGTTGAGGAGATATAGCCATTTTAGTGTTTTGATTGTTTTTTTTCTGGTGCATAAAATGACCCCCGTAGACCCCTAGTTTAGGAGATACAGCCATTTTTGTGTTTTGATTTTTTTTTTCTGGTGCATAATATGACACCAGCAGACCCCTAGTTGAGGAGATATAGCCATTTTAGTGTTTTGATTGTTTTTTTTCTGGTGAATAAAATGACCCCCGTAGACCCCTAGTTTAGGAGTTATAGCCATTTTTGTGTTTTGAACGTTTTTTTTTCCTGCTGCATAAAATGACCCCCGCAGAAGCCTATTTTATTAGATATAGCAATTTTAGTGTTTTGAATTCTCTTTCCTGGTGCATAATATGACCCCGCAGACGTCTAGTTCAGGAGATATAGCTATTTTTGTGTTTTGAATGTTTTTTTTCCTGCTGCATTAAATGACCCCCGCAGTCGCCTAGTTTAGGAGATATAGCCATTTTAGTGTTTTGAATGTTTTTTTCTGGTGCATAATATGACACCAGCAGACCCCTAGTTGAGGAGATATAGCCATTTTAGTGTTTTGATTGTTTTTTTTCTGGTGCATAAAATGACCCCCGTAGACCCCTAGTTTAGGAGATACAGCCATTTTTGTGTTTTGATTTTTTTTTTCTGGTGCATAATATGACACCAGCAGACCCCTAGTTGAGGAGAAATAGCCATTTTAGTGTTTGGATTTTTTTTTTCTGGTGCATAATATGACGACCGCGGACGATAAGATTAGGAGATATAGCCATTTTAGTATTCTGAATTTTTTTTTTCTGGTGCATAAAATGACCCCCGCAGACGCCTAGCTTATTAGATATATCCATTTTGTGTTGGGAGTTTTTTCTTTCTGATTTTGAGTTTTTTTTTTCGGGTGCATAAAATGACCCCCGCAGACCGCTGTTTAGGAGATATAGCTATTTTAGTGTTTTGAATGTTTTTTTCTGGTGCATAAAATGACCCTCGCAGACGCCTACTTTAGGAGATATAGCAATTTTAGTGTTCTGAATGTTTTTGTTTCTGGTGCATAAAATGACCCCCGCAGACGCCTCGCTTAGGAGAAATAGCCATTTTAGTGTTTGGATTTGTTTTTTTGTTGCATAATATGACGAAAGCAGACGATTAGTTTAGGAGATATAGCCATTTCAGTGTTTTGAATTTTTTTTTCTGGTGCATAAAATGACCCCGCAGACGCCTAGCTTAGGAGAAATAGCCATTTTAGTGTTTGGATTTTTTTCTTTCTGATTTTGAAATTTTTTTTTCGGGTGCATAAAATGACCCCCGCAGAAGCCTAGTTTATTAGATATAGCCATTTTAGTGTTTTGAATTTTCTTTCATGGTGCATAATATGACCCCTGCAGACGTCTAGTTCAGGAGATATAGCTATTTTTGTGTTTTGAATGTTTTTTTTCCTGCTGCATTAAATGACCCCCGCAGACGCCTAGTTTAGGAGATATAGCCATTTTAGTGATTTGAAAGTTTTTTTCTGGTGCATAATATGACACCAGCAGACCCCTAGTTGAGGAGATATAGCCATTTTAGTGTTTTGATTGTTTTTTTGCTGGTGCATAAAATGACCCCCGCAGACCCCTAGTTTAGGAGATACAGCCATTTTAGTGTTTTGATTTTTTTTTCTGGTGCATAAAATGACCCCCGCAGACCCCGAGTTTAGGAGATATAACCATTTTAGTGTTTTGAATTTTTTTTTTCTGGTGCATAATATGACCCCCGCAGAACCCTAGTTTAGGAGATAGCCATTTTAGGGTTTTGAATATTTTTTCTGGTGCATAATATGACCCCCGCAGACGACTAGTTTAGGAGATATAGCCATTTTAGTGTTTTGAATGTTTTTTTCTGGTGCATAATATGACCCCCGTAGACGACTAGTTCAGGAGATGTAGCCATTTTAGTGTTTTGAATTTTCTTTTTCTGGTGCATAAAAAGACCCCCGCAGACGCCTAGCTTAGGAGATATAGCCATTTTAGTGTTTGGATTTTTTTCTTTCTGATTTTGAAATTTTTTTTTCGGGTGCATAAAATGACCCCCGCAGAAGCCTAGTTTATTAGATATAGCCATTTTAGTGTTTTGAATTTTCTTTCATGGTGCATAATATGACCCCTGCAGACGTCTAGTTCAGGAGATATAGCTATTTTTGTGTTTTGAATGTTTTTTTTCCTGCTGCATTAAATGACCCCCGCAGACGCCTAGTTTAGGAGATATAGCCATTTTAGTGATTTGAATGTTTTTTTCTGGTGCATAATATGACACCAGCAGACCCCTAGTTGAGGAGATATAGCCATTTTAGTGTTTTGATTGTTTTTTTGCTGGTGCATAAAATGACCCCCGCAGACCCCTAGTTTAGGAGATATAACCATTTTAGTGTTTTGAATATTTTTTCTGGTGCATAATATGACCCCCGCAGACGACTAGTTTAGGAGATATAGCCATTTTAGTGTTTTGAATGTTTTTTTCCGGTGCATAATATGACCCCCGTAGACGACTAGTTCAGGAGATATAGCCATTTTTGTGTTTTGATTTTTTTTTCTGGTGCATAAAATGACCTCCGCAGACCCCTAGTTTAGGAGATATAGCCATTTTAGGGTTTTGAATATTTTTTCTGGTGCATAATATGACCCCCGCAGACCCCTAGTTTAGGAGATATAGTCATTTTAGGGTTTTGAAGGTTTTTTTCTGATGCATAATATGACCCCTGCAGACGACTAGTTTAAGAGATATAGATATTTTAGTGTTTTGAATTTTTTTTTTTCTGGTGTACAATATGACTTTCGCAGATGCCTAATTTAGGGGATATAGCCATTTTAGTGTGTTAAATGTTTATTTTCTGGTGCATAATATGACCCCAGCAGACCCCTAGTTGATTAGATATAGCCATTTTAGTGTTTTGAATGTTTTTTTCTGGTGCATAATATGACCCTCGTAGACCACTAGTTTAGGAGATATAGCCATTTTTGTGTTTTGAATATTTTTTTTGGTGTATAATTTGACGACCGCAGACGATTAGTTTAGGAGATATAGCCATTTTAGTGTTTTGATTTTTTTTTTCTGGTGCATAAAATGACCTCCGCAGACCCCTAGTTTAGGAGATATAGCCATTTTAGGGTTTTGAATATTTTTTCTGGTGCATAATATGACCCCCGCAGACCCCCAGTTTAGGAGATATAGTCATTTTAGGGTTTAGAATGTTTTTTTCTTTTGCATAATATGACCCCCGCAGACGACCAGTTTAGGAGATATAGCCATTTCAGTGTTTTGAATGTTTTTTTCTGGTGCATAATATGAGCACCGCAGACGACTAGTTTAGGAGATATAGCCATTTCAGTGTTTTGAATGTTTTTTTATGACCTCCGCAGACCCCTAGTTTAGGAGATATAGCCATTTTAGGGTTTTGAATATTTTTTCTGGTGCATAATATGACCCCCGCAGACCCCTAGTTTAGGAGATGTAGCCATTTCAGTGTTTTGAATGTTTTTTTCTGGTGCATAATATGACCACCGCAGACCCCTAGTTTAGGAGATAATGACCCCCGCAGAAGCCTATTTTATTAGATATAGCCATTTTAGTGTTTTGAATTCTCTTTCCTGGTGCATAATATGACCCCCGCAGACGTCTAGTTCAGGAGATATAGCTATTTTTGTGTTTTGAATGTTTTTTTCCCTGCTGCATTAAATGACCCCGCAGACGCCTAGTTTAGGAGATATAGCCATTTTAGTGTTTTGATTGTTTTTTTTCTGGTGCATAAAATGACCCCCGTAGACCCCTAGTTCAGGAGATACAGCCATTTTAGTGTTTTGATTTTTTTTGCTGGTGCATAATATGACCCCCGCAGACCCCTAGTTCAGGAGATATAGCCATTTTAGTGTGGAGTCAATATCGAAACCAAAAACACCTGAGTTTCAAACCACTACATCAAAAACTTTCCTTTCTCCTCCTTCTACCTTTCCGCCCGCGCCCTTGCGACAGTGTAAGGGTATTCATAACCCCTTAGGCGCGCGTAAATTATAAAAAAAAAAAAAAAAAATTTTAGTGTTATGAATATTTTTTTCCTGCTGCATAAAATGACCCCCGTAGACGCCTAGCTTAGGAGAAATAGCCATTTTAGTGTTTGGATTTTTTTTTCTGGTGCATAATATGACGACCGCAGACGATAAGATTAGGAGATATAGCCATTTTGGTGTTCTGAATTTTTTTTTTCTGGTGCATAATATGACCCCCGCAGACACCTAGTTCAGGAGATATAGCCATTTGAGTGTTATGAATATTTTTTGCTGGTGCATAATATGACCCCCGCAGACGACAAGTTTAGGAGTTATAGCCATTTTTGTGTTTTGAATGTTTTGTTTTCCTGATGCATAAAATGACCCCCGCAGACGCCTAGCTTAGGAGAAATAGCCGTTTTAGTGTTTGGATTTTTTTTTTCTGGTGCATAAAATGACCTCCGCTGACGATTAGTTTAGGAGATGTAACTATTTTTGTGTTTTGAATGTTTTTTTTCCTGATGCATTAAATGACCCCCGCAGACGCCTAGTTTAGGAGATATAGCCATTTTAGTGTTTTGAATGTTTTTTTCTGGTGCATAGTATGACGACCGCAGAAGATTAGTTTAGGAGATATAGCCATTTTAGTGTTTTGAATTTCCTTTTTCTGGTGCATAAAATGACCCCCGCAGACGCCTAGCTTAGGAGATATAGCCATTTTAGTGTTTGGATTTTTTTCTTTTGATTTTGAAATTTTTTTTTCGGGTGCATAAAATGACCCCCGCAGAAGCCTATTTTATTAGATATAGCCATTTTAGTGTTTTGAATTCTCTTTCCTGGTGCATAATATGACCCCCGCAGACGTCTAGTTCAGGAGATATAGCTATTTTTGTGTTTTGAATGTTTTTTTTCCTGCTGCATTAAATGACCCCCGCAGTCGCCTAGTTTAGGAGATATAGCCATTTTAGGGTTTTGAATATTTTTTCTGGTGCATAATATGACCCCCGCAGACCCCCAGTGTAGGAGATATAGTCATTTTAGGGTTTAGAATGTTTTTTTCTTTTGCATAATATGACCCCCGCAGACGACCAGTTTAGGAGATATAGCCATTTTAGTGTTTTGATTGTTTTTTTTCTGGTGCATAAAATGACCCCCGTAGACCCCCAGTTTAGGAGATACAGCCATTTTAGGGTTTTGAATATTTTTTCTGGTGCATAATATGACCCCCGCAGACCCCCAGTTTAGGAGATATAGTCATTTTAGGGTTTAGAATGTTTTTTTCTTTTGCATAATATGACCCCCGCAGACGACCAGTTTAGGAGATATAGCCATTTCAGTGTTTTGAATGTTTTTTTTCTGGTGCATAATATGAGCACCGCTGACGACTAGTTTAGGAGATATAGCCATTTCAGTGTTTTGAATGTTTTTTTATGACCTCCGCAGATCCCTAGTTTAGGAGATATAGCCATTTTAGGGTTTTGAATATTTTTTCTGGTGCATAATATGACCCCCGCAGACCCCGAGTTTAGGAGATGTAGCCATTTCAGTGTTTTGAATGTTTTTTTCTGGTGGATAATATGACCACCGCAGACCCCTAGTTTAGGAGATAATGACCCCCGCAGAAGCCTATTTTATTAGATATAGCCATTTTAGTGTTTTGAATTCTCTTTCCTGGTGCATAATATGACCCCCGCAGACGTCTAGTTCAGGAGATATAGCTATTTTTGTGTTTTGAATGTTTTTTTCCCTGCTGCATTAAATGACCCCCGCAGACGCCTAGTTTAGGAGATATAGCCATTTTAGTGTTTTGATTGTTTTTTTTCTGGTGCATAAAATGACCCCCGTAGACCCCTAGTTTAGGAGATACAGCCATTTTAGTGTTTTGATTTTTTTTGCTGGTGCATAATATGACCCCCGCAGACCCCTAGTTCAGGAGATATAGCCATTTTAGTGTGGAGTCAATATCGAAACCAAAAACACCTGAGTTTCAAACCACTACATCAAAAACTTTCCTTTCTCCTCCTTCTACCTTTCCGCCCGCGCCCTTGCGACAGTGTAAGGGTATTCATAACCCCTTAGGCGCGCGTAAATTATAAAAAAAAAAAAAAAAAAATTTTAGTGTTATGAATATTTTTTTCCTGCTGCATAAAATGACCCCCGTAGACGCCTAGCTTAGGAGAAATAGCCATTTTAGTGTTTGGATTTTTTTTTTCTGGTGCATAATATGACGACCGCAGACGATAAGATTAGGAGATATAGCCATTTTGGTGTTCTGAATTGTTTTTTTCTGGTGCATAAAATGACCCCCGCAGGCCGCAGTTTAGGAGATATAGCCATTTTAATGTTTTGAATGTTTTTTTCTGGTGCATAAAATGACCCCCGCAGACGCCTACTTTAGGAGATATAGCAATTTTAGTGTTTTGAATGTTTTTTTCTAGTGCATAATATGACACCAGCAGACCCCTAGTTGAGGAGATATAGCCATTTTAGTGTTTTGATTGTTTTTTTTCTGGTGCATAAAATGACCCCCGTAGACCCCTAGTTTAGGAGATATAGCCATTTTAGTGTTTTGAATTTTTTTTTCTGGTGCATAATATGACCCCCGCAGACACCTAGTTCAGGAGATATAGCCATTTGAGTGTTATGAATATTTTTTGCTGGTGCATAATATGACCCCCGCAGACGACGAGTTTAGGAGTTATAGCCATTTTTGTGTTTTGAATGTTTTTTTTTCCTGATGCATAAAATGACCCCCGCAGACGCCTAGCTTAGGAGAAATAGCCGTTTTAGTGTTTGGATTTTTTTTTTCTGGTGCATAAAATGACCTCCGCTGACGATTAGTTTAGGAGATGTAGCTATTTTTGTGTTTTGAATGTTTTTTTTCCTGCTGCATTAAATGACCCCCGCAGACGCCTAGTTTAGGAGATATAGCCATTTTAGTGTTTTGAATGTTTTTTTCTGGTGCATAGTATGACGACCGCAGACGATTAGTTTAGGAGATATAGCCATTTTAGTGTTTTGAATTTTCTTTTTCTGGTGCATAAAATGACCCCCGCAGACGCCTAGCTTAGGAGATATAGCCATTTTAGTGTTTGGATTTTTTTCTTTCTGATTTTGAAATTTTTTTTTCGGGTGCATAAAATGACCCCCGCAGAAGCCTATTTTATTAGATATAGCCATTTTAGTGTTTTGAATTCTCTTTCCTGGTGCATAATATGACCCCCGCAGGCGTCTAGTTCAGGAGATATAACTATTTTTGTGTTTTGAATGTTTTTTTTCCTGCTGCATTAAATGACCCCCGCAGTCGCCTAGTTTAGGAGATATAGCCATTTTAGTGTTTTGAATGTTTTTTTCTGGTGCATAATATGACACCAGCAAACCCCTAGTTGAGGAGATATAGCCATTTTAGTGTTTCGATTGTTTTTTTTCTGGTGCATAAAATGACCCCCGTCGACCCCTAGTTTAGGAGATACAGCCATTTTAGTGTTTTGATTTTTTTTTTCTGGTGCATAATATGACCCCCGCAGACCCCTAGTTCATGAGATATAGCCATTTTAGTGTTATGAATATTTTTTTCTGGTGCATAATATGACCCCCGCAGACAACGAGTTTAGGAGTTATATCCATTTTTGTGTTTTGAAGGTTTTTTCTTCCTGCTGCATAAAATGACCCCCGCAGACGCCTAGCTTAGGAGAAATAGCCATTTTAGTGTGTGGATTTTTTTTTCTGGTGCATAATATGACACCAGCAGACCCCTAGTTGAGGAGATATAGCCATTTTAGTGTTTTGATTGTTTTTTTTCTGGTGCATAAAATGACCCCCGTAGACCCCTAAGGAGTTAAAGCCATTTTTGTGTTTTGAATGTTTTTTTTTCCTGCTGCATAAAATGACCCCCGCAGACGCCTAGCTTAGGAGAAATAGCCATTTGAGTTTTTGGATTTTTTTTTTCTGGTGCATAATATGACGACCGCAGACGATAAGATTAGGAGATATAGCCATTTTAGTGTTCTGAATTTTTTTTTTCTGGTGCATAAAATGACCCCCGCAGACGCCTACTTTAGGAGATATAGCAATTTTAGTGTTCTGAATGTTTTCTTTTCTGGTGCATAAAATGACCCCCGCAGACGCCTCGCTTAGGAGAAATAGCCATTTTAGTGTTTGGATTTGTTTTTTTGGTGCATAATATGACGAAAGCAGACGATTAGTTTAGGAGATATAGCCATTTCAGTGTTTTGAATTTTTTTTTTCTGGTGCATAAAATGACCCCCGCAGACGCCTAGTTTAGGAGATACAGCCATTTTAGTGTTTTGATTTTTTTTTTCTGGTGCATAAAATGACCCCCGCAGACCCCGAGTTTAGGAGATATAACCATTTTAGTGTTTTGAATTTTTTTTTTCTGGTGCATAATATGACCCCCGCAGACCCCTAGTTTAGGAGATAGCCATTTTAGGGTTTTGAATATTTTTTCTGGTGCATAATATGACCCCCGCAGACGACTAGTTTAGGAGATATAGCCATTTTAGTGTTTTGAATGTTTTTTTCTGGTGCATAATATGACCCCCGTAGACGACTAGTTCAGGAGATACAGCCATTTTTGTGTTTTGATTTTTTTTTTCTGGTGCATAAAATGACCTCCGCAGACCCCTAGTTTAGGAG
The DNA here is from genome assembly GCA_963966105.1 of Volucella zonaria. Lineage (NCBI taxonomy): Eukaryota > Metazoa > Arthropoda > Insecta > Diptera > Syrphidae > Volucella > Volucella zonaria. Next base: position 7,528,691 of record CAWYQB010000254.1, on the reverse strand, counting down.
ATATAGCCATTTTAGGGTTTTGAATATTTTTTCTGGTGCATAATATGACACCAGCAGACCCCTAGTTGAGGAGATATAGCCATTTTAGTGTTTTGATTGTTTTTTTGCTGGTGCATAAAATGACCCCCGCAGACCCCTAGTTTAGGAGATACAGCCATTTTAGTGTTTTGATGTTTTTTTTCTGGTGCATAAAATGACCCCCGCAGACCCCGAGTTTAGGAGATATAACCATTTTAGTGTTTTGAATTTTTTTTTTCTGGTGCATAATATGACCCCCGCAGACCCCTAGTTTAGGAGATAGCCATTTTAGGGTTTTGAATATTTTTTCTGGTGCATAATATGACCCCCGCAGACGACTAGTTTAGGAGATATAGCCATTTTAGTGTTTTGAATGTTTTTTTCTGGTGCATAATATGACCCCCGTAGACGACTAGTTCAGGAGATACAGCCATTTTTGTGTTTTGATTTTTTTTTTCTGGTGCATAAAATGACCTCCGCAGACCCCTAGTTTAGGAGATATAGCCATTTTAGGGTTTTGAATATTTTTGCTGGTACATAATATGACCCCCGCAGACCCCTAGTTTAGGAGATATAGCCATTTCAGTGTTTTGAATGTTTTTTTCTGGTGCATAATATGACCCCCGCAGACGACCAGTTTAGGAGATATAGCCATTTCAGTGTTTTGAATGTTTTCTTCTGGTGCATAATATGACCACCGCAGACGACTAGTTTAGGAGATATAGCCATTTCAGTGTTTTGAATGTTTTTTTCTGGTGCATAATATGACCCCCGCAGACCCCTAGTTTAGGAGATATAGCCATTTCAGTGTTTTGAATGTTTTTTTCTGGTGCATAATATGACCACCGCAGACCCCTAGTTTAGGAGATATAGCCATTTCAGTGTTTTGAATTTTTTTTTCTTGTGCATAATATGACCACCGCAGACGACTAGTTTAGGAGATATAGCCATTTCAGTGTTTTGAATGTTTTTTTCTGGTGCATAATTTGACGACCGCAGACGATTAGTTTAGGAGCTATAGCCATTTTAGTGTTTTGAATTTTCTTTTCTGGTGCATAATATGACAACAGCAGACCCCTAGTTGAGGAGATGTAGCCATTTTAGTGTTTTGGTTGTTTTTTTCCTGGTGCATAAAATGACCCCCGCAGACCGCTAATTTAGGGGATATAGCCATTTTATTGTTTCGAATGTTTTTTTTCTGGTGCGTAAAATGACCCCCACAGACGATTAGTTTAGGAGATATAGCCATTTTAGTGTTTTGAATTTTTTTTCTGGTGCATAAAATGACCCCCGCAGACCGCTAGTTTAGGGGATATAGCCATTTTCGTGTTTTGAATGTTTTTTTTCTGGTGCATTAAATGATCCCCACAGACGCCTAGTTTAGGAGATATAGAAATTTTAGTGTTTTGAATTCTCTTTCCTGGTGCATAATATGACCCCCGCAGACGTCTAGTTCAGGAGATATAGCTATTTTTGTGTTTTGAATGTTTTTTTTCCTGCTGCATTAAATGACCCCCGCAGACGCCTAGTTTAGGAGATATAGCCATTTTAGTGTTTTGAATGTTTTTTTCTATTGCATAATATGACACCAGCAGACCCCTAGTTGAGGAGATATAGCCATTTTAGTGTTTTGATTGTTTTTTTTCTGGTGCATAACATGACCCCCGCTGACCCAGAGTTTAGGAGATACAGCCATTTTAGTGTTTAGATTTTTTTTTCTGGCGCATAAAATGACCCCCGCAGACAACTAGTTTAGGAGATATAGCCATTTTTGTGTTTTGAATGTTTTTTTTCCTGCTGCATTAAATGACCCCCGCAGACGCCTAGTATAGGAGATATAGCCATTTTAGTGTTTTGAATGTTTTTTTCTGGTGCATAATATGACACCAGCAGACCCCTAGTTGAGGAGATATAGCCATTTTAGTGTTTTGATTGTTTTTTTGCTGGTGCATAAAATGACCCCCGCAGACCCCTAGTTTAGGAGATACAGCCATTTTAGTGTTTTGATTTTTTTTTTCTGCTGCATAAAATGACCCCCGCAAGACCCTGAGTTTAGGAGATATAACCATTTTAGTGTTTTGAATTTTTTTTTCTGGTGCATAATATGACCCCCGCAGACCCCTAGTTTAGGAGATAGCCATTTTAGGGTTTTGAATATTTTTTTCTGGTGCATAATATGACCCCCGCAGACGACCAGTTTAGGAGATATAGCCATTTTAGTGTTTTGAATGTTTTTTTCTGATGCATAAAATGACCTCCGCTGACGATTAGTTTAGGAGATGTAGCCATTTTAGTGTTTTGAATTTTCTTTTTCTGGTGCATAAAAAGACCCCCGCAGACGCCTATCTTAGGAGATATAGCCATTTTAGTGTTTGGATTTTGTTCTTTCTGATTTTGAAATTTTTTTTTCGGGTGCATAAAATGACCCCCGCAGAAGCCTAGTTTATTAGATATAGCCATTTTAGTGTTTTGAATTTTCTTTCCTGGTGCATAATATGACCCCTGCAGACGTCTAGTTCAGGAGATATAGCTATTTTTGTGTTTTGAATGTTTTTTTTCCTGCTGCATTAAATGACCCCCGCAGACGCCTAGTTTAGGAGATATAGCCATTTTAGTGATTTGAATGTTTTTTCTGGTGCATAATATGACACCAGCAGTGCCCTAGTTGAGGAGATATAGCCATTTTAGTGTTTTGATTGTTTTTTTGCTGGTTCATAAAATGACATCCGCAGACCCCTATTTTAGGAGATACAGCCATTTTAGTGTTTTGATTTTTTTTTCTGGTGCATAAAATGACCCCCCCAGACCCCGAGTTTAGGAGATATAACCATTTTAGTGTTTTGAATTTTTTTTTTCTGGTGCATAATATGACCCCCGCAGACCCCTAGTTTAGGAGAAAGCCATTTTAGGGTTTTGAATATTTTTTCTGGTGCATAATATGACCCCCGCAGACGACTAGTTTAGGAGATATATCCATTTTAGTGTTTTGAATGTTTTTTTCTGGTGCATAATATGACCCCCGTAGACGACTAGTTCAGGAGATACAGCCATTTTTGTGTTTTGATTTTTTTTTTCTGGTGCATAAAATGACCTCCGCAGACCCCTAGTTTAGGAGATATAGCCATTTTAGGGTTTTGAATATTTTTTCTGGTGCATAATATGACCCCCGCAGACCCATAGTTTAGGAGATATAGTCATTTTAGGGTTTTGAAGGTTTTTTTCTGTTGCATAATATGACCCCTGCAGACGACTAGTTTAAGAGATATAGATACTCGTATTTTAGTGTTTTGAATTTTTTTTTTCTGGTGTACAATATGACTTTCGCAGCCGCCTAATTTAGGGGATATAGCCATTTTAGTGTGTTAAATGTTTATTTTCTGGTGCATAATATGACCCCAGCAGCCCGCTTGTTGATTAGATATAGCCATTTTAGTGTTTTGAATGTTTTTTTCTGGTGCATAATATGATCCTCGCAGACCACTAGTTTAGGAGATATAGCCATTTATGTGTTTTGAATATTTTTTTTGGTGTAAAATTTGACGACAGCAGACGATTAGTTTAGGAGATATAGCCATTTTAGGGTTTTGAATATTTTTTCTGGTGCATAATATGACCCCCGCAGACCCCTAGTTTAGGAGATATAGCCATTTCAGTGTTTTGAATGTTTTTTTCTGGTGCATAATATGACCCCCGCAGACGACCAGTTTAGGAGATATAGCCATTTCAGTGTTTTGAATGTTTTTTTCTGGTGCATAATATGACCACCGCAGACGACTAGTTTAGGAGATATAGCCATTTCAGTGTTTTGAATGTTTTTTTCTGGTGCATAATATGACCTCCGCAGACCCCTAGTTTAGGAGATATAGCCATTTTAGGGTTTTGAATATTTTTTCTGGTGCATAATATGACCCCCGCAGACCCCTAGTTTAGGAGATATAGCCATTTCAGTGTTTTGAATGTTTTTTTCTGGTGCATAATATGACCCCCGCAGACGACCAGTTTAGGAGATATAGCCATTTCAGTGTTTTGAATGTTTTTTTCTGGTGCATAATATGACCACCGCAGACGACTAGTTTAGGAGATATAGCCATTTCAGTGTTTTGAATGTTTTTTTCTGGTGCATAATATGACCACCGCAGACGACTACTTTAGGAGATATAGCCATTTAAGTGTTTCGAATGTTTTTTTTTTTCTGGTGCATAATATGACCCCAGCAGTCCCCTAGTGTGGGAGATATGGCAATTTTAGCATTTTGAATGATTTTTTCTTGTGCATAATATGACCCCCGCAGACCCCCAGTTTAGGAAATATAGCCATTTTAGTGTTTTGAATGTTCTTTTTCTAGTGCATAATATGACCCCAGCAGACCCCTAGTTTAGGAGATATGGCCATTTTAGCATTTTGAATGGTTTTTATCTGGTGCATAATAAGACCCCAGCAGACCTCTAGTTTAGGAGATATAGCCATTTAAGTGTTTTGAAAGTTCTTTTTTTCTGGTGCATAAAATGACCTCCGTAGAACCCTAGTTTAGGAGATATGGCCATTTGAGTGTTGTGAATGTTTTTTTTTTTTTTCTGGTGCATAGTATGACCCCAGCAGACCCCTAGTTTAGGAGATATGGCCATTTTAGCATTTTGAATGTTTTTTCTGGTGGATAATATGACCCCAGCAGACCTCTAGTTTAGGAGATATAGCCATTTAAATATTTTGAAAGTCTTTTTTTTCTGGTGCATAAAATGACCTCCGCAGACACCTAGTTTGGGAGATATAGCCATTTTAGTGTTTTGAATGTTTTTTTCTGGTACATAATATAACACCCGCAGACGCCTAGTTTAGGAGATATAGCCATTTCAGTGTTTTGAATGTTTTTTTCTGGTGCATAATATGACCACCGCAGACCACTAGTTTAGGAGATATAGCCATTTATGTGTTTTGAATATTTTTTTTGGTGTAAAATTTGACGACAGCAGACGATTAGTTTAGGAGATATAGCCATTTTAGGGTTTTGAATATTTTTTCTGGTGCATAATATGACCCCCGCAGACCCCTAGTTTAGGAGATATAGCCATTTCAGTGTTTTGAATGTTTTTTTCTGGTGCATAATATGACCCCCGCAGACGACCAGTTTAGGAGATATAGCCATTTCAGTGTTTTGAATGTTTTTTTCTGGTGCATAATATGACCACCGCAGACGACTAGTTTAGGAGATATAGCCATTTCAGTGTTTTGAATGTTTTTTTCTGGTGCATAATATGACCTCCCCAGACCCCTAGTTTAGGAGATATAGCCATTTCAGTGTTTTGAATGTTTTTTTCTGGTGCATAATATGACCACCGCAGACGACTACTTTAGGAGATATAGCCATTTAAGTGTTTCGAATGTTTTTTTTTTTCTGGTGCATAATATGACCCCAGCAGTCCCCTAGTGTGGGAGATATGGCAATTTTAGCATTTTGAATGATTTTTTCTTGTGCATAATATGACCCCCGCAGACCCCCAGTTTAGGAAATATAGCCATTTTAGTGTTTTGAATGTTCTTTTTCTAGTGCATAATATGACCCCAGCAGACCCCTAGTTTAGGAGATATGGCCATTTTAGCATTTTGAATGGTTTTTATCTGGTGCATAATAAGACCCCAGCAGACCTCTAGTTTAGGAGATATAGCCATTTAAGTGTTTTGAAAGTTCTTTTTTTCTGGTGCATAAAATGACCTCCGTAGAACCCTAGTTTAGGAGATATGGCCATTTGAGTGTTGTGAATGTTTTTTTTTTTTTTCTGGTGCATAGTATGACCCCAGCAGACCCCTAGTTTAGGAGATATGGCCATTTTAGCATTTTGAATGTTTTTTCTGGTGGATAATATGACCCCAGCAGACCTCTAGTTTAGGAGATATAGCCATTTAAATATTTTGAAAGTCTTTTTTTTCTGGTGCATAAAATGACCTCCGCAGACACCTAGTTTGGGAGATATAGCCATTTTAGTGTTTTGAATGTTTTTTTCTGGTACATAATATAACACCCGCAGACGCCTAGTTTAGGAGATATAGCCATTTCAGTGTTTTGAATGTTTTTTTCTGGTGCATAATATGACCACCGCAGACCACTAGTTTAGGAGATATAGCCATTTATGTGTTTTGAATATTTTTTTTGGTGTAAAATTTGACGACAGCAGACGATTAGTTTAGGAGATATAGCCATTTTAGGGTTTTGAATATTTTTTCTGGTGCATAATATGACCCCCGCAGACCCCTAGTTTAGGAGATATAGCCATTTCAGTGTTTTGAATGTTTTTTTCTGGTGCATAATATGACCCCCGCAGACGACCAGTTTAGGAGATATAGCCATTTCAGTGTTTTGAATGTTTTTTTCTGGTGCATAATATGACCACCGCAGACGACTAGTTTAGGAGATATAGCCATTTCAGTGTTTTGAATGTTTTTTTCTGGTGCATAATATGACCTCCGCAGACCCCTAGTTTAGGAGATATAGCCATTTCAGTGTTTTGAATGTTTTTTTCTGGTGCATAATATGACCACCGCAGACGACTACTTTAGGAGATATAGCCATTTAAGTGTTTCGAATGTTTTTTTTTTTCTGGTGCATAATATGACCCCAGCAGTCCCCTAGTGTGGGAGATATGGCAATTTTAGCATTTTGAATGATTTTTTCTTGTGCATAATATGACCCCCGCAGACCCCCAGTTTAGGAAATATAGCCATTTTAGTGTTTTGGATGTTCTTTTTCTAGTGCATAATATGACCCCAGCAGACCCCTAGTTTAGGAGATATGGCCATTTTAGCATTTTGAATGGTTTTTATCTGGTGCATAATAAGACCCCAGCAGACCTCTAGTTTAGGAGATATAGCCATTTAAGTGTTTTGAAAGTTCTTTTTTTCTGGTGCATAAAATGACCTCCGTAGAACCCTAGTTTAGGAGATATGGCCATTTGAGTGTTGTGAATGTTTTTTTTTTTTTTCTGGTGCATAGTATGACCCCAGCAGACCCCTAGTTTAGGAGATATGGCCATTTTAGCATTTTGAATGTTTTTTCTGGTGGATAATATGACCCCAGCAGACCTCTAGTTTAGGAGATATAGTAATTTAAATATTTTGAAAGTCTTTTTTTTCTGGTGCATAAAATGACCTCCGCAGACACCTAGTTTGGGAGATATAGCCATTTTAGTGTTTTGAATGTTTTTTTCTGGTACATAATATAACACCCGCAGACGCCTAGTTTAGGAGATATAGCCATTTCAGTGTTTTGAATGTTTTTTTCTGGTGCATAATATGACCACCGCAGACCACTAGTTTAGGAGATATAGCCATTTATGTGTTTTGAATATTTTTTTTGGTGTAAAATTTGACGACAGCAGACGATTAGTTTAGGAGATATAGCCATTTTAGGGTTTTGAATATTTTTTCTGGTGCATAATATGACCCCCGCAGACCCCTAGTTTAGGAGATATAGCCATTTCAGTGTTTTGAATGTTTTTTTCTGGTGCATAATATGACCCCCGCAGACGACCAGTTTAGGAGATATAGCCATTTCAGTGTTTTGAATGTTTTTTTCTGGTGCATAATATGACCACCGCAGACGACTAGTTTAGGAGATATAGCCATTTCAGTGTTTTGAATGTTTTTTTCTGGTGCATAATATGACCTCCGCAGACCCCTAGTTTAGGAGATATAGCCATTTCAGTGTTTTGAATGTTTTTTTCTGGTGCATAATATGACCACCGCAGACGACTACTTTAGGAGATATAGCCATTTAAGTGTTTCGAATGTTTTTTTTTTTCTGGTGCATAATATGACCCCAGCAGTCCCCTAGTGTGGGAGATATGGCAATTTTAGCATTTTGAATGATTTTTTCTTGTGCATAATATGACCCCCGCAGACCCCCAGTTTAGGAAATATAGCCATTTTAGTGTTTTGGATGTTCTTTTTCTAGTGCATAATATGACCCCAGCAGACCCCTAGTTTAGGAGATATGGCCATTTTAGCATTTTGAATGGTTTTTATCTGGTGCATAATAAGACCCCAGCAGACCTCTAGTTTAGGAGATATAGCCATTTAAGTGTTTTGAAAGTTCTTTTTTTCTGGTGCATAAAATGACCTCCGTAGAACCCTAGTTTAGGAGATATGGCCATTTGAGTGTTGTGAATGTTTTTTTTTTTTTTCTGGTGCATAGTATGACCCCAGCAGACCCCTAGTTTAGGAGATATGGCCATTTTAGCATTTTGAATGTTTTTTCTGGTGGATAATATGACCCCAGCAGACCTCTAGTTTAGGAGATATAGTAATTTAAATATTTTGAAAGTCTTTTTTTTCTGGTGCATAAAATGACCTCCGCAGACACCTAGTTTGGGAGATATAGCCATTTTAGTGTTTTGAATGTTTTTTTCTGGTACATAATATAACACCCGCAGACGCCTAGTTTAGGAGATATAGCCATTTCAGTGTTTTGAATGTTTTTTTCTGGTGCATAATATGACCACCGCAGACCACTAGTTTAGGAGATATAGCCATTTATGTGTTTTGAATATTTTTTTTGGTGTAAAATTTGACGACAGCAGACGATTAGTTTAGGAGATATAGCCATTTTAGGGTTTTGAATATTTTTTCTGGTGCATAATATGACCCCCGCAGACCCCTAGTTTAGGAGATATAGCCATTTCAGTGTTTTGAATGTTTTTTTCTGGTGCATAATATGACCCCCGCAGACGACCAGTTTAGGAGATATAGCCATTTCAGTGTTTTGAATGTTTTTTTCTGGTGCATAATATGACCACCGCAGACGACTAGTTTAGGAGATATAGCCATTTCAGTGTTTTGAATGTTTTTTTCTGGTGCATAATATGACCTCCGCAGACCCCTAGTTTAGGAGATATAGCCATTTCAGTGTTTTGAATGTTTTTTTCTGGTGCATAATATGACCACCGCAGACGACTACTTTAGGAGATATAGCCATTTAAGTGTTTCGAATGTTTTTTTTTTTCTGGTGCATAATATGACCCCAGCAGTCCCCTAGTGTGGGAGATATGGCAATTTTAGCATTTTGAATGATTTTTTCTTGTGCATAATATGACCCCCGCAGACCCCCAGTTTAGGAAATATAGCCATTTTAGTGTTTTGAATGTTCTTTTTCTAGTGCATAATATGACCCCAGCAGACCCCTAGTTTAGGAGATATGGCCATTTTAGCATTTTGAATGGTTTTTATCTGGTGCATAATAAGACCCCAGCAGACCTCTAGTTTAGGAGATATAGCCATTTAAGTGTTTTGAAAGTTCTTTTTTTCTGGTGCATAAAATGACCTCCGTAGAACCCTAGTTTAGGAGATATGGCCATTTGAGTGTTGTGAATGTTTTTTTTTTTTTTCTGGTGCATAGTATGACCCCAGCAGACCCCTAGTTTAGGAGATATGGCCATTTTAGCATTTTGAATGTTTTTTCTGGTGGATAATATGACCCCAGCAGACCTCTAGTTTAGGAGATATAGCCATTTAAATATTTTGAAAGTCTTTTTTTTCTGGTGCATAAAATGACCTCCGCAGACACCTAGTTTGGGAGATATAGCCATTTTAGTGTTTTGAATGTTTTTTTCTGGTACATAATATAACACCCGCAGACGCCTAGTTTAGGAGATATAGCCATTTCAGTGTTTTGAATGTTTTTTTCTGGTGCATAATATGACCACCGCAGACCACTAGTTTAGGAGATATAGCCATTTATGTGTTTTGAATATTTTTTTTGGTGTAAAATTTGACGACAGCAGACGATTAGTTTAGGAGATATAGCCATTTTAGGGTTTTGAATATTTTTTCTGGTGCATAATATGACCCCCGCAGACCCCTAGTTTAGGAGATATAGCCATTTCAGTGTTTTGAATGTTTTTTTCTGGTGCATAATATGACCCCCGCAGACGACCAGTTTAGGAGATATAGCCATTTCAGTGTTTTGAATGTTTTTTTCTGGTGCATAATATGACCACCGCAGACGACTAGTTTAGGAGATATAGCCATTTCAGTGTTTTGAATGTTTTTTTCTGGTGCATAATATGACCTCCGCAGACCCCTAGTTTAGGAGATATAGCCATTTCAGTGTTTTGAATGTTTTTTTCTGGTGCATAATATGACCACCGCAGACGACTACTTTAGGAGATATAGCCATTTAAGTGTTTCGAATGTTTTTTTTTTTCTGGTGCATAATATGACCCCAGCAGTCCCCTAGTGTGGGAGATATGGCAATTTTAGCATTTTGAATGATTTTTTCTTGTGCATAATATGACCCCCGCAGACCCCCAGTTTAGGAAATATAGCCATTTTAGTGTTTTGAATGTTCTTTTTCTAGTGCATAATATGACCCCAGCAGACCCCTAGTTTAGGAGATATGGCCATTTTAGCATTTTGAATGGTTTTTATCTGGTGCATAATAAGACCCCAGCAGACCTCTAGTTTAGGAGATATAGCCATTTAAGTGTTTTGAAAGTTCTTTTTTTCTGGTGCATAAAATGACCTCCGTAGAACCCTAGTTTAGGAGATATGGCCATTTGAGTGTTGTGAATGTTTTTTTTTTTTTTCTGGTGCATAGTATGACCCCAGCAGACCCCTAGTTTAGGAGATATGGCCATTTTAGCATTTTGAATGTTTTTTCTGGTGGATAATATGACCCCAGCAGACCTCTAGTTTAGGAGATATAGCCATTTAAATATTTTGAAAGTCTTTTTTTTCTGGTGCATAAAATGACCTCCGCAGACACCTAGTTTGGGAGATATAGCCATTTTAGTGTTTTGAATGTTTTTTTCTGGTACATAATATAACACCCGCAGACGCCTAGTTTAGGAGATATAGCCATTTCAGTGTTTTGAATGTTTTTTTCTGGTGCATAATATGACCACCGCAGACGACTAGTTTAGGAGATATAGCCATTTTAGTGTTTTGAATTTTCTTTTCTGGTGCATAATATGACACCAGCAGACCCCTAGTTGAGGAGATGTAGCCATTTTAGTGTTTTGGTTGTTTTTTTCCTGGTGCATAAAATGACCCCCGCAGACCGCTAATTTAGTTGATATAGCCATTTTATTGTTTCGAATGTTTTTTTTCTGGTGCGTAAAATGACCCCCACAGACGATTAGTTTAGGAGATATAGCCATTTTAGTGTTTTGAATTTTTTTTTCTGGTGCATAAAATGACCCCCGCAGACCGCTAGTTTAGGGGATATAGCCATTTTCGTGTTTTGAATGTTTTTTTTCTGGTGCACAAAATGATTCCCGCAGACGCCTAGTTTAGGAGATATATCCATTTTAATGTTTTGAATTTTTTTTTCTGGTGCATAATATGACCCCCGCAGACGACTAGTTCAGGAGATATAGCCATTTTTGTGTTTTGAATGTTTTTTTTCCTGCTGCATTAAATGATCCCCACAGACGCCTAGTTTAGGAGATATAGCCATTTTAGTGTTTTGAATTTTCTTTCCTGGTGCATAATATGACCCCCCAGACGTCTAGTTCAGGAGATATAGCTATTTTTGTGTTTTGAATGTTTTTTTTCCTGCTGCATTAAATGACCCCCGCAGACGCCTAGTTTAGGAGATATAGCCATTTTAGTGTTTTGAATGTTTTTTTCTATTGCATAATATGACACCAGCAGACCCCTAGTTGAGGAGATATAGCCATTTTAGTGTTCTGATTGTTTTTTTTCTGGTGCATAAAATGACCCCCGCAGACCCCTAGTTTAGGAGATATAGCCATTTCAGTGTTTTGAATGTTTTTTTCTGGTGCATAATATGACCACCGCAGACCCCTAGTTTAGGAGATATAGCCATTTTAGTGTTTTGAATTTTTTTTTCTGGTGCATAATATGACCCCCGCAGACCCCTAGTTTAGGAGATATAGCCATTTCAGTGTTTTGAATGTTTTTTTCTGGTGCATAATATGACCACCGCAGACCCCTAGTTTAGGAGATATAGCCATTTCAGTGTTTTGAATGTTTTTTTCTGGTGCATAATATGACCACCGCAGACGACTAGTTTAGGAGATATATCCATTTTAATGTTTTGAATTTTTTTTTCTGGTGCATAATATGACCCCCGCAGACGACTAGTTCAGGAGATATAGCCATTTTTGTGTTTTGAATGTTTTTTTTCCTGCTGCATTAAATGATCCCCACAGACGCCTAGTTTAGGAGATATAGCCATTTTAGTGTTTTGAATTTTCTTTCCTGGTGCATAATATGACCCCCCAGACGTCTAGTTCAGGAGATATAGCTATTTTTGTGTTTTGAATGTTTTTTTTCCTGCTGCATTAAATGACCCCCGCAGACGCCTAGTTTAGGAGATATAGCCATTTTAGTGTTTTGAATGTTTTTTTCTATTGCATAATATGACACCAGCAGACCCCTAGTTGAGGAGATATAGCCATTTTAGTGTTCTGATTGTTTTTTTTCTGGTGCATAAAATGACCCCCGCAGACCCCTAGTTTAGGAGATATAGCCATTTCAGTGTTTTGAATGTTTTTTTCTGGTGCATAATATGACCACCGCAGACCCCTAGTTTAGGAGATATAGCCATTTTAGTGTTTTGAATTTTTTTTTCTGGTGCATAATATGACCCCCGCAGACCCCTAGTTTAGGAGATATAGCCATTTCAGTGTTTTGAATGTTTTTTTCTGGTGCATAATATGACCACCGCAGACCCCTAGTTTAGGAGATATAGCCATTTCAGTGTTTTGAATGTTTTTTTCTGGTGCATAATATGACCACCGCAGACGACTAGTTTAGGAGATATAGCCATTTCAGTGTTTTGAATGTTTTTTTCTGGTGCATAATATGACCACCGCAGACCCCTAGTTTAGGAGATATAGCCATTTTAGTGTTTTGAATGTTTTTTTCTGGTGCATAATATGATCCTCGCAGACCACTAGTTTAGGAGATATAGCCATTTATGTGTTTTGAATATTTTTTTTGGTGTAAAATTTGACGACAGCAGACGATTAGTTTAGGAGATATAGCCATTTTAGTGTTTTGATTTTTTTTTTCTGGTGCATAAAATGACCTCCGCAGACCCCTAGTTTAGGAGATATAGCCATTTTAGGGTTTTGAATATTTTTTCTGGTGCATAATATGACCCCCGCAGACCCCTAGTTTAGGAGATATAGCCATTTCAGTGTTTTGAATGTTTTTTTCTGGTGCATAATATGACCCCCGCAGACGACCAGTTTAGGAGATATAGCCATTTCAGTGTTTTGAATGTTTTTTTCTGGTGCATAATATGACCACCGCAGACGACTAGTTTAGGAGATATAGCCATTTCAGTGTTTTGAATGTTTTTTTCTGGTGCATAATATGACCTCCGCAGACCCCTAGTTTAGGAGATATAGCCATTTTAGGGTTTTGAATATTTTTTCTGGTGCATAATATGACCCCCGCAGACCCCTAGTTTAGGAGATATAGCCATTTCAGTGTTTTGAATGTTTTTTTCTGGTGCATAATATGACCCCCGCAGACGACCAGTTTAGGAGATATAGCCATTTCAGTGTTTTGAATGTTTTTTTCTGGTGCATAATATGACCACCGCAGACGACTAGTTTAGGAGATATAGCCATTTCAGTGTTTTGAATGTTTTTTTCTGGTGCATAATATGACCACCGCAGACGACTAGTTTAGGAGATATAGCCATTTAAGTGTTTCGAATGTTTTTTTTTTTCTGGTGCATAATATGACCCCAGCAGTCCCCTAGTGTGGGAGATATGGCAATTTTAGCATTTTGAATGTTTTTTTCTTGTGCATAATATGACCCCCGCAGACCCCCAGTTTAGGAAATATAGCCATTTTAGTGTTTTGAATGTTCTTTTTCTAGTGCATAATATGACCCCAGCAGACCCCTAGTTTAGGAGATATGGCCATTTTAGCATTTTGAATGGTTTTTATCTGGTGCATAATAAGACCCCAGCAGACCTCTAGTTTAGGAGATATAGCCATTTAAGTGTTTTGAAAGTTCTTTTTTTCTGGTGCATAAAATGACCTCCGTAGAACCCTAGTTTAGGAGATATGGCCATTTGAGTGTTGTGAATGTTTTTTTTTTTTTCTGGTGCATAGTATGACCCCAGCAGACCCCTAGTTTAGGAGATATGGCCATTTTAGCATTTTGAATGTTTTTTCTGGTGGATAATATGACCCCAGCAGACCTCTAGTTTAGGAGATATAGCCATTTAAATATTTTGAAAGTCTTTTTTTTCTGGTGCATAAAATGACCTCCGCAGACCCCTAGTTTGGGAGATATAGCCATTTTAGTGTTTTGAATGTTTTTTTCTGGTACATAATATAACACCCGCAGACGCCTAGTTTAGGAGATATAGCCATTTCAGTGTTTTGAATGTTTTTTTCTGGTGCATAATATGACCACCGCAGACGACTAGTTTAGGAGATATAGCCATTTTAGTGTTTTGAATTTTCTTTTCTGGTGCATAATATGACACCAGCAGACCCCTAGTTGAGGAGATGTAGCCATTTTAGTGTTTTGGTTCTTTTTTTCCTGGTGCATAAAATGACCCCCGCAGACTGCTAATTTAGGGGATATAGCCATTTTATTGTTTCGAATGTTTTTTTTCTGGTGCGTAAAATGACCCCCACAGACGATTAGTTTAGGAGATATAGCCATTTTAATGTTTTGAATTTTTTTTTCTGGTGCATAAAATGACCCCCGCAGACCGCTAGTTTAGGGGATATAGCCATTTTCGTGTTTTGAATGTTTTTTTTCTGGTGCATAACATGACTCCCGCAGACGCCTAGTTTAGGAGATATATCCATTTTAATGTTTTGAATTTTTTTTTCTGGTGCATAATATGACACCCGCAGACGACTAGTTCAGGAGATATAACCATTTTTGTGTTTTGAATGTTTTTTTTCCTGCTGCATTAAATGATCCCCACAGACGCCTAGTTTAGGAGATATAGCCATTTTAGTGTTTTGAATTTTCTTTCCTGGTGCATAATATGACCCCCGCAGACGTCTAGTTCAGGAGATATAGCTATTTTTGTGTCTTGAATGTTTTTTTTCCTGCTGCATTAAATGACCCCCGCAGACGCCTAGTTTAGGAGATATAGCCATTTTAGTGTTTTGAATGTTTTTTTCTATTGCATAATATGACACCAGCAGACCCCTAGTTGAGGAGATATAGCCATTTTAGTGTTTTGATTGTTTTTTTTCTGGTGCATAAAATGACCCCCGCTGACCCCTAGTTTAGGAGATACAGCCATTTTAGTGTTTTGATTTTTTTTTCTGGCGAATAAAATGACCCCCGCAGACCCCTAGTTTAGGAGATATAGCCATTTTAGTGTTTTGAATGTTTTTTTTCCTGCTGCATTAAATGACCCCCGCAGACGCCTAGTATAGGAGACATAGCCATTTTAGTGTTTTGAATGTTTTTTTCTGGTGCGTCATATGACACCAGCAGACCCCTAGTTGAGGAGATATAGCCATTTTAGTGTTTTGATTGTTTTTTTTCGGGTGCATAAAATGATCCCCGCAGACCGCTAGTTTAGGAGATATAGCCAATTTAGTGTTTTGAATTTTCTTTCCTGGTGCAAAATATGACCCCCGCAGACGTCTAGTTTAGGAGATATAGCTATTTTTGTGTTTTGAATGTTTTTTTTCCTGCTGCATTAAATGACCCCCGCAGACGCCTAGTTTAGGAGATATAGCCATTTTAGTGTTTTGAATTTTTTTTTTCTGGTGCATAAAATGACCCCCGCAGACCGCTAGTTTAGGGGATAAAGCCATTTTAGTGTTTTGAATGTTTATTTTCTGGTGCATAAAATGACTTCCGCAGACGCCTAGTATAGGAGATATATCCATTTTAATGTTTTGAATTTTTTTTTCTGGTGCATAATATGACCCCCGCAGACAACTAGTTCAGGAGATATAGCCATTTTTGTGTTTTGATTTTTTTTTTCTGGTGCATAAAATGACCCCCGCAGACCCCTAGTTTAGGAGATATAGCCATTTAAGGGTTTCGAATATTTTTTCTGGTGCATAATATGGCCCCCGCAGACGACTGGTTTAGGAGATATAGCCATTTTAGTGTTTTTAATGTTTTTTTCTGGTGCATAATATGACCCCCGCAGACGACTAGTTCAGGAGAAGTGGCCATTTTTGTGTTTTGATTTTTTTTTTCTGGTGCATAAAATGACCTCCGCAGACCCCTAGTTTAGGAGATATAGCCATTTTAGGGTTTTGAATAATTTTTCTGGTGCATAATATGACCCCGCAGACCCCTAGTTTAGGGGATATAGTCATTTTAGGGTTTTGAATGTTTTTTTTCTTTTGCATAATATGACCCCTGCAGATGACTAGTTAAGGAGATATAGCCATTTTTGTGTTTTGATTTTTTTTTCTGGTGCATAAAATGACCCCCGCAGACCCTTGGTTTAGGAGATATAGCCATTTTAGGGTTTTGAATATTTTTTCTGGTGCATAATATGGCCGCCGCAGACCACTAGTTTAGGAGATATAGCCATTTTAGTGTTTTGAATGTTTTTTTCTGGTGCATAATATGACCCCCGCAGACCCCTAGTTTAGGAGATATAGCCATTTTAGTGTTTTGATTGTTTTTTTTCGGGTGCATAAAATGATCCCCGTAGACCGCTAGTTTAGGAGATATAGCCATTTTAATGTTTCGAATTTTCTTTCCTGGTGCATAATATGACCCCCGCAGACGTCTAGTTTAGGAGATATAGCCATTTCAGTGTTTTGAATTTTTTTTTCTGGTGCATAAAATGATCCCCGCAGACGCCTAGCTTAGGAGAAATAGGCATTTTAGTGTTTGGATTTTTTTTTCTGGTGCATAAAATGACCTCCGCTGACGATTAGTTTAGGAGATATAGCCATTTTAGTGTTTTGAATTTTCTTTTCTGGTGCATAATATGACCCCCTCAGACGACTAATTCAGGAGATATAGCTATTTTTGTGTTTTGAATGTTTTTTTTCCTGCTGCATTAAATGACCCCCGCAGACGCCTAGTTTAGGAGATATAGCCATTTCAGTGTTTTGAATTTTTTTTCTGGTGCATAAAATGATCCCCGCAGACGCCTAGCTTAGGAGATATAGGCATTTTAGTGTTTGGATTTTTTTTTTCTGGTGCATAAAATGACCTCCGCTGACGATTAGTTTGGGAGATATAGCCATTTTAGTGTTTTGAATTTTCTTTTCTGGTGCATAATATGACCCCCGCAGACGACTAATTCAGGAGATATAGCTATTTTTGTGTTTTGAATGTTTTTTTTCCTGCTGCATTAAATGACCCCCGCAGACGCCTAGTTTAGGAAATATAGCCATTTTGGTATTTTGAATGTTTTTTTCTGGTGCATAATATGACACCAGCAGACCCCTAGTTGAGGAGATATAGCCATTTAAGTGTTTTGGTTGTTTTTTTTCTGGTGCATAAAATGACCCCCGCAGACCGCTAATTTAGGGGATATAGCCATTTTATTGTTTTGAATGTTTTTTTTCTGGTGCGTAAAATGACCCCCACAGACGATTAGTTTAGGAGATATAGCCATCTTAGTGTTTTGAATTTTTTTTTTCTGGTGCATAAAATGACCCCCGCAGACCGCTAGTTTAGGGTATATAGCCATTTTAGTGTTTTGAATGTTTTTTTCTGGTGCATAAAATGACTCCCGCGGACGCCTAGTTTAGGAGATATATCCATTTTAATCTTTTGAATTTTTTTTTCTGGTGCATAATATGACCCCCGCAGACGACTAGTTCAGGAGATATAGCCATTTTTGTGTTTTGAATGTTTTTGAATGACCCCCGCAGACGCCTAGTTTAGGAGACATAGCCATTTTAGTGTTTTGAATGTTTTTTTCTGGTGCATAATATGACACCAGCAGACCCCTAGTTGAGGAGATATGGCCATTTTAGTGTTTTGATTGTTTTTTTTCAGGTGCATAAAATGACCCCCGCAGACCCCTAGTTTAGGAGATACAGCCATTTTAGTGTTTTGATTTTTTTTTTCTGGTGCATAAAATGACCTTCGCATACCCCTAGTTTAGGAGATATAACCATTTTAGTGTTTTGAATTTTTTTTTTTCTGGTGCTTAATATGACCCCCGCAGCCGCCTAGTTTAGGGGATATAGCCATTTCAGTGTTTTGAATGTCTTTTTTCTGGTGCATAATATAGCCCACGCAGACGAATAGTTTAGGAGATATAGCCATTTTAGTGTTTTGAATGTTTTTTTTCTGGTGCATAATATGACCTCAGCAGACCACTAGTTGAGGAGATGTAGCCATTTTAGTGTCTTGAAAGTTTTTTTTCTGGTGCATAATATAGCCCACGCAGACGAATAGTTTAGGAGATATAGCCATTTTAGTGTTTTGTATTTTTTTTTCTGGTGCATAAAATGACCCCCGCAGACCGCTAATTTAGGGGATATAGCCATTTTACTGTTTTGAATGTTTTTTTTCTGGTGCATAATATGACCACCGCAGATGACTAGTTTAAGAGATATAGCCATTTCAGTGTTTTGAATTTTTTTTCTGGTGCATAAAATGATCCCCGCAGACGCCTAGCTTAAGTGAAATAGGCATTTTAGTGTTTGGATTTTTTTTTTCTGGTGCATAAAATGACCTCCGCTGACGATTAGTTTGGGAGATACAGCCATTTAAGTGTTTAGAATTTTTTTTTCTGGCGCATAAAATGACCCCCGCAGACCCCTAGTTTAGGAGATATAGCCATTTCAGTGTTTTGAATGTTTTTTTCTGGTGCATAATATGACCACCGCAGACCCCTAGTTTAGGAGATATAGCCATTTTAGTGTTTTGAATTTTTTTTTCTGGTGCATAATATGACCCCCGCAGACCCCTAGTTTAGGAGATATAGCCATTTCAGTGTTTTGAATGTTTTTTTCTGGTGCATAATATGACCACCGCAGACCCCTAGTTTAGGAGATATAGCCATTTCAGTGTTTTGAATGTTTTTTTCTGGTGCATAATATGACCACCGCAGACGACTAGTTTAGGAGATATAGCCATTTCAGTGTTTTGAATGTTTTTTTCTGGTGCATAAAATGACCACCGCAGACCCCTAGTTTAGGAGATATAGCCATTTTAGTGTTTTGAATGTTTTTTTCTGGTGCATAATATGATCCTCGCAGACCACTAGTTTAGGAGATATAGCCATTTATGTGTTTTGAATATTTTTTTTGGTGTAAAATTTGACGACAGCAGACGATTAGTTTAGGAGATATAGCCATTTTAGTGTTTTGATTTTTTTTTTCTGGTGCATAAAATGACCTCCGCAGACCCCTAGTTTAGGAGATATAGCCATTTTAGGGTTTTGAATATTTTTTCTGTTGCATAATATGACCCCCGCAGACCCCTAGTTTAGGAGATATAGCCATTTCAGTGTTTTGAATGTTTTTTTCTGGTGCATAATATGACCCCCGCAGACGACCAGTTTAGGAGATATAGCCATTTCAGTGTTTTGAATGTTTTTTTCTGGTGCATAATATGACCACCGCAGACGACTAGTTTAGGAGATATAGCCATTTCAGTGTTTTGAATGTTTTTTTCTGGTGCATAATATGACCTCCGCAGACCCCTAGTTTAGGAGATATAGCCATTTTAGGGTTTTGAATATTTTTTCTGGTGCATAATATGACCCCCGCAGACCCCTAGTTTAGGAGATATAGCCATTTCAGTGTTTTGAATGTTTTTTTCTGGTGCATAATATGACCCCCGCAGACGACCAGTTTAGGAGATATAGCCATTTCAGTGTTTTGAATGTTTTTTTCTGGTGCATAATATGACCACCGCAGACGACTAGTTTAGGAGATATAGCCATTTCAGTGTTTTGAATGTTTTTTTCTGGTGCATAATATGACCACCGCAGACGACTAGTTTAGGAGATATAGCCATTTAAGTGTTTCGAATGTTTTTTTTTTCTGGTGCATAATATGACCCCAGCAGTCCCCTAGTGTGGGAGATATGGCAATTTTAGCATTTTGAATGTTTTTTTCTTGTGCATAATATGACCCCCGCAGACCCCCAGTTTAGGAAATATAGCCATTTTAGTGTTTTGAATGTTCTTTTTCTAGTGCATAATATGACCCCAGCAGACCCCTAGTTTAGGAGATATGGCCATTTTAGCATTTTGAATGGTTTTTATCTGGTGCATAATAAGACCCCAGCAGACCTCTAGTTTAGGAGATATAGCCATTTAAGTGTTTTGAAAGTTCTTTTTTTCTGGTGCATAAAATGACCTCCGTAGAACCCTAGTTTAGGAGATATGGCCATTTGAGTGTTGTGAATGTTTTTTTTTTTTTCTGGTGCATAGTATGACCCCAGCAGACCCCTAGTTTAGGAGATATGGCCATTTTAGCATTTTGAATGTTTTTTCTGGTGGATAATATGACCCCAGCAGACCTCTAGTTTAGGAGATATAGCCATTTAAATATTTTGAAAGTCTTTTTTTTCTGGTGCATAAAATGACCTCCGCAGACCCCTAGTTTGGGAGATATAGCCATTTTAGTGTTTTGAATGTTTTTTTCTGGTACATAATATAACACCCGCAGACGCCTAGTTTAGGAGATATAGCCATTTCAGTGTTTTGAATGTTTTTTTCTGGTGCATAATATGACCACCGCAGACGACTAGTTTAGGAGATATAGCCATTTTAGTGTTTTGAATTTTCTTTTCTGGTGCATAATATGACACCAGCAGACCCCTAGTTGAGGAGATGTAGCCATTTTAGTGTTTTGGTTGTTTTTTTCCTGGTGCATAAAATGACCCCCGCAGACCGCTAATTTAGGGGATATAGCCATTTTATTGTTTCGAATGTTTTTTTTCTGGTGCGTAAAATGACCCCCACAGACGATTAGTTTAGGAGATATAGCCATTTTAATGTTTTGAATTTTTTTTTCTGGTGCATAAAATGACCCCCGCAGACCGCTAGTTTAGGGGATATAGCCATTTTCGTGTTTTGAATGTTTTTTTTCTGGTGCATAACATGACTCCCGCAGACGCCTAGTTTAGGAGATATATCCATTTTAATGTTTTGAATTTTTTTTTCTGGTGCATAATATAACACCCGCAGACGACTAGTTCAGGAGATATAACCATTTTTGTGTTTTGAATGTTTTTTTTCCTGCTGCATTAAATGATCCCCACAGACGCCTAGTTTAGGAGATATAGCCATTTTAGTGTTTTGAATTTTCTTTCCTGGTGCATAATATGACCCCCGCAGACGTCTAGTTCAGGAGATATAGCTATTTTTGTGTCTTGAATGTTTTTTTTCCTGCTGCATTAAATGACCCCCGCAGACGCCTAGTTTAGGAGATATAGCCATTTTAGTGTTTTGAATGTTTTTTTCTATTGCATACTATGACACCAGCAGACCCCTAGTTGAGGAGATATAGCCATTTTAGTGTTTTGATTGTTTTTTTTCTGGTGCATAAAATGACCCCCGCTGACCCTTAGTTTAGGAGATACAGCCATTTTAGTGTTTTGATTTTTTTTTCTGGCGAATAAAATGACCCCCGCAGACCCCTAGTTTAGGAGATATAGCCATTTTTGTGTTTTGAATGTTTTTTTTCCTGCTGCATTAAATGACCCCCGCAGACTCCTAGTATAGGAGACATAGCCATTTTAGTGTTTTGAATGTTTTTTTCTGGTGCGTCATATGACACCAGCAGACTCCTAGTTGAGGAGATATAGCCATTTTAGTGTTTTGATTGTTTTTTTTCGGGTGCATAAAATGATCCCCGCAGACCGCTAGTTTAGGAGATATAGCCAATTTAGTGTTTTGAATTTTCTTTCCTGGTGCAAAATATGACCCCCGCAGACGTCTAGTTTAGGAGATATAGCTATTTTTGTGTTCTGAATGTTTTTTTTCCTGCTGCATTAAATGACCCCCGCAGACGCCTAGTTTAGGAGATATAGCCATATTAGTGTTTTGAATTTTTTTTTTCTGGTGCATAAAATGACCCCCGCAGACCGCTAGTTTAGGGGATAAAGCCATTTTAGTGTTTTGAATGTTTATTTTCTGGTGCATAAAATGACTTCCGCAGACGCTTAGTATAGGAGATATATCCATTTTAATGTTTTGAATTTTTTTTTCTGGTGCATAATATGACCCCCGCAGACAACTAGTTCAGGAGATATAGCCATTTTTGTGTTTTGATTTTTTTTTTCTGGTGCATAAAATGACCCCCGCAGACCCCTAGTTTAGGAGATATAGCCATTTAAGGGTTTCGAATATTTTTTCTGGCGTACGCAGACGACTTAGTTGCGTACAGATCAGGTCCAAAGATTGAGGTCATTAATACACTTTTGCAACGTGACTTCGACAAAATTAAGCGATATTGCGATGACTGGAAGTTGAAAATCAACTTTCAGAAGTCGGAAACCATTCTGTTTAGGACGCCTTTGTCTGGGGCCTCTAGGGATACCAGAAAGAATTGGCGAAAGTTCTCTATCGTCGGACAACATGGACAGCCACTTACTTGTCGAAATGTAGTAAGATACCTTGGGATCTGGCTAGATCAATATCTATATTTTAACAAACATATAGATGTTGCTCTGGCCAGAGGCAGAGGTGCTGTTGCCCTTACAAGGAGACTGTTTTACAACAGCCAACTCGATGCGAGGGTGAAGGTGATCTGCTACATGGCCCTTATCCGGCCTATGCTTGTATTTGGATGTCCCGTGTGGTTCAACGTGAGAGCAAGTTTATTGGAAAAGATTCGGGTGTTTGAGAGGGCTTGCCTTAGGGCTTGTCTTCGCTTATACAGAACACCAGAGTCTGAGTACATAAAATTCTATCGCAATGAGGTCTTGTACAATAGGGCGAACCTAATAAGAGTGGACAATTTTGTTATTAAGTTGACTCGAAGGCACATTGCAAGGGCAATGACATCGTCGAATAACCTGATCTCTGGGGCTTACTACCCTAATCATATGTATCATGAGAGAGTTCGCTTTGACGGCTATGTTCCTCCAGAAGCGTTCCTCTACCTTGATAGCAAAGGTCTGATCCAGGACAGATTGGCTGTGCCGCTAATCTTCCACGTTGCTCGAACAGCTGCGGACAGGCGACTCAACTACGACAGAGACGTCGCACACGGCAGTGCGGAGCGTCTCCGGTTCAGTAGGGCGGTAGGGAGTCGCGACATGAGAGATGTTGCTCGTCAGCACCAGCAATTTTGGTGGCTTGTTGAAGAAGAGGATGCGTCGTCGTCGAATTCCTTCAGCAACTGATAGCTTCTTGCGAAGCAAAGTGGGTCAGCCTAAATTTTTTTTTGGTTTAGCGTTGGCCGGCTTACATAGTTTTAGGTAGAATTAAGTTAGATTTAAGCGAAAAAAAAAAAAATATATATATATATATGTATATATGTATGTACATGTATTTATATATTACGTATATATATATAATGTATATATATTATGTATGTATATATTATGTATTAGATGTAAGTAGGTTAAGTAAATTAAGATTTATTCTTAGGTAGTTTGTAAGTTTTAGTTTTAAGTTTTATAATAAGTTAAAAAAATATAACTCATGTTAGCAAGTTTTTCTTAAAAAATGTTTTCTTAGTTCTAATTATAATAAATAGACATAGTATAAACATGTAATGTTAGATACGTCGAAAGACATAATTTAAGTATTAGGTTTAACTTAGAGTGCCCGCATGGGGCCAGTAAGTTAGAATAAGATTATTTTAAGTTAATTAAGCTAATTTTTAAGCGTTTTTTTTGTATAGCATTTAAGTGTAAATTAAGTAATATAAATAAAAATGCATAAAAACTGAACAAAAACTGAACTGAATATTTTTTCTGGTGCATAATATGGCCCCCGCAGACGACTGGTTTAGGAGATATAGCCATTTTAGTGTTTTTAATGTTTTTTTCTGGTGCATAATATGACCCCCGCAGACGACTAGTTCAGGAGAAGTGGCCATTTTTGTGTTTTGATTTTTTTTTTCTGGTGCATAAAATGACCTCCGCAGACCCCTAGTTTAGGAGATATAGCCATTTTAGGGTTTTGAATAATTTTTCTGGTGCATAATATGACCCCGCAGACCCCTAGTTTAGGGGATATAGTCATTTTAGGGTTTTGAATGTTTTTTTTCTTTTGCATAACATGACCCCTGCAGATGACTAGTTAAGGAGATATAGCCATTTTTGTGTTTTGATTTTTTTTTCTGGTGCATAAAATGACCCCCGCAGACCCTTGGTTTAGGAGATATAGCCATTTTAGGGTTTTGAATATTTTTTCTGGTGCATAATATGGCCGCCGCAGACCACTAGTTTAGGAGATATAGCCATTTTAGTGTTTTGAATGTTTTTTTCTGGTGCATAATATGACCCCCGCAGACCCCTAGTTTAGGAGATATAGCCATTTTAGTGTTTTGATTGTTTTTTTTCGGGTGCATAAAATGATCCCCGTAGACCGCTAGTTTAGGAGATATAGCCATTTTAATGTTTCGAATTTTCTTTCCTGGTGCATAATATGACCCCCGCAGACGTCTAGTTTAGGAGATATAGCCATTTCAGTGTTTTGAATTTTTTTTTCTGGTGCATAAAATGATCCCCGCAGACGCCTAGCTTAGGAGAAATAGGCATTTTAGTGTTTGGATTTTTTTTTCTGGTGCATAAAATGACCTCCGCTGACGATTAGTTTAGGAGATATAGCCATTTTAGTGTTTTGAATTTTCTTTTCTGGTGCATATAATGACCCCCTCAGACGACTAATTCAGGAGATATAGCTATTTTTGTGTTTTGAATGTTTTTTTTCCTGCTGCATTAAATGACCCCCGCAGACGCCTAGTTTAGGAGATATAGCCATTTCAGTGTTTTGAATTTTTTTTCTGGTGCATAAAATGATCCCCGCAGACGCCTAGCTTAGGAGATATAGGCATTTTAGTGTTTGGATTTTTTTTTTCTGGTGCATAAAATGACCTCCGCTGACGATTAGTTTGGGAGATATAGCCATTTTAGTGTTTTGAATTTTCTTTTCTGGTGCATAATATGACCCCCGCAGACGACTAATTCAGGAGATATAGCTATTTTTGTGTTTTGAATGTTTTTTTTCCTGCTGCATTAAATGACCCCCGCAGACGCCTAGTTTAGGAAATATAGCCATTTTGGTATTTTGAATGTTTTTTTCTGGTGCATAATATGACACCAGCAGACCCCTAGTTGAGGAGATATAGCCATTTAAGTGTTTTGGTTGTTTTTTTTCTGGTGCATAAAATGACCCCCGCAGACCGCTAATTTAGGGGATATAGCCATTTTATTGTTTTGAATGTTTTTTTTCTGGTGCGTAAAATGACCCCCACAGACGATTAGTTTAGGAGATATAGCCATCTTAGTGTTTTGAATGTTTTTTTCTGGTGCATAAAATGACTCCCGCGGACGCCTAGTTTAGGAGATATATCCATTTTAATCTTTTGAATTTTTTTTTCTGGTGCATAATATGACCCCCGCAGACGACTAGTTCAGGAGATATAGCCATTTTTGTGTTTTGAATGTTTTTTTTCCTGCTGCATTAAATGACCCCCGCAGACGCCTAGTTTAGGAGACATAGCCATTTTAGTGTTTTGAATGTTTTTTTCTGGTGCATAATATGACACCAGCAGACCCCTAGTTGAGGAGATATGGCCATTTTAGTGTTTTGATTGTTTTTTTTCAGGTGCATAAAATGACCCCCGCAGACCCCTAGTTTAGGAGATACAGCCATTTTAGTGTTTTGATTTTTTTTTTCTGGTGCATAAAATGACCTTCGCATACCCCTAGTTTAGGAGATATAACCATTTTAGTGTTTTGAATTTTTTTTTTTCTGGTGCTTAATATGACCCCCGCAGCCGCCTAGTTTAGGGGATATAGCCATTTCAGTGTTTTGAATGTCTTTTTTCTGGTGCATAATATAGCCCACGCAGACGAATAGTTTAGGAGATATAGCCATTTTAGTGTTTTGAATGTTTTTTTTCTGGTGCATAATATGACCTCAGCAGACCACTAGTTGAGGAGATGTAGCCATTTTAGTGTCTTGAAAGTTTTTTTTCTGGTGCATAATATAGCCCACGCAGACGAATAGTTTAGGAGATATAGCCATTTTAGTGTTTTGTATTTTTTTTTCTGGTGCATAAAATGACCCCCGCAGACCGCTAATTTAGGGGATATAGCCATTTTACTGTTTTGAATGTTTTTTTTCTGGTGACCACCGCAGATGAATAGTTTAAGAGATATAGCCATTTCAGTGTTTTGAATTTTTTTTCTGGTGCATAAAATGATCCCCGCAGACGCCTAGCTTAAGAGAAATAGGCATTTTAGTGTTTGGATTTTTTTTTTCTGGTGCATAAAATGACCTCCGCTGACGATTAGTTTGGGAGATATAGCCATTTTAGTGTTTTGAATTTTCTTTTCTGGTGCATAATATGACCCCCGCAGACGACTAATTCAGGAGATATAGCTATTTTTGTGTTTTGAATGTTTTTTTTCCTGCTGCATTAAATGACCACCGCAGACGCCTAGTTTAGGAGACATAGCCATTTTAGTGTTTTGAATGTTTTTTTCTGGTGCATAATATGACACCAGCTGACCCCTAGTTGAGGAGATATGGCCATTTTAGTGTTTTGATGGTTTTTTTTCTGGTGCATAAAATGACCCCCGCAGACCCCTAGTTTAGGAGATACAGCCATTTTAGTGTTTTGATTTTTTTTTTTCTGGTGCATAAAATGACCTCCGCTGACGATTAGTTTGGGAGATATAACCATTTTAGTGTTTTGAATTTTTTTTTTTCTGGTGCTTAATATGACCCCCGCAGCCGCCTAGTTTAGGGGATATAGCCATTTTAGTGTGTTGAATGTTTTTTCTCTGGTGCATAAAATGACCCCCGCACACCCCCAGATCAGGAGATACGGCCATTTTAGTGTTTTAAATGTTTTTTTCTGGTGCATAATATGACCACCGCAGACGCCCAGTTTAGGTGATATAGCCATTTTGGTGTTTTGAATGTTTTTTCTTTTGCATAATATGACCCCTGCAGATGACTAGTTTAAGAGATATTGAAATTTCGGTGTTTTGAATGTTTTTTTCTGGTGCATAATATGACCACCGCAGACGCCTAGTTTAGGAGATATAGCCATTTTAGTGTTTTGAATATTTTTTTCCTGGTGCATAATATGACCCCCGCAGACGACTACTTTAAGAGATATAGATATTTTAGTGTGTTGAATTTTTTTTTCTGATGTACAATATGACTTTCACAGCCGCCTAGTTTAGGGGATATAGCCATTTTAGTGTGTTGAATGTTTTTTTTCTTGTGCATAATATGACCCCTTCAGACGACTAGTTTAGGAGATATAGCCATTTTTTTGTTTTGAATATTTTTTTCTGGTGCATAAAATGACCCCCGCAGACGCCTAGCTTACGAGATATTGCCATTTTAGTGTTTAGATTTTTTTCTTTCTGATTCTGAAATTTTTTTTTTCGGGTGCATACAATGAACAACGCAGACCACTAATTTAGGGGATATAGCCATTTTATTGTTTTGAATGTTTTTTTTCGGGTGCGTAAAATGACCCCCGCAGACGCCTAGTTTAGGAGATTTTAGTGTTTTGAATATTTTTTTTTTGGTGCATAATATGACCCCAGCAGACCACTAGTTGAGGAGATGTAGCCATTTTAGTGTTTTGAAATTTTTTTTTCTGGTGCATAAAATGACCCCCGCAGACCGCTAATTTAGGGGATATAGCCATTTTACTGTTTTGAATGTTTTTTTTCTGGTGCATAATATGACCACCGCAGATGACTAGTTTAAGAGATATAGCCATTTCAGTGTTTTGAATGTTTTTTTCTGGTGCATAATATGACCACCGCAGACGACAAGTTTAGGAGATATAGCCATTTCAGTGTTTTGAATGTTTTTTTCTGGTGCATAATATGACGACCGCAGACGATTAGTTTGGGAGATATAGCCATTTTAGTGTTTTGAATTTTCTGTTCTGGTGCATAATATGACCCCCGCAGACGACTAATTCAGGAGTTATAGCCATTTTAGTGTTTTGAATGTTTTTTTCTGGTGCATAAAATGACTCCCGCAGACGCCTAGTTTAGGAGATATATCCATTTTAATCTTTTGAATTTTTTTTTCTGGTGCGTAAAATGACCCCCACAGACGATTAGTTTAGGAGATATAGCCATTTTAGTGTTTTGATTGTTTTTTTTATGGTGCATAAAATGACCCCCGCTGACCCCTAGTTTAGGAGATACAGCCATTTTAGTGTTTTGATTTTTTTTTTCTGGTGCTCAAAATGACCTTCGCATACCCCTAGTTTAGGAGATATAACCATTTTAGTGTTTTGAATTTTTTTTTTTCTGGCGCACAAAATGACCCCCGGAGACCCCTAGTTTAGGAGATACAGCCATTTTAGTGCTTTGATTTTTTTTTCTGGTGCATAAAATGACCCTCGCATACCCCTAGTTTAGGAGATATAACCATTTTAGTGTTTTGGATTTTTTTTTTTTCTGGTGCTTAATATGACCCCCGCAGCCGACTAGTTTAGGGGATATAGCCATTTTAGTGTGTTGAATGTTTTTTCTCTGGTGCATAAAATGGCCCCCGCAGACCCCCAGTTCAGGAGATATAACCATTTTAGTGTTTTAAATGTTTTTTTCTGGTGCATAATATGACCCCCGCAGCCGCCTAGTTTAGGGGAAATAGCCATTTTAGTGTTTTGAATGTTTTTTCTCTGGTGCATAATATGACCCCCGCAGACGACTACTTTAAGAAATATAGATATTTTAGTGTGTTGAATTTTTTTTTTCTGGTGTACCATATGACTTTCGCAGCCGCCTAGTTTAGGGGATATAGCCATTTTAGTGTGTTGAATGTTTTTTTTCTGGTGCATAATATGACCCCCTCAGACGACTTGTTTAGGAGATATAGCCATTTTTTTGTTTTGAATATTTTTTTCTGGTGCATAAAATGACCCCCGCAGACGCCTAGCTTAGGAGATATTGCCATTTTAGTGCTTTGATTTTTTTTTCTGGTGCATAAAATGACCCTCGCATCCCCCAAGTTTAGGAGATATAACCATTTTAGTGTTTTGGATTTTTTTTTTTCTGGTGCTTAATATGACCCCCGCAGCCGACTAGTTTAGGGGATATAGCCATTTTAGTGTGTTGAATGTTTTTTCTCTGGTGCATAAAATGGCCCCCGCAGACCCCCAGTTCAGGAGATATAGCCATTTTAGTGTTTTGAATTTTTTTTTCTGGTGCATAATATGACCCCCGCAGACCCTTAGTTTAGGAGATATAGCCATTTCAGTGTTTTGAATGTTTTTTTCTGGTGCATAATATGACCACCGCAGACCCCTAGTTTAGGAGATATAGCCATTTCAGTGTTTTGAATGTTTTTTTCTGGTGCATAATATGACCACAGCAGACGACTAGTTTAGGAGATATAGCCATTTCAGTGTTTTGAATGTTTTTTTCTGGTGCATAATTTGACGACCGCAGACGATTAGTTTAGGAGATATAGCCATTTTAGTGTTTTGAATTTTCTTTTCTGGAGCATAATATGACACCAGCAGACCCCTAGTTGGGGAGATGTAGCCATTTTAGTGTTTTGGTTGTTTTTTCCTGGTGCATAAAATGACCCTCGCAGACCGCTAATTTAGGGGATATAGCCATTTTATTGTTTCGAATGTTTTTTTTCTGGTGCGTAAAATGACCCCCACAGACGATTAGTTTAGGAGATATAGCCATTTTAGTGTTTTGAATTTTTTTTTCTGGTGCATAAAATGACCCCCGCAGACCGCTAGTTTAGGGGATATAGCCATTTTCGTGTTTTGAATGTTTTTTTTCTGGTGCATAAAATGACTCCCGCAGACGCCTAGTTTAGGAGATATATCCATTTTAATGTTTTGAATTTTTTTTTCTGGTGCATAATATGACCCCCGCAGACGACTAGTTCAGGAGATATAGCCATTTTTGTTTTTTGAATGTTTTTTTTCCTGCTGCATTAAATGATCCCCACAGACGCCTAGTTTAGGAGATATAGCCATTTTAGTGTTTTGAATTTTCTTTCCTGGTGCATAATATGACCCCCGCAGACGTCTAGTTCAGGAGATATAGCTATTTTTGTGTTTTGAATGTTTTTTTTCCTGCTGCATTAAATGACCCCCGCAGACGCCTAGTTTAGGAGATATAGCCATTTTAGTGTTTTGAATGTTTTTTTCTATTGCATAATATGACACCAGCAGACCCCTAGTTGAGGAGATATAGCCATTTTAGTGTTTTGATTGTTTTTTTTCTGGTGCATAAAATGACCCCCGCTGACCCCTAGTTTAGGAGATACAGCCATTTTAGTGTTTTGATTTTTTTTTCTGGCGCATAAAATGACCCCCGCAGACCCCTAGTTTAGGAGATATAGCCATTTTTGTGTTTTGAATGTTTTTTTTCCTGCTGCATTAAATGACCCCCGCAGACGCCTAGTATAGGAGACATAGCCATTTTAGTGTTTTGAATGTTTTTTTCTGGTGCATCATATGACACCAGCAGACCCCTAGTTGAGGAGATATAGCCATTTTAGTGTTTTGATTGTTTTTTTTCGGGTGCATAAAATGATCCCCGCAGACCGCTAGTTTAGGAGATATAGCCAATTTAGTGTTTTGAATTTTCTTTCCTGGTGCATAATATGACCCCCGCAGACGTCTAGTTTAGGAGATATGGCTAGTTTTGTGTTTTGAATGTTTTTTTTCCTGCTGCATTAAATGACCCCCGCAGACGCCTAGTTTAGGAGATATAGCCATTTTAGTGTTTTGAATTTTTTTTTTCTGGTGCATAAAATGACCCCCGCAGACCGCTAGTTTAGGGGATAAAGCCATTTTAGTGTTTTGAATGTTTATTTTCTGGTGCATAAAATGACTTCCGCAGACGCCTAGTATAGGAGATATATCCATTTTAATGTTTTGAATTTTTTTTTCTGGTGCATAATATGACCCCCGCAGACAACTAGTTCAGGAGATATAGCCATTTTTGTGTTTTGATTTTTTTTTTCTGGTGCATAAAATGACCCCCGCAGACCCCTAGTTTAGGAGATATAGCCATTTAAGGGTTTCGAATATTTTTTCTGGTGCATAATATGACCCCGCAGACCCCTAGTTTAGGGGATATAGTCATTTTAGGGTTTTGAATGTTTTTTTTCTTTTGCATAATATGACCCCTGCAGATGACTAGTTAAGGAGACATAGCCATTTTTGTGTTTTGATTTTTTTTTCTGGTGCATAAAATGACCCCCGCAGACCCTTGGTTTAGGAGATATAGCCATTTTAGGGTTTTGAATATTTTTTCTGGTGCATAATATGACCCCGCAGACCCCTAGTTTAGGGGATATAGTCATTTTAGGGTTTTGAATGTTTTTTTTCTTTTGCATAATATGACGCCTGCAGATGACTAGTTAAGGAGATATAGCCATTTTTGTGTTTTGATTTTTTTTTCTGGTGCATAAAATGACCCCCGCAGACCCTTGGTTTAGGAGATATAGCCATTTTAGTGTTTTTAATGTTTTTTTCTGGTGCATAATATGACCCCCGCAGACGACTAGTTCAGGAGAAGTGGCCATTTTTGTGTTTTGATTTTTTTTTTCTGGTGCATAAAATGACCTCCGCAGACCCCTAGTTTAGGAGATATAGCCATTTTAGGGTTTTGAATAATTTTTCTGGTGCATAATATGACCCCGCAGACCCCTAGTTTAGGGGATATAGTCATTTTAGGGTTTTGAATGTTTTTTTTCTTTTGCATAATATGACCCCTGCAGATGACTAGTTAAGGAGACATAGCCATTTTTGTGTTTTGATTTTTTTTTCTGGTGCATAAAATGACCCCCGCAGACCCTTGGTTTAGGAGATATAGCCATTTTAGGGTTTTGAATATTTTTTCTGGTGCATAATATGGCCCCCGCAGACCACTAGTTTAGGAGATATAGCCATTTTAGTGTTTTGAATGTTTTTTTCTGGTGCATAATATGACCCCCGCAGACCCCTAGTTTAGGAGATATAGCCATTTTAGTGTTTTGATTGTTTTTTTTCGGGTGCATAAAATGATCCCCGTAGACCGCTAGTTTAGGAGATATAGCCATTTTAATGTTTCGAATTTTCTTTCCTGGTGCATAATATGACCCCCGCAGACGTCTAGTTTAGGAGATATAGCCATTTCAGTGTTTTGAATTTTTTTTTCTGGTGCATAATATGACCCCCGCAGACAACTAGTTCAGGAGATATAGCCATTTTTGTGTTTTGATTTTTTTTTTCTGGTGCATAAAATGACCCCCGCAGACCCCTAGTTTAGGAGATATAGCCATTTAAGGGTTTCGAATATTTTTTCTGGTGCATAATATGGCCCCCGCAGACGACTGGTTTAGGAGATATAGCCATTTTAGTGTTTTTAATGTTTTTTTCTGGTGCATAATATGACCCCCGCAGACGACTAGTTCAGGAGAAGTGGCCATTTTTGTGTTTTGATTTTTTTTTTCTGGTGCATAAAATGACCTCCGCAGACACCTAGTTTAGGAGATATAGCCATTTTAGGGTTTTGAATAATTTTTCTGGTGCATAATATGACCCCGCAGACCCCTAGTTTAGGGGATATAGTCATTTTAGGGTTTTGAATGTTTTTTTTCTTTTGCATAATATGACGCCTGCAGATGACTAGTTAAGGAGATATAGCCATTTTTGTGTTTTGATTTTTTTTTCTGGTGCATAAAATGACCCCCGCAGACCCTTGGTTTAGGAGATATAGCCATTTTAGGGTTTTGAATATTTTTTCTGGTGCATAATATGGCCCCCGCAGACCACTAGTTTAGGAGATATAGCCATTTTAGTGTTTTGAATGTTTTTTTCTTGTGCATAATATGACCCCCGTAGACCGCTAGTTTAGGAGATATAGCCATTTTAATGTTTCGAATTTTCTTTCCTGGTGCATAATATGACCCCCGCAGACGTCTAGTTTAGGAGATATAGCCATTTCAGTGTTTTGAATTTTTTTTTCTGGTGCATAAAATGATCCCCGCAGACGCCTAGCTTAGGAGAAATAGGCATTTTAGTGTTTGGATTTTTTTTTCTGGTGCATAAAATGACCTCCGCTGACGATTAGTTTGGGAGATATAGCCATTTTAGTGTTTTGAATTTTCTTTTCTGGTGCATAATATGACCCCCGCAGACGACTAATTCAGGAGATATAGCTATTTTTGTGTTTTGAATGTTTTTTTTCCTGCTGCATTAAATGACCCCCGCAGACGCCTAGTTTAGGAAATATAGCCATTTTGGTATTTTGAATGTTTTTTTCTGGTGCATAATATGACACCAGCAGACCCCTAGTTGAGGAGATATAGCCATTTAAGTGTTTTGGTTGTTTTTTTTCTGGTGCATAAAATGACCCCCGCAGACCGCTAATTTAGGGGATATAGCCATTTTATTGTTTTGAATGTTTTTTTTCTGGTGCGTAAAATGACCCCCACAGACGATTAGTTTAGGAGATATAGCCATCTTAGTGTTTTGAATTTTTTTTTTCTGGTGCATAAAATGACCCCCGCAGACCGCTAGTTTAGGGGATATAGCCATTTTAGTGTTTTGAATGTTTTTTTCTGGTGCATAAAATGACTCCCGCGGACGCCTAGTTTAGGAGATATATCCATTTTAATCTTTTGAATTTTTTTTTCTGGTGCATAATATGACCCCCGCAGACGACTAGTTCAGGAGATATAGCCATTTTTGTGTTTTGAATGTTTTTTTTCTTGCTGCATTAAATGACCCCCGCAGACGCCTAGTTTAGGAGACATAGCCATTTTAGTGTTTTGAATGTTTTTTTCTGGTGCATAATATGACACCAGCAGACCCCTAGTTGAGGAGATATAGCCATTTAAGTGTTTTGGTTGTTTTTTTTCTGGTGCATAAAATGACCCCCGCAGACCGCTAATTTAGGGGATATAGCCATTTTATTGTTTTGAATGTTTTTTTTCTGGTGCGTAAAATGACCCCCACAGACGATTAGTTTAGGAGATATAGCCATCTTAGTGTTTTGAATTTTTTTTTTCTGGTGCATAAAATGACCCCCGCAGACCGCTAGTTTAGGGGATATAGCCATTTTAGTGTTTTGAATGTTTTTTTCTGGTGCATAAAATGACTCCCGCGGACGCCTAGTTTAGGAGATATATCCATTTTAATCTTTTGAATTTTTTTTTCTGGTGCATAATATGACCCCCGCAGACGACTAGTTCAGGAGATATAGCCATTTTTGTGTTTTGAATGTTTTTTTTCTTGCTGCATTAAATGACCCCCGCAGACGCCTAGTTTAGGAGACATAGCCATTTTAGTGTTTTGAATGTTTTTTTCTGGTGCATAATATGACACCAGCAGACCCCTAGTTGAGGAGATATGGCCATTTTAGTGTTTTGATTGTTTTTTTTCAGGTGCATAAAATGACCCCCGCAGACCCCTAGTTTAGGAGATACAGCCATTTTAGTGTTTTGATTTTTTTTTTCTGGTGCATAAAATGACCTTCGCATACCCCTAGTTTAGGAGATATAACCATTTTAGTGTTTTGAATTTTTTTTTTTCTGGTGCTTAATATGACCCCCGCAGCCGCCTAGTTTAGGGGATATAGCCATTTCAGTGTTTTGAATGTCTTTTTTCTGGTGCATAATATAGCCCACGCAGACGAATAGTTTAGGAGATATAGCCATTTTAGAGTTTTGAATGTTTTTTTTCTGGTGCATAATATGACCTCAGCAGACCACTAGTTGAGGAGATGTAGCTATTTTAGTGTCTTGAAAGTTTTTTTTCTTGTGCATAATATAGCCCACGCAGACGAATAGTTTAGGAGATATAGCCATTTTAGTGTTTTGTATTTTTTTTTCTGGTGCATAAAATGACCCCCGCAGACCGCTAATTTAGGGGATATAGCCATTTTACTGTTTTGAATGTTTTTTTTCTGGTGCATAATATGACCACCGCAGATGACTAGTTTAAGAGATATAGCCATTTCAGTGTTTTGAATTTTTTTTCTGGTGCATAAAATGATCCCCGCAGACGCCTAGCTTAAGAGAAATAGGCATTTTAGTGTTTGGATTTTTTTTTTCTGGTGCATAAAATGACCTCCGCTGACGATTAGTTTGGGAGATATAGCCATTTTAGTGTTTTGAATTTTCTTTTCTGGTGCATAATATGACCCCCGCAGACGACTAATTCAGGAGATATAGCTATTTTTGTGTTTTGAATGTTTTTTTTCCTGCTGCATTAAATGACCACCGCAGACGCCTAGTTTAGGAGACATAGCCATTTTAGTGTTTTGAATGTTTTTTTCTGGTGCATAATATGACACCAGCTGACCCCTAGTTGAGGAGATATGGCCATTTTAGTGTTTTGATGGTTTTTTTTCTGGTGCATAAAATGACCCCCGCAGACCCCTAGTTTAGGAGATACAGCCATTTTAGTGTTTTGATTTTTTTTTTTCTGGTGCATAAAATGACCTTCGCATACCCCTAGTTTAGGAGATATAACCATTTTAGTGTTTTGAATTTTTTTTTTTCTGGTGCTTAATATGACCCCCGCAGCCGCCTAGTTTAGGGGATATAGCCATTTTAGTGTGTTGAATGTTTTTTCTCTGGTGCATAAAATGACCCCCGCACACCCCCAGATCAGGAGATACGGCCATTTTAGTGTTTTAAATGTTTTTTTCTGGTGCATAATATGACCACCGCAGACGCCCAGTTTAGGTGATATAGCCATTTTGGTGTTTTGAATGTTTTTTCTTTTGCATAATATGACCCCTGCAGATGACTAGTTTAAGAGATATTGAAATTTCGGTGTTTTGAATGTTTTTTTCTGGTGCATAATATGACCACCGCAGACGCCTAGTTTAGGAGATATAGCCATTTTAGTGTTTTGAATATTTTTTTCTGGTGCATAATATGACCCCCGCAGACGACTACTTTAAGATATATAGATATTTTAGTGTGTTGAATTTTTTTTTCTGGTGTACAATATGACTTTCGCAGCCGCCTAGTTTAGGGGATATAGCCATTTTAGTGTGTTGAATGTTTTTTTTCTTGTGCATAATATGACCCCCTCAGACGACTAGTTTAGGAGATATAGCCATTTTTTTGTTTTGAATATTTTTTTCTGGTGCATAAAATGACCCCCGCAGACGCCTAGCTTAGGAGATATTGCCATTTTAGTGTTTGGATTTTTTTCTTTCTGATTTTGAAATTTTTTTTTTCGGGTGCATACAATGAACAACGCAGACCACTAATTTAGGGGATATAGCCATTTTATTGTTTTGAATGTTTTTTTTCGGGTGCGTAAAATGACCCCCGCAGACGCCTAGTTTAGGAGATTTTAGTGTTTTGAATATTTTTTTTTTGGTGCATAATATGACCCCAGCAGACCACTAGTTGAGGAGATGTAGCCATTTTAGTGTTTTGAAATTTTTTTTTCTGGTGCATAAAATGACTCCCGCAGACGCCTAGTTTAGGAGATATATCCATTTTAATCTTTTGAATTTTTTTTTCTGGTGCGTAAAATGACCCCCACAGACGATTAGTTTAGGAGATATAGCCATTTTAGTGTTTTGATTGTTTTTTTTATGGTGCATAAAATGACCCCCGCTGACCCCTAGTTTAGGAGATACAGCCATTTTAGTGTTTTGATTTTTTTTTTCTGGTGCTCAAAATGACCTTCGCATACCCCTAGTTTAGGAGATATAACCATTTTAGTGTTTTGAATTTTTTTTTTTCTGGCGCACAAAATGACCCCCGCAGACCCCTAGTTTAGGAGATACAGCCATTTTAGTGCTTTGATTTTTTTTTCTGGTGCATAAAATGACCCTCGCATACCCCTAGTTTAGGAGATATAACCATTTTAGTGTTTTGGATTTTTTTTTTTTCTGGTGCTTAATATGACCCCCGCAGCCGACTAGTTTAGGGGATATAGCCATTTTAGTGTGTTGAATGTTTTTTCTCTGGTGCATAAAACTGTCCCCCGCAGACCCCCAGTTCAGGAGATATAACCATTTTAGTGTTTTAAATGTTTTTTTCTGGTGCATAATATGACCCCCGCAGCCGCCTAGTTTAGGGGAAATAGCCATTTTAGTGTTTTGAATGTTTTTTCTCTGGTGCATAATATGACCCCCGCAGACGACTACTTTAAGAAATATAGATATTTTAGTGTGTTGAATTTTTTTTTTCTGGTGTACAATATGACTTTCGCAGCCGCCTAGTTTAGGGGATATAGCCATTTTAGTGTGTTGAATGTTTTTTTTCTGGTGCATAATATGACCCCCTCAGACGACTTGTTTAGGAGATATAGCCATTTTTTTGTTTTGAATATTTTTTTCTGGTGCATAAAATGACCCCCGCAGACGCCTAGCTTAGGAGATATTGCCATTTTAGTGCTTTGATTTTTTTTTCTGGTGCATAAAATGACCCTCGCATACCCCTAGTTTAGGAGATATAACCATTTTAGTGTTTTGGATTTTTTTTTTTCTGGTGCTTAATATGACCCCCGCAGCCGACTAGTTTAGGGGATATAGCCATTTTAGTGTGTTGAATGTTTTTTCTCTGGTGCATAAAATGGCCCCCGCAGACCCCCAGTTCAGGAGTTATAGCCATTTTAGTGTTTTAAATGTTTTTTTCTGGTGCATAATATGACCCCCGCAGCCGCCTAGTTTAGGGGAAATAGCCATTTTATTGTTTTGAATGTTTTTTTTCTGGTGCGTAAAATGACCCCCGCAGACGCCTAGTTTAGGAGATTTTAGTGTTTTGAATGTTTTTTTTCTGGTGCATAATATGACCCCAGCAGACCACTAGTTGAGGAGATGTAGCCATTTTAGTGTTTTGAATGTTTTTTCTCTGGTGTATAATATGACCCCCGCAGACGACTGGTTCAGGAGATATAGCCATTTTTGTGTTTTGAATGTTTTTTTTCCTGCTGCATTAAATGACCCCCGCAAACGCCTAGTTTAGGAAATATAGCCATTTTAGTGGTTTGAATGTTTTTTTCTGGTGCATAATATGACCCCCGCAGACCCCTAGTTTAGGAGATTTTAGTGTTTTGAATGTTTTTTTTCTGGTGCATAATATGACCCCAGCAGACCACTAGTTGAGGAGATGTAGCCATTTTAGTGTTTTGAATGTTTTTTCTCTGGTGTATAATATGACCCCCGCAGACGACTACTTTAAGAAATATAGATATTTTAGTGTGTTGAATTTTTTTTTTCTGGTGCACAATATGACTTTCGCAGCCGCCTAGTTTAGGGGATATAGCCATTTTAGTGTGTTGAATGTTTTTTTTCTGGTGCATAATATGACCCCCTCAGACGACTTGTTTAGGAGATATAGCCATTTTAGTGTTTTGTATTTTTTTTTCTGGTGCATAAAATGACCCCCGCAGACCGCTAGTTTAGGGGATATAGCCATTTCAGTGTTTTGAATGTTTTTTTTCTGGTGCACAAAATGACCCCCGCAGAGGCCTAGTTTATTATAAATAGCCATTTTAGTGTTTTGAATTTTCTTTTCTGGTGCATAATATGACCCCCGCAGACGACTGGTTCAGGAGATATAGCCATTTTTGTGTTTTGAATGTTTTTTTTCCTGCTGCATTAAATGACCCCCGCAAACGCCTAGTTTAGGAAATATAGCCATTTTAGTGGTTTGAATGTTTTTTTCTGGTGCATAATATGACCCCCGCAGACCCCTAGTTTAGGAGATATAGTCATTTTAGGGTTTTGAAGGTTGTTTTCTTTTGCATAATATGACCCCTGCAGACGACTAGTTTAAGAGATATAGATATTTTAGTGTTTTGAATTTTTTTTTTTCTGGTGTACAATATGACTTTCGCAGCCGCCTAATTTAGGGGATATAGCCATTTTAGTGTGTTAAAGGTTTATTTTCTGGTGCTTAATATAACCCCAGCAGACCCCTAGTTGATTAGATATAGCCATTTTAGTGTTTTGAATGTTTTTTTCTGGTGCATAATATGACCCTCGCAGACCACTAGTTTAGGAGATGTAGCCATTTTAGTGTTTTGAAAGTTTTTTTTCTGGTGCATAATATAGCCCACGCAGACGATTAGTTTAGGAGATATAGCCATTTTAGTGTTTTGTATTTTTTTTTCTGGTGCATAAAATGACCCCCGCAGACCGCTAGTTTAGGGGATATAGCCATTTCAGTGTTTTGAATGTTTTTTTTCTGGTGCATAAAATGACCCCCGCAGAGTCCTAGTTTATTAGATATAGCCATTTTAGTGTTTTGAATTTTCTTTTCTGGTGCATAATATGACCCCCGCAGACGACTGGTTCAGGAGATATAGCCATTTTTGTGTTTTGAATGTTTTTTTTCCTGCTGCATTAAATGACCCCCGCAAACGCCTAGTTTAGGAAATATAGCCATTTTAGTGGTTTGAATGTTTTTTTCTGGTGCATAATATGACCCCCGCAGACCCCTAGTTTAGGAGATATAGTCATTTTAGGTTTTTGAAGGTTTTTTTCTTTTGCATAATATGACCCCTGCAGACGACTAGTTTAAGAGATATAGATATTTTAGTGTTTTGAATTTTTTTTTTTCTGGTGTACAATATGACTTTCGCAGCCGCCTAATTTAGGGGATATAGCCATTTTAGTGTGTTAAATGTTTATTTTCTGGTGCAAAATATAACCCCAGCAGACCCCTAGTTGATTAGATATAGCCATTTTAGTGTTTTGAAAGTTTTTTTTCTGGTGCATAATATGACCCCAGCAGACCACTAGTTGAGGAGATGTAGCCATTTTAGTGTTTTGAAAGTTTTTTTTCTGGTGCATAATATAGCCCACGCAGACGATTAGTTTAGGAGTGTTTTTTTTTTAGTGTTTTGTATTTTTTTTTCTGGTGCATAATATGACCACCGCAGACGACTAGTTTAGGATATATAGCCATTTCAGTGTTTTGAATGTTTTTTTCTGGTGCATAATATGACCACCACAAACGCCTAGTTTAGGAAATATAGCCATTTTAGTGGTTTGAATGTTTATTTTCTGGTGCATAATATAACCCCAGCAGACCCCTAGTTGATTAGATATAGCCATTTTAGTGTTTTGAATGTTTTTTTCTGGTGCATAATATGACCCCCTCAGACGACTTGTTTAGGAGATATAGACATTTTTTTGTTTTGAATATTTTTTTCTGGTGCATAAAATGACCCCCGCAGACGCCTAGCTTAGGAGATATTGCCATTTTAGTGTTTGGATTTTTTTCTTTCTGATTTTGAAATTTTTTTTTCGGTTGCATAAAATGACCCCCGCAGACCGCTAATTTAGGAGATATAGAAATTTTATTGTTTTGAACGTTTTTTTTCTGGTGCGTAAAATGACCCCCGCAGACGCCTAGTTTAGGAGATTTTAGTGTTTTGAATGTTTTTTTTCTGGTGCATAATATGACCCCAGCAGACCACTAGTTGAGGAGATGTACCCAGTTTAGTGTTTTGAAAGTTTTTTTTCTGGTGCATAATATAGCCCACGCAGACGATTAGTTTAGGAGTGTTTTTTTTTTTAGTGTTTTGTATTTTTTTTTCTGGTGCATAAAATGACCCCCGCAGACCGCTAGTTTAGGGGATATAGCCATTTCAGTGTTTTGAATGTTTTTTTTCTGGTGCATAAAATGACCCCCGCAGAGGCCTAGTTTATTAGATATAGCCATTTCCGTGTTTTGAATGTTTTTTTCTGGTGCATAATATGACCACCGCAGACGACTAGTTTAGGATATATAGCCATTTCAGTGTTTTGAATGTTTTTTTTCTGGTGCATAATATGACCACCGCAAACGCCTAGTTTAGGAAATAGAGCCATTTTAGTGTTTTGAATTTTCTTTTC
Source organism: Volucella zonaria (assembly GCA_963966105.1). Lineage (NCBI taxonomy): Eukaryota > Metazoa > Arthropoda > Insecta > Diptera > Syrphidae > Volucella > Volucella zonaria. Next base: position 7,487,779 of record CAWYQB010000254.1, on the reverse strand, counting down.
TGGTGCATAATATGACACCAGCAGACCCCTAGTTGAGGAGATGTAGCCATTTTAGTGTTTTGGTTGTTTTTTTCCTGGTGCATAAAATGACCCCCGCAGACCGCTAATTTAGGGGATATAGCCATTTTATTGTTTTGAATGTTTTTTTTCTGGTGCGTAAAATGACCCCCACCGACGATTAGTTTAGGGGATATAGGCATTTTAGTGTTTTGAATTTTTTTTTTCTGGTGCATAAAATGACCCCCGCAGACCTCTGGTTTAGGTTATATAGCCATTTTAGTGTTTTGAATGTTTTTTTTCTGGTGCATAAAATGACTCCCGCAGACGCCTAGTTTAGGAGATATAGCCATTTTAGTGTTTTGAATTTTCTTTCCTGGTGCATATATGACCCCCGCAGACGTCTATTTCAGGAGATATAGCTATTTTTGTGTTTTGAATGTTTTTTTCCTGCTGCATAAAATGACCCCCGCAGAGGCCTAGTTTATTAGATATAGCCATTTTAGTGTTTTGAATTTTCTTTCCTGGTGCATAATATGACCCCCGCAGACGTCTAGTTTAGGAGATATAGCTATTTTTGTGTTTTGAATGTTTTTTTTCCTGCTGCATTAAATGACCCCCGCAGACGTCTAGTTTAGGAGATATATCCATTTTAGTGTTTTGAATTTTTTTTTTCTGGTGCATAAAATGACCCCCGCAGACCGCTAGTTTAGGGGATATAGCCATTTTAGTGTTTTGAATGTTTATTTTCTGGTGCATAAAATGACTCCCGCAGACGCCTAGTTTAGGAGATATATCCATTTTAATGTTTTGAATTTTTTTTTCTGGTGCATAATATGACCCCCGCAGACAAATAGTTCAGGAGATATAGCCATTTTTGTGTTTTGATTTTTTTTTCTGGTGCATAAAATGACCCCCGCAGACCCCTAGTTTAGGAGATATTGCCATTTTAGGGTTTTGAATATTTTTTCTGGTGCATAATATGGCCCCCGCAAACGACTAGTTTAGGAGATATAGTCATTTTAGTGTTTTGAATGTTTTTTTCTGGTGCATAATATGACCCCCGCGGACGACTAGTTCAGGAGATATGGCCATTTTTATGTTTTGATTTTTTTTTCTGGTGCATAAAATGACCTCCGCAGACCCCTAGTTTAGGAGATATAGCCATTTTAGGGTTTTGAATATTTTTTCTGGTGCATAATATGACCAACGCAGACCCCTAGTTTAGGAGATATGGCCATTTTAGGGTTTTGAATGTTTTTTTCTTTTGCATAATATGACCCCTGCAGATGACTAGTTTAGGAGATATAGCCATTTTTGTGTTTTGATTTTTTTTTCTGGTGCATAAAATGACCCCCGCAGACCCCTAGTTTAGGAATATAGCCATTTTAGTGTTTTGAATGTTTTTTTCTGGTGCATAATATGACACCAGCAGACCCCTAGTTGAGGAGATATAGCCATTTAAGTGTTTTGGTTGTTCTTTTTCTGGTGCATAAAATGACCCCCGCAGACCGCTAATTTAGGGGATATAGCCATTTTATTGTTTTGAATGTTTTTTTTCTGGTGCGTAAAATGACCCCCACAGACGATTAGTTTAGGAGATATAGCCATTTTAGTGTTTTGAATTTTTTTTTCTGGTGCATAATATGACGACCGCAGACGATTAGTTTAGGAGATATAGCCATTTTAGTGTTTTGAATTTTCTTTTCTGGTGCATAATATGACCCCCGCAGACGACTAATTCAGGAGATATAGCTATTTTTGTGTTTTGAATGTTTTTTTTCCTGCTGCATTAAATGACCCCCGCAGACGCCTATTTTAGGAAATATAGCCATTTTAGTGTTTTGAATGTTTTTTTCTGGTGCATAATATGACACCAGCAGACCCCTAGTTGAGGAGATATAGCCATTTAAGTGTTTTGGTTGTTTTTTTTCTGGTGCATAAAATGACCCCCGCAGACCGCTAATTTAGGGGATATAGCCATTTTATTGTTTTGAATGTTTTTTTTCTGCTGCGTCAAATGACCCCCACAGACGATAGTTTAGGAGATATAGCCATTTTAGTGTTTTGAATTTTTTTTCTGGTGCATAATATGACGACAGCAGACGATTAGTTTAGGAGATATAGCCATTTTAGTGTTTTGAATTTTCTTTTCTGGTGCATAATATGACCCCCGCAGACGACTAATTCAGGAGATATAGCTATTTTTGTGTTTTGAATGTTTTTTTTCCTCCTGCATTAAATGACCCCCGCAGACGCCTAGTTTAGGAATATAGCCATTTTAGTGTTTTGAATGTTTTTTTCTGGTGCATAATATGACACCAGCAGACCCCTAGTTGAGGAGATATAGCCATTTAATTGTTTTGGTTGTTTTTTTTCTGGTGCATAAAATGACCCCCGCAGACCGCTAATTTAGGGGATATAGCCATTTTATTGTTTTGAATGTTTTTTTTCTGGTGCGTCAAATGACCCCCACAGACGATTAGTTTAGGAGATATAGCCATTTTAGTGTTTTGAATTTTTTTTTCTGGTGCATAATATGACGACAGTAGACGATTAGTTTAGGAGATATAGCCATTTTAGTGCTTTGAATTTTCTTTTCTGGTGCATAATATGACCCCCGCAGACGACTAATTCAGGAGATATAGCTATTTTTGTGTTTTGAATGTTTTTTTTCCTGCTGCATTAAATGACCCCCGCAGACGCCTAGTTTAGGAAATATAGCCATTTTATTGTTTTGAATTTTTTTTTCTGGTGAGTAAAATGACCTTCGCATACCCCTAATTTAGGAGATATAACCATTTTAGTGTTTTGAATTTTTTTTTTCTGGTGCATAATATGACCCCTGCAGACGACTAGTTTAGGAGATATAGCCATTTTAGTGTTTTGAAGTTTTTTTTTTCTTTTGCATAATATGACCCCTGCAGATGACTAGTTTAAGAGATATAGCCATTTCAGTGTTTTGAATGTTTTTTTCTGGTGCATAAAATGACCACCGCAGACGCCTAGTTTTGGAGATATAGCCATATTAGTGTTTTGAATATTTTTTCTGGTGCATAATATGACCCCCGCAGACGACTACTTTAAGAGATATAGATATTTTAGTGTGTTGAATTTTTTTTTTCTGGTGTACAATATGACTTTCGCAGCCGCCTAGTTTAGGGGATATAGCCATTTTAGTGTGGTGAATGTTTTTTTTTTGGTGCATAATATGACCCCAGCAGACGACTAATTCAGGAGATATAGCTATTTTTGTGTTTTGAATGTTTTTTTTCCTGCTGCATTAAATGACCCCCGCAGACGCCTAGTTTAGGAAATATAGCCATTTTATTGTTTTGAATGTTTTTTTTCTGGTGCATAATATGACCCCCGCAGACGACTAATTCAGGAGATATAGCTATTTTTGTGTTTTGAATGTTTTTTTTCCTGCTGCATTAAATGACCCCCGCAGACGCCTAGTTTATGAAATATAGCCATTTTATTGTTTTGAATGTTTTTTTTCTGGTGCGTAAAATGACCTTTGCATACCCCTAGTTTAGGAGATATAACCATTTTAGTGTTTTGAATTTTTTTTTTCTGGTGCATAAAATGACCCCCGCAGAACCCCAGGTCAGGAGATATAGCCATTTTAGTGTTTTGAATATTTTTTTCTGGTGCATAAAATGACCCCCGCAGACGACTAATTCAGGAGATATAGCTATTTTTGTGTTTTGAATGTTTTTTTTCCTGCTGCATTAAATGACCCCCGCAGACCCCTAGTTTAGGAGATACAGCCATTTTAGTGTTTTGATTTTTTTTTCTGGTGCATAAAATGACCCTCGCATACCCCTAGTTTAGGAGATACAGCCATTTTAGTGTTTCGATTTTTTTTTTCTGGTGCATAAAATGACCCTCGCAGACCCCTAGTTTAGGAGATATAACCATTTTAGTGTTTTGATTTTTTTTTTTCTGGTGCTTTATATGACCCCCGCAGCCGCCTAGTTTAGGGGATATAGCCATTTTAGTGTGTTGAATGTTTTTTCTCTGGTGCATAAAATGACCCCCGCAGACCCCCAGCTCAGGAGATATAGCCATTTTAGTGTTTTAAATGTTTTTTTCTGGTGCATAATATGACCACCGCAGACGCCTAGTTTAGTTGACATAGCCATTTTGGTGTTGAATGTTTTTTCTTTTGCATAATATGCCACCTGCATATGACTAGTTTAAGAGATATAGCCATTTCAGTGTTTTGAATGTTTTTTTCTGGTGCATAATATGAACACCGCAGACGCCTAGTTTAGGAGATATAGCCATTTTAGTGTTTTGAATATATTTTTCTGGTGCATAATATGACCCCCGCAGACGACTACTTTAAGAGATATAGATATTTTAGTGTGTTGAATTTTTTTTTTTCTGGTGTACAATATGACTTTCGCAGCCTCCTAGTTTAGGGGATATAGCCATTTTAGAGTGTTGAATGTTTTTTTTTTTGGTGCATAATATGACCCCCTCAGACGTCTAGTTTAGGAGATATAGCCATTTTTTTGTTTTGAATATTTTTTTCTGGTGCATAAAATGACCCCCGCAGACGCCTAGCTTAGGAGAAATTGCCATTTTAGTGTTAGGATTTTTTTTTTTCTGGTGCTTAATATGACCCCCGCAGACGACTGCTTTAAGAGATATAGATATTTTAGTGTGTTGAATTTTTTTTTTCTGGTGTACAATATGACTTTCGCAGCCGCCTAGTTTAGGGGATATAGCCATTTTAGTGTGTTGAATGTTTTTTTTCTGGTGCATAATATGACCCCAGCAGACGACTAGTTGAGGAGATGTAGCCATTTTAGTGTTTTGAAAGTTTTTTTTCTGGTGCATTATATAGCCGATGCAGACGATTAGTTTAGGAGATATAGCCATTTTAGTGTTTTGTATTTTTTTTTTCTGGTGCATAAAATGACCCCAGCAGACCGCTAGTTTAGGGGATATAGCCATTTTACTGTTTTGAATGTTTTTTTTCTGGTGCATAATATGTCCACCGCAGATGACTAGTTTAAGAGATATAGCCATTTCAGTGTTTTGAATGTTTTTTTCTGGTGCATAATATGACGACCGCAGACGATTAGTTTAGGAGATATAGCCATTTTAGTGTTTTGAGTGTTTTTTTCTGGTGCATAATATGACACCAGCAGACCCCTAGTTGAGGAGATATAGCCATTTAAGTGTTTTGGTTGTTTTTTTCTGGTGCATAAAATGACCCCCGCAGACCGCTTATTTAGGGGTTAGAGCCATTTTATTGTTTTGAATGTTTTTTTTCTGGTGCGTAAAATGACCCCCACAGACGATTAGTTTAGGAGGTATAGCCATTTTAGTGTTTTGAATTTTTTTTTCTGGTGCATAAAATGACCCCCGCAGACCGCTAGTTTAGGGGTTATAGCCATTTTAGTGTTTTGAATGTTTTTTTCTGGTGCATAAAATGACTCCCGCAGACGCCTAGTTTAGGAGATATATCCATTTTAATCTTTTGAATTTTTTTTTCTGGTGCATAATATGACCCCCGCAGACGACTAGTTCAGGAGATATAGCCATTTAAGAGTTTTAAATGTTTTGTTCTTGGGCATAATATGACCACCGCACACGCCTAGTTTAGGCGATATAGCCATTTTAGTGTTTTGAATATTTTTTTCTGGTGCATAAAATGACCCCCGCAGGCCCCTAGTTTAGGAGATACAGCCATTTTAGTGTTTTGATTTTTTTTTCTGGTGCATAAATGACCCTCGCATACCCCTAGTTTAGGAGATATAACCATTTTAGTGTTTTGATTTTTTTTTTTCTGGTGCTTAATATGACCCCCGCAGCCGCCTAGTTTAGGGGATATAGCCATTTTAGTGTGTTGAATGTTTTTTTTTTGGTGCATAATATGACCCCCTCAGACGACTAGTTGAGGAGATGTAGCCATTTTAGTGTTTTGAAAGTTTTTTTTCTGGTGCATTATATAGCCCATGCAGACGATTAGTTTAGGAGATATAGCCATTTTAGTGTTTTGTATTTTTTTTTCTGGTGCATAAAATGACCCCCGCAGACCGCTAGTTTAGGGGATATAGCCATTTTACTGTTTTGAGTGTTTTTTTTCTGGTGCATAATATGTCCACCGCAGATGACTAGTTTAAGAGATATAGCCATTTCAGTGTTTTGAATGTTTTTTTCTGGTGCATAATATGACCACCGCAGACGACTAGTTTAGGAGATATAGCCATTTCAGTGTTTTGAATGTTTTATTCTGGTGCATAATATGACGACCGCAGACGATTAGTTTAGGAGATATAGCTATTTTTGTGTTTTGAATGTTTTTTTTCCTGCTGCATTAAATGACCCCCGCAGACGCCTAGCTTAGGAGAAATAGCCATTTTAGTGTTTGGATTTTTTTTTTCTGGTGCATAATATGACGACCGCAGACGATAAGATTAGGAGATATAGCCATTTTAGTGTTCTGAATTTTTTTTTTCTGGTGCATAAAATAACCCCCGCAGACGCCTAGCTTATTAGATATATCCATTTTGAGTTGGGAGTTTTTTCTTTCTGATTTTGAGTTTTTTTTTTCGGTTGCATAAAATGACCCCCGCAGACCGCTGTTTAGGAGATATAGCCATTTTAATGTTTTGAATGTTTTTTTCTGGTTCATAAAATGACCCCCGCAGACGCCTACTTTAGGAGATATAGCAATTTTAGTGTTCTGAATGTTTTTTTTCTGGTGCATAAAATGACCCCCGCAGACGCCTCGCTTAGGAGAAATAGCCATTTTAGTGTTTGGATTTTTTTTTTTGGTGCATAATATGACTACCGCAGACGATTAGTTTAGGAGATATAGCCGTTTCAGTGTTTTGAATTTTTTTTTCTGGTGCATAAAATGACCCCCGCAGACGCCTAGCTTAGGAGAAATAGGCATTTTAGTGTTTTGAATGTTTTTTTTCTGGTGCATAATATGAAACAAGCAGGCCACTAGTTGAGGAGATGTATCCATTTTAGTGTTTTGAAAGTTTTTTTTCTGGTGCATAATATAGCCCACGCAGACGATTAGTTTAGGAGATATAGCCATTTTAGTGTTTTGTATTTTTTTTTCTGGTGCATTAAATGACCCCCGCAGACGCCTAGTTTAGGAAATATAGCCATTTTATTGTTTTGAATGTTTTTTTCTGGTGCGTAAAATGACCTTCGCATACCCCTAGTTTAGGAGATATAACCATTTTAGTGTTTTGAATTTTTGTTTTCTGGTGCAAAAAATGATCCCCGCAGAACCCCAGGTCAGGAGATATAGCCATTTTAGTGTTTTGAATATTTTTTTCTGGTGCATAAAATGACACCCGCAGACCCCTAGTTTAGGAGATACAGCCATTTTAGTGTGTTGATTTTTTTTTTTCTGGTGCATAAAATGACCCTCGCATACCCCTAGTTTAGGAGATATAACCATTTTAGTGTTTTGAATTTTTTTTTTTCTTTTGCTTAATATGACCCCTGCAGATGACTAGTTTAAGAGATATAGCCATTTCAATGTTTTGAATGTTTTTTTCTGATGCATAATATGACCACCGCAGACGCCTAGTTTAGGAGATATATCCATTTTAATCTTTTGAATTTTTTTTTCTGGTGCATAATATGACCCCCGCAGACGACTAGTTCAGGAGATATAGCCATTTTTGTGTTTTGAATGTTTTTTTTCCTGCTGCATTAAGTGACCCCCGCAGACGCCTAGTTTAGGAGACATAGCCATTTTAGTGTTTTGAATGTTTTTTTCTGGTGCATAATATGACACCAGCAGACCCCTAGTTGAGGCGATATAGCCATTTTAGTGTTTTGATTGTTTTTTTTCTGGTGCATAAAATGACCCCCGCAGACCCCTAGTTTAGGAGATACAGCCATTTTAGTGTTTTGATTTTTTTTTCTAGTGCATAAAATGACCTTCGCATACCCCTAGTTTAGGAGATATAACCATTTTAGTGTTTTGAATTTTTTTTTTTCTGGTGCATAATATGACCCCTGCAGACGACTAGTTTAGGAGATATAGCCATTTTAGTGTTTTGAGTATTTTTTTCTGGTGCATAATATGACCCCCGCAGACGACTACTTTAAGAGATATAGATATTTTAGTGTGTTGAATTTTTTTTTTCTGGTGTACAATATGACTTTCGCAGCCGCCTAGTTTAGGGGATATAGCCATTTTAGTGTGTTGAATGTTTTTTTTCTGGTGCATAATATGACCCCAGCAGACGACTAGTTGAGGAGATGTAGCCATTTTAGTGTTTTGAAAGTTTTTTTTCTGGTGCATTATATAGCCCATGCAGACGATTAGTTTAGGAGATATAGCCATTTTAGTGTTTTGTATTTTTTTTTTCTGGTGCATAAAATGACCCCCGCAGACCGCTAGTTTAGGGGATATAGCCATTTTACTGTTTTGAGTGTTTTTTTTCTGGTGCATAATATGTCCACCGCAGATGACTAGTTTAAGAGATATAGCCATTTCAGTGTTTTGAATGTTTTTTTCTGGTGCATAATATGACCACCGCAGACGACTAGTTTAGGAGATATAGCCATTTCAGTGTTTTGAATGTTTTATTCTGGTGCATAATATGACGACCGCAGACGATTAGTTTAGGAGATATAGCTATTTTTGTGTTTTGAATGTTTTTTTTCCTGCTGCATTAAATGACCCCCGCAGACGCCTAGTTTAGGAAATATAGCCATTTAAGTGTTTTGGTTGTTTTTTTTCTGGTGCATAAAATGACCCCCGCAGACCGCTAATTTAGGGGATATAGCCATTTTATTGTTTTGAATGTTTTTTTTCTGGTGCGTAAAATGACCCCCGCAGACCGCTAGTTTAGGGGATATAGCCATTTTAATGTTTTGAATGTTTTTTTCTGGTGCATAAAATGACTCCCGCAGACGCCTAGTTTAGGAGATATATCCATTTTAATCTTTTGAATTTTTTTTTCTGGTGCATAATATGACCCCCGCAGACGACTAGTTCAGGAGATATAGCCATTTTTGTGTTTTGAATGTTTTTTTTCCTGCTGCATTAAATGACCCCCGCAGACGCCTAGTTTAGGAGACATAGCCATTTTAGTGTTTTGAATGTTTTTTTCTGGTGCATAATATGACACCAGCAGACCAATAGTTGAGGCGATATAGCCATTTTAGTGTTTTGATTGTTTTTTTTCTGGTGCCTAAAATGACCCCCGCAGACCCCTAGTTTAGGAGATACAGCCATTTTAGTGTTTTTATTTTTTTTTCTAGCGCATAAAATGACCTTCGCATACCCCTAGTTTAGGAGATATAACCATTTTAGTGTTTTGAATTTTTTTTTTCTGGTGCATAATATGACCCCCGCAGACGACTAGTTCAGGAGATATAGCCATTTTTGTGTTTTGAATGTTTTTTTTCCTGCTGCATTAAATGACCCCCGCAGACGCCTAGTTTAGGAGACATAGCCATTTTAGTGTTTTGAATGTTTTTTTCTGGTGCATAATATGACACCAGCAGACCAATAGTTGAGGCGATATAGCCATTTTAGTGTTTTGATTTTTTTTTTCTGGTGCATAAAATGAACCCCGCAGACCACCAGGTCAGGAGATATAGCCATTTTAGTGTTTTAAATGTTTTTTTCTGCTGCATAATATGACCACCGCAGACGCCCAATTTAGGTGACATAGCCATTTTGGTGTTTTGAATGTTTTTTCTTTTGCATAATATGCCCCCTGCAGATGACTAGTTTAAGAGATATAGCCATTTCAGTGTTTTGAATGTTTTTTTCTGGTGCATAATATGACCACCGCAGACGCCTAGTTTAGGAGATATAGCCATTTTAGTGTTTTGAATATTTTCTTCTGGTGCATAATATGACCCCCGCAGACGACTACTTTAAGAGATATAGATATTTTAGTGTGTTGAATTTTTTTTTTCTGGTGTACAATATGACTTTCGCAGCCGCCTAGTTTAGGGGATATAGCCATTTTAGTGTGTTGAATGTTTTTTTTTTGGTGCATAATATGACCCCCTCAGACGACTAGTTTAGGAGATATAGCCATTTTTTTGTTTTGAATATTTTTTTCTGGTGCATAAAATGACCCCCGCAGACGCCTAGCTTAGGAGAAATTGCCATTTTAGTGTTTGGATTTTTTTCTTTCTGATTTTGAAATTTTTTTTTCGGGTACATAAAATGACCCCCGCAGACCGCTAATTTAGGGGATATAGCCATTTTATTGTTTTGAATATTTTTTTCTGGTGCATAATATGACCCCCGCAGACGCCTAGCTTATTAGATATATCCATTTTGAGTTGGGAGTTTTTTCTTTCTGATTTTGAGTTTTTTTTTTCGGTTGCATAAAATGACCCCCGCAGACCGCTGTTTAGGAGATATAGCCATTTTAATGTTTTGAATGTTTTTTTCCGGTTCTTAAAATGACCCCCGCAGACGCCTACTTTAGGAGATATAGCAATTTTAGTGTTCTGAATGTTTTTTTTCTGGTGCATAAAATGACCCCCGCAGACGCCTCGCTTAGGAGAAATAGCCATTTCAGTGTTTGCATTTTTTTTTTTGGTGCATAATATGACTACCGCAGACGATTAGTTTAGGAGATATAGCCATTTCAGTGTTTTGAATTTTTTTTTCTGGTGCATAAAATGACCCCCGCAGACGCCTAGCTTAGGAGAAATAGGCATTTTAGTGTTCTGAATTTTTTTTTCTGGTGCATAAAATGACCCCCGCAGACGCCTAGCTTATTAGATATATCCATTTTGAGTTGGGAGTTTTTTCTTTCTGATTTTGAGTTTTTTTTTTCGGTTGCATAAAATGACCCCCGCAGACCGCTGTTTAGGAGATATAGCCATTTTAATGTTTTGAATGTTTTTTTCTGGTTCATAAAATGACCCCCGCAGACGCCTACTTTAGGAGATATAGCAATTTTAGTGTTTTGAATGTTTTTTTTCTGGTGCATAATATGACCCCAGCAGACCACTAGTTGAGGAGATGTAGCCATTTTAGTGTTTTGAAAGTTTTTTTTCTGGTGCATAATATAGCCCACGCAGACGATTAGTTTAGGAGATATAGCCATTTTAGTGTTTTGTATTTTTTTTTCTGGTGCATAAAATGACCCCCGCAGACCGCTAGTTTAGGGGATATAGCCATTTTACTGTTTTGAATGTTTTTTTTCTGGTGCATAATATGACCCCCGCAGACGACTAATTCAGGAGATATAGCTATTTTTGTGTTTTGAATGTTTTTTTCCTGCTGATTAAATGACCCCCGCAGACGCCTAGTTTAGGAGATACAGCCATTTTAGTGTTTTGATTTTTTTTTCTGGTGCATAAAATGACCCTCGCATACCCCTAGTTTAGGAGATATAACCATTTTAGTGTTTTGAATTTTTTTTTTTCTGGTGCTTAGTATGACCCACGCTGCCGCCTAGTTTAGGAGATGTAGCCATTTTAGTGCGTTGAATTTTTTTTTTCTGGTGTACAATATGACTTTCGCAGCCGCCTAGTTTAGGGGATATAGCCATTTTAGTGTGTTGAATGTTTTTTTTCTGGTGCATAATATGACCCCCTCAGACGACTAGTCTAGGAGATATAGCCATTTTTTTGTTTTGAATATTTTTTTCTGGTGCATAAAATGACCCCCGCAGACGCCTAGCTTAGGAGATATTGCCATTTTAGTGTTTGGATTTTTTTCTTTCTGATTTTGAAATTTTTTTTTCGGGTGCATAAAATGACCCCCGCAGACCGCTAATTTAGGGGATATAGCCATTTTATTGTTTTGAATGTTTTTTTTCTGGTGCATAAAATGACCCCCGCAGACCCCTAGTTTAGGAGATACAGCCATTTTAGTGTTTTGATTTTTTTTTTCTGGTGCATAAAATGACCCTCGCATACCCCTAGTTTAGGAGATATAACCATTTTAGTGTTTTGAATTTTTTTTTCTGGTGCTTAATATGACCCCCGCTGCCGCCTAGTTTAGGAGATGTAGCCATTTTAGTGTGTTGAATTTTTTTTTTCTGGTGTACAATATGACTTTCGCAGCCGCCTAGTTTAGGGGATATAGCCATTTTAGTGTGTTGAATGTTTTTTTTCTGGTGCATAATATAACCCCCTCAGACGACTAGTCTAGGAGATATAGCCATTTTTTTGTTTTGAATATTTTTTTCTGGTGCATAAAATGACCCCCGCAGACGCCTAGCTTAGGAGATATTGCCATTTTAGTGTTTGGATTTTTTTCTTTCTGATTTTGAAATTTTTTTTTCGGGTGCATAAAATGACCCCCGCAGACCGCTAATTTAGGGGATATAGCCATTTTATTGTTTTGAATGTTTTTTTTCTGGTGCGTAAAATGACCCCCGCAGACGCCTAGTTTAGGAGATTTTAGTGTTTTGAATGTTTTTTTCTGGTGCATAATATGACCCCAGCAGACCACTAGTTGAGGAGATGTAGCCATTTTAGTGTTTTGAAAGTTTTTTTTCTGGTGCATAATATAGCCCACGCAGACGATTAGTTTAGGAGATATAGCCATTTTAGTGTTTTGTATTTTTTTTTCTGGTGCATAAAATGACCCCCGCAGACCGCTAGTTTAGGGGATATAGCCATTTTACTGTTTTGAATGTTTTTTTTCTGGTGCATAATATGACCACCGCAGATGACTAGTTTAAGAGATATAGCGATTTCAGTGTTTTGAATGTTTTTTTCTGGTGCATAATATGATCACCGCAGACGACTAGTTTAGGAGATATAGCCATTTCAGTGTTTTGAATGTTTTTTTCTGGTGCATAATATGACGACCGCAGACGATTAGTTTAGGAGATATAGCCATTTTGGTGTTTTGAATTTTCTTTTCTGGTGCATAATATGACCCCCGCAGACGACTAATTCAGGAGATATAGCTATTTTTGTGTTTTGAATGTTTTTTTTCCTGCTGCATTAAATGACCCCCGCAGACGCCTTGTTTAGGAAATATAGCCATTTTAGTGTTTTGAATGTTTTTTTCTGGTGCATAATATGACACCAGCCGACCCCTAGTTGAGGAGATATAGCCATTTAAGTGTTTTGGTTGTTTTTTTCCTGCTGCATTAAATGACCCCCGCAGACGCCTTGTTTAGGAAATATAGCCATTTTAGTGTTTTGAATGTTTTTTTCTGGTGCATAATATGACACCAGCCGACCACTAGTTGAGGAGATATAGCCATTTAAGTGTTTTGGTTGTTTTTTTTCTGGTGCATAAAATGACCCCCGCAGACCGCTAGTTTAGGGGATATAGCCATTTTGTTGTTTTGAATGTTTTTTTTCTGGTGCGTAAAATGACCCCCACAGACGATTAGTTTAGGAGATATAGCCATTTTAGTGTTTTGATTTTTTTTTTCTGGTGCATAAAATGACCCTCGCATACCCCTAGTTTAGGAGATATAACCATTTTAGTGTTTTGAATTTTTTTTTTTCTGGTGCTTAATATGACCCCCGCTGCCGCCTAGTTTAGGAGATGTAGCCATTTTAGTGTGTTGAATTTTTTTTTTCTGGTGTACAATATGACTTTCGCAGCCGCCTAGTTTAGGGGATATAGCCATTTTAGTGTGTTGAATGTTTTTTTTCTGGTGCATAATATGACCCCCTCAGACGACTAGTCTAGGAGATATAGCCATTTTTTTGTTTTGAATATTTTTTTCTGGTGCATAAAATGACCCCCGCTGACCCCTAGTTTAGGAGATACAGCCATTTTAGTGTTTTGATTTTTTTTTTCTGGTGCATAAAATGACCCTCGCATACCCCTAGTTTAGGAGATATAACCATTTTAGTGTTTTGAATTTTTTTTTTTTCTGGTGCTTAATATGACCCCCGCTACCGCCTAGTTTAGGAGATGTAGCCATTTTAGTGTGTTGAATTTTTTTTTTCTGGTGTACAATATGACTTTCGCAGCCGCCTAGTTTAGGGGATATAGCCATTTTAGTGTGTTGAATGTTTTTTTTCTGGTGCATAATATGACCCCCTCAGACGACTAGTCTAGGAGATATAGCCATTTTTTTGTTTTGAATATTTTTTTCTGGTGCATAAAATGACCCCCGCAGACGCCTAGCTTAGGAGATATTGCCATTTTAGTGTTTGGATTTTTTTCTTTCTGATTTTGAAATTTTTTTTTCGGGTGCATAAAATGACCCCCGCAGACCGCTAATTTAGGGGATATAGCCATTTTATTGTTTTGAATGTTTTTTTTCTGGTGCGTAAAATGACCCCCGCAGACGCCTAGTTTAGGAGATTTTAGTGTTTTGAATGTTTTTTTTCTGGTGCATAATATGACCCCAGCAGACCACTAGTTGAGGAGATGTAGCCATTTTAGTGTTTTGAAAGTTTTTTTTCTGGTGCATAATATAGCCCACGCAGACGATTAGTTTAGGAGATATAGCCATTTTAGTGTTTTGTATTTTTTTTTTCTGGTGCATAAAATGACCCCCGCAGACCGCTAGTTTAGGGGATATAGCCATTTTACTGTTTTGAATGTTTTTTTTCTGGTGCATAATATGACCACCGCAGATGACTAGTTTAAGAGATATAGCGATTTCAGTGTTTTGAATGTTTTTTTCTGGTGCATAATATGATCACCGCAGACGACTAGTTTAGGAGATATAGCCATTTCAGTGTTTTGAATGTTTTTTTCTGGTGCATAATATGACGACCGCAGACGATTAGTTTAGGAGATATAGCCATTTTGGTGTTTTGAATTTTCTTTTCTGGTGCATAATATGACCCCCGCAGACGACTAATTCAGGAGATATAGCTATTTTTGTGTTTTGAATGTTTTTTTTCCTGCTGCATTAAATGACCCCCGCAGACGCCTTGTTTAGGAAATATAGCCATTTTAGTGTTTTGAATGTTTTTTTCTGGTGCATAATATGACACCAGCCGACCCCTAGTTGAGGAGATATAGCCATTTAAGTGTTTTGGTTGTTTTTTTTCTGGTGCATAAAATGACCCCCGCAGACCGCTAGTTTAGGGGATATAGCCATTTTGTTGTTTTGAATGTTTTTTTTCTGGTGCGTAAAATGACCCCCACAGACGATTAGTTTAGGAGATATAGCCATTTTAGTGTTTTGATTTTTTTTTTCTGGTGCATAAAATGACCCTCGCATACCCCTAGTTTAGGAGATATAACCATTTTAGTGTTTTGAATTTTTTTTTTTCTGGTGCTTAATATGACCCCCGCTGCCGCCTAGTTTAGGAGATGTAGCCATTTTAGTGTGTTGAATTTTTTTTTCTGGTGTACAATATGACTTTCGCAGCCGCCTAGTTTAGGGGATATAGCCATTTTAGTGTGTTGAATGTTTTTTTTCTGGTGCATAATATGACCCCCTCAGACGACTAGTCTAGGAGATATAGCCATTTTTTTGTTTTGAATATTTTTTTCTGGTGCATAAAATTACCCCCGCTGACCCCTAGTTTAGGAGATACAGCCATTTTAGTGTTTTGATTTTTTTTTTTCTGGTGCATAAAATGACCCTCGCATACCCCTAGTTTAGGAGATATAACCATTTTAGTGTTTTGAATTTTTTTTTTTCTGGTGCTTAATATGACCCCCGCTGCCGCCTAGTTTAGGAGATGTAGCCATTTTAGTGTGTTGAATTTTTTTTTTCTGGTGTACAATATGACTTTCGCAGCCGCCTAGTTTTGGGGATATAGCCATTTTAGTGTGTTGAATGTTTTTTTTCTGGTGCATAATATGACCCCCTCAGACGACTAGTCTAGGAGATATAGCCATTTTTTTGTTTTGAATATTTTTTTCTGGTGCATAAAATGACCCCCGCAGACGCCTAGCTTAGGAGATATTGCCATTTTAGTGTTTGGATTTTTTTCTTTCTGATTTTGAAATTTTTTTTTTCGGGTGCATAAAATGACCCCCGCAGACCGCTAATTTAGGGGATATAGCCATTTTATTGTTTTGAATGTTTTTTTTCTGGTGCGTAAAATGACCCCCGCAGACGCCTAGTTTAGGAGATTTTAGTGTTTTGAATGTTTTTTTTCTGGTGCATAATATGACCCCAGCAGACCACTAGTTGAGGAGATGTAGCCATTTTAGTGTTTTGAAAGTTTTTTTTCTGGTGCATAATATAGCCCACGCAGACGATTAGTTTAGGAGATATAGCCATTTTAGTGTTTTGTATTTTTTTTTTCTG
Source organism: Volucella zonaria (assembly GCA_963966105.1). Classification (NCBI taxonomy): domain Eukaryota; kingdom Metazoa; phylum Arthropoda; class Insecta; order Diptera; family Syrphidae; genus Volucella; species Volucella zonaria. Next base: position 7,471,610 of record CAWYQB010000254.1, on the reverse strand, counting down.
TTGCATAAAATGACCCCCGCAGACCGCTAGTTTAGGGGATATAGCCATTTTACTGTTTTGAATGTTTTTTTTCTGGTGCATAATATGACCACCGCAGATGACTAGTTTAAGAGATATAGCGAGTTCAGTGTTTTGAATGTTTTTTTCTGGTGCATAATATGATCACCGCAGACGACTAGTTTAGGAGATATAGCCATTTCAGTGTTTTGAATGTTTTTTTCTGGTGCATAATATGACGACCGCAGACGATTAGTTTAGGAGATATAGCCATTTTGGTGTTTTGAATTTTCTTTTCTGGTGCATAATATGACCCCCGCAGACGACTAATTCAGGAGATATAGCTATTTTTGTGTTTTGAATGTTTTTTTTCCTGCTGCATTTAATGACCCCCGCAGACGCCTTGTTTAGGAAATATAGCCATTTTAGTGTTTTGAATGTTTTTTTCTGGTGCATAATATGACACCAGCCGACCCCTAGTTGAGGAGATATAGCCATTTAAGTGTTTTGGTTGTTTTTTTTCTGGTGCATAAAATGACCCCCGCAGACCGCTAGTTTAGGGGATATAGCCATTTTATTGTTTTGAATGTTTTTTTTCTGGTGCGTAAAATGACCCCCACAGACGATTAGTTTAGGAGATATAGCCATTTTAGTGTTTTGAATTTTTTTTTCTGGTGCATAAAATGACCCCCGCAGACCGCTAGTTTAGGGGATATAGCCATTTTACTGTTTTGAATGTTTTTTTTCTGGTGCATAATATGACCACCGCAGATGACTAATTTAAGAGATATAGCGATTTCAGTGTTTTGAATGTTTTTTTCTGGTGCATAATATGATCACCGCAGACGACTAGTTTAGGAGATATAGCCATTTCAGTGTTTTGAATGTTTTTTTCTGGTGCATAATATGACGACCGCAGACGACTAGTTTAGGAGATATAGCCATTTTGGTGTTTTGAATTTTCTTTTCTGGTGCATAATATGACCCCCGCAGACGACTAATTCAGGAGATATAGCTAATTTTGTGTTTTGAATGTGTTTTTTCCTGCTGCATTAAATGACCCCCGCAGACGCCTTGTTTAGGAAATATAGCCATTTTAGTGTTTTGAATGTTTTTTTCTGGTGCATAATATGACACCAGCCGACCCCTAGTTGAGGAGATATAGCCATTTAAGTGTTTTGGTTGTTTTTTTTCTGGTGCATAAAATGACCCCCGCAGACCGCTAGTTTAGGGGTTATAGCCATTTTATTGTTTTGAATGTTTTTTTTCTGGTGCGTAAAATGACCCCCACAGACGATTAGTTTAGGAGATATAGCCATTTTAGTGTTTTGAATTTTATTTTCTGGTGCATAAAATGACCCCCGCAAACCGCTAGTTTAGGGGATATAGCCATTTTAGTGTTTTTTATTTTTTTTTCTGGTGCATAAAATGACCTTCGCATACCCCTAGTTTAGGAGATATAACCATTTTAGTGTTTTGAATTTTTTTTTTTTCTGGTGCATAATATGACCCCTGCAGACGACTAGTTTAGGAGATATAGCCATTTTAGTGTTTTGATTTTTTTTTCTGGTGCATAAAATGACCCCCGCAGACCACCAGGTCAGGAGATATAGCCATTTTAGTGTTTTAAATGTTTTTTTCTTTGGCATAATATGACCACCGCACACGCCTAGTTTAGGCGATATAGCCATTTTAGTGTTTTGAATATTTTTTTCTAGTGCAAAAAATGACCCCCGCAGACCCCTAGTTCAGGAGATACAGCCATTTTAGTGTTTTGATTTTTTTTTTTTCTGGTGCATAAAATGACCCTCGCATACCCCTAGTTATGTAGGTTAGTTAGACTAAGATTTATTTTAAGTTAGATATTAAGTTTTTATAGAAAAAATAAAAAATCTGGATCATATGCTAAGTTTTTTGTTAACAATTGCTTTTCTTAGCCTTAAGTATACAAAATATATTTTTCAGTAAAATGTAAATAAAGTCGAAAGACATAGATATAAGAATTTAGAGTAGCTTAGAGTACCTGTGTGGGGCCAGTAAGTTAATATAAGTTTGTTAAGTAATTTTAAGCTAGCATTTAAGCATTTTTTGTTAGTATGTAAGAGTTTAATGATTAATATATTGTAATAAAATGCATTTAAAACTAAAACTAAGCATACCCCTAGTTTAGGAGACATAACCATTTTAGTGTTTTGAATTTTTTTTGTTTCTGGTGCTTAATATGACCCCGCAGCCGCCTAGTTTAGGGGATATTGCCATTTTAGTGTGTTGAATGTTTTTTCTCTGGTGCATAAAATGACCCCCGCAGACCACCAGTTCAGGAGATATAGCCATTTTAGTGTTTTAAATGTTTTTTTCTGGTGCATAATATGACCACCGCAGTCGCCCAGTTTAGGTGATATAGCCATTTTGGTGTTTTGAATGTTTTTTCTTTTGCATAATGTGACTCCTGCAGATGACTAGTTTAAGAGATATAGCCATTTCAGTGTTTTGAATGTTTTTTTCTGGTGCATAATATGACCACCGCAGACGCGTAGTTTAGGAGATATAGCCATTTTAGTGTTTTGAATATTTTTTTCTGGTGCATAAAATGACCCCCGCAGACGCCTAGCTTAGGAGAAATAGCCATTTTAGTGTTTGGATTTTTTTTTCTGGTGCATAATATGACGACCGCAGACGATAAGATTAGGAGATATAGCCATTTTAGTGTTCTGAATTTTTTTTTTCTGGTGCATAAAATGACCTCCGCAGACGCCTAGCTTATTAGATATATCCATTTTGAGTTGGGAGTTTTTTCTTTCTGATTTTGATTTTTTTTTTTCGGGTGCATAAAATGACCCCCGCAGACCGCTGTTTAGGAGATATAGCCATTTTAATGTTTTGAATGTTTTTTTCTGGTTCATAAAATGACCCCCGCAGACGACGAGTTTAGGAGAAATAGCCATTTTAGTGTTTGGATTTTTTTTTCCTGGTGCATAATATGACGACCGCAGACGATAAGATTAGGAGATATAGCAATTTTAGTGTTCTGAATGTTTTTTTTCTGGTGCATGAAATGACCCCCGCAGACGCCTCGCTTAGGAGAAATAGCCATTTTAGTGTTTGGATTTTTTTTTTTGGTGCATAATATGACGACCGCAGACGATTAGTTTAGGAGATATAGCCATTTCAGTGTTTTGAATTTTTTTTTCTGGTGCATAAAATGACCCCCGCAGATGCCTAGCTTAGGAGAAATAGCCATTTTAGTGGTTTGAATGTTTCTTTCTGGTGCATAATATGACCCCAGCAGACCACTAGTTGAGGAGATGTAGCCATTTTAGTGTTTTAAAGTTTTTTTTCTGGTGCATAATATAGCCCACGCAGACGACTAGTTCAGGAGATATAGCCATTTTTGTGTTTTGAATTTTTTTTTCCTGCTGCATTAAATGACCCCCGCAAACGCCTAGTTTAGGAAATATAGCCATTTTAGTGGTTTGAATGTTTCTTTCTGGTGCATAATATGACACCAGCAGACCCCTAGTTGAGGAGATATAGCCATTTTAGTGTTTTGATTGCTTTTTTTCTGGTGTATAAAATGACCCCCGCAGACTACTAGTTCAGGAGATATAGCCATTTTTGTGTGTTGAATGTTTTTTTTCCTGCTGCATTAAATGACCCTCGCAAACGCCTAGTTTAGGAAATATAGCCATTTTAGTGGTTTGAATGTTTTTTTCTGGTGCATAATATGACACCAGCAGACCCCTAGTTGAGGAGATATAGCCATTTTTGGATTTTGGATTTTTTTCTTTCTGATTTTGAAATTTTTTTTTCGGTTGCATAAAATGACCCCCGCAGACCGCTAATTTAGCGGATATAGCCATTTTATTGTTTTGAATGTTTTTTTTCTTGTGCGTAAAGTGACCCCCGCAGACGCCTAGTTTAGGAGATTTTAGAGTTTTAAAGTTTTTTTTCTGGTGCATAATATAGCCCACGCAGACGACTAGTTCAGGAGATATAGCCATTTTTGTGTTTTGAATTTTTTTTTCCTGCTGCATTAAATGACCCCCGCAAACGCCTAGTTTAGGAAATATAGCCATTTTAGTGGTTTGAATGTTTCTTTCTGGTGCATAATATGACACCAGCAGACCCCTAGTTGAGGAGATATAGCCATTTTAGTGTTTTGATTGCTTTTTTTCTGGTGTATAAAATGACCCCCGCAGACTACTAGTTCAAGAGATATAGCCATTTTTGTGTGTTGAATGTTTTTTTTCCTGCTGCATTAAATGACCCTCGCAAACGCCTAGTTTAGGAAATATAGCCATTTTAGTGGTTTGAATGTTTTTTTCTGGTGCATAATATGACACCAGCAGACCCCTAGTTGAGGAGATATAGCCATTTTTGGATTTTGGATTTTTTTCTTTCTGATTTTGAAATTTTTTTTTCGGTTGCATAAAATGACCCCCGCAGACCGCTAATTTAGCGGATATAGCCATTTTATTGTTTTGAATGTTTTTTTTCTTGTGCGTAAAGTGACCCCCGCAGACGCCTAGTTTAGGAGATTTTAGAGTTTTGAATGTTTTTTTTCTGGTGCATAATATGACCCCAGCAGACCACTAGTTGAGGAGATGTAGCCATTTTAGTGTTTTGAATGTTTTTTTTCTGGTGCATAATATAGCCCATAATATAGACGACTTGTTTAGGTGATATAGCCATGTTAGTGTTTTGATTGTTTTTTTTCTGGTGCATAAAATGACACCCGCAGACCCCTAGTTTAAGAGATACAGCCATTTTAGTGTTTTGATTTTTTTTTCTGGTGCATAAAATGACACTCGCATACCCCTAGTTTAGGGGATATAACCATTTTAGTGTTTTGAATTTTTTTTTCTGGTGCATAAAATGACCCCCGCAGACCCCCAGGTCAGGAGATATAGCCATTTTAGTGTTTTAAATGTTTTTTTCTGGGGCATAAAATGACCACCGCACACGCCTAGTTTAGGCGATATAGCCATTTTAGTGTTTTGAATATTTTTTTCTGGTGCAAAAAATGACCCTCGCATATCCCTAGTTTAGGAGATATAACCATTTTAGTGTTTTGAATTTTTTTTTTCTGGTGCTTAATATGACCCCCGCAGCCGCCTAGTTTAGGTGATATAGCCATTTTAGTGTGTTGAATGTTCTTTTTCTGGTGCATAATATATCCCCAGCAGACCCCTAGTTGAGGAGATATAGCCATTTTTGGATTTTGGATTTTTTTCTTTCTGATTTTGAAATTTTTTTTTCGGTTGCATAAAATGACCCCCGCAGACCGCTAATTTAGCGGATATAGCCATTTTATTGTTTTGAATGTTTTTTTTCTTGTGCGTAAAGTGACCCCCGCAGACGCCTAGTTTAGGAGATTTTAGAGTTTTGAATGTTTTTTTTCTGGTGCATAATATGACCCCAGCAGACCACTAGTTGAGGAGATGTAGCCATTTTAGTGTTTTGAATGTTTTTTTTCTGGTGCATAATATAGCCCATAATATAGACAACTTGTTTAGGTGATATAGCCATTTTAGTGTTTTGAATATTTTTTTCTGGTGCATAATATGACGACCGCAGACGATTAGTTTAGGAGATATAGCCATTTTTTTGTTTTGAATATTTTTTTTTGGTGCATAAAATGACCCCCGCAGACCCCTAGCTTAGGAGATATAGCCATTTTAGTGTTTGGATTTTTTTCTTTCTGATCTTGAAATTTTTTTTTCGGGTGCATAAAATGACCCCCGCAGACGACTAGTTAAGGAGATAAAGCCATTTTTTTGTTTTGAATATTTTTTTTCTGGTGCAAAAAATGACCCTCGCATATCCCTAGTTTAGGAGATATAACCATTTTAGTGTTTTGAATTTTTTTTTTCTGGTGCTTAATATGACCCCCGCAGCCGCCTAGTTTAGGTGATATAGCCATTTTAGTGTGTTGAATGTTCTTTTTCTGGTGCATAATATAACCCCAGCAGACCCCTAGCTGAGGAGATATAGCCATTTTTGGATTTTGGATTTTTTTCTTTCTGATTTTGAAATTTTTTTTTCGGTTGCATAAAATGACCCCCGCAGACCGCTAATTTAGCGGATATAGCCATTTTATAGTTTTGAATGTTTTTTTTCTTGTGCGTAAAGTGACCCCCGCAGACGCCTAGTTTAGGAGATTTTAGAGTTTTGAATGTTTTTTTTCTGGTGCATAATATGACCCCAGCAGACCACTAGTTGAGGAGATGTAGCCATTTTAGTGTTTTGAATGTTTTTTTTCTGGTGCATAATATAGCCCATAATATAGACGACTTGTTTAGGTGATATAGCCATTTTAGTGTTTTGAATATTTTTTTCTGGTGCATAATATGACGACCGCAGACGATTAGTTTAGGAGATATAGCCATTTTTTTGTTTTGAATATTTTTTTTGGTGCATAAAATGACCCCCGCAAACGCCTAGTTTAGGAAATATAGCCATTTTAGTGGTTTGAACGTTTTTTTCTGGTGCATAATATGACACCAGCAGACCCCTAGTTGAGGAGATATAGCCATTTTAGTGTTTTGAATTTTTTTTTCTGGTGCATAAAATGACCCCCGCAGACCCCCAGGTCAGGAGATATAGCCATTTTAGTGTTTTAAATGTTTTTTTCTGGGTCATAATATGACCCCAGCAGACCCCTAGTTGAGGAGATATAGCCATTTTAGTGTTTTGAATATTTTTTTCTGGTGCATAAAATGACCCCCGCAGACCCCTAGTTTAGGAGATACAGCCATTTTAGTGTTTTGATTTTTTTTTCTGGTGCATAAAATGACCCTCGCATATCCCTAGTTTAGGAGATATAACCATTTTAGTGTTTTGAATTTTTTTTTTCTGGTGCTTAATATGACCCCCGCAGCCGCCTAGTTTAGGTGATATAGCCATTTTAGTGTGTTGAATGTTTTTTTTCTGGTGCATAATATAACCCCAGCAGACCCCTAGTTGAGGAGATATAGCCATTTTAGTGTTTTGAATATTTTTTTCTGGTGCATAATATGACGACCGCAGACGATTAGTTTAGGAGATATAGCCATTTTAGTGTTTTGAATGTTTTTTCTCTGGTGCATAAAATGACCCCCGCAGACCCCCAGTTCAGGAGATATAGCCATTTTAGTGTTTTGAATGTTTTTTTTCTGGTGCATAAAATGACCCCCGCAGAGGCCTAGCTTATTAGATATAGCCATTTTAGTGTTTTGAATTTTCTTTTCTCGGGCATAATATGACCCCCGCAGACGACTAGTTCAGGAGATATAGCCATTTTTGTGTTTTGAATGTTTTTTTTCCTGCTGCATTAAATGACCCCCGCAAACGCCTAGTTTAGGAAGTATAGCCATTTTAGTGGTTTGAACGTTTTTTTCTGGTGCATAATATGACACCAGCAGACCCCAAGTTGAGGAGATATAGCCATTTTAGTGTTTTGATTGCTTTTTTTCTGGTGCATAAAATGACCCCCACAGACTACTAGTTCAGGAGATATAGCCATTTTTGTGTGTTGAATGTTTTTTTTCCTGCTGCATTAAATGACACCCGCAAACGCCTAGTTTAGGAAATATTGCCATTTTAGTGGTTTGAATGTTTTTTTCTGGTGCATAATATGACACCAGCAGACCCCTAGTTGAGGAGATATAGCCATTTTAGTGTTTTGATTGTTTTTTTTCTGGTGCATAAAATGACCGACGCAGACCGCTAATTTAGGGGATATAGCCATCTTGTTGTTTTGAATGTTTTTTTTTCTGGTGAGTAAAATGACACCCGCAGACCCCCAGTTTAGGAGATAGAGCCTTTTTAGTGTTTTGAATGTTTTTTTCTGGTGCATAATATGACGACCGCAGACGATTAGTTCAGGAGATATAGCCTTTTTAGTGTTTTGAATTTTTTTTCTGGTGCATAAAAAGACCCCCGCAGACGCCTAGCTTAGGAGATATAGCCATTTTAGTGTTTTGAATTTTTTCTTAATGATTTTGAATTTTTTTTTCGGGTGCATAAAATGATCCCCGCAGACCGCTAGTTTAGGGGATATAGCCATTTTTGTGTTTTGAATGTTTTTTTCTCCTGCATAATATGACGACCGCAGACGATTAGTTTAGGAGATATAGCCATTTTAGTGTTTTGAATGTTTTTTTTCTGGTGCATAAAATGACACCCGCAGACCCCCAGTTTAGGAGATAGAGCCTTTTTAGTGTTTTGAATGTTTTTTTTCTAGTGCATAAAAAGACCCCGCAGACGCCTAGTTTAGGAGATATAGCCATTTTAGTGTTTTGAATGTTTTTTTCTAAGCATAAAATGACCCCCGCAGACCCCTAGTTTATGAGATATAGCCATTTTAGTGTTTGGATTTTTTTCTTTCTGATTTTGAAATTTTTTTTTCGGGTGCATAAAATGATCCACGCAGACGCCTAGTTTAGGAGATATAGCCATTTTAGTGTTTTGAAAGTTTTTTTCTGTTGCAAAATATGACACAAGCAGACCCCTAGTTGAGGAGATATAACCATTTTAGTGTTTTGATTGTTTTTTTTCTGGTGCATAAAATGACCCCCGCAGACCCCTAGTTTAGGAGATACAGCCTTTTTAGTGTTTTGAATGTTTTTTTTCTAGTGCATAAAACGACCCCGCAGACGCCTAGTTTAGGAGATATATCCATTTTAGTGTTTTGAATTTTTTTTTCTCCTGCATAATATGACGACCGCAGACGATTAGTTTGGGAGATATATCCATTTTAGTGTTTTGATTGTTTTTTTTCTGGTGCATAAAATGACCCCCGCAGACCCCTAGTTTAGGAGATACAGCCTTTTTAGTGTTTTGAATGTTTTTTTTCTAGTGCATAAAACGACCCCGCAGACGCCTAGTTTAGGAGATATATCCATTTTAGTGTTTTGAATTTTTTTTTCTCCTGCATAATATGACGACCGCAGACGATTAGTTTAGGAGATATAGCCATTTTAGTGTTTTGAATGTTTTTTTTCTGGTGCATAAAATGACTACCCCAGACCGCTAGTTTAGGGAATATAGCCATTTTACTGTTATGAATGTTTTTTTTCTGGTGCATAATATGACCACCGCAGACGACTAATTTAGGTGATACAGCCATTTTAGTGTTTTGAATTTTTTTTTCTAAGCATAAAATGACCCCCGCAGACCCCTAGTTTATGAAATATAGCCATTTTAGTGTTTGGATTTTTTTCTTTCTGATTTTGAAATTTTTTTTTCGGGTGCATAAAATGATCCACGCAGACGCCTAGTTTAGGAGATATAGCCATTTTAGTGTTTTGAAAGTTTTTTTCTGTTGCAAAATATGACACAAGCAGACCCCTAGTTGAGGAGATATAACCATTTTAGTGTTTTGATTGTTTTTTTTCTGGTGCATAAAATGACCCCCGCAGACCCCTAGTTTAGGAGATACAGCCTTTTTAGTGTTTTGAATGTTTTTTTTCTAGTGCATAAAACGACCCCGCAGACGCCTAGTTTAGGAGATATATCCATTTTAGTGTTTTGAATTTTTTTTTCTCCTGCATAATATGACGACCGCAGACGATTAGTTTAGGAGATATATCCATTTTAGTGTTTTGATTGTTTTTTTTCTGGTGCATAAAATGACCCCCGCAGACCCCTAGTTTAGGAGATACAGCCTTTTTAGTGTTTTGAATGTTTTTTTTCTAGTGCATAAAACGACCCCGCAGACGCCTAGTTTAGGAGATATATCCATTTTAGTGTTTTGAATTTTTTTTTCTCCTGCATAATATGACGACCGCAGACGATTAGTTTAGGAGATATATCCATTTTAGTATTTTGAATTTTTTTTTTCTGGTGCATAAAATGACCCCCGCAGACCACTAATTTAGGTAGTCCTAAATAGAGTCCTAGATAGAGCCTTTTTAGTGTTTTGAATGTTTTTTTTCTAGTGCATAAAATGACCCCGCAGACGCCTAGTTTAGGAGATATAGCCATTTTAGTGTTTTGAATGTTTTTTTCTGTTGCAAAATATGACACCAGCAGACCCCTAGTTGAGGAGATATAACCATTTTAGTGTTTTGATTGTTTTTTTTCTGGTGCATAAAATGACCCCCACAGACGCCTAGTTTAGGAGATTAAGCCATTTTATTGTTTTGAATGTTTTTTTTCTAGTGCGTAAAATGACCCCCGCTGACGCCTAGTTTAGGAGATTTAGCCATTTTAGTGTTTTGAATGTTTTTTTTCTGGTGCATAATATGACCCCAGCAGACCCCTAGTTGAGGAGATATATCCATTTTAGTGTTTTGAATTTTTTTTTCTCCTGCATAATATGACGACCGCAGACGATTAGTTTAGGAGATATATCCATTTTAGTGTTTTGATTGTTTTTTTTCTGGTGCATAAAATGACCCCCGCAGACCCCTAGTTTAGGAGATACAGCCTTTTTAGTGTTTTGAATGTTTTTTTTCTAGTGCATAAAACGACCCCGCAGACGCCTAGTTTAGGAGATATATCCATTTTAGTGTTTTGAATTTTTTTTTCTCCTGCATAATATGACGACCGCAGACGATTAGTTTAGGAGATATATCCATTTTAGTATTTTGAATTTTTTTTTTCTGGTGCATAAAATGACCCCCGCAGACCACTAATTTAGGTGATAGAGCCTTTTTAGTGTTTTGAATATTTTTTTTTTCTAGTGCATAAAATGACCCCGCAGACGCCTAGTTTAGGAGATATAGCCATTTTAGTGTTTTGAATGTTTTTTTCTGTTGCAAAATATGACACCAGCAGACCCCTAGTTGAGGAGATATAACCATTTTAGTGTTTTGATTGTTTTTTTTCTGGTGCATAAAATGACCCCCACAGACGCCTAGTTTAGGAGATTAAGCCATTTTATTGTTTTGAATGTTTTTTTTCTAGTGCGTAAAATGACCCCCGCTGACGCCTAGTTTAGGAGATTTAGCCATTTTAGTGTTTTGAATGTTTTTTTTCTGGTGCATAATATGACCCCAGCAGACCCCTAGTTGAGGAGATGTAGCCATTTTAGTGTTTTGAATTTTTTTTTTCTGGTGCATAAAATGACCCCCGCAGACCACTAATTTAGGTGATAGAGCCTTTTTAGTGTTTTGAATGTTTTTTTTCTAGTGCATAAAATGACCCCGCAGACGCCTAGTTTAGGAGATATAGCCATTTTAGTGTTTTGTATTTTTTTTTTCTGGTGCATAAAATGACTACCGCAGACCGCTAGTTTAGGGAATATAGCCATTTTACTGTTTTGAATGTTTTTTTTCTGGTGCATAATATGACCCCCGCAGACGACTAATTTAGGTGATACAGCCATTTTAGTGTTTTGAATTTTTTTTTCTAAGCATAAAATGACCCCCGCAGACCCCCAGTTTATCAGATATAGCCATTTTAGTGTTTGGATTTTTTTCTTTCTGATTTTGAAATTTTTTTTTCGGGTGCATAAAATGATCCACGCAGACCGCTAGTTTGGGGGATATAGCCATTTTTGTGATTTGAATTTTTTTTTTCTGGTGCATAAAATGACCCCGCAGACGCCTAGTTTAGGAGATATATCCATTTTAGTGTTTTGAATGTTTTTTTTCTGGTGCATAATATAGCCCATAATATAGACGACTTGTTTAGGTGATATAGCCATTTTAGTGTTTTGAATATTTTTTTCTGGTGCATAATATGAAGACCGCAGACGATTAGTTTAGGAGATACAGCCATTTTTTTGTTTTGAATATTTTTTTTTGGTGCATAAAATGACCCCCGCAGACGCCTAGCTTAGGAGATATAGCCATTTTAGTGTTTGGATTTTTTTCTTTCTGATCTTGAAATTTTTTTTTCGGGTGCATAAAATGACCCCCGCAGACGACTAGTTAAGGAGATATAGCCATTTTTTTGTTTTGAATATTTTTTTTCTGGTGCAAAAAATGACCCTCGCATATCCCTAGTTTAGGAGATATAACCATTTTAGTGTTTTGAATTTTTTTTTTCTGGTGCTTAATATGACCCCCGCAGAAGCCTAGTTTAGGTGATATAGCCATTTTAGTGTGTTGAATGTTCTTTTTCTGGTGCATAATATAACCCCAGCAGACCCCTAGTTGAGGAGATATAGCCATTTTTGGATTTTGGATTTTTTTCTTTCTGATTTTGAAATTTTTTTTTCGGTTGCATAAAATGACCCCCGCAGACCGCTAATTTAGCGGATATAGCCATTTTATTGTTTTGAATGTTTTTTTTCTTGTGCGTAAAGTGACCCCCGCAGACCCCTAGTTGAGGAGATATAGCCATTTTAGTGTTTTGAATATTTTTTTCTGGTGCATAATATGACGACCGCAGACGATTAGTTTAGGAGATATAGCCATTTTAGTGTTTTGAATGTTTTTTCTCTGGTGCATAAAATGACCCCCGCAGACCCCCAGTTCAGGAGATATAGCCATTTTAGTGTTTTGAATGTTTTTTTTCTGGTGCATAAAATGACCCCCGCAGAGGCCTAGCTTATTAGATATAGCCATTTTAGTGTTTTGAATTTTCTTTTCTCGGGCATAATATGACCCCCGCAGACGACTAGTTCAGGAGATATAGCCATTTTTGTGTTTTGAATGTTTTTTTTCCTGCTGCATTAAATGACCCCCGCAAACGCCTAGTTTAGGAAGTATAGCCATTTTAGTGGTTTGAACGTTTTTTTCTGGTGCATAATATGACACCAGCAGACCCCAAGTTGAGGAGATATAGCCATTTTAGTGTTTTGATTGCTTTTTTTCTGGTGCATAAAATGACCCCCACAGACTACTAGTTCAGGAGATATAGCCATTTTTGTGTGTTGAATGTTTTTTTTCCTGCTGCATTAAATGACACCCGCAAACGCCTAGTTTAGGAAATATTGCCATTTTAGTGGTTTGAATGTTTTTTTCTGGTGCATAATATGACACCAGCAGACCCCTAGTTGAGGAGATATAGCCATTTTAGTGTTTTGATTGTTTTTTTTCTGGTGCATAAAATGACCGACGCAGACCGCTAATTTAGGGGATATAGCCATCTTGTTGTTTTGAATGTTTTTTTTTCTGGTGAGTAAAATGACACCCGCAGACCCCCAGTTTAGGAGATAGAGCCTTTTTAGTGTTTTGAATGTTTTTTCTGGTGCATAATATGACGACCGCAGACGATTAGTTCAGGAGATATAGCCTTTTTAGTGTTTTGAATTTTTTTTCTGGTGCATAAAAAGACCCCCGCAGACGCCTAGCTTAGGAGATATAGCCATTTTAGTGTTTTGAATTTTTTCTTAATGATTTTGAATTTTTTTTTTCGGGTGCATAAAATGATCCCCGCAGACCGCTAGTTTAGGGGATATAGCCATTTTTGTGTTTTGAATGTTTTTTTCTCCTGCATAATATGACGACCGCAGACGATTAGTTTAGGAGATATAGCCATTTTAGTGTTTTGAATGTTTTTTTTCTGGTGCATAAAATGACACCCGCAGACCCCCAGTTTAGGAGATAGAGCCTTTTTAGTGTTTTGAATGTTTTTTTTCTAGTGCATAAAAAGACCCCGCAGACGCCTAGTTTAGGAGATATAGCCATTTTAGTGTTTTGAATGTTTTTTTCTAAGCATAAAATGACCCCCGCAGACCCCTAGTTTATGAGATATAGCCATTTTAGTGTTTGGATTTTTTTCTTTCTGATTTTGAAATTTTTTTTTCGGGTGCATAAAATGATCCACGCAGACGCCTAGTTTAGGAGATATAGCCATTTTAGTGTTTTGAAAGTTTTTTTCTGTTGCAAAATATGACACAAGCAGACCCCTAGTTGAGGAGATATAACCATTTTAGTGTTTTGATTGTTTTTTTTCTGGTGCATAAAATGACCCCCGCAGACCCCTAGTTTAGGAGATACAGCCTTTTTAGTGTTTTGAATGTTTTTTTTCTAGTGCATAAAACGACCCCGCAGACGCCTAGTTTAGGAGATATATCCATTTTAGTGTTTTGAATTTTTTTTTCTCCTGCATAATATGACGACCGCAGACGATTAGTTTAGGAGATATATCCATTTTAGTGTTTTGATTGTTTTTTTTCTGGTGCATAAAATGACCCCCCGCAGACCCCTAGTTTAGGAGATACAGCCTTTTTAGTGTTTTGTATTTTTTTTTTCTAGTGCATAAAACGACCCCGCAGACGCCTAGTTTAGGAGATATATCCATTTTAGTGTTTTGAATTTTTTTTTTCTCCTGCATAATATGACGACCGCAGACGATTAGTTTAGGAGATATAGCCATTTTAGTGTTTTGAATGTTTTTTTTTCTGGTGCATAAAATGACTACCCCAGACCGCTAGTTTAGGGAATATAGCCATTTTACTGTTATGAATGTTTTTTTTCTGGTGCATAATATGACCACCGCAGACGACTAATTTAGGTGATACAGCCATTTTAGTGTTTTGAATTTTTTTTTCTAAGCATAAAATGACCCCCGCAGACCCCTAGTTTATGAGATATAGCCATTTTAGTGTTTGGATTTTTTTCTTTCTGATTTTGAAATTTTTTTTTCGGGTGCATAAAATGATCCACGCAGACGCCTAGTTTAGGAGATATAGCCATTTTAGTGTTTTGAAAGTTTTTTTCTGTTGCAAAATATGACACAAGCAGACCCCTAGTTGAGGAGATATAACCATTTTAGTGTTTTGATTGTTTTTTTTCTGGTGCATAAAATGACCCCCGCAGACCCCTAGTTTAGGAGATACAGCCTTTTTAGTGTTTTGAATGTTTTTTTTCTAGTGCATAAAACGACCCCGCAGACGCCTAGTTTAGGAGATATATCCATTTTAGTGTTTTGAATTTTTTTTTCTCCTGCATAATATGACGACCGCAGACGATTAGTTTAGGAGATATATCCATTTTAGTGTTTTGATTGTTTTTTTCTGGTGCATAAAATGACCCCCGCAGACCCCTAGTTTAGGAGATACAGCCTTTTTAGTGTTTTGAATGTTTTTTTTCTAGTGCATAAAACGACCCCGCAGACGCCTAGTTTAGGAGATATATCCATTTTAGTGTTTTGAATTTTTTTTTCTCCTGCATAATATGACGACCGCAGACGATTAGTTTAGGAGATATATCCATTTTAGTATTTTGAATTTTTTTTTTCTGGTGCATAAAATGACCCCCGCAGACCACTAATTTAGGTGATAGAGCCTTTTTAGTGTTTTGAATGTTTTTTTTCTAGTGCATAAAATGACCCCGCAGACGCCTAGTTTAGGAGATATAGCCATTTTAGTGTTTTGAATGTTTTTTTCTGTTGCAAAATATGACACCAGCAGACCCCTAGTTGAGGAGATATAACCATTTTAGTGTTTTGATTGTTTTTTTTCTGGTGCATAAAATGACCCCCACAGACGCCTAGTTTAGGAGATTAAGCCATTTTATTGTTTTGAATGTTTTTTTTCTAGTGCGTAAAATGACCCCCGCTGACGCCTAGTTTAGGAGATTTAGCCATTTTAGTGTTTTGAATGTTTTTTTTCTGGTGCATAATATGACCCCAGCAGACCCCTAGTTGAGGAGATATATCCATTTTAGTGTTTTGAATTTTTTTTTCTCCTGCATAATATGACGACCGCAGACGATTAGTTTAGGAGATATATCCATTTTAGTGTTTTGATTGTTTTTTTTCTGGTGCATAAAATGACCCCCGCAGACCCCTAGTTTAGGAGATACAGCCTTTTTAGTGTTTTGAATGTTTTTTTTCTAGTGCATAAAACGACCCCGCAGACGCCTAGTTTAGGAGATATATCCATTTTAGTGTTTTGAATTTTTTTTTCTCCTGCATAATATGACGACCGCAGACGATTAGTTTAGGAGATATATCCATTTTAGTATTTTGAATTTTTTTTTTCTGGTGCATAAAATGACCCCCGCAGACCACTAATTTAGGTGATAGAGCCTTTTTAGTGTTTTGAATATTTTTTTTTTCTAGTGCATAAAATGACCCCGCAGACGCCCTAGTTTAGGAGATATAGCCATTTTAGTGTTTTGAATGTTTTTTTCTGTTGCAAAATATGACACCAGCAGACCCCTAGTTGAGGAGATATAACCATTTTAGTGTTTTGATTGTTTTTTTTCTGGTGCATAAAATGACCCCCACAGACGCCTAGTTTAGGAGATTAAGCCATTTTATTGTTTTGAATGTTTTTTTTCTAGTGCGTAAAATGACCCCCGCTGACGCCTAGTTTAGGAGATTTAGCCATTTTAGTGTTTTGAATGTTTTTTTTCTGGTGCATAATATGACCCCAGCAGACCCCTAGTTGAGGAGATGTAGCCATTTTAGTGTTTTGAATTTTTTTTTTCTGGTGCATAAAATGACCCCCGCAGACCACTAATTTAGGTGATAGAGCCCTTTTTAGTGTTTTGAATGTTTTTTTTCTAGTGCATAAAATGACCCCGCAGACGCCTAGTTTAGGAGATATAGCCATTTTAGTGTTTTTGTATTTTTTTTTTCTGGTGCATAAAATGACTACCGCAGACCGCTAGTTTAGGGAATATAGCCATTTTACTGTTTTGAATGTTTTTTTTCTGGTGCATAATATGACCCCCGCAGACGACTAATTTAGGTGATACAGCCATTTTAGTGTTTTGAATTTTTTTTTCTAAGCATAAAATGACCCCCGCAGACCCCCAGTTTATCAGATATAGCCATTTTAGTGTTTGGATTTTTTTCTTTCTGATTTTGAAATTTTTTTTTCGGGTGCATAAAATGATCCACGCAGACCGCTAGTTTGGGGGATATAGCCATTTTTGTGATTTGAATTTTTTTTTTCTGGTGCATAAAATGACCCCGCAGACGCCTAGTTTAGGAGATATATCCATTTTAGTGTTTTGAATGTTTTTTTTTCTGGTGCATAATATAGCCCATAATATAGACGACTTGTTTAGGTGATATAGCCATTTTAGTGTTTTGAATATTTTTTTCTGGTGCATAATATGAAGACCGCAGACGATTAGTTTAGGAGATACAGCCATTTTTTTGTTTTGAATATTTTTTTTTGGTGCATAAAATGACCCCCGCAGACGCCTAGCTTAGGAGATATAGCCATTTTAGTGTTTGGATTTTTTTCTTTCTGATCTTGAAATTTTTTTTTCGGGTGCATAAAATGACCCCCGCAGACGACTAGTTAAGGAGATATAGCCATTTTTTTGTTTTGAATATTTTTTTTCTGGTGCAAAAAATGACCCTCGCATATCCCTAGTTTAGGAGATATAACCATTTTAGTGTTTTGAATTTTTTTTTTCTGGTGCTTAATATGACCCCCGCAGAAGCCTAGTTTAGGTGATATAGCCATTTTAGTGTGTTGAATGTTCTTTTTCTGGTGCATAATATAACCCCAGCAGACCCCTAGTTGAGGAGATATAGCCATTTTTGGATTTTGGATTTTTTTCTTTCTGATTTTGAAATTTTTTTTTCGGTTGCATAAAATGACCCCCGCAGACCGCTAATTTAGCGGATATAGCCATTTTATTGTTTTGAATGTTTTTTTTCTTGTGCGTAAAGTGACCCCCGCAGACGACTAGTTTAGGAGATTTTAGAGTTTTGAATGTTTTTTTTCTGGTGCATAATATGACCCCAGCAGACCACTAGTTGAGGAGATGTAGCCATTTTAGTGTTTTGAATGTTTTTTTTCTGGTGCATAATATAGCCCATAATATAGACGACTTGTTTAGGTGATGTAGCCATTTTACTGTTTTGAATATTTTTTTCTGGTGCATAATATGACGACCGCAGACGATTAGTTTAGGAGATATAGCCATTTTTTTGTTTTGAATATTTTTTTTTGTGCATAAAATGACCCCCGCAAACGCCTAGTTTAGGAAATATAGCCATTTTAGTGGTTTGAACGTTTTTTTCTGGTGCATAATATGACACCAGCAGACCCCTAGTTGAGGAGATATAGCCTTTTTAGTGTTTTGAATGTTTTTTTTCTAGTGCATAAAACGACCCCGCAGACGCCTAGTTTAGGAGATATATCCATTTTAGTGTTTTGAATTTTTTTTTCTCCTGCATAATATGACGACCGCAGACGATTAGTTTAGGAGATATATCCATTTTAGTATTTTGAATTTTTTTTTTCTGGTGCATAAAATGACCCCCGCAGGCCACTAGTTTAGGTGATAGAGCCTTTTTAGTGTTTTGAATGTTTTTTTTCTAGTGCATAAAATGACCCCGCAGACGCCTCGTTTAGGAGATATAGCCATTTTAGTGTTTTGAATGTTTTTTTCTGTTGCAAAATATGACACCAGCAGACCCCTAGTTGAGGAGATATAACCATATTAGTGTTTTGATTGTTTTTTTTCTGGTGCATAAAATGACCCCCACAGACGCCTAGTTTAGGAGATTAAGCCATTTTATTGTTTTGAATGTTTTTTTCTAGTGCGTAAAATGACCCCCGCGGACGCCTAGTTTAGGAGATTTAGCCATTTTTGTGTTT
This sequence comes from Volucella zonaria, assembly GCA_963966105.1. Lineage (NCBI taxonomy): Eukaryota > Metazoa > Arthropoda > Insecta > Diptera > Syrphidae > Volucella > Volucella zonaria. The sequence continues at coordinate 7,453,165 of CAWYQB010000254.1, read as the reverse complement.
TGAATGTTTTTTTTCTGGTACATAATATGACCCCAGCAGACCACTAGTTGAGGAGATGTAGCCATTTTAGTGTTTTGAATGTTTTTTTTCTGGTGCATAATATAGCCCATAACATAGACGACTTGTTTAGGTGATATAGCCATTTTAGTGTTTTGAATATTTTTTTCTGGTGCATAATATGAAGACCGCAGACGATTACTTTAGGAGATACAGCCATTTTTTTGTTTTGAATATTTTTTTTTGGTGCATAAAATGACCCCCGCAGACGCCTAGCTTAGGAGATATAGCCATTTTAGTGTTTGGATTTTTTTCTTTCTGATCTTGAAATTTTTTTTTCGGGTGCATAAAATGACCCCCGCAGACGACTAGTTAAGGAGATATAGCCATTTTTTTGTTTTGAATATTTTTTTTCTGGTGCAAAAAATGACCCTCGCATATCCCTGGTTTAGGAGATATAACCATTTTAGTGTTTTGAATTTTTTTTTCTGGTGCTTAATATGACCCCCGCAGCCGCCTAGTTTAGGTGATATAGCCATTTTGGTGTGTTGAATGTTCTTTTTCTGGTGCATAATATAACCCCAGCAGACCCCTAGTTGAGGAGATATAGCCGTTTTTGGATTTTGGATTTTTTTCTTTCTGATTTTGAAATTTTTTTTTCGGTTGCATAAAATGACCCCCGCAGACCGCTAATTTAGCGGATATAGCCATTTTATTGTTTTGAATGTTTTTTTTCTTGTGCGTAAAGTGACCCCCGCAGACGCCTAGTTTAGGAGATTTTAGAGTTTTGAATGTTTTTTTTCTGGTGCATAATATGACCCCAGCAGACCACTAGTTGAGGAGATGTAGCCATTTTAGTGTTTTGAATGTTTTTTTTCTGGTGCATAATATAGCCCATAATATAGACGACTTGTTTAGGTGATATAGCCATTTTAGTGTTTTGAATATTTTTTTCTGGTGCATAATATGACGACCGCAGACGATTAGTTTAGGAGATATAGCCATTTTTTTGTTTTGAATATTTTTTTTGGTGCATGAAATGACCCCCGCAAACGCCTAGTTTAGGAAATATAGCCATTTTAGTGGTTTGAACGTTTTTTTCTGGTGCATAATATGACACCAGCAGACCCCTAGTTGAGGAGATATAGCCATTTTAGTGTTTTGAATTTTTTTTTTCTGGTGCATAAAATGACCCCCGCAGACCCCCAGGTCAGGAGATATAGCCATTTTAGTGTTTTAAATGTTTTTTTCTGGGGCATAATATGACCACCGCACACGCCTAGTTTAGGCGATATAGCCATTTTAGTGTTTTGAATATTTTTTTCTGGTGCATAAAATGACCCCCGCAGACCCCTAGTTTAGGAGATACAGCCATTTTAGTGTTTTAATTTTTTTTTCTGGTGCATAAAATGACCCTCGCATATCCCTAGTTTAGGAGATATAACCATTTTAGTGTTTTGAATTTTTTTTTTCTGGTGCTTAATATGACCCCCGCAGCCGCCTAGTTTAGGTGATATAGCCATTTTAGTGTGTTGAATGTTTTTTTTCTGGTGCATAATGTAACCCCAGTAGACCCCTAGTTGAGGAGATATAGTAATTTTAGTGTTTTGAATATTTTTTTCTGGTGCATAATATGACGACCGCAGACGATTAGTTTAGGAGATATAGCCATTTTAGTGTTTTGAATGTTTTTTCTCTGTTGCATAAAATGACCCCCGCAGACCCCCAGTTCAGGAGATATAGCCATTTTAGTGTTTTGAATGTTTTTTTTCTGGTGCATAAAATGCTTCCCGCAGAGGCCTAGCTTATTAGATATAGCCATTTTAGTGTTTTGAATTTTCTTTTCTCGGGCATAATATGACCCCCACAGACGACAAGTTCAGGAGATATAGCCATTTTTGTGTTTTGAATGTTTTTTTTCCTGCTGCATTAAATGACCCCCGCAAACGCCTAGTTTAGGAAGTATAGCCATTTTAGTGGTTTGAACATTTTTTTCTGGTGCATAATATGACACCAGCAGACCCCTAGTTGAGGAGATATAGCCATTTTAGTGTTTTGATTGCTTTTTTTCTGGTGCATAAAATGACCCCCACAGACTACTAGTTCAGGAGACATAGCCATTTTTGTGTGTTGAATGTTTTTTTTCCTGCTGCATTAAATGACCCCCGCAAACGCCTAGTTTAGGAAATATTGCCATTTTAGTGGTTTGAATGTTTTTTTCTGGTGCATAATATGACACCAGCAGACCCCTAGTTGAGGAGATATAGCCATTTTAGTGTTTTGATTGTTTTTTTTCTGGTGCATAAAATGACCGACGCAGACCGCTAATTTAGGGGATATAGCCATTTTATTGTTTTGAATGTTTTTTTTCTGGTGAGTAAAATGACACCCGCAGACCCCCAGTTTAGGAGATAGAGCCTTTTTAGTGTTTTGAATGTTTTTTTCTGGTGCATAATATGACGACCGCAGACGATTAGTTCAGGAGATATAGCCTTTTTAGTGTTTTGAATTGTTTTTCTGGTGCATAAAAAGACCCCCGCAGACGCCTAGCTTAGGAGATATAGCCATTTTAGTGTTTTGAATTTTTTCTTAATGATTTTGAAATTTTTTTTCGGGTGCATAAAATGATCCCCGCAGACCGCTAGTTTAGGGGATATAGTCATTTTTGTGTTTTGAATGTTTTTTTCTCCTGCATAATATGACGACCGCAGACGATTAGTTTAGGAGATATAGCCATTTTAGTGTTTTGAATGTTTTTTTTCTGGTGCATAAAATGACACCCGCAGACCACCAGTTTAGGAGATAGAGCCTTTTTAGTGTTTTGAATGTTTTTTTTCTAGTGCATAAAAAGACCCCGCAGACGCCTAGTTTAGGAGATATAGCCATTTTAGTGTTTTGAATGTTTTTTTCTAAGCATAAAATGACCCCCGCAGACCCCCAGTTTATGAGATATAGCCATTTTAGTGTTTGGATTTTTTTCTTTCTGATTTTGAAAATTTTTTTTCGGGTGCATAAAATGATCCACGCAGACCGCTAGTTTAGGGGATATAGCCATTTTTGTGATTTGAATTTTTTTTTCTGGTGCATAAAATGACCCCGCAGACGCCTAGTTTAGGAGATATATCCATTTTAGTGTTTTGAATTTTTTTTTCTCCTGCATAATATGACGACCGCAGACGATTAGTTTAGGAGATATAGCCATTTTAGTGTTTTGAATGTTTTTTTTCTGGTGCATAAAATGACTACCCCAGACCGCTAGTTTAGGGAATATAGCCATTTTACTGTTATGAATGTTTTTTTTCTGCTGCATAATATGACCACCGCAGACGACTAATTTAGGTGATACAGCCATTTTAGTGTTTTGAATTTTTTTTTCTAAGCATAAAATGACCCCCGCAGACCCCTAGTTTATGAGATATAGCCATTTTAGTGTTTGGATTTTTTTCGTTCTGATTTTGAAATTTTTTTTTCGGGTGCATAAAATGATCCACGCAGACGCCTAGTTTAGGAGATATAGCCATTTTAGTGTTTTGAATGTTTTTTTCTGTTGCAAAATATGACACAAGTAGACCCCTAGTTGAGGAGATATAACCATTTTAGTGTTTTGATTGTTTTTTTTCTGGTGCATAAAATGACCCCCGCAGACCCCTAGTTTAGGAGATACAGCCTTTTTAGTGTTTTGAATGTTTTTTTTCTAGTGCATAAAACGACCCCGCAGACGCCTAGTTTAGGAGATATATCCATTTTAGTGTTTTGAATTTTTTTTTCTCCTGCATAATATGACGACCGCAGACGATTAGTTTAGGAGACATATCCATTTTAGTGTTTTGATTGTTTTTTTTCTGGTGCATAAAATGACCCCCGCAGACCCCTAGTTTAGGAGATACAGCCTTTTTAGTGTTTTGAATGTTTTTTTTCTAGTGCATAAAACGACCCCGCAGACGCCTAGTTTAGGAGATATATCCATTTTAGTGTTTTGAATTTTTTTTTCTCCTGCATAATATGACGACCGCAGACGATTAGTTTAGGAGATATATCCATTTTAGTATTTTGAATTTTTTTTTTTCTGGTGCATAAAATGACCCCCGCAGACCACTAGTTTAGGTGATAGAGCCTTTTTAGTGTTTTGAATGTTTTTTTTCTAGTGCATAAAATGACCCCGCAGACGCCTAGTTTAGGAGATATAGCCATTTTAGTGTTTTGAATGTTTTTTTCTGTTGCAAAATATGACACCAGCAGACCCCTAGTTGAGGAGATATAACCATTTTAGTGTTTTGATTGTTTTTTTTCTGGTGCATAAAATGACCCCCACAGACGCCTAGTTTAGGAGATTAAGCCATTTTATTGTTTTGAATGTTTTTTTTCTAGTGCGTAAAATGACCCCCGCTGACGCCTAGTTTAGGAGATTTAGCCATTTTAGTGTTTTGAATGTTTTTTTTCTGGTGCATAATATGACCCCAGCAGACCCCTAGTTGAGGAGATGTAGCCATTTTAGTGTTTTGAATGTTTTTTTTCTGGTGCATAATATGGCCCACGCAGACGATTAGTTTAGGAGATATAGCCATTTTAGTGTTTTGTATTTTTTTTTTCTGGTGCATAAAATGACTACCGCAGACCGCTAGTTTAGGGAATATAGCCATTTTACTGTTTTGAATGTTTTTTTTCTGGTGCGTAATATGACCCCCGCAGACGACTAATTTAGGTGATACAGCCATTTTAGTGTTTCGAATTTTTTTTCTAAGCATAAAATGACCCCCGCAGACCCCTAGTTTATGAGATATAGCCATTTTAGTGTTTGGATTTTTTTCTTTCTGATTTTGAAATTTTTTTTTCGGGTGCATAAAATGATCCACGCAGACCGCTAGTTTAGGGGATATAGCCATTTTTGTGATTTGAATTTTTTTTTTCTGGTGCATAAAATGACCCCGCAGACGCCTAGTTTAGGAGATATATCCATTTTAGTGTTTTGAATTTTTTTTTCTCCTGCATAATATGACGACCGCAGACGATTAGTTTAGGAGATATAGCCATTTTAGTGTTTTGAATGTTTTTTTTCTGGTGCATAAAATGACACCCGCAGACCCCCAGTTTAGGAGATAGAGCCTTTTTAGTGTTTTGAATGTTTTTTTTCTAGTGCATAAAAAGACCCCGCAGACGCCTAGTTTAGGAGATATAGCCATTTTAGTGTTTTGAATGTTTTTTTCTAAGCATAAAATGACCCCCGCAGACCCCCAGTTTATGAGATATAGCCATTTTAGTGTTTGGATTTTTTTCTTTCTGATTTTGAAATTTTTTTTTCGGGTGCATAAAATGATCCACGCAGACCGCTAGTTTAGGGGATATAGCCATTTTTGTGATTTGAATTTTTTTTTCTGGTGCATAAAATGACCCCGCAGACGCCTAGTTTAGGAGATATATCCATTTTAGTGTTTTGCATTTTTTTTTCCCCTGCATAATATGACGACCGCAGACGATTAGTTTAGGAGATATAGCCATTTTAGTGTTTTGAATGTTTTTTTTCTGGTGCATAAAATGACTACCCCAGACCGCTAGTTTAGGGAATATAGCCATTTTACTGTTATGAATGTTTTTTTTCTGGTGCATAATATGACCACCGCAGACGACTAATTTAGGTGATACAGCCATTTTAGTGTTTTGAATTTTTTTTCTAAGCATAAAATGACCCCCGCAGACCCCTAGTTTATGAGATGTAGCCATTTTAGTGTTTGGATTTTTTTCTTTCTGATTTTGAAATTTTTTTTTCGGGTGCATAAAATGATCCACGCAGACGCCTAGTTTAGGAGATATAGCCATTTTAGTGTTTTGAATGTTTTTTTCTGTTGCAAAATATGACACAAGCAGACCCCTAGTTGAGGAGATATAACCATTTTAGTGTTTTGATTGTTTTTTTTCTGGTGCATAAAATGACCCCCGCAGACCCCTAGTTTAGGAGATACAGCCTTTTTAGTGTTTTGAATGTTTTTTTTCTAGTGCATAAAACGACCCCGCAGACGCCTAGTTTAGGAGATATATCCATTTTAGTGTTTTGAATTTTTTTTTCTCCTGCATAATATGACGACCGCAGACGATTAGTTTAGGAGATATATCCATTTTAGTGTTTTGATTGTTTTTTTTCTGGTGCATAAAATGACCCCCGCAGACCCCTAGTTTAGGAGATACAGCCTTTTTAGTGTTTTGAATGTTTTTTTTCTAGTGCATAAAACGACCCCGCAGACGCCTAGTTTAGGAGATATATCCATTTTAGTGTTTTGAATTTATTTTTCTCCTGCATAATATGACGACCGCAGACGATTAGTTTAGGAGATATATCCATTTTAGTATTTTGAATTTTTTTTTTTCTGGTGCATAAAATGACCCCCGCAGACCACTAGTTTAGGTGATAGAGCCTTTTTAGTGCTTTGAATGTTTTTTTTCTAGTGCATAAAATGACCCCGCAGACGCCTAGTTTAGGAGATATAGCCATTTTAGTGTTTTGAATGTTTTTTTCTGTTGCAAAATATGACACCAGCAGACCCCTAGTTGAGGAGATATAACCAATTTAGTGTTTTGATTGTTTTTTTTCTGGTGCATAAAATGACCCCCACAGACGCCTAGTTTAGGAGATTAAGCCATTTTATTGTTTTGAATGTTTTTTTTCTAGTGCGTAAAATGACCCCCGCTGACGCCTAGTTTAGGAGATTTAGCCATTTTAGTGTTTTGAATGTTTTTTTTCTGGTGCATAATATGACCCCAGCAGACCCCTAGTTGAGGAGATGTAGCCATTTTAGTGTTTTGAATATTTTTTTTCTGGTGCATAATATGGCCCACGCAGACGATTAGTTTAGGAGATATAGCCATTTTAGTATTTTGGATTTTTGGTGCTAAAAACGACCCCCGCAGACGCCCAGTTTAGGAGATATAGCTATTTTAGTATTTAGAATTTTTTTTTCTGGAGCATAAAATGACCCTCGCAGACGCCTAGATTAAGAGATATAGCCATTTTAGTATTTTGGATTTTTGGTGCATAAATTGACCCCTGCAGACCCCTAGTGTAGGAATATAGCCATTTTAGTATTTTGGATTTTTGGTGCATAAAATGACCCCCGCAGACGCCTAGCATAGGAGATATAGCCATTTTAGTATCTAGAATTTTTTTTTTCTGGTGCATAAAATGACTCCCGCAGAAGGAGATATAGCCATTTTAGTATCTAGAATTTTTTTTTTCTGGTGCATAAAATGACTCGCCCAGACGCCTATTTTTGGAGATATAGCCATTTAAGTGTTTTGATTTTTTTTTCTGGTGCATAAAATGATCCCCGCAGATGCCTAGTTTTGGAGATATAGCCATTTAAGTGTTTTAATTTTTTTTTTCTGGTGCATAAAATGACCCTCCCAGACCCAGTTTAGGAGATATAGCCATTTTTGTGTTTTGAATGTTTTTTTTTCTGGTGCATAAATTGACCCCCGCAGACCCTAGTTTAGGAGATATATCCGTTTAGTACTTTGATTTTTTTTTCTTGTGCATAATTTGACCACGCAGACGCCTAGCTTAGAAGATTTAGCCATTTTAGTATTTTGAATTTTTTTTTTCTGGTGCATAAAATGATCCCCGCAGACGCCTAGTTTAGGAGATATAGCCATTTTAGTTTTTAGAATTTTTTTTTTCTGGTGCATAAAATGACCCCCGCTGGCGCCTATTTTTGGATATATAGCCATTTAAGTGTTTTTTTTTTTTTTTCTGGTGCATAAAATGACGCTCGCAGAGACCCAGTTTAGGAGATATAGCCATTTTTGTGTTTTGAAGTTTTTTTTTCTGGTTCATAAATTGACCCCCGCAGACCCTAATTTAGAAGATATAGCCATTTTAGTATCTAGAATTTTTTTTTTCTGGTGCAAAAAATGACTCCCGCAGACGCCCATTTTTGGAGATATAGCCATTTAAGTGTTTGATTTTTTTTCTGGTGCATAAAATGATCCCCGCAGACTCCTAGTTTTGGAGATATAGCCATTTAAGTGTTTTGATTTTTTTTTTCTGGTGCATAAAATGACCCTCCCAGAGACCCAGTTTAGGAGATATAGCCATTTTTGTGTTTTGAATGTTTTTTTTTCTGGTGCATAAATTGACCCCCGCTGACCTTAGTTTAGGAGATATATCCGTTTAGTATTTTGATTTTTTTTTCTTGTGCATAATTTGACCCCGCAGACGCCTAGCTTAGAAGATTTAACCATTTTTGTGTTTTGAATTTTTTTTTCTGGTGCATAAAATAACCCCCGCAGACGCCCAGTTTAGGAGATATAGCCATTTTTGTGTTTTGATTTTGAATTTTTTTTTTTCTGGTACATAAATTGACCCCCGCAGACGAATAGTTTAGGAGATGTAGCCATTTAAGCGTTTTGATTTTTTTTTTTCTGGTGCATAAAATGACCCTCGCAGAGGCCTAGTTTAGGAGATATAGCCATTTTAGTATTTTTTTTTTTTTCTGGTGCAAAAAATAACCCCCGCAGACGACCAGTTTAGGAGATATAGCCATTTTGTGTTTTGATTTTGAATTTTTTTCTTTGTGGTACATAAATTGACCCCCGCAGACGAATAGTTTAGGAAATACGTCCATTTAAGTGTTTTGATTTTTTTTTCTGGTGCCTAAAATGACCCCCGCAGACGCTTAGTTTAGGAGATATAGCCATTTTAGTATTTTTTTTTTCTGGTGCATAAAATGACCCTCGCAGACGCCCAGTTTAGGAGATATTGCCATTTTTGTGTTTTGAATTTTTTTTTTCTGGTGAATAAGATGACCCCCGCAGACGCCTAGTTTAGGAGATATAGCCATTTTAGTATTTTGGATTTTTGGTGCATAAAATAACCCCCGCAGACGCCTAGTCTAGGAGATATAGCCATTTTAGTATTTTGGATTTTTGGTGCATAAAATGACACCGGCAGACGCCTAGCTTAGGAGATATAGCCATTTTAGTATTAAGAATCTTTTTTTTCTTGTGCATAAAATGACCCCCGAAGACGCCTAGTTTAGGAGATATAGCCATTTTGGTACTTTGTATTTTTGGTGCATAAAATGACCACCGCAGACCACTAGTTAATGAGATATATCCGTTTTAGTATTTTGTTTTTTTTTTTCTGGTGCGTAATTTGACCCCGCAGACGCCTAGTTCAGGAGATTTAGCCTTTTTAGTATTTTGGATTTTTGGTGCTTAAAATGACCCCCGCAGACGCCTAGTTTCGGAGATATAGCCATTTTAGTATTTTGGATTTTTGGTGCTAAAAATGACCCCCGCAGACGCCTAGTTTAGGAGATAGAGCTATTTTAGTATTTAGAATTTTTTTTTCTGGAGCATAAAATGACCCTCGCAGACGCCTAGTTTAAGAGATATAGCCATTTTAGTATTTTGGATTTTTGGTGCATAAATTGACCCCTGCAGACCCCTAGTGTAGGAATATAGCCATTTTAGTATTTTGGATTTTTGGTGCATAAAATGACCCCCGCAGACGCCTAGCATAGGAGATATAGCCATTTTAGTATCTAGAATTTTTTTTTTCTGGTGCATAAAATGACTCCCGCAGACGCCTATTTTTGGAGATATAGCCATTTAAGTGTTTTGATTTTTTTTTCTGGTGCATAAAATGATCCCCGCTGGCGCCTAGTTTTGGATATATAGCCATTTAAGTGTTTTTTTTTTTTTTTCTGGTGCATAAAATGACTCTCGCAGAGACCCAGTTTAGGAGATATAGCCATTTTTGTGTTTTGAAGTTTTTTTTTCTGGTTCATAAATTGACCCCCGCAGACCCTAATTTAGAAGATATAGCCATTTTAGTATCTAGAATTTTTTTTTTCTGGTGCAAAAAATGACTCCCGCAGACGCCTATTTTTGGAGATATAGCCATTTAAGTGTTTGATTTTTTTTCTGGTGCATAAAATGATCCCCGCAGACTCCTAGTTTTGGAGATATAGCCATTTAAGTGTTTTGATTTTTTTTTCTGGTGCATAAAATGACCCTCCCAGAGACCCAGTTTAGGAGATATAGCCATTTTTGTGTTTTGAATGTTTTTTTTTCTGGTGCATAAATTGACCCCCGCAGACCTTAGTTTAGGAGATATATCCGTTTAGTATTTTGATTTTTTTTTCTTGTGCATAATTTGACCCCGCAGACGCCTAGCTTAGAAGATTTAGCCATTTTTGTATTTTGAATTTTTTTTTCTGGTGCATAAAATGACCCCCGCAGACGCCCAGTTTAGGAGATATAGCCATTTTTGTGTTTTGATTTTGAATTTTTTTTTTCTGGTACATAAATTGACCCCCGCAGACGAATAGTTTAGGAGATGTAGCCATTTAAGTGTTTTGATTTTTTTTTTTTCTGGTGCATAAAATGACCCTCGCAGAGGCCTAGTTTAGGAGATATAGCCATTTTAGTATTTTTATTTTTTTTTCTGGTGCATAAAATAACCCCCGCAGACGACCAGTTTAGGATATATAGCCATTTTGTGTTTTGATTTTGAATTTTTTTCTTTCTGGTACATAAATTGACCCCCGCAGACGAATAGTTTAGGAAATACGTCCATTTAAGTGTTTTGATTTTTTTTTCTGGTGCCTAAAATGACCCCCGCAGACGCTTAGTTTAGGAGATATAGCCATTTTAGTATTTTTTTTTTCTGGTGCATAAAATGACCCTCGCAGACGCCCAGTTTAGGAGATATTGCCATTTTTGTGTTTTGAATTTTTTTTTTCTGGTGAATAAGATGACCCCCGCAGACGCCTAGTTTAGGAGATATAGCCGTTTTAGTATTTTGGATTTTTGGTGCATAAAATAACCCCCGCAGACGCCTAGTTTAGGAGATATAACCATTTTAGTATTTGGATTTTTTTTCTGGGGCATAAAATGACACCCGCAGATGCCTAGTTTCGGAGATATAGCCATTTTAGTATTTTGGATTTTTTGCGCATAAAATTAGCCCCGCAAGCGCCTAGTTTAGGAGATATAGCCATCTTAGTATTTAGTATTTTTTTTTGTGGTGCATAAAATGACCCATTGTTGAACGGATATAGCCATTGTTGAACGGAATATCTTCAGTTTGATATCAGGCACATAAACCAGATATCTTGTTGAGTTGTGAGACAAGCATTTGAACCTGTTCACTTGATGAAATTGCTGATATTGCTTACATCAAGAATCGTACAACTAATAACAATATTGCTTACATCTAGAAATATCATTAATGACCTACATAATGAACATAATAAATACTTAATTGTATCACGCAACGAAATATGCTGACGAGGTGTTATGTTCGTTGTCGTTTGTTCCTTATGCTCCGTTCGTTGCTCCGTGGTGTTGATCATGCATTTATGCCTTGGTAGTTCGTTCGTTGGCCTATGCGGTGTGTTGTGAAATATGCATTGTTTTGGTTTGGCCTGAAAATTCTCCCCCGCGTTGAATGGGTTGCCTTCAACTACATATGTACTCAGATTTCGCTGACATGATATTGAGCTCCAGGTTGTAAAACAGGTGTTGAATTTAAATTTGACGTCATTCGGCTGTGCAGTTTGCAGATGGTTGTGATTCCGACTGAGATCGAAAGCAGGAGAGCCATATAGCTAATTAAATGGTGATGAATGTTGCTAACGAATACCTTGTCATGCAATTCTGGGAGTCTCTGAGTCTGCAGATCAGCAAGTTGACCTTGAAGAGTAGTTAGTGATTCTAGAGAGGTATTGTGGTGGAGTGCTGGAGTTAATTCCAGTGCGGCCTGAACTTCGCTGAGTCTGGCAATTGATGAAATGTTTCCGAAGCTGATGTAGGAGTCCCCATATGATGTCCTTGAATGGTGACTCTATTGTTTCTCATTATGCAGTCATTTCTGAGTGTAAGAAGCCCGGATCCAATTAGTTCGATTTGCACTGTATTTGCTTTACATACAGCGGTGAGATGCATGACCTGGAACGTGCCGAATATCCTCTGGGTGTTGCTGCTCAATTGAGACCAGATCATGTTGTTGTTTGACTTCATTATGTTGCATGATGGCGTCGTGTTGTTGCTAAACAAACTAAATTCACAGTTGTATGCCTGTGAACCAGCATGGTATCGTGCCTTCTTGTTGGAACAGAAATAATGTGTGTCCTTGCTCTTGCCGCAATCCTTGGGTTCGGCTGGTGTCATTGCAAAGTATTGGTCTCTGTGACGATTTATAGCCAGAATCTCCATTAGTGGATTGATGATGATGAAGGAGGCATTGATCATTGCTGGAAACGGTATGAGTCGAAATAAGTCGAATGGATCTTGCTCAACCAGTGGGAATTTGATGACGAACATAAGATGGTTGCCAGTTGCAACCGTTATTAGAATCTTATACGAGTAGAAGTGGAGCAAGTCTTCTTGTTCGAATGGAAGTGTTAGAGACTGTGGTAGGTGATTTTCTATATTTATGATTTCTGACCTTAGTTGAGCTGGAGATAGCAAAAGCGGGTTGTGGTTCCATAGCGCTCATCTGTTAATGTACTTAAGATTGCGGTTTCAATTCTTTGCAGGTTGGAAGCCACAATCATTAGTTGTATTGTCAAAGACATGAAGATTTGGAAAATCCTGAACTGTTCAGAAGCTTCTCCAATTCGAGCCATAATCTGTTTGGATTGGTTTTGAAGAGCGTTCATGCGTTCCCTTGTCTCGAGTTGATCTTGTTACTTGATGTTAATCGTGGAGTTTATGATTGATGTCTGGTTTTTCAGCATCGTTAATAACTGTACCTTGTTACCCTTTATTTGATTAATGGTTTGAGACAGTTCTTCCCGTAGTCAGCATCGAGAAGTCCAAACAAGGTGTGTGCTACATTGCCGATTATGTTGATGGCTGCCCGAGGAGCTCGGCGTTTTGTGATTATGTTAGTACTTGCTTGTAGTCTGTCCTTGGTGATAACGAAATATGTTGCTAATGCTGTACATGCTGCTTTTTGTGTCAATGCTCCATTTTCCAATGCTTCTAGTTCTGCTTGCATAGGTGCTAAGTCATAATAAACCACAATCTTCCATTTATTTGTGATTAAATTAGTGGATCCAAGTCCTTCGAAATAAATTCCTGGATGGTTCTCAAACCTTGTTACATTTATTGGTGATGGGCACACTATTGGCAACAGCAACAAAGATAACATGATTGTTGTCATTAACGAAACATATGATGTCTTCCTTCGTTTTGTGGGTGGTTGTGTCGGATTCCTGGTTGGGAGTTCGGATTGTGCGGCTGGACCTGGCGCTTCAGTTGTATTTGTTTCACTGCTGTTGTCAGTTTCTTTAAATAATGGTGCTAAGCGATGGATTGGCCGCTTCCATATTCCTGTACCGGTTTTGACGTTGACTACTCGAACCCTGTTGTCATCTCCCTTAAACACTTGAACCACTCTCCCAATGGGCCATTGAAGAGTTGGCGTATTGTCTTCTTTGATGATAACCATGTCTCCAACCTTGATGTTATCGCCTTCCTGGGTCCATTTGCGTTTATATTGCAATTCGTTCAAGTACTCGATCGACCATCGTCTCCAAAACTCGTGTTTTAAATGGCTTATTGCCTTCCATCGGGTCAGCAGATTTCCTTTGACTTCCGCAGTGTGACAGTCGATTTGGGCAACCAAAGGCTCACCGATTAGGAAATGCCCTGGTGTTAATGCAGCTAAGTCATTTGGATCAGATGAAAGGGGAGTAATTGGTCTGGAATTTAGGATGGCTTCGATTTCAACGATTATGGTCTCTAATTCCTCGTGTGTTAGTGAAGCTGGTGAAACCGTTCTTATTAAAAGAACTTTACTGCTGCCTCCCATAGTCCGCCAAAATGGGGAGCTCGAAGCGGAATGAATTTGAAGGTGATGCCCTTGTCGCTGCTGGCCTTAATAATGGCCTCCTTTGCTTCAGGTGTATGGAGTACGTCGAGTAACTGTTTCCTTGCTCCCACGAAGTTGGTCGCGTTATCGCAATAGAGCGTTTGAACTTGTCCTCGTCGGCTGATGAATCGTCTTAGGGCTCCAATGAAGGCTTCCGTCGTTCGGTCTGTTACAATCTCTAGATGTACTGCCTTGGTTGTGAAGCAACAAAAGACTGCTAAGTACACCTTGTGCGGTTTTTTTCCTCTGATTTTGTAGTGTATCCAAAGAGGTCCACAAAAGTCAACACCGGACGTTATAAATGGTCTATTTGGTGAGACGCGATCTGCTGGAAGGTTCCCCATAACTTGTGTCATAAGTTGTGGTCTGGTTTTGGTGCACTTGATGCAGTTATGAACTGTATGATGAGCCATGAGCCATTTCCCTTTATAGGCCAGAATTATTGTCTCAAAATTGAAAGAAGCGTCTGCGGCCCGCAATGGTTGTGATCATCATGTTTTAATTTAAACAGCAATTTGGTTACGGATTCGTTGTAAGGCATCAGTATGGGGTGTTTTGCATCAAATGAAATGGGTGCAGCTTCCAGTCGGCCTCCAACTCGCATGATACCGCCTTCGTCTAAAAATGGCGCTAGGGTGACCAGTGCGTTGGACCTACATAAGCCCTTGTGACCCTTGAGATCTTGAATTTCCTTGCCAAATTCATCTTCCTGTACTTCTCTTACGATCACTCTTAGGACCTCATTGAGTTCCTTAGGTGAGAGTGATATGTGCTCCTCTGCAGTTGCATGTTCCACTTCGGTTCTCTTGATAAAACGTAGGACGTATCCAATTGTGCGTTGTAAGAATCGGAAGGAATTTCGATGATTTATTTGATAAATAATTTATTCTGGAGCGGTTTGTGTCAATGCGACTGTAACTGTATGTTTTCTTTTTCTTTCGAGATCGGTTGTTGGATCTGGCTCCATTATGAAAGGTCGGGGCCAAGGTGATTCATTTACATGCAAGAAGAATGGCCCATAATGCTACAAGCTGCATGACATGAAGTTGGCTGATGGTATTCCTCGCGACAGTAGATCCGCTGGGCTTTCTTTGGACGGGACATGGCGCCATTGTTTTTCCAAAGAGCATTCCTGTATTTTCGCAACTCGATTTGCAACAAACGTGTGTAGTGATGAGGAAGTTGAGTTGATCCATGACAGCACGATTTGTGAGTCTGCCCAGAAGAATATTGGAGTGTCTTGCGGTCTTAGGTCATCTCGGGCGCTGCTTGTAAGTTCAGCTCCCAAGACTGCAGCACATAGTTCAAGTCGAGGAAGAGTTTGTTGTTTTATAGGAGCTATTCGTGATTTAGCACAGAGTAGTCTTACAACTGTTGTTCGATCCTTAAATGTGGATCTTAGATACACCGCTGCGCCATATGCTTCTTCTGATGCGTCGACGAAGGTGTGAATCTGGATAGAGATTGGCGTCTTTTGATTGAAGATATATCTGTCGATCTTTGCCTGATTTAATACTGATAGACTGCTCCGAAAGTTTATCCATTCTTCCCTTAAATGCTCGGGTAATTCGTTATCCCGAGAGAGTTCCTTACTGCGCCAGAGCCCTTGCATGAAGATTTTTGCCTTAACGACGACCGGACCCAGGATTCCAAGTGGGTCGAAGATACGAGCGATATCTGAGCTGACTGTTTTCTTCGTGACAGATACAACGGTTGTTAATTCGGCTCTTCCATATAGTTGGTCTGATTTAGGTTGCCAGATTATGCCTAAGGTCTTAATTCTGCATTTGATTAATTCGCTAAAGTCCAGGCTAATCTCTTGGTCCTCAACAGGGATGTTCTTCAGCAACAATGGATGATTCGAACACCATTTACGAAGTTTAAATCCAGCACCATTTAGCACCGAAGTTATTTGTTTTTGAGCTTCAACTGCCTCGGAAATGCTATCTGCTCCGCTAATGCCATCGTCCATATAGAAATCGTCTTTGATAATTCGAGCGCCAACTGGATATGTTGTTTCGTTATGGGTTGCTTCGTGTTGTAGACATTTAGTAGCCAAGTAAGGTGCTGGTGTTGTCCCATATGTTAGGGTATTTAGTTTAAAATATTTGATTTCCTCTGTGGCTTGTCTTCTCCAAATGATCAATTGATACCCTTGATCTTCTTCATGGGTCATGATCTGCCTATACATCTTCTCAATATCGGCTGTGAAGACATATCTGTGCAGGCGAAATCGATATGAACTGAAGGCTCGGTGTAAAGGATATCGTTGAGTGATAAACCGGATGACGTCTTTGCGGATGCATCAAAACCGACACGTAGTTTTTTTGTACTACTATCTGATTTTAATACACAATGATGCGGGATAAAGAAGTGGGGTCGTTGGATCGTGTTAGGGTTGATTTCCTCCATGTGTCCAAGAGCTTCATATTCGTCCATAAACCTTACATAATCTTCTCTCAGCTTAGGGTGTCTTCCAAGACGCCTCTCTAATGCCAGAAAACGATTCATAGCAGTTTTTTTGGAGTCTCCTAGGACTGAGCCATTTTCTCGAAATGGTAATCTGACGATAAAGCGGCCGCTATTGGTTTTTGATACGGTTTGAATGAAATGGTTTTCGCAATATCTCTCTGTTGATGTCATTTGCCTTGGTGCATTGTCGTAATCCTCAAGTCTCCAAAATCGTTCGATGAGCTCATCCGTTGTTTAGTCCTCGCTTAGTATACCACAGGTTGCCGAGCTATAATTTTGATCTTCAATTTTTCCAGCTATTACCCAACCAAACACTGTATTTTGTAGAATAAGCAAATTTTTCAAAATGCGTTCTGTTCTGGTCGATTAAAATGTTCGTAGAATTCTGCTCCGAGTAGAACATCTATCTTGTTTGGTCGGTAGAAGTTGGTATCAGCTAAGGTGATATTCTCAGATATAACCCAGGTTGAAGTATCTAGAACGTGTGCAGGCTGAGGTGCTACGATTTCAGGGAGTATGTATGCCTCCATCCTGCAGGCGAACCTTCCAACCTTTGATTGTAGTCCAAGGTTGATTCGTTGTTTTGCATTTCGTGCCCCCCTCCCTATGCCCTCAATGCGCAGTGCTGATGGGGTTGGTGAGAGGGCTAGTCGTCTCATGAGCCTCTCAGTTATTAAATTTATCTGCGACCCAGTGTCTAGAATTACTCGAGCTTCACATATTCTTCCGTTATTTGCCACAATGAGAACCTTGGCTGTGGCTAGAAGTACGTATCCCTTCTTCTTGTTGACTTGATTAATGGTAGCTATAGTTGATGGAGGGACTTGATTAATGGTAGCTACAGTTGATGGAGGGAGAACTTCATTTGATGACTTCCTTGGATCGTCTGAAATCCTGTGGTCTTGGGTCATTGCGTTTGGTTTTCCCTAATGTGCTTTCCTGTGCATTTAGTACAACATCTTGCTGAACATGCTTTTGCGGTGTGGTCTGCCGTAAACAATTAACGCATAGATTTCGTTTTTGGGTCAACTTTAACCTTTCCGCAGCGGACATTTTTAAAAACTTCTCGCAATAATAAAGTGGATGACCCTTAATGCTGCATACCTTACAGCCGTCGCCATTTGATGTTGCCACGGATGTCACCACCTTGCCCTTGTGACCTTGATTTTGTGTGCGCCACAAGTCTGAGACTGCACCCTTTCCTCCCACGGCTTCCAATCGATTCTTTAAGAATTTTAAGAGCTCCTTAATTTGTTGTAGTTCTCGAGGCCTTTGCAGTGATTGCTCATAAAGTAAGTGGCTTTGTCGATCGAGTTTCTTTATGAGTATGTGGATAAGTAACGGGTCCCAGTTTTCCGTGTTTACTCCCAGAGTTTTGAGTGATTCTAGGCATTCATGAATGGCGTCATGAAACTCTTCTCTGGATTGTCGTGGGGTGCGCTTCTCAAAGAAACTTTAAAAAAGCATTCAAAATGAATTGTTCCGCGTGTTCTCAGAAGATTGATAGAAATAGTGCATCTAAAATAAACTGTAGTGACTGTAAAAATTACTTTCATTATTCTTGTGTAAATATTACAGAACAAGACGTGGAATACATTAAATCAAGTGGTAATTTATTCCGTTGCAATAAGTGCTGTGTGCTAAGACGCCGGTCTCTCCATTTGCCTGCTGCGACCGATTCCATGCACCAACCGTTGCTAAAATTGCAAAAATTCAAACGAAGGGCAACAAGCAACAATCAACGGCAACCTTATCATCTTCACCTACTCATATCGGCGACAAAGAATGTGAATATACTCTTCAGATGATCTACATTAAGCTTACAAATAAAAAACAAACCAACAGTTCTTGCTACAGCTAAATGAGTTACGTACACAAAATGCAGAACTTAAAACAAAAGTAAATAGGCTGGAAAGCAGACTAAATTGGCAACAGCAGCAGAATCTTGAAAAGTGCATCGATATTGTTGGTGTTTCAGATGTCAATGACAATAATGCGTTTGATAAAGTAAAGCAACTTTTTACCAAAGCCTTGTCTATTGATGTCCCCGACAACCAAATCGATAAATGTTTCATCAAAAGAGTTCACACTAAAGAAGGTAACTCTTCTCTAATAAAAACAAAATCTACCATTTGTGTCAAATTCTCCGAGTTAACAACGAAACAACGAATTATGAGAGCAAAGAGGGCAAACAAAAAAAATCTCAATACACGAGCGACTGATGTCGATGGCGCAGGTAACAGTGGAAGCGTAAACAACAACAACAACAAGGGAAACAGCATTTATTTAAATGATTCTCTTACCAAGTACACGCAGGTGCTTTTTATGAAAACAAAAGAAATTTCACAACAGAAAGGCGTTAAATTCGTATGGTATAGCAATAATCAAATTCTCATGAGAAAGGTTGGCCTACATAAGCCCTTGTGACCCTTGAGATCTTGAATTTCCTTGCCAAATTCATCTTCCTGTACTTCTCTTACGATCACTCTTAGGACCTCATTGAGTTCCTTAGGTGAGAGTGATATGTGCTCCTCTGCAGTTGCATGTTCCACTTCGGTTCTCTTGATAAAACGTAGGACGTATCCAATTGTGCGTTGTAAGAATCGGAAGGAATTTCGATGATTTATTTGATAAATAATTTATTCTGGAGCGGTTTGTGTCAATGCGACTGTAACTGTATGTTTTCTTTTTCTTTCGAGATCGGTTGTTGGATCTGGCTCCATTATGAAAGGTCGGGGCCACGGTGATTCATGACATGAAGTTGGCTGATGGTATTCCTCGCGACAGTAGATCCGCTGGGCTTTCTTTGGACGGGACATGGCGCCATTGTTTTTCCAAAGAGCATTCCTGTAATTTCGCAACTCGATTTGCTACAAACGTGTGTAGTGATGAGGAAGTTGAGTTGATCCATGACAGCACGATTTGTGAGTCTGCCCAGAAGAATATTGGAGTGTCTTGCGGTCTTAGGTCATCTCGGGCGCTGCTTGTAAGTTCAGCTCCCAAGACTGCAGCACATAGTTCAAGTCGAGGAAGAGTTTGTTGTTTTATAGGAGCTATTCGTGATTTAGCACAGAGTAGTCTTACAACTGTTGTTCGATCCTTAAATGTGGATCTTAGATACACCGCTGCGCCATATGCTTCTTCTGATGCGTCGACGAAGGTGTGAATCTGGATAGAGATTGGCGTCTTTTGATTGAAGATATATCTGTCGATCTTTGCCTGATTTAATACTGATAGACTGCTCCGAAAGTTTATCCATTCTTCCCTTAAATGCTCGGGTAATTCGTTATCCCGAGAGAGTTCCTTACTGCGCCAGAGCCCTTGCATGAAGATTTTTGCCTTAACGACGACCGGACCCAGGATTCCAAGTGGGTCGAAGATACGAGCGATATCTGAGCTGACTGTTTTCTTCGTGACAGATACAACGGTTGTTAATTCGGCTCTTCCATATAGTTGGTCTGATTTAGGTTGCCAGATTATGCCTAAGGTCTTAATTCTGCATTTGATTAATTCGCTAAAGTCCAGGCTAATCTCTTGGTCCTCAACAGGGATGTTCTTCAGCAACAATGGATGATTCGAACACCATTTACGAAGTTTAAATCCAGCACCATTTAGCACCGAAGTTATTTGTTTTTGAGCTTCAACTGCCTCGGAAATGCTATCTGCTCCGCTAATGCCATCGTCCATATAGAAATCGTCTTTGATAATTCGAGCGCCAACTGGATATGTTGTTTCGTTATGGGTTGCTTCGTGTTGTAGACATTTAGTAGCCAAGTAAGGTGCTGGTGTTGTCCCATATGTTAGGGTATTTAGTTTAAAATATTTGATTTCCTCTGTGGCTTGTCTTCTCCAAATGATCAATTGATACCCTTGATCTTCTTCATGGGTCATGATCTGCCTATACATCTTCTCAATATCGGCTGTGAAGACATATCTGTGCAGGCGAAATCGATATGAACTGAAGGCTCGGTGTAAAGGATATCGTTGAGTGATAAACCGGATGACGTCTTTGCGGATGCATCAAAAACGACACGTAGTTTTTTTGTACTACTATCTGATTTTAATACACAATGATGCGGGATAAAGAAGTGGGGTCGTTGGATCGTGTTAGGGTTGATTTCCTCCATGTGTCCAAGAGCTTCATATTCGTCCATAAACCTTACATAATCTTCTCTCAGCTTAGGGTGTCTTCCAAGACGCCTCTCTAATGCCAGAAAACGATTCATAGCAGTTTTTTTGGAGTCTCCTAGGACTGAGCCATTTTCTCGAAATGGTAATCTGACGATAAAGCGGCCGCTATTGGTTTTTGATACGGTTTGAATGAAATGGTTTTCGCAATATCTCTCTGTTGATGTCATTTGCCTTGGTGCATTGTCGTAATCCTCAAGTCTCCAAAATCGTTCGATGAGCTCATCCGTTGTTTAGTCCTCGCTTAGTATACCACAGGTTGCCGAGCTATAATTTTGATCTTCAATTTTTCCAGCTATTACCCAACCAAACACTGTATTTTGTAGAATAAGCAAATTTTTCAAAATGCGTTCTGTTCTGGTCGATTAAAATGTTCGTAGAATTCTGCTCCGAGTAGAACATCTATCTGGTTTGGTCGGTAGAAGTTGGTATCAGCTAAGGTGATATTCTCAGATATAACCCAGGTTGAAGTATCTAGAACGTGTGCAGGCTGAGGTGCTACGATTTCAGGGAGTATGTATGCCTCCATCCTGCAGGCGAACCTTCCAACCTTTGATTGTAGTCCAAGGTTGATTCGTTGTTTTGCATTTCGTGCCCCCCTCCCTATGCCCTCAATGCGCAGTGCTGATGGGGTTGGTGAGAGGGCTAGTCGTCTCATGAGCCTCTCAGTTATTAAATTTATCTGCGACCCAGTGTCTAGAATTACTCGAGCTTCACATATTCTTCCGTTATTTGCCACAATGAGAACCTTGGCTGTGGCTAGAAGTACGTATCCCTTCTTCTTGTTGACTTGATTAATGGTAGCTATAGTTGATGGAGGGACTTGATTAATGGTAGCTACAGTTGATGGAGGGAGAACTTCATTTGATGACTTCCTTGGATCGTCTGAAATCCTGTGGTCTTGGGTCATTGCGTTTGGTTTTCCCTAATGTGCTTTCCTGTGCATTTAGTACAACATCTTGCTGAACATGCTTTTGCGGTGTGGTCTGCCGTAAACAATTAACGCATAGATTTCGTTTTTGGGTCAACTTTAACCTTTCCGCAGCGGACATTTTTAAAAACTTCTCGCAATAATAAAGTGGATGACCCTTAATGCTGCATACCTTACAGCCGTCGCCATTTGATGTTGCCACGGATGTCACCACCTTGCCCTTGTGACCTTGATTTTGTGTGCGCCACAAGTCTGAGACTGCACCCTTTCCTCCCACGGCGTCCAATCGATTCTTTAAGAATTTCAAGAGCTCCTTAATTTGTTGTAGTTCTCGAGGCCTTTGCAGTGATTGCTCATAAAGTAAGTGGCTTTGTCGATCGAGTTTCTTTATGAGTATGTGGATAAGTAACGGGTCCCAGTTTTCCGTGTTTACTCCCAGAGTTTTGAGTGATTCTAGGCATTCATGAATGGCGTCATGAAACTCTTCTCTGGATTGTCGTGGGGTGCGCTTCTCAAAGAAACTTTAAAAAAGCATTCAAAATGAATTGTTCCGCGTGTTCTCAGAAGATTGATAGAAATAGTGCATCTAAAATAAACTGTAGTGACTGTAAAAATTACTTTCATTATTCTTGTGTAAATATTACAGAACAAGACGTGGAATACATTAAATCAAGTGGTAATTTATTCCGTTGCAATAAGTGCGGTGTGCTAAGACGCCGGTCTCTCCATTTGCCTGCTGCGACCGATTCCATGCACCAACCGTTGCTAAAATTGCAAAAATTCAAACGAAGGGCAACAAGCAACAATCAACGGCAACCTTATCATCTTCACCTACTCATATCGGCGACAAAGAATGTGAATATACTCTTCAGATGATCTACATTAAGCTTACAAATAAAAAACAAACCAACAGTTCTTGCTACAGCTAAATGAGTTACGTACACAAAATGCAGAACTTAAAACAAAAGTAAATAGGCTGGAAAGCAGACTAAATTGGCAACAGCAGCAGAATCTTGAAAAGTGCATCGATATTGTTGGTGTTTCAGATGTCAATGACAATAATGCGTTTGATAAAGTAAAGCAACTTTTTACCAAAGCCTTGTCTATTGATGTCCCCGACAACCAAATCGATAAATGTTTCATCAAAAGAGTTCACACTAAAGAAGGTAACTCTTCTCTAATAAAAACAAAATCTACCATTTGTGTCAAATTCTCCGAGTTAACAACGAAACAACGAATTATGAGAGCAAAGAGGGCAAACAAAAAAAATCTCAATACACGAGCGACTGATGTCGATGGCGCAGGTAACAGTGGAAGCGTAAACAACAACAACAACAAGGGAAACAGCATTTATTTAAATGATTCTCTTACCAAGTACACGCAGGTGCTTTTTATGAAAACAAAAGAAATTTCACAACAGAAAGGCGTTAAATTCGTATGGTATAGCAATAATCAAATTCTCATGAGAAAGGTTGAGGGTGGAAAAGTAACTTCGATTAAATCTTTTAATGATCTTGCTCTTATTTAAAATCGAAATCTGAATTGCTCAAACGATGTAAGTGATTTAATCGAAGACTTTTCTGCCCTTGAACCTAGTAGCTCCAACTGTGATATTATCTTTAAATCTAGTTCATACTGCGATGACAAATTTTTTGTTGTGCATCAGAATGTCAGAAGTTTGAGAGAAAACTTTGCGTCTCTTGTTACGCATATTGATTCGTTCGCGAGCATTCCAGATATTATTTTTGTTTCTGAAATATGGATTTACAATTTTGAAAAGAGTGATTACGTTATTCCCGGTTTTAATTTCTTTCCTAATACGAATGATAATTACGCTGCAGGTGGTGTTGGGTGTTTTTTAAAAGAGGGTTACCATATTCAGGAAGTGTTGTGTGTCGATTTTGTAAGTGCGGATGTCTTAAAAGTTTCTATTGTAGTTAACAATGAAGTGGTCGTTTTTTTGTGTGTCTATAGGCTGCACATGTTTAATGTTTCCATGTTTATGAAAGAATTTTCTGATCTTTTAATTAAAGTAAAAGCTAATCTAATTGTTATTGGGAATTTCAACATTAACAATTTAGATAGTAATGAAACTGTCTCAAGATATTTAGCCTTATTAGCAGCGCATGGTCTTGATTCTTTTATTAATGAGCCTACTAGGATTGCTTCAGGTAGTTGTTTGAACCACATTAATGGGCGATTCAAATGTGTTTCATCTAGCAAATGTGAGAAATGTGTTCTTAATTTGATGATCACAGACCATTGTATGACAGGACTCATTGTAGAAACGTTTTATAGGAAGAATAGAAATTGTTCAAAACCACTGAACAATATTATGAAAATTAACCTTAGTAGACTCAGAAACAATCTACTTTGTGAGTTTTGGGATGATGTCTATTCGTGTAGTGATGTTTCGAATTTGTACGCAATATTTATTGAGTGCCTTAAGAAGTATATTTATAATTGTTGCTTTTTCTTACCTCAAAAAAAAATTAAGAAAAAGACTTAAGCCCTGGATCTCTAGATACTTAGTAAATAAAGTCAATAAAAAAAACAAACTTAGAATGAAATGCTTTCGATACCCTAGTGATGTGAATTTTAAAACCAAATACACTAAATTGTGCGCTGAGCTGAAAAAGAAGATTCCTATTTGTCGTGATACCTATTACCGAAATTGTTTTGATTTTGCCAGAGGAAACCTCAGATACGAATGGAAATTAGTGAATAGTTTACTAAACAAATCTTCTTCCACAAAAAGACCTACATCTTTGCGTATCAGTAACGGCTTAATCTCTGACAAATACGAAACCGCTGAGGCATTAAATGACTACTACACTAATATTGCCAGTAGTTTGCAACCCTGTCAAGTAAATTCATCTTGTGCTCTCTGTATGTATGCTGAACCGTTTCAAAGAAAAAGCTTTTGTTATAAACCTATAACATCGCTTGAAATAGTCGAAGCTATTCGCTGTTTAAAAAATACTAATTCAAGTGGCGCAGATGGTATCTCAAGTACGATTCTTAAAAATATTGCTTGGTTTATAGTGGATATCTTAACGGACATCTTCAATAGCTGCGTTTTTGGAGGGGTTTTTCCTGATGAACTCAAACGAGCCGATGTTATACCTTTGTTCAAAAAAGGTTCTGCAGTTGAACTGTGCAACTACAGGCCTCCTCCCTGTGCTAAGTAAGGTTTTTGAAAAACTAATGAAAGACAGAATAGTACTGTTTTTAGATATCAATAATTACTTTAGTCCTAAACAGTTTGGCTTTCGGAAAGGCAAATCTACTGAAGATGCGCTACTGCAGTTTTGTGCCCAAACAATGTATAATCTTGATGGTAAAAGGTGTACAGCTGGCTTGTTCATTGACATTACCAAAGCTTTTGACATGGTTAATCACGATGTTTTGTTGGGTAAACTGGAAAAAGCTGGATTTCGTGGCTTTATGCTTGATTGGTTAAAGTCTTACCTAAAAAATAGGTCACAAAATGTAAAGATTGATGACATAAGGGGCGAAATAAATTTGCTTAACCTGGGTGTTCCCCAAGGCTCTGTCTTGGGTCCAATTCTATTTCTCATCTACATTAATTCACTTTTTGCACTTGATTTTAAAGGCTCACTAACTGCCTTCGCGGACGACATAGCTTTTTCATATGGAATGAATAGCCCTTTGGAACTCGTTGCTGATATAAATTGCGATTTGAATTTGTTGAGAATCTGGTTTGAGAATCACAAGTTGATAATTAGCTCCAAAACAAAAATGATGTATTTCACTTTATCAACAGTACCCAGTTTCGGAGCAAATGTCCACTTTCATGCACCCGAGTGTCAAAAATTCAAATTTTCCTATTGCAATTGCGTCAATAAACCTACTACTCCCACTTTTTGTAGTACTCTTAGTTGTGATGATAAATGTTTTCTTATCGAGAAAGTAGATGAATATAAATATCTAGGTCTTACTATCGATTCCAATATGAGCTTTTCGAATCAAACGGATTCTCGGAGGAAGTATTTCCGTTCCACGCTGAGATACTTCTATTATTTGCGAAATGTCTGCTCCACAATTCTTCTAAAGAAAATCTACTATGGGATCTTTCATTCAAAGCTTGCAATATGGAATTTCCTGTTGGGGAGGTACTTATCATAACAAAATACAACCCCTATTAGTTTTACAGAAGCATATACTAAGAAAGTTATGTCATAAACATGTTAGATACCCTAGTTTTTCTTTGTTCTGTGATCTTAAAATCCTTCCTGTTCGTCATCTGTATTGTTTTAAGGTATTGAAGTCATTCTTTACGAAATCAGGTAATCGAAATTTTAGATTAATTTCTAATTACAATTTACGAGGTAATCTTTCGTACTTGTTACCTGTACAATTTGCTCGTACCACTGCCTACCATAATTTCTACTCCGTTTTGACATTTCGCCTCTTTAATAAACTTCCACAGTCTATCAGGGCAATTGCAATACCTGGAATGTTTTTAAAGTGTCTAAAAAACTGGCTTCTGAACCACAACTACGCTAGCTTAGAATCTATTACTTTTGACATTCTGATTTAACTTTAATTTAATTCATTTGCCTTCCTTAATCTTTCTTAATTTATGTATTTAATTGATTTTTTTCGTCATCCTGCTTCTTCTGTTAATTGATTTTACTATGAATTACCTTTGTTGTTTATGGCCACCCCATCATAAACTTTAATATTAATGTAAATAACTGATTAAAGTAGCATTCAAAACTATTCCACTACTTTTGTTAGTAAAATACAGAATGTCTCAATATTTCATATAAATAAGTTTTGTGCTTTAAACTAGTTATAATATTTTTGAATGAATTGTATTTGAATTATACTCTGAATACTATATGAAATAAAATTATCTTATCTATCTATCTACTCTCTGATTGCCTTCATTTCGGATGTGAGGTTCGGCAGACTGAGAATTCGCTGTAGCAGTGCTGAAGTTAAGGCTCGTTTATTGTTAAAACGGTCTTGTAAAATATTCCAAGCTATGTCGTAGTTGTAATCGGTTAGCTCGAGATGCCGCAACAAACGTTCTGCATCGCCGGAAACGTTCGTTTTCAAGTACCACATTTTTTGAATGAGTGGTATTTGCTGGTCATGAATCATTTTCTTAAATATGTCTGAAAATGTTTGCCATTTCAGATGATCGCCATCAAATCTCGGTATGGTCATTTTTGGAAGCTGAATTGCTGTGTGCTCGCCTACCGATTTCTTTGTTTCGGGGAAATGAACTTGACCTGATGTCCTTTCTAAAGTGGCTCGATTGCGAAGCACCCTAGTCTTCAGATCAGTGTATGACTGCATGTCATATCCTTTGGCTAGGGGATCGTTGCAAGTTTCCCAAATGGTAAAATGGATTCCTTCTATTTGGGTCCATAACTTGTTCATGGCTAATAGACATTGCGCTGGTGCTTCGTCTTTGGTCGTTCCATTGATAATTCGTTCCAATGAAGACATCATGACTCTTTGTCTTCTGAATAGTACGAGTACTTCAAGCTGATCCATGGCCCGTTAATGCCGGTCCTCTGGTAGTTTGATTGTTGATACCAATTGTTCGTCGTCTTGACTTGTTGAAGACAATTGGAACAACGTTTTCTGTCGTCGGGTTTAGTCCAGTAACATGCGCTTTGGTATTGCTTGCCTTGATATGGCCCAACGAATCACTCAAGATCTACCTAAACTTGGTGTATAGCTCCTTGATCTTGGTGTAGTAGTCTGACAAGAAGTAATTGTCGTCTAGAGGGACCGCCCTTAAAGATCGGATTCTATTGTCGGTGGCTTCGAATTCCTCCCATATGGTGTCTAATCGGTTGATTCTGGAGGAAAATAGTCGTTGTCGTTTGTTCCTTATGCTCCGTTCGTTGCTCTGTGGTGTTGATTATGCATTTATGCCTTGGTATGCGGTGTGTTGTGAAATGTGCATAGTTTTGGTTTGGCCTGAACAGCCATTTTAGAATTTTGATTTTTTTTTCTGGTGCAGAAAATCACCCTCGCAGACGCCTAGTTTAGGAAATATGGCCATTTCAGTATTTCAAATTTTTTTTTCTGGTGCATAAAATGACCCCCGCAGACCCCTAGTTTAGGAGATATAGCCGTTTTAGTATTTTGATTTTTTTTTTCTGGTGCATAATTTGGCCCCGCAGACGCCTAGTTTAGGAGATTTAGCCATTTTAGTATTTTGGATTTTTGGGGCATAAAATGACCCCCGCAGACGCCTAGTTTAGGAGATATAGCCATTTTAGTATTTTGATTTTTTTTCTGGGGCACAAAATGACCCCCGCAGATGCCTAATTTAGGAGATATAGCCATTTTAGTATTTTGGATTTTTGGTGCGTAAAATGACTCCCGCAGAGATATCGCCGTTTTAGTATTTTGGATTTCATTTTTCTGGTGCATAAAACGACCCCCGCAGACTACTAGTTTAGGAGATACAGCCATTGTGGTATTTGAATTTTTTTTTCATGGTGCATAAAATGACACCCGCAGACTCCTAGTTTAGGAGATATAGCCATTTTTGTGTTTTGAAGTCTTTTCTGGTGCATAAAATGACCCCCGCAGACGCCTAGTTTAGGAGATATATCCATTTTAGTACTTTGAAGTTTTTTCTGGTGCATAAAATGACCATCGCAGACGCCTTGTTTAGAAGATATAGCCATTCCAGTATTTCGAATTTTTTTTTTCTGGTGCGTAAAATAACCCCACAGACCCCTAGTTTAGGAGATATAGCCGTTTTAGTATTTTGATTTTATTTTTCTAATTTAGGAGATTTAGCCATTTTAGTATTTTGATTTTTTTTTTTCTGGGGCATAAAATGGCCTCCCAGACGCCTAGTTTAGGAGATATAGCCATTTTAGTATTTTGGATTTTTGGTGCATAAAATGACCCCCGCAGACGCCTAGTTTAGGAGAATTAGCCATTTTTGTGTTTTGAATTTTTTTTTTTTGGGCATAAATGACCCTCGCAGACTCCTAGTTTAGGAGATATAGGCATTTTAGTATTTTGATTTTTTTTTTTTTGTGCATAAAATGTCACCCGCAGACCCATAGTTTAGGAGATATAGCCTTTTTTGTGTTTTGAATTTTTTTTTTTGGTGCATAAAATGACCCTCGCAGACTCCTAGTTTAGGAGATATAGCCATTTTAGTATTTTGATTTTTAGGTGCATAATTTGACCGCCGCAAACGCCTAGTTTAGGAGATATAGTCAATTTTTAGGTTTTTTGAATTTTTTTTTCTGGTGCATAAAATGACCCCCGCAGACGCCTAGTTTAGGAGATATAGCCATTTTTGTGTTTTGAATTTTTTTGTTCTGGTGCATAAAATGACCCTCGCAGACTCCTAGTTTAGGAGATATAGGCATTTTAGTATTTTGATTTTTTTTTCCTGGTGCATAAAATGTCCCCCGCAGACGCATAGTTTAGGAGATATAGCCATTTTTGTGTTTTGAATTTTTTTTTTCTGGTGCATAAAATGACCCTCGCAGACTCCTGGTTTAGGAGATATAGCCATTTTAGTATTTTGGATTTCTTTTTTCTGGTGCATAAAACGACCCCCGCAGACCACTAGTTTAGGAGATACAGCCATTTTGGTATTTGAGTTTTTTTTTCATGGTGCATAAAATGACCCCCGCAGATGCTTAGTTTAGGAGATATAGCCATTTCAGTATTTCGAATTTTTTTTTTTCTGGTGCGTAAAATAAACCCACAGACCCCTAGTTTAGGAGATATAGCCGTTTTAGTATTTTGATTTTATTTTTCTAGTTTAGGAGATTTAGCCATTTTAGTATTTTGAATTTTTTTTTTCTGGGGCATTAAATGGCCCCCCAGACGCCTAGTTTAGGAGATATAGCCATTTTAGTATTTTGATTTTTTTGCTGGGGCACAAAATGACCCCCGCAGATGCCTAATTTAGGAGATATAGCCATTTTAGTATTTTGGATTTTTGGTGCGTAAAATGACTCCCGCAGACGACTAGTTAAGGAGATATCGCCGTTTTAGTATTTTGGATTTCATTTTTCTGGTGCATAAAACGACCCCCGCAGACCACTAGTTTAGGAGATACAGCCATTTTGGTATTTGAATTTTTTTTTCATGGTGCATAAAATGACACCCGCAGACTCCTAGTTTAGGAGATATAGCCATTTTTGAGTTTTGAAGTCTTTTCTGGTGCATAAAATGACCGCCGCAGACGCATAGTTTAGGAGATATAGCCATTTTAGTACTTTGAAGTTATTTCTGGTGCATAAAATGACCATCGCAGACGCCTCGTTTAGGAGATATAGCCATTTCAGTATTTCGAATTTTTTTTTTTCTGGTGCGTAAAATAAACCCACAGACCCCTAGTTTAGGAGATATAGCCGTTTTAGTATTTTGATTTTATTTTTCTAGTTTAGGAGATTTAGCCATTTTAGTATTTTGAATTTTTTTTTCTGGGGCATTAAATGGCCCCCCAGACGCCTAGTTTAGGAGATATAGCCATTTTAGTATTTTGGATTTTTGGTGCATAAAATGACCCCCGCAACCGCCTAGTTTGGGAGATATAGCCATTTTTGTGTTTTGATTTTTTTTTATTTTGCATAGTTTGACCCCGCAGATGCCTAGTTTAGGAGATAAGCCATTTCAGTATTTTGAATTTTTTTTTCTGGTGCATAAAATGACCCCCGCAGACGCCTAGTTTAGGAGATATAGCCATTTTGTGTTTTGATTTCTTTTTATGGTGCATAGTGTGACCCCGCAGACGCCTAGTTTAGGAGACTAAGCCATTTCAGTATTTTGAATTTTTTTTTCTGGTGCATAAAATGACCCTCGCAGACTCCTAGTTTAGGAGATATAGCCATTTTAGTATTTTGATTTTTTTTTTTTTTGGTGCATAAAATGTCCCCCGCAGACCCATAGTTTAGGAGATATAGCCATTTTTGTGTTTTGAATTTTTATTTCTGGTGCATCAAATGACCCTCGCAGACTCCTAGTTTAGGAGATATAGCCATTTTAGTATTTTGATTTTTAGGTGCATAATTTGACCGCCGCAGACGCCTAGTTTAGGAGATATAGCCATTTTGGTGTTTTGAATTTTTTTTTTCTGATGACTCCCGCAGACGCATAGTTTAGGAGATATAGCCATTTTTGTGTTTTGAATTTTTTTTTTCTGGTGCATAAAATGACCCTCGCAGACTCCTAGTTTAGGAGGTATAGCCATTTTAGTATTTTGGATTTTTGGTGCATAAAATGACCTCCGCAGACGCCTAGTTTAGGAGATATAGCCATTTTGGTGTTTTGAATTTTTTTTTTCTGATGACTCCCGCAGACTCCTAGTTTAGGAGATATAGCCATTTTTGTGTTTTGAAGTCTTTTCTGGTGCATAAAATGACCCCCGCAGACGCCTAGTTTAGGAGATATATCCATTTTAGTACTTTGAAGTTTTTTCTGGTGCATAAAATGACAATCGCAGACGCCTTGTTTAGAAGATATAGCCATTCCAGTATTTCGAATTTTTTTTTTCTGGTGCGTAAAATAACCCCACAGACCCCTAGTTTAGGAGATATAGCCGTTTTAGTATTTTGATTTTATTTTTCTAATTTAGGAGATTTAGCCATTTTAGTATTTTGATTTTTTTTTTTCTGGGGCATAAAATGGCCTCCCAGACGCCTAGTTTAGGAGATATAGCCATTTTAGTATTTTGGATTTTTGGTGCATAAAATGACCCCCGCAGACGCCTAGTTTAGGAGAATTAGCCATTTTTGTGTTTTGAATTTTTTTTTTTGGGCATAAATGACCCTCGCAGACTCCTAGTTTAGGAGATATAGGCATTTTAGTATTTTGATTTTTTTTTTTTTTGTGCATAAAATGTCACCCGCAGACCCATAGTTTAGGAGATATAGCCTTTTTTGTGTTTTGAATTTTTTTTTTTGGTGCATAAAATGACCCACGCAGACTCCTAGTTTAGGAGATATAGGCATTTTAGTATTTTGATTTTTTTTTCCTGGTGCATAAAATGTCCCCCGCAGACGCATAGTTTAGGAGATATAGCCATTTTTGTGTTTTGAATTTTTTTTTTCTGGTGCATAAAATGACCCTCGCAGACTCCTGGTTTAGGAGATATAGCCATTTTAGTATTTTGGATTTCTTTTTTCTGGTGCATAAAACGACCCCCGCAGACCACTAGTTTAGGAGATACAGCCATTTTGGTATTTGAGTTTTTTTTTCATGGTGCATAAAATGACCCCCGCAGATGCTTAGTTTAGGAGATATAGCCATTTTTGTGTTTTGAATTTTTTTTTTTGGTGCATAAAATGACCCACGCAGACTCCTAGTTTAGGAGATATAGGCATTTTAGTATTTTGATTTTTTTTTCCTGGTGCATAAAATGTCCCCCGCAGACGCATAGTTTAGGAGATATAGCCATTTTTGTGTTTTGAATTTTTTTTTTCTGGTGCATAAAATGACCCTCGCAGACTCCTGGTTTAGGAGATATAGCCATTTTAGTATTTTGAATTTTTTTTTTCTGGGGCATTAAATGGCCCCCCAGACGCCTAGTTTAGGAGATATAGCCATTTTAGTATTTTGATTTTTTTGCTGGGGCACAAAATGACCCCCGCAGATGCCTAATTTAGGAGATATAGCCATTTTAGTATTTTGGATTTTTGGTGCGTAAAATGACTCCCGCAGACGACTAGTTAAGGAGATATCGCCGTTTTAGTATTTTGGATTTCATTTTTCTGGTGCATAAAACGACCCCCGCAGACCACTAGTTTAGGAGATACAGCCATTTTGGTATTTGAATTTTTTTTTCATGGTGCATAAAATGACACCCGCAGACTCCTAGTTTAGGAGATATAGCCATTTTTGAGTTTTGAAGTCTTTTCTGGTGCATAAAATGACCGCCGCAGACGCATAGTTTAGGAGATATAGCCATTTTAGTACTTTGAAGTTATTTCTGGTGCATAAAATGACCATCGCAGACGCCTGGTTTAGGAGATATAGCCATTTTAGTATTGTGATTTTTTTTTTCTGGTGCATAAAATGTCCCCCGCAGACACCTAGTTTAGGAGATATAGCCGTTTTAGTATTTTGATTTTTAGGTGCATAATTTGACCGCCGCAGACGCCTAGTTTAGGAGATACAGTCAATTTTTAGGTTTTTTGAATTTTTTTTTCTGGTGCATAAAATGACCCCCGCAGACGCCTAGTTTAGGAGATATAGCCATTTTTGTGTTTTGAATTTTTTTTTCTGGTGCATAAAATGACCCCCGCATACGCATAGTTTAGGAGATATAGCCACTTTTGTGTTTTAAATTTTTTTTTCTGGTGCATAAAATGACCCTCGCAGACCCCTAGTTTAGGAGATATAGGCATTTTAGTATTTTGATTTTTTTTTCTGGTGCATAAAATGTCCCCCGCAGACGCATAGTTTAGGAGATATAGCCATTTTTGTGTTTTGAATTTTTTTTTTCTGGTGCATAAAATGACCCTCGCAGACTCCTAGTTTAGGAGATATAGCTATTTTAGTATTTTGGATTTTTGGTGCATAAAATGACCCCCGCAGACGCCTAGTTTAGGAGATACAGTAAATTTTTAGGTTTTTTGAATTTTTATTTCTGGTGCATAAAATGACCCCCGCAGACGCCTAGTTTAGGAGATATAGCCATTTTTGTGTTTTGAATTTTTGTTTTCTGGTGCATAAAATGACTCCCGCAGACGCCTAGTTTAGGAGATATAGCCATTTTTGTGTTTTGAATTTTTTTTTTCTGGTGCATAAAATGACTCCCGCAGACGCATAGTTTAGGAGATATAGCCATTTTTGTGTTTTGAATTTTTTTTTTCTGGTGCATAAAATGACCCTCGCAGACTCCTAGTTTTGGAGATATAGCTATTTTAGCATTTTGGATTTTTGGTGCATAAAATGACCCCCGCAGACGCCTAGTTTAGGAGAATTTGCCATTTTTGTGTTTTGAATTTTTTTTTCTGGTGCATAAAATGACCCCCGCAGACGCCTAGTTAGGGAGATTAAGCCATTTTTGTGTTTTGATTTTTTTTTTTATGGTGCATAGTTTGACCCCGCAGACGCCTAGTTTAGGAGATTAAGCCATTTTAGTATTTTGAATTTTTTTTTTGGTGCATAAAGTGACGCCCGCAGACGCCTAGTTTAGGAGATATAGGCATTTTAGTATTTAGATTTTTTTTTGGTGCATAAAATGTCCCCCGCATACCCATAGTTTAGGAGATATAGCCATTTTTGTGTTTTGAATTTTTTTTTTCTGGTGCATAAAATGACCCTCGCAGACTCCTAGTTTAGGAGATATAGGCATTTTAGTATTTTGATTTTTTTTTTCTGGTGCATAAAATGTCCCCCGCAGACGCATAGTTTAGGAGATATAGCCATTTTTGTGTTTTGAATTTTTTTTTTCTGGTGCATAAAATGACCCTCGCAGACTCCTAGTTTAGGAGATATAGCTACTTTAGTATTTTGGATTTTTGGTGCATAAAATGACCCCCGCAGACGCCTAGATTAGGAGATACAGTAAATTTTTAGGTTTTTTGAATTTTTTTTTCTGGTGCATAAAATGACCCCCGCAGACGCCTAGTTTAGGAGATATAGCCATTTTTGTGTTTTGAACTTTTTTTTTCTGGTGCATAAAATGACTCCCGCAGACGCCTAGTTTAGGAGATAACGCCATTTTTGTGTTTTGAATTTTTTTTTTCTGGTGCATAAAATGACTCCCGCAGACGCATAGTTTAGGAGATATAGCCATTTTTGTGTTTTGAATTTTATTTTATGGTGCATAGTTTGACCCCGCAGACGCCTAGTTTAGGAGATTAAGCCATTTTTGTGTTTTGATTTTTTTTTAAGGTCATAGTTTGACCCCGCAGACGCCTAGTTTAGGAGATTAAGCCATTGTAGTATTTTGAATTTTTTTTTTGGTGCATAAAGTGACGCCCGCAGACGCCTAGTTTAGGAGATATAGGCATTTTAGTATTTAGATTTTTTTTTTGGTGCATAAAATGTCCCCCTCAGACCCATAGTTTAGGAGATATAGCCATTTTTGTGTTTTGATTTGTTTTTTTCTGGTGCATAAAATGACCCTCGCAGACTCCTAGTTTAGGAGATATAGCCATTTTAGTATTTTGATTTTTAGGTGCATAATTTGACCGCCGCAGACGCCTAGTTTAGGAGATACAGTCAATTTTTATGTTTTTTGAATTTTTTTTTCTGGTGCACAAAATGACCCCCGCAGACGCCTAGTTTAGGAGATATAGCCATTTTTGTGTTTTGAATTTTTTTTTTCTGGTGCATAAAATGACTCCCGCAGACGCATAGTTTAGGAGATATAGCCATTTTTGTGTTTTGAATTTTTTTTTTCTGGTGCATAAAATGACCCTCGCAGACTCCTAGTTTAGGAGATATAGCCATTTTAGTATTTTGATTTTTAGGTGCATAATTTTACCGCCGCAGACGCCTAGTTTAGGAGATACAGTCAATTTTTAGGTTTTTTGAATTTTTTTTTTCTGGTGCGTAAAATGACCCTGCAGACGCCTAGTTTAGGAGATAGAGAGATCTTTGTATTTCTATTTTTTTTCTGGTGCATAAAATGACCCTCGCAGACTCCTAGTTTAGGAGATATAGCCATTTTAGTATTTTGATTTTTAGGTGCATAATTTGACCCTCGCAGACGTCTAGTTTAGGAGATATAGCCATTTTAGTATTTTGGATTTTTGGTGCATAAAATGACCCCCGCAGACGCCTAGTTTAGGAGATATAGCCATTTAAGTGTTTTGATATTTTTTTCTTTTGCGTAATTTGACCCCGCAGACGCCTAGTTTAGGAGATATAGCCATTTTAGTATTTTGATTTTTTTTTTCTGGTGCATAAAATGACCCCCGCAGACGCCTATCTTAAGAGATATAGCCATTTTAGTATTTTGATTTTTTTTTCTTTTGCATAATTTGACCACGCAGACGCCTAGTTTAGGAGATATAGAGATTTTTGTGTTTTTATTTTTTTTTTGCTGGTGTATAGAATGACCCTCGCACACTCCTAGTTTAGGAGATATAGCCATTTTAGTATTTTGATGTTTTTTTTCTGGTGCATAATTTGACCGCCGCAGACGCATAGTTTAGGAGATATAGCCATTTTTGTGTTTTGAATTTTTTTTTTCTGGTGCAAAAAATGACCCACGCAGACTCTTAGTTTAGGAGATAAAGCCATTTTTGTGTTTTGATTTCTTTTTATGGTGCATAGTTTGACCCCGCAGACGCCTAGTTTAGGAGATTAAGCCATTTTTGTGTTTTGAATTTTTTTTTTCTGGTGCATAAAATGACCTTCGCAGACTCCTAGTTTAGGAGATATAGCCATTTTAGTATTTTGATTTTTAGGTGCATAATTTGACCGCCGCAGACGCTTAGTTTAGGAGATACAGTCAATTTTTATGTTTTTTGAATTTTTTTTTCTGGTGCGCAAAATGACCCCCGCAGACGCCTAGTTTAGGAGATATAGCCATTTTTGTGTTTTGAATTTTTTTTTTCTGGTGCATAAAATGACTCCCGCAGACGCATAGTTTAGGAGATATAGCCATTTTTGTGTTTTGAATTTTTTTTTTCTGGTGCATAAAATGACCCTCGCAGACTCCTAGTTTAGGAGATATAGCCATTTTAGTATTTTGATTTTTAGGTGCATAATTTGACCGCCGCAGACCCCTAGTTTAGGAGATACAGTCAATTTTTAGGTTTTTTGAATTTTTTTTTTTCTGGTGCGTAAAATGACCCCCGCAGACGCCTAGTTTAGGAGATATGGCCATTTTAGTATTTTGGTGCATAAAATGACCCCCGCAGACGCCTAGTTTAGGAGATATAGCCATTTAAGTATTTTGATATTTTTTTCTTTTGCGTAATTTGACCCCGCAGACGCCTAGTTTAGGAGATATAGCCATTTTAGTATTTTGGATTTTTGGTGCATAAAATGACCCCCGCAGACGCCTAGTTTAGGAGATATTGCCATTTAAGAATTTTGATATTTTTTTCTTTTGCGTAATTTGACCCCGCAGACGCCTAGTTTAGGAGATATAGCCATTTTAGTATTTTGGATTTTTGGTGCATAAAATGACCCCCGCAGACGCCTAGTTTAGGAGATATTGCCATTTAAGAATTTTGATATTTTTTTCTTTTGCGTAATTTGACCGCCGCAGACGCTTAGTTTAGGAGATACAGTCAATTTTTAGGTTTTTTGAATTTTTTTTTCTGGTGCACAAAATGACCCCCGCAGACGACTTGTTTAGGAGATATAGCCATTTTTGTGTTTTGATTTTTTTTTTTCTGGTGCATAAAATGACTCCCGCAGACGCATAGTTTAGGAGATATAGCCATTTTTGTGTTTTGAATTTTTTTTTTCTGGTGCATAAAATGACCCTCGCAGACTCCTAGTTTAGGAGATATAGCCATTTTAGTATTTTGGTTTTTAGGTGCATAATTTTACCGCCGCAGACGCCTAGTTTAGGAGATACAGTCAATTTTTAGGTTTTTTGAATTTTTTTTTTCTGGTGCGTAAAATGACCCTGCAGACGCCTAGTTTAGGAGATAGAGAGATCTTTGTATTTCTATTTTTTTTCTGATGCATAAAATGACCCTCGCAGACTCCTAGTTTAGGAGATATAGCCATTTTAGTATTTTGATTTTTAGGTGCATAATTTGACCCTCGCAGACGTCTAGTTTAGGAGATATAGCCATTTTAGTATTTTGGATTTTTGGTGCATAAAATGACCCCTGCAGACGCCAAGTTTTCGAGATATAGCCATTCAAGTATTTTGATATTTTTTTCTTTTGCGTAATTTGACCCCGCAGACGCCTAGTTTAGGAGATATATCCGTTTTAGTATTTTGATTTTTTTTTCTGGTGCATGATTTGACCCCGCAGACGCCTAGTTTAGGAGATTTAGCCATTTTGGTATTTTGAATTTTTTTTTTCTGGTGCATAAAATGACCCCCGCAGACGCCTAGTTTAGGAGATATATCAATTTTAGTATTTTGATTTGTTTTTTCTTTTGCATAATTTGACCCCGCAGACGCCTACTTTAGGTGATATAGAGATTTTTGTGTTTTCATGTTTTTTTCTGGTGCATAAAATAACCCCCGCAGACTCCTAGTTTAAGAGATATAGGCATTTTAGTATTTTGATTTTTTTTTCTGGTGCATAAAATGACCCTCGCAGACTCCTAGCTTAAGAGATATAGCCATTTTAGTATTTTGATTTTTTTTTCTTTTGCAAAATTTGACCACGCAGACGCATAGTTTAGGTGATATACAGATTTTTGTGTTTTTATTTGTTTTTTCTGGTGTATAGAATGACCCTCGCACACTCCTAGTTTAGAAGATACAGCCATTTTAGTATTTTGAATTTTTTTTTCTGGTGCATAATTTGACCGCCGCAGACGCCTAGTTTAGGAGATATAGCCATTTTAGTGTTTTGAGTTTTTTTTTCTGGTGCATGAAATGGCCCCGCAGACGCCTAGTTCAGGAGATGTAGCTATTTTAGCGTTTTGATTTTTTTTTTCTGGTGCATAATTTGACCGCCGCAGACGCCTAGTTTAGGAGATACAGTCAATTTTTAGGTTTTTTGAATTTTTTTTTTTCTAGTGCATAAAATGACCCCCGCAGACACCTAGTTTAGGAGATATAGCCATTTTAGTATTTAGAAATTTTTTTTTCTGGTGCATGAAATGACCCCCGCAGACGCCTAGTTTAGGAGATATAGAGATTTTTGTGTTTTAATTTTTTTTTCTGGTGCATAAAATGACCCCCGCAGACGCATAGTTTAGGAGATATAGCCATTTTTGAGGTTTGAATTTTTTTTTTTTCTGGTGCATAAAATAACCACCGCAGACGCCTAATTCAGAAGATATAGCCATTTTTGTGTTTTGAATTTTTTTTTCTGGTGCATAAAATGACCCTCGCAGACTCCTAGTTTAGGAGATATAGCCATTTTAGTATTTTGATTTTTTCTTTCGGTGCATAAAATGTCCCCCGCAGACGCCTAGTTTAGGAGATATAGCCATTTAAGTGTTTTGATTTTTTTTCTGGGGCAAATGACCGCCGCAGACGCCTAATTTAGGTGATATAGCCATTTTAGTATTTATAAATTTTTTTTTCTAGTGAATGAAAAGACCTCCGCAGACGACTAGTTTAGGAGATATAGCCATTTTAGTATTTTGAATTTTTTTTTCTGGTGCATAAAATGACCCTCGAAGACGCATAGTTTAGGAGATATAGCCATTTTCGTGTTTTAAATTTTTTTTTCTGGTGCATAAAATGACCCTCGCAGACTCCTAATTTAGGAGATATAGCCATTTTAGTATTTTGATTTTTTCTTTCGGTCCATAAAATGCACCCCGCAGACGCCTAGTTTAGGAGATATAGCCATTTAAGTGTTTTGATTTTTTTTCTGTTGCAAATGACCGCCGCAGACGCCTAATTTAGGTGATATAGATATTTTAGTATTTATAAATTTTTTTTTCTAGTGAATGAAAAGACCTTCGCAGACGACTAGTTTAGGAGATATAGCCATTTTAGTATTTTGAATTTTTTTTTTCTGGTGCATGATTTGACCCCGCAGACGCCTAGTTTAGGAGATTTAGCCATTTAAGTGTTTTGATTTTTTTCTGGGGCAAATGACCCCCGCAGACGCCTAGTTTAGGAGATATAGCCATTTTTGTGTTTTGAATTTTTTTTTCTGGTGCATAAAATGACCCTCGCAGACTCCTAGTTTAGGAGATATATCCGTTTTAGTATTTTGATTTTTTTTTCTGGTGCATAATTTGACCCCGCAGACGCCTAGTTTAGGAGATTTAGTCATTTTGGTATTTTAAATTTTTTTTTCTAGTGCATAAAATGACCCCCGCAGACGACTAGTTTAGGTGACAAAGCCATTTTAGTATTTACAATTTTTTTTTCTGGTGCATAAAATGTCCCCCGAAGACGCCTAGTTTTGGAGATATAGCCATTTTTGAGTTTTGCATTTTTTTTTTCTGGTGCATAAAATGACCCCTGCAGACGCCTAGTTTATCAGATATAACCATTTTTGTGTTTTGAATTTTTTTTTTCTGGTGCATAAAGTGACCCCCGCAGACTCCTAGTATAGGAGATATAACCATTTTAGTATTTTGATTTTTTTTTCTTTTGCATAATTTGCCCCACAGACGCCTAGTTTAGGTGATATAGAGATTTTTGTGTTTTAATTTTTTTTTTTTGGTGCATAAAATGACCCCCGCAGACGCCTAATTTAGGTGACAAAGCCATTTTAGTATTTAAAATTTTTTTTTCTGGTGCATAAAATGTCCCCCGCAGACGCCTAGTTTAGGAGATATAGGCATTTTTGTGTTTTGAATATTTTTTTTTCTGGTGCATAAAATAACCCCCGCAGACGCCTAGTTTAGAAGATATAGCCATTTTTGTGTTTTGAATTTTTTTTTTCTGGTGCATAAAATGACCCTCGCAGACGCCTAGTTTAGGAGATATAGCCATTTTAGTATTTTAATTTTTTTTTTCTGGTGCATAAAATGTCCCCCGCAGACCCCTAGTTTTGGAGATATAGAGATTTTTGTGTTTTCATTTTGTTTTCTGTTGCATAAAATGACCCTCGCAGACGCCTCGTTTAGGAGATATAGAGGTTTTTGTGTTTTCATTTTTTTTTCTGGTGCATAAAATGAACCCCGCAGACGCCTAATTTAGGTGACAAAGCCATTTTAGTATTTAAAATTTTTTTTTCTGGTGCATAAAATGACCCCCGCAGACGCCTAGTTTAGGAGATATAGCCATTTTTGTGTTTTGAATTTTTTTTTTCTGGTGCATAAAATGACCCTCGCAGACGCCTAGTTTAGGAGATATAGCCATTTTAGTATTTTAATTTTTTTTTTCTGGTGCATAAAATGTCCCCCGCAGACGCCTAGTTTTGGAGATATAGAGATTTTTGTGTTTTCATTTTTTTTTCTGGTGCATAAAATGACCCTCGCAGACTCCTAGTTTATGAGACATAGGCATTTTAGAATTTAGATTTTTTTTTCTGGTGCATAAGATGTCCCCCGCAGACGCATAGTTTAAGAGATATAGCCATTTTTGTGTTTTCAATTTTTTTTTCTGGTGCATAAAATGACCCTCGCAGACTCCTAGTTTAAGAGATATAGGCATTTTAGTATTTTGATTTTTTTTTCTGGTGCATAAAATGACCCTCGCAGACTCCTAGCTTAAGAGATATAGCCATTTTAGTATTTTGATTTTTTTTTCTTTTGCAAAATTTGACCACGCAGACGCATAGTTTAGGTGATATACAGATTTTTGTGTTTTTATTTGTTTTTTCTGGTGTATAGAATGACCCTCGCACACTCCTAGTTTAGAAGATACAGCCATTTTAGTATTTTGAATTTTTTTTTCTGGTGCATAATTTGACCGCCGCAGACGCCTAGTTTAGGAGATATAGCCATTTTAGTGTTTTGAGTTTTTTTTTCTGGTGCATGAAATGGCCCCGCAGACGCCTAGTTCAGGAGATGTAGCTATTTTAGCGTTTTGATTTTTTTTTTCTGGTGCATAATTTGACCGCCGCAGACGCCTAGTTTAGGAGATACAGTCAATTTTTAGGTCTTTTGAATTTTTTTTTTTCTAGTGCATAAAATGACCCCCGCAGACACCTAGTTTAGGAGATATAGCCATTTTAGTATTTAGAAATTTTTTTTTCTGGTGCATGAAATGACCCCCGCAGACGCCTAGTTTAGGAGATATAGAGATTTTTGTGTTTTAATTTTTTTTTCTGGTGCATAAAATGACCCCCGCAGACGCATAGTTTAGGAGATATAGCCATTTTTGAGGTTTGAATTTTTTTTTTTTCTGGTGCATAAAATAACCACCGCAGACGCCTAATTCAGAAGATATAGCCATTTTTGTGTTTTGAATTTTTTTTTCTGGTGCATAAAATGACCCTCGCAGACTCCTAGTTTAGGAGATATAGCCATTTTAGTATTTTGATTTTTTCTTTCGGTGCATAAAATGTCCCCCGCAGACGCCTAGTTTAGGAGATATAGCCATTTAAGTGTTTTGATTTTTTTTCTGGGGCAAATGACCGCCGCAGACGCCTAATTTAGGTGATATAGCCATTTTAGTATTTATAAATTTTTTTTTTTAGTGAATGAAAAGACCTCCGCAGACGACTAGTTTAGGAGATATAGCCATTTTAGTATTTTGAATTTTTTTTTCTGGTGCATAAAATGACCCTCGCAGACGCATAGTTTAGGAGATATAGCCATTTTCGTGTTTTAAATTTTTTTTTTCTGGTACATAAGATGACCCTCGCAGACTCAATTTGACCGTCGCAGAGGCCTAGTTTAGAAGATACAGTCAATTTTTAGGTTTTTTGAATTTTTTTTTTCTGGTGCATAAAATGACCCCCGCAGACGCCTAGTTTAGGAGATATAGCCATTTTAGTATTTTGAATTTTTTTTTCTGGTGCATAAAATGACCCTCGCAGACTCCTAATTTAGGAGATATAGCCATTTTAGTATTTTGATTTTTTCTTTCGGTCCATAAAATGCACCCCGCAGACGCCTAGTTTAGGAGATATAGCCATTTAAGTGTTTTGATTTTTTTTCTGTTGCAAATGACCGCCGCAGACGCCTAATTTAGGTGAAATAGATATTTTAGTATTTATAAATTTTTTTTTCTAGTGAATGAAAAGACCTCCGCAGACGACTAGTTTAGGAGATATAGCCATTTTAGTATTTTGAATTTTTTTTTTCTGGTGCATGATTTGACCCCGCAGACGCCTAGTTTAGGAGATTTAGCCATTTAAGTGTTTTGATTTTTTTCTGGGGCAAATGACCCCCGCAGACGCCTAGTTTAGGAGATATAGCCATTTTTGTGTTTTGAATTTTTTTTTCTGGTGCATAAAATGACCCTCGCAGACTCCTAGTTTAGGAGATATATCCGTTTTAGTATTTTGATTTTTTTTTCTGGTGCATAATTTGACCCCGCAGACGCCTAGTTTAGGAGATTTAGTCATTTTGGTATTTTAAATTTTTTTTTCTAGTGCATAAAATGACCCCCGCAGACGACTAGTTTAGGTGACAAAGCCATTTTAGTATTTACAATTTTTTTTTCTGGTGCATAAAATGTCCCCCGCAGACGCCTAGTTTTGGAGATATAGATATTTTTGAGTTTTGCATTTTTTTTTTCTGGTGCATAAAATGACCCCTGCAGACGCCTAGTTTATCAGATATAACCATTTTTGTGTTTTGAATTTTTTTTTTCTGGTGCATAAAGTGACCCCCGCAGACTCCTAGTATAGGAGATATAACCATTTTAGTATTTTGATTTTTTTTTCTTTTGCATAATTTGCCCCACAGACGCCTAGTTTAGGTGATATAGAGATTTTTGTGTTTTCATTTTTTTTTTTGGTGCATAAAATGACCCCCGCAGACGCCTAATTTAGGTGACAAAGCCATTTTAGTATTTAAAATTTTTTTTTCTGGTGCATAAAATGTCCCCTGCAGACGCCTAGTTTAGGAGATATAGGCATTTTTGTGTTTTGAATATTTTTTTTTCTGGTGCATAAAATAACCCCCGCAGACGCCTAGTTTAGAAGATATAGCCATTTTTGTGTTTTGAATTTTTTTTTTCTGGTGCATAAAATGACCCTCGCAGACGCCTAGTTTAGGAGATATAGCCATTTTAGTATTTTAATTTTTTTTTTCTGGTGCATAAAATGTCCCCCGCAGACCCCTAGTTTTGGAGATATAGAGATTTTTGTGTTTTCATTTTGTTTTCTGTTGCATAAAATGACCCTCGCAGACGCCTCGTTTAGGAGATATAGAGGTTTTTGTGTTTTCATTTTTTTTTCTGGTGCATAAAATGAACCCCGCAGACGCCTAATTTAGGTGACAAAGCCATTTTAGTATTTAAAATTTTTTTTTCTGGTGCATAAAATGACCCCCGCAGACGCCTAGTTTAGGAGATATAGCCATTTTTGTGTTTTGAATTTTTTTTTTCTGGTGCATAAAATGACCCTCGCAGACGCCTAGTTTAGGAGATATAGCCATTTTAGTATTTTAATTTTTTTTTTCTGGTGCATAAAATGTCCCCCGCAGACGCCTAGTTTTGGAGATATAGAGATTTTTGTGTTTTCATTTTTTTTTCTGGTGCATAAAATGACCCCCGCAGACGCCTAGTTTAGGAGATAGTGTTTTGAAGTTTTTTTTCTGGTGCATAAAATGACTCTCGCAGACGCCTTGTTTAGGAGATATATCCGTTTTAGTATTTTGATTTTTTTTTCTGGTGCATAATTTGACCCCGCAAACGCCTAGTTTAGGAGATTTAGCCATTTTAGTATTTTAATTTTTTTTTCTGGTGCATAAAATGACCCCCGCAGACGCCTAATTTAGGTGATATAGCCATTTTAGTATTTAAAATTTGTTTTTTTCTGGTGCATAAAATGACCCCCGCAGACGCCTAGTTTTGGAGATATAGAGATTTTTGTGTTTTCATTTTTTTTTCTGGTGCATAAAATGTCCCCCGCAGACGCCTAGTTTTGGAGATATAGAGATTTTTGTGTTTTCGTTTTTTTTTTTGGAGCATAAAATGACCCCCGCAGACGCCTAGTTTAGGAGATAGTGTTTTGAATTTTTTTTTCTGGTGCATAAAATGACTCCAGCAGACGCCTAGTTTAGGAGATATATCCGTTTTAGTATTTTTATTTTTTTTTCTGGTGCATAATTTGACCCCGCAGACGCCTAGTTTAGGAGATTTAGTCATTTTGGTATTTTAAATTTTTTTTTCTAGTGCATAAAATGACCCCCGCAGACGCCTAGTTTAGGTGACAAAGCCATTTTAGTATTTACAATTTTTTTTTCTGGTGCATAAAATGTCCCCCGCAGA
Source organism: Volucella zonaria (assembly GCA_963966105.1). Taxonomy (NCBI): domain Eukaryota; kingdom Metazoa; phylum Arthropoda; class Insecta; order Diptera; family Syrphidae; genus Volucella; species Volucella zonaria. The sequence continues at coordinate 7,408,780 of CAWYQB010000254.1, read as the reverse complement.
CGCCTAATTTTGGAGATATAGCCATTTTTGAGTTTTGAATTTTTTTTTTCTGTTGCATAAAATGACCCCCGCAGACGCCTAGTTTAGGTGACAAAACCATTTTAGTATTTAAAATTTTTTTTTCTGGTGCATAAAATGACCCCCGCGGACGCCTAGTTTAGGAGATATAGCCATTTTAGTATTTTAATTTTTTTTTCTGGTGCATAAAATGTCCCCGCAGACGCCTAGTTTTGGAGATATAGAGATTTTTTTGTTTTCATTTTTTTTTTTGGAGCATAAAATGACCCCCTCAGTCGCCTAGTTTAGGAGATAGTGTTTTGAATTTTTTTTTCTGGTGCATAAAATGACTCCCGCAGACGCCTAGTTTAGGAGATATATCCGTTTTAGTATTTTTATTTTTTTTTCTGGTGCATAAAATGACCCCCGCAGACGCCTAATTTAGGTGATATAGCCATTTTAGTATTTAAAATTTGTTTTTTTCTGGTGCATAAAATGACCCCCGCAGACGCCTAGTTTTGGAGATATAGCCATTTTTGAGTTTTGAATTTTTTTTTCTGGTGCATAAAATGACCCCTGCAGACGCCTAGTTTATCAGATATAACCATTTTTGTGTTTTGAATTTTTTTTTTCTGGTGCATAAAGTGACCCCCGCAGACGCCTAGTTTAGGTGACAAAGCCATTTTAGTATTTACAATTTTTTTTTCTGGTGCATAAAATGTCCCCCGCAGACGCCTAGTTTTGGAGATATAGCCATTTTTGAGTTTTGAATTTTTTTTTTCTGGTGCATAAAATGACCCCTGCAGACGCCTAGTTTATCAGATATAACCATTTTTGTGTTTTGAATTTTTTTTTTCTGGTGCATAAAGTGACCCCCGCAGACGCCTAGTTTAGGAGATTTAACCATTTTAGTATTTTGATTTTTTTTTCTTTTGCATAATTTGCCCCACAGACGCCTAGTTTAGGTGATATAGCCATTTTAGTATTTTAATTTTTTTTTCTGGTGCATAAAATGTCCCCCGCAGACGCCTAGTTTTGGAGATATAGCCATTTTTGAGTTTTGAATTTTTTTTTCTGGTGCATAAAATGACCCCTGCAGACGCCTAGTTTATCAGATATAACCATTTTTGTGTTTTGAATTTTTTTTTTCTGGTGCATAAAGTGACCCCCGCAGACGCCTAGTTTAGGAGATTTAACCATTTTAGTATTTTGATTTTTTTTTCTTTTGCATAATTTGCCCCACAGACGCCTAGTTTAGGTGATATAGCCATTTTAGTATTTTAATTTTTTTTTCTGGTGCATAAAATGACCCCCGCAGACGCCTAATTTAGGTGATATAGCCATTTTAGTATTTAAAATTTGTTTTTTTCTGGTGCATAAAATGACCCCCGCAGACGCCTAGTTTTGGAGATATAGAGATTTTTGTGTTTTCATTTTTTTTTTTGGTGCATAAAATGACCCCCGCAGACGCCTAATTTAGGTGACAAAGCCATTTTAGTATTTCAAATTTCTTTTTCTGGTGCATAAAATGACCCCCGCAGACGCCTAGTTTAGGAGATATAGCCATTTTAGTATTTTAATTTTTTTTTCTGGTGCATAAAATGTCCCCCGCAGACGCCTAGTTTTGGAGATATAGAGATTTTTGTTTTTTTCATTTTTTTTTTGGAGCATAAAATGACCCCCGCAGACGCCTAGTTTAGGAGATAGTGTTTTGAATTTTTTTTTCTGGTGCATAAAATGACTCCCGCAGACGCCTAGTTTAGGAGATATATCCGTTTTAGTATTTTTATTTCTTTTTCTGGTGCATAATTTGACCCCGCAGACGCCTAGTTTAGCAGATCTAGTCATTTTGGTATTTTAAATTTTTTTTTCTAGTGCATAAAATGACCCCCGCAGACGCCTAGTTTAGGTGACAAAGCCATTTTAGTATTTACAATTTTTTTTTCTGGTGCATAAAATGTCCCCCGCAGACGCCTAGTTTAGGAGATATAGCCATTTTTGTGTTTTGAATTTTTTTTTCTGGTGCATAAAATGACCCTCGCAGACGCCTAGTTTAGGAGATATAGCCATTTTAGTATTTTAATTTTTTTTTTCTGGTGCATAAAATGTCCCCCGCAGACGCCTAGTTTTGGAGATATAGAGATTTTTGTGTTTAAATTTTGTTTTCTGTTGCATAAAATGACCCTCGCAGACGCCTCGTTTAGGAGATATAGAGGTTTTTGTGTTTTCATTTTTTTTTCTGGTGCATAAAATGAACCCCGCAGACGCCTAATTTAGGTGACAAAGCCATTTTTGTGTTTTGAATTTTTTTTTCTGGTGCATAAAATGACCCTCGCAGACGCCTAGTTTAGGAGATATAGCCATTTTAGTATTTTAATTTTTTTTTTCTGGTGCATAAAATGTCCCCCGCAGACGCCTAGTTTTGGAGATATAGAGATTTTTGTGTTTTCATTTTTTTTTCTGGTGCATAAAATGACCCCCGCAGACGCCTAGTTTAGGAGATAGTGTTTTGAAGTTTTTTTTCTGGTGCATAAAATGACTCTCGCAGACGCCTAGTTTAGGAGATATATCCGTTTTAGTATTTTGATTTTTTTTTCTGGTGCATAATTTGACCCCGCAAACGCCTAGTTTAGGAGAATTAGTTATTTTGGTATTTTGAATTTTTTTTTCTAGTGCATAAAAAGACCCCCGCAGACGCCTAGTTTAGGAGATATAGCCATTTTTGGGTTTTGAATTTTTTTTTCTGGTGCATAAAATGACTCTCGCAGACGCCTAGTTTAGGAGATATATCCGTTTTAGTATTTTGTTTTTTTTTTTTTCTTGTGCATAATTTGACCCAGCAGACGCCTAGTTTAGGAGATTTAGTCATTTTGGTATTTTGAATTTTTTTTTCTAGTGCATAAAATGACCCCAGCAGACGCCTAGTTTAGGAGATATAGCCATTTTTCGTTTTGAATTTTTTTTTCTGGTGCATAAAATGTCCCCCGCAGACGCCTAGTTTTGGAGATATAGAGATTTTTTTTTTCATTTTTTTTCTGGTGCATAAAATGACCCCCGCAGAGATTTTTTTTTTCATTTTTTTTCTGGTGCATAAAATGACCCCCGCAGACGCATAGTTTAGGAGATATAGCCATTTTTGTGTTTTGAATTTTTTTTTTCTGGTGCATAAAATAACCCCCGCAGACGCTTAATTTAGATGATATAGCCATTTTTGTGTTTTGAATTTTTTTTTTCTGGTGCATAAAATGACCCTCGCAGACGCCTAGTTTAGGAGATATAGCCATTTTAGTATTTTAATTTTTTTTTTCTGGTGCATAAAATGTCCCCCGCAGACGCCTAGTTTTGGAGATATAGAAATTTTTGTGTTTTCATTTTTTTTTCTGGTGCATAATTTAACCCCGCAAACGCCTAGTTTAGGAGATTTAGTCATTTTGGTATTTTGAATTTTTTTTTCTAGTGCATAAAAAAACCCCCGCAGACGCCTAGTTTAGGAGATATAGCCATTTTTGGGTTTTGAATTTTTTTTTTCTGGTGCATAAAATGACTCTCGCAGACGCCTAGTTTAGGAGATATATCCGTTTTAGTATTTTGATTTTTTTTTTCTGGTGCATAATTTGACCCAGCAGACGCCTAGTTTAGGAGATTTAGTCATTTTGGTATTTTGAATTTTTTTTTCTAGTGCATTAAATGACCCCCGCAGACGCCTAGTTTAGGAGATATAGCCATTTTTCGTTTTGAATTTTTTTTTTCTGGTGCATAAAATGACCCCCGCAGACGCCTAGTTTAGGAGATATAACCATTTTAGTATTTTGATTTTTTTTTCTTTTGCATGATTTGAACCGCAGACCCCTAGTTTAGGTGATATAGAGATTTTTGTGTTTTCATTTTTTTTCTGGTGCATAAAATGACCCTCGCAGACTCCTAGCTTAGGAGATATAGCCATTTTAGTTTTTTGATTTTTACGTGCATAATTTGACCGCCGCAGACGCCTAGTTTAGGAGATACAGTCAATTTTTAGGTTTTTTGAATTTTTTTTTTCTGGTGCATAAAATGACCCTCGCAGACGCCTAGTTTAGGAGATATAGCCATTTTAGTATTTTAATTTTTATTTTCTGGTGCATAAAATGTCCCCCGCAGACGCCTAGTTTAGGAGATACAGTCAATTTTTAGGTTTTTTGAATTTTTTTTTTCTGGTGCATAATTTGACCCCGCAGACGCCTAGTTTAGGAGATTTAGTCATTTTGGTATTTTAAATTTTTTTTTCTAGTGCATAAAATGACCCCCGCAGACGCCTAGTTTAGGTGACAAAGCCATTTTAGTATTTACAATTTTTTTTTCTGGTGCATAAAATGTCCCCCGCAGACGCCTAGTAAAGGTGACAAAGCCATTTTAGTATTTAAAATTTTTTTTTCTGGTGCATAAAATGACCCCCGCAGACGCCTAGTTTAGGATATATAGCCATTTTAGTATTTTAATTTTTTTTTCTGGTGCATAAAATGTCCCCCGCAGACGCCTAGTTTTGAAGATATAGAGATTTTTGTGTTTTTATTTTTTTTTTTGGAGCATAAAATGACTAGTTTAGGAGATAGTGTTTTGAATTTTTTTTTCTGGTGCATAAAATGGCTCCCGCAGACGCCTTGTTTAGGAGATATATCCGTTTTAGTATTTTTATTTTTTTTTCTGGTGCATAATTTGACCCCGCAGACGCCTAGTTTAGGAGATTTAGTCATTTTGGTATTTTAAATTTTTTTTTCTAGTGCATAAAATGACCCCCGCAGACGACTAGTTTAGGTGACAAAGCCATTTTAGTATTTACAATTTTTTTTTCTGGTGCATAAAATGTCCCCCGCAGACGCCTAGTTTAGGAGATATAGCCATTTTAGTATTTTAATTTTTTTTTTCTGGTGCATAAAATGTCCCCCGCAGACGCCTAGTTTTGGAGATATAGAGATTTTTGTGTTTTCATTTTTTTTTCTGGTGCATAAAATGACCCCCGCAGACGCCTAGTTTAGGAGATAGTGTTTTGAAGTTTTTTTTCTGGTGCATAAAATGACTCTCGCAGACGCCTAGTTTAGGAGATATATCCGTTTTGAATTTTTTTTTCTGGTGCATAAAATGACTCCAGCAGACGCCTAGTTTAGGAGATATATCCGTTTTAGTATTTTTATTTTTTTTTCTGGTGCATAATTTGACCCCGCAGACGAATAGTTTAGGAGATTTAGTCATTTTGGTATTTTAAATTTTTTTTTCTAGTGCATAAAATGACCCCCGCAGACGCCTAGTTTAGGTGACAAAGCCATTTTAGTATTTACAATTTTTTTTTCTGGTGCATAAAATGTCCCCCGCAGACGCCTAGTAAAGGTGACAAAGCCATTTTAGTATTTAAAATTTTTTTTTCTGGTGCATAAAATGACCCCCGTAGACGCCTAGTTTAGGATATATAGCCATTTTAGTATTTTAATTTTTTTTTCTGGTGCATAAAATGTCCCCCGCAGACGCCTAGTTTTGAAGATATAGAGATTTTTGTGTTTTTATTTTTTTTTTTGGAGCATAAAATGACTAGTTTAGGAGATAGTGTTTTGAATTTTTTTTTCTGGTGCATAAAATGGCTCCCGCAGACGCCTTGTTTAGGAGATATATCCGTTTTAGTATTTTTATTTTTTTTTCTGGTGCATAATTTGACCACGCAGACGCCTAGTTTAGGAGATTTAGTCATTTTGGTATTTTAAATTTTTTTTTCTAGTGCATAAAATGACCCCCGCAGACGCCTAGTTTAGGTGACAAAGCCATTTTAGTATTTACAATTTTTTTTTCTGGTGCATAAAATGTCCCCCGCAGACGCCTAGTAAAGGTGACAAAGCCATTTTAGTATTTAAAATTTTTTTTTCTGGTGCATAAAATGACCCCCGCAGACGCCTAGTTTAGGATATATAGCCATTTTAGTATTTTAATTTTTTTTTCTGGTGCATAAAATGTCCCCCGCAGACGCCTAGTTTTGAAGATATAGAGATTTTTGTGTTTTTATTTTTTTTTTTGGAGCATAAAATGACAAGTTTAGGAGATAGTGTTTTGAATTTTTTTTTCTGGTGCATAAAATGGCTCCCGCAGACGCCTTGTTTAGGAGATATATCCGTTTTAGTATTTTTATTTTTTTTTCTGGTGCATAATTTGACCCCGCAGACGCCTAGTTTAGGAGATTTAGTCATTTGGGTATGTTAAATTTTTTTTTCTAGTGCATAAAATGACCCCCGCAGACGACTAGTTTAGGTGACAAAGCCATTTTAGTATTTACAATTTTTTTTTCTGGTGCATAAAATGACAGCCGCAGACGCCTAGTTTAGGATATATAGCCATTTTAGTATTTTAATTTTTTTTTCTGGTGCATAAAATGTCCCCCGCAGACGCCTAGTTTTGAAGATATAGAGATTTTTGTGTTTTTATTTTTTTTTTTGGAGCATAAAATGACTAGTTTAGGAGATAGTGTTTTGAATTTTTTTTTCTGGTGCATAAAATGGCTCCCGCAGACGCCTTGTTTAGGAGATATATCCGTTTTAGTATTTTTATTTTTTTTTCTGGTGCATAATTTGACCCCGCAGACGCCTAGTTTAGGAGATTTAGCCATTTTGGTATTTTGAATTTTTTTTTTCTGGTGCATAAAATGACCCCCGCAGACGCCTAGTTTAGGAGATATATCAATTTTAGTATTTTGATTTGTTTTTTCTTTTGCATAATTTGACCCCGCAGACGCCTACTTTAGGTGATATAGAGATTTTTGTGTTTTCATGTTTTTTTCTGGTGCATAAAATAACCCCCGCAGCCGCATAGTTTAGGAGATATAGCCATTTTTGTGTTTTCAATTTTTATTTCTGGTGCATAAAATGACCCTCGCAGACTCCTAGTTTAGGAGACATAGGCATTTTAGAATTTAGATTTTTTTTTCTGGTGCATAAGATGTCCCCCGCAGACGCATAGTTTAAGAGATATAGCCATTTTTGTGTTTTGAATTTTTTTTTCTGGTGCATAAAATGACCCTCGCAGACTCCTAGTTTAAGAGATATAGGCATTTTAGTATTTTGATTTTTTTTTCTGGTGCATAAAATGACCCTCGCAGACTCCTAGCTTAAGAGATATAGCCATTTTAGTATTTTGATTTTTTTTTCTTTTGCAAAATTTGACCACGCAGACGCATAGTTTAGGTGATATACAGATTTTTGTGTTTTTATTTGTTTTTTCTGGTGTATAGAATGACCCTCGCACACTCCTAGTTTAGAAGATACAGCCATTTTAGTATTTTGAATTTTTTTTTCTGGTGCATAATTTGACCGCCGCAGACGCCTAGTTTAGGAGATATAGCCATTTTAGTGTTTTGAGTTTTTTTTTCTGGTGCATGAAATGGCCCCGCAGACGCCTAGTTCAGGAGATGTAGCTATTTTAGCGTTTTGATTTTTTTTTTCTGGTGCATAATTTGACCGCCGCAGACGCCTAGTTTAGGAGATACAGTCAATTTTCAGGTTTTTTGAATTTTTTTTTTCTAGTGCATAAAATGACCCCCGCAGACACCTAGTTTAGGAGATATAGCCATTTTAGTATTTAGAAATTTTTTTTTCTGGTGCATGAAATGACCCCCGCAGACGCCTAGTTTAGGAGATATAGAGATTTTTGTGTTTTAATTTTTTTTTCTGGTGCATAAAATGACCCCCGCAGACGCATAGTTTAGGAGATATAGCCATTTTTGAGGTTTGAATTTTTTTTTTTTCTGGTGCATAAAATAACCACCGCAGACGCCTAATTTAGAAGACATAGCCATTTTTGTGTTTTGAATTTTTTTTTCTGGTGCATAAAATGACCCTCGCAGACTCCTAGTTTAGGAGATATAGCCATTTTAGTATTTTGATTTTTTCTTTCGGTGCATAAAATGTCCCCCGCAGACGCCTAGTTTAGGAGATATAGCCATTTAAGTGTTTTGATTTTTTTTCTGGGGCAAATGACCGCCGCAGACGCCTAATTTAGGTGATATAGCCATTTTAGTATTTATAAATTTTTTTTTCTAGTGAATGAAAAGACCTCCGCAGACGACTAGTTTAGGAGATATAGCCATTTTAGTATTTTGAATTTTTTTTTCTGGTGCATAAAATGACCCTCGCAGACGCATAGTTTAGGAGATATAGCCATTTTCGTGTTTTAAATTTTTTTTTTCTGGTACATAAGATGACCCTCGCAGACTCAATTTGACCGTCGCAGAGGCCTAGTTTAGAAGATACAGTCAATTTTTAGGTTTTTTGAATTTTTTTTTTTCTGGTGCATAAAATGACCCCCGCAGACGCCTAGTTTAGGAGATATAGCCCCTTTTAGTATTTTGAATTTTTTTTTCTGGTGCATAAAATGACCCTCGCAGACTCCTAATTTAGGAGATATAGCCATTTTAGTATTTTGATTTTTTCTTTCGGTGCATAAAATGCACCCCGCAGACGCCTAGTTTAGGAGATATAGCCATTTAAGTGTTTTGATTTTTTTTCTGGGGCAAATGACCGCCGCAGACGCCTAATTTAGGTGATATAGATATTTTAGTATTTATAAATTTTTTTTTCTAGTGAATGAAAAGACCTCCGCAGACGACTAGTTTAGGAGATATAGCCATTTTAGTATTTTGAATTTTTTTTTTCTGGTGCATAAAATGACCCCCGCAGACGCCTAATTTAGGTGATATAGCCATTTTAGTATTTAAAATTTGTTTTTTTCTGGTGCATAAAATGACCCCGGCAGACGCCTAGTTTAGGAGATATAGCCATTTTTGTGTTTGAATTTTTTGTTTCTGGTGCATAAAATAACCCCCGCAGACGTCGAGTTTAGAAGATATAGCCATTTTTGTGTTTTGAATTTTTTTTTTTCTGGTGCATAAAATGAACCTCGCAGACGCCTAGTTTAGGAGATATAGCAATTTTAGTATTTTGATTTGTTTTTTCTTTTGCTTAATTTGACCCCGCAGACGCCTAGTTTAGGAGATTTAGCCATTTAAGTGTTTTGATTTTTTTCTGGGGCAAATGACCCCCGCAGACGCCTAGTTTAGGAGATATAGCCATTTGTGTGTTTTGAATTTTTTTTTTCTGTTGCACAAAATGACCCTCGCAGACTCCTAGTTTAGGAGATATATCCGTTTTAGTATTTTGATTTTTTTTTCTGGTGCATGATTTGACCCCGCAGACGCCTAGTTTAGGAGATTTAGCCATTTTGGTATTTTGAATTTTTTTTTTCTGGTGCATAAAATGACCCCCGCAGGCGCCTAGTTTAGGAGATATAGCCATTTTAGTATTTTGAATTTTTTTTTTCTGGTGCATAATTTGACCCCGCAGACGCCTAGTTTAGGAGATTTAGTCATTTTGGTATTTTAAATTTTTTTTTCTAGTGCATAAAATGACCCCCGCAGACGCCTAGTTTAGGTGACAAAGCCATTTTAGTATTTACAATTTTTTTTTCTGGTGCATAAAATGTCCCCCGCAGACGCCTAGTAAAGGTGACAAAGCCATTTTAGAATTTAAAATTTTTTTTTCTGGTGCATAAAATGACCCCCGCAGACGCCTAGTTTAGGATATATAGCCATTTTAGTATTTTAATTTTTTTTTCTGGTGCATAAAATGTCCCCCGCAGACGCCTAGTTTTGAAGATATAGAGATTTTTGTGTTTTTATTTTTTTTTTTGGAGCATAAAATGACTAGTTTAGGAGATAGTGTTTTGAATTTTTTTTTCTGGTGCATAAAATGGCTCCCGCAGACGCCTTGTTTAGGAGATATATCCGTTTTAGTATTTTTATTTTTTTTTCTGGTGCATAATTTGACCCCGCAGACGCCTAGTTTAGGAGATTTAGTCATTTTGGTATTTTAAATTTTTTTTCTAGTGCATAAAATGACCCCCGCAGACGACTAGTTTAGGTGACAAAGCCATTTTAGTATTTACAATTTTTTTTTCTGGTGCATAAAATGTCCCCCGCAGACGCCTAGTTTTGGAGATATAGCCATTTTTGAGTTTTGCATTTTTTTTTTCTGGTGCATAAAATGACCCCTGCAGACGCCTAGTTTATCAGATATAACCATTTTTGTGTTTTGAATTTTTTTTTTCTGGTGCATAAAGTGACCCCCGCAGACTCCTAGTATAGGAGATATAACCATTTTAGTATTTTGATTTTTTTTTCTTTTGCATAATTTGCCCCACAGACGCCTAGTTTAGGTGATATAGAGATTTTTGTGTTTTAATTTTTTTTTTTTGGTGCATAAAATGACCCCCGCAGACGCCTAATTTAGGTGACAAAGCCATTTTAGTATTTAAAATTTTTTTTTCTGGTGCATAAAATGTCCCCCGCAGATGCCTAGTTTAGGAGCTATAGGCATTTTTGTGTTTTGAATATTTTTTTTTTCTGGTGCATAAAATAACCCCCGCAGACGCCTAGTTTAGAAGATATAGCCATTTTTGTGTTTTGAATTTTTTTTTTCTGGTGCATAAAATGACCCTCGCAGACGCCTAGTTTAGGAGATATAGCCATTTTAGTATTTTAATTTTTTTTTTCTGGTGCATAAAATGTCCCCCGCAGACCCCTAGTTTTGGAGATATAGAGATTTTTGTGTTTTCATTTTGTTTTCTGTTGCATAAAATGACCCTCGCAGACGCCTCGTTTAGGAGATATAGAGGTTTTTGTGTTTTCATTTTTTTTTCTGGTGCATAAAATGAACCCCGCAGACGCCTAATTTAGGTGACAAAGCCATTTTAGCATTTAAAATTTTTTTTTCTGGTGCATAAAAGGACCCCCGCAGACGCCTAGTTTAGGAGATATAGCCATTTTTGTGTTTTGAATTTTTTTTTTCTGGTGCATAAAATGACCCTCGCAGACGCCTAGTTTAGGAGATATAGCCATTTTAGTATTTTAATTTTTTTTTTCTGGTGCATAAAATGTCCCCCGCAGACGCCTAGTTTTGGAGATATAGAGATTTTTGTGTTTTCATTTTTTTTTCTGGTGCATAAAATGACCCCCGCAGACGCCTAGTTTAGGAGATAGTGTTTTGAAGTTTTTTTTCTGGTGCATAAAATGACTCTCGCAGACGCCTTGTTTAGGAGATATATCCGTTTTAGTATTTTGATTTTTTTTTCTGGTGCATAATTTGACCCCGCAAACGCCTAGTTTAGGAGATTTAGCCATTTTAGTATTTTAATTTTTTTTTCTGGTGCATAAAATGACCCCCGCAGACGCCTAATTTAGGTGATATAGCCATTTTAGTATTTAAAATTTGTTTTTTTCTGGTGCATAAAATGACCCCCGCAGACGCCTAGTTTTGGAGATATAGAGATTTTTGTGTTTTCATTTTTTTTTCTGGTGCATAAAATGTCCCCCGCAGACGCTTAGTTTTGGAGATATAGAGATTTTTGTGTTTTCGTTTTCTTTTTTGGAGCATAAAATGACCCCCGCAGACGCCTAGTTTAGGAGATAGTGTTTTGAATTTTTTTTTCTGGTGCATAAAATGACTCCAGCAGACGCCTAGCTTAGAAGATATATCCGTTTTAGTATTTTTATTTTTTTTTCTGGTGCATAATTTGACCCCGCAGACGCCTAGTTTAGGAGATTTAGTCATTTTGGTATTTTAAATTTTTTTTTCTAGTGCATAAAATGACCCCCGCAGACGCCTAGTTTAGGTGACAAAGCCATTTTAGTATTTACAATTTTTTTTTCTGGTGCATAAAATGTCCCCCGCAGACGCCTAATTTTGGAGATATAGCCATTTTTGAGTTTTGAATTTTTTTTTTCTGTTGCATAAAATGACCCCCGCAGACGCCTAGTTTAGGTGACAAAGCCATTTTAGTATTTAAAATTTTTTTTTCTGGTGCATAAAATGACCCCCGCGGACGCCTAGTTTAGGAGATATAGCCATTTTAGTATTTTAATTTTTTTTTCTGGTGCATAAAATGTCCCCCGCAGACGCCTAGTTTTGGAGATATAGAGATTTTTGTGTTTTCATGTTTTTTTTTGGAGCATAAAATGACCCCCTCAGACGCCTAGTTTAGGAGATAGTGTTTTGAATTTTTTTTTCTGGTGCATAAAATGACTCCCGCAGACGCCTAGTTTAGGAGATATATCCGTTTTAGTATTTTTATTTTTTTTTCTGGTGCATAATTTGACCCTGCAGACGCCTAGTTTAGCAGATTTAGTCATTTTGGTATTTTAAATTTTTTTTTCTAGTGCATAAAATGACCCCCGCAGACGCCTAGTTTAGGTGACAAAGCCATTTTAGTATTTACAATTTTTTTTTCTGGTGCATAAAATGTCCCCCGCAGACGCCTAGTTTTGGAGATATAGCCATTTTTGAGTTTTGAATTTTTTTTTCTGGTGCATAAAATGACCCCTGCAGACGCCTAGTTTATCAGATATAACCATTTTTGTGTTTTGAATTTTTTTTTTCTGGTGCATAAAGTGACCCCCGCAGACGCCTTGTTTAGGAGATTTAACCATTTTAGTATTTTGATTTTTTTTTCTTTTGCATAATTTGCCCCACAGACGCCTAGTTTAGGTGATATAGCCATTTTAGTATTTTAATTTTTTTTTCTGGTGCATAAAATGTCCCCCGCAGACGCCTAGTTTTGGAGATTTAACCATTTTAGTATTTTGATTTTTTTTTCTTTTGCATAATTTGCCCCACAGACGCCTAGTTTAGGTGATATAGCCATTTTAGTATTTTAATTTTTTTTTCTGGTGCATAAAATGACCCCCGCAGACGCCTAATTTAGGTGATATAGCCATTTTAGTATTTAAAATTTGTTTTTTTCTGGTGCATAAAGTGACCCCCGCAGACGCCTAGTTTAGGAGATTTAACCATTTTAGTATTTTGATTTTTTTTTCTTTTGCATAATTTGCCCCACAGACGCCTAGTTTAGGTGATATAGCCATTTTAGTATTTTAATTTTTTTTTCTGGTGCATAAAATGTCCCCCGCAGACGCCTAGTTTTGGAGATATAGCCATTTTTGAGTTTTGAATTTTTTTTTTCTGGTGCATATAATGACCCCTGCAGACGCCTAGTTTATCAGATATAACCATTTTTGTGTTTTGAATTTTTTTTTTCTGGTGCATAAAGTGACCCCCGCAGACGCCTAGTTTAGGAGATTTAACCATTTTAGTATTTTGATTTTTTTTTCTTTTGCATAATTTGCCCCACAGACGCCTAGTTTAGGTGATATAGCCATTTTAGTATTTTAATTTTTTTTTCTGGTGCATAAAATGACCCCCGCAGACGCCTAATTTAGGTGATATAGCCATTTTAGTATTTAAAATTTTTTTTTCTGGTGCATAAAATGACCCCCGCAGACGCCTAGTTTAGGAGATATAGCCATTTTAGTATTTTAATTTTTTTTTCTGGTGCATAAAATGTCCCCCGCAGACGCCTAGTTTTGGAGATATAGAGATTTTTGTTTTTTTCATTTTTTTTTTGGAGCATAAAATGACCCCCGCAGACGCCTAGTTTAGGAGATAGTGTTTTGAATTTTTTTTTCTGGTGCATAAAATGACTCCCGCAGACGCCTAGTTTAGGAGATATATCCGTTTTAGTATTTTTATTTCTTTTTCTGGTGCATAATTTGACCCCGCAGACGCCTAGTTTAGCAGATCTAGTCATTTTGGTATTTTAAATTTTTTTTTCTAGTGCACAAAATGACCCCCGCAGACGCCTAGTTTAGGTGACAAAGCCATTTTAGTATTTACAATTTTTTTTTCTGGTGCATAAAATGTCCCCCGCAGACGCCTAGTTTAGGAGATATAGCCATTTTTGTGTTTTGAATTTTTTTTTCTGGTGCATAAAATGACCCTCGCAGACGCCTAGTTTAGGAGATATAGCCATTTTAGTATTTTAATTTTTTTTTTCTGGTGCATAAAATGTCCCCCGCAGACGCCTAGTTTTGCAGATATAGAGATTTTTGTGTTTAAATTTTGTTTTCTGTTGCATAAAATGACCCTCGCAGACGCCTCGTTTAGGAGATATAGAGGTTTTTGTGTTTTCATTTTTTTTTCTGGTGCATAAAATGAACCCCGCAGACGCCTAATTTAGGTGACAAAGCCATTTTTGTGTTTTGAATTTTTTTTTCTGGTGCATAAAATGACCCTCGCAGACGCCTAGTTTAGGAGATATAGCCATTTTAGTATTTTAATTTTTTTTTTCTGGTGCATAAAATGTCCCCCGCAGACGCCTAGTTTTGGAGATATAGAGATTTTTGTGTTTTCATTTTTTTTTCTGGTGCATAAAATGACCCCCGCAGACGCCTAGTTTAGGAGATAGTGTTTTGAAGTTTTTTTTCTGGTGCATAAAATGACTCTCGCAGACGCCTAGTTTAGGAGATATATCCGTTTTAGTATTTTGATTTTTTTTTCTGGTGCATAATTTGACCCCGCAAACGCCTAGTTTAGGAGAATTAGTCATTTTGGTATTTTGAATTTTTTTTTCTAGTGCATAAAAAGACCCCCGCAGACGCCTAGTTTAGGAGATATAGCCATTTTTGGGTTTTGAATTTTTTTTTCTGGTGCATAAAATGACTCTCGCAGACGCCTAGTTTAGGAGATATATCCGTTTTAGTATTTTGTTTTTTTTTTTCTTGTGCATAATTTGACCCAGCAGACGCCTAGTTTAGGAGATTTAGTCATTTTGGTATTTTGAATTTTTTTTCTAGTGCATAAAATGACCCCCGCAGACGCCTAGTTTAGGAGATATAGCCATTTTTCGTTTTGAATTTTTTTTTCTGGTGCATAAAATGTCCCCCGCAGACGCCTAGTTTTGGAGATATAGAGATTTTTTTTTCATTTTTTTTCTGGTGCATAAAATGACCCCCGCAGAGATTTTTTTTTTCATTTTTTTTCTGGTGCATAAAATGACCCCCGCAGACGCATAGTTTAGGAGATATAGCCATTTTAGTATTTTAATTTTTTTTTCTGGTGCATAAAATGTCCCCCGCAGACGCCTAGTTTTGAAGATATAGAGATTTTTGTGTTTTTATTTTTTTTTTTGGAGCATAAAATGACTAGTTTAGGAGATTGTGTTTTGAATTTTTTTTTCTGGTGCATAAAATGGCTCACGCAGACGCCTTGTTTAGGAGATATATCCGTTTTAGTATTTTTATTTTTTTTTCTGGTGCATAATTTGACCCCGCAGACGCCTAGTTTAGGAGATTTAGTCATTTTGGTATTTTAAATTTTTTTTCTAGTGCATAAAATGACCCCCGCAGACGACTAGTTTAGGTGACAAAGCCATTTTAGTATTTACAATTTTTTTTTCTGGTGCATAAAATGTCCCCCGCAGACGCCTAGTTTTGGAGATATAGCCATTCTTGAGTTTTGCATTTTTTTTTTCTGGTGCATAAAATGACCCCTGCAGACGCCTAGTTTATCAGATATACCCATTTTTGTGTTTTGAATTTTTTTTTTCTGGTGCATAAAGTGACCCCCGCAGACTCCTAGTATAGGAGATATAACCATTTTAGTATTTTGATTTTTTTTTCTTTTGCATAATTTGCCCCACAGACGCCTAGTTTAGGTGATATAGAGATTTTTGTGTTTTAATTTTTTTTTTTTGGTGCATAAAATGACCCCCGCAGACGCCTAATTTAGGTGACAAAGCCATTTTAGTATTTAAAATTTTTTTTTCTGGTGCATAAAATGTCCCCCGCAGACGCCTAGTTTAGGAGATATAGGCATTTTTGTGTTTTGAATATTTTTTTTTCTGGTGCATAAAATAACCCCCGCAGACGCCTAGTTTAGAAGATATAGCCATTTTTGTGTTTTGAATTTTTTTTTTCTGGTGCATAAAATGACCCTCGCAGACGCCTAGTTTAGGAGATATAGCCATTTTAGTATTTTAATTTTTTTTTTCTGGTGCATAAAATGTCCCCCGCAGACCCCTAGTTTTGGAGATATAGAGATTTTTGTGTTTTCATTTTGTTTTCTGTTGCATAAAATGACCCTCGCAGACGCCTCGTTTAGGAGATATAGAGGTTTTTGTGTTTTCATTTTTTTTTCTGGTGCATAAAATGAACCCCGCTGACGCCTAATTTAGGTGACAAAGCCATTTTAGCATTTAAAATTTTTTTTTCTGGTGTATAAAATGACCCCCGCAGACGCCTAGTTTAGGAGATATAGCCATTTTTGTGTTTTGAATTTTTTTTTTCTGGTGCATAAAATGACCCTCGCAGACGCCTAGTTTAGGAGATATAGCCATTTTAGTATTTTAATTTTTTTTTTCTGGTGCATAAAATGTCCCCCGCAGACGCCTAGTTTTGGAGATATAGAGATTTTTGTGTTTTCATTTTTTTTCTGGTGCATAAAATGACCCCCGCAGACGCCTAGTTTAGGAGATAGTGTTTTGAAGTTTTTTTTCTGGTGCATAAAATGACTCTCGCAGACGCCTTGTTTAGGAGATATATCCGTTTTAGTATTTTGATTTTTTTTTCTGGTGCATAATTTGACCCCGCAAACGCCTAGTTTAGGAGATTTAGCCATTTTAGTATTTTAATTTTTTTTTCTGGTGCATAAAATGACCCCCGCAGACGCCTAATTTAGGTGATATAGCCATTTTAGTATTTAAAATTTGTTTTTTTCTGGTGCATAAAATGACCCCCGCAGACGC
This sequence comes from Volucella zonaria, assembly GCA_963966105.1. Taxonomy (NCBI): domain Eukaryota; kingdom Metazoa; phylum Arthropoda; class Insecta; order Diptera; family Syrphidae; genus Volucella; species Volucella zonaria. The sequence goes on along the minus strand of CAWYQB010000254.1, from coordinate 7,392,142 downwards.
CTAGTTTTGGAGATATAGAGATTTTTGTGTTTTCATTTTTTTTTCTGGTGCATAAAATGTCCCCCGCAGACGCCTAGTTTTGGAGATATAGAGATTTTTGTGTTTTCGTTTTCTTTTTTGGAGCATAAAATGACCCCCGCAGACGCCTAGTTTAGGAGATAGTGTTTTGAATTTTTTTTTCTGGTGCATAAAATGACTCCAGCAGACGCCTAGTTTAGAAGATATATCCGTTTTAGTATTTTTATTTTTTTTTCTGGTGCATAATTTGACCCCGCAGACGCCTAGTTTAGGAGATTTAGTCATTTTGGTATTTTAAATTTTTTTTTCTAGTGCATAAAATGACCCCCGCAGACGCCTAATTTTGGAGATATAGCCATTTTTGAGTTTTGAATTTTTTTTTTCTGTTGCATAAAATGACCCCCGCAGACGCCTAGTTTAGGTGACAAAGCCATTTTAGTATTTAAAATTTTTTTTTCTGGTGCATAAAATGACCCCCGCGGACGCCTAGTTTAGGAGATATAGCCATTTTAGTATTTTAATTTTTTTTTCTGGTGCATAAAATGTCCCCCGCAGACGCCTAGTTTTGGAGATATAGCCATTTTTGAGTTTTGAATTTTTTTTTTCTGGTGCATAAAATGACCCCTGCAGACGCCTAGTTTATCAGATATAACCATTTTTGTGTTTTGAATTTTTTTTTTCTGGTGCATAAAGTGACCCCCGCAGACGCCTAGTTTAGGTGACAAAGCCATTTTAGTATTTAAAATTTTTTTTTCTGGTGCATAAAATGACCCCCGCGGACGCCTAGTTTAGGAGATATAGCCATTTTAGTATTTTAATTTTTTTTTCTGGTGCATAAAATGTCCCCCGCAGACGCCTAGTTTTGGAGATATAGAGATTTTTGTGTTTTCATTTTTTTTTTTGGAGCATAAAATGACCCCCTCAGACGCCTAGTTTAGGAGATAGTGTTTTGAATTTTTTTTTCTGGTGCATAAAATGACTCCCGCAGACGCCTAGTTTAGGAGATATATCCGTTTTAGTATTTTTATTTTTTTTTCTGGTGCATAATTTGACCCTGCAGACGCCTAGTTTAGCAGATTTAGTCATTTTGGTATTTAAAATTTTTTTTTCTAGTGCATAAAATGACCCCCGCAGACGCCTAGTTTAGGTGACAAAGCCATTTTAGTATTTACAATTTTTTTTTCTGGTGCATAAAATGTCCCCCGCAGACGCCTAGTTTTGGAGATATAGCCATTTTTGAGTTTTGAATTTTTTTTTTCTGGTGCATAAAATGACCCCTGCAGACGCCTAGTTTATCAGATATAACCATTTTTGTGTTTTGAATTTTTTTTTTCTGGTGCATAAAGTGACCCCCGCAGACGCCTTGTTTAGGAGATTTAACCATTTTAGTATTTTGATTTTTTTTTCTTTTGCATAATTTGCCCCACAGACGCCTAGTTTAGGTGATATAGCCATTTTAGTATTTTAATTTTTTTTTCTGGTGCATAAAATGTCCCCCGCAGACGCCTAGTTTTGGAGATATAGCCATTTTTGAGTTTTGAATTTTTTTTTTCTGGTGCATAAAATGACCCCTGCAGACGCCTAGTTTATCAGATATAACCATTTTTGTGTTTTGAATTTTTTTTTTCTGGTGCATAAAGTGACCCCCGCAGACGCCTAGTTTAGGAGATTTAACCATTTTAGTATTTTGATTTTTTTTTCTTTTGCATAATTTTAGTATTTTAATTTTTTTTTCTGGTGCATAAAATGACCCCCGCAGACGCCTAATTTAGGTGATATAGCCATTTTAGTATTTAAAATTTGTTTTTTTCTGGTGCATAAAATGACCCCCGCAGACGCCTAGTTTTGGAGATATAGAGATTTTTGTGTTTTCATTTTTTTTTTTGATGCATAAAATGACCCCCGCAGACGCCTAATTTAGGTGACAAAGCCATTTTAGTATTTAAAATTTTTTTTTCTGGTGCATAAAATGACCCCCGCAGACGCCTAGTTTAGGAGATATAGCCATTTTAGAATTTTAATTTTTTTTTCTGGTGCATAAAATGTCCCCCGCAGACGCCTAGTTTTGGAGATATAGAGATTTTTGTTTTTTTCATTTTTTTTTTGGAGCATAAAATGACCCCCGCAGACGCCTAGTTTAGGAGATAGTGTTTTGAATTTTTTTTTCTGGTGCATAAAATGACTCCCGCAGACGCCTAGTTTAGGAGATATATCCGTTTTAGTATTTTTATTTCTTTTTCTGGTGCATAATTTGACCCCGCAGACGCCTAGTTTAGCAGATCTAGTCATTTTGGTATTTTAAATTTTTTTTTCTAGTGCATAAAATGACCCCCGCAGACGCCTAGTTTAGGTGACAAAGCCATCTTAGTATTTACAATTTTTTTTCTGGTGCATAAAATGTCCCCCGCAGACGCCTAGTTTAGGAGATATAGCCATTTTTGTGTTTTGAATTTTTTTTTCTGGTGCATAAAATGACCCTCGCAGACGCCTAGTTTAGGAGATATAGCCATTTTAGTATTTTAATTTTTTTTTTCTGGTGCATAAAATGTCCCCCGCAGACGCCTAGTTTTGCAGATATAGAGATTTTTGTGTTTAAATTTTGTTTTCTGTTGCATAAAATGACCCTCGCAGACGCCTCGTTTAGGAGATATAGAGGTTTTTGTGTTTTCATTTTTTTTTCTGGTGCATAAAATGAACCCCGCAGACGCCTAATTTAGGTGACAAAGCCATTTTTGTGTTTTGAATTTTTTTTTCTGGTGCATAAAATGACCCTCGCAGACGCCTAGTTTAGGAGATATAGCCATTTTAGTATTTTAATTTTTTTTTTCTGGTGCATAAAATGTCCCCCGCAGACGCCTAGTTTTGGAGATATAGAGATTTTTGTGTTTTCATTTTTTTTTCTGGTGCATAAAATGACCCCCGCAGACGCCTAGTTTAGGAGATAGTGTTTTGAAGTTTTTTTTCTGGTGCATAAAATGACTCTCGCAGACGCCTAGTTTAGGAGATATATCCGTTTTAGTATTTTGATTTTTTTTTCTGGTGCATAATTTGACCCCGCAAACGCCTAGTTTAGGAGAATTAGTCATTTTGGTATTTTGAATTTTTTTTTCTAGTGCATAAAAAGACCCCCGCAGACGCCTAGTTTAGGAGATATAGCCATTTTTGGGTTTTGAATTTTTTTTTCTGGTGCATAAAATGACTCTCGCAGACGCCTAGTTTAGGAGATATATCCGTTTTAGTATTTTGTTTTTTTTTTCTTGTGCATAATTTGACCCAGCAGACGCCTAGTTTAGGAGATTTAGTCATTTTGGTATTTTGAATTTTTTTTTCTAGTGCATAAAATGACCCCCGCAGACGCCTAGTTTAGGAGATATAGCCATTTTTCGTTTTGAATTTTTTTTTCTGGTGCATAAAATGTCCCCCGCAGACGCCTAGTTTTGGAGATATAGAGATTTTTTTTTTCATTTTTTTTCTGGTGCATAAAATGACCCCCGCAGAGATTTTTTTTTTCATTTTTTTTCTGGTGCATAAAATGACCCCCGCAGACGCATAGTTTAGGAAATACAGCCATTTTTGTGTTTTGAATTTTTTTTTTTCTGGTGCATAAAATAACCCCCGCAGACGCTTAATTTAGAAGATATAGCCATTTTTGTGTTTTGAATTTTTTTTTTCTGGTGCATAAAATGACCCTCGCAGACGCCTAGTTTAGGAGATATAGCCATTTTAGTATTTTAATTTTTTTTTCTGGTGCATAAAATGTCCCCCGCAGACGCCTAGTTTTGGAGATATAGAAATTTTTGTGTTTTCATTTTTTTTTCTGGTGCATAATTTAACCCCGCAAACGCCTAGTTTAGGAGATTTAGTCATTTTGGTATTTTGAATTTTTTTTTCTAGTGCATAAAAAGACCCCCGCAGACGCCTAGTTTAGGAGATATAGCCATTTTTGGGTTTTGAATTTTTTTTTTCTGGTGCATAAAATGACTCTCGCAGACGCCTAGTTTAGGAGATATATCCGTTTTAGTATTTTGATTTTTTTTTTCTGGTGCATAATTTGACCCAGCAGACGCCTAGTTTAGGAGATTTAGTCATTTTGGTATTTTGAATTTTTTTTTCTAGTGCATTAAATGACCCCCGCAGACGCCTAGTTTAGGAGATATAGCCATTTTTCGTTTTGAATTTTTTTTTTCTGGTGCATAAAATGACCCCCGCAGACGCCTAGTTTAGGAGATATAACCATTTTAGTATTTTGATTTTTTTTTCTTTTGCATGATTTGAACCGCAGACCCCTAGTTTATGTGATATAGAGATTTTTGTGTTTTCATTTTTTTTCTGGTGCATAAAATGACCCTCGCAGACTCCTAGCTTAGGAGATATAGCCATTTTAGTTTTTTGATTTTTACGTGCATAATTTGACCGCCGCAGACGCCTAGTTTAGGAGATACAGTCAATTTTTAGGTTTTTTGAATTTTTTTTTTCTGGTGCATAAAATGACCCTCGCAGACGCCTAGTTTAGGAGATATAGCCATTTTAGTATTTTAATTTTTATTTTCTGGTGCATAAAATGTCCCCCGCAGACGCCTAGTTTTGGAGATATAGAGATTTTTGTGTTTTAATTTTTTTTTCTGGTGCATAAAATGACACTCGCTGACGCCTAGTTTAGGAGATATAACCATTTTAGTATTTTGATTTTTTTTTCTTTTGCATAATTTGCCCCGCAGACGCCTTGTTTAGGTGATATAGAGATTTTTGTGTTTTCATTTTTTTTTTTCTGGTGCATAAAATGACCCCCGCAGACGCCTTATTTAGGTGGCAAAGCCATTTTAGTATTTAAAATTTTTTTTTCTGGTGCATAAAATGTCCCCCGCAGACGCCTAGTTTAGGAGATATAGCCATTTTTGTGTTTTGAATTTTTTTTTTCTGGTGCACAAAATAACCCCCGCAGACGCCTAGTTTAGAAGATATAGCCATTTTTGTGTTTTGAATTTTTTTTTCTGGTGCATAAAATGACCCTCGCAGACGCCTAGTTTAGGAGATATAGCCATTTTTGTGTTTTGAATTTTTTTTTTCTGGTGCATAAAATGACCCTCGCAGACGCCTAGTTTAGGAGATATAGCCATTTTAGTATTTTAATTTTTTTTTTCTGGTGCATAAAATGTCCCCCGCAGACGCCTAGTTTTGGAGATATAGAGATTTTTGTGTTTTCATTTTTTTTTCTGGTGCATAAAATGACCCCCGCAGACGCCTAGTTTAGGAGATAGTGTTTTGAAGTTTTTTTTCTGGTGCATAAAATGACTCTCGCAGACGCCTAGCTTAGGAGATATATCCGTTTTGAATTTTTTTTTCTGGTGCATAAAATGACTCCAGCAGACGCCTAGTTTAGGAGATATATCCGTTTTAGTATTTTTATTTTTTTTTCTGGTGCATAATTTGACCCCGCAGACGCCTAGTTTAGGAGATTTAGTCATTTTGGTATTTTAAATTTTTTTTTCTAGTGCATAAAATGACCCCCGCAGACGCCTAGTTTAGGTGACAAAGCCATTTTAGTATTTACAATTTTTTTTTCTGGTGCATAAAATGTCCCCCGCAGACGCCTAATTTTGGAGATATAGCCATTTTGAGTTTTGAATTTTTTTTTTCTGTTGCATAAAATGACCCCCGCAGACGCCTAGTGTAGGAGAATAACCATTTTAGTATTTTGATTTTTTTTTCTGGTGCATAATTTGACCCCGCAAACGCCTAGTTTAGGAGATATAGCCATTTTAGTATTTAAATTTTTTTTTCTGGTGCATAAAATGTCCCCCGCAGACGCCTAGTTTTGGAGATATGGAGATTTTTGTGTTTTCATTTTTTTTTTTGGAGCATAAAATGACCCCCGCAGACGCCTAGTTTAGGAGATAGTGTTTTGAATTTTTTTTTCTGGTGCATAAAATGACTCCCGCTGACGCCTAGTTTAGAAGATATATCCGTTTTAGTATTTTTATTTTTTTTTCTGGTGCATAATTTGACCCCGCAGACGCCTAGTTTAGCAGATTTAGTCATTTTGGTATTTTAAATTTTTTTTTCTAGTGCATAAAATGACCCCCGCAGACGCCTAGTTTAGGTGACAAAGCCATTTTAGTATTTACAATTTTTTTTTCTGGTGCATAAAATGTCCCCCGCAGACGTCTAGTTTAGGAAATATAGCCATTTTTGTATTTTGATTTTTTTTTCTTTTGCATAATTTGCCCCTCAGACGCCTTGTTTAGGTGATATAGAGATTTTTGTGTTTTAATTTTTTTTTTTCTGGTGCATAAAATGACCCCCGCAGACGCCTAATTTAGGTGGCAAAGCCATTTTAGTATTTAAAATTTTTTTTTCTGGTGCATAAAATGTCCCCCGCAGACGCCTAGTTTAGGAGATATAGCCATTTTTGTGTTTTGAATTTTTTTTTTCTGGTGCATAAAATGACCCTCGCAGACGCCTAGTTTAGGAGATATAGCCATTTTAGTATTTTAATTTTTTTTTTCTGTTGCATAAAATGTCCCCCGCAGACGCCTAGTTGTGGAGATATAGAGATTTTTGTGTTTTCATTTTTTTTTCTGGTGCATAAAATGACCCCCGCAGACGTCTAGTTTAGGAGATAGTGTTTTGAAGTTTTTTTTCTGGTGCATAAAATGACTCTCGCAGACGCCTAGTTTAGGAGATATATCCGTTTTAGTATTTTGATTTTTTTTTCTGGTGCATAATTTGACCCCGCAAACGCCTAGTTTAGGAGATATAGCCATTTTAGTATTTTAATTTTTTTTTCTGGTGCATAAAATGTCCCCCGCAGACGCCTAGTTTTGGAGATATGGAGATTTTTGTGTTTTCATTTTTTTTTTGGAGCATAAAATGACCCCCGCAGACGCCTAGTTTAGGAGATAGTGTTTTGAATTTTTTTTTCTGGTGCATAAAATGACTCCCGCAGACGCCTAGTTTAGGAGATATATCCGTTTTAGTATTTTTATTTTTTTTTTCTGGTGCATAATTTGACCCCCGCAGACGCCTAGTTTAGGAGATATAACCATTTTAGTATTTTGATTTTTTTTTCTTTTGCATAATTTGCCCCGCAGACCCCTAGTTTAGGTGATATAGAGATTTTTGTGTTTTCAGTTTTTTTCTGGTGCATAAAATGACCCTCGCAGACTCCTAGCTTAGGAGATATAGCCATTTTAGTATTTTGATTTTTACGTGCATAATTTGACCGCCGCAGATGCCTAGTTTAGGAGATACAGTCAATTTTTAGGTTTTTTGAATTTTTTTTTTCTGGTGCATAAAATGACCCTCGCAGACGCCTAGTTCTGGAGATATAATCATTTTAGTATTTTGATTTTTTTTTTCTGGTGCATAAAATGTCCCCCGCAGACGCCTAGTTTTGGAGATATAGAGATTTTTGTGTTTTCATTTTTTTTCTGGTGCATAAAATGACCCCCGCAGACGCATAGTTTAGGAGATATAGCCATTTTTGTGTTTTGAATTTATTTTTTTTCTGGTGCATAAAATAACCCCCGCAGACGCTTAATTTAGAAGATATAGCCATTTTTGTGTTTTGAATTTTTTTTTTCTGGTGCATAAAATGACCCCCGCAGACGCCTAGTTTAGGAGATATAGCCATTTTTCGTTTTGAATTTTTTTTTTCTGGTGCATAAAATGACCCCCGCAGACGCCTAGTTTAGGAGGTATAACCATTTTAGTATTTTGATTTTTTTTTCTTTTGCATAATTTGAACCGCAGACCCCTAGTTTAGGTGATATAGAGATTTTTGTGTTTTCATTTTTTTTCTGGTGCATAAAATGACCCTCGCGGACTCCTAGCTTAGGAGATATAGCCATTTTAGTTTTTTGATTTTTACGTGCATAATTTGACCGCCGCAGACGCCTAGTTTAGGAGAGACAGTCAATTTTTAGGTTTTTTGAATTTTTTTTTTCTGGTGCATAAAATGACCCTCGCAGACGCCTAGTTTAGGAGATATAGCCATTTTAGTATTTTAATTTTTATTTTCTGGTGCATAAAATGTCCCCCGCAGACGCCTAGTTTTGGAGATATAGAGATTTTTGTGTTTTAATTTTTTTTTCTGGTGCATAAAATGACACTCGCAGACGCCTAGTTTAGGAGATATATCCGTTTTAGTATTTTGATTTTTTTTTCTGGTGCATAATTTGACCCCGCAAACGCTTAGTTTAGGAGATTTAGTCATTTTGGTATTTTGAGTTTTTTTTTTCTAGTGCATAAAATGACCCCCGCAGACGCCTAGTTTAGGAGATATAGCCATTTTTGGGTTTTGAATTTTTTTTTTCTGGTGCATAAAATGACAACCGCAGACGCCTAGTTTATCAGATATAGCCATTTTTGTGTTTTGAATTTTTTTTTCTGGTGCATAAAATGACCCCCGCAGACGCCTAGTTTAGGAGATATAACCATTTTAGTATTTTGATTTTTTTTTCTTTTGCATAAAATGACCCTCGCAGACGCCTCGTTTAGGAGATATAGAGATTTTTGTGTTTTCATTTTTTTTTTCTGGTGCATAAAATGACCCCCGCAGACGCCTAGTTTAGGAGATATAGCCATTTTTGGGTTTTGAATTTTTTTTTCTGGTGCATAAAATGACTCCCGCAGACGCCTAGTTTAGGAGATATATCCGTTTTAGTATTTTTATTTTTTTTTCTGGTGCATAATTTGACCCCCGCAGACGCCTAGTTTAGGAGATATAACCATTTTAGTATTTTGATTTTTTTTTCTTTTGCATAATTTGCCCCGCAGACCCCTAGTTTAGGTGATATAGAGATTTTTGTGTTTTCAGTTTTTTTCTGGTGCATAAAATGACCCTCGCAGACTCCTAGCTTAGGAGATATAGCCATTTTAGTATTTTGATTTTTACGTGCATAATTTGACCGCCGCAGATGCCTAGTTTAGGAGATACAGTCAATTTTTAGGTTTTTTGAATTTTTTTTTTCTGGTGCATAAAATGACCCCCGCAGACGCCTAGTTTAGGAGATATAACCATTTTAGTATTTTGATTTTTTTTTCTTTTGCATAAAATGACCCTCGCAGACGCCTCGTTTAGGAGATATAGAGATTTTTGTGTTTTCATTTTTTTTTTCTGGTGCATAAAATGACCCCCGCAGACGCCTAGTTTAGGAGATATAGCCATTTTTGGGTTTTGAATTTTTTTTTTCTGGTGCATAAAATGACCCCTGCAGACGCCTAGTTTATCAGATATAGCCATTTTTGTGTTTTGAATTTTTTTTTCTGGTGCATAAAATGACCCCCGCAGACGCCTAGTTTAGGAGATATAACCATTTTAGTATTTTGATTTTTTTTTTTCTTTTGCATAATTTGCCCCGCAGACGCCTAGTTTAGGTGATATAGAGATTTTTGTGTTTTAATTTTTTTTTCTGGTGCATAAAATGCCCCCCGCAGACGCCTAATTTAGGTGACAAAGCCATTTTAGTATTTAAATTTTTTTTTTCTGGTGCATAAAATTTCCCCCGCAGACGCCTAGTTTTGGAGATATAGCCATTTTTGAGTTTTGAATTTTTTTTTCTGTTGCATAAAATGACCCTCGCAGACGCCTCGTTTAGGAGATATGGAGATTTTTGTGTTTTAATTTTTTTTTTTGGTGCATAAAAAGTCCTCCGCAGACGCCTAGTTTAGGAGATATAGCAATTTTTGGGTTTTGAATTTTTTTTTTCTGGTGCATAAAATGACCCCTGCAGACGCCTAGTTTATCAGATATAGCCATTTTTGTGTTTTGAATTTTTTTTTTCTGGTGCATAAAATGACCCCCGCAGACGCCTAGTTTAGGAGATATAACCATTTTAGTATTTTGATTTTTTTTTATTTTGCATAATTTGCCCCGCAGACGCCTAGTTTAGGTGATATAGAGATTTTTGTGTTTTCATTTTTTTTTCTGGTGCATAAAATGACACTCGCAGACGCCTAGTTTAGGAGATATATCCGTTTTAGTATTTTGATTTTTTTTTCTGGTGCATAATTTGACCCCGCAGACGCCTAGTTTAGGAGATTTAGTCATTTTGGTATTTTGAATTTTTTTTTCTAGTGTATAAAATGACCCCCGCAGACGCGTAGTTTAGGAGATATAGCCATTTTTGGGTTTTGAATTTTTTTTTCTGGTGCGTAAAATGACCCCTGCTGACGCCTAGTTTATCAGATATAGCCATTTTTGTGTTTTGAATTTTTTTTTCTGGTGCATAAAATAACCCCCGCAGACGCCTACTTTAGAAGATATAGCCATTTTTGTGTTTTGAATTTTTTTTTTCTGGTGCATAAAATGACCCTCGCAGACGCCTAGTTTAGGAGATATATCCGTTTTAGTATTTTGATTTTTTTTTTCTGGTGCATAATTTGACCCCGCAGACGCCTAGTTAAGGGATTTAGTCATTTTGGTATTTTGAATTTTTTTTTCTAGTGCATAAAATGACCCCCGCAGACGCCTAGTTTAGGAGATATAGCCATTTTTCGTTTTGAAGTTTTTTTTTTTCTGGTGCTTAAAATGACCCCCGCAGACGCCTAGTTTAGGAGATATAACCATTTTAGTATTTTGATTTTTTTTTCTTTTGCATAATTTGCCCCGCAGAGGCCTAGTTTAGGAGATAGAGAGAGATTTGTGTTTTCATTTTTTTTCTGGTGCATAAAATGATCCCCGCAGACGCATAGTTTAGGAGATAAAGCCATTTTTGTGTTTTGAATTTTTTTTTTTTCTGGTGCATAAAATAACCCCCGTAGACGCCTAATTTAGAAGATATAGCCATTTTTGTGTTTTGAATTTTTTTTTTTCTGGTGCATAAAATGACCCCCGCAGACGCCTAGTTTTGGAGATATAGAGATTTTTGTGTTTTCATTTTTTTTTTCTGGTGCATAAAATGACCCCCGCAGACGCCTAGTTTAGGAGATAGTGTTTTGAATTTTTTTTTCTGGTGCATAAAATGACCCCCGCAGACGCCTAGTTTAGGAGATATAACCATTTTAGTATTTTGAATTCTTTTTCTTTTGCATAATTTGCCCCGCAGACGCCTAGTTTAGGTGATATAGAGATTTTTGTGTTTTAATTTTTTTTTTCTGGTGCATAAAATGACCCCCGCTGAAGCCTAATTTAGGTGACAAAGAAATTTTAGTATTTAAAATTTTTTTTTTCTGGTGCATAAAATGTCCCCCGCAGACGCCTAGTTTTGGAGATATAGCCATTTTTGAGTTTTGAATTTTTTTTTCTGTTGCATAAAATGACCCTCGCAGACGCCTCGTTTAGGAGATATAGAGATTTTTGTGTTTTCATTTTTTTTTCTGGTGCATAAAATGACACTCGCAGACGCCTAGTTTAGGAGATATATCCGTTTTAGTATTTTGATTTTTTTTTTCTGGTGCATAATTTGACCCCGCAGACGCCTAGTTTAGGAGATTTAGTCATTTTGGTATTTTGAATTTTTTTTTCTAGTGCATAAAATGACCCCCGCAGACGCCTAGTTTAGGAGATATAGCCATTTTTGGGTTTTGCATTTTTTTTTTCTGGTGCATAAAATGTCCCCCGCAGACGCCTAGTTTTGGAGATATAGCCATTTTTGAGTTTTGAATTTTTTTTTCTGTTGCATAAAATGACCCTCGCATACGCCTCGTTTAGGAGATAAAGAGATTTTTGTGTTTTCATTTTTTTTTGCTGGTGCATAAAATGACCCCCGCAGACACCTAATTTAGGTGATATAGATATTTAAGTATTTAAAATTTGTTTGTTTCTGGTACATAAAATGACCCCCGCAGACGCCTAGTTTAGGAGATATAGCCGTTTTTGGGTTTTGAATTTTTTTTTTCTGGTGCATAAAATGAACCCCGCAGATGCCTAATTTAGGTGACAAAGCCATTTTAGTATTTAAAATTTTTTTTTCTGGTGCATAAAATGACCCCAGCAGACGCCTAGTTTAGTAGATATAACCATTTTAGTATTTTGATTTTTTTTTCTTTTGCATAATTTGCCCCGCAGACGACTAGTTTAGGTGATATAGAGATTTTTGTGTTTTCATTTTTTTTCTGGTGCATAAAATGACCCTCGCAGACTCCTAGCTTAGGAGATATAGCCATTTTAGTATTTTGATTTTTACGTGCATAATTTGACCGCCGCAGACGCCTAGTTTAGGAGATAAAGTCAATTTTTAGGTTTTTTGAATTTTTTTTTTATGGTGCATAAAAGGACCCACGCAGACGCCTAGTTTAGAAGATACAGTCAATTTTTAGGTTTTTTGAATTTTTTTTTTCTGCTGCATAAAATGACCAATGCAGACGCCTAGTTTAGGAGATATAGCCATTTTAGTATTTTGAATTTTTTTTTCTGGTGCATAAAATGACCCTCGCAGACTCCTAGTTTAGGAGATATAGCCATTTTAGTATTTTGATTTTTTCTTTCGGTGCATAAAATGTCCCCCGCAGACGCCTAGTTTAGGAGATATAGCCATTTAAGTGTTTGGATTTTTTTTCTGGGCAAATGACCGCCGCAGGCACCTAATTTAGGTGATATAGCCATTTTAGTATTTATAAATTTTTTTTTCTAGTGAATGAAATGACCCCCGCAGACGACTTGTTTAGGAGATAAAGCCATTTTTGTGTTTTGAATTTTTTTTTTCTGGTGCATAAAATGACCCCCGCAGACACCTAATTTAGGTGATATAGCCATTTTAGTATTTAAAATTTGTTTTTTTCTGGTGCATAAAATGACCCCCGCAGACGCCTAGTGTAGGAGATATAGCCATTTTTGTGTTTGAATTTTTTTTTTCTGGTGCATAAAATAACCCCCGCAGACGCCTAGTTTAGAAGATATAGCCATTTTTGTGTTTTGAATTTTTTTTTTCTGGTGCATAAAATGACCCCCGCTGACGCCTAGCTTAGGAGATATCACCATTTTGGTATTTAGAATTTTTTTTTCTGGTGCATAAAATGACCCCCGCAGATGCCTAGGTTAGGAGATATAGACATTTCAGTAATTTGAATTTTTTTTTTTTGGTGCATAAAATGACCCCCGCAGACGCCTAGTTTTGGAGATATAGACATTTTGGTGTTTTGAATTTTTTTTTCTGGTGCATAAAATGACCCCCGCAGACGCCTAGTTTAGGAGATATAGCCGTTTTTGGGTTTTGAATTTTTTTTTTCTGGTGCATAAAATGAACCCCGCAGATGCCTAATTTAGGTGACAAAGCCATTTTAGTATTTAAAATTTTTTTTTCTGGTGCATAAAATGACCCCAGCAGACGCCTAGTTTAGTAGATATAGCCATTTTTGGGTTTTGCATTTTTTTTTTCTGGTGCATAAAATGTCCCCCGCAGACGCCTAGTTTTGGAGATATAGCCATTTTTGAGTTTTGAATTTTTTTTTCTGTTGCATAAAATGACCCTCGCATACGCCTCGTTTAGGAGATATAGAGATTTTTGTGTTTTCATTTTTTTTTGCTGGTGCATAAAATGACCCCCGCAGACACCTAATTTAGGTGATATAGATATTTAAGTATTTAAAATTTGTTTGTTTCTGGTACATAAAATGACCCCCGCAGACGCCTAGTTTAGGAGATATAGCCGTTTTTGGGTTTTGAATTTTTTTTTTCTGGTGCATAAAATGAACCCCGCAGATGCCTAATTTAGGTGACAAAGCCATTTTAGTATTTAAAATTTTTTTTTCTGGTGCATAAAATGACCCCAGCAGACGCCTAGTTTAGTAGATATAACCATTTTAGTATTTTGATTTTTTTTTCTTTTGCATAATTTGCCCCGCAGACGCCTAGTTTAGGTGATATAGAGATTTTTGTGTTTTCATTTTTTTTCTGGTGCATAAAATGACCCTCGCAGACTCCTAGCTTAGGAGATATAGCCATTTTAGTATTTTGATTTTTACGTGCATAATTTGACCGCCGCAGACGCCTAGTTTAGGAGATAAAGTCAATTTTTAGGTTTTTTGAATTTTTTTTTTATGGTGCATAAAAGGACCCACGCAGACGCCTAGTTTAGAAGATACAGTCAATTTTTAGGTTTTTTGAATTTTTTTTTTCTGCTGCATAAAATGACCAATGCAGACGCCTAGTTTAGGAGATATAGCCATTTTAGTATTTTGAATTTTTTTTTCTGGTGCATAAAATGACCCTCGCAGACTCCTAGTTTAGGAGATATAGCCATTTTAGTATTTTGATTTTTTCTTTCGGTGCATAAAATGTCCCCCGCAGACGCCTAGTTTAGGAGATATAGCCATTTAAGTGTTTGGATTTTTTTTCTGGGCAAATGACCGCCGCAGGCACCTAATTTAGGTGATATAGCCATTTTAGTATTTATAAATTTTTTTTTCTAGTGAATGAAATGACCCCCGCAGACGACTTGTTTAGGAGATAAAGCCATTTTTGTGTTTTGAATTTTTTTTTTCTGGTGCATAAAATGACCCCCGCAGACACCTAATTTAGGTGATATAGCCATTTTAGTATTTAAAATTTGTTTTTTTCTGGTGCATAAAATGACCCCCGCAGACGCCTAGTGTAGGAGATATAGCCATTTTTGTGTTTGAATTTTTTTTTTCTGGTGCATAAAATAATCCCCGCAGACGCCTAGTTTAGAAGATATAGCCATTTTTGTGTTTTGAATTTTTTTTTTCTGGTGCATAAAATGACCCCCGCTGACGCCTAGCTTAGGAGATATCACCATTTTGGTATTTAGAATTTTTTTTTCTGGTGCATAAAATGACCCCCGCAGATGCCTAGGTTAGGAGATATAGACATTTCAGTAATTTGAATTTTTTTTTTTTGGTGCATAAAATGACCCCCGCAGACGCCTAGTTTTGGAGATATAGACATTTTGGTGTTTTGAATTTTTTTTTCTGGTGCATAAAATGACCCCCGCAGACGCCTAGTTTAGGTGATATCTCCATTTTGGTATTTAGAATTTTTTTTTCCGGTTCATAAAATGACCCCCCGCAGACGCCTAGTTTAGGAGATATAGCGATATTAGTACTTTGATTTTTTTTTCTGTTGCATAAAATAACCCCCGCAGACGCCTAGCTTAGGAGATATCGCAATTTTGGTATTTAGAATTTTTTTTTTCTGGTGCATAAAATGACCCCCGCAGATGCCCAGGTTAGGAGATATAGACATTTTAGTAATTTGAAATTTTTTTCTGGTCCATAAAATGACCCCCGCAGACGCCTAGTTTAGGAGATATAGCCATTTTGGTGTTTTGAATTTTTTTTTCTGGTGCATAAAATGACCCTCGCTGACGCCTAGCTTAGGAGATATCACCATTTTGGTATTTAGAATTTTTTTTTCTGGTGCATAAAATGACCCCCGCAGATGCCTAGGTTAGGAGATATAGACATTTCAGTAATTTGAATTTTTTTTTTTTGGTGCATAAAATGACCCCCGCAGACGCCTAGTTTAGGAGATATAGCCATTTTGGTGTTTTGAATTTTTTTTTCTGGTGCATAAAATGACCCCAGCAGACGCCTAGTTTAGGTGATATCGCCATTTTGGTATTTAGAATTTTTTTTTCCGGTCCATAAAATGACTCCCGCAGACGCCTAGTTTAGGAGATATAGCCATTTTGGTGTTTTGAATTTTTTTTTCTGGTGCATAAAATGACCCCCGCTGACGCCTAGCTTAAGAGATATCACCATTTTGGTATTTAGAATTTTTTTTTCTGGTGCATAAAATGACCCCCGCAGATGCCTAGGTTAGGAGATATAGACATTTCAGTAATGTGAATTTTTTTTTTTTGGTGCATAAAATGACCCCCGCAGACGCCTAGTTTAGGAGATATAGCCATTTTGGTGTTTTGAATTTTTTTTTCTGGTGCATAAAATGACCCCCGCAGACGCCTAGTTTAGGTGATATCGCCATTTTGGTATTTAGAATTTTTTTTTCCGGTTCATAAAATGACCCCCGCTGACGCCTAGCTTAGGAGATATCGCCATTTTGGTATTTAGATTTTTTTTTTTCTGGTGCATAAAATGACCCCCGCAGATGCCCAGGCTAGGAGATATAGACATTTCAGTAATTTGAATTTTTTTTTTTGGTGCATAAAATGTCCCCCGCAGACGCCTAGTTTTGGAGATATAGAGATTTTAGTGTTTTCATTTTTTTTTCTGGTGCATAAGATGACCCCCGCAGACGCATAGTTTAGGAGATATAGCCATTTTTGTGTTTTCAAGTTTTTTTTCTGGTGCACAAAATGACCCTCGCAGACTCCTAGTTTAGGAGATATAGCCATTTTAGTATTTTGATTTTTTCTTTCGGTGCATAAAATGTCCCCCGCAGACGCCTAGTTTAGGAGATATAGCCATTTAAGTGTTTTGATTTTTTTTCTGGGGCAAATGACCGCCGCAGACGCCTATTTTAGGTGATATAGCCATTTTAGTATTTATAAATTTTTTTTTCTGGTGCATAAAATGACCCCCGCAGACGCATAGTTTAGAAGATATAGCCATTTTAGTATTTTGGTTTTTTTCTCTTTTGCATAATTTGACCCCGCAGACGCCTAGTTTAGGTGATATAGAGTTTTGTGTGTTTTAATTTTTTTTTCTGGTGCATAAAATGTCCCCCGCAGACGCATAGTTTAGGAGATATAGCCATTTTTGTGTTTTCAATTTTTTTTTCTGGTGCACAAAATGACCCTCACAGACTCCTAGTTTAGGAGATATAGCCATTTTAGTATTTTGATTTTTTCTTTCGGTGCATAAAATGTCCCCCGCAGACGCCTAGTTTAGGAGATATAGCCATTTAAGTGTTTTGATTTTTTTTCTGGGGCAAATGACCGCCGCAGACGCCTATTTTAGGTGATATAGCCATTTTAGTATTTATTAATTTTTTTTTCTGGTGCATAAAATGACCCCCGCAGACGCATAGTTTAGAAGATATAGCCATTTTAGTATTTTGGTTTTTTTCTCTTTTGCATAATTTGACCCCGCAGACGCCTAGTTTAGGTGATATAGAGTTTTGTGTGTTTTCGTTTTTTTTTTCTGGTGCATAAAATGACAGCCGCAGACGCATAGTTTAGGAGATATAGCCATTTTCGTGTTTACAATTTTTTTTTTCTGGTACATAAGATGACCCTCGCAGACTCCTAGCTTAGGAGATATAGCCATTTTAGTATTTTGATTTTTAGGTGCATAATTTGACCGCCGCAGACGCCTAGCTTAGAAGATACAGTCAATTTTTAGGTTTTTTGAATTTTTTTTTTCTGGTGCATAAAATGACCCCAGCAGACGCCTACTTTAGGTGATATAGAGATTTTTGTGTTTTAAATTTTTTTTTCTGGTGCATAAAATGACCCTCGCAGACTCCTAGCTTAGGAGATATAGCCAGTTTAGTATTTTGATTTTTACGCGCATAATTTGACCGCCGCAGACGCCTAGTTTAGGAGATACAGTCAATTTTTAGGTTTTTTGAATTTTTTTTTTCTGGTGCATAGAAGGACCCACGCAGACGCCTAGTTTAGAAGATATAGCCATTTTAGTATTTTGGTTTTTTTTTCTTTTGCATAATTTGACCCCGCAGACGCCTAGTTTAGGAGATATAGAGTTTTTTGTGTTTTCATTTTTTTTTCTGGTGCATAAAATGACAGCCGCAGACGCATAGTTTAGGAGATATAGCCATTTTCGTGTTTACAATTTTTTTTTTCTGGTACATAAGATGACCCTCGCAGACTCCTAGCTTAGGAGATATAGCCATTTTAGTATTTTGATTTTTAGGTGCATAATTTGACCGCCGCAGACGCCTAGCTTAGAAGATACAGTCAATTTTTAGGTTTTTTGAATTTTTTTTTTCTGGTGCATAAAATGACCCCAGCAGACGCCTAGTTTATCAGATATAGCCATTTTAGTATTTTGAATTTTTTTTTCTGGGGCATAAAATGACCCTCGCTGACTCGTAGTTTAGGAGATATAGCCATTTTAGTATTTTGATTTTTTCTTTCGGTGCATAAAATGTCCCCCGCAGACGCCTAGTTTAGGAGATATAGCCATTTTCGTGTTTTCAATTTTTTTTTTCTGGTACATAAGATGACTCTCGCAGACTCCTAGCTTAGGAGATATAGCCATTTTAGTATTTTGATTTTTAGGTGCATAATTTGACCGCCGCAGACGCCTAGCTTAGAAGATATAGTCAATTTTTAGGTTTTTTGAATTTTTTTTTTCTGGTGCATAAAATGACCCCCGCAGACGCCTAGTTTATCAGATATAGCCATTTTAGTATTTTGAATTTTTTTTTCTGGGGCATAAAATGACCCTCGCTGACTCGTAGTTTAGGAGATATAGCCATTTAAGTGTTTTGATTTTTTTCTGGGGCAAATGACCGCCGCAGACGCCTTATTTAGGTGATATAGTCATTTTAGTATTTATAAATTTTGTTTTCTAGTGCATGAAATGACCCACGCAGACGACTAGTTTAGGAGATATAGCCATTTTTGTGTTTTGAATTTTTTTTTTCTGTTGCATAAAATGACCCTCGCAGACGCCTCGTTTAGGAGATATAGAGATTTTTGTGTTTTCATTTTTTTTTCTGGTGCATAAAATGACCCCCGTAGACGCATAGTTTAGGAGATATAGCCATTTTTGTGTTTTCAATTTTTTTTTTCTGGTGCATAAAATGACCATCGCAGACTCCTAGTTTAGGAGATATAGCCATTTTAGTATTTTGATTTTTAGGTGCATAATTTGACCGTCGCAGACGCCTAGGTTAGGAGATACAGTCAATTTTTAGGATTTTTGAATTTTTTTTTTCTGGTGCATAAAATGACCATCGCAGACTCCTAGTTTAGGAGATATAGCCATTTAAGTGTTTTGATCTTTTTTCTGGGGCAAATGACTGCCGCAGACGCCTAATTTAGGTGATATAGCCATTTTAGTATTTAGAAATTTTTTTTTCTGGTGCATGAAATGACCCCCGCAGACGCCTAGTTTAGGAGATATAGAGATTTTTGTGTTTTTATTTTTTTTTTCTGTTGCATAAATTGACCCTCGCAGACGCCTAGTTTAGGAAATATAGAGATTTTTGTGTTTTCATTTTTTTTCTGGTGCATAAATTGACCTCCGCAGACGCATAGTTTAGGAGATATAGCCATTTTTGTGATTTGAATTTTTTTTTTCTGTTGCATAAAATGACCCCCGCAGACGCCTAGTTTAGGAGATATAGCAATTTTTGTGTTTTGAATTTTTTTTTTCTGGTGCATAAAATAACCCCCGCAGACGGCTAGTTTAGAAGATGTAGCCATTTTTGTGTTTTGAATTTTTTTTTTCTGGTGCATAAAATGACCCTCGCAGACGCCTAGTTTAGGAGATATAGCCATTTTGATTTTTTTTTCTGGTGCATAAAATGACCCTCGCAGACTGCTAGTGTAGGAGATATATCCGTTTTAGTATTTTGATTTTTTTTTCTGGTGCATAATTTGACCCCGCAGACGCCTAGTTTAGGAGATTTAGCCATTTTTGTCTTTTGAATCCTTTTTTTCTGGTGCATAAAATGACCCCCGCAGACGCCTAGTTTAGGAGATATAGCCATTTTAGAATTTTGAATTTTTTTTCTCTGGTGCATAAAATGACCCCCGAAGACGCCTAGTTTAGGAGATATAGCCATTTTAGTATTTTGGATTTTTGGTGCATAAAATTACCCCCGCAAACGCCTAGTGTAGGAGATATAGCAATTTTAGTATTTTGATTTTTTTTTTATTTTGCATAATTTGACCCCGCAGACGCCTAGTTTAGGTGATATAGAGATTTTTGTGTTTTCATTTTTTTTTCTGGTGCATAAAAAGGCCCCCGCTGACGCATAGTTTAGGAGATATAGCCATTTTTGTGTTTTCAAATTTTTTTTTCTGGTGCATAAAATAACCCCCGCAGACGCCTAGTTTAGGAGATATAGCCATTTTAGTATTTTGAATTTTTTTTTGTGGTGCATAAAATGACCCCCGAAGACGACTAGTTTAGGAGATATAGCCATTTTTGTGTTTTCAATTTTTTGTTTCTGGTGCATAAAATGACCCTCGAAGACTCCTAGTTTAGGAGATATAGCCATTTTAGTATTTTGATTTTTTCTTCTGGTGCATAAAATGTCCCCCGCAGACGCCTAGTTTAGGAGAAATAGTCATTTAAGTGTTCTGATTTTTTTTTCTGTGGCAAATGACCGCCGCAGACGTCTAATTTAGGTGATATAGCCATTTTAGTTTTTAAATTTTTTTTTTCTGGTTCATAAAATGACCCCCGCAGACGCCTAGTTTAGGAGGTATAACCATTTTAGTATTTTAATTTTTTCTTCTGGTGCATAAAATGTCCCCCGCAGACGACTAGTTTACGAGATATCGCCATTTTAGTATTTTGGATTTCTTTTTTCGGGTGCATAAAACGACCCCCGCAGTCCACTAGTTTAGGAGATACAGCCATTTTAGTATTTTGAATTTTTTTTTCTGGTGCATAAAATGACCCCCGCAGACGAATAGTTTAGGAGATATAGCCATTTTAGTATTTTGATTTTTTTTTCTTTGCATAATTTGACCTCGCAGACGCCTAGTTTAGGAGATATATCCATTTTAGTGTTTTGAAGTGTTTTCTGGAGCATTTCACTATTTTGCAGTTTTTTTTTTTGGTACATAAAATGACCCACGCAGACGCCTAGTTTAGGAGATATAGCCATTTTTGTGTTTTCAAATTTTTTTTTCTGGTGCTTAAAATAACCCCCGCAGACGCCTAGTTTAGGAGATATAGCCATTTTAGTATTTTGAATTTTTTTTTGTGGTGCATAAAATGACAACCGCAGACGCCTAGTTTAGGCGATATAGACATTTTAGTATTTTGGATTTTTGGTGCATAAAATGACCCCCGCAGACGCCTAGTTTAGGAGGTATAACCATTTTAGTATTTTGATTTTTTCTTCTGGTGCATAAAATGTCCCCTGCAGACGACTAGTTTAGGAGATATAGCCATTTTTGTGTTTTCAATTTTTTGTTTCTGGTGCATAAAATGGCCCTCGCAGACTCCTAGTTTAGGAGATATAGCCATTTTAGTATTTTGATTTTTTCTTCTGGTGCATAAAATGTCCCCCGCAGACGCCTAGTTTAGGAGATATAGCCATTTAAGTGTTTTGATTTTTTTTTCTGTGGCAAATGACCGCCGCAGACGCCTAGTTTAGGAGATATAGCCATTTTTGGGTTTTGAATTTTTTTTTTCTGGTGCATAAAATGACCCCCTCAGACGACTAGTTAAGGAGATATAGCCATTTTAGTATTTTAATTTTTTTTTCTGGGGCATAAAATGATACCCGCTGAGGCCTTGTTTAGGAGATATAGCCATTTTGGTATTTTGGATATTTGGTGCATAAAATGACTCCCGCAGACGCCTAGTTTGGGAGATATAACCATTTTAGTATTTTGATTTTTTTTTCTGGGGCATAAAATGACCCCCGCAGACGCCTAG
Source organism: Volucella zonaria (assembly GCA_963966105.1). Classification (NCBI taxonomy): domain Eukaryota; kingdom Metazoa; phylum Arthropoda; class Insecta; order Diptera; family Syrphidae; genus Volucella; species Volucella zonaria. The sequence continues at coordinate 7,370,674 of CAWYQB010000254.1, read as the reverse complement.
TTTTAGAGATATAGCCATTTAAGTGTTTTGATTTTATTTTCTGGTGCATAAAATGATCCTCGCAGAGGCCTAGTTTTGGAGATATGGCCATTTAAGTGTTTTGATATTTTTTTTCTGGTGCCTAAAATGACCCTCGCAGAGGCCTAGTTTCGGAGATATAGCCATTTTAGTATTTTTTTTTTCTGGTGCATAAAATGACCCTCGCAGACGCCCAGTTTAGGAGATTTAGCCATTTTTGTGTTTTGAATTTTTTTTTTCTGTTGTTTAAATTGACCCCCGCAGACGCCTAGTTTAGGAGATATATCCATTTTCGTATTTTGAATTTTTTTTCCTGGTGCATAAAATGAACCCCGCAGACGCCTTGTTTAGGAGATATAGCCATTTTAGTATTTTGGGTTTTTGGTGCGTAAAATAACCCCCGCAGACGACTAGTTTAGGAGATATAACCATTTTAGTATTTGGATTATTTTTTCTGGGCATAAAATGACACCCGCAGACGCCTAGTCTAGGAGATATAGCCATTTTAGTATTTTGGATTTTTGGTGCATAAAATGACACCGGCAGACGCCTAGCTTAGGAGATATAGCCATTTTAGTATTAAGAATCTTTTTTTTCTTGTGCATAAAATGACCCCCGAAGACGCCTAGTTTAGGAGATATAGCCATTTAAGTGTTTTGATTTTTTTTTCTGGTGCACAAAATGACCATCGCAGAGGCCTAGTTTAGGAGATATAGCCATTTTAGTATTTTAAATTTGTTTTTTCTGGGGCTTAAAATGACCCTCGCAGACGCCCAGTTTAGGAGATTGAGCCATTTTAGAATTTTGAAGTTTTTTTTTTGGGACACAAAATGACAACCGCAGACGCCTAGTTTTGGAGATATAGCCATTTAAGTGATTTGATTTTTTTTGTGGTTTTTAAAATGACCCCCGCAGACCCCTAGTTAAGGAGATATATCCGTTTTAGTATTTTGATTTTTTTTTCTGGTGTATAATTTGACCCCGCAGACGCCTAGTTTAGGAGATTTAGCCATTTTAGAGTTTTAAATTTGTTTTTTCTGGGGCATAAAATGACCTCCGCGGACGCGTAGTTTAGGAGATATATCCATTTAAGTGTTTTGATTTTTTTTCTGTTGCATAAAATGACAATCGCAGACGCCTAGTTTAGGAGATATATCCGTTTTAGTATTTTAATTTTTTTTTCTGGTGCATAATTTGACCCGGCAGACGCCTAGTTTAGGAGATTTAGCTGTTTTAGTATTTTGAATTTGATTTTTCTGGGGCATAAAATGAACCCCGCAGACGCCTTGTTTAGGAGATATTGCCATTTTAGTATTTGGATTTTTTTTTCTGGGCATAAAATGACTCCCGCAGACGCCTAGTCTAGGAGATATAGCCATTTTAGTATTTTGGATTTTTGGTGCATAAAATGACACCGGCAGACGCCTAGCTTAGGAGATATAGCCATTTTAGTATTAAGAATCTTTTTTTTCTTGTGCATAAAATGACCCCCGAAGACGCCTAGTTTAGGAGATATAGCCATTTTGGTACTTTGTGTTTTTGGTGCATAAAATGACCACCGCAGACCACTAGTTAATGAGATATATCCGCTTTAGTATTTTGTTTTTTTTTTTTCTGGTGCGTAATTTGACCCCGCAGACGCCTAGTTCAGGAGATTTAGCCTTTTTAGTATTTTGGATCTTTGGTGCTTGAAATGACCCCCGCAGACGCCTAGTTTCGGAGATATAGCCATTTTAGTATTTTGGATTTTTGGTGCTAAAAATGACCCCCGCAGACGCCTAGTTTAGGAGATAGAGCTATTTTAGTATTTAGAATTTTTTTTTCTGGAGCATAAAATGACCCTCGCAGACGCCTAGTTTAAGAGATATAGCCATTTTAGTATTTTGGATTTTTGGTGCATAAATTGACCCCTGCAGACCCCTAGTGTAGGAATATAGCCATTTTAGTATTTTGGATTTTTGGTGCATAAAATGACCCCCGCAGACGCCTAGCATAGGAGATATAGCCATTTTAGTATCTAGAATTTTTTTTTTCTGGTGCATAAAATGACTCCCGCAGACGCCTATTTTTGGAGATATAGCCATTTAAGTGTTTTGATTTTTTTTTCTGGTGCATAAAATGATCCCCGCTGGCGCCTAGTTTTGGATATATAGCCATTTAAGTGTTTTTTTTTTTTTCTGGTGCATAAAATGACTCTCGCAGAGACCCAGTTTAGGAGATTTAGCCATTTTTGTATTTTGAATTTTTTTTTCTGGTGCATAAAATGACCCCCGCAGACGCCCAGTTTAGGAGATATAGCCATTTTTGTGTTTTGATTTTGAATTTTTTTTTTCTGGTACATAAATTGACCCCCGCAGACGAATAGTTTAGGAGATGTAGCCATTTAAGTGTTTTGATTTTTTTTTTTTCTGGTGCATAAAATGACCCTCGCAGAGGCCTAGTTTAGGAGATATAGCCATTTTAGTATTTTTATTTTTTTTTCTGGTGCATAAAATAACCCCCGCAGACGACCAGTTTAGGAGATATAGCCATTTTGTGTTTTGATTTTGAATTTTTTTCTTTCTGGTACATAAATTGACCCCCGCAGACGAATAGTTTAGGAAATACGTCCATTTAAGTGTTTTGATTTTTTTTTCTGGTGCCTAAAATGACCCCCGCAGACGCTTAGTTTAGGAGATATAGCCATTTTAGTATTTTTTTTTTCTGGTGCATAAAATGACCCTCGCAGACGCCCAGTTTAGGAGATATTGCCATTTTTGTGTTTTGAATTTTTTTTTTCTGGTGAATAAGATGACCCCCGCAGACGCCTAGTTTAGGAGATATAGCCGTTTTAGTATTTTGGATTTTTGGTGCATAAAATAACCCCCGCAGACGCCTAGTTTAGGAGATATAACCATTTTAGTATTTGGATTTTTTTTCTGGGGCATAAAATGACACCCGCAGACGCCTAGTTTCGGAGATATAGCCATTTTAGTATTTTGGATTTTTTGCGCATAAAATTAGCCCCGCAAGCGCCTAGTTTAGGAGATATAGCCATCTTAGTATTTAGTATTTTTTTTTGTGGTGCATAAAATGACCCATTGTTGAACGGATATAGCCATTGTTGAACGGAATATCTTCAGTTTGATATCAGGCACATAAACCAGATATCTTGTTGAGTTGTGGGACAAGCATTTGAACCTGTTCACTTGATGAAATTGCTGATATTGCTTACATCAAGAATGGTACAACTAATAACAATATTGCTTACATCTAGAAATATCATTAATGACCTACATAATGAACATAATAAATACTTAATTGTATCACGCAACGAAATATGCTGACGAGGTGTTATGTTCGTTGTCGTTTGTTCCTTATGCTCCGTTCGTTGCTCCGTGGTGTTGATCATGCATTTATGCCTTGGTAGTTCGTTCGTTGGCCTATGCGGTGTGTTGTGAAATATGCATTGTTTTGGTTTGGCCTGAAAATTCTCCCCCGCGTTGAATGGGTTGCCTTCAACTACATATGTACTCAGATTTCGCTGACATGATATTGAGCTCCAGGTTGTAAAACAGGTGTTGAATTTAAATTTGACGTCATTCGGCTGTGCAGTTTGCAGATGATTGTGATTCCGACTGAGATCGAAAGCAGGAGAGCCATATAGCTAATTAAATGGTGATGAATGTTGCTAACGAATACCTTGTCATGCAATTCTGGGAGTCTCTGAGTCTGCAGATCAGCAAGTTGACCTTGAAGAGTAGTTAGTGATTCTAGAGAGGTATTGTGGTGGAGTGCTGGAGTTAATTCCAGTGCGGCCTGAACTTCGCTGAGTCTGGCAATTGATGAAATGTTTCCGAAGCTGATGTAGGATGTATGCAGCGTGCTAGTCCCCATATGATGTCCTTGAATGGTGACTCTATTGTTTCTCATTATGCAGTCATTTCTGAGTGTAAGAAGCCCGGATCCAATTAGTTCGATTTGCACTGTATTTGCTTTACATACAGCGGTGAGATGCATGACCTGGAACGTGCCGAATATCCACTGGGTGTTGCTGCTCAATTGAGATCAGATCATGTTGTTGTTTGACTTCATTATGTTGCATGATGGCGTCGTGTTGTTGTTAAACAAACTAAATTCACAGTTATATGCCTGTGAACCAGCATGGTATCGTGCCTTCTTGTTGGAACAGAAATAATGTGTGTCCTTGCTCTTGCCGCAATCCTTGGGTTCGGCTGGTGTCATTGCAAAGTATTGGTCTCTGTGACGATTTATAGCCAGAATCTCCATTAGTGGATTGATGATGATGAAGGAGGCATTGATCATTGCTGGAAACGGTATGAGTCGAAATAAGTCGAATGGATCTTGCTCAACCAGTGGGAATTTGATGACGAACATAAGATGGTTGCCAGTTGCAACCGTTATTAGAATCTTATACGAGTAGAAGTGGAGCAAGTCTTCTTGTTCGAATGGAAGTGTTAGAGACTGTGGTAGGTGATTTTCTATATTTATGATTTCTGACCTTAGTTGAGCTGGAGATAGCAAAAGCGGGTTGTGGTTCCATAGCGCTCATCTGTTAATGTACTTAAGATTGCGGTTTCAATTCTTTGCAGGTTGGAAGCCACAATCATTAGTTGTATTGTCAAAGACATGAAGATTTGGAAAATCCTGAACTGTTCAGAAGCTTCTCCAATTCGAGCCATAATCTGTTTGGATTGGTTTTGAAGAGCGTTCATGCGTTCCCTTGTCTCGAGTTGATCTTGTTACTTGATGTTAATCGTGGTGTTTATGATTGATGTCTGGTTTTTCAGCATCGTTAATAACTGTACCTTGTTACCCTTTATTTGATTAATGGTTTGAGACAGTTCTTCCCGTAGTCAGCATCGAGAAGTCCAAACAAGGTGTGTGCTACATTGCCGATTATGTTGATGGCTGCCCGAGGAGCTCGGCGTTTTGTGATTATGTTAGTACTTGCTTGTAGTCTGTCCTTGGTGATAACGAAATATGTTGCTAATGCTGTACATGCTGCTTTTTGTGTCAATGCTCCATTTTCCAATGCTTCTAGTTCTGCTTGCATAGGTGCTAAGTCATAATAAACCACAATCTTCCATTTATTTGTGATTAAATTAGTGGATCCAAGTCCTTCGAAATAAATTCCTGGATGGTTCTCAAACCTTGTTACATTTATTGGTGATGGGCACACTATTGGCAACAGCAACAAAGATAACATGATTGTTGTCATTAACGAAACATATGATGTCTTCCTTCGTTTTGTGGGTGGTTGTGTCGGATTCCTGGTTGGGAGTTCGGATTGTGCGGCTGGACCTGGCGCTTCAGTTGTATTTGTTTCACTGCTGTTGTCAGTTTCTTTAAATAATGGTGCTAAGCGATGGATTGGCCGCTTCCATATTCCTGTACCGGTTTTGACGTTGACTACTCGAACCCTGTTGTCATCTCTCTTAAACACTTGAACCACTCTCCCAATGGGCCATTGAAGAGTTGGCGTATTGTCTTCTTTGATAATAACCATGTCTCCAACCTTGATGTTATCGCCTTCCTGGGTCCATTTGCGTTTATATTGCAATTCGTTCAAGTACTCGATCGACCATCGTCTCCAAAACTCGTGTTTTAAATGGCTTATTGCCTTCCATCGGGTCAGCAGATTTCCTTTGACTTCCGCAGTGTGACAGTCGATTTGGGCAACCAAAGGCTCACCGATTAGGAAATGCCCTGGTGTTAATGCAGCTAAGTCATTTGGATCAGATGAAAGGGGAGTAATTGGTCTGGAATTTAGGATGGCTTCGATTTCAACGATTATGGTCTCTAATTCCTCGTGTGTTAGTGAAGCTGGTGAAACCGTTCTTATTAAAAGAACTTTACTGCTGCCTCCCATAGTCCGCCAAAATGGGGAGCCCGAAGCGGAATGAATTTGAAGGTGATGCCCTTGTCGCTGCTGGCCTTAATAATGGCCTCCTTTGCTTCAGGTGTATGGAGTACGTCGAGTAACTGTTTCCTTGCTCCCACGAAGTTGGTCGCGTTATCGCAATAGAGCGTTTGAACTTGTCCTCGTCGGCTGATGAATCGTCTTAGGGCTCCAATGAAGGCTTCCGTCGTTCGGTCTGTTACAATCTCTAGATGTACTGCCTTGGTTGTGAAGCAACAAAAGACTGCTAAGTACACCTTGTGCGGTTTTTTTCCTCTGATTTTGTAGTGTATCCAAAGAGGTCCACAAAAGTCAACACCGGACGTTATAAATGGTCTATTTGGTGAGACGCGATCTGCTGGAAGGTTCCCCATAACTTGTGTCATAAGTTGTGGTCTGGTTTTGGTGCACTTGATGCAGTTATGAACTGTATGATGAGCCATGAGCCATTTCCCTTTATAGGCCAGAATTATTGTCTCAAAATTGAAAGAAGCGTCTGCGGCCCGCAATGGTTGTGATCATCATGTTTTAATTTAAACAGCAATTTGGTTACGGATTCGTTGTAAGGCATCAGTATGGGGTGTTTTGCATCAAATGAAATGGGTGCAGCTTCCAGTCGGCCTCCAACTCGCATGATACCGCCTTCGTCTAAAAATGGCGCTAGGGTGACCAGTGCGTTGGACCTACATAAGCCCTTGTGACCCTTGAGATCTTGAATTTCCTTGCCAAATTCATCTTCCTGTACTTCTCTTACGATCACTCTTAGGACCTCATTGAGTTCCTTAGGTGAGAGTGATATGTGCTCCTCTGCAGGTGCATGTTCTACTTCGGTTCTCTTGATAAAACGTAGGACGTATCCAATTGTGCGTTGTAAGAATCGGAAGGAATTTCGATGATTTATTTGATAAATAATTTATTCTGGAGCGGTTTGTGTCAATGCGACTGTAACTGTATGTTTTCTTTTTCTTTCGAGATCGGTTGTTGGATCTGGCTCCCTTATGAAAGGTCGGGGCCAAGGTGATTCATTTACATGCAAGAAGAATGGCCCATAATGCTACATGCTGCATGACATGAAGTTGGCTGATGGTATTCCTCGCGACAGTAGATCCGCTGGGCTTTCTTTGGACGGGACATGGCGCCATTGTTTTTCCAAAGAGCATTCCTGTATTTTCGCAACTCGATTTGCAACAAACGTGTGTAGTGATGAGGAAGTTGAGTTGATCCATGACAGCACGATTTGTGAGTCTGCCCAGAAGAATATTGGAGTGTCTTGCGGTCTTAGGTCATCTCGGGCGCTGCTTGTAAGTTCAGCTCCCAAGACTGCAGCACATAGTTCAAGTCGAGGAAGAGTTTGTTGTTTTATAGGAGCTATTCGTGATTTAGCACAGAGTAGTCTTACAACTGTTGTTCGATCCTTAAATGTGGATCTTAGATACACCGCTGCGCCATATGCTTCTTCTGATGCGTCGACGAAGGTGTGAATCTGGATAGAGATTGGCGTCTTTTGATTGAAGATATGTCTGTTGATCTTTGCCTGATTTAATACTGATAGACTGCTCCGAAAGTTTATCCATTCTTCCCTTAAATGCTCGGGTAATTCGTTATCCCGAGAGAGTTCCTTACTGCGCCAGAGCCCTTGCATGAAGATTTTTGCCTTAACGACGACCGGACCCAGGATTCCAAGTGGGTCGAAGATACGAGCGATATCTGAGCTGACTGTTTTCTTCGTGACAGATACAACGGTTGTTAATTCGGCTCTTCCATATAGTTGGTCTGATTTAGGTTGCCAGATTATGCCTAAGGTCTTAATTCTGCATTTGATTAATTCGCTAAAGTCCAGGCTAATCTCTTGGTCCTCAACAGGGATGTTCTTCAGCAACAATGGATGATTCGAACACCATTTACGAAGTTTAAATCCAGCACCATTTAGCACCGAAGTTATTTGTTTTTGAGCTTCAACTGCCTCGGAAATGCTATCTGCTCCGCTAATGCCATCGTCCATATAGAAATCGTCTTTGATAATTCGAGCGCCAACTGGATATGTTGTTTCGTTATGGGTTGCTTCGTGTTGTAGACATTTAGTAGCCAAGTAAGGTGCTGGTGTTGTCCCATGTGTTAGGGTATTTAGTTTAAAATATTTGATTTCCTCTGTGGCTTGTCTTCTCCAAATGATCAATTGATACCCTTGATCTTCTTCATGGGTCATGATCTGCCTATACATCTTCTCAATATCGGCTGTGAAGACATATCTGTGCAGGCGAAATCGATATGAACTGAAGGCTCGGTGTAAAGGATATCGTTGAGTGATAAACCGGATGACGTCTTTGCGGATGCATCAAAAACGACACGTAGTTTTTTTGTACTACTATCTGGTTTTAATACACAATGATGCGGGATAAAGAAGTGGGGTCGTTGGATCGTGTTAGGGTTGATTTCCTCCATGTGTCCAAGAGCTTCATATTCGTCCATAAACCTTACATAATCTTCTCTCAGCTTAGGGTGTCTTCCAAGACGCCTCTCTAATGCCAGAAAACGATTCATAGCAGTTTTTTTGGAGTCTCCTAGGACTGAGCCATTTTCTCGAAATGGTAATCTGACGATAAAGCAGCCGCTATTGGTTTTTGATACGGTTTGAATGAAATGGTTTTCGCAATATCTCTCTGTTGATGTCATTTGCCTTGGTGCATTGTCGTAATCCTCAAGTCTCCAAAATCGTTCGATGAGCTCATCCGTTGTTTAGTCCTCGCTTAGTATACCACAGGTTGCCGAGCTATAATTTTGATCTTCAATTTTTCTAGCTATTACCCAACCAAACACTGTATTTTGTAGAATAAGCAAATTTTTCAAAATGCGTTCTGTTCTGGTCGATTAAAATGTTCGTAGAATTCTGCTCCGAGTAGAACATCTATCTTGTTTGGTCGGTAGAAGTTGGTATCAGCTAAGGTGATATTCTCAGATATAACCCAGGTTGAAGTATCTAGAACGTGTGCAGGCTGAGGTGCTACGATTTCAGGGAGTATGTATGCCTCCATCCTGCAGGCGAACCTTCCAACCTTTGATTGTAGTCCAAGGTTGATTCGTTGTTTTGCATTTCGTGCCCCCCTCCCTATGCCCTCAATGCGCAGTGCTGATGGGGTTGGTGAGAGGGCTAGTCGTCTCATGAGCCTCTCAGTTATTAAATTTATCTGCGACCCAGTGTCTAGAATTACTCGAGCTTCACATATTCTTCCGTTATTTGCCACAATGAGAACCTTGGCTGTGGCTAGAAGTACGTATCCCTTCTTCTTGTTGACTTGATTAATGGTAGCTATAGTTGATGGAGGGACTTGATTAATGGTAGCTACAGTTGATGGAGGGAGAACTTCATTTGATGACTTCCTTGGATCGTCTGAAATCCTGTGGTCTTGGGTCATTGCGTTTGGTTTTCCCTAATGTGCTTTCCTGTGCATTTAGTACAACATCTTGCTGAACATGCTTTTGCGGTGTGGTCTGCCGTAAACAATTAACGCATAGATTTCGTTTTTGGGTCAACTTTAACCTTTCCGCAGCGGACATTTTTAAAAACTTCTCGCAATAATAAAGTGGATGACCCTTAATGCTGCATACCTTACAGCCGTCGCCATTTGATGTTGCCACGGATGTCACCACCTTGCCCTTGTGACCTTGATTTTGTGTGCGCCACAAGTCTGAGACTGCACCCTTTCCTCCCACGGCTTCCAATCGATTCTTTAAGAATTTTAAGAGCTCCTTAATTTGTTGTAGTTCTCGAGGCCTTTGCAGTGATTGCTCATAAAGTAAGTGGCTTTGTCGATCGAGTTTCTTTATGAGTATGTGGATAAGTAACGGGTCCCAGTTTTCCGTGTTTACTCCCAGAGTTTTGAGTGATTCTAGGCATTCATGAATGGCGTCATGAAACTCTTCTCTGGATTGTCGTGGGGTGCGCTTCTCAAAGAAACTTTAAAAAAGCATTCAAAATGAATTGTTCCGCGTGTTCTCAGAAGATTGATAGAAATAGTGCATCTAAAATAAACTGTAGTGACTGTAAAAATTACTTTCATTATTCTTGTGTAAATATTACAGAACAAGACGTGGAATACATTAAATCAAGTGGTAATTTATTCCGTTGCAATAAGTGCGGTGTGCTAAGACGCCGGTCTCTCCATTTGCCTGCTGCGACCGATTCCATGCACCAACCGTTGCTAAAATTGCAAAAATTCAAACGAAGGGCAACAAGCAACAATCAACGGCAACCTTATCATCTTCACCTACTCATATCGGCGACAAAGAATGTGAATATACTCTTCAGATGATCTACATTAAGCTTACAAATAAAAAACAAACCAACAGTTCTTGCTACAGCTAAATGAGTTACGTACACAAAATGCAGAACTTAAAACAAAAGTAAATAGGCTGGAAAGCAGACTAAATTGGCAACAGCAGCAGAATCTTGAAAAGTGCATCGATATTGTTGGTGTTTCAGATGTCAATGACAATAATGCGTTTGATAAAGTAAAGCAACTTTTTACCAAAGCCTTGTCTATTGATGTCCCCGACAACCAAATCGATAAATGTTTCATCAAAAGAGTTCACACTAAAGAAGGTAACTCTTCTCTAATAAAACCAAAATCTACCATTTGTGTCAAATTCTCCGACTTAACAACGAAACAACGAATTATGAGAGCAAAGAGGGCAAACAAAAAAAATCTCAATACACGAGCGACTGATGTCGATGGCGCAGGTAACAGTGGAAGCGTAAACAACAACAACAACAAGGGAAACAGCATTTATTTAAATGATTCTCTTACCAAGTACACGCAGGTGCTTTTTATGAAAACAAAAGAAATTTCACAACAGAAAGGCGTTAAATTCGTATGGTATAGCAATAATCAAATTCTCATGAGAAAGGTTGAGGGTGGAAAAGTAACTTCGATTAAATCTTTTAATGATCTTGCTCTTATTTAAAATCGAAATCTGAATTGCTCAAACGATGTAAGTGATTTAATCGAAGACTTTTCTGCCCTTGAACCTAGTAGCTCCAACTGTGATATTATCTTTAAATCTAGTTCATACTGCGATGACAAATTTTTTGTTGTGCATCAGAATGTCAGAAGTTTGAGAGAAAACTTTGCGTCTCTTGTTACGCATATTGATTCGTTCGCGAGCATTCCAGATATTATTTTTGTTTCTGAAATATGGATTTACAATTTTGAAAAGAGTGATTACGTTATTCCCGGTTTTAATTTCTTTCCTAATACGAATGATAATTACGCTGCAGGTGGTGTTGGGTGTTTTTTAAAAGAGGGTTACCATATTCAGGAAGTGTTGTGTGTCGATTTTGTAAGTGCGGATGTCTTAAAAGTTTCTATTGTAGTTAACAATGAAGTGGTCGTTTTTTTGTGTGTCTATAGGCTGCACATGTTTAATGTTTCCATGTTTATGAAAGAATTTTCTGATCTTTTAATTAAAGTAAAAGCTAATCTAATTGTTATTGGGAATTTCAACATTAACAATTTAGATAGTAATGAAACTGTCTCAAGATATTTAGCCTTATTAGCAGCGCATGGTCTTGATTCTTTTATTAATGAGCCTACTAGGATTGCTTCAGGTAGTTGTTTGAACCACATTAATGGGCGATTCAAATGTGTTTCATCTAGCAAATGTGAGAAATGTGTTCTTAATTTGATGATCACAGACCATTGTATGACAGGACTCATTGTAGAAACGTTTTATAGGAAGAATAGAAATTGTTCAAAACCACTGAACAATATTATGAAAATTAACCTTAGTAGACTCAGAAACAATCTACTTTGTGAGTTTTGGGATGATGTCTATTCGTGTAGTGATGTTTCGAATTTGTACGCAATATTTATTGAGTGCCTTAAGAAGTATATTTATAATTGTTGCTTTTTCTTACCTCAAAAAACAATTAAGAAAAAGACTTAAGCCCTGGATCTCTAGATACTTAGTAAATAAAGTCAATAAAAAAAACAAACTTAGAATGAAATGCTTTCGATACCCTAGTGATGTGAATTTTAAAACCAAATACACTAAATTGTGCGCTGAGCTGAAAAAGAAGATTCCTATTTGTCGTGATACCTATTACCGAAATTGTTTTGATTTTGCCAGAGGAAACCTCAGATACGAATGGAAATTAGTGAATAGTTTACTAAACAAATCTTCTTCCACAAAAAGACCTACATCTTTGCGTATCAGTAACGGCTTAATCTCTGACAAATACGAAACCGCTGAGGCATTAAATGACTACTACACTAATATTGCCAGTAGTTTGCAACCCTGTCAAGTAAATTCATCTTGTGCTCTCTGTATGTATGCTGAACCGTTTCAAAGAAAAAGCTTTTGTTATAAACCTATAACATCGCTTGAAATAGTCGAAGCTATTCGCTGTTTAAAAAATACTAATTCAAGTGGCGCAGATGGTATCTCAAGTACGATTCTTAAAAATATTGCTTGGTTTATAGTGGATATCTTAACGGACATCTTCAATAGCTGCGTTTTTGGAGGGGTTTTTCCTGATGAACTCAAACGAGCCGATGTTATACCTTTGTTCAAAAAAGGTTCTGCAGTTGAACTGTGCAACTACAGGCCTCCTCCCTGTGCTAAGTAAGGTTTTTGAAAAACTAATGAAAGACAGAATAGTACTGTTTTTAGATATCAATAATTACTTTAGTCCTAAACAGTTTGGCTTTCGGAAAGGCAAATCTACTGAAGATGCGCTACTGCAGTTTTGTGCCCAAACAATGTATAATCTTGATGGTAAAAGGTGTACAGCTGGCTTGTTCATTGACATTACCAAAGCTTTTGACATGGTTAATCACGATGTTTTGTTGGGTAAACTGGAAAAAGCTGGATTTCGTGGCTTTATGCTTGATTGGTTAAAGTCTTACCTAAAAAATAGGTCACAAAATGTAAAGATTGATGACATAAGGGGCGAAATAAATTTGCTTAACCTGGGTGTTCCCCAAGGCTCTGTCTTGGGTCCAATTCTATTTCTCATCTACATTAATTCACTTTTTGCACTTGATTTTAAAGGCTCACTAACTGCCTTCGCGGACGACATAGCTTTTTCATATGGAATGAATAGCCCTTTGGAACTCGTTGCTGATATAAATTGCGATTTGAATTTGTTGAGAATCTGGTTTGAGAATCACAAGTTGATAATTAGCTCCAAAACAAAAATGATGTATTTCACTTTATCAACAGTACCCAGTTTCGGAGCAAATGTCCACTTTCATGCACCCGAGTGTCAAAAATTCAAATTTTCCTATTGCAATTGCGTCAATAAACCTACTACTCCCACTTTTTGTAGTACTCTTAGTTGTGATGATAAATGTTTTCTTATCGAGAAAGTAGATGAATATAAATATCTAGGTCTTACTATCGATTCCAATATGAGCTTTTCGAATCAAACGGATTCTCGGAGGAAGTATTTCCGTTCCACGCTGAGATACTTCTATTATTTGCGAAATGTCTGCTCCACAATTCTTCTAAAGAAAATCTACTATGGGATCTTTCATTCAAAGCTTGCAATATGGAATTTCCTGTTGGGGAGGTACTTATCATAACAAAATACAACCCCTATTAGTTTTACAGAAGCATATACTAAGAAAGTTATGTCATAAACATGTTAGATACCCAAGTTTTTCTTTGTTCTGTGATCTTAAAATCCTTCCTGTTCGTCATCTGTATTGTTTTAAAGTATTGAAGTCATTCTTTACGAAATCAGGTAATCGAAATTTTAGATTAATTTCTAATTACAATTTACGAGGTAATCTTTCGTACTTGTTACCTGTACAATTTGCTCGTACCACTGCCTACCATAATTTCTATTCCGTTTTGACATTCCGCCTCTTTAATAAACTTCCACAGTCTATCAGGGCAATTGCAATACCTGGAATGTTTTTAAAGTGTCTAAAAAACTGGCTTCTGAACCACAACTACGCTAGCTTAGAATCTATTACTTTTGACATTCTGATTTAACTTTAATTTAATTCATTTGCCTTCCTTAATCTTTCTTAATTTATGTATTTAATTGATTTTTTTCGTCATCCTGCTTCTTCTGTTAATTGATTTTACAAAGATTTACCTTTGTTGTTTATGGCCACCCCATCATAAACTTTAATATTAATGTAAATAACTGATTAAAGTAGCATTCAAAACTATTCCACTACTTTTGTTAGTAAAATACAGAATGTCTCAATATTTCATATAAATAAGTTTTGTGCGTTAAACTAGTTATAATATTTTTGAATGAATTGTATTTGAATTATACTCTGAATACTATATGAAATATAATTATCTTATCTATCTATCTACTCTCTGATTGCCTTCATTTCGGATGTGAGGTTCGGCAGACTGAGAATTCGCTGTAGCAGTGCTGAAGTTAAGGCTCGTTTATTGTTAAAACGGTCTTGTAAAATATTCCAAGCTATGTCGTAGTTGTAATCGGTTAGCTCGAGATGCCGCAACAAACGTTCTGCATCGCCGGAAACGTTCGTTTTCAAGTACCACATTTTTTGAATGAGTGGTATTTGCTGGTCATGAATCATTTTCTTAAATATGTCTGAAAATGTTTGCCATTTCAGATGATCGCCATCAAATCTCGGTAAGGTCATTTTTGGAAGCTGAATTGCTGTGTGCTCGCCTACCGATTTCTTTGTTTCGGGGAAATGAACTTGACCTGATGTCCTTTCTAAAGTGGCTCGATTGCGAAGCACCCTAGTCTTCAGATCAGTGTATGACTGCATGTCATATCCTTTGGCTAGGGGATCGTTGCAAGTTTCCCAAATGGTAAAATGGATTCCTTCTATTTGGGTCCATAACTTGTTCATGGCTAATAGACATTGCGCTGGTGCTTCGTCTTTGGTCGTTCCATTGATAATTCGTTCCAATGAAGACATCATGACTCTTTGTCTTCTGAATAGTACGAGTACTTCAAGCTGATCCATGGCCCGTTAATGCTGGTCCTCTGGTAGTTTGATTGTTGATACCAATTGATCGTCGTCTTGACTTGTTGAAGACAATTGGAACAACGTTTTCTGTCGTCGGGTTTAGTCCAGTAACATGCGCTTTGGTATTGCTTGCCTTGATATGGCCCAACGAATCACTCAAGATCTACCTAAACTTGGTGTATAGCTCCTTGATCTTGGTGTAGTAGTCTGACAAGAAGTAATTGTCGTCTAGAGGGACCGCCGTTAAAGATCGGATTCTATTGTCGGTGGCTTCGAATTCCTCCCATATGGTGTCTAATCGGTTGATTCTGGAGGAAAATAGTCGTTGTCGTTTGTTCCTTATGCTCCGTTCGTTGCTCTGTGGTGTTGATTATGCATTTATGCCTTGGTATGCGGTGTGTTGTGAAATGTGCATAGTTTTGGTTTGGCCTGAACAGCCATTTTAGAATTTTGATTTTTTTTTCTGGTGCAGAAAATCACCCTCGCAGACGCCTAGTTTAGGAAATATGGCCATTTCAGTATTTCAAATTTTTTTTTCTGGTGCATAAAATGACCCCCGCAGACCCCTAGTTTAGGAGATATAGCCGTTTTAGTATTTTGATTTTTTTTTTCTGGTGCATAATTTGGCCCCGCAGACGCCTAGTTTAGGAGATTTAGCCATTTTAGTATTTTGGATTTTTGGTGCATAAAATGACCCCCGCAGACGCCTAGTTTAGGAGATATAGCCATTTTAGTATTTTGATTTTTTTTCTGGGGCACAAAATGACCCCCGCAGATGCCTAATTTAGGAGATATAGCCATTTTAGTATTTTGGATTTTTGGTGCGTAAAATGACTCCCGCAGACGACTAGTTAAGGAGATATCGCCGTTTTAGTATTTTGGATTTCATTTTTCTGGTGCATAAAACGACCCCCGCAGACTACTAGTTTAGGAGATACAGCCATTTTGGTATTTGAATTTTTTTTTCATGGTGCATAAAATGACACCCGCAGGCTCCTAGTTTAGGAGATATAGCCATTTTTGTGTTTTGAAGTCTTTTCTGGTGCATAAAATGACCCCCGCAGACGCCTAGTTTAGGAGATATAGCCATTTTAGTATTTTGATTTTTTTTCTGGGGCACAAAATGACCCCCGCAGATGCCTAATTTAGGAGATATAGCCATTTTAGTATTTTGGATTTTTGGTGCGTAAAATGACTCCCGCAGACGACTAGTTAAGGAGATATCGCCGTTTTAGTATTTTGGATTTCATTTTTCTGGTGCATAAAACGACCCCCGCAGACTACTAGTTTAGGAGATACAGCCATTTTGGTATTTGAATTTTTTTTTCATGGTGCATAAAATGACACCCGCAGACTCCTAGTTTAGGAGATAAAGCCATTTTTGTGTTTTGAAGTCTTTTCTGGTGCATAAAATGACCCCCGCAGACGCCTAGTTTAGGAGATATATCCATTTTAGTACTTTGAAGTTTTTTCTGGTGCATAAAATGACCATCGCAGACGCCTTGTTTAGAAGATATAGCCATTCCAGTATTTCGAATTTTTTTTTTCTGGTGCGTAAAATAACCCCACAGACCCCTAGTTTAGGAGATATAGCCGTTTTAGTATTTTGATTTTATTTTTCTAATTTAGGAGATTTAGCCATTTTAGTATTTTGATTTTTTTTTTCTGGGGCATAAAATGGCCTCCCAGACGCCTAGTTTAGGAGATATAGCCATTTTAGTATTTTGGATTTTTGGTGCATAAAATGACCCCCGCAGACGCCTAGTTTAGGAGAATTAGCCATTTTTGTGTTTTGAATTTCTTTTCTGGGCATAAATGACCCTCGCAGACTCCTAGTTTAGGAGATATAGGCATTTTAGTATTTTGATTTTTTTTTTTTTTGTGCATAAAATGTCCCCCGCAGACCCATAGTTTAGGAGATATAGCCATTTTTGTATTTTGAAATTTTTTTTTTGGTGCATAAAATGACCCTCGCAGACTCCTAGTTTAGGAGATATAGCCATTTTAGCATTTTGATTTTTAGGTGCATAATTTGACCGCCGCAAACGCCTAGTTTAGGAGATATAGTCAATTTTTAGGTTTTTTGAATTTTTTTTTCTGGTGCATAAAATGACCCCCGCAGACGCCTAGTTTAGGAGATATAGCCATTTTTGTGTTTTGAATTTTTTTGTTCTGGTGCATAAAATGACCCTCGCAGACTCCTAGTTTAGGAGATATAGGCATTTTAGTATTTTGATTTTTTTTTCCTGGTGCATAAAATGTCCCCCGCAGACGCATAGTTTAGGAGATATAGCCATTTTTGTGTTTTGAATTTTTTTTTTCTGGTGCATAAAATGACCCTCGCAGACTCCTGGTTTAGGAGATATAGCCATTTTAGTATTTTGGATTTCTTTTTTCTGGTGCATAAAACGACCCCCGCAGACGCCTAGTTTAGGAGATATAGCCATTTTAGTATTTTGATTTTTTTTCTGGGGCACAAAATGACCCCCGCAGATGCCTAATTTAGGAGATATAGCCATTTTAGTATTTTGGATTTTTGGTGCGTAAAATGACTCCCGCAGACGACTAGTTAAGGAGATATCGCCGTTTTAGTATTTTGGATTTCATTTTTCTGGTGCATAAAACGACCCCCGCAGACTACTAGTTTAGGAGATACAGCCATTTTGGTATTTGAATTTTTTTTTCATGGTGCATAAAATGACACCCGCAGGCTCCTAGTTTAGGAGATATAGCCATTTTTGTGTTTTGAAGTCTTTTCTGGTGCATAAAATGACCCCCGCAGACGCCTAGTTTAGGAGATATAGCCATTTTAGTATTTTGATTTTTTTTCTGGGGCACAAAATGACCCCCGCAGATGCCTAATTTAGGAGATATAGCCATTTTAGTATTTTGGATTTTTGGTGCGTAAAATGACTCCCGCAGACGACTAGTTAAGGAGATATCGCCGTTTTAGTATTTTGGATTTCATTTTTCTGGTGCATAAAACGACCCCCGCAGACTACTAGTTTAGGAGATACAGCCATTTTGGTATTTGAATTTTTTTTTCATGGTGCATAAAATGACACCCGCAGACTCCTAGTTTAGGAGATAAAGCCATTTTTGTGTTTTGAAGTCTTTTCTGGTGCGTAAAATGACCCCCGCAGACGCCTAGTTTAGGAGATATATCCATTTTAGTACTTTGAAGTTTTTTCTGGTGCATAAAATGACCATCGCAGACGCCTTGTTTAGAAGATATAGCCATTCCAGTATTTCGAATTTTTTTTTTCTGGTGCGTAAAATAACCCCACAGACCCCTAGTTTAGGAGATATAGCCGTTTTAGTATTTTGATTTTATTTTTCTAATTTAGGAGATTTAGCCATTTTAGTATTTTGATTTTTTTTTTCTGGGGCATAAAATGGCCTCCCAGACGCCTAGTTTAGGAGATATAGCCATTTTAGTATTTTGGATTTTTGGTGCATAAAATGACCCCCGCAGACGCCTAGTTTAGGAGAATTAGCCATTTTTGTGTTTTGAATTTCTTTTCTGGGCATAAATGACCCTCGCAGACTCCTAGTTTAGGAGATATAGGCATTTTAGTATTTTGATTTTTTTTTTTTTTGTGCATAAAATGTCCCCCGCAGACCCATAGTTTAGGAGATATAGCCATTTTTGTATTTTGAAATTTTTTTTTTGGTGCATAAAATGACCCTCGCAGACTCCTAGTTTAGGAGATATAGCCATTTTAGCATTTTGATTTTTAGGTGCATAATTTGACCGCCGCAAACGCCTAGTTTAGGAGATATAGTCAATTTTTAGGTTTTTTGAATTTTTTTTTCTGGTGCATAAAATGACCCCCGCAGACGCCTAGTTTAGGAGATATAGCCATTTTTGTGTTTTGAATTTTTTTGTTCTGGTGCATAAAATGACCCTCGCAGACTCCTAGTTTAGGAGATATAGGCATTTTAGTATTTTGATTTTTTTTTCCTGGTGCATAAAATGTCCCCCGCAGACGCATAGTTTAGGAGATATAGCCATTTTTGTGTTTTGAATTTTTTTTTTCTGGTGCATAAAATGACCCTCGCAGACTCCTGGTTTAGGAGATATAGCCATTTTAGTATTTTGGATTTCTTTTTTCTGGTGCATAAAACGACCCCCGCAGACGCCTAGTTTAGGAGATATAGCCATTTTAGTATTTTGATTTTTTTTCTGGGGCACAAAATGACCCCCGCAGATGCCTAATTTAGGAGATATAGCCATTTTAGTATTTTGGATTTTTGGTGCGTAAAATGACTCCCGCAGACGACTAGTTAAGGAGATATCGCCGTTTTAGTATTTTGGATTTCATTTTTCTGGTGCATAAAACGACCCCCGCAGACTACTAGTTTAGGAGATACAGCCATTTTGGTATTTGAATTTTTTTTTCATGGTGCATAAAATGACACCCGCAGGCTCCTAGTTTAGGAGATATAGCCATTTTTGTGTTTTGAAGTCTTTTCTGGTGCATAAAATGACCCCCGCAGACGCCTAGTTTAGGAGATATAGCCATTTTAGTATTTTGATTTTTTTTCTGGGGCACAAAATGACCCCCGCAGATGCCTAATTTAGGAGATATAGCCATTTTAGTATTTTGGATTTTTGGTGCGTAAAATGACTCCCGCAGACGACTAGTTAAGGAGATATCGCCGTTTTAGTATTTTGGATTTCATTTTTCTGGTGCATAAAACGACCCCCGCAGACTACTAGTTTAGGAGATACAGCCATTTTGGTATTTGAATTTTTTTTTCATGGTGCATAAAATGACACCCGCAGACTCCTAGTTTAGGAGATATAGCCATTTTTGTGTTTTGAAGTCTTTTCTGGTGCATAAAATGACCCCCGCAGACGCCTAGTTTAGGAGATATATCCATTTTAGTACTTTGAAGTTTTTTCTGGTCCATAAAATGACCATCGCAGACGCCTTGTTTAGAAGATATAGCCATTCCAGTATTTCGAATTCTTTTTTTCTGGTGCGTAAAATAAACCCACAGACCCCTAGTTTAGGAGATATAGCCGTTTTAGTATTTTGATTTTATTTTTCTAATTTAGAAGATTTAGCCATTTTAGTATTTTGATTTTTTTTTTTCTGGGGCATAAAATGGCCTCCCAGACGCCTAGTTTAGGAGATATAGCCATTTTAGTATTTTGGATTTTTGGTGCATAAAATGACCCCCGCAGACGCCTAGTTTAGGAGAATTAGCCATTTTAGTGTTTTGAATTTTTTTTCTGGGGCATAAATGACCCTCGCAGACTCCTAGTTTAGGAGATATAGGCATTTTAGTATTTTGATTTTTTTTTTTTGTGCATAAAATGTCCCCCGCAGACCCATAGTTTAGGAGATATAGCCATTTTTGTGTTTTGAAATTTTTTTTTTGGTGCATAAAATGACCCTCGCAGACTCCTAGTTTAGGAGATATAGCCATTTTAGCATTTTGATTTTTAGGTGCATAATTTGACCGCCGCAAACGCCTAGTTTAGGAGATATAGTCAATTTTTAGGTTTTTTGAATTTTTTTTTCTGGTGCATAAAATGACCCCCGCAGACGCCTAGTTTAGGAGATATAGCCATTTTAGTATTTTGGATTTTTGGTGCGTAAAATGACTCCCGCAGACGACTAGTTAAGGAGATATCGCCATTTTAGTATTTTGGATTTCATTTTTCTGGTGCATAAAACGACCCCCGCAGACCACTAGTTTAGGAGATACAGCCATTTTGGTATTTGAGTTTTTTTTTCATGGTGCATAAAATGACCCCCGCAGATGCCTAGTTTAGGAGATATAGCCATTTCAGTATTTCGAATTTTTTTTTTTCTGGTGCGTAAAATAAACCCACAGACCCCTAGTTTAGGAGATATAGCCGTTTTAGTATTTTGATTTTATTTTTCTAGTTTAGGAGATTTAGCCATTTTAGTATTTTGAATTTTTTTTTTCTGGGCATTAAATGGCCCCCCAGACGCCTAGTTCAGGAGATATAGCCATTTTAGTATTTTGATTTTTTTTCTGGGGCACAAAATGACCCCCGCAGATGCCTAATTTAGGAGATATAGCCATTTTAGTATTTTGGATTTTTGGTGCGTAAAATGACTCCCGCAGACGACTAGTTAAGGAGATATCGCCGTTTTAGTATTTTGGATTTCATTTTTCTGGTGCATAAAACGACCCCCGCAGACCACTAGTTTAGGAGATACAGAAATTTTGGTATTTGAATTTTTTTTTCATGGTGCATAAAGCGACACCCGCAGACTCCTAGTTTAGGAGATATAGCCATTTTTGTGTTTTGAAGTCTTTTCTGGTGCATAAAATGACCGCCGCAGACGCCTAGTTTAGGAGATATAGCCATTTTAGTACTTTGAAGTTATTTCTGGTGCATAAAATGACCATCGCCGACGCCTCGTTTAGGAGATATAGCCATTTCAGTATTTCGAATTTTTTTTTTTCTGGTGCGTAAAATAAACCCACAGACCCCTAGTTTAGGAAATATAGCCGTTTTAGTATTTTGATTTTATTTTTCTAGTTTAGGAAATTTAGCCATTTTAGTATTTTGAATTTTTTTTTCTGGGGCATTAAATGGCCCCCCAGACGCCTAGTTTAGGAGATATAGCCATTTTAGTATTTTGGATTTTTGGTGCATAAAATGACCCCCGCAACCGCCTAGTTTGGGAGATATAGCCATTTTTGTGTTTTGATTTTTTTTTATTTTGCATAGTTTGACCCCGCAGATGCCTAGTTTAGGAGATAAGCCATTTCAGTATTTTGAATTTTTTTTTCTGGTGCATAAAATGACCCCCGCAGACGCCTAGTTTAGGAGATATAGCCATCTTGTGTTTTGATTTCTAGTTTAGGAGACTAAGCCATTTCAGTATTTTGAATTTTTTTTTCTGGTGCATAAAATGACCCTCGCAGACTCCTAGTTTAGGAGATATAGCCATTTTAGTATTTTGATTTATTTTTTTTTTGGTGCATAAAATGTCCCCCGCAGACCCATAGTTTAGGAGATATAGCCATTTTTGTGTTTTGAATTTTTATTTCTGGTGCATCAAATGACCCTCGCAGACTCCTAGTTTAGGAGATATAGCCATTTTAGTATTTTGATTTTTAGGTGCATAATTTGACCGCCGCAGACTCCTAGTTTAGGAGATATAGCCATTTTGGTGTTTTGAATTTTTTTTTTCTGATGACTCCCGCAGACGCATAGTTTAGGAGATATAGCCATTTTTGTGTTTTGAATTTTTTTTTTCTGGTGCATAAAATGACCCTCGCAGACTCCTAGTTTAGGAGGTATAGCCATTTTAGTATTTTGGATTTTTGGTGCATAAAATGACCTCCGCAGACGCCTAGTTTGGGAGATATAGCCATTTTGTATTTTGTTATTTTTTTCTTTTGCGTAATTTGACCCCGCAGACGCCTGGTTTAGGAGATATAGCCATTTTAGTATTGTGATTTTTTTTTTCTGGTGCATAAAATGTCCCCCGCAGACACCTAGTTTAGGAGATATAGCCGTTTTAGTATTTTGATTTTTAGGTGCATAATTTGACCGCCGCAGACGCCTAGTTTAGGAGATACAGTCAATTTTTAGGTTTTTTGAATTTTTTTTTCTGGTGCATAAAATGACCCCCACAGACGCCTAGTTTAGGAGATATAGCCATTTTTGTGTTTTGAATTTTTTTTTCTGGTGCATAAAATGACTCCCGCAGACGCATGGTTTAAGAGATATAGCCATTTTTGTGTTTTGAATTTTTTTTTTCTGGTGCATAAAATGTCCCCCGCAGACACCTAGTTTAGGAGATATAGCCATTTTAGTATTTTGATATTTTTTTCTTTTGCGTAATTTGACCCCGCAGACGAATGGTTTAGGAGATATAGCCATTTTAGTATTTTGATTTTTTTTTTCTGGTGCATAAAATGTCCCCCGCAGACACCTAGTTTTGGAGAGATAGCCATTTTAGTATTTTGATTTTTTTTTTGGTGCATAAAATGACCCCCGCAGACGCATAGTTTAGGAGATATAGCCATTTTTGTGTTTTGCATTTTTTTTTTCTGGTGCATAAAATGACCCCCGCATACGCATAGTTTAGGAGATATAGCCATTTTTGTGTTTTAAATTTTTTTTTCTGGTGCATAAAATGACCCTCGCAGACCCCTAGTTTAGGAGATATAGGCATTTTAGTATTTTGATTTTTTTTTCTGGTGCATAAAATGTCCCCCGCAGACGCATAGTTTAGGAGATATAGCCATTTTTGTGTTTTGAATTTTTTTTTCTGGTGCATAAAATGACTCCCGCAGACGCCTAGTTTAGGAGATATAGCCATTTTTGTGTTTTGAATTTTTTTTTTGTGGTGCATAAAATGACTCCCGCAGACGCATAGTTTAGGAGATATAGCCATTTTTGTGTTTTGAATTTCTTTTTTCTGGTGCATAAAATGACCCTCGCAGACTCCTAGTTTTGGAGATATAGCTATTTTAGCATTTTGGATTTTTGGTGCATAAAATGACCCATTTTTGTGTTTTGAATTTTTTTTTCTGGTGCATAAAATGACCCCCGCAGACGCCTAGTTAGGGAGATTAAGCCATTTTTGTGTTTTGATTTTTTTTTATGGTGCATAGTTTGACCCCGCAGACGCTTAGGAGATTAAGCCATTTTAGTATTTTGAATTTTTTTTTTGGTGCATAAAGTGACGCCCGCAGACGCCTAGTTTAGGAGATATAGGCATTTTAGTATTTAGATTTTTTTTTTGGTGCATAAAATGTCCCCCGCAGACCCATAGTTTAGGAGATATAGCCATTTTTGTGTTTTGAATTTTTTTTTTCTGGTGCATAAAATGACCCTCGCAGACTCCTAGTTTAGGAGATATCGGCATTTTAGTATTTTGATTTTTTTTTTCTGGTGCATAAAATGTCCCCCGCAGACGCATAGTTTTGGAGATATAGCCATTTTTGTGTTTTGAATTTTTTTTTTCTGGTGCATAAAATGACTCCCGCAGACGCCTAGTTTAGGAGATATAGCTATTTTAGTATTTTGGATTTTTGGTGGATAAAATGACCCCCGCAGACGCCTAGTTTAGGAGATACAGTAAATTTTTAGGTTTTTTGAATTTTTTTTTCTGGTGCATAAAATGACCCCCGCAGACGCCTAGTTTAGGAGATATAGCCATTTTTGTGTTTTGAACTTTTTTTTTCTGGTGCATAAAATGACTCCCGCAGACGCCTAGTTTAGGAGATAACGCCATTTTTGTGTTTTGAATTTTTTTTTTCTGGTGCATAAAATGACTCCCGTAGACGCATAGTTTAGGAGATATAGCCATTTTTGTGTTTTGAATTTTTTTTTTCTGGTGCATAAAATGACCCTCGCAGACTCCTAGTTTTGGAGATATAGCTATTTTAGCATTTTGGATTTTTGGTGCATAAAATGACCCCCGCAGACGCCTAGTTTAGGAGAATTTGCCATTTTTGTGTTTTGAATTTTTTTTTCTGGTGCATAAAATGACCCCCGCAGACGCCTAGTTAGGGAGATTAAGCCATTTTTGTGTTTTGATTTTTTTTTATGGTGCATAGTTTGACCCCGCAGACGCCTAGTTTAGGAGATTAAACCATTTTAGTATTTTGAATTTTTTTTTTGGTGCATAAAGTGACGCCCGCAGACGCCTAGTTTAGGAGATATAGGCATTTTAGTATTTAGATTTTTTTTTTGGTGCATAAAATGACCCTCGCAGACTCCTAGTTTAGGAGATATAGCCATTTTAGTATTTTGATTTTTAGGTGCATAATTTGACCGCCGCAGACGCCTAGTTTAGGAGATACAGTCAATTTTTAGGTTTTTTGAATTTTTTTTTCTGGTGCATAAAATGACCCCCACAGACGCCTAGTTTAGGAGATATAGCCATTTTTGTGTTTTGAATTTTTTTTTTCTGGTGCATAAAATGACTCCCGCAGACGCATAGTTTAGGAGATATAGCCATTTTTGTGTTTTGAATTTTTTTTTTCTGGTGCATAAAATGACTCCCGCAGACGCATAGTTTAGGAGATATAGCCATTTTTGTGTTTTGAATTTTTTTTTTCTGGTGCATAAAATGACCCTCGCAGACTCCTAGTTTTGGAGATATAGCTATTTTAGCATTTTGGATTTTTGGTGCATAAAATGACCCATTTTTGTGTTTTGAATTTTTTTTTCTGGTGCATAAAATGACCCCCGCAGACGCCTAGTTAGGGAGATTAAGCCATTTTTGTGTTTTGATTTTTTTTTATGGTGCATAGTTTGACCCCGCAGACGCTTAGGAGATTAAGCCATTTTAGTATTTTGAATTTTTTTTTTGGTGCATAAAGTGATGCCCGCAGACGCCTAGTTTAGGAGATATAGGCATTTTAGTATTTAGATTTTTTTTTTGGTGCATAAAATGTCCCCCGCAGACCCATAGTTTAGGAGATATAGCCATTTTTGTGTTTTGAATTTTTTTTTTCTGGTGCATAAAATGACCCTCGCAGACTCCTAATTTAGGAGATATAGCCATTTTACTATCTTGATTTTTAGGTGCATAATTTGACCGCCGCAGACGCCTAGTTTAGGAGATACAGTCAATTTTTAGGTTTTTTGAATTTTTTTTTCTGGTGCTTAAAATGACCCCCGCAGACGCCTAGTTTAGGAGATTTAGCCATTTTTGTGTTTTGAATTTTTTTTTTTTGGTGCATAAAATGACTCCCGCAGATGCATAGTTTAGGAGATATAGCCATTTTTGTGTTTTGAATTTTTTTTTCTGGTGCATAAAATGACCCTCGCAGAATCCTAGTTTTGGAGATATAGCTATTTTAGCATTTTGGATTTTTGGTGCATAAAATGACCCATTTTTGTGTTTTGAATTTTTTTTTCTGGTGCATAAAATGACCCCCGCAGACGCCTAGTTTAGGAGATAAAGCCATTTTTGTGTTTTGATTTCTTTTTATGGTGCATAGTTTGACCCCGCAGACGCCTAGTTTAGGAGATTAAGCCGTTTTAGTATTTTTAATTTTTTTTCTGGGGCATAAATGACCCTCGCAGACTCCTAGTTTAGGAGATATAGCCATTTTAGTAATTTGGTTTTTTTTTTTGTTGGTGCATAAAATGTCCCCCGCAGACCCATAGTTTAGGAGATATAGCCATTTTTGTGTTTTGAATTTTTTTTTTCTGGTGCATAAAATGACCTTCGCAGACTCCTAGTTTAGGAGATATAGCCATTTTAGTATTTTGATTTTTAGGTGCATAATTTGACCGCCGCAGACGCTTAGTTTAGGAGATACAGTCAATTTTTATGTTTTTTGAATTTTTTTTTCTGGTGCACAAAATGACCCCCGCAGACGCCTAGTTTAGGAGATATAGCCATTTTTGTGTTTTGAATTTTTTTTTTGTGGTGCATAAAATGACTCCTGCAGACGCATAGTTTAGGAGATATAGCCATTTTTGTGTTTTGAATTTTTTTTTTCTGGTGCATAAAATGACCCTCGCAGACTCCTAGTTTTGGAGATATAGCTATTTTAGCATTTTGGATTTTTGGTGCATAAAATGACCCATTTTTGTGTTTTGAATTTTTTTTTCTGGTGCATAAAATGACCCCCGCAGACGCCTAGTTAGGGAGATTAAGCCATTTTTGTGTTTTGATTTTTTTTTATGGTGCATAGTTTGACCCCGCAGACGCTTAGGAGATTAAGCCATTTTAGTATTTTGAATTTTTTTTTTGGTGCATAAAGTGATGCCCGCAGACGCCTAGTTTAGGAGATATAGGCATTTTAGTATTTAGATTTTTTTTTTGGTGCATAAAATGTCCCCCGCAGACCCATAGTTTAGGAGATATAGCCATTTTTGTGTTTTGAATTTTTTTTTTCTGGTGCATAAAATGACCCTCGCAGACTCCTAATTTAGGAGATATAGCCATTTTAGTATTTTGATTTTTAGGTGCATAATTTGACCGCCGCAGACGCCTAGTTTAGAAGATACAGTCAATTTTTAGGTTTTTTGAATTTTTTTTTCTGGTGCTTAAAATGACCCCCGCAGACGCCTAGTTTAGGAGATTTAGCCATTTTTGTGTTTTGAATTTTTTTTTTCTGGTGCATAAAATGACTCCCGCAGATGCATAGTTTAGGAGATATAGCCATTTTTGTGTTTTGAATTTTTTTTTCTGGTGCATAAAATGACCCTCGCAGAATCCTAGTTTTGGAGATATAGCTATTTTAGCATTTTGGATTTTTGCTGCATAAAATGACCCATTTTTGTGTTTTGAATTTTTTTTTCTGGTGCATAAAATGACCCCCGCAGACGCCTAGTTTAGGAGATAAAGCCATTTTTGTGTTTTGATTTCTTTTTATGGTGCATAGTTTGACCCCGCAGACGCCTAGTTTAGGAGATTAAGCCGTTTTAGTATTTTGAATTTTTTTTCTGGGGCATAAATGACCCTCGCAGACTCCTAGTTTAGGAGATATAGCCATTTTAGTAATTTGGTTTTTTTTTTTTGTTGGTGCATAAAATGTCCCCCGCAGACCCATAGTTTAGGAGATATAGCCATTTTTGTGTTTTGAATTTTTTTTTTCTGGTGCATAAAATGACCTTCGCAGACTCCTAGTTTTGGAGATATAGCTATTTTAGCATTTTGGATTTTTGGTGCATAAAATGACCCCCGCAGACGCCTAGTTTAGGAGAATTTGCCATTTTTGTGTTTTGAATTTTTTTTTCTGGTGCATAAAATGACCCCCGCAGACGCCTAGTTAGGGAGATTAAGCCATTTTTGTGTTTTGATTTTTTTTTATGGTGCATAGTTTGACCCCGCAGACGCCTAGTTTAGGAGATTAAGCCATTTTAGTATTTTGAATTTTTTTTTTGGTGCATAAAGTGACGCCCGCAGACGCCTAGTTTAGGAGATATAGGCATTTTAGTATTTAGATTTTTTTTTTGGTGCATAAAATGTCCCCCGCAGACCCATAGTTTAGGAGATATAGCCATTTTTGTGTTTTGAATTTTTTTTTCTGGTGCATAAAATGACCCTCGCAGACTCCTAGTTTAGGAGATATAGCCATTTTAGTATTTTGATTTTTAGGTGCATAATTTGACCGCCGCAGACGCCTAGTTTAGGAGATACAGTCAATTTTTAGGTTTTTTGAATTTTTTTTTCTGGTGCATAAAATGACCCCCACAGACGCCTAGTTTAGGAGATATAGCCATTTTTGTGTTTTGAATTTTTTTTTTCTGGTGCATAAAATGACTCCCGCAGACGCATAGTTTAGGAGATATAGCCATTTTTGTGTTTTGAATTTTTTTTTTCTGGTGCATAAAATGACTCCCGCAGACGCATAGTTTAGGAGATATAGCCATTTTTGTGTTTTGAATTTTTTTTTCTGGTGCATAAAATGACTCCCGCAGACGCATACTTTAGGAGATATAGCCATTTTTGTGTTTTAAATTTTTTTTTCTGGTGCATAAAATGACCCTCGCAGACCCCTAGTTTAGGAGATATAGGCATTTTAGTATTTTGATTTTTTTTTCTGGTGCATAAAATGTCCCCCGCAGACGCATAGTTTAGGAGATATAGCCATTTTTGTGTTTTGAATTTTTTTTTTCTGGTGCATAAAATGACCCTCGCAGACTCCTAGTTTAGGAGATATAGCTATTTTAGTATTTTGGATTTTTGGTGCATAAAATGACCCCCGCAGACGCCTAGTTTAGGAGATACAGTAAATTTTTAGGTTTTTTGAATTTTTTTTTCTGGTGCATAAAATGACCCCCGCAGACGCCTAGTTTAGGAGATATAGCCATTTTTGTGTTTTGAATTTTTTTTTTCTGGTGCATAAAATGACTCCCGCAGACGCCTAGTTTAGGAGATATAGCCATTTTTGTGTTTTGAATTTTTTTTTTGTGGTGCATAAAATGACTCCCGCAGACGCATAGTTTAGGAGATATAGCCATTTTTGTGTTTTGAATTTTTTTTTTCTGGTGCATAAAATGACCCTCGCAGACTCCTAGTTTTGGAGATATAGCTATTTTAGCATTTTGGATTTTTGGTGCATAAAATGACCCATTTTTGTGTTTTGAATTTTTTTTTCTGGTGCATAAAATGACCCCCGCAGACGCCTAGTTAGGGAGATTAAGCCATTTTTGTGTTTTGATTTTTTTTTATGGTGCATAGTTTGACCCCGCAGACGCTTAGGAGATTAAGCCATTTTAGTATTTTGAATTTTTTTTTTGGTGCATAAAGTGATGCCCGCAGACGCCTAGTTTAGGAGATATAGGCATTTTAGTATTTAGATTTTTTTTTTGGTGCATAAAATGTCCCCCGCAGACCCATAGTTTAGGAGATATAGCCATTTTTGTGTTTTGAATTTTTTTTTTCTGGTGCATAAAATGACCCTCGCAGACTCCTAATTTAGGAGATATAGCCATTTTACTATCTTGATTTTTAGGTGCATAATTTGACCGCCGCAGACGCCTAGTTTAGGAGATACAGTCAATTTTTAGGTTTTTTGAATTTTTTTTTCTGGTGCTTAAAATGACCCCCGCAGACGCCTAGTTTAGGAGATTTAGCCATTTTTGTGTTTTGAATTTTTTTTTTTTGGTGCATAAAATGACTCCCGCAGATGCATAGTTTAGGAGATATAGCCATTTTTGTGTTTTGAATTTTTTTTTCTGGTGCATAAAATGACCCTCGCAGAATCCTAGTTTTGGAGATATAGCTATTTTAGCATTTTGGATTTTTGGTGCATAAAATGACCCATTTTTGTGTTTTGAATTTTTTTTTCTGGTGCATAAAATGACCCCCGCAGACGCCTAGTTTAGGAGATAAAGCCATTTTTGTGTTTTGATTTCTTTTTATGGTGCATAGTTTGACCCCGCAGACGCCTAGTTTAGGAGATTAAGCCGTTTTAGTATTTTTAATTTTTTTTCTGGGGCATAAATGACCCTCGCAGACTCCTAGTTTAGGAGATATAGCCATTTTAGTAATTTGGTTTTTTTTTTTGTTGGTGCATAAAATGTCCCCCGCAGACCCATAGTTTAGGAGATATAGCCATTTTTGTGTTTTGAATTTTTTTTTTCTGGTGCATAAAATGACCTTCGCAGACTCCTAGTTTAGGAGATATAGCCATTTTAGTATTTTGATTTTTAGGT
Organism: Volucella zonaria; assembly: GCA_963966105.1. Taxonomy (NCBI): domain Eukaryota; kingdom Metazoa; phylum Arthropoda; class Insecta; order Diptera; family Syrphidae; genus Volucella; species Volucella zonaria. The sequence goes on along the minus strand of CAWYQB010000254.1, from coordinate 7,340,652 downwards.
GCATAATTTGACCGCCGCAGACGCTTAGTTTAGGAGATACAGTCAATTTTTATGTTTTTTGAATTTTTTTTTCTGGTGCACAAAATGACCCCCGCAGACGCCTAGTTTAGGAGATATAGCCATTTTTGTGTTTTGAATTTTTTTTTTGTGGTGCATAAAATGACCCTCGCAGACTCCTAGTTTTGGAGATATAGCTATTTTAGCATTTTGGATTTTTGGTGCATAAAATGACCCATTTTTGTGTTTTGAATTTTTTTTTCTGGTGCATAAAATGACCCCCGCAGACGCCTAGTTAGGGAGATTAAGCCATTTTTGTGTTTTGATTTTTTTTTATGGTGCATAGTTTGACCCCGCAGACGCTTAGGAGATTAAGCCATTTTAGTATTTTGAATTTTTTTTTTGGTGCATAAAGTGATGCCCGCAGACGCCTAGTTTAGGAGATATAGGCATTTTAGTATTTAGATTTTTTTTTTGGTGCATAAAATGTCCCCCGCAGACCCATAGTTTAGGAGATATAGCCATTTTTGTGTTTTGAATTTTTTTTTTCTGGTGCATAAAATGACCCTCGCAGACTCCTAATTTAGGAGATATAGCCATTTTAGTATTTTGATTTTTAGGTGCATAATTTGACCGCCGCAGACGCCTAGTTTAGAAGATACAGTCAATTTTTAGGTTTTTGAATTTTTTTTTCTGGTGCTTAAAATGACCCCCGCAGACGCCTAGTTTAGGAGATTTAGCCATTTTTGTGTTTTGAATTTTTTTTTTCTGGTGCATAAAATGACTCCCGCAGATGCATAGTTTAGGAGATATAGCCATTTTTGTGTTTTGAATTTTTTTTTCTGGTGCATAAAATGACCCTCGCAGAATCCTAGTTTTGGAGATATAGCTATTTTAGCATTTTGGATTTTTGCTGCATAAAATGACCCATTTTTGTGTTTTGAATTTTTTTTTCTGGTGCATAAAATGACCCCCGCAGACGCCTAGTTTAGGAGATAAAGCCATTTTTGTGTTTTGATTTCTTTTTATGGTGCATAGTTTGACCCCGCAGACGCCTAGTTTAGGAGATTAAGCCGTTTTAGTATTTTGAATTTTTTTTCTGGGGCATAAATGACCCTCGCAGACTCCTAGTTTAGGAGATATAGCCATTTTAGTAATTTGGTTTTTTTTTTTGTTGGTGCATAAAATGTCCCCCGCAGACCCATAGTTTAGGAGATATAGCCATTTTTGTGTTTTGAATTTTTTTTTTCTGGTGCATAAAATGACCTTCGCAGACTCCTAGTTTAGGAGATATAGCCATTTTAGTATTTTGATTTTTAGGTGCATAATTTGACCGCCGCAGACGCTTAGTTTAGGAGATACAGTCAATTTTTATGTTTTTTGAATTTTTTTTTCTGGTGCACAAAATGACCCCCGCAGACGCCTAGTTTAGGAGATATAGCCATTTTTGTGTTTTGAATTTTTTTTTTCTGGTGCATAAAGTGACTCCCGCAGACGCATAGTTTAGGAGATATAGCCATTTTTGTGTTTTGAATTTTTTTTTTCTGGTGCATAAAATGACCCTCGCAGACTCCTAGTTTAGGAGATATAGCCATTTTAGTATTTTGATTTTTAGGTGCATAATTTGACCGCCGCAGACGCCTAGTTTAGGAGATACAGTCAATTTTTAGGTTTTTTGAATTTTTTTTTCTGGTGCGTAAAATGACCCCCGCAGACGCCTCGTTTAGGAGATATAGCTATTTTAGTATTTTGGATTTTTGGTGCATAAAATGACCCCCGCAGACGCCTAGTTTAGGAGATATAGCCATTTTAGTATTTTGAATTTTTTTTTTCTGGTGCATAAGAAGACCTTCGCAGACTCCTAGTTTAGGAGATATAGCCATTTTAGTATTTTGATTTTTAGGTGCATAATTTGACCGCCGCAGACGCCTAGTTTAAGAGATACAGTCAATTTTTAGGTTTTTTGATTTTTTTTTTCTGGTGCACAAAATGACCCCCGCAGACGACTTGTTTAGGAGATATAGCCATTTTTGTGTTTTGAAATTTTTTTTTCTGGTGCGTAAAATGACCCTGCAGACGCCTAGTTTAGGGGATAGAGAGATCTTTGTATTTCTATTTTTTTTCTGGTGCATAAAATGACCCTCGCAGACGTCTAGTTTAGGAGATATAGCCATTTTAGTATTTTGGATTTTTGGTGCATAAAATGAACCCCGCAGACGCCTAGTTTAAGAGATATAGCCATTTAAGTATTTTGATATTTTTTTCTTTTGCGTAATTTGACCCCGCAGACGCCTAATTTAGGAGATATAGCCATTTTAGTATTTTGATTTTTTTTTTCTGGTGCATAAAATGACCCCCGCAGACGCCTATCTTAAGAGATATAGCCATTTTAGTATTTTGATTTTTTTTTCTTTTGCATAATTTGACCACGCAGACGCCTAGTTTAGGTGATATAGAGATTTTTGTGTTTTTATTTTTTTTTTTCTGGTGTATAGAATGACCCTCGCACACTCCTAGTTTAGGAGATATAGCCATTTTAGTATTTTGATGTTTTTTTTCTGGTGCATAATTTGACCGCCGCAGACGGCTAGTTTAGGAGATATAGCCATTTTAGTGTTTTGAGTTTTTTTTTTCTGGTGCATGAAATGGCCCCGCAGACGCCTAGTTCAGGAGATGTAGCTATTTTAGCGTTTTGTTTTTTTTTTTTTCTGGTGCATAAAATGACTCCCGCAGACGCATAGTTTAGGAGATATAGCCATTTTTGTGTTTTGAATTTTTTTTTCTGGTGCATAAAATGACCCTCGCAGACGCATAGTTTAGGAGATATAGCCATTTTTGTGTTTTGAATTTTTTTTTTCTGGTGCAAAAAATGACCCACGCAGACTCCTAGTTTAGGAGATAAAGCCATATTTGTGTTTTGATTTCTTTTTATGGTGCATAGTTTGACCCCGCAGACGCCTAGTTTAGGAGATTAAGCCGTTTTAGTATTTTGAATTTTTTTTCTGGGGCATAAATGACCCTCGCAGACTCCTAGTTTAGGAGATATAGCCATTTTAGTAATTTGTTTTTTTTTTTTTGTTGGTACATAAAATGTCCCCCGCAGACCCATAGTTTAGGAGATATAGCCATTTTTGTGTTTTGAATTTTTTTTTCTGGTGCATAAAATGATCTTCGCAGACTCCTAGTTTAGGAGATATAGCCATTTTAGTATTTTGATTTTTAGGTGCATAATTTGACCGCCGCAGACGCTTAGTTTAGGAGATACAGTCAATTTTTATGTTTTTTGAATTTTTTTTTCTGGTGCGCAAAATGACCCCCGCAGACGCCTAGTTTAGGAGATATAGCCATTTTTGTGTTTTGAATTTTTTTTTTCTGGTGCATAAAATGACTCCCGCAGACGCATAGTTTAGGAGATATAGCCATTTTTGTGTTTTGAATTTTTTTTTTCTGGTGCATAAAATGACCCTCGCAGACTCCTAGTTTAGGAGATATAGCCATTTTAGTATTTTGATTTTTAGGTGCATAATTTTACCGCCGCAGACGCCTAGCTTAGAAGATACAGTAAATTTTTAGGTTTTTTGATTTTTTTTTTTCTGGTGCGTAAAATGACCCTGCAGACGCCTAGTTTAGGAGATAGAGAGATCTTTGTATTTCTATTTTTTTTCTGGTGCACAAAATGACCCTCGCAGACTCCTAGTTTAGGAGATATAGCCATTTTAGTATTTTGATTTTTAGGTGCATAATTTGACCCTCGCAGACGTCTAGTTTAGGAGATATAGCCATTTTAGTATTTTGGATTTTTGGTGCATAAAATGACCCCCGCAGACGCCTAGTTTAGGAGATATAGCCATTTAAGTATTTTGATATTTTTTTCTTTTGCGTAATTTGACCCCGCAGACGCCTAATTTAGGAGATATAGCCATTTTAGTATTTTGATTTTTTTTTTCTGGTGCATAAAATGACCCCCGCAGACGCCTATCTTAAGAGATATAGCCATTTTAGTATTTTGATTTTTTTTTCTTTTGCATAATTTGACCACGCAGACGCCTAGTTTAGGTGATATAGAGATTTTTGTGTTTTTATTTTTTTTTTCTGGTGTATAGAATGACCCTCGCACACTCCTAGTTTAGGAGATATAGCCATTTTAGTATTTTGATGTTTTTTTTCTGGTGCATAATTTGACCGCCGCAGACGCCTAGTTCAGGAGATATAGCCATTTTAGTGTTTTGAGTTTTTTTTTTCTGGTGCATGAAATGGCCCCGCAGACGCCTAGTTCAGGAGATGTAGCTATTTTAGCGTTTTGTTTTTTTTTTTTTCTGGTGCATAAAATGACTCCCGCAGACGCATAGTTTAGGAGATATAGCCATTTTTGTGTTTTGAATTTTTTTTTCTGGTGCATAAAATGACCCTCGCAGAATCCTAGTTTAGGAGATATAGGCATTTTAGTATTTCGATTTTTTTTTTCTGGCGCATAAAATGTCCCCCGCAGACGCATAGTTTAGGAGATATAGCCATTTTTGTGTTTTGAATTTTTTTTTTCTGGTGCAAAAAATGACCCACGCAGACTCCTAGTTTAGGAGATAAAGCCATATTTGTGTTTTGATTTCTTTTTATGGTGCATAGTTTGACCCCGCAGACGCCTAGTTTAGGAGATTAAGCCGTTTTAGTATTTTGAATTTTTTTTCTGGGGCATAAATGACCCTCGCAGACTCCTAGTTTAGGAGATATAGCCATTTTAGTAATTTGTTTTTTTTTTTTTGTTGGCGCATAAAATGTCCCCCGCAGACCCATAGTTTAGGAGATATAGCCATTTTTGTGTTTTGAATTTTTTTTTCTGGTGCATAGAATGACCTTCGCAGACTCCTAGTTTAGGAGATATAGCCATTTTAGTATTTTGATTTTTAGGTGCATAATTTGACCGCCGCAGACGCTTAGTTTAGGAGATACAGTTAATTTTTATGTTTTTTGAATTTTTTTTTCTGGTGCGCAAAATGACCCCCGCAGACGCCTAGTTTAGGAGATATAGCCATTTTTGTGTTTTGAATTTTTTTTTTCTGGTGCATAAAATGACTCCCGCAGACGCATAGTTTAGGAGATATAGCCATTTTTGTGTTTTGAATTTTTTTTTTCTGGTGCATAAAATGACATTCGCAGACTCCTAGTTTAGGAGATATAGCCATTTTAGTAATTTGTTTTTTTTTTTTTGTTGGTGCATAAAATGTCCCCCGCAGACCCATAGTTTAGGAGATATAGCCATTTTTGTGTTTTGAATTTTTTTTTGCTGGTGCATAAAATGACCCTCGCAGACTCCTAGTTTAGGAGATATAGCCATTTTAGTATTTTGATTTTTAGGTGCATAATTTTACCGCCGCAGACGCCTAGTATAGGAGATACAGTCAATTTTTAGGTTTTTTGAATTTTTTTTTTCTGGTGCGTAAAATGTCCCTGCAGACGCCTAGTTTAGGAGATAGAGAGATCTTTGTATTTCTATTTTTTTTCTGGTGCATAAAATGACCCTCGCAGACTCCTAGTTTAGGAGATATAGCCATTTTAGTATTTTGATTTTTAGGTGAATAATTTGACCCTCGCAGACGTCTAGTTTAGGAGATATAGCCATTTTAGTATTTTGGATTTTTGGTGCATAAAATGACCCCCGCAGACGCCAAGTTTAGGAGATATAGCCATTTAAGTATTTTGATATTTTTTTCTTTTGCGTAATTTGACCCCGCAGACGCCAAGTTTAGGAGATATAGCCATTTTAGTATTTTGATTTTTTTTTTCTTGTGCATAAAATGACCCCCGCAGACGCCTATCTTAAGAGATATAGCCATTTTAGTATTTTGATTTTTTTTTCTTTTGCATAATTTGACCACGCAGACGCCTAGTTTAGGTGATGTAGAGATTTTTGTGTTTTTATTTTTTTTTTCTGGTGTATAGAATGACCCTCGCACACTCCTAGTTTAGGAGATATAGCCATTTTAGTATTTTGATGTTTTTTTTCTGGTGCATAATTTGACCGCCGCAGACGCCTAGTTTAGGAGATACAGTCAATTTTTAGGTTTTTTGAATTTTTTTTTTCTAGTGCATAAAATGACCCCCGCAGACACCTAGTTTAGGAGATATAGCCATTTTAGTATTTAGAATTTTTTTTTTCTGGTGCATGAAATGACCCCCGCAGACGCCTAGTTTAGGAGATATAGCTATTTTTGTGTTTTGAATTTTTTTTTTCTGTTGCATAAAATGACCCTCGCAGACGCCTAGTTTAGGAGATATAGAGATTTTTGTGTTTTCATTTTTTTTTCTGGTGCATAAAATGACCCCCGCAGACGCATAGTTTAGGAGATATAGCCATTTTTGAGGTTTGAATTTTTTTTTTTCTGGTGCATAAAATAACCACCGCAGACGCCTAATTTAGAAGATATAGCCATTTTTGTGTTTTGAATTTTTTTTTCTGGTGCATAAAATGTCCCTCGCAGACGCCTAGTTTAGGAGATATAGCCATTTTAGTATTTTAATTTTTTTTTCTGGTGCATAAAATGTCCCCCGCATACGCCTTGTTTTGGAGATATAGAGATTTTTGTGTTTTCATTTTTTTTTCTGGTGCATAAAATGACAGCCGCAGACGCATTATTTAGGAGATATAGCCATTTTCGTGTTTTCAATTTTTTTTTTCTGGTACATAAGATGACCCTCGCAGACTCCTAGTTTAGATCTATAGCCATTTTAGTATTTTGATTTTTAGGTGCATAATTTGACCGCCGCAGACGCCTAGTTTAAAAGATACAGTCAATTTTTAGGTTTTTTGAATTTTTTTTTTTCTGGTGCATAAAATGACCCCTGCAGACGCCTAGTTTAGGAGATATAGCCATTTTAGTATTTTGAATTTTTTTTTCTATTGCATAAAATGACCCTCGCAGACTCCTGGTTTAGGAGATATAGCCATTTTTGTATTTTGATTTTTTCGTTCGGTGCATAAAATGTCCCCCGCAGACGCCTAGTTTAGGATATATAGCCATTTAAGTGTTTTGATTTTTTTTCTGGGGCAAATGACCGCCGCAGACGCCTAATTTAGCTGATATAGCCATTTTAGTATTTATAATTTTTTTTTTCTAGTGAATGAAAAGACCCCCGCAGACGACTAGTTTAGGAGATATAGCCATTTTAGTATTTTGATTTTTTTTTCTCTTGCATAAAATGTCGCCCGCAGACGCCTAGTTTTGGAGACATAGAGATTTTTGTGTTTTCATTTTTTTTTCTGGTGCATAAGATGACCCCCGCAGACGCTTAGTTTAGGAGATAGTGTTTTGAATTTTTTTTTTCTGGTGCATAAAATGACCCTCGCAGACTCCTAGTTTAGGAGACATAGGCATTTTAGAATTTAGATTTTTTTTTCTGGTGCATAAAATGACCCTCGCAGACTCCTAGTTTAAGAGATATAGGCATTTTAGTATTTTGATTTTTTTTTTCTGGTGCATAAAATGACCCTCGCAGACGCCTAGTTTAGGAGATGTAGCCATTTTAGTATTTTAATTTTTTTTTTCTGGTGCATAAAATGTCCCCCGCAGACGCCTAGTTTTGGAGATATAGAGATTTTTGTGTTTTCATTTTGTTTTCTGTTGCATAAAATGACCCTCGCAGACGCCTCGTTTAGGAGATATAGAGGTTTTTGTGTTTTCATTTTTTTTTCTGGTGCATAAAATGAACCCCGCAGACGCCTAATTTAGGTGACAAAGCCATTTTAGTATTTAAAATTTTTTTTTCTGGTGCATAAAATGACCCCCGCAGACGCCTAGTTTAGGAGATATAGCCATTTTTGTGTTTTGAATTTTTTTTTTCTGGTGCATAAAATGACCCTCGCAGACGCCTAGTTTAGGAGATGTAGCCATTTTAGTATTTTAATTTTTTTTTTCTGGTGCATAAAATGTCCCCCGCAGACGCCTAGTTTTGGAGATATAGAGATTTTTGTGTTTTCATTTTTTTTTCTGGTGCATAAAATGACCCCCGCAGACGCCTAGTTTAGGAGATAGTGTTTCGAAGTTTTTTTTCTGGTGCATAAAATGACTCTCGCAGACGCCTAGTTTAGGAGATATATCCGTTTTAGTATTTTGATTTTTTTTTCTGGTGCATAATTTGACCCCGCAAACGCCTAGTTTAGGAGATTTAGCCATTTTAGTATTTTAATTTTTTTTTTCTTTTGCATAAAATGTCCCCCGCAGACTCCTAGTTTTCTAGATATAGAGATTTTTGTGTTTTCATTTTTTTTTTGGAGCATAAAATGACCCCCGCAGACGCCTGGTTTAGGAGATAGTGTTTTGAATTTTTTTTTCTGGTGCATAAAATGACTCCAGCAGACGCCTAGTTTAGGAGATATATCCGTTTTAGTATTTTTATTTTTTTTTCTGGTGCATAATTTGACCCCGCAGACGCCTAGTTTAGGAGATTTAGTCATTTTGGTATTTTAAATTTTTTTTTCTAGTGCATAAAATAACCCCCGCAGACGCCTAGTTTAGGTGACAAAGCCATTTTAGTATTTAAAATTTTTTTTCTGGTGCATAAAATGTCCCCCGCAGACGCCTAATTTTGGAGATATAGCCATTTTTGAGTTTTGAATTTTTTTTTTCTGTTGCATAAAATGACCCCCGCAGACGCCTAGTTTAGGTGACAAAGCCATTTTAGTATTTAAAATTTTTTTTTCTGGTGCATAAAATGACCCCCGCAGACGCCTAGTTTAGGAGATATAGCCATTTTAGTATTTTAATTTTTTTTTCTGGTGCATAAAATGTCCCCCGCAGACGCCTAGTTTTGGAGATATAGAGATTTTTGTGTTTTCATTTTTTTTTTTGGAGCATAAAATGACCCCCGCAGACGCCTAGTTTAGGAGATAGTGTTTTGAATTTTTTTTTCTGGTTTATAAAATGACTCCAGCAGACGCCTAGTTTAGGAGATATATCCGTTTTAGTATTTTTATTTTTTTTTCTGGTGCATAATTTGACCCCGCAGACGCCTAGTTTAGGAGATTTAGTCATTTTGGTATTTTAAATTTTTTTTTCTAGTGCATAAAATAACCCCCGCAGACGCCTAGTTTAGGTGACAAAGCCATTTTAGTATTTACAATTTTTTTTCTGGTGCATAAAATGTCCCCCGCAGACGCCTAATTTTGGAGATATAGCCATTTTTGAGTTTTGAATTTTTTTTTTCTGTTGCATAAAATGAACCCCGCAGACGCCTAGTTTAGGTGACAAAGCCATTTTAGTATTTAAAATTTTTTTTTCTGGTGCATAAAATGACCCCCGCAGACGCCTAGTTTAGGAGATATAGCCATTTTAGTATTTTAATTTTTTTTTTCTGGTGCATAAAATGTCCCCCGCAGACGCCTAGTTTTGGAGATATAGAGATTTTTGTGTTTTCATTTTTTTTTTTGGAGCATAAAATGACCCCCGCAGACGCCTAGTTTAGGAGATAGTGTTTTGAATTTTTTTTTCTGGTGCATAAAATGACTCCCGCAGACGCCTAGTTTAGGAGATATATCCGTTTTAGTATTTTTATTTTTTTTTCTGGTGCATAATTTGACCCCGCAGACGCCTAGTTTAGCAGATTTAGTCATTTTGGTATTTTAAATTTTTTTTTCTAGTGCATAAAATGACCCCCGCAGACGCCTAGTTTAGGTGACAAAGCCATTTTAGTATTTACAATTTTTTTTTCTGGTGCATAAAATGTCCCCCGCAGACGCCTAGTTTTGGAGATATAGCCATTTTTGAGTTTTGAATTTTTTTTTCTGGTGCATAAAATGACCCCTGCAGACGCCTAGTTTATCAGATATAACCATTTTTGTGTTTTGAATTTTTTTTTTCTGGTGCATAAAGTGACCCCCGCAGACGCCTAGTTTAGGAGATATAACCATTTCAGTATTTTGATTTTTTTTTCTTTTGCATAATTTGCCCCACAGACGGCTAGTTTAGGTGATATAGAGATTTTTGTGTTTTCATTTTTTTTTTGGTGCACAAAATGACCCCCGCAGACTCCTAATTTAGGTGACAAAGCCATTTTAGTATTTAAAATTTTTTTTTCTGGTGCATAAAATGACCCCCGCAGACGCCTAGTTTAGGAGATATAGCCATTTTTGTGTTTTGAATTTTTTTTTTCTGGTGCATAAAATGACCCTCGCAGACGTCTAGTTTAGGAGATATAGCCATTTTAGTATTTTAATTTTTTTTTTCTGGTGCATAAAATGTCCCCCGCAGACGCCTAGTTTTGGAGATATAGAGATTTTTGTGTTTAAATTTTGTTTTCTGTTGCATAAAATGACCCTCGCAGACGCCTCGTTTAGGAGATATAGAGGTTTTTGTGTTTTCATTTTTTTTTCTGGTGCATAAAATGAACCCCGCAGACGCCTAATTTAGGTGACAAAGCCATTTTAGTATTTAAAATTTTTTTTTCTGGTGCATAAAATGACCCCCGCAGACGCCTAGTTTAGGAGATATAGCCATTTTTGTGTTTTGAATTTTTTTTTTCTGGTGCATAAAATGACCCTCGCAGACGCCTAGTTTAGGAGATGTAGCCATTTTAGTATTTTAATTTTTTTTTTCTGGTGCATAAAATGTCCCCCGCAGACGCCTAGTTTTGGAGATATAGAGATTTTTGTGTTTTCATTTTTTTTTCTGGTGCATAAAATGACCCCCGCAGACGCCTAGTTTAGGAGATAGTGTTTCGAAGTTTTTTTTCTGGTGCATAAAATGACTCTCGCAGACGCCTAGTTTAGGAGATATATCCGTTTTAGTATTTTGATTTTTTTTTCTGGTGCATAATTTGACCCCGCAAACGCCTAGTTTAGGAGATTTAGCCATTTTAGTATTTTAATTTTTTTTTTCTTTTGCATAAAATGTCCCCCGCAGACTCCTAGTTTTCTAGATATAGAGATTTTTGTGTTTTCATTTTTTTTTTTGGAGCATAAAATGACCCCCGCAGACGCCTGGTTTAGGAGACAGTGTTTTGAATTTTTTTTTCTGGTGCATAAAATGACTCCAGCAGACGCCTAGTTTAGGAGATATATCCGTTTTAGTATTTTTATTTTTTTTTCTGGTGCATAATTTGACCCCGCAGACGCCTAGTTTAGGAGATTTAGTCATTTTGGTATTTTAAATTTTTTTTTCTAGTGCATAAAATAACCCCCGCAGACGCCTAGTTTAGGTGACAAAGCCATTTTAGTATTTAAAATTTTTTTTCTGGTGCATAAAATGTCCCCCGCAGACGCCTAATTTTGGAGATATAGCCATTTTTGAGTTTTGAATTTTTTTTTTCTGTTGCATAAAATGACCCCCGCAGACGCCTAGTTTAGGTGACAAAGCCATTTTAGTATTTAAAATTTTTTTTTCTGGTGCATAAAATGACCCCCGCAGACGCCTAGTTTAGGAGATATAGCCATTTTAGTATTTTAATTTTTTTTTCTGGTGCATAAAATGTCCCCCGCAGACGCCTAGTTTTGGAGATATAGAGATTTTTGTGTTTTCATTTTTTTTTTTGGAGCATAAAATGACCCCCGCAGACGCCTAGTTTAGGAGATAGTGTTTTGAATTTTTTTTTCTGGTTTATAAAATGACTCCAGCAGACGCCTAGTTTAGGAGATATATCCGTTTTAGTATTTTTATTTTTTTTTCTGGTGCATAATTTGACCCCGCAGACGCCTAGTTTAGGAGATTTAGTCATTTTGGTATTTTAAATTTTTTTTTCTAGTGCATAAAATAACCCCCGCAGACGCCTAGTTTAGGTGACAAAGCCATTTTAGTATTTACAATTTTTTTTCTGGTGCATAAAATGTTCCCCGCAGACGCCTAATTTTGGAGATATAGCCATTTTTGAGTTTTGAATTTTTTTTTTCTGTTGCATAAAATGAACCCCGCAGACGCCTAGTTTAGGTGACAAAGCCATTTTAGTATTTAAAATTTTTTTTTCTGGTGCATAAAATGACCCCCGCAGACGCCTAGTTTAGGAGATATAGCCATTTTAGTATTTTAATTTTTTTTTTCTGGTGCATAAAATGTCCCCCGCAGACGCCTAGTTTTGGAGATATAGAGATTTTTGTGTTTTCATTTTTTTTTTTGGAGCATAAAATGACCCCCGCAGACGCCTAGTTTAGGAGATAGTGTTTTGAATTTTTTTTTCTGGTGCATAAAATGACTCCCGCAGACGCCTAGTTTAGGAGATATATCCGTTTTAGTATTTTTATTTTTTTTTCTGGTGCATAATTTGACCCCGCAGACGCCTAGTTTAGCAGATTTAGTCATTTTGGTATTTTAAATTTTTTTTTCTAGTGCATAAAATGACCCCCGCAGACGCCTAGTTTAGGTGACAAAGCCATTTTAGTATTTACAATTTTTTTTTCTGGTGCATAAAATGTCCCCCGCAGACGCCTAGTTTTGGAGATATAGCCATTTTTGAGTTTTGAATTTTTTTTTCTGGTGCATAAAATGACCCCTGCAGACGCCTAGTTTATCAGATATAACCATTTTTGTGTTTTGAATTTTTTTTTTCTGGTGCATAAAGTGACCCCCGCAGACGCCTAGTTTAGGAGATATAACCATTTCAGTATTTTGATTTTTTTTTCTTTTGCATAATTTGCCCCACAGACGGCTAGTTTAGGTGATATAGAGATTTTTGTGTTTTCATTTTTTTTTTGGTGCACAAAATGACCCCCGCAGACGCCTAATTTAGGTGACAAAGCCATTTTAGTATTTAAAATTTTTTTTTCTGGTGCATAAAATGACCCCCGCAGACGCCTAGTTTAGGAGATATAGCCATTTTTGTGTTTTGAATTTTTTTTTTCTGGTGCATAAAATGACCCTCGCAGACGTCTAGTTTAGGAGATATAGCCATTTTAGTATTTTAATTTTTTTTTTCTGGTGCATAAAATGTCCCCCGCAGACGCCTAGTTTTGGAGATATAGAGATTTTTGTGTTTAAATTTTGTTTTCTGTTGCATAAAATGACCCTCGCAGACGCCTCGTTTAGGAGATATAGAGGTTTTTGTGTTTTCATTTTTTTTTCTGGTGCATAAAATGAACCCCGCAGACGCCTAATTTAGGTGACAAAGATATTTTAGTATTTAAAATTTTTTTTTCTGGTGCATAAAATGACCCCCGCAGACGCCTAGTTTAGGAGATATAGCCATTTTTGTCTTTTGAATTTTTTTTTCTGGTGCATAAAATGACCCTAGCAGACGCCTAGTTTAGGAGATATAGCCATTTTAGTATTTTAATTTTTTTTTTCTGGTGCATAAAGTGTCCCCCGCAGACGCCTAGTTTTGGAGATATAGAGATTTTTGTGTTTTTATTTTTTTTTTCCGGTGCATAAAATGACCCCCGCAGACGCCTAGTTTAGGAGATAGTGTTTTGAAGTTTTTTTTCTGGTGCATAAAATGACTCTCGCAGAAGCCTAGTTTAGGAGATATATCCGTTTTAGTTTTTGATTTTTTTTTCTGGTGCATAATTTGACCCCGCAAACGCCTAGTTTAGGAGATTTAGTCATTTTGGTATATTGAATTTTTTTTTCTAGTGCATAAAAAGACCCCCGCAGACGCCTAGTTTAGGAGATATAGCCATTTTTGGGTTTTGAATTTTTTTTTTTCTGGTGCATAAAATGACTCTCGCAGACGCCTAGTTTAGGAGATATATCCGTTTTAGTATTTTGTTTTTTTTTTTCAGGTGCATAATTTGACCCAGCAGACGCCTAGTTTAGGAGATTTAGTCATTTTGGTATTTTGAATTTTTTTTTCTAGTGCATAAAATGACTCCCGCAGACGCCTAGTTTAGGAGATATATCCGTTTTAGTATTTTTATTTTTTTTTCTGGTGCATAATTTGACCCCGCAGACGCCTAGTTTAGGAGATTTAGTCATTTTGGTATTTTAAATTTTTTTTTCTAGTGCATAAAATGACCCCCGCAGACGCCTAGTTTAGGTGACAAAGCCATTTTAGTATTTACAATTTTTTTTTCTGGTGCATAAAATGTCCCCAGCAGACGCCTAGTTTTGGAGATATAGCCATTTTTGAGTTTTGCATTTTTTTTTTCTGGTGCATAAAATGACCCCTGCAGACGCCTAGTTTATCAGATATAACCATTTTTGTGTTTTGAATTTTTTTTTTCTGGTGCATAAAGTGACCCCCGCAGACGCCTAGTTTAGGAGATATAACCATTTTAGTACTTTGATTTTTTCTTCTTTTGCATAATTTGCCCCACAGACGCCTAGTTTAGGTGATATAGAGATTTTTGTGTTTTCATTTTTTTTTTTTGGTGCTTAAAATGACCCCCGCAGACGCCTAATTTAGGTGACAAAGCCATTTTAGTATTTAAAATTTTTTTTTCTGGTGCATAAAATGTCCCCCGCAGACGCCTAGTTTAGGAGATATAGCCATTTTTGTGTTTTGAATTTTTTTTTTCTGGTGCATAAAATAACCCCCGCAGACGCCTAGTTTAGAAGATATAGCCATTTTTGTGTTGTGAATTTTTTTTTTCTGGTGCATAAAATGACCCTCGCAGACGCCTAGTTTAGGAGATATAGCCATTTTAGTATTTTAATTTTTTTTTTCTGGTGCATAAAATGTCCCCCGCAGACGCCTAGTTTTGGAGATATAGAGATTTTTGTGTTTTCATTTTGTTTTCTGTTGCATAAAATGACCCACGCAGACGCCTCGTTTAGGAGATATAGAGGTTTTTGTGTTTCCATTTTTTTTTCTGGTGCATAAAATGACCCCTGCAGACGCCTAGTTTATCAGATATAACCATTTTTGTGTTTTGAATTTTTTTTTTCTGGTGCATAAAGTGACCCCCGCAGACGCCTAGTTTAGGAGATATAACCATTTTAGTACTTTGATTTTTTCTTCTTTTGCATAATTTGCCCCACAGACGCCTAGTTTAGGTGATATAGAGATTTTTGTGTTTTCATTTTTTTTTTTTGGTGCTTAAAATGACCCCCGCAGACGCCTAATTTAGGTGACAAAGCCATTTTAGTATTTAAAATTTTTTTTTCTGGTGCATAAAATGTCCCCCGCAGACGCCTAGTTTAGGAGATATAGCCATTTTTGTGTTTTGAATTTTTTTTTTCTGGTGCATAAAATAACCCCCGCAGACGCCTAGTTTAGAAGATATAGCCATTTTTGTGTTGTGAATTTTTTTTTTCTGGTGCATAAAATGACCCTCGCAGACGCCTAGTTTAGGAGATATAGCCATTTTAGTATTTTAATTTTTTTTTTCTGGTGCATAAAATGTCCCCCGCAGACGCCTAGTTTTGGAGATATAGAGATTTTTGTGTTTTCATTTTGTTTTCTGTTGCATAAAATGACCCACGCAGACGCCTCGTTTAGGAGATATAGAGGTTTTTGTGTTTCCATTTTTTTTTCTGGTGCATAAAATGAACCCCGCAGACGCCTAATTTAGGTGACAAAGCCATTTTAATATTTAAAATTTTTTTTTCTGGTGCATAAAGTGACCCCCGCAGACGCCTAGTTTAGGAGATATAACCATTTTAGTACTTTGATTTTTTTTTCTTTTGCATAATTTGCCCCACAGACGCCTAGTTTAGGTGATATAGAGATTTTTGTGTTTTAATTTTTTTTTTTTGGTGCATAAAATGACCCCCGCAGACGCCTAATTTAGGTGACAAAGCCATTTTAGTATTTAAAATTTTTTTTTCTGGTGCATAAAATGTCCCCCGCAGTCGCCTAGTTTAGGAGATATAGCCATTTTTGTGTTTTGAATTTTTTTTTTCTGGTGCATAAAATGACCCTCGCAGACGCCTAGTTTAGGAGATATAGCCATTTTAGTATTTTAATTTTTTTTTTCTGGTGCATAAAATGTCCCCCGCAGACGCCTAGTTTTGGAGATATAGAGATTTTTGTGTTTTCATTTTTTTTTCTGGTGCATAAAATGACCCCCGCAGACGCCTAGTTTAGGAGATAGTGTTTTGAAGTTTTTTTTCTGGTGCATAAAATGACTCTCGCAGACGCCTAGTTTAGGAGATATATCCGTTTTAGTATTTTGATTATTTTTTCTGGTGCATAATTTGACCCCGCAAACGCCTAGTTTAGGAGATTTAGCCATTTTAGTATTTTAATTTTTTTTTTCTGGTGCATAAAATGTCCCCCGCAGACTCCTAGTTTTGGAGATATAGAGATTTTTGTGTTTTCATTTTTTTTTTTGGAGCATAAAATGACCCCCGCAGACGCCTAGTTTAGGAGATAGTGTTTTGAATTTTTTTTTCTGGTGCATAAAATGACTCCAGCAGACGCCTAGTTTAGGAGATATATCCGTTTTAGTATTTTTATTTTTTTTTCTGGTGCATAAAATGACCCCTGCAGACGCATAGTTTAGGTGACAAAGCCATTTTAGTATTTACAATTTTTTTTTCTGGTGCATAAAATGTCCCCCGCAGACGCCTAGTTTTGGAGATATAGCCATTTTTGAGTTTTGCATTTTTTTTTTCTGGTGCATAAAATGACCCCTGCAGACGCCTAGTTTATCAGATATAACCATTTTTGTGTTTTGAATTTTTTTTTTCTGGTGCATAAAGTGACCCCCGCAGACGCCTAGTTTAGGAGATATAACCATTTTAGTACTTTGATTTTTTCTTCTTTTGCATAATTTGCCCCACAGACGCCTAGTTTAGGTGATATAGAGATTTTTGTGTTTTCATTTTTTTTTTTTGGTGCTTAAAATGACCCCCGCAGACGCCTAATTTAGGTGACAAAGCCATTTTAGTATTTAAAATTTTTTTTTCTGGTGCATAAAATGTCCCCCGCAGACGCCTAGTTTAGGAGATTTAGTCATTTTGGTATTTTAAATTTTTTTTTCTAGTGCATAAAATGACCCCCGCAGACGCCTAGTTTAGGTGACAAAGCCATTTTAGTATTTACAATTTTTTTTTCTGGTGCATAAAATGTCCCCCGCAGACGCCTAGTTTTGGAGATATAGCCATTTTTGAGTTTTGCATTTTTTTTTTCTGGTGCATAAAATGACCCCTGCAGACGCCTAGTTTATCAGATATAACCATTTTTGTGTTTTGAATTTTTTTTTTCTGGTGCATAAAGTGACCCCCGCAGACGCCTAGTTTAGGAGATATAACCATTTTAGTACTTTGATTTTTTCTTCTTTTGCATAATTTGCCCCACAGACGCCTAGTTTAGGTGATATAGAGATTTTTGTGTTTTCATTTTTTTTTTTTGGTGCTTAAAATGACCCCCGCAGACGCCTAATTTAGGTGACAAAGCCATTTTAGTATTTAAAATTTTTTTTTCTGGTGCATAAAATGTCCCCCGCAGACGCCTAGTTTAGGAGATATAGCCATTTTTGTGTTTTGAATTTTTTTTTTCTGGTGCATAAAATAACCCCCGCAGACGCCTGGTTTAGAAGATATAGCCATTTTTGTGTTGTGAATTTTTTTTTTCTGGTGCATAAAATGACCCTCGCAGACGCCTAGTTTAGGAGATATAGCCATTTTAGTATTTTAATTTTTTTTTTCTGGTGCATAAAATGTCCCCCGCAGACGCCTAGTTTTGGAGATATAGAGATTTTTGTGTTTTCATTTTGTTTTCTGTTGCATAAAATGACCCACGCAGACGCCTCGTTTAGGAGATATAGAGGTTTTTGTGTTTCCATTTTTTTTTCTGGTGCATAAAATGACCCCTGCAGACGCCTAGTTTATCAGATATAACCATTTTTGTGTTTTGAATTTTTTTTTTCTGGTGCATAAAGTGACCCCCGCAGACGCCTAGTTTAGGAGATATAACCATTTTAGTACTTTGATTTTTTCTTCTTTTGCATAATTTGCCCCACAGACGCCTAGTTTAGGTGATATAGAGATTTTTGTGTTTTCATTTTTTTTTTTGGTGCTTAAAATGACCCCCGCAGACGCCTAATTTAGGTGACAAAGCCATTTTAGTATTTAAAATTTTTTTTTCTGGTGCATAAAATGTCCCCCGCAGACGCCTAGTTTAGGAGATATAGCCATTTTTGTGTTTTGAATTTTTTTTTTCTGGTGCATAAAATAACCCCCGCAGACGCCTAGTTTAGAAGATATAGCCATTTTTGTGTTGTGAATTTTTTTTTTCTGGTGCATAAAATGACCCTCGCAGACGCCTAGTTTAGGAGATATAGCCATTTTAGTATTTTAATTTTTTTTTTCTGGTGCATAAAATGTCCCCCGCAGACGCCTAGTTTTGGAGATATAGAGATTTTTGTGTTTTCATTTTGTTTTCTGTTGCATAAAATGACCCACGCAGACGCCTCGTTTAGGAGATATAGAGGTTTTTGTGTTTCCATTTTTTTTTCTGGTGCATAAAATGAACCCCGCAGACGCCTAATTTAGGTGACAAAGCCATTTTAATATTTAAAATTTTTTTTTCTGGTGCATAAAGTGACCCCCGCAGACGCCTAGTTTAGGAGATATAACCATTTTAGTACTTTGATTTTTTTTTCTTTTGCATAATTTGCCCCACAGACGCCTAGTTTAGGTGATATAGAGATTTTTGTGTTTTAATTTTTTTTTTTTGGTGCATAAAATGACCCCCGCAGACGCCTAATTTAGGTGACAAAGCCATTTTAGTATTTAAAATTTTTTTTTCTGGTGCATAAAATGTCCCCCGCAGTCGCCTAGTTTAGGAGATATAGCCATTTTTGTGTTTTGAATTTTTTTTTTCTGGTGCATAAAATGACCCTCGCAGACGCCTAGTTTAGGAGATATAGCCATTTTAGTATTTTAATTTTTTTTTTCTGGTGCATAAAATGTCCCCCGCAGACGCCTAGTTTTGGAGATATAGAGATTTTTGTGTTTTCATTTTTTTTTCTGGTGCATAAAATGACCCCCGCAGACGCCTAGTTTAGGAGATAGTGTTTTGAAGTTTTTTTTCTGGTGCATAAAATGACTCTCGCAGACGCCTAGTTTAGGAGATATATCCGTTTTAGTATTTTGATTTTTTTTTCTGGTGCATAATTTGACCCCGCAAACGCCTAGTTTAGGAGATTTAGCCATTTTAGTATTTTAATTTTTTTTTTCTGGTGCATAAAATGTCCCCCGCAGACTCCTAGTTTTGGAGATATAGAGATTTTTGTGTTTTCATTTTTTTTTTTGGAGCATAAAATGACCCCCGCAGACGCCTAGTTTAGGAGATAGTGTTTTGAATTTTTTTTTCTGGTGCATAAAATGACTCCAGCAGACGCCTAGTTTAGGAGATATATCCGTTTTAGTATTTTTATTTTTTTTTCTGGTGCATAATTTGACCCCGCAGACGCCTAGTTTAGGAGATTTAGTCATTTTGGTATTTTAAATTTTTTTTTCTAGTGCATAAAATAACCCCCGCAGACGCCTAGTTTAGGTGACAAAGCCATTTTAGTATTTACAATTTTTTTTCTGGTTCATCAAATGTCCCCCGCAGACGCCTAATTTTGGAGATATAGCCATTTTTGAGTTTTGAATTTTTTCTTTCTGTTGCATAAAATGACCCCCGCAGACGCCTAGTTTAGGTGACAAAGCCATTTTAGTATTTAAAATTTTTTTTTCTGGTGCATAAAATGACCCCCGCAGACGCCTAGTTTAGGAGATATAGCCATTTTAGTATTTTAATTTTTTTTTCTGGTGCATAAAATGTCCCCCGCAGACGCCTAGTTTTGGAGATATAGAGATTTTTGTGTTTTCATTTTTTTTTTTGGAGCATAAAATGACCCCCGCAGACGCCTAGTTTAGGAGATAGTGTTTTGAATTTTTTTTTCTGGTGCATAAAATGACTCCCGCAGACGCCTAGTTTAGGAGATATATCCGTTTTAGTATTTTTATTTTTTTTTCTGGTGCATAATTTGACCCCGCAGACGCCTAGTTTAGCAGATTTAGTCATTTTGGTATTTTAAATTTTTTTTTCTAGTGCATAAAATGACCCCCGCAGACGCCTAGTTTAGGTGACACAGCCATTTTAGTATTTACAATTTTTTTTTCTGGTGCATAAAATGTCCCCCGCAGACGCCTAGTTTTGGAGATATAGCCATTTTTGAGTTTTGAATTTTTTTTTCTGGTGCATAAAATGACCCCTGCAGACGCCTAGTTTATCAGATATAACCATTTTTGTGTTTTGAATTTTTTTTTTCTGGTGCATAAAGTGACCCCCGCAGACGCCTAGTTTAGGAGATATAACCATTTCAGTATTTTGATTTTTTTTTCTTTTGCATAATTTGCCCCACAGACGGCTAGTTTAGGTGATATAGAGATTTTTGTGTTTTCATTTTTTTTTGGTGCACAAAATGACCCCCGCAGACGCCTAATTTAGGTGACAAAGCCATTTTAGTATTTAAAATTTTTTTTTCTGGTGCATAAAATGACCCCCGCAGACGCCTAGTTTAGGAGATATAGCCATTTTTGTGTTTTGAATTTTTTTTTTCTGGTGCATAAAATGACCCTCGCAGACGTCTAGTTTAGGAGATATAGCCATTTTAGTATTTTAATTTTTTTTTTCTGGTGCATAAAATGTCCCCCGCAGACGCCTAGTTTTGGAGATATAGAGATTTTTGTGTTTAAATTTTGTTTTCTGTTGCATAAAATGACCCTCGCAGACGCCTCGTTTAGGAGATATAGAGGTTTTTGTGTTTTCATTTTTTTTTCTGGTGCATAAAATGAACCCCGCAGACGCCTAATTTAGGTGACAAAGATATTTTAGTATTTAAAATTTTTTTTTCTGGTGCATAAAATGACCCCCGCAGACGCCTAGTTTAGGAGATATAGCCATTTTTGTCTTTTGAATTTTTTTTTCTGGTGCATAAAATGACCCTAGCAGACGCCTAGTTTAGGAGATATAGCCATTTTAGTATTTTAATTTTTTTTTTCTGGTGCATAAAGTGTCCCCCGCAGACGCCTAGTTTTGGAGATATAGAGATTTTTGTGTTTTCATTTTTTTTTCCGGTGCATAAAATGACCCCCGCAGACGCCTAGTTTAGGAGATAGTGTTTTGAAGTTTTTTTTCTGGTGCATAAAATGACTCTCGCAGAAGCCTAGTTTAGGAGATATATCCGTTTTAGTTTTTGATTTTTTTTTCTGGTGCATAATTTGACCCCGCAAACGCCTAGTTTAGGAGATTTAGTCATTTTGGTATATTGAATTTTTTTTTCTAGTGCATAAAAAGACCCCCGCAGACGCCTAGTTTATTAGATATAGCCATTTTTGGGTTTTGAATTTTTTTTTTTCTGGTGCATAAAATGACTCTCGCAGACGCCTAGTTTAGGAGATATATCCGTTTTAGTATTTTGTTTTTTTTTTTCAGGTGCATAATTTGACCCAGCAGACGCCTAGTTTAGGAGATTTAGTCATTTTGGTATTTTGAATTTTTTTTTCTAGTGCATAAAATGACTCCCGCAGACGCCTAGTTTAGGAGATATATCCGTTTTAGTATTTTTATTTTTTTTTCTGGTGCATAATTTGACCCCGCAGACGCCTAGTTTAGGAGATTTAGTCATTTTGGTATTTTAAATTTTTTTTTCTAGTGCATAAAATGACCCCCGCAGACGCCTAGTTTAGGTGACAAAGCCATTTTAGTATTTACAATTTTTTTTTCTGGTGCATAAAATGTCCCCCGCAGACGACTAGTTTTGGAGATATAGCCATTTTTGAGTTTTGCATTTTTTTTTTCTGGTGCATAAAATGACCCCTGCAGACGCCTAGTTTATCAGATATAACCATTTTTGTGTTTTGAATTTTTTTTTTCTGGTGCATAAAGTGACCCCCGCAGACGCCTAGTTTAGGAGATATAACCATTTTAGTACTTTGATTTTTTTTTCTTTTGCATAATTTGCCCCACAGACGCCTAGTTTAGGTGATATAGAGATTTTTGTGTTTTCATTTTTTTTTTTTGGTGCTTAAAATGACCCCCGCAGACGCCTAATTTAGGTGACAAAGCCATTTTAGTATTTAAAATTTTTTTTTCTGGTGCATAAAATGTCCCCCGCAGACGCCTAGTTTAGGAGATATAGCCATTTTTGTGTTTTGAATTTTTTTTTTCTGGTGCATAAAATAACCCCCGCAGACGCCTAGTTTAGAAGATATAGCCATTTTTGTGTTGTGAATTTTTTTTTTCTGGTGCATAAAATGACCCTCGCAGACTCCTAGTTTAGGAGATATAGCCATTTTAGTATTTTAATTTTTTTTTTCTGGTGCATAAAATGTCCCCCGCAGACGCCTAGTTTTGGAGATATAGAGATTTTTGTGTTTTCGTTTTGTTTTCTGTTGCATAAAATGACCCACGCAGACGCCTCGTTTAGGAGATATAGAGGTTTTTGTGTTTCCATTTTTTTTTCTGGTGCATAAAATGAACCCCGCAGACGCCTAATTTAGGTGACAAAGCCATTTTAATATTTAAAATTTTTTTTTCTGGTGCATAAAGTGACCCCCGCAGACGCCTAGTTTAGGAGATATAACCATTTTAGTACTTTGATTTTTTTTTCTTTTGCATAATTTGCCCCACAGACGCCTAGTTTAGGTGATATAGAGATTTTTGTGTTTTCATTTTTTTTTTTTGGTGCATAAAATGACCCCCGCAGACGCCTAATTTAGGTGACAAAGCCATTTTAGTATTTAAAATTTTTTTTTCTGGTGCATAAAATGTCCCCCGCAGTCGCCTAGTTTAGGAGATATAGCCATTTTTGTGTTTTGAATTTTTTTTTTCTGGTGCATAAAATGACCCTCGCAGACGCCTAGTTTAGGAGATATAGCCATTTTAGTATTTTAATTTTTTTTTTCTGGTGCATAAAATGTCCCCCGCAGACGCCTAGTTTTGGAGATATAGAGATTTTTGTGTTTTCATTTTTTTTTCTGGTGCATAAAATGACCCCCGCAGACGCCTAGTTTAGGAGATTTAGCCATTTTAGTATTTTAATTTTTTTTTTCTGGTGCATAAAATGTCCCCCGCAGACTCCTAGTTTTGGAGATATAGAGATTTTTGTGTTTTCATTTTTTTTTTGGAGCATAAAATGACCCCCGCAGACGCCTAGTTTAGGAGATAGTGTTTTGAATTTTTTTTTCTGGTGCATAAAATGACTCCAGCAGACGCCTAGTTTAGGAGATATATCCGTTTTAGTATTTTTATTTTTTTTTCTGGTGCATAATTTGACCCCGCAGACGCCTAGTTTAGGAGATTTAGTCATTTTGGTATTTTAAATTTTTTTTTCTAGTGCATAAAATAACCCCCGCAGACGCCTAGTTTAGGTGACAAAGCCATTTTAGTATTTACAATTTTTTTTCTGGTGCATCAAATGTCCCCCGCAGACGCCTAATTTTGGAGATATAGCCATTTTTGAGTTTTGAATTTTTTCTTTCTGTTGCATAAAATGACCCCCGCAGACGCCTAGTTTAGGTGACAAAGCCATTTTAGTATTTAAAATTTTTTTTTCTGGTGCATAAAATGACCCCCGCAGACGCCTAGTTTAGGAGATATAGCCATTTTAGTATTTTAATTTTTTTTTCTGGTGCATAAAATGTCCCCCGCAGACGCCTAGTTTTGGAGATATAGAGATTTTTGTGTTTTCATTTTTTTTTTGGAGCATAAAATGACCCCCGCAGACGCCTAGTTTAGGAGATGGTGTTTTGAATTTTTTTTTCTGGTGCATAAAATGACTCCCGCAGACGCCTAGTTTAGGAGATATATCCGTTTTAGTATTTTTATTTTTTTTTCTGGTGCATAATTTGACCCCGCAGACGCCTAGTTTAGCAGATTTAGTCATTTTGGTATTTTAAATTTTTTTTTCTAGTGCATAAAATGACCCCCGCAGACGCCTAGTTTAGGTGACACAGCCATTTTAGTATTTACAATTTTTTTTTCTGGTGCATAAAATGTCCCCCGCAGACGCCTAGTTTTGGAGATATAGCCATTTTTGAGTTTTGAATTTTTTTTTCTGGTGCATAAAATGACCCCTGCAGACGCCTAGTTTATCAGATATAACCATTTTTGTGTTTTGAATTTTTTTTTTCTGGTGCATAAAGTGACCCCCGCAGACGCCTAGTTTAGGAGATATAACCATTTTAGTATTTTGATTTTTTTTTCTTTTGCATAATTTGCCCCACAGACGGCTAGTTTAGGTGATATAGAGATTTTTGTGTTTTCATTTTTTTTTTGGTGCATAAAATGACCCCCGCAGACGCCTAATTTAGGTGACAAAGCCATTTTAGTATTTAAAATTTTTTTTTCTGGTGCATAAAATGACCCCCGCAGACGCCTAGTTTAGGAGATATAGCCATTTTTGTGTTTTGAATTTTTTTTTTCTGGTGCATAAAATGACCCTCGCAGACGCCTAGTTTAGGAGATATAGCCATTTTAGTATTTTAATTTTTTTTTTCTGGTGCATAAAATGTCCCCCGCAGACGCTTAGTTTTGGAGATATAGAGATTTTTGTGTTTAAATTTTGTTTTCTGTTGCATAAAATGACCCTCGCAGACGCCTCGTTTAGGAGATATAGAGGTTTTTGTGTTTTCATTTTTTTTTCTGGTGCATAAAATGAACCCCGCAGACGCCTAATTTAGGTGACAAAGCCATTTTAGTATTTAAAATTTTTTTTTCTGGTGCATAAAATGACCCCCGCAGACGCCTAGTTTAGGAGATATAGCCATTTTTGTGTTTTGAATTTTTTTTTCTGGTGCATAAAATGACCCTAGCAGACGCCTAGTTTAGGAGATATAGCCATTTTAGTATTTTAATTTTTTTTTTCTGGTGCATAAAATGTCCCCCGCAGCCGCCTAGTTTTGGAGATATAGAGATTTTTGTGTTTTCATTTTTTTTTCTGGTGCATAAAATGACCCCCGCAGACGCCTAGTTTAGGAGATAGTGTTTTGAAGTTTTTTTTCTGGTGCATAAAATGACCCTCGCAGACGCCTAGTTTAGGAGATATATCCGTTTTAGTTTTTGATTTGTTTTTCTGGTGCATAATTTGACCCCGCAAACGCCTAGTTTAGGAGATTTAGTCATTTTGGTATTTTGAATTTTTTTTTCTAGTGCATAAAAAGACCCCCGCAGACGCCTAGTTTAGGAGATATAGCCATTTTTGGGTTTTGAATTTTTTTTTTCTGGTGCATAAAATGACTCTCGCAGACGCCTAGTTTAGGAGATATATCCGTTTTAGTATTTTGTTTTTTTTTTCTGGTGCATAATTTGACCCAGCAGACGCCTAGTTTAGGAGATTTAGTCATTTTGGTATTTTGAATTTTTTTTTCTACTGCATAAAATGACTCCCGCAGATGCCTAGTTTAGGAGATATATCCGTTTTAGTATTTTTATTTTTTTTTCTGGTGCATAATTTGACCCCGCAGATGCCTAGTTTAGGAGATTTAGTCATTTTGGTATTTTAAATTTTTTTTTCTAGTGCATAAAATGACCCCCGCAGACGCCTAGTTTAGGTGACAAAGCCATTTTAGTATTTACAATTTTTTTTTCTGGTGCATAAAATGTCCCCCGCAGACGCCTAGTTTTGGAGATATAGCCATTTTTGAGTTTTGCATTTTTTTTTCTGGTGCATAAAATGACCCCTGCAGACGCCCAGTTTATCAGATATAACCATTTTTGTGTTTTGAATTTTTTTTTCTGGTGCATAAAATGACTCCCGCAGACGCCTAGTTTAGGAGATATATCCGTTTTAGTATTTTTATTTTTTTTTCTGGTGCATAATTTGACCCCGCAGATGCCTAGTTTAGGAGATTTAGTCATTTTGGTATTTTAAATTTTTTTTTCTAGTGCATAAAATGACCCCCGCAGACGCCTAGTTTAGGTGACAAAGCCATTTTAGTATTTACAATTTTTTTTTCTGGTGCATAAAATGTCCCCCGCAGACGCCTAGTTTAGGAGATATAACCATTTTAGTATTTTGATTTTTTTTTCTTTTGCATAATTTGCCCCACAGACGCCTAGTTTAGGTGATATAGAGATTTTTGTGTTTTCATTTTTTTTTTTGGTGCATAAAATGACCCCCGCAGACGCCTAATTTAGGTGACAAAGCCATTTTAGTATTTACAATTTTTTTTTCTGGTGCATAAAATGTCCCCCGCAGACGCCTAGTTTTGGAGATATAGATATTTTTGAGTTTTGCATTTTTTTTTTCTGGTGCATAAAATGACCCCTGCAGACGCCTAGTTTATCAGATATAACCATTTTTGTGTTTTGAATTTTTTTTTCTGGTGCATAAAATGTCCCCCGCAGACGCCTAGTTTAGGAGATATAGCCATTTTTGTGTTTTGAATTTTTTTTTTGTGGTGCATAAAATAACCCCCGCAGACGCCTAGTTTAGAAGATATAGCCATTTTTGTGTTTTGAATTTTTTTTTCTGGTGCATAAAATGACCCTCGCAGACGCCTAGTTTAGGAGATATAGCCATTTTAGTATTTTAATTTTTTTTTTCTGGTGCATAAAATGTCCCCCGCAGACGCCTAGTTTTGGAGATATAGAGATTTTTGTGTTTTCATTTTGTTTTCTGTTGCATAAAATGACCCCCGCAGACGCCTCGTTTAGGAGATATAGAGGTTTTTGTGTTTTCATTTTTTTTTCTGGTGCATAAAATGAACCCCGCAAACGCCTAATTTAGGTGACAAAGCCATTTTAGTATTTAAAATTTTTTTTTCTGGTGCATAAAATGACCCCCGCAAACGCCTAATTTAGGTGACAAAGCCATTTTAGTATTTAAAATTTTTTTTTCTGGTGCATAAAATGACCCCCGCAGACGCCTAGTTTAGGAGATATAGCCATTTTTGTGTTTTAAATTTTTTTTTTCTGGTGCATAAAATGACCCTCGCAGACGCCTAGTTTTGGAGATATAGAGATTTTTGTGTTTTCATTTTTTTTTCTGGTGCATAAAATGACCCCCGCAGACGCCTAGTTTAGGAGATAGTGTTTTGAAGTTTTTTTTCTGGTGCATAAAATGACTCTCGCAGACGCCTAGTTTAGGAGATATATCCGTTTTAGTATTTTTATTTTTTTTTCTGGTGCATAATTTGACAGCGCAGACGCCTAGTTTAGCAGATTTAGTCATTTTGGTATTTTAAATTTTTTTTTCTAGTGCATAAAATGACCCCCGCAGACGCCTAGTTTAGGTGACAAAGCCATTTTAGTATTTAAAATTTTTTTTTCTGGTGCATAAAATGACCCCCGCAGACGCCTAGTTTAGGAGATATAGCCATTTTTGTGTTTTAAATTTTTTTTTTCTGGTGCATAAAATGACCCTCGCAGACGCCTAGTTTTGGAGATATAGAGATTTTTGTGTTTGCATTTTGTTTTCTGTTGCATAAAATGACCCCCGCAGACGCCTCGTTTAGGAGATATAGAGGTTTTTGTGTTTTCATTTTTTTTTCTGGTGCATAAAATGAACCCCGCAAACGCCTAATTTAGGTGACAAAGCCATTTTAGTATTTAAAATTTTTTTTTCTGGTGCATAAAATGACCCCCGCAAACGCCTAATTTAGGTGACAAAGCCATTTTAGTATTTAAAATTTTTTTTTCTGGTGCATAAAATGACCCCCGCAGACGCCTAGTTTAGGAGATATAGCCATTTTTGTGTTTTAAATTTTTTTTTTCTGGTGCATAAAATGACCCTCGCAGACGCCTAGTTTTGGAGATATAGAGATTTTTGTGTTTTCATTTTTTTTTCTGGTGCATAAAATGACCCCCGCAGACGCCTAGTTTAGGAGATAGTGTTTTGAAGTTTTTTTTCTGGTGCATAAAATGACTCTCGCAGACGCCTAGTTTAGGAGATATATCCGTTTTAGTATTTTTATTTTTTTTTCTGGTGCATAATTTGACCCCGCAGACGCCTAGTTTAGCAGATTTAGTCATTTTGGTATTTTAAATTTTTTTTTCTAGTGCATAAAATGACCCCCGCAGACGCCTAGTTTAGGTGACAAAGCCATTTTAGTATTTACAATTTTTTTTTCTGGTGCATAAAATGTCCCCCGCAGACGCCTAGTTTTGGAGATATAGCCATTTTTGAGTTTTGAATTTTTTTTTTCTGGTGCATAAAATGACCCCTGCAGACGCCTAGTTTATCAGATATAACCATTTTTGTGTTTTGAATTTTTTTTTTCTGGTGCATAAAGTGACCCCCGCAGACGCCTAGTTTAGGAGATATAACCATTTTAGTATTTTGATTTTTTTTTCTTTTGCATAATTTGCCCCACAGACGCCTAGTTTAGGTGATATAGAGATTTTTGTGTTTTCATTTTTTTTTTGGTGCATAAAATGACCCCCGCAGACGCCTAATTTAGGTGACAAAGCCATTTTAGTATTTAAAATTTTTTTTTCTGGTGCATAAAATGTCCCCCGCAGACGCCTAGTTTAGGAGATATAGCCATTTTTGTGTTTTGAATTTTTTTTTTCTGGTGCATAAAATGACCCTCGCAGACGCCTAGTTTAGGAGATATAGCCATTTTAGTATTTTAATTTTTTTTTTCTGGTGCATAAAATGTCCGCCGCAGACGCCTAGTTTTGGAGATATAGAGATTTTTGTGTTTAAATTTTGTTTTCTGTTGCATAAAATGACCCTCGCAGATGCCTCGTTTAGGAGATACAGAGGTTTTTGTGTTTTCATTTTTTTTCTGGTGCATAAAATGAACCCCGCAGACGCCTAATTTAGGTGACAAAGCCATTTTAGTATTTAAAATTTTTTTTTCTGGTGCATAAAATGACCCCCGCAGACGCCTAGTTTAGGGGATATAGCCATTTTTGTGTTTTGAATTTTTTTTTCTGGTGCATAAAATGACCCTCGCAGACGCCTAGTTTAGGAGATATAGCCATTTTAGTATTTTAATTTTTTTTTTCTGGTGCATAAAATGTCCCCCGCAGACGCCTAGTTTTGGAGATATAGAGATTTTTGTGTTTTCATTTTTTTTTCTGGTGCATAAAATGACCCCCGCAGACGCCTAGTTTAGGAGATAGTGTTTTGAAGTTTTTTTTCTGGTGCAGAAAATGACTCTCGCAGACGCCTAGTTTGGGAGATATATCCGTTTTAGTATTTTGATTTTTTTTTCTGGTGCATAATTTGACCCCGCAAACGCCTAGTTTAGGAGATTTAGTCATTTTGGTATTTTGAATTTTTTTTTCTAGTGCATAAAAAGACCCCCGCAGACGCCTAGTTTAGGAGATATAGCCATTTTTGGGTTTTGAATTTTTTTTTTCTGGTGCATAAAATGACTCTCGCAGACGCCTAGTTTAGGAGATATATCCGTTTTAGTATTTAAATTTTTTTTTTCTGGTGCATAAAATTTCCCCCGCAGACGCCTAGTTTTGGAGATATAGCCATTTTTGAGTTTTGAATTTTTTTTTCTGTTGCATAAAATGACCCTCGCAGACGCCTCGTTTAGGAGATATAGAGATTTTTGTGTTTTAATTTTTTTTTCTGGTGCATAAAATGTCCCCCGCAGACGCCTAGTTTAGGAGATATAGCAATTTTTGGGTTTTGAATTTTTTTTTTCTGGTGCATAAAATGACCCCTGCAGACGCCTAGTTTATCAGATATAGCCATTTTCGTGTTTTGAATTTTTTTTTTCTGGTGCATAAAATGACCCCCGCAGACGCCTAGTTTAGGAGATATAACCATTTTAGTATTTTTATTTTTTTTTATTTTGCATAATTTGCCCCGCAGACGCCTAGTTTAGGTGATATAGAGATTTTTGTGTTTTCATTTTTTTTTCTGGTGCATAAAATGACACTCGCAGACGCCTAGTTTAGAAGATATATCCGTTTTAGTATTTTGATTTTTTTTTCTGGTGCATAATTTGACCCCGCAGACGCCTAGTTTAGGAGATTTAGTCATTTTGGTATTTTGAATTTTTTTTTCTAGTGCATAAAATGACCCCCGCAGACGCCTAGTTTAGGAGATATAGCCATTTTTGGGTTTTGAATTTTTTTTTCTGGTGCATAAAATGACCCCTGCTGACGCCTAGTTTATCAGATATAGCCATTTTTGTGTTTTGAATTTTTTTTTTTCTGGTGCATAAAATAACCCCCGCAGACGCCTACTTTAGAAGATATAGCCATTTTTGTGTTTTGAATTTTTTTTTCTTTTGCATAATTTGAACCGCAGACCCCTAGTTTAGGTGATATAGAGATTTTTGTTTTTTAATTTTTTTTTCTGGTGCATAAAATGACACTCGCAGACGCCTAGTTTAGGAGATATATCCGTTTTAGTATTTTGATTTTTTTTTCTGGTGCATAATTTGACCCCGCAGACGCCTAGTTTAGGAGATTTAGTCATTTTGGTATTTTGAATTTTTTTTTCTAGTGCATAAAATGACCCCCGCAGACGCCTAGTTTAGGAGATATAGCCATTTTTGGGTTTTGAATTTTTTTTTCTGGTGCATAAAATGACCCCTGCAGACGCCTAGTTTATCAGATATAACCATTTTTGTGTTTTGAATTTTTTTTTTCTGGTGCATAAAGTGACCCCCGCAGACGCCTAGTTTAGGAGATATAACCATTTTAGTATTTTGATTTTTTTTTCTTTTGCATAATTTGCCCCACAGACGCCTAGTTTAGGTGATATAGAGATTTTTGTGTTTTCATTTTTTTTTTGGTGCATAAAATGACCCCCGCAGACGCCTAATTTAGGTGACAAAGCCATTTTAGTATTTAAAATTTTTTTTTCTGGTGCATAAAATGTCCCCCGCAGACGCCTAGTTTAGGAGATATAGCCATTTTTGTGTTTTGAATTTTTTTTTTCTGGTGCATAAAATGACCCTCGCAGACGCCTAGTTTAGGAGATATAGCCATTTTAGTATTTTAATTTTTTTTTTCTGGTGCATAAAATGTCCGCCGCAGACGCCTAGTTTTGGAGATATAGAGATTTTTGTGTTTAAATTTTGTTTTCTGTTGCATAAAATGACCCTCGCAGATGCCTCGTTTAGGAGATACAGAGGTTTTTGTGTTTTCATTTTTTTTCTGGTGCATAAAATGAACCCCGCAGACGCCTAATTTAGGTGACAAAGCCATTTTAGTATTTAAAATTTTTTTTTCTGGTGCATAAAATGACCCCCGCAGACGCCTAGTTTAGGGGATATAGCCATTTTTGTGTTTTGAATTTTTTTTTCTGGTGCATAAAATGACCCTCGCAGACGCCTAGTTTAGGAGATATAGCCATTTTAGTATTTTAATTTTTTTTTTCTGGTGCATAAAATGTCCCCCGCAGACGCCTAGTTTTGGAGATATAGAGATTTTTGTGTTTTCATTTTTTATTCTGGTGCATAAAATGACCCCCGCAGACGCCTAGTTTAGGAGATAGTGTTTTGAAGTTTTTTTTCTGGTGCAGAAAATGACTCTCGCAGACGCCTAGTTTGGGAGATATATCCGTTTTAGTATTTTGATTTTTTTTTCTGGTGCATAATTTGACCCCGCAAACGCCTAGTTTAGGAGATTTAGTCATTTTGGTATTTTGAATTTTTTTTTCTAGTGCATAAAAAGACCCCCGCAGACGCCTAGTTTAGGAGATATAGCCATTTTTGGGTTTTGAATTTTTTTTTTCTGGTGCATAAAATGACTCTCGCAGACGCCTAGTTTAGGAGATATATCCGTTTTAGTATTTAAATTTTTTTTTTCTGGTGCATAAAATTTCCCCCGCAGACGCCTAGTTTTGGAGATATAGCCATTTTTGAGTTTTGAATTTTTTTTTCTGTTGCATAAAATGACCCTCGCAGACGCCTCGTTTAGGAGATATAGAGATTTTTGTGTTTTAATTTTTTTTTCTGGTGCATAAAATGTCCCCCGCAGACGCCTAGTTTAGGAGATATAGCAATTTTTGGGTTTTGAATTTTTTTTTTCTGGTGCATAAAATGACCCCTGCAGACGCCTAGTTTATCAGATATAGCCATTTTCGTGTTTTGAATTTTTTTTTTCTGGTGCATAAAATGACCCCCGCAGACGCCTAGTTTAGGAGATATAACCATTTTAGTATTTTTATTTTTTTTTATTTTGCATAATTTGCCCCGCAGACGCCTAGTTTAGGTGATATAGAGATTTTTGTGTTTTCATTTTTTTTTCTGGTGCATAAAATGACACTCGCAGACGCCTAGTTTAGAAGATATATCCGTTTTAGTATTTTGATTTTTTTTTCTGGTGCATAATTTGACCCCGCAGACGCCTAGTTTAGGAGATTTAGTCATTTTGGTATTTTGAATTTTTTTTTCTAGTGCATAAAATGACCCCCGCAGACGCCTAGTTTAGGAGATATAGCCATTTTTGGGTTTTGAATTTTTTTTTCTGGTGCATAAAATGACCCCTGCTGACGCCTAGTTTATCAGATATAGCCATTTTTGTGTTTTGAATTTTTTTTTTTCTGGTGCATAAAATAACCCCCGCAGACGCCTACTTTAGAAGATATAGCCATTTTTGTGTTTTGAATTTTTTTTTCTTTTGCATAATTTGAACCGCAGACCCCTAGTTTAGGTGATATAGAGATTTTTGTTTTTTAATTTTTTTTTCTGGTGCATAAAATGACACTCGCAGACGCCTAGTTTAGGAGATATATCCGTTTTAGTATTTTGATTTTTTTTTCTGGTGCATAATTTGACCCCGCAAACGCCTAGTTTAGGAGATTTAGTCATTTTGGTATTTTGAGTTTTTTTTTCTAGTGCATAAAATGACCCTCGCAGACTCCTAGCTTAGGAGATATAGCCATTTTTGGGTTTTGAATTTTTTTTTTCTGGTGCATAAAATGACCCCCGCAGACGCCTAGTTTAGGAGATATAGCCATTTTTGGGTTTTGAATTTTTTTTTTCTGGTGCATAAAATGACAGCCGCAGACGCATAGTTTAGGAGATATAGCCATTTTCGTGTTTTCAATTTTTTTTTTCTGGTACAAAAGATGACCCTCGCAGACTCCTAGTTTAGGAGATATAGCCATTTTAGTATTTTGATTTTTAGGTGCACAATTTGACCGCCGCAGACGCCTAGTTTAGAAGATACAGTCAATTTTTAGGTTTTTTGAATTTTTTTTTTCTGGTGCATAAAATGACCCCTGCAGACGCCTAGTTTAGGAGATATAGCCATTTTAGTATTTTGAATTTTTTTTTCTGGTGCATAAAATGACCCTCGCAGACTCCTAGTTTAGGAGATATAGCCATTTTAGTATTTTAATTTGTTCTTTCGGTGCATAAAATGTCCCCCGCAGACGCCTAGTTTAGGAGATATAGCCATTTTGGTGTTTTGAATTTTTTTTTCTGGTGCATAAAATGACCCCCGCAGACGCCTAGTTTAGGAGATATAGCCATTTTGGTATTTAGAATTTTTTTTTCCGGTTCATAAAATGACCCCCGCAGACGCCTAGTTTAGGAGATATAGCCATTTTGGTGTTTTGAATTTTTTTTTCTGGTGCATAAAATGACCCCCGCTGACGCCTAGCTTAGGAGATATCACCATTTTGGTATTTAGAATTTTTTTTTCTGGTGCATAAAATGACCCCCGCAGATGCCTAGGTTAGGAGATATAGACATTTCAGTAATTTGAATTTTTTTTTTTTGGTGCTTAAAATGACCCCCGCAGACGCCTAGTTTAGGAGATATAGCCATTTTGGTGTTTTGAATTTTTTTTTCTGGTGCATAAAATGACCCCCGCAGACGCCTAGTTTAGGTGATATCGCCATTTTGGTATTTAGAATTTCTTTTTCCGGTTCATAAAATGACCCCCGCTGACGATTAGCTTAGGAGATATCGCCATTTTGGTATTTAGAATTTTTTTTTTCTGGTGCATAAAATGACCCCCGCAGATGCCCAGGTTAGGAGATATAGACATTTCAGTAATTTGAATTTGTTTTTTTTGGTGCATAAAATGTCCCCCGCAGACGCCTAGTTTTGGAGATATAGAGATTTTAGTGTTTTCATTTTTTTTTCTGGTGCATAAGATGACCCCCGCAGACGCATAGTTTAGGAGATATAGCCATTTTTGTGTTTTCAATTTTTTTTTCTGGTGCACAAAATGACCATCGCAGACTCCTAGTTTAGGAGATATAGCCATTTTAGTATTTTGATTTTTTCTTTCGGTGCATAAAATGTCCCCCGCAGACGCCTAGTTTAGGAGATATAGCCATTTAAGTGTTTTGATTTTTTTTCTGGGGCAAATGACCGCCGCAGACGCCTATTTTAGGTGATATAGCCATTTTAGTATTTATAAATTTTTTTTTCTGGTGCATAAAATGACCCCCGCAGACGCATAGTTTAGAAGATATAGCCATTTTAGTATTTTGGTTTTTTTCTCTTTTGCATAATTTGACCCCGCAGACGCCTAGTTTAGGTGATATAGAGTTTTGTGTGTTTTCATTTTTTTTTCTGGTGCATAAAATGACAACCGCAGACGCATAGTTTAGGAGATATAGCCATTTTCGTGTTTTCAATTTTTTTTTTCTGGTACATAAGATGACCCTCGCAGACTCCTAGTTTAGGAGATATAGCCATTTTAGTATTTTGATTTTTAGGTGCATAATTTGACCGCCGCAGACGCCTTGTTTAGAAGATACAGTCAATTTTTAGGTTTTTTGAATTTTTTTTTTCTGGTGCATAAAATGACCCCCGCAGACGCCTACTTTAGGTGATATAGAGATTTTTGTGTTTTAAATTTTTTTTTCTGGTGCATAAAATGACCCTCGCAGACTCCTAGCTTAGGAGATATAGCCATTTTAGTATTTTGATTTTTACGCGCATAATTTGACCGCCGCAGACGCCTAGTTTAGGAGATACAGTCAATTTTTAGGTTTTTTGAATTTTTTTTTTCTGGTGCATTGAAGGACCCACGCAGACGCCTAGTTTAGAAGATATAGCCATTTTAGTATTTTGGTTTTTTTTTCGTTTGCATAATTTGACCCCGCAGACGCCTAGTTTAGGTGATATAGAGTTTTTTGTGTTTTAATTTTTTTTTCTGGTGCATAAGATGACAGCCGCAGACGCATAGTTTAGGAGATATAGCCATTTTCGTGTTTTCAATTTTTTTTTTTCTGGTACATAAGATGACCCTCGCAGACTCCTAGCTTAGGAGATATAGCCATTTTAGTATTTTGATTTTTAGGTGCATAATTTGACCGCCGCAGACGCCTAGCTTAGAAGATACAGTCAATTTTTAGGTTTTTTGAATTTTTTTTTTCTGGTGCATAAAATGACCGCCGCAGACGCCTAGTTTATCAGATATAGCCATTTTAGTATTTTGAATTTTTTTTTCTGGGGCATAAAATGACCCTCGCTGAATCGTAGTTTAGGAGATATAGCCATTTTAGTATTTTGATTTTTTCTTTCGGTGCATAAAATGTCCCCCGCAGACGCCTAGTTTAGGAGATATAGCCATTTTCGTGTTTTCAACTTTTTTTTCTGGTACATAAGATGACCCTCGCAGACTCCTAGCTTAGGAGATATAGCCATTTTAGTATTTTGAGTTTTAGGTGCATAATTTGACCGCCGCAGACGCCTAGCTTAAAAGATACAGTCAATTTTTAGGTTTTTTGAATTTTTTTTTTCTGGTGCATAAAATGACCCCCGCAGACGCCTAGTTTATCAGATATAGAAATTTTAGTATTTTGAATTTTTTTTTCTGGGGCATAAAATGACCCTCGCTGACTCGTAGTTTAGGAGATATAGCCATTTAAGTGTTTTGATTTTTTTCTGGGGCAAATGACCGCCGCAGACGCCTTATTTAGGTGATATAGTCATTTTAGTATTTATAAATTTTGTTTTCTAGTGCATGAAATGACCCCCGCAGACGACTAGTTTAGGAGATATAGCCATTTTTGTGATTTGAATTTTTTTTTTCTGTTGCATAAAATGACCCTCGCAGACGCCTAGTTTAGGAGATATAGAGATTTTTGTGTTTTAATTTTTTTTCTGGTGCATAAATTGACCCCCGCAGACGCATAGTTTAGGAGATATAGCCATTTTTGTGATTTGAATTTTTTTTTTCTGTTGCATAAAATGACCCCCGCAGACGCC
Organism: Volucella zonaria; assembly: GCA_963966105.1. Taxonomy (NCBI): domain Eukaryota; kingdom Metazoa; phylum Arthropoda; class Insecta; order Diptera; family Syrphidae; genus Volucella; species Volucella zonaria. The sequence goes on along the minus strand of CAWYQB010000254.1, from coordinate 7,304,707 downwards.
TAGTTTAGGAGATATAGAAATTTTTGTGTTTTGAATTTTTTTTTCTGGTGCATAAAATAACCCCCGCAGACGCCTAGTTTAGAAGATGTAGCCATTTTTGTGTTTTGAATTTTTTTTTTCTGGTGCATAAAATGACCCTCGCAGACGCCTAGATAGAGATATAGCCATTTTGATTTTTTTTTCTGGTGCATAAAATGACCCTCGCAGACTGCTAGTGTAGGAGATATATCCGTTTTAGTATTTTGATTTTTTTTTCTGGTGCATAATTTGACCCCGCAGACGCCTAGTTTAGGAGATTTAGCCATTTTTGTCTTTTGAATTTTTTTTTTCTGGTGCATAAAATGACCCCCGCAGATGCCTAGTTTAGGAGATATAGCCATTTTAGAATTTTGAATTTTTTTTCTCTGGTGCATAAAATGACCCCCGAAGACGCCTAGTTTAGGAGATATAGCCATTTTAGTATTTTGGATTTTTGGTGCATAAAATTACCCCCGCAAACGCCTAGTGTAGGAGATATAGCAATTTTAGTATTTTGATTTTTTTTTTATTTTGCATAATTTGACCCCGCAGACGCCTAGTTTAGGTGATATAGAGATTTTTGTGTTTTCATTTTTTTTTCTGGTGCATAAAAAGACCCCCGCTGACGCATAGTTTAGGAGATATAGCCATTTTTGTGTTTTCAAATTTTTTTTTCTGGTGCATAAAATGACCCTTGCAGACTCCTAGTTTAGGAGATATAGCCATTTTAGTATTTTGATTTTTTCTTCTGGTGCATAAAATGTCCCCCGCAGACGCCTAGTTTAGGAGAAATAGCCATTTAAGTGTTCTGATTTTTTTTTCTGTGGCAAATGACCGCCGCAGACGCCTAATTTAGGTGATATAGCCATTTTAGTTTTTAAATTTTTTTTTTCTGGTTCATAAAATGACCCCCGCAGACGCTTAGTTTAGGAGGTATAACCATTTTAGTATTTTAATTTTTTCTTCTGGTGCATAAAATGTCCCCCGCAGACGACTAGTTTACGAGATATCGCCATTTTAGTATTTTGGATTTCTTTTTTCGGGTGCATAAAACGACCCCCGCAGTCCTCTAGTTTAGGAGATACAGCCATTTTAGTATTTTGAATTTTTTTTTTCTGGTGCATAAAATGACCCCCGCAGACGAATAGTTTAGGAGATATAGCCATTTTAGTATTTTGATTTTTTTTTCTTTGCATAATTTGACCTCGCAGACGCCTAGTTTAGGAGATATATCCATTTTAGTGTTTTGAAGTTTTTTCTGGAGCATTTCACTATTTTGCCTTTTTTTTTTTTGGTACATAAAATGACCCACGCAGACGCCTAGTTTAGGAGATATAGCCATTTTTGTGTTTTCAAATTTTTTTTTCTGGTGCTTAAAATAACCCCCGCAGACGCCTAGTTTAGGAGATATAGCCATTTTAGTATTTTGAATTTTTTTTTGTGGTGCATAAAATGACCCCCGCAGACGCCTAGTTTAGGAGATATAGCCATTTTAGTATTTTGGATTTTTGGTGCATAAAATGACCCCCGCAGACCTAGTTTAGGAGGTATAACCATTTTAGTATTTTGATTTTTTCTTCTGGTGCATAAAATGTCCCCTGCAGACGACTAGTTTAGGAGATATAGCCTTTTTTGTGTATTCAATTTTTTGTTTCTGGTGCATAAAATGGCCCTCGCAGACTCCTAGTTTAGGAGATATAGCCATTTTAGTATTTTGATTTTTTCTTCTGGTGCATAAAATGTCCCCCGCAGACGCCTAGTTTAGGAGATATAGCCATTTAAGTGTTTTGATTTTTTTTTCTGTGGCAAATGACCGCCGCAGACGCCTAATTTAGGTGATAAAGCCATTTTAGTTCTTAAATTTTTTTTTTCTGGTTCATAAAATGACCCCCGCAGACGCCTAGTTTAGGAGATATAGCCATTTTTGGGTTTTGAATTTTTTTTTTCTGGTGCATAAAATGACCCCCGCAGACTCCTAGTTTAGGAGATATAGCCATTTTAGTATTTTGATTTTTTCTTCTGGTGCATAAAATGTCCCCCGCAGACGCCTAGTTTAGGAGATATAGCCATTTTTGGGTTTTGAATTTTTTTTTTCTGGTGCATAAAATGACCCCCGCAGACGACTAGTTAAGGAGATATAGCCATTTTAGTATTTTAATTTTTTTTTCTGGGGTATAAAATGATACCCGCTGAGGCCTTGTTTAGGAGATATAGCCATTTTGGTATTTTGGATATTTGGTGCATAAAATGACCCCCGCAGATGCCTAGTTTAGGAGATATAGCCGTTTTAGTACTTTGGATTTTTGGTGCATAAAATGACCCACGCAGACTCCTAGTTTAGGAGATATCGCTATTTTAGTATTTTGATTTTTTTTTCTTGTGTATAAAATGACCCCCGCAGACGCTTAGTTTAGGAGATATAAAAATTTTTAATTTTTGGTGGGGGCTGAGGCCCCCATTTATTGGCTTAATACAAGCTTAATCTAACTTAAAAACTAACAGAAAGACTTAAGTGCTAGTGACCAAGGAAGTGATGGAGGAGATCTTTTTTGAGACGAGGAGTGCTCAGGTGGAAATGAAAAAGGGAGAGGTTCGAGTTGACCTTTCGGAGCATTCGGGAAATAGGTTCGTTGGAGCCATAAGAGGTGCGGTGGACCGGTAGATAGAAGAGACGAGGACAACGTAGATTGCGGGGGTTGGTATTGAAGGAAATGGAGTTCAAAATGGATGCACAGTCGATGGAACCTGAGAGAAGACGATGAATGAAAAGAACGTCAGCAATATTCCTACGTTCTTCTAACGAATTCATATTTAGAAGTTTGAGGCGGTCTTGATAGGGAGGTAAGATTAAAGGGTCGTTCCATGGCAGGCCACGGAGGGCAAATCGGAGGAATCGACGTTGAATACCCTCGATTCGGGAAACATGAACCCGGTGAAAGGGGGACCAAGCTTGACTGGCATACTCAAGCAGGGGGCGAACAAAGGTAATATAGAGAGATCTGGTTACATACGGGTTGGAAAATTCCTTGGACCACCGTTTAATAAAGCCAAGTGATGAGTTGGCTTTGAGGATCATCTTATCGATATGTGAACGGAAATTAAGCTCACAGTCGAATAATATGCCAAGGTCTTGAAAAGACTGAACCAGTGGAATTGGTTGACCATGGAGAAAATAAAGTCGGGGGGGAGACGGGTTGTATTTACGTGAGAAGGTTATAAATTGACATTTGGCTATATTAAGTTCTAGGCAGTTTTTGAGGCACCAGATTGAAAACCGATCGAGGTCTTCTTGAAGAAGGGCAGAGTCCTGGGGAGAGGAAATAGATTTAAAAAATTTTGTGTCGTCAGCGTAAAGGGAGAGGGAGGAGTGCTTAATGACACTCTCAACATCGTTGATAGTAAGAATGAAGAGAAGAGGGCCAAGATGACTGCCTTGTGGAACTCCAGATGAGGCCAGGAATGGAACAGAAAGGGCGGATCTAAACCGAACACTGTAATATCGGTTTACCAGGTAAGAAGAAATCCATTTTAAAAAGAGCGGCTCAAAGCCGAGAGCAGACAATTTGAAAAGGATCAATTTATGAGATATCTTATCAAATGCTTTAGTGAAATCTGTTGCTATAACATCGATTTCTTTGCCATTTTCTAAGGCTGAGAGTGCAAAAGACACGAATTCAACTAGATTTGTGGTAGTTGATCTACCTTTTAGAAAACCATGTTGTCGGGGTGAAATAAAAGGCTTGCATTTGAAGCTTAACGCTTCGTATAAAATGCTTTCAAAGAGTTTGGGTATATGAGAGAGTTTAGCAATGGGACGATAATTGGTAACTTCATGCTTAGATCTCTTTTTGTGTATTGGGATTATAAAAGAGGTCTTCCAAACCTGGGGAAATTCACCCTGTGTGAGCGATAGACGAAAAAGGTAGGAAAGGGGTAGAGACAGGTTGGAAGAGCATTTCTTAAGAAACATGGCGGGGAGTCCGTCTGGGCCAGGTATAAATTCATCCTTAAGATTTTGTAACTTTTCTTCAATAACTGCAGGATCGAAATTTCGAGTGAGAAAGGGACCAATAGAGAAATTTGGTAGATCATTGAAGTAAGAGGGATCTGGTACGAAGGAGTTGTTGGCAAATGATTGTTTGAAAAATGTAGCAAAAAAGTTGGCGATGGTAGGAGGATCACATGAAGTTTTGGTTTCGAAAGCGAGGGAGGAAGGATAACCATCGGTCTTACTTTTGCAATTGACAAATTGAAAAAAGGACTTGGGGTCATTTATGAGATTGGTTTGCGCACTATTCAGGTAGCGCTGATAGAGAGAGTTATAGAGTTCAATGAAATGAAGATATGTACCTAGATAATTTGAATAGTCGGAAGAAGAGTGGGTGCGAAGGAATACCGCCCATAACTTGTTTCTTTTGTTTCGTAGAGAGCGAAGTCTACGATTATACCAAGGAGGGGATGTAGAAGAAGTTTTATGGCGGGAGTAAGGCACATAAAAGGAGATGGATTTGAATATTTCTCTGTAAAAAATGGAGAGGGCATCAACCAGAGATAGATTGGTAAACTCAAAAGAAGCACTGCTTAGATAGGTATTAATTTTACGGAAATTAGCTTTGTGAAAATTGTAAGAAAATAGAACTGCGGGGGGAGGCGACTGAAGGGGAGAGTTGTGGAAAAATGAGAGAAGAAGTGGAGGATGAAAGTTATCAATAGTTGAAAGAGATAGGGGACAACACGATACTGAGGAGTTGATGGGATCAGTTGTGAAGATAAGGTCTAATTGCCTTTCCATATAGTTGGAAACGCCACTGACTTGGCATAGACTAGAGTCTGTTAGCCGATCTAAGAATAGGCATTCCTTAGTAGAAATGGGATTGGAAGCGATGAAAAAAGATAGGTCTTCAGATGGAGTCCATTTCAGCTGAGGCAGATTAAAATCGCCGAAGATAATGATATCATCAAGCGATACTGATAAGTCGATCAAATTGTCAATTGCTGCAATAGCAAGTTGGTAGGATTCGATAGGTTGCGCCGGAAGAATGTAACAACACATAACGTACAAGCATCTGCGAGTGAGGGTTATTTTAACCGACACAAAGTCGAGCTTAGGAGAGGATGATGTTGCAACGAGAGAGGAGTCCAAGCTGTTGTGAATAGCCAGTAGGACACCTCGACAAGGGGATTCAATCAAGGGGGGTGCGCGATCATCATCCCGAAAAACATTAAAAGAAGGAGGGAATAACTCCTGGTTTTTTATGTTGGGGATAAGATTAGTTTCGGTCAGAGCATAGATATCAAATGGGAGAGCATGAGATTGGCGGAAAACAGCGTGGGTTTTAGAACGGAGTCCTCTTACGTTCTGGTAATAGAAGGTGAGAGGGAGGTTTTTGCATGACTTTTTAGGGTCGAAAAAATTTATCATGGTCAAGGCGACTGCGTTGGAGGTGTGAGACTCTTTTAGAGTGTACATATTGGCGAAGAGCGGCAAGATCGTCTGCAACTTTTTGGGGGGGCGTATTGAAAATCTCGTGATACTTTATATAAAGTTTCCTGAGACTGGTAACGTCTGTAGGGAGGCCTTCCTGCTGGATAGAAACCATGACGCTTGTTTTTGTTTTACCCTCGTAGCACACCGAGTCGGATTTATCGTGCAGATAGGCGAGATATAGACGTATATTCTCATATATCTTTTTATCTCTAAGCCTAGAGAGCGCATAGCGACATTCGGTGGTATCGCTAGTTTGCTGCGTTAATTTAACAGTGGGTGGCGAAAGGGGGTCAATAGAAGAGGGAGAGGTTGAGCAGGATTATGGAATAACCATTCGTACTTGGTTGGAAGATTTAGCTTGAAGCTGCGCTTGCTTCTGTGGTGAGATGTAGGAAGCAAATTGCAGTGGCTAATGGTAATGCCATATTTCTTTTCGAAGAAATTTGAGATCCAATCAACATCAGCGTTTGGGGGGGCGCCTTTGATAAGAAGCGTAGTGACCAATTGATTCTTCGAAGCAAGCTTATCAAGTCTACGTTGCCATTCGGAAGGTGTCCAAGTTGAATTAAAATGACTGATAAGCTTCCGTGGGGCAGCGATTGGAGGAGCTGACATAGAAATATTTTCTGCTGTTAAGTTGGAAGAAACTTCGCAGGAATCAGTGGGTTGAACCGTCCGCAGATGACTTATGTGTGGGGGTGAGCGTGAATCCACTTCAGGTTCCATTAATTCAGCCATGAGTGATGTATTGTAGGGAACATTTTGGTAAGGCTGCGGCAAGTTTTGTGTATTAACGATTTTGCTGTTTATTGTTGCGATGTGATGTTCAATATCGCATACGAGGGATCGAGTCGCGGTAAGTTCGTCGCCGACATAGTTCACTTTATCGAAGATAACTTCGAGCATGGGATCACAGTGTTGATGTTGAAAATGAATGTCTATGTCGTCACGCAGGGAATTTATCATCTCGCAGGTTTTTTGGTTGGAGATAACCTGCGCAGAACACATAGCTTTAATGTCAATCAACACTTTATCGAGGTGACGTAAGGGAGTTTCTTCATTCCTGGATCTCCCGGAGTCTAACTCGATAAGACCAGCAATTTGTTTGTCCATGTGCTTTACTTTGGATTTTATTACATCGGCTGAGTTCTGCACTGAGTTACGTAACTCTTCAACACTTTTAACACTGTTTTCTATGACCGAAATTTTATCCGTAATCTTTTTGGCGAGTGCGTCCTGGTAGGAGTCATTTGAATCACTTAGGCATTTTATTGCCAAAAGTACGTGTGAAAGTGAGATACTCTTACACTCATCACAGAAGAAAAGTAGGTTATCGGAAAATCCTTTAATCAACACCGTGTTTCTTTTGTATAACCCGACACAAACGGCATGAAAGGCGTTCCCACAAATGCCCTTGCAAACTACCCAGTCAGCATTGCTGTCATCGATTACACAATTGGCAATTCCGCAAGACATATTCAAATTGGTTGTGTAGGTCAGTGAGGGTATAGATATAGGTCGAGTTATTTTTTTTTTATTTATTTATTTTTTTATTTTATTTTTTTTTTTTTTTGTAGATAGGGGCTTTTATTTGCACTGAAATCTGCCAGTAGACAAAAAAAAAATACTGAATTCGAGCACTGGGGTTTTTTAACCGGAAAATGCAATTTAACGAGATTTATAACTGAAAGTTGAACAGGGGAATAGGGAGAACAAGAAAAACACGTCTAACTGGTTTGAGTCGCTTGCCTTAATACTAAAAATTTTAGTATTTTGAAGTTTTTTCTGGTGCATAAAATGACAAGCACAGACGCCTAGTTTAGGAGATATAGCCATTTTAGTATTTTGATTTTTTTTTTTCTGCTGCATAATTTAACCCCCGCAGACGCATAGTTTAGGAGATATAGTCAATTTTTAGGTTTTTTGATTTTTGTTTTTCTGGGGCATAAAATAACTCCCACAGACGCCTAGTTTAGGAGATATCGCCATTTTAGTATTTTGGATTTCTTTTTTCTCTGGTGCATAAAATGACCCCCGAAGACGCCTAGTTTAGGAGATATAGCCATTTTAGTATTTTGGATTTTTGGTGCATAAAATTACCCCCGCAAACGCCTAGTTTAGGAGATATAGCCATTTAAGTGTTTTGATTTTTTTTTCTGTGGCAAATGACCGCCGCAGACGCCTAATTTAGGTGATAAAGCCATTTTAGTTCTTAAATTTTTTTTTTCTGGTTCATAAAATGACCCCCGCAGACGCCTAGTTTAGGAGATATAGCCATTTTTGGGTTTTGAATTTTTTTTTTCTGGTGCATAAAATGACCCCCGCAGACTCCTAGTTTAGGAGATATAGCCATTTTAGTATTTTGATTTTTTCTTCTGGTGCATAAAATGTCCCCCGCAGACGCCTAGTTTAGGAGATATAGCCATTTAAGTGTTTTGATTTTTTTTTCTGTGGCAAATGACCGCCGCAGACGCCTAATTTAGGTGATAAAGCCATTTTAGTTTTTAAATTTTTTTTTTCTGGCTCATAAAATGACCCCCGCAGACGCCTAGTTTAGGAGATATCGCCATTTTAGTAGTTTGGATTTCTTTTTTCGGGTGCATAAAACGACCCCCGCAGTCCACTAGTTTATGAGATATAGCCATTTTAGTATTTTGAATTTTTTTTTCTGGTGCATAAAATGACCCCCGCAGACGAATAGTTTAGGAGATATAGCCATTTTAGTATTTTAATTTTTTTTTTCTTTGCATAATTTGACCACGCAGACCCCTAGTTTAGGAGATATATCCATTTTAGTGTTTTGAAGTTTTTTCTGGAGCATTTCACTATTTTGCATTTTTTTTTTTCTGGTACATAAAATGACCCAGTCAGACGCCTAGTTTAGGAGATATAGCCATTTTAGTATTTTGATTTTTTTTTTCTGCTGCATAATTTAACCCCCGCAGACGCATAGTTTAGGAGATATAGTCAATTTTTAGGTTTTTTGATTTTTGTTTTTCTGGGGCATAAAATAACTCTCACAGACGCCTAGTTTAGGAGATATCGCCATTTTAGTATTTTGGATTTCTTTTTTCTCTGGTGCATAAAATGACCCCCGAAGACGCCTAGTTTAGGAGATATAGCCATTTTAGTATTTTGGATTTTTGGTGCATAAAATTACCCCCGCAAACGCCTAGTTTAGGAGATATAGCCATTTTTGTGTTTTCAATTTTTTGTTTCTGGTGCATAAAATGGCCCTCGCAGACTCCTAGTTTAGGAGATATAGCCATTTTAGTATTTTGATTTTTTCTTCTGGTGCATAAAATGCCCCAGCAGACGCCTAGTTTAGGAGATATAGCCATTTAAGTGTTTTGAATTTTTTTTCTGTGGCAAATGACCGCCGCAGACGCCTAATTTAGGTGATAAAGCCATTTTAGTTTTTAAATTTTTTTTTTCTGGTTCATAAAATGACCCCCGCAGACGCCTAGTTTAGGAGATATAGCCATTTTTGGGTTTTGAATTTTTTTTTTCTGGTGCATAAAATGACCCCCGCAGACTCCTGGTTTAGGAGATATAGCCATTTTAGTATTTTGATTTTTTCTTCTGGTGCATAAAATGTCCCCCGCAGACGCCTAGTTTAGGAGATATAGCCATTTAAGTGTTTTGATTTTTTTTTCTGTGGCAAATGACCGCCGCAGACGCCTAATTTAGGTGATAAAGCCATTTTAGTTTTTAATTTTTTTTTTCTGGTTCATAAAATAACCCCCGCAGACGCCTAGTTTAGGAGATATAGCCATTTTTGGGTTTTGAATTTTTTTTTTTCTGGTGTATAAAATGACCCCCGCAGACGCATAGTTTAGGAGATATAGCCATTTAAGTGTTTTGATTTTTTTTTCTGTGGCAAATGACCGCCGCAGACGCCTAATTTAGGTGATAAAGCCATTTTAGTTTTTAAATTTTTTTTTTCTGGTTCACAAAATGACCCCCGAAGACGCCTAGTTTAGGAGATATAGCCATTTTAGTATTTTGGATTTTTGGTGCATAAAATTACCCCCGCAAACGCCTAGTTTAGGAGATATAGCCATTTTTGTGTTTTCAATTTTTTGTTTCTGGTGCATAAAATGGCCTTGCAGACTCCTAGTTTAGGAGATATAGCCATTTTAGTATTTTGATTTTTTCTTCTGGTGCATAAAATGCCCCAGCAGACGCCTAGTTTAGGAGATATAGCCATTTAAGTGTTTTGAATTTTTTTTCTGTGGCAAATGACCGCCGCAGACGCCTAATTTAGGTGATAAAGCCATTTTAGTTTTTAAATTTTTTTTTTCTGGTTCATAAAATGACCCCCGCAGACGCCTAGTTTAGGAGATATAGCCATTTTTGGGTTTTGAATTTTTTTTTTCTGGTGCATAAAATGACCCCCGCAGACTCCTAGTTTAGGAGATATAGCCATTTTAGTATTTTGATTTTTTCTTCTGGTGCATAAAATGTCCCCCGCAGACGCCTAGTTTAGGAGATATAGCCATTTAAGTGTTTTGATTTTTTTTTCTGTGGCAAATGACCGCCGCAGACGCCTAATTTAGGTGATAAAGCCATTTTAGTTTTTAAATTTTTTTTTTCTGGTTCACAAAATGACCCCCGCAGACGCCTAGTTTAGGAGATATCGCCATTTTAGTAGTTTGGATTTCTTTTTTCGGGTGCATAAAACGACCCCCGCAGTCCACTAGTTTAGGAGATATAGCCATTTTAGTATTTTGAATTTTTTTTTCTGGTGCATAAAATGACCCCCGCAGACGAATAGTTTAGGAGATATAGCCATTTTAGTATTTTAATTTTTTTTTCTTTGCATAATTTGACCACGCAGACCCCTAGTTTAGGAGATATATCCATTTTAGTGTTTTGAAGTTTCTTCTGGAGCATTTCACTATTTTGCATTTTTTTTTTTCTGGTACATAAAATGACCCAGTCAGACGCCTAGTTTAGGAGATATAGCCATTTTGGTATTTTGAATTCTTTTTTTCTGGTGCATAAAATAACCCCCGCAGACGCCTAGTTTAGGAGATATCGCCATTTTAGTATTTTCAATTTTTTTTTTCTGGTGCATAAAACGACCATCGCAGTCCACTAGTTTAGGAGATACAGTTATTTTAGCATTTTGAATTTTTTTTTCTGGGGCATAAAATGACCCCCGCAGACGCCTAGTTTAGGAGATATAGCCATTTTAGTATTTTGGATTTTTGGTGCGTAAAATTACCCCCGCAGACGCCTAGTTTGGGAGATATAACCATTTGTGTGTTTTTATTTTTTTTTTCTGGTGCATAAAATGACCCTCGCAGTGTTTTGATTTTTTTTCTGGGGCAAATGACTGACGCAGACGCCTGATTTAGGTGATATAGCCATTTTAGTATTTAGAAATTTTTTTTTCTGGTGCATGAAATGACCCCCGCAGACGCCTAGTTTAGGAGATATAGAGATTTTTGTGTTTTTATTTTTTTTTCTGGTGCATAAAATGACCCCCGCAGACGCCTAGTTTAGGAGATGTACAAATTTTCGTGATTTGAATTTTTTTTGTCTGTTGCATAAAATGGCCCTGGCAGACGCCTAGTTTAGGAGATATAGAGATTTTTGTGTTTTCATTTTTTTTCTGGTGCATAAAATGACCCCCGCAGACGCATAGTTTAGGAGATATAGCCATTTTTGTGTTTTGAATTTTTTTTTTCTGTTGCATAAAATGACCCCCGCAGGCGTCTAGTTTAGGAGATATAGCCATTTTTGTGTTTTCAATTTCTTTTTTCTGGTGCATAAAATGACCCTCGCAGATTCCTAGTTTAGGAGATATAGCCATTTTAGTATTTTGATTTTTAGGTGCATAATTTGACCGCCGCAGACGCCTAGTTTAGTAGATACAGACAATTTTTAGGTTTTTTGAATTTTTTTTTTCTGGTGCATAAAATGACCCCCGCAGACGCCTAGTTTAGGAGATATAGCCATTTTATGGATTTTGGATTTTTGGTGTATAAAATGACCCCCGCAGACGCCTAGTTTAGTAGATATAGCCATTTTAGTATTTTGATTTTTTTTTCTTTTACATAATTTGACCCCGCAGACGCCTAGTTTAGGAGATATAGCCATTTTTGTGTTTTTAATTTTTTTTTCTGTTGCATAAAAAGTCCCAAGCAGACGCCTAGTTTAGGAGATATAGCCATTTTAGTATTTTGGATTTCTTTTTTCGGGTGCATAAAACGACCATCGCAGTCCACTAGTTTAGGAGATACAGCTATTTTAGCATTTTGAATTTTTTTTCTGGGGCATAAAATGACCCCCGCAGACGAATAGTTTAGGAGATATAGCCATTTTAGTATTTTGGATTTTTGGTGCATAAATGAACCCCGCAGCCTAGTTTAGGAGATTTAACCATTTTTGTGTTTTGAATTTTTTTTTTCTGGTGCATAAAATTACCCCCGCAGACGCCTAGTTTGGGAGATATAACCATTTGTGTGTTTTGATTTTTTTTTTATGGTGCATAGTTTGAACCCACAGACGCCTAGTATAGGAGATAAGCCATTTTAGTATTTTGAATTTTTTTTTCTGGTGCATAAAATGGCCCCCGCAGACGCCTAGCTTAGAAGATACAGTCAATTTTTAGGTTTTTTGAATTTTTTTTTTCTGGTGCATAAAATGACCCTCGCAGCCGCCTAGTTTAGGAGATATAGCCATTTTGATTTTTTTTTCTGGTGCATAAAATGACCCTCGCAGACTGCTAGTGTAGGAGATATATCCGTTTTAGTATTTTAATTTTTTTTTCTGGTGCATAATTTGACCCCGCAGACGCCTAGTTTAGGAGATTTAGCCATTTTTGTCTTTTGAATTCTTTTTTTCTGGTGCATAAAATGACCCCCGCAGACGCCTAGTTTAGGAGATATAGCCATTTTAGAATTTTGAATTTTTTTTCTCTGGTGCATAAAATGACCCCCGAAGACGCCTAGTTTAGGAGATATAGCCATTTTAGTATTTTGGATTTTTGGTGCATAAAATTACCCCCGCAAACGCCTAGTGTAGGAGATATAGCCATTTTAATATTTTGGACTTTTGGTGCATAAAATGACCCCAGCAGACGCCTAGTTTAAGAGATATAGCCATTTTTGGGTTTTGAATTTTTTTTTTTCTGTTGCATAAAATGAACCTCGCAGACGCCTAGTTTAGGAGGTATAGCCATTTTAGTATTTTGGTTTTTTCTTCTGGTGCATAAAATGTCCCCCGCAGACGACTAGTTTAGGAGATATAGCCATTTTTGTGTTTTCAATTTTTTGTTTCTGGTGCATAAAATGACCCTCGCAGACTCCTAGTTTAGGAGATATAGCCATTTTAGTATTTTGATTTTTTCTTCTGGTGCATAAAATGTCCCCCGCAGACGCCTAGTTTAGGAGAAATAGCCATTTAAGCGTTTTGATTTTTTTTTCAGAGGCAAATGACCGCCGCAGACGCCTAATTTAGGTGATATAGCCATTTTAGTTTTTAAATTTTTTTTTTCTGGTTCATAATTTGACCCCGCAGACGCCTAGTTTAGGAGATTTAGCCATTTTTGTCTTTTGAATTCTTTTTTTCTGGTGCATAAAATGACCCCCGCAGACGCCTAGTTTAGGAGATATAGCCATTTTAGAATTTTGAATTTTTTTTCTCTGGTGCATAAAATGACCCCCGAAGACGCCTAGTTTAGGAGATATAGCCATTTTAGTATTTTGGATTTTTGGTGCATAAAATTACCCCCGCAAACGCCTAGTGTAGGAGATATAGCCATTTTAATATTTTGGACTTTTGGTGCATAAAATGACCCCAGCAGACGCCTAGTTTAAGAGATATAGCCATTTTTGGGTTTTGAATTTTTTTTTTTCTGTTGCATAAAATGAACCTCGCAGACGCCTAGTTTAGGAGGTATAGCCATTTTAGTATTTTGATTTTTTCTTCTGGTGCATAAAATGTCCCCCGCAGACGACTAGTTTAGGAGATATAGCCATTTTTGTGTTTTCAATTTTTTGTTTCTGGTGCATAAAATGACACCCGCAGACGCCTAGTTTAGGAGGTATAACCATTGTAGTATTTTAATTTTTTCTTCTGGTGCATAAAATGTCCCCCGCAGACGACTAGTTTACGAGATATCGCCATTTTAGTATTTTGGATTTCTTTTTTCGGGTGCATAAAACGAGCCCCGCAGTCCACTAGTTTAGGAGATACAGCCATTTTAGTATTTTGAATTTTTTTTTCTGGTGCATAAAATGACCCCCGCAGACGAATAGTTTAGGAGATATAGCCATTTTAGTATTTTGATTTTTTTTTCTTTGCATAATTTGACCTCGCAGACGCCTAGTTTAGGAGATATATCCATTTTAGTGTTTTGAAGTTTTTTCTGGAGCATTTCACTATTTTGCATTTTTTTTTTTTGGTACATAAAATGACCCACGCAGACGCCTAGTTTAGGAGATATAGCCATTTTTGTGTTTTCAAATTTTTTTTTCTGGTGCTTAAAATAACCCCCGCAGACGCCTAGTTTAGGAGATATAGCCATTTTAGTATTTTGAATTTTTTTTTGTGGTGCATAAAATGACCCCCGCAGACGCCTAGTTTAGGAGATATAGCCATTTTAGTATTTTGGATTTTTGGTGCATAAAATGACCCCCGCAGACGCCTAGTTTAGGAGGTATAACCATTTTAGTATTTTGATTTTTTCTTCTGGTGCATAAAAAGTCCCCTGCAGACGACTAGTTTAGGAGATATAGCCATTTTCGTGTTTTCAATTTTTTGTTTCTGGTGCATAAAATGGCCCTCGCAGACTCCTAGTTTAGGAGATATAGCCATTTTAGTATTTTGATTTTTTCTTCTGGTGCATAAAATGTCCCCCGCAGACGCCTAGTTTAGGAGATATAGCCATTTAAGTGTTTTGATTTTTTTTTCTGTGGCAAATGACCGCCGCAGACGCCTAATTTAGGTGATATAGCCATTTTAGTTTTTAAATTTTTTTTTTCTGGTTCATAAAATGACCCCCGCAGACGCCTAGTTTAGGAGATATAGCCATTTTTGGGTTTTGAATTTTTTTTTTTCTGGTGCATAAAATGACCCCCGCAGACGACTAGTTAAGGAGATATAGCCATTTTAGTATTTTAATTTTTTTTTCTGGGGTATAAAATGATACCCGCTGAGGCCTTGTTTAGGAGATATAGCCATTTTGGTATTTTGGATATTTGGTGCATAAAATGACCCCCGCAGACGCCTAGTTTTTGAGATATAACCATTTTAGTATTTTGATTTTTTTTTCTGGGGCATAAAATAACCCCCGCAGATGCCTAGTTTAGGAGATATAGCCGTTTTAGTACTTTGGATTTTTGGTGCATAAAATGACCCACGCAGACTCCTAGTTTAGGAGATATCGCTATTTTAGTATTTTGATTTTTTTTTCTTGTGTATAAAATGACCCCCGCAGACGCTTAGTTTAGGAGATATAAAAATTTTTAATTTTTGGTGGGGGCTGAGGCCCCCATTTATTGGCTTAATACAAGCTTAATCTAACTTAAAAACTAACAGAAAGACTTAAGAGCTAGTGACCAAGGAAGTGATGGAGGAGATCTTGTTTGAGACGAGGAGTGCTCAGGTGGAAATGAAAAAGGGAGAGGTTCGAGTTGACCTTTCGGAGCATTCGGGAAATAGGTTCGTTGGAGCCATAAGAGGTGCGATGGACCGGTAGATAGAAGAGACGAGGACAACGTAGATTACGGGGGTTGGTATTGAAGGAAATGGAGTTCAAAATGGATGCACAGTCGATGGAACCTGAGAGAAGACGATGAATGAAAAGAACGTCAGCAATATTCCTACGTTCTTCTAACGAATTCATATTTAGAAGTTTGAGGCGGTCTTGATAGGGAGGTAAGATTAAAGGGTCGTTCCATGGCAGGCCACGGAGGGCAAATCGGAGGAATCGACGTTGAATACCCTCGATTCGGGAAACATGAACCCGGTGAAAGGAGGACCAAGCTTGACTGGCATACTCAAGCAGGGGGCGAACAAAGGTAATATAGAGAGATCTGGTTACATACGGGTTGGAAAATTCCTTGGACCACCGTTTAATAAAGCCAAGTGATGAGTTGGCTTTGAGGATCATCTTATCGATATGTGAACGGAAATTAAGCTCACAGTCGAATAATATGCCAAGGTCTTGAAAAGACTGAACCAGGGGAATTGGTTGACCATGGAGAAAATAAAGTCGGGGGGGAGACGGGTTGTATTTACGTGAGAAGGTTATAAATTGACATTTGGCTATATTAAGTTCTAGGCAGTTTTTGAGGCACCAGATTGAAAACCGATCAAGGTCTTCTTGAAGAAGGGCAGAGTCCTGGGGAGAGGAAATAGATTTAAAAAATTTTGTGTCGTCAGCGTAAAGGGAGAGGGAGGAGTGCTTAATGACACTCTCAACATCGCTGATAGTAAGAATGAGGAGAAGAGGGCCAAGATGACTGCCTTGTGGAACTCCAGATGAGGCCAGGAATGGAACAGAAAGGGCGGATCTAAACCGAACACTATAATATCGGTTTACCAGGTAAGAAAAAATCCATTTTAAAAAGAGCGGCTCAAAGCCGAGAGCAGACAATTTGAAAAGGATCAATTTATGAGATATCTTATCAAATGCTTTAGTGAAATCTGTTGCTATAACATCGATTTCTTTGCCATTTTCTAAGGCTGAGAGTGCAAAAGACACGAATTCAACTAGATTTGTGGTAGTTGATCTACCTTTTAGAAAACCATGTTGTCGGGGTGAAATAAAAGGCTTGCATTTGAAGCTTAACGCTTCGTATAAAATGCTTTCAAAGAGTTTGGGTATATGAGAGAGTTTAGCAATGGGACGATAATTGGTAACTTCATGCTTAGATCCCTTTTTGTGTATTGGGATTATAAAAGAGGTCTTCCAAACCTGGGGAAATTCACCCTGTGTGAGCGATAGACGAAAAAGGTAGGAAAGGGGTAGAGACAGGTTGGAAGAGCATTTCTTAAGAAACATGGCGGGGAGTCCGTCTGGGCCAGGTATAAATTCATCCTTAAGATTTTGTAACTTTTCTTCAATAACTGCAGGATCGAAATTTCGAGTGAGAAAGGGACCAATAGAGAAATTTGGTAGATCATTGAAGTAAGAGGGATCTGGTACGAAGGAGTTGTTGGCAAATGATTGTTTGAAAAATGTAGCAAAAAAGTTGGCGATGGTAGGAGGATCACATGAAGTTTTGGTTTCGAAAGCGAGGGAGGAAGGATAACCATCGGTCTTACTTTTGCAATTGACAAATTGAAAAAAGGACTTGGGGTCATTTATGAGATTGGTTTGCGCACTATTCAGGTAGCGCTGATAGAGAGAGTTATAGAGTTCAATGAAATGAAGATATGTACCTAGATAATTTGAATAGTCGGAAGAAGAGTGGGTGCGAAGGAATACCGCCCATAACTTGTTTCTTTTGTTTCGTAGAGAGCGAAGTCTACGATTATACCAAGGAGGGGATGTAGAAGAAGTTTTATGGCGGGAGTAAGGCACATAAAGGGAGATGGATTTGAATATTTCTCTGTAAAAAATGGAGAGGGCATCAACCAGAGATAGATTGGTAAACTCAAAAGAAGCACTGCTTAGATAGGTATTAATTTTACGGAAATTAGCTTTGTGAAAATTGTAAGAAAATAGAACTGCGGGGGGAGGCGACTGAAGGGGAGAGTTGTGGAAAAATGAGAGAAGAAGTGGAGGATGAAAGTTATCAATAGTTGAAAGAGATAGGGGACAACACGATACTGAGGAGTTGATGGGATCAGTTGTGAAGATAAGGTCTAATTGCCTTTCCATATAGTTGGAAACGCCACTGACTTGGCATAGACTAGAGTCTGTTAGCCGATCTAAGAATAGGCATTCCTTAGTAGAAATGGGATTGGAAGCGATGAAAAAAGATAGGTCTTCAGATGGAGTCCATTTCAGCTGAGGCAGATTAAAATCGCCGAAGATAATGATATCATCAAGCGATACTGATAAGTCGATCAAATTGTCAATTGCTGCAATAGCAAGTTGGTAGGATTCGATAGGTTGCGCCGGAAGAATGTAACAACACATAACGTACAAGCATCTGCGAGTGAGGGTTATTTTAACCGACACAAAGTCGAGCTTAGGAGAGGATGATGTTGCAACGAGAGAGGAGTCCAAGCTGTTGTGAATAGCCAGTAGGACACCTCGACAAGGGGATTCAATCAAGGGGGGTGCGCGATCATCATCCCGAAAAACATTAAAAGAAGGAGGGAATAACTCCTGGTTTTTTATGTTGGGGATAAGATTAGTTTCGGTCAGAGCATAGATATCAAATGGGAGAGCATGAGATTGGCGGAAAACAGCGTGGGTTTTAGAACGGAGTCCTCTTACGTTCTGGTAATAGAAGGTGAGAGGGAGGTTTTTGCATGACTTTTTAGGGTCGAAAAAATTTATCATGGTCAAGGCGACTGCGTTGGAGGTGTGAGACTCTTTTAGAGTGTACATATTGGCGAAGAGCGGCAAGATCGTCTGCAACTTTTTGGGGGGGCGTATTGAAAATCTCGTGATACTTTATATAAAGTTTCCTGAGACTGGTAACGTCTGTAGGGAGGCCTTCCTGCTGGATAGAAACCATGACGCTTGTTTTTGTTTTACCCTCGTAGCACACCGAGTCGGATTTATCGTGCAGATAGGCGAGATATAGACGTATATTCTCATATATCTTTTTATCTCTAAGCCTAGAGAGCGCATAGCGACATTCGGTGGTATCGCTAGTTTGCTGCGTTAATTTAACAGTGGGTGGCGAAAGGGGGTCAATAGAAGAGGGAGAGGTTGAGCAGGATTATGGAATAACCATTCGTACTTGGTTGGAAGATTTAGCTTGAAGCTGCGCTTGCTTCTGTGGTGAGATGTAGGAAGCAAATTGCAGTGGCTAATGGTAATGCCATATTTCTTTTCGAAGAAATTTGAGATCCAATCAACATCAGCGTTTGGGGGGGCGCCTTTGATAAGAAGCGTAGTGACCAATTGATTCTTCGAAGCAAGCTTATCAAGTCTACGTTGCCATTCGGAAGGTGTCCAAGTTGAATTAAAATGACTGATAAGCTTCCGTGGGGCAGCGATTGGAGGAGCTGACATAGAAATATTTTCTGCTGTTAAGTTGGAAGAAACTTCGCAGGAATCAGTGGGTTGAACCGTCCGCAGATGACTTATGTGTGGGGGTGAGCGTGAATCCACTTCAGGTTCCATTAATTCAGCCATGAGTGATGTATTGTAGGGAACATTTTGGTAAGGCTGCGGCAAGTTTTGTGTATTAACGATTTTGCTGTTTATTGTTGCGATGTGATGTTCAATATCGCATACGAGGGATCGAGTCGCGGTAAGTTCGTCGCCGACATCGTTCACTTTATCGAAGATAACTTCGAGCATGGGATCACAGTGTTTGGGAGAGAGTTGTTTGTGTGACGAGGACTGAAAATGAATGTCTATGTCGTCACGCAGGGAATTTATCATCTCGCAGGTTTTTTGGTTGGAGATAACCTGCGCAGAACACATAGCTTTAATGTCAATCAACACTTTATCGAGGAGACGTAAGGGAGTTTCTTCATTCCTGGATCTCCTGGAGTCTGACTCGATAAGACCAGCAATTTGTTTGTCCATGTGCTTTACTTTGGATTTTATTACATCGGCTGAGTTCTGCACTGAGTTACGTAACTCTTCAACACTTTTAACACTGTTTTCTATTACCGAAATTTTATCCGTAATCTTTTTGGCGAGTGCGTCCTGGTAGGAGTCATTTGAATCACTTAGGCATTTTATTGCCAAAAGTACGTGTGAAAGTGAGATACTCTTACACTCATCACAGAAGAAAAGTAGGTTATCGGAAAATCCTTTAATCAACACCGTGTTTCTTTTGTATAACCCGACACAAACGGCATGAAAGGCGTTCCCACAAATGCCCTTGCAAACTACCCAGTCAGCATTGCTGTCATCGATTACACAATTGGCAATTCCGCAAGACATATTCAAATTGGTTGTGTAGGTCAGTGAGGGTATAGATATAGGTCGAGTTATTTTTTTTTATTTATTTATTTTTTTATTTTATTTTTTTTTTTTTTGTAGATAGGGGCTTTTATATGCACTGAAATCTGCCAGTAGACAAAAAAAAATATACTGAATTCGAGCACTGGGGGTTATTAACCGGAAAATGCAATTTAACGAGATTTATAACTGAAAGTTGAACAGGGGAATAGGGAGAACAAGAAAAACACGTCTAACTGGTTTGAGTCGCTTGCCTTAATACTAAAAATTTTAGTATTTTGAAGTTTTTTCTGGTGCATAAAATGACAAGCACAAACGCCTAGTTTAGGAGATATAGCCATTTTAGTATTTTGATTTTTTTTTTCTGGTGCATAATTTAACCCCCGCAGACGCATAGTTTAGGAGATATAGTCAATTTTTAGGTTTTTCGATTTTTGTTTTTCTGGGGCATAAAATAACTCCCACAGACGCCTAGTTTAGGAGATATCGCCATTTTAGTATTTTGAATTTTTTTTTTCTGGTGCATAAAATGACCCCCGCAGACGAATAGTTTAGGAGATATAGCCATTTCTGTGTTTTCAAATTTTTTCTTCTGGGGCATAAAATGTCCCCCGCAGACGACTAGTTTAGGAGATATAGCCATTTTTGTGTTTTCAATTTTTTGTTTCTGGTGCATAAAATGGCCCTCGCAGACTCCTAGTTTAGGAGATATAGCCATTTTAGTATTTTGATTTTTTCTTCTGGTGCATAAAATGTCCCCCGCAGACGCCTAGTTTAGGAGATATAGCCATTTAAGTGTTTTGATTTTTTTTTCTGTGGCAAATGACCGCCGCAGACGCCTAATTTAGGTGATAAAGCCATTTTAGTTTTTAAATTTTTTTTTTCTGGTTCATGAAATGACCCCCGCAGACGCCTAGTTTAGGAGATATAGCCATTTTTGGGTTTTGAATTTTTTTTTTCTGGTGCATAAAATGACCCCCGCAGACTCCTAGTTTAGGAGATAAAGTAATTTTAGTATTTTGATTTTTTCTTCTGGTGCATAAAATGTCCCCCGCAGACGCCTAGTTTAGGAGATATAGCCATTTAAGTGTTTTGATTTTTTTTTCTGTGGCAAATGACCGCCGCACACGCCTAATTTAAGTGATAAAGCCATTTTAGTTTTTAAATTTTTTTTTTCTGGTTCATAAAATGACCCCCGCAGACGCCTAGTTTAGGAGATATAGCCATTTTTGGGTTTTGAATTTTTTTTTTCTGGTGCATAAAATGACCCCCGCAGACGCATAGTTTAGGAGATATAGTCAATTTTTAGGTTTTTTGATTTTTGTTTTTCTGGGGCATAAAATAACTCCCACAGACGCCTAGTTTAGGAGATATCGCCATTTTAGTAGTTTGGATTTCTTTTTTCGGGTGCATAAAACGACCCCCGCAGTCCACTAGCTTAGGAGATACAGCCATTTTAGTATTTTGAATTTTTTTTTCTGGTGCATAAAATGACCCCCGCAGACGCCTAGTTTAGGAGATATAGCCATTTTGGTATTTTGAATTTTTTTTTTCTGGTGCATAAAATAACCCCCGCAGACGCCTAGTTTAGGAGATATCGCCATTTTAGTATTTTGGATTTTTTTTTTCTGGTGCATAAAACGACCATCGCAGTCCACTAGTTTAGGAGATACAGTTATCTTAGCATTTTGAATTTTTTTTTCTGGGGCATAAAATGACCCCCGCAGACGCCTAGTTTAGGAGATATAGCCATTTTAGTATTTTGGATTTTTGGTGCACAAAATGACCCCCGCAGCCTAGTTTAGGAGATTTAGCCATTTTAGTATTTTGGATTTTTGGTGCATAAAATTACCCCCGCAGACGCCTAGTTTGGGAGATATAACCATTTATGTGTTTTTATTTTTTTTTTCTGGTGCATAAAATGACCCTCGCAGTGTTTTGATTTTTTTTCTGGGGCAAATGACTGAACCAGACGCCTGATTTAGGTGATATAGCCATTTTAGTATTTAGAAATTTTTTTTTCTGGTGCATGAAATGACCCCCGCAGACGCCTAGTTTAGGAGATATAGAGATTTTTGTGTTTTTAATTTTTTTTTCTGGTGCATAAAATGACCCCCGCAGACGCCTAGTTTAGGAGATGTACCCATTTTCGTGATTTGAATTTTTTTTGTCTGTTGCATAAAATGACCCTGGCAGACGCCTAGTTTAGGAGATATAGAGATTTTTGTGTTTTCATTTTTTTTCTGGTGCATAAAATGACCCCCGCAGACGCATAGTTTAGGAGATATAGCCATTTTTGTGTTTTGAATTTTTTTTTTCTGTTGCATAAAATGACCCCCGCAGGCGTCTAGTTTAGGAGATATGGCCATTTATGTGTTTTCAATTTCTTTTTTCTGGTGCATAAAATGACTATCGTAGATTCCTAGTTTAGGAGATATAGCCATTTAAGTATTTTGATTTTTAGGTGCATAATTTGACCGCCGCAGACGCCTAGTTTAGTAGATACAGACAATTTTTAGGTTTTTTGATTTTTTTTTTCTGGTGCATAAAATGACCCCCGCAGACGCCTAGTTTAGGAGATATAGCCATTTTATGGATTTTGGATTTTTGGTGCATAAAATGACCCCCGCAGACGCCTAGTTTAGTAGATATAGCCATTTTAGTATTTTGATTTTTTTTTCTTTTACATAATTTGACCCCGCTGACGCCTAGTTTAGGAGATATAGCCATTTTAGTATTTTGGATTTTTGGTGCATAAATGACCCCCGCAGCCTAGTTTAGGAGATTTAACCATTTGTGTGTTTTGATTTTTTTTTTATGGTGCTTAGTTTGAACCCGCAGACGCCTAGTTTAGGAGATAAGCCATTTTTCTATTTTGAATTTTTTTTTCTGGTGCATAAAATGGCCCCCGCAGACGCCTACTTTAGGAGATTAAGCCATTTTAGTATTTTGAATTTTTTTTTCTGGGGCATAAAATGACCTCCGCAGACGCCTAGTTAAGGAGATATAGCCATTTTTGTGTTTTGATTTTTTTTTTCTGGTGCATAAAATGACCCTCGCAGACACCTAGTTTAGGAGATATATCCATTTTAGTATTTTGATTTTTAGGTGCATAATTTGACCGCCGCAGACGCCTAGTTTAGGAGATACAGTCAATTTTTAGGTTTTTCGAATTTTTTTTTTTGGTGAATAAAATGACCCCCGCAGACGCCTAATTTAGGAGATATAGCCATTTTAGTATCTTGATTTTTTCTTCTTTTGCATAATTTGACCCCGCAGACGCCTAGTTTAGGTGATATAGAGATTTTTGTGTTTTTATTTTTTTTTTCTGGTGCATAAAATGACCCTCGCAGTGTTTTGATTTTTTTTCTGGGGCAAATGACTGACGTAGACGCCTAATTTAGGTGATATAGCCATTTTAGTATTTAGAAATTTTTTTTTCTGGTATATGAAATGACCCCCGCAGACGCCTAGTTTAGGAGATATAGAGATTTTTGTGTTTTTATTTTTTTTTCTGGTGCATAAAATGACCCCCGCAGACGCCTAGTTTAGGAGATGTACCCATTTTCGTGATTTGAATTTTTTTTTTCTGTTGCATAAAATGACCCCCGCAGACGCCTAGTTTAGGACATATAGCCATTTTTGTCTTTTGAATTTTTTTTTTCTGGTGCATAAAATGACCCCCGCAGACGCCTACTTTAGGTGATATAGAGATTTTTGTGTTTTCATTTTTTTTTCTGGTGCATAAAATGACCCCGCAGACGCATAGTTTAGGAGATATAGCCATTTTAGTATTTTGAATTTTTTTTTCTGGTGCATAAAATGGCCCCCGCAGACGCCTAGTTTAGGAGATTAAGCCATTTTAGTATTTTGAATTTTTTTTTCTGAGGCATAAAATGACCTCCGCAGACGCCTCGTTTAGGAGATATAGCCATTTTTGTGTTTTGATTTTTTTTTGCTGGTGCATAAAATGACCCTCGCAGACACCTAGTTTAGGAGATATAGCCATTTTTTGGATTTTGGATTTTTGGTGCATAAAATGACCCCCGCAAACGCCTAGTGTAGTAGATATAGCCATTTTAGTATTTTGATTTTTTTTTCTTTTACATAATTTGACCCCGCAGACGCCTAGTTTAGGAGATATAGCCATTTTTGTGTTTTGAATTTTTTTTTCTGTTGCATAAAAAGTCCCCCGCAGACGCCTAGTTTAGGAGATATAGCCATTTTTGTGTTTTAAATTTTTTTTTTCTGGTGCATAAAATGACCCTCGCAGACGCCTAGTTTAAGAGATATAGAGCTTTTTGTGTTTTCGTTTTTTTTCTGGTGCATAAAATTTCCCCCGCAGACGCCTAGTTTAAGAGATATAGCCATTTAAGTGTTTTAATTTTTTTTTCTGGGGCAAATGACCGCCGCAGATGCCTAGTTTAGGTGATATAGACATTTTTGTGTTTTGAGTTTTTTTTTTCTGTTGCATAAAATGACCCTCGCAGACGCCTAGTTTAGGAGATATAGAGTTTTTTGTGTTTTCATTTTTTTTGTGGTGCATAAAATGACCCCCGCAGACGCATAGTTTAGGAGATAAATCCATTTTTGTGTTTTGAATTTTTTTTTTTCTGGTGCATAAAATGTCCCCCGCAGACGCATAGTTTAGGAGATATAGTCATTTTTGTATTTTGAATTTTGTTTTTTCTGGTGCATAAAATGACCCTCGCAGACTCCTAGTTTATGAGATATAGCCATTTTAGTATTTTGATTTTGAGGTGCATAATTTGACCGCCGCAGACGTCTAGTTTAGGAGATACAGTCAATTTTTAGGTTTTTTGAATTTGTATTTTCTGGTGCATAAAATGACCCCCGCAGACGCCTAGTTTAGGAGATATAGAAATTTTTGCGTTTTGAATTTCTTTTTTCTGGTGCATAAAATGACCCCGCAGACGCCTAGTTTAGGAGATATAGCCATTTTTGTGTTTTGAGTTTTTTTTTTCTGTTGCATAAAATGACCCTCGCAGACGCCTAGTTTAGGAGATATAGAGTTTTTTGTGTTTTCATTTTTTTTGTGGTGCATAAAATGACCCCCGCAGACGCATAGTTTAGGAGATAAATCCATTTTTGTGTTTTGAATTTTTTTTTTCTGGTGCATAAAATGTCCCCCGCAGACGCATAGTTTAGGAGATATAGTCGTTTTTGTATTTTGAATTTTGTTTTTTCTGGTGCATAAAATGACCCTCGCAGACTCCTAGTTTATGAGATATAGCCATTTTAGTATTTTGATTTTGAGGTGCATAATTTGACCGCCGCAGACGTCTAGTTTAGGAGATACAGTCAATTTTTAGGTTTTTTGAATTTGTATTTTCTGGTGCATAAAATGACCCCCGCAGACGCCTAGTTTAGGAGATATAGAAATTTTTGCGTTTTGAATTTCTTTTTTCTGGTGCATAAAATGACCCCCGCAGACGCCTTGTTTAGGTGATATAGCCATTTTTGGGTTTTGAATTTTGTTTTTTCTGGTGCATAAAATGACCCAAGCAGACGCCTAGTTTAGGAGATATAGCCATTTTTGTGTTTTGAATTTTTTTTTTCTGGTGCACAAAATGACCCCTGCAGACGCCTAGCTTAGGAGATATATCCATTTTAGTATTTTTTTTTTTTTTTCTGGGGCATAAAATGACCGCCTAGTTTAGGAGATGTAGCCGTTTTAGTACTTTGGATTTTTGGTGCATAAAATGACCCCCGCAGACGCCTAGTTTAGGAGATATCTCCATTTTAGTATTTTGATTTTTTTTTTCTGGTGCATAAAATAACCCCCGCAAACGCTTAGTTTAGGAGATATAACCATTTTAGTATTTTTAAGTTTTTTCTGGTGCATAAAATGATACCCACAGACTCCTAGTTTAGGACATATAGCCATTTTAGTATTTTGATTTTTTTTTCTGGGGCATAAAATAACTGCCACAGACGCCTAGTTTAGGAGATATCGCCATTTTAGTATTTTGGATTTCTTTTTTCTGGGGCATAAAATGACCCTCGCAGACTCCTAGTTTATGAGATATAGCCATTTTAGTATTTTGATTTTGAGGTGCATAATTTGACCGCCGCAGACGTCTAGTTTAGGAGATACAGTCAATTTTTAGGTTTTTTGAATTTGTTTTTTTCTGGTGCATAAAAAGACCCCCGCAGACGCCTAGTTTAGGAGATATAGCCATTTTTGTGTTTTGAGTTTTTTTTTTTTCTGTTACATAAAATGACCCTCCCAGACGCCTAGTTTAAGAGATATAGAGTTTTTTGTGTTTTCATTTTTTTTGTTGTGCATAAAATGACCCCCGCAGACGCATAGTTTAGGAGATATAGTCATTTTTGTGTTTTGAATGTTTTTTTGTTCTGGTGCTTAAAATGACCCTCGCAGACTCCTATTTTAGGAGATATAGGCATTTTAGTATTTTGAATTTTTTTTCTGGTGCATAAAATGTCCCCCGCAGACGCATAGTTTAGGAGATATAGTCATTTTTGTATTTTGAATTTTGTTTTTTCTGGTGCATAAAATGACCCTCGCAGACTCCTAGTTTAGGAGATATAGCCATTTTAGTATTTTGATTTTGAGGTGCATAATTTGACCGCCGCAGACGTCTAGTTTAGGAGATACAGTCAGTTTTTAGGTTTTTTGAATTTGTTTTTTCTGGTGCATAAAATGACCCCCGCAGACGCCTAGTTTAGGAGATATAGAGATTTTTGTGTTTTTATTTTTTTTTTCTGGTGCATAAAATGACCCCCGCAGACGCATAGTTTAGGAGATATAGCCATTTAAGTGTTTTGATTTTTTTTCTGGGGCAAATGACTGACGCAGACGCCTAATTTAGGTGATATAGCCATTTTTATGTTTTGAATTTTTTTTTTCTGTTGCATAAAATGACCCCCGCAGACGCCTAGTTTAGGAGATATCTCCATTTTAGTATTTTGATTTTTTTTTTCTGGTGCATAAAATAACCCCCGCAAACGCTTAGTTTAGGAGATATAACCATTTTAGTATTTTTAAGTTTTTTCTGGTGCATAAAATGACACCCACAGACTCCTAGTTTAGGACATATAGCCATTTTAGTATTTTGATTTTTTTTTCTGGGGCATAAAATAACTGCCACAGACGCCTAGTTTAGGAGATATCGCCATTTTAGTATTTTGGATTTCTTTTTTCTGGGGCATAAAATGACCCCCGCAGACGCCTAGTTTAGGAGATATCTCCAATTTAGTATTTTGATTTTTTTTTTCTGGTGCATAAAATAATCCCCGCAGACGCTTAGTTTAGGAGATATAACCATTTTAGTATTTTGATTTTTTTTTCTGGTGCGTAAAATGACCCAAGCAGACGCCTAGTTTAGGAGATATAACCATTTTTGTGTTTTGAATTTTTTTTTTCTGGTGCACAAAATGACCCCTGCAGACGCCTAATTTAGGAGATATAGGTATTTTAGTATTTTGGTTTTTTTTTTCTGGTGCATAAAATGTCCCCCGCAGACGCATAGTTTAAGAGATATAGTCATTTTTGTATTTTGAATTTTGTTTTTTCTGGTGCATAAAATGACCCTCGCAGACTCCTAGTTTAGGAGATATAGCCATTTTAGTATTTTGATTTTGAGGTGCATAATTTGACCGCCGCAGACGTCTAGTTTAGGAGATACAGTCAATTTTTAGGTTTTTTGAATTTGTTTTTTCTGGTGCATAAAATGACCCCCGCAGACGCCTAGTTTAGGAGATATAGAAATTTTTGCGTTTTGAATTTCTTTTTTCTGGTGCATAAAATGATCCCCGCAGACGCCTAGTTTAGGAGATATAGAGATTTTTGTGTTTTTATTTTTTTTTCTGGTGCATAAAATGACCCCCGCAGACGCCTAGTTTAGGAGATGTAGCCATTTTCGTGATTTGAATTTTTTTTGTCTGTTGCATAAAATGACCCTGGCAGACGAATAGTTTAGGAGATATAGAGATTTTTGTGTTTTAATTTTTTTTTCTTGTGAATAAAATGACCCCCGCAGACGCATAGTTTAGGAGATATAGCCATTTTTGTGTTTTGAATTTTTTTTTTCTGGTGCATAAAATGACCCCCGCAGGCGTCTAGTTTAGGAGATATAGCCATTTTTGTGTTTTGAATTTTTTTTTTCTGTTGCATAAAATGACCCCCGCAGGCGTCTAGTTTAGGAGATATAGCCATTTTTGTGTTTTGAATTTTTTTTTTCTGTTGCATAAAATGACCCCCGCAGACGCCTAGTTTAGGAGATATAGCCATTTTAGTATTTTGATTTTGAGGTGCATAATTTGATCGCCGCAGACGTCTAGTTTAGGAGATACAGTCAATTTTTAGGTTTTTTGAATTTGTTTTTTCTGGTGCATAAAAAGACCCCCGCAGACGCCTAGTTTAGGAGATATAGCCATTTTTGTGTTTTGAGTTTTTTTTTTTTCTGTTACATAAAATGACCCTCCCAGACGCCTAGTTTAAGAGATATAGAGTTTTTTGTGTTTTCATTTTTTTTGTTGTGCATAAAATGACCCCCGCAGACGCATAGTTTAGGAGATATAGTCATTTTTGTGTTTTGAATGTTTTTTTGTTCTGGTGCTTAAAATGACCCTCGCAGACTCCTATTTTAGGAGATATAGGCATTTTAGTATTTTGATTTTTTTTCTGGTGCATAAAATGTCCCCCGCAGACGCATAGTTTAGGAGATATAGCCATTTTTGTGTTTTGAATTTTTTTTTTCTGTTGCATAAAATGACCCCCGCAGACGCCTAGTTTAGGAGATATAGCCATTTTAGTATTTTGATTTTGAGGTGCATAATTTGACCGCCGCAGACGTCTAGTTTAGGAGATACAGTCAATTTTTAGGTTTTTTGAATTTGTTTTTTCTGGTGCATAAAATGACCCCCGCAGACGCCTAGTTTAGGAGATATAGCCATTTTTGTGTTTTGAGTTTTTTTTTTTTCTGTTACATAAAATGACCCTCCCAGACGCCTAGTTTAAGAGATATAGAGTTTTTTGTGTTTTCATTTTTTTTGTTGTGCATGAAATGACCCCCGCAGACGCATAGTTTAGGAGATATAGTCATTTTTGTGTTTTGAATTTTTTTTTGTTCTGGTGCTTAAAATGACCCCCGCAGACTCCTATTTTAGGAGATATAGGCATTTTAGTATTTTGATTTTTTTTTCTGGTGCATAAAATGTCCCCCGCAGACGCATAGTTTAGGAGATATAGTCATTTTTGTATTTTGAATTTTGTTTTTTCTGGTGCATAAAATGACCCTCGCAGACTCCTAGTTTAGGAGATATAGCCATTTTAGTATTTTGATTTTGAGGTGCACAATTTGACCGCCGCAGACGTCTAGATAAGGAGATACTGTCAATTTTCAGGTTTTTTGAATTTTTTTTTCTGGTGCATAAAATGACCGCCGCAGACGCCTAGTTTAGGAGATATAGAGATTTTTGTGTTTTTATTTTTTTTTTCTGGTGCATAAAATGACCCTCGCAGACTCCTAGTTTAGGAGATATAGAGATTTTTGTGTTTTTATTTTTTTTTTCTGGTGCATAAAATGACCCTCGCAGACTCCTAGTTTAGGAGATATAGCAATTTTAGTATTTTGATTTTGAGGTGCATAAGTTGACCGCCGCAGACGTCTAGATAAGGAGATACTGTCAATTTTCAGGTTTTTTGAATTTTTTTTTCTGGTGCATAAAATGACCGCCGCAGACGCCTAGTTTAGGAGATATAGAGATTTTTGTGTTTTTATTTTTTTTTTCTGGTGCATAAAATGACCCTCGCAGACTCCTAGTTTAGGAGATATAGCAATTTTAGTATTTTGATTTTGAGGTGCATAAGTTGACCGCCGCAGACGTCTAGATAAGGAGATACTGTCAATTTTCAGGTTTTTTGAATTTTTTTTTCTGGTGCATAAAATGACCGCCGCAGACGCCTAGTTTAGGAGATATAGAGATTTTTGTGTTTTTATTTTTTTTTTCTGGTGCATAAAATGACCCTCGCAGACTCCTATTTTAGGAGATATAGGCATTTTGGTATTTTGATTTTTTTTTGTGGTGCATAAAATGTCCCCCGCAAACGCATAGTTTAGGAGATATAGCCATTTTAGTATTTTGATTTTTTCTTTCGGTGCATAAAATGTCCCCCGCAGACGCCTAGTTTAGGAGATATAGCCATTTTCGTGATTTGAATTTTTTTTTTCTGTTGCATAAAATGACCCTGGCAGACGCCTAGTTTAGGAGATATAGAGATTTTTGTGTTTTCTTTTTTTTTTCTGATGCATAAAATGACCCCCGCAGACGCATAGTTTAGGAGATATAGCCATTTAAGTGTTTTGATTTTTTTTCTGGGGCAAATGACTGACGCAGACGCCTAATTTAGGTGATATAGCCATTTTAGTATTTAGAAATTTTTTTTTCTGGTGCATGAAATGACCCCCGCAGATGCCTAGTTTAGGAGATATAGAGATTTTTGTGTTTTTATTTTTTTTCTGGTGCATAAAATGACCCCCGCAGACGCCTAGTTTAGGAGATATAGCCATTTTCGTGATTTGAAGTTTTTTTTTCTGTTGCATAAAATGACCCTGGCAGACGCCTAGTTTAGGAGATATAGAGATTTTTGTGTTTTCATTTTTTTTTCTGGTGCATAAAATGACCCCCGCAGGCGTCTAGTTTAGGAGATATAGCCATTTTTGTGTTTTGAATTTTTTTTTCTGTTGCATAAAATGACCCCCGCAGACGCCTAGTTTAAGAGATATAGAGATTTTTATGTTTTAATTTTTTTTTCTGGTGCATAAAATTTCCCCCGCAGACGCCTAGTTTAGGAGATATAGCCATTTAAGTGTTTTAATTTTTTTTTCTGGGGCAAATGACCGCCGCAGATGCCTAGTTTAGGTGATATTGCCATTTTGTATTTAAAATTTTTTTTTTCTGCAGACGCCTAGTTTAGGAGATATAATCATTTTTGTGTTTTGAATTTTTTTTTTCTGGTGCATAAAATGACCCTCGCAGACGCCTAGTTTAAGAGATATAGAGATTTTTGTGTTTTCATTTTTTTTTCTGGTGCATAAAATTTCCCCCGCAGACGCCTAGTTTAGGAGATATAGCCATTTAAGTGTTTTAATTTTTTTTTCTGGGGCAAATGACCGCCGCAGATGCCTAGTTTAGGTGATATTGCCATTTTGTATTTAAAATTTTTTTTTTCTGCAGACGCCTAGTTTAGGAGATATAATCATTTTTGTGTTTTGATTTTTTTTTTTCTGGTGCATAAAATGACCCACGCAGACGCCTAGTTTAGGAGATATAGCCATTTTTGTGTTTTGAATTTCTTTTTTCTGTTGCATAAAATGACCCCCGCAGGCGTCTAGTTTAGGAGATATAGTCATTTTTGTGTTTTGAATTTTTTTTTGTTCTGGTGCTTAAAATGACCCCCGCAGACTCCTATTTTAGGAGATATAGGCATTTTAGTATTTTGATTTTTTTTTCTGGTGCATAAAATGTCCCCCGCAGACGCATAGTTTAGGAGATATAGTCATTTTTGTATTTTGAATTTTGTTTTTTCTGGTGCATAAAATGACCCTCGCAGACTCCTAGTTTAGGAGATATAGCCATTTTAGTATTTTGATTTTGAGGTGCACAATTTGACCGCCGCAGACGTCTAGATAAGGAGATACTGTCAATTTTCAGGTTTTTTGAATTTTTTTTTCTGGTGCATAAAATGACCGCCGCAGACGCCTAGTTTAGGAGATATAGAGATTTTTGTGTTTTTATTTTTTTTTTCTGGTGCATAAAATGACCCTCGCAGACTCCTAGTTTAGGAGATATAGAGATTTTTGTGTTTTTATTTTTTTTTTCTGGTGCATAAAATGACCCTCGCAGACTCCTAGTTTAGGAGATATAGCAATTTTAGTATTTTGATTTTGAGGTGCATAAGTTGACCGCCGCAGACGTCTAGATAAGGAGATACTGTCAATTTTCAGGTTTTTTGAATTTTTTTTTCTGGTGCATAAAATGACCGCCGCAGACGCCTAGTTTAGGAGATATAGAGATTTTTGTGTTTTTATTTTTTTTTTCTGGTGCATAAAATGACCCTCGCAGACTCCTAGTTTAGGAGATATAGCAATTTTAGTATTTTGATTTTGAGGTGCATAAGTTGACCGCCGCAGACGTCTAGATAAGGAGATACTGTCAATTTTCAGGTTTTTTGAATTTTTTTTTCTGGTGCATAAAATGACCGCCGCAGACGCCAAGTTTAGGAGATATAGAGATTTTTGTGTTTTTATTTTTTTTTTCTGGTGCATAAAATGACCCTCGCAGACTCCTATTTTAGGAGATATAGGCATTTTGGTATTTTGATTTTTTTTTGTGGTGCATAAAATGTCCCCCGCAAACGCATAGTTTAGGAGATATAGCCATTTTAGTATTTTGATTTTTTCTTTCGGTGCATAAAATGTCCCCCGCAGACGCCTAGTTTAGGAGATATAGCCATTTTCGTGATTTGAATTTTTTTTTTCTGTTGCATAAAATGACCCTGGCAGACGCCTAGTTTAGGAGATATAGAGATTTTTGTGTTTTCATTTTTTTTTCTGGTGCATAAAATGACCCCCGTAGACGCCTAGTTTAGGAGATATAGCCATTTTTGTGTTTTGAATTTTGTTTTTCTGTTGCATAAAATGACCCCCGCAGGCGTCTAGTTTAGGAGATATAGCCATTTTTGTGTTTTGCATTTTTTTTTTCTGTTGCATAAAATGACTCCCGCAGACGCCTAGTTTAGGAGATATAGCCATTTTCGTGATTTGAATTTTTTTTTTCTGTTGCATAAAATGACCCCCGCAGGCGTCTAGTTTAGGAGATATAGCCATTTTCGTGATTTGAATTTTTTTTTTCTGTTGCATAAAATGACCCTGGCAGACGCCTAGTTTAGGAGATATAGAGATTTTTGTGTTTTCTTTTTTTTTTCTGATGCATAAAATGACCCCCGCAGACGCATAGTTTAGGAGATATAGCCATTTAAGTGTTTTGATTTTTTTTCTGGGGCAAATGACTGACGCAGACGCCTAATTTAGGTGATATAGCCATTTTAGTATTTAGAAATTTTTTTTTCTGGTGCATGAAATGACCCCCGCAGATGCCTAGTTTAGGAGATATAGAGATTTTTGTGTTTTTATTTTTTTTCTGGTGCATAAAATGACCCCCGCAGACGCCTAGTTTAGGAGATATAGCCATTTTCGTGATTTGAAGTTTTTTTTTCTGTTGCATAAAATGACCCTGGCAGACGCCTAGTTTAGGAGATATAGAGATTTTTGTGTTTTCATTTTTTTTTCTGGTGCATAAAATGACCCCCGCAGGCGTCTAGTTTAGGAGATATAGCCATTTTTGTGTTTTGAATTTTTTTTTCTGTTGCATAAAATGACCCCCGCAGACGCCTAGTTTAAGAGATATAGAGATTTTTATGTTTTAATTTTTTTTTCTGGTGCATAAAATTTCCCCCGCAGACGCCTAGTTTAGGAGATATAGCCATTTAAGTGTTTTAATTTTTTTTTCTGGGGCAAATGACCGCCGCAGATGCCTAGTTTAGGTGATATTGCCATTTTGTATTTAAAATTTTTTTTTTCTGCAGACGCCTAGTTTAGGAGATATAATCATTTTTGTGTTTTGAATTTTTTTTTTCTGGTGCATAAAATGACCCTCGCAGACGCCTAGTTTAAGAGATATAGAGATTTTTGTGTTTTCATTTTTTTTTCTGGTGCATAAAATTTCCCCCGCAGACGCCTAGTTTAGGAGATATAGCCATTTAAGTGTTTTAATTTTTTTTTCTGGGGCAAATGACCGCCGCAGATGCCTAGTTTAGGTGATATTGCCATTTTGTATTTAAAATTTTTTTTTTCTGCAGACGCCTAGTTTAGGAGATATAATCATTTTTGTGTTTTGATTTTTTTTTTCTGGTGCATAAAATGACCCACGCAGACGCCTAGTTTAGGAGATATAGCCATTTTTGTGTTTTGAATTTCTTTTTTCTGTTGCATAAAATGACCCCCGCAGGCGTCTAGTTTAGGAGATATAGCCATTTTTGTGTTTTGAATTTTTTTTTTCTGGTGCATAAAATGACCCTCGCAGACGCCTAGTTTAAGAGATATAGAGATTTTTGTGTTTTCATTTTTTTTTCTGGTGCATAAAATTTACCCCGCAGACGCCTAGTTTAGGAGATATAGCCATTTAAGTGTTTTAATTTTTTTTTCTGGGGCAAATGACCGCAGCAGATGCCTAGTTTAGGTGATATTGCCATTTTGTATTTAAAATTTTTTTTTTCTGCAGACGCCTAGTTTAGGAGATATAGTCATTTTTGTGTTTTGAATTTCTTTTTTCTGGGGCATAAAATGACCCCCGCAGACGCCTAGTTTAGGAGATATAGCCATTTTTGTGTTTTGAGTTTTTTTTTTCTGTTGCATAAAATGACCCTCGCAGACGCCTAGTTTAGGAGATATAGAGATTTTTGTGTTTTCATTTTTTTTGTGGTGCATAAAATGACCCCCGCTGACGCATAGTTTAGGAGATATAGCCATTTTTGTGTTTTGAATCTTTTTTTTTTCTGGTGCATAAAATGACCCTCGCAGACTCCTATTTTAGGAGATATAGGCATTTTAGTATTTTGATTTTTTTTTCTATTGCATAAAATGACCCTCGCAGACTCCTATTTTAGGAGATATAGGCATTTTAGTATTTTGATTTTTTTTTCTGGTGCATAAAATGTCCCCCGCAGACGCATAGTTTAGGAGATATAGTCATTTTTGTATTTTGAATTTCTTTTTTCTGGTGCATAAAATGACCCCCGCAGACGCCTAGTTTAGGAGATATAGCCATTTTTGTGTTTTGAGTTTTTTTTTCTGTTGCATAAAATGACCCTTGCAGACGCCTAGTTTAGGAGATATTGCCATTTTTGTCTTTTGAATTTTTTTTTTCTGGTGCATAAAATGACCCCCGCAGACGCCTAGTTTAGGTGATATAGAGATTTTTGTGTTTTCATTTTTTTTTCTGGTGCATAAAATGACCCTCGCAGACTCCTATTTTAGGAGATATAGGCATTTTGGTATTTTGATTTTTTTTTCTGGTGCATAAAATATCCCCCGCAAACGCATAGTTTAGGAGATGTAGCCATTTTAGTATTTTGATTTTTTCTTTCGGTGCATAAAATGTCCCCCGCAGACGCCTAGTTTAGGAGGTATAGCCATTTAAGTGTTTTGATTTTTTTTCTGGGGCAAATGACTGACGCAGACGCCTAATTTAGGTGATATAGCCATTTTAGTATTTAGAAATTTTTTTTTCTGGTGCATGAAATGACCCCCGCAGATGCCTAGTTTAGGAGATATAGAGATTTTTGTGTTTTTATTTTTTTATCTGGTGCTTAAAATGACCCCCGCAGACGCCTAGTTTAGGAGATATAGCCATTTTCGTGATTTGAATTTTTTTTTTCTGTTGCATAAAATGACCCTGGCAGACGCCTAGTTTAGGAGATATAGAGATTTTTGTGTTTTCATTTTTTTTCTGGTGCATAAAATTTTCCCCGAAGACGCCTAGTTTAGGAGATATAGCCATTTAAGTGTTTTATTTTTTTTTTTCTGGGGCAAATGACCGCCGCAGATGCCTAGTTTAGGTGATATTGCCATTTTGTATTTAAAATTTTTTTTTTCTGCAGACGCCTAGTTTAGGAGATGTAATCATTTTTGTGTTTTGAATTTCTTTTTTCTGGTGCATAAAATGACCCACGCAGACGCCTAGTTTAGGAGATATAGCCATTTTTGTGTTTTGAATTTCTTTTTTCTGTTGCATAAAATGACCCCCGCAGACGCCTAGTTTAGGAGATATAGAGATTTTTGTGTTTTCATTTTTTTTTCTGGTGCATAAAATGACCCCCGCAGGCGTCTAGTTTAGGAGATATAGCCATTTTTGTGTTTTGAATTTTTTTTTCTGTTGCATAAAATGACCCCCGCAGACGCCTAGTTTAAGAGATATAGAGATTTTTGTGTTTTCATTTTTTTTTCTGGTGCATAAAATTTCCCCCGCAGACGCCTAGTTTAGGAGATATAGCCATTTAAGTGTTTTAATTTTTTTTTCTGGGGCAAATGACCGCCGCAGATGCCTAGTTTAGGTGATATTGCCATTTTGTATTTAAAATTTTTTTTTTCTGCAGACGCCTAGTTTAGGAGATATAATCATTTTTGTGTTTTGAATTTCTTTTTTCTGGTGCATAAAATGACCCACGCAGACGCCTAGTTTAGGAGATATAGCCATTTTTGTGTTTTGAATTTCTTTTTTCTGTTGCATAAAATGACCCCCGCAGGCGTCTAGTTTAGGAGATATAGCCATTTTTGTGTTTTGAATTTTTTTTTTCTGGTGCATAAAATGACCCTCGCAGACGCCTAGTTTAAGAGATATAGAGATTTTTGTGTTTTCATTTTTTTTTCTGGTGCATAAAATTTCCCCCGCAGACGCCTAGTTTAGGAGATATAGCCATTTAAGTGTTTTAATTTTCTTTTCTGGGGCAAATGACCGCCGCAGATGCCTAGTTTAGGTGATATTGCCATTTTGTATTTAAAATTTTTTTTTTCTGCAGACGCCTAGTTTAGGAGATATAGTCATTTTTGTGTTTTGAATTTCTTTTTTCTGGTGCATAAAATGACCCCCGCAGACGCCTAGTTTAGGAGATATAGCCATTTTTGTGTTTTGAGTTTTTTTTTTCTGTTGCATAAAATGACCCTCGCAGACGCCTAGTTTAGGAGATATAGAGATTTTTGTGTTTTCATTTTTTTTGTGGTGCATAAAATGACCCCCGCTGACGCATAGTTTAGGAGATATAGCCATTTTTGTGTTTTGAATCTTTTTTTTTTCTGGTGCATAAAATGACCCTCGCAGACTCCTATTTTAGGAGATATAGGCATTTTAGTATTTTGATTTTTTTTTCTATTGCATAAAATGACCCTCGCAGACTCCTATTTTAGGAGATATAGGCATTTTAGTATTTTGATTTTTTTTTCTGGTGCATAAAATGTCCCCCGCAGACGCATAGTTTAGGAGATATAGCCATTTTTGTATTTTGAATTTCTTTTTTCTGGTGCATAAAATGACCCCCGCAGACGCCTAGTTTAGGAGATATAGCCATTTTTGTGTTTTGAGTTTTTTTTTCTGTTGCATAAAATGACCCTTGCAGACGCCTAGTTTAGGAAATATTGCCATTTTTGTCTTTTGAATTTTTTTTTTCTGGTGCATAAAATGACCCCCGCAGACGCCTAGTTTAGGTGATATAGAGATTTTTGTGTTTTCATTTTTTTTTCTGGTGCATAAAATGACCCTCGCAGACTCCTATTTTAGGAGATATAGGCATTTTGGTATTTTGATTTTTTTTTCTGGTGCATAAAATGTCCCCCGCAAACGCATAGTTTAGGAGATGTAGCCATTTTAGTATTTTGATTTTTTCTTTCGGTGCATAAAATGTCCCCCGCAGACGCCTAGTTTAGGAGATATAGCCATTTAAGTGTTTTGATTTTTTTTCTGGGGCAAATGACTGACGCAGACGCCTAATTTAGGTGATATAGCCATTTTAGTATTTAGAAATTTTTTTTTCTGGTGCATGAAATGACCCCCGCAGATGCCTAGTTTAGGAGATATAGAGATTTTTGTGTTTTTATTTTTTTATCTGGTGCTTAAAATGACCCCCGCAGACGCCTAGTTTAGGAGATATAGCCATTTTCGTGATTTGAATTTTTTTTTTCTGTTGCATAAAATGACCCTGGCAGACGCCTAGTTTAGGAGATATAGAGATTTTTGTGTTTTCATTTTTTTTCTGGTGCATAAAATTTTCCCCGAAGACGCCTAGTTTAGGAGATATAGCCATTTAAGTGTTTTATTTTTTTTTTCTGGGGCAAATGACCGCCGCAGATGCCTAGTTTATGTGATATTGCCATTTTGTATTTAAAATTTTTTTTTTCTGCAGACGCATAGTTTAGGAGATATAACCATTTTTGTGTTTTGAATTTTTTTTTTTTCTGGTGCATAAAATGACCCCCGCAGACGCCTAGTTTAGGAGATATAGAAATTTTTGTGTTTTGAATTTCTTTTTTCTGGTGCATAAAATGACCCCCGCAGACGCCTAGTTTAGGAGATATAGAGATTTGTGTGTTTTTATTTTTTTTTTCTGGTGCATAAAATGACCCTCGCAGACTCCTAGTTTAGGAGATAAAGCCATTTTAGTATTTTGATTTTGAGGTGCATAATTTGACCGCCGCAGACTCTAGTTTAGGAGATACTGTCAATTTTTAGGATTTTTGAATTTTTTTTTCTGGTGCATAAAATGACCCTGGCAGACGCCTAGTTTAGGAGATATAGAGATTTTTGTGTTTTCATTTTTTTTTCTGGTGCTTAAAATGACCCCCGCAGACGCTTAGTTTAGGAGATATAGCCATTTTTGTGTTTTGAATTTTTTTTTCTGTTGCATAAAATGACTCCCGCAGACGCCTAGTTTAGGAGATTTAGCCATTTTGGTATTTTGGATTTTTTTTTTCTGGTGCATAAAGTGACCCTTGCAGACGCCTAGTTTAGGAGATATAGCCATTTTTGTCTTTTGAATTTTTTTTTCTGGTGCATAAAATGACACCCGCAGACGCCTAGTTTAGGTGATATAGAGATTTTTGTGTTTTCATTTTTTTTTCTGGTGCATAAAATGACCCCCGCAGACGCATAGTTTAGGAGATATAGCCATTTTAGTATTTTGATTTTGAGGTGCATAATTTGACCGCCGCAGACGTCTAGTTTAGGAGATACTGTCAATTTTTAGGTTTTTTGAATTTTTTTTTCTGGTGCATAAAATGACCACCGCAGACGCCTAGTTTAGGAGATATAGCCATTTTTTGGATTTTGGATTTTTGGTGCATAAAATAACCCCCGCAGGCGCCTAGCTTAGGAGATATAGCCATTTTAGTATTTTGATTTTTTTTTCTTTTGCATAATTTGACCCCGCAGACGCCTAGCTTAGGTGATATAGAGATTTTTGCGTTTTCATTTTTTTTTCTGGTGCATAAAAAGTCCCCCGCAGACGCCTAGTTTAGGAGTTATAGCCATTTTTGTGTTTTGAATTTTTTTTTCTGGTGCATAAAATGACCCCCGCAGACGCCTAGTTTAGGAGATATAGCCAGCTTAGTATTTTGGATTTTTGGTGCATATATGACCCACGCAGACGCCTAGTTTGAAGGCATAACACTGACATGTAGATTTGGCTGTTGTAGGGTTTTCAAGCACAAAACAACCGTTAAAATTCACAACCTCACCATTCCGAGTGAAGAAAATCTCTCCGTCCTATTCGGACTCCCACCCCTGGAGAGTTAATATCGAAACCAAACACACCTGAGTTTCAAACCACTACATCACAAACTTTCCTTTCTCCTCCTTCTATCTTTCCGCCCGCGCCCTGGCAACAGTGTAAGGGTATTCATAACCCCTTTGGCGCGCGTAAATTATAAAAAAAAAAAAAAAAAGTTTAAGAGATATAGCCATTTTTGGGTTTTGAATTTTTTTTTTCTGTTGCACAAAATGACCCTCGCAGACGCCTAGTTTAGGAGATATAGCCATTTTAGTATTTTGATTTTTCTTTTCAGGTGCATAAAATGTCCCCCGCAGACGCCTAGTTTAGGAGATATAGCCATTTCAGTGTTTTGATTTTTTTTTCTGTGGCAAATGACCGCCGCAGACGCCTCATTTAGGTGATATAGCCATTTTTGTGTTTTGAATTTTTTTTTTCTGGTGCACAAAATGACCCCTACAGACGCCTAGTTTAGGAGATATAACCATTTTAGTATTTAGATTTTTTTTTGGGGCATAAAATGACCCCCGCAGATGCCTAGTTTAGGAGATATAGCCGTTTTAGTACTTTGGATTTTTGGTGCATAAAATGACGCCGCAGACGCCTAGTTTAGGAGATATCTCCATTTTAGTATTTTGATTTTTTTTTTCTGGTGCATAAAATAACCCCCGCAGACGCTTAGTTTACGAGATATAACCATTTTAGTATTTTTAAGTTTTTTCTGGTGCATAAAATGACACCCACAGACGCCTAGTTTAGGACATATAGCCATTTTAGTATTTTGATTTTTTTTTTTCTGGTGCATAATTTGACCCCCGCAGACGCCTAGTTTAGGAGATATAGTCAATTTTTAGGTTTTTTGAATTTTTTTTTTCTGGGGCATAAAATGACTACCACAGACGCCTTGTTTAGGAGATATCGCCATTTTAGTATTTTGGATTTCTTTTTTCTGGTGCATAAAACGACCCCCGCAGTCCACTAGTTTAGGAGATACAACCATTTTAGTATTTTGAATTTTTTTTTCTGGTGCACAAAATGACCCCCGCAGACGCCTAGTTTAAGAGATTTAGCCATTTTAGCATTTTGAATTTTTTTTCTGGAGCATAAAACGACCCCCGCAGACACCTAGTTTAGGAGATATAGCCATTTTAGTATTTCGGATTTTTGGTGCATAAAATGACCCCCGCAGCCTAGTTTAGGAGATTTAGCCATTTTTGTGTTTTGAATTTTTTTTTTCCTGTGCATAAAATTACCCCCGCAGACGCCTAGTTTGGGAGATATAGTCATTTTAGTATTTTGGATTTTTGGTGCATAAAATGACCCCCGCAGCCTAGTTTAGGAGATTTAGCCATTTTTGTGTTTTGAATTTTTTTTTTCTGTTGCATAAAATGACCCCCGCAGACGCATAGTTTAGGAGATATAGCCATTTTAGTATTTTGATTTTGAGGTGCATAATTTGACCGCCGCAGACGTCTAGTTTAGGAGATACTGTCAATTTTTAGGTTTTTTGAATTTTTTTTTCTGGTGCATAAAATGACCACCGCAGACGCCTAGTTTAGGAGATATAGCCATTTTTTGGATTTTGGATTTTTGGTGCATAAAATAACCCCCGCAGGCGCCTAGCTTAGG
This sequence comes from Volucella zonaria, assembly GCA_963966105.1. NCBI lineage: Eukaryota > Metazoa > Arthropoda > Insecta > Diptera > Syrphidae > Volucella > Volucella zonaria. Next base: position 7,264,153 of record CAWYQB010000254.1, on the reverse strand, counting down.
AGATATAGCCATTTTAGTATTTTGATTTTTTTTTCTTTTGCATAATTTGACCCCGCAGACGCCTAGCTTAGGTGATATAGAGATTTTTGCGTTTTCATTTTTTTTTCTGGTGCATAAAATGACCCCCTCAGACGCCTAGTTTAGGAGATATAGCCATTTTCGTGATTTGAATTTTTTTTTTCTGTTGCATAAAATGACCCTGGCAGACGCCTAGTTTAGGAGATATAGAGATTTTTGTGTTTTCATTTTTTTTTCTGGTGCTTAAAATGACCCCCGCAGACGCTTAGTTTAGGAGATATAGCCATTTTTGTGTTTTGAATTTTTTTTTCTGTTGCATAAAATGACTCCCGCAGACGCCTAGTTTAGGAGATTTAGCCATTTTGGTATTTTGAATTTTTTTTTTCTGGTGCATAAAGTGACCCTTGCAGACGCCTAGTTTAGGAGATATAGCCATTTTTGTCTTTTGAATTTTTTTTTCTGGTGCATAAAATGACACCCGCAGACGCCTAGTTTAGGTGATATAGAGATTTTTGTGTTTTCATTTTTTTTTCTGGTGCATAAAATGACCCCCGCAGACGCATAGTTTAGGAGATATAGCCATTTTAGTATTTTGATTTTGAGGTGCATAATTTGACCGCCGCAGACGTCTAGTTTAGGAGATACTGTCAATTTTTAGGTTTTTTGAATTTTTTTTTCTGGTGCATAAAATGACCACCGCAGACGCCTAGTTTAGGAGATATAGCCATTTTTTGGATTTTGGATTTTTGGTGCATAAAATAACCCCCGCAGGCGCCTAGCTTAGGAGATATAGCCATTTTAGTATTTTGATTTTTTTTTCTTTTGCATAATTTGACCCCGCAGACGCCTAGCTTAGGTGATATAGAGATTTTTGCGTTTTCATTTTTTTTTCTGGTGCATAAAAAGTCCCCCGCAGACGCCTAGTTTAGGAGTTATAGCCATTTTTGTGTTTTGAATTTTTTTTTCTGGTGCATAAAATGACCCCCGCAGACGCCTAGTTTAGGAGATATAGCCAGTTTAGTATTTTGGATTTTTGGTGCATATATGACCCACGCAGACGCCTAGTTTGAAGGCATAACACTGACATGTAGATTTGGCTGTTGTAGGGTTTTCAAGCACAAAACAACCGTTAAAATTCACAACCTCACCATTCCGAGTGAAGAAAATCTCTCCGTCCTATTCGGACTCCCACCCCTGGAGAGTTAATATCGAAACCAAACACACCTGAGTTTCAAACCACTACATCACAAACTTTCCTTTCTCCTCCTTCTATCTTTCCGCCCGCGCCCTGGCAACAGTGTAAGGGTATTCATAACCCCTTTGGCGCGCGTAAATTATAAAAAAAAAAAAAAAAAGTTTAAGAGATATAGCCATTTTTGGGTTTTGAATTTTTTTTTTCTGTTGCACAAAATGACCCTCGCAGACGCCTAGTTTAGGAGATATAGCCATTTTAGTATTTTGATTTTTCTTTTCAGGTGCATAAAATGTCCCCCGCAGACGCCTAGTTTAGGAGATATAGCCATTTCAGTGTTTTGATTTTTTTTTCTGTGGCAAATGACCACCGCAGACGCCTCATTTAGGTGATATAGCCATTTTTGTGTTTTGAATTTTTTTTTTCTGGTGCACAAAATGACCCCTACAGACGCCTAGTTTAGGAGATATAACCATTTTAGTATTTAGATTTTTTTTTGGGGCATAAAATGACCCCCGCAGATGCCTAGTTTAGGAGATATAGCCGTTTTAGTACTTTGGATTTTTGGTGCATAAAATGACGCCGCAGACGCCTAGTTTAGGAGATATCTCCATTTTAGTATTTTGATTTTTTTTTTCTGGTGCATAAAATAACCCCCGCAGACGCTTAGTTTACGAGATATAACCATTTTAGTATTTTTAAGTTTTTTCTGGTGCATAAAATGACACCCACAGACGCCTAGTTTAGGACATATAGCCATTTTAGTATTTTGATTTTTTTTTTTCTGGTGCATAATTTGACCCCCGCAGACGCCTAGTTTAGGAGATATAGTCAATTTTTAGGTTTTTTGAATTTTTTTTTTCTGGGGCATAAAATGACTACCACAGACGCCTTGTTTAGGAGATATCGCCATTTTAGTATTTTGGATTTCTTTTTTCTGGTGCATAAAACGACCCCCGCAGTCCACTAGTTTAGGAGATACAACCATTTTAGTATTTTGAATTTTTTTTTCTGGTGCACAAAATGACCCCCGCAGACGCCTAGTTTAAGAGATTTAGCCATTTTAGCATTTTGAATTTTTTTTCTGGGGCATAAAACGACCCCCGCAGACACCTAGTTTAGGAGATATAGCCATTTTAGTATTTCGGATTTTTGGTGCATAAAATGACCCCCGCAGCCTAGTTTAGGAGATTTAGCCATTTTTGTGTTTTGAATTTTTTTTTTCCTGTGCATAAAATTACCCCCGCAGACGCCTAGTTTGGGAGATATAGTCATTTTAGTATTTTGGATTTTTGGTGCATAAAATGACCCCCGCAGCCTAGTTTAGGAGATTTAGCCATTTTTGTGTTTTGAATTTTTTTTTTCTGGTGCATAAAATTACCCCCGCAGACGCCTAGTTTTTGAGATATAGCCATTTTAGTATTTTGGATTTTTGGTGCATAAAATGACACCCGCAGACGCCTAGTTTAGGTGATATAGAGATTTTTGTGTTTTCATTTTTTTTCTGGTGCATAAAAAGACCCCCGCAGACGCCTAGTTTAGGAGATATAGCCATTTTTGGGTTTTGAATTTTGTTTTTTCTGTTGCATAAAATGACCCAAGCTGACGCCTAGTTTAGGAGATATAGCCATTTTTGTGTTTTCAATTTTTTTTTTCTGGTGCATAAAATGACCCCCGCAGACGCCTAGTTTAGGAGATATAGCCATTTTAGTATTTTGGATTTTTTTTTTCTGGTGCATAAAATGACCCCCGCAGACGCCTAGTTTAGGAGATATAGCCATTTTTGGGTTTTGAATTTTGTTTTTTCTGTTGCATAAAATGACCCAAGCTGACGCCTAGTTTAGGCGATATAGAAATTTTTGTGTTTTGAATTTTTTTTTTCTGGTGCACAAAATGACCCCTGCAGACGCCTAGTTTAGGAGATATAAACATTTTAGTATTTAGATTTTTTTTTGGGGCATAAAATAACCCCCGCAGATGCCTAGTTTAGGAGATATAGCCGTTTTAGTTCTTTGGATTTTTGGTGCATAAAATGACCCCGCAGACGCCTAGTTTAGGAGATATCTCCATTTTAGTATTTTGATTTTTTTTTTCTGGTGCATAAAATAACCCCCGCAGACGCTTAGTTTAGGAGATATAACCATTTGAGTATTTTTAAGTTTTTTCTGGAGCATAAAATGACACCCACAGACGCCTAGTTTAGGACATATAGCCATTTTAGTATTTTGATTTTTTTTTTCTGGTGCATAATTTGACCTCCGCAGACGCCTAGTTAAGGAGATATAGTCAATTTTTAGGTTTTTTGATTTTTTTGTTTCTGGGGCATAAAATGACTCCCACAGACGCCTAGTTTAGGAGATATCGCCATTTTAGTATTTTGGATTTCTTTTTTCTGGTGCATAAAACGACCCCCGCTGTCCACTAGTTTATTAGATACAACCATTTTAGTATTTTGAATTTTTTTTTCTGGTGCATAAAATGACCCCCGCAGACGCCTAGTTTAAGAGATTTAGAAATTTTAGCATTTTGAATTTTTTTTCTGGGGCATAAAACGACCCCCGCAGACACCTAGTTTAGGAGATATCGCCATTTTAGTATTTTGGATTTCTTTTTTCTGGTGCATAAAACGACCCCCGCAGTCGACTAGTTTAGGAGATACAACCATTTTAGTTTTTTGAATTTTTTTTTCTGGTGCATTAAATGACCCCCGCAGACGCCTAGTTTAAGAGATTTAGCCATTTTAGCATTTTGAATTTTTTTTCTGGGGCATAAAACGACCCCCGCAGACACCTAGTTTAGGTGATATCGCCATTTTAGTATTTTGGATTTCTTTTTTCTGGTGCATAAAACGACCCCCGCAGTCCACTAGTTTAGGAGATACAACCATTTTAGTATTTTGAATTTTTTTTTCTGGTGCATAAAATGACCCCCGCAGACGCCTAGTTTAAGAGATTTAGCCATTTTAGCATTTTGAATTTTTTTTCTGGGGCATAAAACGACCCCCGCAGACACCTAGTTTAGGAGATATAGCCATTTTAGTATTTCGGATTTTTGGTGCATAAAATGACCCACGCAGCCTAGTTTAGGAGATTTAGCCATTTTTGTGTTTTGAATTTTTTTTTTCCTGTGCATAAAATTACCCCCGCAGACGCCTAGTTTGGGAGATATAGCCATTTTAGTATTTTGGATTTTTGGTGCATAAAATGACCCCCGCAGCCTAGTTTAGGAGATTTAGCCATTTTGTGTTTTGAATTTTTTTTTTCTGGTGCATAAAATTACCCCCGCAGACGCCTAGTTTTTGAGATATAGCCATTTTAGTATTTTGGATTTTTGGTGCATAAAATGACCCCCGCAGACGCCTAGTTTAAGAGATATAGCCATTTTTGGGTTTTGAATTTTTTTTTTTCTGGGGCATAAAATGACTCCCACAGACGCCTAGTTTAGGAGATATCGCCATTTTAGTATTTTGGATTTCTTTTTTCTGGTGCATAAAACGACCCCCGCAGTCCACTAGTTTAGGAGATACAACCATTTTAGTATTTTGAATTTTTTTTTCTGGTGCATAAAATGACCCCCGCAGACGCCTAGTTTAAGAGATTTAGCCATTTTAGCATTTTGAATTTTTTTTCTGGGGCATAAAACGACCCCCGCAGACACCTAGTTTAGGAGATATCGCCATTTTAGTATTTTGGATTTCTTTTTTCTGGTGCATAAAACGACCCCCGCAGTCCACTAGTTTAGGAGATACAACCATTTTAGTTTTTTGAATTTTTTTTTCTGGTGCATAAAATGACCCCCGCAGACGCTTAGTTTAAGAGATTTAGCCATTTTAGCATTTTGAATTTTTTTTCTGGGGCATAAAACGACCCCCGCAGACACCTAGTTTAGGAGATATAGCCATTTTAGTATTTCGGATTTTTGGTGCATAAAATGACCCCCGCAGCCTAGTTTAGGAGATTTAGCCATTTTTTTGTTTTGAATTTTTTTTTCCTGTGCATAAAATTACCCCCGCAGACGCCTAGTTTGGGAGATATAACCATTTTAGTATTTTGGATTTTTGGTGCATAAAATGACCCCCGCAGCATAGTTTAGGAGATTTAGCCATTTTTGTGTTTTGAATTTTTTTTTTCTGGTGCATAAAATTACCCCCGCAGACGCCTAGTTTTTGAGATATAGCCATTTTAGTATTTTGGATTTTTGGTGCATAAAATGACCCCCGCAGACGCCTAGTTTAAGAGATACAGCCATTTTAGCATTTTGAATTTTTTTTCTGGGGCATAAAACGACCCCCGCAGACACCTAGTTTAGGAGATATCGCCATTTTAGTATTTTGGATTTCTTTTTTCTGGTGCATAAAACGACCCCCGCAGTCCACTAGTTTAGGAGATACAACCATTTTAGTTTTTTGAATTTTTTTTTCTGGTGCATAAAATGACCCCCGCTGACGCTTAGTTTAAGAGATTTAGCCATTTTAGCATTTTGAATTTTTTTTCTGGGGCGTAAAACGACCCCCGCAGACACCTAGTTTAGGAGATATAGCCATTTTAGTATTTCGGATTTTTGGTGCATAAAATGACCCCCGCAGCCTAGTTTAGGAGATTTAGCCATTTTTTTGTTTTGAATTTTTTTTTCCTGTGCATAAAATTACCCCCGCAGACGCCTAGTTTGGGAGATATAACCATTTTAGTATTTTGGATTTTTGGTGCATAAAATGACCCCCGCAGCATAGTTTAGGAGATTTAGCCATTTTTGTGTTTTGAATTTTTTTTTTCTGGTGCATAAAATTACCCCCGCAGACGCCTAGTTTTTGAGATATAGCCATTTTAGTATTTTGGATTTTTGGTGCATAAAATGACCCCCGCAGACGCCTAGTTTAAGAGATACAACCATTTTAGTATTTTGAATTTTTTTTTTCTGGTGCAAAAAATTACCCCCGATATACCCATTTTAGTATTTTGGATTTTTGGTGCATAAAATGACCCCCGCAGACGCCTAGTTTAGGAGATATAGCCATTTTAGTATTTTGATTTTTTTTTTCTAGTGCATAATTTGACCCCCGCAGACGCCTAGTTTAGGAGATATAGTCAATCTTTAGGTTTTTTGAATTTTTTTTTTCTGGGGCATAAAATGACTCCCACAGACGCCTAGTTTAGGAGATATCGCCATTTTAGTATTTTGGATTTCTTTTTTCTGGTGCATAAAACGGCCCCCGCAGTCCACTAGTTTAGGAGATACAGAAATTTTAGTATTTTGAATTTTTTTTTCTGGTGCATAAAATGACCCCCGCAGACGAATAATTTAGGAGATATAGCCATTTTAGTATTTTGATTTTTTTTTCTTTGCATAATTTGACTTCGCAGACGCCTAGTTTAGGAGATATATCCATTTAAGTGTTTTGAAGTTTTTTCTGGAGCATTTCACTATTTTGCATTTTTTTTTTCTGGTACATAAAATGACCCACGCAGACGCCTCGATTAGGAGATATAGCAATTTTAGTATTTTGATTTTTTTTTTCTGGTGCATAATTTGACCCCGCAGACGCCTAGTTTAAGAGATTTAGCCATTTTAGCATTTTGAATTTTTTTTCTGGGGCATAAAACGACCCCCGCAGACGCCTAGTTTAGGAGATATAGCCATTTTAGTATTTTGGATTTTTGGTGCATAAAATGACCCCCGCAGCCTAGTTTAGGAGATTTAGCCATATTTGTGTTTTGAATTTTTTTTTTCTGGTGCATAAAATTACCCCCGCAGACGCCTAGTTTTTGAGATATAGCCATTTTTGTGTTTTGATTTTTTTTTATGGTGCATAGTTTGAACCTGCAGACGCCTAGTTTAGGAGATATAGCCATTTTAGTATTTTGAATTTTTTTTTTCTGGTGCAAAAAATGACCCCCGCAGACGACTAGTTTAGAAGATATAGCCATTTTAGTATGTTGGATTTTTGGTGCATAAAATTACCCCCACAGACGCCTAGTTTAGGAGATATAGCCATTTTAGTGTTTTGATTTTTTTTTCTTTTGCATAATTTGACCGCCGCAGACGCCTAGTTTAGTAGATACAGTCAATTTTTAGGTTTTTTGAATTTTTTTTTCTGGTGCATAAAATGACCCCCGCAGACGCCTAGTTTAGGAGATATAGCCATTTTGTGGATTTTGGACTTTTGATGCATAAAATAACCCCCGCAGACGCCTAGTTTAGGAGATATAGCCATTTTAGTATTTTGATTTTTTTTTCTTTTGCATAATTTGACCCCGCAGACGCCTAGTTTAGGTGATATAGAAATTTTTGTGTTTTCATTTTTTTTTCTGGTGCATAAAAAGTCCCCCACAGACGCCTAGTTTAGGAGATATAGCCATTTTTGTGTTTTAAATTTTTTTTTTTCTGGTGCATAAAATGACCCCCTCAGACGCCTAGTTTAGGAGATATAGCCATTTTTTGGATTTTGGATTTTTGGTGCATAAAATAACCCCCGCAGACGCCTAGTTTTGGAGATATAGAGATTTTTGTGTTTTAATTTTTTTTTTCTGGTGCATAAAAAGTCGCCCGCAGACGCTTAGTTTAGGAGATATAGCCATTTTTGTGTTTTAAATTTTTTTTTTTCTGGCGCATAAAATGACCCCCTCAGACGCCTAGTTTCGGAGATATAGCCATTTTAGTATTTAGAATTTTTTTTTCTGGCGCATAAAATGACCCCCGCAGACGCCTAGTTTAGGAGATATAGCCATTTTTGGGTTTTGAATTTTTTTTTCTGTTGCATAAAATGACCCTCGCAGACGCCTAGTTTAGGAGATATAGCCATTTTAGTATTTTGATTTTTTCTTCTGGTGCATAAAATGTCCCCCGCAGACGCCTAGTTTAGGAGATATAGCCATTTAAGTGTTTTGATTTTTTTTCTGTGGCAAATGACCGCCGCAGACGCCTAATTTAGGTGATATAGCCATTTTAGTTTTAAAATTTTTTTTTTCTGGTGCATAAAATGACCCCCGCAGACGCCTGGTTTAGGAGATATAGCCATTTTAGTATTTTTAATTTTTTTTTTCTGGTGCATAAAATGACCCCCGAAGACGCCTAGTTTAGGAGATACCGCCATTTTAGGATTTTGGATTTTAAGTGCATAAAATGACCCCCGCAGACGCCTAGTTTAGGAGATATAGCCATTTTAGTATTTTGATTTTTTTTTTCTTTTGCATAATTTGACCCCGCAGACGCCTAGTTTAGGTGATATAGAGATTTTTGTGTTTTAATTTTTTTTTCTGGTGCATAAAAAGACCCCCGCTGACGCATAGTTTAGGAGATATAGCCATTTTTGTGTTTTCAATTTGTTTTTTCTGGTGCATAAAATGACCCCCGCAGACGTCTAGTTTAGGAGATATAGCCATTTTAGTATTTTGAATTTTTTTTTCTGGTGCATCAAATGACCCCGCAGACGCCTAGTGTAGGAGATATAACCATTTTAGTATTTTTAGTTTTTTCTGGTGCATAAAATAACCCCCGCAGACGCTTAGTTTAGGAGATATAACCATTTTAGTATTTTTAAGTTTTTTCTGGTGCATAAAATGACACCCACAGACGCCTAGTTTAGGACATATAGCCATTTTAGTATTTTGATTTTTTTTTTCTGGTGCATAATTTGACACCCGCAGACGCCTAGTTTAGGAGATATAGTCAATTTTTAGGTTTTTTGAATTTTTTTTTTCTGGGGCATAAAATGACTCCCACTGACGCCTAGTTTAGGAGATATCGCCATTTTAGTATTTTGGATTTCTTTTTTCTTTTGCATAAAACGACCCCCGCAGTCCACTAGTTTAGGAGATACAACCATTTTAGTATTTTGAATTTTTTTTTCTGGTGCATAAAATGACCCCCGCAGACGCCTGGTTTAGGAGATATAGCCATTTTAGTATTTTTAATTTTTTTTTTCTGGTGCATAAAATGACCCCCGAAGACGCCTAGTTTAGGAGATACCGCCATTTTAGGATTTTGGATTTTAAGTGCATAAAATGACCCCCGCAGACGCCTAGTTTAGGAGATATAGCCATTTTAGTATTTTGATTTTTTTTTTCTTTTGCATAATTTGACCCCGCAGACGCGTAGTTTAGGTGATATAGAGATTTTTGTGTTTTAATTTTTTTTTCTGGTGCATAAAAAGACCCCCGCTGACGCATAGTTTAGGAGATATAGCCATTTTTGTGTTTTCAATTTGTTTTTTCTGGTGCATAAAATGACCCCCGCAGACGTCTAGTTTAGGAGATATAGCCATTTTAGTATTTTGAATTTTTTTTTCTGGTGCATCAAATGACCCCGCAGACGCCTAGTGTAGGAGATATAACCATTTTAGTATTTTTAGTTTTTTCTGGTGCATAAAATAACCCCCGCAGACGCTTAGTTTAGGAGATATAACCATTTTAGTATTTTTAAGTTTTTTCTGGTGCATAAAATGACACCCACAGACGCCTAGTTTAGGACATATAGCCATTTTAGTATTTTGATTTTTTTTTTCTGGTGCATAATTTGACACCCGCAGACGCCTAGTTTAGGAGATATAGTCAATTTTTAGGTTTTTTGAATTTTTTTTTTCTGGGGCATAAAATGACTCCCACTGACGCCTAGTTTAGGAGATATCGCCATTTTAGTATTTTGGATTTCTTTTTTCTTTTGCATAAAACGACCCCCGCAGTCCACTAGTTTAGGAGATACAACCATTTTAGTATTTTGAATTTTTTTTTCTGGTGCATAAAATGACCCCCGCAGACGCCTAGTTTAAGAGATTTAGAAATTTTAGCATTTTGAATTTTTTTTCTTTTTTCTGGTGCATAAAACGACCGCCGCAGTCGACTAGTTTAGGAGATACAACCATTTTAGTTTTTTGAATTTTTTTTTCTGGTGCATAAAATGACCCCCGCAGACGCCTAGTTTAAGAGATTTAGCCATTTTAGCATTTTGAATTTTTTTTCTGGGGCATAAAACGACCCCCGCAGACACCTAGTTTAGGAGATATCGCCATTTTAGTATTTTGGATTTCTTTTTTCTTTTGCATAAAACGACCATTTTAGTATTTTGGATTTCTTTTTTCTGGTGCATAAAACGACCCCCGCAGCCCACTAGTTTAGGAGATACAACCATTTTAGTATTTTGAATTTTTTTTTCTGGTGCATAAAATGACCCCCGCAGTCGCCTAGTTTAAGAGATTTAGCCATTTTAGCATTTTGAATTTTTTTTCTGGGGCATAAAACGACCCACGCAGACACCTAGTTTAGGAGATATAGCCATTTTTGTGTTTTGAATTTCTTTTTTCTGGTGCATAAAATGACCCCCGCAGACGCCTAGTTTAGGAGATATAGCCATTTTTGTGTTTTGAGTTTTTTTTTTCTGTTGCATAAAATGACCCTTGCAGACGCCTAGTTTAGGAGATATTGCCATTTTTGTCTTTTGAATTTTTTTTTTCTGGTGCATAAAATGACCCCCGCAGACGCCTAGTTTAGGTGATATAGAGATTTTTGTGTTTTTATTTTCTTTTCTGGTGCATAAAATGACCCCCGCAGGCGCCTAGTTTAGGAGATATAGCCATTTTTTGGATTTTGGATTTTTGGTGCATAAAAAGTCCCCCGCAGACGCCTAGTTTAGGAGATATAGCCATTTTTGTGTTTTAAATTTTTTTTTCTGGTGCATAAAATGTCCCCCGAAGACGCCTAGTTTAGGAGATATAGAGATTTTTGTGTTTTCATTTTTTTTTTCTGGTGCATAAAATTTCCCCCGAAGACGCCGAGTTTAGGAGATATAGCCATTTAAGTGTTTTAATTTTTTTTTCTGGGGCAAATGACCGCCGCAGATGCCTAGTTTAGGTGATATTGCCATTTTGTATTTAAAATTTTTTTTTTCTGCAGACGCATAGTTTAGGAGATATAACCATTTTTGTGTTTTGAATTTTTTTTTTTTTCTGGTGCATAAAATGACCCTCGCAGACTCCTATTTTAGGAGATATAGGCATTTTAGTATTTTGATTTTTTTTTCTGGTGCATAAAATGTCCCCGCAGACGCATAGTTTAGGAGATATAGTCATTTTTGTATTTTGAATTTTGTTTTTTCTGGTGCATAAAATGACCCTCGCAGACTCCTAGTTTAGGAGATATAGCCATTTTAGTATTTTGATTTTGAGGTGCATATTTTGACCGCCGCAGACGTCTAGTTTAGGAGGTACTGTCAATTTTTAGGTTTTTTGAATTTGTTTTTTCTGGTGCATAAAATGACCCCCGCAGACGCCTAGTTTAGGAGATATAGAAATTTTTGTGTTTTGAATTTCTTTTTTCTGGTGCATAAAATGACCCTCGCAGACGCCTAGTTTAGGAGATATAGAGATTTTTGTGTTTTTATTTTTTTTTTTCTGGTGCATAAAATGACCCTCGCAGACTCCTAGTTTAGGAGATATAGCCATTTTAGTATTTTGATTTTGAGGTGCATAATTTGACCGCCGCAGACTCTAGTTTAGGAGATACTGTCAATTTTTAGGATTTTTGAATTTTTTTTTCTGGTGCATAAAATGACCACCGCAGACGCCTAGTTTAGGAGATATAGAGATTTTTGTGTTTTTATTTTTTTTTTCTGGTGCATAAAATGACCCTCGCAGACTCCTATTTTAGGAGATATAGGCATTTTAGTATTTTGATTTTTTTTTCTGGTGCATAAAATGTCCCCCGCAAACGCATAGTTTAGGAGATATAGCCATTTTAGTATTTTGATTTTTTCTTTCGGTGCATAAAATGTCCCCCGCAGACGCCTAGTTTAGGAGATATAGCCATTTAAGTGTTTTGTTTTTTTTTCTGGGGCAAATGACTGACGCAGACGCCTAATTTAGGTGATATAGCCATTTTAGTATTTAGAAATTTTTTTTTCTGGTGCATGAAATGACCCCCGCAGATGCCTAGTTTAGGAGATATAGAGATTTTTGTGTTTTTATTTTTTTTTCTGGTGCATAAAATGACCTCCGCAGACGCCTAGTTTAGGAGATATAGCCATTTTCGTGATTTGAATTTTTTTTTTCTGTTGCATAAAATGACCCTGGCAGACGCCTAGTTTAGGAGATATAGAGATTTTTGTGTTTTAATTTTTTTTTCTGGTGCTTAAAATGACCCCCGCAGACGCATAGTTTAAGAGATATAGCCATTTTTGTGTTTTGAATTTTTTTTTCTGTTGCATAAAATGACTCCCGCAGACGCCTAGTTTAGGAGATTTAGCCATTTTGGTATTTTGAATTTTTTTTTTCTGGTGCATAAAGTGACCCTTGCAGACGCCTAGTTTAGGAGATATAGCCAGTTTAGTATTTTGGATTTTTGGTGCATATATGACCCACGCAGACGCCTAGTTTGAAGGCATAACACTGACATGTAGATTTGGCTGTTGTAGGGTTTTCAAGCACAAAACAACCGTTAAAATTCACAACCTCACCATTCCGAGTGAAGAAAATCTCTCCGTCCTATTCGGACTCCCACCCCTGGAGAGTTAATATCGAAACCAAACACACCTGAGTTTCAAACCACTACATCACAAACTTTCCTTTCTCCTCCTTCTATCTTTCCGCCCGCGCCCTGGCAACAGTGTAAGGGTATTCATAACCCCTTTGGCGCGCGTAAATTATAAAAAAAAAAAAAAAAAGTTTAAGAGATATAGCCATTTTTGGGTTTTGAATTTTTTTTTTCTGTTGCATAAAATGACCCTCGCAGACGCCTAGTTTAGGAGATATAGCCATTTTAGTATTTTGATTTTTCTTTTCAGGTGCATAAAATGTCCCCCGCAGACGCCTAGTTTAGGAGATATAGCCATTTCAGTGTTTTGATTTTTTTTTCAGTGGCCAATGACCGCCGCAGACGCCTCATTTAGGTGATATAGCCATTTTTGTGTTTTGAATTTTTTTTTTCTGGTGCACAAAATGACCCCTACAGACGCCTAGTTTAGGAGATATAACCATTTTAGTATTTAGATTTTTTTTTGGGGCATAAAATGACCCCCGCAGATGCCTAGTTTAGGAGATATAGCCGTTTTAGTACTTTGGATTTTTGGTGCATAAAATGACGCCGCAGACGCCTAGTTTAGGAGATATCTCCATTTTAGTATTTTGATTTTTTTTTTCTGGTGCATAAAATAACCCCCGCAGACGCTTAGTTTAGGAGATATAACCATTTTAGTATTTTTAAGTTTTTTCTGGTGCATAAAATGACACCCACAGACGCCTAGTTTAGGACATATAGCCATTTTAGTATTTTGATTTTTTTTTTTCTGGTGCATAATTTGACCCCCGCAGACGCCTAGTTTAGGAAATATAGTCAATTTTTAGGTTTTTTGAATTTTTTTTTTCTGGGGCATAAAATGACTACCACAGACGCCTTGTTTAGGAGATATCGCCATTTTAGTATTTTGGATTTTTTTTTTCTGGTGCATAAAACGACCCCCGCAGTCCACTAGTTTAGGAGATACACCCATTTTAGTATTTTGAATTTTTTTTTCTGGTGCATAAAATGACCCCCGCAGACGCCTAGTTTAAGAGATTTAGCCATTTTAGCATTTTGAATTTTTTTTCTGGGGCATAAAACGACCCCCGCAGACACCTAGTTTAGGAGATATAGCCATTTTAGTATTTCGGATTTTTGGTGCATAAAATGACCCCCGCATCCTAGTTTAGGAGATTTAGCCATTTTTGTGTTTTGAATTTTTTTTTTCCTGTGCATAAAATTACCCCCGCAGACGCCAAGTTTGGGAGATATAGTCATTTTAGTATTTTGGATTTTTGGTGCATAAAATGACCCCCGCAGCCTAGTTTAGGAGATTTAGCCATTTTTGTGTTTTGAATTTTTTTTTTCTGGTGCATAAAATTACCCCCGCAGACGCCTAGTTTTTGAGATATAGCCATTTTAGTATTTTGGATATTTGGTGCATAAAATGACACCCGCAGACGCCTAGTTTAGGTGATATAGAGATTTTTGTGTTTTCATTTTTTTTCTGGTGCATAAAAAGACCCCCGCAGACGCCTAGTTTAGGAGATATAGCCATTTTTGGGTTTTGAATTTTGTTTTTTCTGTTGTATAAAATGACCCAAGCTGACGCCTAGTTTAGGAGATATAGCCATTTTTGTGTTTTCAATTTTTTTTTTCTGGTGCATAAAATGACCCCCGCAGACGCCTAGTTTAGGAGATATAGCCATTTTTGGGTTTTGAATTTTGTTTTTTCTGTTGCATAAAATGACCCAAGCTGACGCCTAGTTTAGGAGATATAGCCATTTTTGTGTTTTGAATTTTTTTTTTCTGGTGCACGAAATGACCCCTGCAGACGCCTAGTTTAGGAGATATAAACATTTTAGTATTTAGATTTTTGTTTGGGGCATAAAATGACCCCCGCAGATGCCTAGTTATGGAGATATAGCCGTTTTAGTACTTTGGATTTTTGGTGCATAAAATGACCCCGCAGACGCCTAGTTTAGGAGATATCTCCATTTTAGGATTTTGATTTTTTTTTTCTGGTGCATAAAACGACCCCCGCTGTCCACTAGTTTAGGAGATACAACCATTTTAGTATTTTGAATTTTTTTTTCTGGTGCATAAAATGACCCCCGCAGACGCCTAGTTTAAGAGATTTAGAAATTTTAGCATTTTGAATTTTTTTTCTGGGGCATAAAACGACCCCCGCAGACACCTAGTTTAGGAGATATCGCCATTTTAGTATTTTGGATTTCTTTTTTCTGGTGCATAAAACGACCCCCGCAGTCGATTAGTTTAGGAGATACAACCATTTTAGTTTTTTGAATTTTTTTTTCTGGTGCATAAAATGACCCCCGCAGACGCCTAGTTTAAGAGATTTAGCCATTTTAGCATTTTGAATTTTTTTTCTGGGGCATAAAACGACCCCCGCAGACACCTAGTTTAGGAGATATCGCCATTTTAGTATTTTGGATTTCTTTTTTCTGGTGCATAAAACGACCCCCGCAGTCCACTAGTTTAGGAGATTCAACCATTTTAGTATTTTGAATTTTTTTTTCTGGTGCATAAAATGACCCCCGCAGACGTATTGTTTAAGAGATTTAGCCATTTTCGCATTTTGAATTTTTTTTCTGGGGCATAAAACGACCCCCGCAGACACCTAGTTTAGGAGATATAGCCATTTTAGTATTTCGGATTTTTGGTGCATAAAATGAACCCCGCAGCCTAGTTTAGGAGATTTAGCCATTTTTGTGTTTTGAATTTTTTTTTTCCTGTGCATAAAATTACCCCCGCAGACGCCTAGTTTGGGAGATATAGCCATTTTAGTATTTTGGATTTTTGGTGCATAAAATGACCCCCGCAGCCTAGTTTAGGAGATTTAGCCATTTTGTGTTTTGAATTTTTTTTTTCTGGTGCATAAAATTACCCCCGCAGACGCCTAGTTTTTGAGATATAGCCATTTTAGTATTTTGGATTTTTGGTGCCTAAAATGACCCCCGCAGACGCCTAGTTTAAGAGATATAGCCATTTTTGGGTTTTGAATTTTTTTTTTCTGGGGCATAAAATGACTCCCACAGACGCCTAGTTTAGGAGATATCGCCATTTTAGTATTTTGGATTTCTTTTTTCTGGTGCATGAAACGACC